>OW626788.1:14053969-15383067 GCA_939628115.1 Tribolium freemani
GCATAGTCGTTACTTTTATGCGGGGATTTATTCAAAGATTTGCCATAAATATTAGAAAGAGGCATAAAGAGACACTTAACTATTAATGTTTTTAGAAAAATAATTTAAAAGTTTTTGTGATGCGAAAATAAAAATTAGTGTTCTATTTAAATATTTTTTGTAATTTGCCACCATTTTGATGCTTTAATGAGCACATTTGCTTTTGCACGCAACGTCATCAAGCGCGATGTCATTATAGTCATAATTTCACGGAACATTTTACGGAAATTTTTAGGTTGGCAGGAAGCAAATTTGCGACCGTATTTTTGCCAATTTCAGAAATTTTAGGAGGCGTTCATGCAAGTTTACCTTCATTATCATTCATACGAGTGTTTTTTGGCAGAATTTGAAAAAACAAAAATTTTTCACTTTTAAAATTGAGACATTACCAACCGTCACAAAAATCCCTAAGTCGATTAAAATAACAATTTTTGTTTAAAACTGACAGAAAGGGGGAAAATTACAAAAAATAGTATAGAAAACTCGTTTCATAAGACCTTGAAGCACTCATTCTTTCAAAAAACTCACTTGTTGTTGAAACTGAATTCGTGCTTCAACAGTGGTCTTATGAAACTTGTTTTTTAATATACTATTAAGTTGTTCAACTTGTAACAACCTCTTCATTGTTTTATGTTTTTTATTGCAGTGAGCTCTTATTACCTTTTTTTAGTTTGAATTTTCTTCTTTAAGGTGGTGTTAAAGTCCAACTTTTCTAGGATTGTTAGTTTTAGTGTAATATTTTTTTTAAAGCATGTTTTTGTCAAAAAAAACATTATTTCAAAAACTAAGAAATTTAACCATTTAACTTAAAAACGTCAATGTCATAAGCAACATCTATAAATGCTAAAACATAGTGTTCCATTAAAAAAAAAACATAAGTTTGTATATCCCATTTCAGTTCATATTAGCTGTTCCAAAACTATGTAAAAGCCAAAGTTGCATTTTCTCTCAAAATTTGTTGTTATAAATTATTTATGCACTTCAAAACACTAATAGCTAATGTAATTTGTAGTTTCAATGAGAGATCTAATCATTAATAACTATTTTGGATTTTTATCCTTATTTAAATCTTATTTAAAAAAATTATTTGGTAAAATGCGACGTTGGCGTTTACATAGTTTCGAAACAGTTAATAGTAGAATAGCAACAGCGCGTTTGAATTTTTCGGAGTGAAGAATAAAGCACAAATTGAGAGTTTCTGTAAAAGAAAAGAATTCGGTGTTAAACTAAATCCCAGCGCCACGTTTTGAGCTAAGAAAACCCACAGAAACTCTCAATTTATGCTCCATTTCACTCCAAAAAATTCAAATGCGCTGTTGCAAAATTCTACTATAAACTGGAACGGGCTGTAACACTGTATACTTGAAAATAATTTTAGGTGGTTCAAGGGGTTAATATCTACAATAATTTAAATATGGCACTATATCGGAAACAAACGAGCAAAAATCAATACTGTTGCTGAAAAAATATAAAAAAAATTAAGTCAACTTGCTTGAAAAAAAAACTACATGCACGTGCAAGTTGGTCAGGCATTTATTGAATCATCTTCCACTTATAATGCCATCATACAGCGTAATCAATTTTATAATTAATTTTTTCCTCAAAAAGAGTATCTGGCGATATTTGAAAACACCTGCATTTTAGCAAATGTGGATTTAATTTAAAATTGGCGCCATTTTTTGTAGCGCCCTCACACTCCAATCCACCATTTCACCGAAGGGAAGGGAGACAGTCAATGAAAACCTAGCCGTCCATGACGACACAATTTAGTGAGTCGCTATGAAAATCGTGTGTTTATCATTATAAAAAAGCGAGTTGTGGTGTGTGCCCCGTGCGCGTAGAACTCCATCAGACGTTGATTGTCGCCTCGTCGCCGAAATGTTTTGGTTCGCGATCTGTGCCCTCCTTCTGACACCCATCGCTTCGACGGAGCCGTTCGACGAGTACACAGGTGAGCACCGCGACGGCGCCGCGCCGGAGCCCCAGTGCTACGCCCGCAGGTGGCACGGCACCGACAAAATGGCGAGAGGAAACGCCGAGTTTCACCTGTCGTCTTAGCACGGGCGAGATTGAGGTCGGGAGGTGTGGGGCGATCGATTGATCATCGATTAAGGGGGCTGTTTATGCATTGACGATCAATCGGATGACCTCGGGACCACGATCGATTAGTTGTTGTCTTACATGAGGCACGTGGAGGCCGAAAGGGCGCTGGGGCTCCAATTGCATGCCACCCACATCCTGGCTTGTTTTTTATTTATTGCACTCTTTTGTAGGTAATTGTTCCAATCGAGTAAGTTTGACACTTACTTACCATTTATTTCGTTTTATTGTTGTTTAATTTGGATATTTTTCTTTTATTTTGGTGTATAGGTTGCATTGACTGCTCCAGTTATTCATTTGTTTATGCATGAAATGTAAACTCTCCTGTTTTGTTAACCTGAAACTGTATTTTCTTATTAAATTTGATTTGAGTATAGCAGCAGCAAAAGAATTTCGATTGTAGAACAATCCCAACATTCTTCTAAATCCTATAGTATTGTTATTAAATATGAAAATGTGCTTTAGTACGTTTCGCAATGCATACTGTGTGGTTTGTTTTTCATGGTGTTATTAGGTCGTGTTATACTAAAAAATGAAATTTTTTGTATAGGTATTAGATAGCCAACAATAAAATAGGTGACACTTATTTTTTTATTTTAACCAAAGTTCTACCGTTTTTGAGAAAAAAAATTGAAAATGTCAAAATTCCTGGCCTGACGTCAGCAATGTTTGAATCCAGCCGGTCACAGTACTCGAGATAGAAAATTTGCCAACAAAGATAGCCTGAAAGACGTACGTTATTTCTTTATTTCTGCCTCCATTATTTTACATACGGCTTCACACGTGCAGCAGGAGCACTTGTTTTACTATATCCCATTTCAGTTCATAGTAGAATTGCAACAGCGCAATTGAATTTTTCGGAGTGAAAAATAAAGCACAAATTAAGAGTTTCTGTAAAAGAAAAGAATTCTGTGTTCAACAAAATCCCAGCGCTACGTTTTGAGCTAAGAAAACCCACCAGAAAGTCTCAATTTGTGCTTCATTTCACTCCAAAAAATTCAAATGCACTGTTGCAAAATTCTACTATGAACTAAAATGGGAATAAAACACAAAGTCTTGCACAAATTCAGCAAACAACACAGTCACGATCGACAACGCACGGTTTTGACTTTTAGATTTGACGTTTGGGAGCCCATACATACATAGGTCGTAACTTTAGCTGCATGCAGCGAACGACTAACGAATCACGAACCGAGACATTGCTTACGTTACAGGGCAATAGTTTAATGTCTATTTTCAGAATCTGTAAATTTCAAAAACTTTTACTTTTGAGTATAAGACTCCATTGTCTTAAAGATCATACTACACCATCCTATAATCTTTAGTTTCACTATGTTAAATAGGTATATTAGTTGTTTCAAAACTATGTAAACGCCAACGTCGCATTTTCTCTCAAAATTAGTTGATATAAATTATTTATGCACTTCAAAATATTAATATCTGATGTAATTTATAGTTTCAATGAGAGATCTAACTATTAATAACTACTTTACATTTTTATCAATCTTATTTTAAAAAATAATTTGGTAAAATGCGACGTTGGCGTTTACATTATTTTGAAACAGCTAATACTAAATAATATACCGGGCGGCTATTAATGATTGTGAACAAATTTGAAATCCTAATTTGGCAACTATGACCTGCAAATTTATAAATGTCAAAATTTTATAGTAAATTGATTGTTATTCACTTCTGACTGGCGATCGCTGGCAGTCAGGTGAAACGGCTCCACATAACAAGCTAGCAGGGAGGCCAGTATCTCAATGTTGACAATAGATTTTTTTGCCTCAATTTTTAAGTCACCCAGTCTATGTATTTTTAAATACACACTGTTCAGATATGATTGTTCATTAAGTCACCTGCGAAGTTTAAACGTGATGTGCTGCTTAACTTGATTTCTGAATACTGTCACGATTTATGACGGTATGACTTATATTGATAGATCTTTTTTCAAAATAATGTAAAAATCCTTGGAATCTGAAAACAACACAATATACAACTACAGAAATCGTAGAAGTATGAAAACACAAATTAACACAAACCCTAGACTTGACAGAGGTGACAATATTCAGAAGCGATCTGATGACAGAGGTGACAATATTCAGAAGTTACAAAAATCATTTGGACGGAGCGACACATTGAATTTGAATTTCATAGTCGATTTGATGAACAGGCTGAAATATATTTTATTCACAACCACCAATGTCTTATGCCGATTACTAACCTTTCAAAAGTTGGGAAACAAGTCTTGAAATCCCAAGTTGAGTAATAACATTTCATCTCTTGGGCAATAATATTCAGGATCGCCAACTTTTAGATTGCAAAAATACCGAAATTTTTTTCTTTTAAAATAACTCGTAATATTTTGCTAAATGAGTTCTTACGTTCAGTAAAATTAATTTAAGGGTGTTTACATAACTTTACGAGGCCTGCCCCTAATGTACGCACCCAAATATACAAAAGTCACAAAACACTAGATACAAAAAATTCACATTTAATTATTTAATTTTTGGAAACCCATGACAGTAATTGTCAAACTAACCACTGTCTCATTAATAGTCATGAATTGCTATTTTTCTCGAACAGTTATCATGTGTTCTATCAAGAGACAATGAATATGACACTAATCTATCTACCTTAATCATTAACTACAAACTACAAACGTATTTTTTGAGGGGGTGAACAAACTAGAGAAGAGTATCTAATTTTTCAAAATTTGTGATCAAGTTCGTATAGGAATATGTATTCTTGGTGGTATTTTACAGGCACAGGCCTCGTAGAATTATGTGAAACACCCTGTACGTATTGTAAATGCTAGGTAATGTATAACATGTAACAAATAATGATTTGCTAGGTTTATAAGTTATAAGTTTATAAAATGGCTGGTTAGTTTGTAAACTAGCCAAATCGTTGGCTGTTTTAATAGAAAACGCAGTTTCAACTAAAATAGCGGCTAGTTTACAAACTAACCAAGAATCTTGGCTAATTTACTTGAAAGACAAAAAAGCTGGATAGGTAGTTTGTAAACTATCCAAGGCAGTTTTGCTAATATAAAAAGTAAACTTTCTCGTAACATAGAATAACCAATGCTTTGGCTAGTTTACAAATTACAAATAGTTTACAAATAGCTGGCAAATTTATGAAATAAAGTGATATGAGATCTTTTTATTTTTGATTATCGGGTCGGGATCACTGGCCAGGTTTATAAATTAACTAATTAGCCAGTTCATTAACAAAACCAAGGAACCTTCTGGCCACTTGGACTTGATTGGGCAATGATTAAAATGCAAATATAGGATTTTACTTTGAACTTGAATTCTATAGTCGACGTGAACAACCATTTTTGGAAACTCATTGTATTTTAAAATAAAAATGTTTAAGAAATAATAGTAATGCTACCTATAAAATGCTATACGTAGGTATTTAACACCCAGTTGCTAAGCTAAATGTTTGATATGCTACGGGTAGAGTGGACTAAAAACAATTTTTGACGTGAAAATACGATTTTAGTGTTTTTTAAAGAGATTTGGTTAAGGGAAGTAAAAGTGTAGTTGATCCTCTTATTAGACAAAGGGATTTGCATTGATTTATTTTTTTGTCCTTAATATAAATAATTTTTAGTAGTACTTACTATTTTCACATAGTGTTTACAATTTTTACTTAGCATTTACCTATTATTTTTTACCTAACATTTACATTTTGACCTAGCAATTATTATTTTTACTTAAAGTTTACTACTGACTGATCCAGGAAAACTGAGTTTGTTGGCAACAGATTTGTAAGTATTTTTGTTCGTAATTTGCAACACTGCAACCGGATTCGACAATTGACAATTATTTGTCGTACAACCATACAAGATTGTTAACTGGAAGCGAACTCCATTGGTATCCTTTAAAACTGAAATTCAGGATTGCCCACAGACATAGTATTTCTGGATCAGTCTGTATTTTCACCGAGCGTTTACGATTTATACTTTGAAAATTTACTTTGCATTTAGGCCCAGTTTCTGGACTGATTAAACTTCAATTACGTTTTATTTTTTTGTTAGTTGCTAAGGTAGTGCTTATCTTATTGGTGTTGGTATGTTTTAACTGTAGTTTAAATTTATTTCACCGTTAAATATGTTATCAGAAACACGGTCTTAATGAAATAACATAGCGTTTAATTTTATCCCTTTTGTATTTTATGGTGTTATTAGGTCGCAAAAAACCTAAAAAAGATACTTTACTCACGAGTTGCATGCAACATTTTTTCTACGTCCGTTATAAAACGTAGCATTTTTTTCATTCATGTCTGTTCATAAAGACCACAGAGTTGAAGCTTTCCACGTTTTGGATTTTGCATCAAAATAAGCCACCAAAACTCTCAGAAACTCTGGATTCGTTTTTTAGTACGCCACTCTATGAAATCAATATATTCTTTCAAATATGGTCCTTCGATTCAGGGAGAATATTTGCCTATTCAATAACATCCTTGGGTGTGCAATTAAATTAAAGCTTTCGTTGCTTTCAGACACTATCACTAATGTAACAACTAATAACATCTTTCTTTAATGCAACAACACCCTTTTTAAATCATTCTTAACAAGAAACGTTGGAACGATTTGCGTTTTTTCGAACATTTGTATGGCGTGACAGCAATAACTCAATAAGACAGCGGCTATTGACAACGCCGCGTTCAAAGAACACTAAGTACTTTGCAAAAATATTAATTTTAACGCATGAAGAGTGAAAAAATGAACCGCTACGCCACTTTTTTTTTCACACTTTCTAACCGTTCAAGCATCATATACTTTATGAACAGACATGAATGAAAAAGTGCTACGTTTTATAACGGACGTAGAAAAATAAATTTTGCCAAATAGTATTAATAGTATATTATATTATAAGTGATAGAAATGCATCATTATATGCAAGTGAGAATTTTGACCCACGAGTGCGCTTGCGCTCGAGTGGGACACTTCTCACGAGCTTTATAATGGCATTTCGATCACGTGTGATATACGACATTTTATCTTATCTTATCTTATTTTATCTCATACTATTGTACATTATACCACTGTTTTCGGTGAGATAAAGCAAATTTTATCTCACAAGAGAGATAAAGCTGTCAGATTTACTCACTTGTGAGTCGAAAAACAACTTTATCTCTCTTGTGAGAGAAATTTGATTTATATCACCGAAAACAGTGGTATAATGTACCTAAAAAACTGCACCTATAAGATAAAAAATTTAACTTTCATATAATAAATAAATCTAGATAATTAATTAATTACAATTACAGATACCTACATGAAACATTAAACTAAATATTAAATCCCAAGCTCGACTGACTTTTTTGTGAACACTTATTTCTTCAGGGATAGAATAAAGAATAAGTAATAATAGCTTTCAGAAAAAAATTGTTTTAGATATTCAGTCAGTCTGGTTATAGACCCTGTTTGGGGTTTAATATTTAATTTCGTATTTTGAGGTGTTTCATTTACTGGAGCTCGAGTTTTTATTAAATGATGAAATACCAGTAATTAAGAAAAATACCTGTAATTTAATTTCATCTATGTGCAGAATTTGAGAAGTCTGGCATAATTATACCTGAACTTCTTGACAGTTTTGCTAAACTTTCTTTATCAAGTATTAAACAATGAGAAAGCAGATTTATTTCGATGTATCTAAACGTAAATAGCAAGTGAGTAGTGTAAGGTAATTATTATTTTTGGTTGCATCAAAGAAAATTTGTCTGGATATTATTATAATAATATTAGTCTTTTCTAATTAAATCTTGAAATACAAATTAGTGCCTTTCATTTGAAGAAATTGAGTTATGAGTATCTGAATTTCCGCAAACATATCCTTAAAAATTTGGGGTTTGTTAACCTTTTTTTTTTGAAAAGGAAAGATTTAAGCTTTCTCTTTCAACTGTCCAAAAGACGATTTCAAAATTTTTTAAAATGGCATTGAATTGAAGGGTGCACATTTAAAAAAATTCAAAAAACCCCAATACCACTTTGAAAACGGCTAAATTTAATTTTTCACTACAATTTACGATTAGGTATTTTCTTTACAACTCTTTCTTTCTTTTTTATGTATTTTTTGCATTCTAAAAATTCTTAATTTTATGCACTATGTGAGTTTAGGTTGTAAACTTTAATTTTAAAGCAAAATGTACCAAATTATATCATTTAGATGAATTCGGGCTCTCTGATCCCGTTAATAAAAAAACGTACGATCAATTTACAAAAATAATTACAATTTATAATTTATTTATACAGTTTGTGCTTGTGTTTGAAAGCCATTCGTACTGTCCACAGTTTCGGTAGTCTTTTCAATTTAAAAAATAAAGTTTTCATAAATTCAATTACCACATCAGAACCCTTGATTTTTTAAATGGAAAACTTGTAGCGAAATGAGAGAAAATCAGTTTGAAATATCCAACGCAAGTGACACATTTTAAATTTGGTGTTGTAAGAAATGTATTGATATTGACAGATTTTAATTTGAGCGTTTACTTATGTAATTGCTTTTTGTTCTTTAATTGCTGAAGTAGTTAAAACTTTATAATTGATCGAGTTACTTTTTTTTAGAGATTGGTTTATAAAGACATGAAGAACTGAGTGGGTAAATTATTAATAAAGTGCAATTATTGTTAATTTCTGTTTCCAACAAGTAATTGTTCTCGTAATTCAAGCTTATTTACAATTCCATTTTTGCTTCAATAAAAATGGTAACGGAATATTTTCAGAGTATTCGTTTGTTATTTCAAGCAATGAATTGAATTATTATGAATTTTCGTTAATTTGAGTCTAATAAAAAATAAGATAAATCACACTAAACAGTTTAGCACAATTTAGCATTTAGTGATTTAATGTTTTACAACTTAGTTTTTTTTTTAAATTGTGTGTTGTATTTAAATACCGTTCCGCTAAACCTATTATTTTTATGTAGACAAATGTAAAGCATTTTTCCAGTAATTTAATTTTTAAAATGACGTGTTTTATTTATGACTTAATTAACCTAATTATGATTTGATTTTTATAGTAACAATAGTAGCGATAATTATGTAGTAAACAACTATATTTTATTCGCTGTTGAAAAAACCAGTCTCGGTAAAATAAATTTACGTAAGTGCGTAAGTAAGTACGTCTGACATTAGTAATTAGTGAATTACAATATGAATGATTTTTAAATGATGGAATATTTATTTTTCGTTTGGAGTTTTTTCCAAAGAAATTTTCAAGCATTTTCCAAACATCAGGGCTTTTCTTCTCTCTTTATGATGGCATCTGAATTTAAAATAATATTTGAGGAAGTTTCAGACTAAATTGTGACACATCGAAGGCCAAATCTAATCACAAATATCATCAATGAATTATACATGCAACGTAATTGTTACTAATGATTATGGTTGCATATTAATGTATATCCATATTTTACACGTTCAAATACGTTTAAGTGTATTTGTATTGTCATTTTCATTTGTCAATTAAATATGTTAAAGACAAAATCATCGAAATTAAGTTACTAGTACTAATAGTAACTAGTGTTAACAAAGATGTTAAAATTGTACGAATACTAATGACTAAAACATGCTCACAACTGCTTATTTTGAATTTTGAGTAGGTACAACTTAATGAAATTTGGTAGTGTAACGCCCGGTGTTTCAGTGCTTGGGTAAAATCTTGGTAACTAACCGATGGTAAATCTTACCCAAGATTTTAACTTTGAATGCGTATTCCAGTGCTTTAGTGGAAATTGGTGTAAATTCACAGCTTTTTGGCAACACCGCGCGCTTTGTTGACGTTGAAAAGTAGGAATCTGTTTTTGATTTTTTTATTGTTTCTTAAAATGCAATAGACATCCCATAGCATTCATGCTTCGTCTAAAATAATTACCATGCCATCAAAACACGGGCAAGAACGAGTCGCAGAAAGTGGCAAAACGGCGTGAAATCTCGGAAAAAAATTATGTTAGAGTATAACCCTGAAAAAAAGTTGGTAACCAGACACATTTCCTCTGGTAAAGATTTTAACCTTGGGTAAATCATAACCGAGCACTAAAATACGCCAACCCAAGAAATAAATTGGTAACCAGAATATTTTTAGTTTAACCATCAACTGAAATACCGGGCGTAAGTGAATGGTTTCAGTTGATGGGTGGTTCGGATCTCAGCTTTCATAGTCTTTTGTATTATTTTTTCTTTTGCCTTATTATGTAAAATCTGAGGATCCAGGTTTGAGATATACAGGGTGTAACGAAAACAGATTCCGCAGGTCAAAATAAAAACTAACCTATTAAGTAGATAGCGCTAAAGCTTAAAAATTATTTTCGTTTTTTTTAAGGCGTTCCCTGAGAACTGTCAATATGATCAAAAAAACTTGTGATTAGAAATAAATTCCGCACAAAATTACAACATTTTATATTTAGCATTTAACCCATTTTGAGTGTTGAGCAAAAATTGTATGTTATACCACGTCACCTTTTTGGACAGTGAATAAAACTAGCGTCTACATACAGGAATTCCATTTTGCCGTCATGGTTTCCGCACGCAGAACAGCTGACATCGACGTCTATGGTAAAGCTGATCGCAGCGCTTGTGCATTGGGGTCGTGACTTAAAAAATCCTAGGCATGCTGATGACACCTTGCCCAGCACTGCCAATACAACTCCTAAAAATTTACTAAAAGGAGTTACACAAAAGTTCTCTTTGTGAAACTACTTTCGGTTTCACAATGAACAATTTGTGAAACCAAATTAGAAAATAGTATATTATACGAGTTGTACAAGACAATCCATTGTCGAACGAGAGGGTTTGGAACACGACGAGCGAAGCGAGTTCGACAAGATGTCTTGTACAACGAGTGTAATATGCTATTTTTTCTATTTCGCCTTTATTTATTGAAATTCTTTGTTTAAATCATTTAAATAATGACCTAGTAACTTTTGAGATTTTGGGTTGGTAAAGACGTATGGGATGAAATGACAGTTTATTGAAAATATATTACAAATTTCAAATCTTATTGCATTGTTACTGCATATTTGATAGTTTTCTCATTACTTCGTTTAATTAAATATGGATTCTGATGGATGTTGTGCACTCCTTCCGAGCTGAGAGACATCGCAAACACTGCTGTGAGTAAATTGTTCCCGACGAAGTGCAGTTGACCCGGCTTCGCTGTGAGTTTGACGATGACGACAGTCACGCGATCGCATTCAGTAACCAAAGGGATATTCTTTTGGGACAAACACAAGATAACCAAGTTAACTATCTAATACTTACGTTCAATCCGACCAAATTCTGTAGCATTTCTGTTGTACGACATTGAATATGAAAATTGGGAGGTTTGCGTTTTGACAGAACTCACAGAAATTCATTACCAATCCATCTCATCATGAACAAAAAAGTTACTATTTCAATGAGACAAAATTTCATTTTGTCTAACTGTTTCCCATGACAACAGTTGCACAAAATTGCATTTGTGTATGCGAAATAGAAATTTTTTTTTTATTAAATAACTGTCATGTTATATGAATTAACTTGGAAAGAAGTTCATTAGAGTGATATGACAATATTATTGAAGATTTCCCAGAATAAAACGATATTCAATTATGAAAATAGTTTTCCCTCGAATTTTTCTTTGTTCTGCAATAAGTGAAACTGGCTTAGGATTACGCGTTAGTGCAACCAAGTTTTCGTCAAGAACAAGGAGTGCAGTTGAAACACAGTGTAGTATTTTTTCACGTGTTTTAGACGAAATAACAACAATGTGCAGAATTTTGTGGTAGGAAAATAAATATGTTATTAAACGAACAAAAATAAAATGTTTACCATTATTTTACATTATTTATTATTGTACATTCCAAAGAACAAAATTTAAATGATTCTCTGATAATATACGCAGTAATAGTATATTATGATACGAGTATTATCAGACGCATTTTGTCGCACGCACGGAATTGGGGCACGACGAGCGCACCGAGGAATGTCATAATGGAGTAAGTGCGACAAAATGCCTTATAAACGAGATAGCATACAGTATTTTTTTCTACTTTGCACCTTTTTCAACAAAAAAATTCAATTTCGGAATTTAGGGAATTTTGTGGCAGTTGCCAGCATTTGCGTGGGTCATGAAATTAAATTAATAATGTGGATCGTCATTAGTTTATTCGTAAAATGTATTCTGAAAGTGTCCAAGACGTTTTGCAATGTATCTATCCCTCAACGAATACGGGCTTTTGTGGCAAATACGCGGAATTTGAAAATTGGCCTAAGGAGAATGCGATCTCAAATTACTCACTTGCACTGGCTTTTAAAGTTATGTTTGTATATTACTCGAAAGGTGTTTGAAGAGACTACATATCAGGGATGGTACAAAGGCTTCTAAAGGTTCAAATTTGATTCATTTGATTAAATTATCTCTTGAAACAAGTGCCGATTGACACTGACAGTTCTCTCAGATAATTGTCAAAAAACTAGGTTGCCATCATTTTCCAACTAAATTACCTTGGTTTTTATTGTAATTATTATAGCACTCTGTTGGATATTACGATACGCTAATGGCGTATCGTAATGGCCTCAGTACGAAATTGAAGTAGAAAATAGTATATTATGATACGAGTTTTATAAGACGCATTTTGTCGCACGCACGGAATTGGGGCACGACGAGCGCAGCGAGGAGTGCCATAATGGAGTAAGTGCGACAAAATGCCTTATAAACGAGATATCATACACTATTTTTTCTACTTTGCACCTTTTTTAACAAAAAAAAATCAATTTCGAAATTTAGGGAATTTTGTGGCAGTTGACAGCATTTGCGTGGAACATGAAATTAAATTAATAATGTGGATCGTCATTAGTTCATTCGTAAAATGTATTCTGAAAGTGTCCAAGACGTTTTGCAATGTATTTACCCCTCAACGCTTTTGTGGCAAATACGCGGAATTTGAACATTGGCCTAAGGAGAATGGGATCTCAAATTACTCACTTGCACTGGCTTTTGAAGTCATGTTTGTACACTACTCGAAAGGTGTTCGAAGGGACTACCTATCAGGGTTGGTACAAAAGCCTCTAAAGGTTCGAAATTGATTCATTTGATTAAATTATCACTTGAAACAGGTGACGATTGACACTGACACTTCTCTCAGATAATTGTCAAAAAACTAGGTTGCCATCATTTTCCAACTAAATTACCCTGGTTTTTAGTGTAATTATTATAGCACTCCGTTGGATATTACGAAACCCAATTGGCGTATCGTAATGACCTCAGTACGAAACAAAAGTAGAAAAAAAAACTTTATGGACACATGGATAACCTAGAGGTAGAGATGTTGGTTTTGGTGTTTCAGTTATAATCTAGGGACAATGTTAATTGTTTTAGCTGTTATACGTTTATAGGCTAATCAATCTATCACACATTTGTGCACCAGGAGCTTTTCCCACTTGTATATAATTGTTAATTGCGGCCAGGTCAGGTCAGGTCAGGTCAGGACAAGACAAAGTTTCTGAAGAGGGTACACGTTTGATTTCTTGAAACATGAAAAGTGTAAAAATTCTTTGAATTCGTTTGAAACGCACGGATATTCTCGCAATACACACGAAGATGAATTTGGTAATGTTTAAGAGCCCATACGCTTGGATGGTCTTTCTAGTTCTTGAATTCTCGATAACATAAATAAACACATGTTTAGCAGTTCGTTATTTAATCTCAACCTAAGGGTGCAGTTAGACGTCGTTTTTTTTCCACGGTTTTACCCGTACGGTTTTAACCGTACGCGTAAGAACGAACATCGCGGACGTGTTTACAAAACACGTTCAAAAAGGACGGTTTTTTCGTTTTTTACTTCGACAGTGGCGTATGTAAAAATTTAATTGCACTTTTTATGATAATAATTCTTCCAAATACATGGTGATTTTCTACAAAGTGTTGTATACTCTACCATAAATTGTTTACGGTATTTTTTTGTCAATATATTAGCTGTTTCAAAACTATAAAAACGCCAACGTCGCATTTTCTCTCAAAATTAGTTGTTATACATTTTTCCTGCACTTCAAAAATTGAATAGCTAATGTAACTTATAGTTTCAATGAGAGATCTAATCATTAATAACTATTTTACATTTTTATCAACCTTATTTAAAAAAATAATTCGGTAAAATGCGACGTTGGCGTTTTTATAGTTTTGAAACAGCTAATAGATATATTTAGTTACGACTAAATCCATTGGACACTTCGATTCTCCTTCACTGGAAAAACCTTGGAAAAACTACGCGTTGCGATGAAAAGTCACAGACTTTTTGGAACGTTGTCAAAACTGACAGTTTCCATTTACACAGACAGTTTTACCCGAACGGGTGAAACCGTACGGACAAAACCGTGGAAAAAAAACGACGTCTAACTGCACCTTACACAGTGATAAACTGATAAAAACTACATTTATTTTATTGATAAGTCTTTGTCTTATTCCATACTATCAAATGTGAAAAATACTACGAAGAAAACATTCACTGCATCCATCCACTACACTTTTAGGTTAGTACTCACCGTAGAATGTACTCACTTCTACAGTTCTACCACTCTTCTATATTATTTCCACTCAATATACTAACACTCCGCGATTAAAGTAGTACCGGACCAAATTTAAGTTTTTCCTTTAAAATGTTTTATTTTTCGTTTTGATGAGTCACAACGTTTAGGGTTAAGCCCCTATTAATAATCATCTAGGAATATTTGCATTTACCTCAGAAAAATTGTAAAAATTCTTCAAAATGTTCGTTTTGTAGATGTCTTCAAATAACCAAAAACAAATCGACTATCAACAATAAATATTTACTAGAACACAAACTAAAAACGATTATTAACACTTTAAAAACAGCGGTACACTGAAATAATCCCAAATCTTTGAGACAACACGTTTTGAAATCGAATTTGACTGGACGACAAAACATGACACGTGCAAAATCGGCGCAGGATTAGAAGTGCGGGAATACTACTAACCTAACAGTATGCACTAAACACCTTACTAATACGTATATTTAGTGATTTTAATGTTTCCAGGTTTTTTAAAAAAGTCCACTCTCTCAGTGGAAATGCTTCCACGCTATTTCTGTCGAATGGGTTTATAAAATATTAGAAAAATACCTTTTATCAAACAGATTTTTTCATGTTATAACCTTTATGTTTCTCTTTCTTCTATGTTTGGCAAATAAAGGTAACATTTTCCAATTTTCAACACAAAGGAAGCTTCAAAATCTCCATATACAGCTTAAATTGCAGTCAGCTTTTCTTTGAAATTTCAAAAATGTCAATTGATGACAGAACATAACGAATTGATCGGAAACAGCGAATTGTCTCGAACGTTCATCGGAAATTTGTCAAGCCAAAATTTTCAAAAAATTAAATTTTGTATTTAATTTAGATTTCTGCATTCTCATGCATTCTAATGGAATAAATTGTTTCCAAGGCAACCATTAGTTCAAGTTTGAAAACTGAGGGACCTGAGGAGCCCCCTTAATGGCATTGGCAACTTATTTTACCTATTTTATGTTTTAACGAAAATTGAAAATGTGGTTCATTTTATGTCGGTAGGTCCTTTTCAAAATTTTCTGCGATGAAAAATAAACGTAATAATCACTTCGAAAGGAAGAAATCTTGACGTTACAACCGCCTCTCATCACAGAATCCTCTTATCACTGAACCCTCCCAATCACTAGAAGACAGATATTTGAACATCTTCCACAAAATAAATAATTAACCACTTTCTCGACTTTTTCCTGTTCTACATTTTGTCTTGAACTTCGCGAAAACATCTGAAATTTTTTTTCAAGTTTATCAAAACTCTGTCAGTGTCACTTAAAAGCCAAAAACTATTTGATCTTAAAATTGGACTAAATGCTCAAGAGGCGGTTAAGACGTCATAATTCCAAATTTAAATCGAAATAACTTGAATTAGAGAGCAGATACAGAGAAACAGTTTTTACTACTGTAATAAGCGTTTTTAGTATATCATTTAAGACAAAGTTGTTTTTTAAGTTGCCTTTAAATAATGAAGTAATCTATTTTTCTGAAATTTGCTACACGCAACTTCTGGTTTTCTTTTGTCCTTCCACTTTTTCGTTGCATATTCTGCATATTAGTACTTTTATTAGTGTTATTAAACATAAAATGAAACATGAATGATTATGGAAAATTGGTAATAAAGTGACATGTGATTTCAAAACGGGGTTGATAACATTGAAAAATGTAGAGTCAGAAGATAGACTCTATCTTCGGTCTACACTTTCAATGTTGCCAGTTTAATTTCAGTTACTTGGATCAGAAATTTAATTTGTACTTGAAAAAATGCAAGATTGTGCTGAAATATTATGAAGGGATTGGATTGCCTACACCGGTTGAAACTGGTAGTATTAAATAAATGCGCGACTTCAGCACTTGCTCCACAATAAAATTCAGATCTAGTGATTTATTTTATCACGTCGCCACGTCAACAATCCAACTTAGTGAAATAAAACCACCTTTTATTCGTCCATTTTCAACCACACTTGGCACGAGAAGTTTGAATAAAGTGTCCTCGATGGATATCTCAATTTGAACGCGTCTCTCGAGTCTACCGAACCTATCTCAACATCTACCCAAATCCATCAAGCAAGACAAACACGTCTCGAATTCTTCCAACATGAACTAATAACTCCACCGGTGCGAATCAATAAAACATTTTGTTTTTTCACCAAACAATCGATAAAACAGTTTATCCACGTGCAACTAGCCCCGATTATTAACAAGAATGAACAATGAACCCTCTCGTCTCCTATACAGAGCTGATCAATAAAACTTTAAATCGATCCGAAGGTCGGTGTTTGTGTGTCGTAACGTCTCTCTTATTCCTCTCGTGTTCCAAAGGGACGTGAAAAGACACGAGAACGATACTCGTTTCCATGTCGAGAATCAATCCGGCTAAAAAATTATCTCTCTCCGGTCGAGTATCGTCGAGAGCTTAACTACTTTAGAGAAAAAAAAATCGCATCGTCTGCGTTACCTCTTTTGTTCTTTTTTTCTTTTTCGTCGAGTGCATATTGTGTCAAAATGGAATTGGGTTACAACGGCTCCCTCTTGCGGTAAAAAATCGAAACATCAAGCTCAACCAATCGAGATTAAAAGAATATCATCCCGGATTATTTATGAGACGAAAGCTACGCCAATGTATTCGACTGTCAACTTTTATATTTATGGTTGAAACGATTCTTTGCATTATTTTTCTTCTGCATGTATAGATAGATCCAAGCTGTCTTGAAACTGGCGGACCAAAAATTTCACATTCTTTATCTCCTTAGAATGTATGTTTGAAATCGCTCAGTTATTAGATTTTGGGAGTGTATGTATAATTTTCTACTCGGAATGCACTTTCGTGTTTAGCTTACATTATGTCGTTTTTAACGATTGATAGTAGGAAGTATTTAATAAAAATTGTAATTTCTTTTGTGTAATGTTGTGCTTATTTCAAGGATTTTTAAAAGCTTCCCCACACGCCATCATTACAGGAATACATCTTTTTAATAGTTTTGTTTGAGAGTTTAAAGGAGAAGGTTCCCATCTTATGGAAATCTAATGACCACTCAAATTCATATTTTTTGGTATCAATCGATAGCCCTTGAAATAAGGATCAATTTGTATCATTGCGCCAACTTTGTATCTCTTTAAATAAAGTGGCTAAATTAATTTAAAGTTTAGATGATTTCTGTCACAGAATTTATAAAAGGATGACTCAACCGACCCTTTTGTCTGCAGGCAATATTCAAATCAGGAAATGTATTTTTTTCTCAATAGGTCCCAAATCTTACTGCACCCATTATGGCGTTAAGCTTATTAGGGGTACACTCACCCAAAATGAAAATGAGGCGTCTATAAACGAACGCCTACCGTGCAACTCCGATCCATATGGCAACCAACCCCTGCCATAAATCATAAGAGATTGTAAACTAGTTTTGAGTCGTGTTCCACATTTCATTTATCGGCTTTTGAAATGTTTAAGGATTTCTTGTTGGAAGTTGTTGGTTGGACCCGTCATTTTCATTTTGGGTGAGTGTACAACCTAGAGTACAACTAGCTTTAATGATTTTTGGACTCCCATACTTCCTTACTTCCCGATTTCTCTTGTATCGCACTCTTACCAATGCAATTTGCATTTGCTGTTTTTAATTCTTCAATCTTTAATTCTGTCTTTATTTAAAAAGCTACAAAGTTGGCGCAATGATACGAATTGATCCTTATTTCAAGAGCTATCGGTTGATACCAAAAAATTTGGATTTGAGTGGTCATTATAGATTTCCATAAGATTAAAAATATTGCTAAAAGCAAAAAAATACTTTGGTAATATACAATGCTGTATATGACTTGTGTTTTTCAAGGTGAACTAAGATAGACGACACCAAGATATGAAGTTAAAAAAAATGTTGGTCCTTTTAGTCTACAAGCAAGGGGAAGGCAACACAAAACTTTTTTTGACGAACAACAAAGAGATTAAGATTGTTAAATAGAACACACACACAGTAGCTATTGAACAAATTAAATGGTAGTTTATTTAATCCACCTACATTTCATTTCAGTAGTTTTCAGTAATTAACTGTTTTAAATACGAGAACAATGCGTAACTGTTTCGCTTAACGTATTTTAAATGGACAAATTTATAACATGTTTTTCCTTGTGTTTAAATTTTTATAATAACATATTTCTTTTATCTTTTAATGAGTTAATTATAATTTCATGTTTGTGGAAACATTAGCAGTATGTATAGAGTATTGTAGTCAACTATTATTTTACTCATTTCTTCTAACCTAAAAGTATACTAATTATAATACAAAGCGATCACAAAGTCCTTATATCAAGTAGGTGTATTACTTGAGAACGTGCGTCCGATGTCGTGTATTAGTTCAGCCTTCTGTCAAAATTTTTAAACTGAAATTACCTCAAACGTAAACTGTTAGATGCCGTGAGTCAGTCACACAAATAAAACCCGAACTCTGTACGACCTGTAAATAAATAAATGGTGTCTATGGGGCAAAACTAGATTCCAACAATAATTTAATTTGACATTTTTCCTTTAACATTAGGCTTTAATTCCGCGGACATACGTTCTTTAATTTCTACTTACTTGATAGAAGGACTTTTTGATCGCTTTGTATTAGATGAAGCAGCAATACAAAATTTATGAGTATTTTTTAACACTTTTTATATAAAAACTTTAGACATGTGGTGTTGCTTGGTAATTTTTTTTTTAATTTTAAACAAGAAAGAAAAGGGTTAGTCACTTTATTTTTTCGTTTGTTGCGATAAAAGGCGTATTGTTTTGTTGTTTCCCAACTTTCGGAGGTTTGATTGTGCCATAAACGTATTATGCTTTATTTTAACTTCGTCTATGAGATTTTGAACTCCTCCTTACGTTTTGGATAACAATAGCTTCGTGAACTTTAAACGTATTTATTTGTAAACGGAAAATGCGAAGAAAAAACTTTGTGAAAAACAGCAGTGCTTATTTAATGCTTTTTTTTCAAAGGTTCGGTAGCTGCCAGTGGATTTATTCGGTTATTTATGAGGTATAAGAATTTTTTTAAACCTTTTTTACACTTTGATATAATAATTTTCGATTTGGAATGTTGTGATACTGATAATAGAATAGGATTAAAATACGGAGCAATAAATTACAAACATTGTAATAATAAGTGATTCATTTATTTTATTTGACTGTTTATTTTTTATCTTATAAGCAGTAAAATTTAATTATTTTATCTATTTATTACAACTTACATTTTGGGCCATTTTAGAATAAATAGGGTTATTTCGACCTGATTTCAGTTTTTGGTTATCTATTTTTGTTACCTCAGTGTTGATATGGCTCTCTATTCTTCAAAAGGATTGGAACACTCTGTATTATAGTTTTGGTGTAAGAAAGAAGTTCGGTTGTTACAAGTTAGAGTCGTTACCAACCGTATAAGAAATGCTCTTTGTGACAAACTCGACTTGTCAATAACATAAAATAGCTTTTAAGTGGCGATATTTCGAATGCTTAGAGATAAATGTCTTAGCGAGTTTTCCTTAAGCATGTGGTGTTGGCTGAGATGAAGAGAAAAAAAAAACAAATTGTGGTGGTTCGGGTATGAACTTATCAAATATTCAAGTGTCGTTTGCTCTTTTAGTATTCAGAGGCATCTTGATGATATTTAGGTCACACTGTAGCAGAGAAATGTAAAAACCGGTTTGTTATGTACCCGCATAAGAGTTTTCAAGTTTCGTGCGGAAATAGAGAGACGGATGAAAAGTTTTTATCTAATTTGATGGGTGGTGTACAACAGCATGAAAAAATGAAATTATTTTGACAACCGGTGAACGTTAAATTTTAAAGAGATCGATTGCTTCTTTATTGCCAATTGAACGCTTAAATTTTCTTGTTCGGTGACTCGAATCGATAGAAGTTTCTCTCGCGACGCAAAAGTGACACCGGTCTTTGAATAACTTTTTATCGTTTCAAAATAAATTGAGACAGTTACAAAGAACTTATTTCATTTTGGCCAAAGTAAGAATGATAAATGTCATTTTTTTAGAATGGTTGAAAGTTTAAATTTTACAATAAGTGACACTAATACAAATAGATGCTTGTGTTAAACCTGGAATGTGAATTTTAATAATTTATTGAAATTTGATATCCACATTCTATTGAAATAAATCTAACCATTTTCACTTAATCATCTTTAGATAGTGTGTAAATTCTTGAAACCGTTTTATTAGTTTTAATTATTGTAAAACCCAGTACCAGGACGATCAATATAAAGCTCAGTTTATGACAGATTGATTCATGTTTTTCATTTGTTCTAACATTTTGACGTTTATCATGATATATTGGTATATTGCACCTTTATTCTTACCACACCTTTTCTAGAAAGCGATATGATTCTCCAAAGAATTGGTTAATCTTTTTGACATACATACATTGTTGATAATTACAGAAATCTGTAATTTTATATTCGAATTGTTTTATTAATGTAACGTGTAAATAACGCGTAATATAATAAAAAAAAATTGAAATTTACGCACAACGGAAGGTGATGTGTCATTTTTATTGCTTGCTAATTGTTATTCAATCCTCGATGGCGCAAACCAGACGTATCCGTTGACAATGTAAACCTTTCTTTTCTCAAATTTTTTCAAATTTTTAAAATACCCTAATTAACTGAAGAAAATATCTTTTCAAACGAAACTCGCCCTTCAGTAAAACTGATGTTATAAGTTATAACATCCAAAAAAGAATAGAGTTATGGGCGTTTTGTGTGGGTGTGACAAAGCCAAAACTATCATGTTTTGGTATTGGTATAGTATTCTTTATTTAATGTTTAGACAAAACTCTTTCAGTGAAATCGATGCTACAACGAAAAAAAAAACATGATATTAGGGAATGGGTTAGCAATATTCGTTAGGTATGTGAATGTGTCATGATCAGATGAATTGAAAACCCTACTATCATTTTTACAAAAAGTACATACTTTCTTCAAAATTTTTTATTTACCCATCTGTTGAGATCCTCTGTGAGGACTATGGTAGTTTATTAGTAGCACAGACTATTGGGATTTTTCTGTTGGAAGTAAACCTGTATTCAGATGGCGCTACGGATGGTAATTATTTATTGTTGATAGTGGATTTGTTTCTGGTCATTTGAAGACATTCGCAAGACGAAGATTTTAAAGAATTTTTACAATTTTCCTCAAGTAAATGCACATATTCTTAGTTGCTCAAAAACCGGCGCATCAACTCAATGGTATGTGGTAGAGAATTGCTTACATATAAAGGTAAAAATAGTAAAAAAATTCTTTGTATTAAAATTATTGATAAATAACAAATTTTAAATAAATGATATATGGCAACGTTGTCTAACGTCATGATCGCAATAGAATTTGATCAACAATAAAAATAAATTAATTTTGAAACGGTTTCCTAGGAAATAATTCCCAGTGTTGGCACATCTACAAATTGTGATTTTTTAAATTCAAAAAACTGCTAAAGTCTGATAGTAAATTTCAAAATAATTGTTCATCGTTTTGTTAGGGAACGATTACTTAGTGTGAAACATAAAAACATTAAAAAATAATGAAAACTGAATAAGTTAACAAAATAAGTTTGTAGCTCCAGATTTTTTAAAATATGTCTTTCGGATTTTTTTCAAAATTTTTCCCGTAATCTACACATGCTTTTCAACAACGTACCACTGAGTTGGTGCGCCAATTTTTAAGCACCCTGTACATATAACAAACGTGTTTATTAGAGCCTACTTAATAGGTGGATATACACCTTCGTAGGGGGTCGTGGGAAAACATTATTTTTTACTTTTTAGTACATCTTTTAAATAATACAGACTGATCCAGAAATACTGAGTCTGTTGGCAACAGATTTGAAAGTATTTTTGTTCGTAATTTGCAACACTGCAACCGAACTTTTTTTTGACATTTACTTGACGTACAACCCCACAATTTGTTGTTAACTGAAAGCGTACTCCATTGGTATCCTTTAAAATTTAACTCCAGTGTTGCCAACAGACTCAGTATTTCTGGATCAGTCTGTAGTTATTTATTTAACGAGTTTGAGTGTAAATCGGGTTTTTATTTCTCGAGTGGATTTTTAAACGTCCAGTGTTAACGAGACGTTTAACATCCACGAGGTGAAATAAATGAACCGATTTACACGAAAACGAGTTGGATACAACATTTTATTCTTCGAATTAGACTCAACAAGACTTAAAATTGTTTTAGATCTGCAAAAAATAATCTGACGTTTCGTATTGACAGTTGTCAAGACTTCCTTACACAAGAGAAAAATCGTAAATTTTGACAGTGCCGAAGAATAAAAGATTTTCTTTAAAAACATTTTTTTTATTTTTTCCTTTTTTGTTTTTGCTTATTCTAATCATCTTTTTCTTCGAGTTATAGTTTCAGTGTGTTGTAACACCATTATTTTGCTGATTTTTGCAAACTTGTTTAGGGTATATGGTAGAAAACAGCTCTTAGCATTTGTCAGCACATCCTAATTTCTGTTCTGTGTCTGTCATCTAAGATAAATGAATTTAAAAAAATAGCGATATTTGTTTATCACAAAACTTAATGAAAATGATTAGGTAAATATATTTCTATAAGTGAGTAAACAGTGCGTTTTTTATTAGTTATTGACACATACCGTTGCGTCATAATGCCCAATGTATCGTGTATGTTGGGATAAAATGCGGCATGTATCTAGTTATCTACAAATCGAAAATCTCTTATTGACTTAACCTAAAACTTCAATACATCATTTAACCCCCTTAGGGGGTGATTAGCTAAATACACACAACCACAAAATCTAGGGATATTAGTAAGTTTTCTGAATAATAAAGTAATAAATCAAATTTTTGGCATTTTTTTGGAACGAATTGTTATTTGTTACCGTGAAGTTTTAAGATTCTATGAAAATGATTTTATTCGCCGTTGTTACAATTGAAAAAAAAAATAAATAAATATAAAAACTGTTGTCTACAACTTGATTTTATTTGACGTTGTTACCATCAAAAACATAAAATAGTTATTTACGAGTTTTATTTATTTATTTAATTTACGAGGCGACGGCGACGGAGGAGCCGAGTCCTTAATGAGATGAGTCCGCTAAAATTATTTTGCGGAAGTGTTGCATACAAATTTTTTTGGTACAATGGCGAGCAAAAAATTTCGGACACTTTTGTCATTTCATTGTCAAAATGGATAAGGAATTACACACGATTATGTCCGAAATTTTTTGCTCGCCACCGTACCAGCTCTCTAAAACAACAAAATTGTAAAATTCTTTACATTTCCAATGCACCCTCATCATAAGTGCAGTCGATCGATAGTCATAGCAATGACTGATTTATTGAAACAATAATAATTGTTTTCTCAAATAATAAATAAATTAGAGTCCGCAAAATGAATTAAGAGTCCGCAAAGTGTTGCTATGACGACTTTAAGTACTTGTCCTTTAAATAGTATATTACGTACCGTAAACTGTAAGTGCAATTTTTTTGGTCGAGAATGCAATGTTGGGAAACCGAGGGTACCGAGGTTTCCTAAGCGTTCGAGACCAAAAGAAGAACTTACAGTTTGAGGTTATAGTAGGAACCAGAAATACTTGAGATTGACTTATGCAAGCTTTATTGAGGGTTAAGCAGCTTTGCGGTTACCCTAACAATTTTTCACAGCTGGTGGCACCACCCTGAAGATTCACAAATGAGCCGTATTGAGTAATTTTCATAGTAAACTTTTCATTTATTCCAAACTAAAGTTTCAAAATTTATTAGATTAGTTAGTTTCTTAGATCCCTTATTTGTGAACAAACATTTTAAAAATATACCTAAATATTAATAAAATTGTATTAAATATTTGTTTGGTGAAAGCCCATACACAAATTTCTGTTACGGTCCATCACTCCGTACAAACGTTTGAAAGGTGCCTGCCCTAAGAAATGTAAATTTGTTTATGGCATCTTTACCGCAAGGGACATAAACCATTGTGAGGGGCAATCGGCTTATTCTATAATGAGTCTCAAATATTGTTGGTTCCAACTATAGTAAGCTGTTTTAGCAATACCTGCACAAATAAGAAAAAGTAAAACATTTTCTGAATGAATTTTTATGAAAAATCAATAAACGTCAGATTGTTGTCAAATCAAATTAAAAATTTGTGTGACGTTTGTTTCGTGTTAGGGATACAAAACAAAAAAAACATCACTTTAAATCAACATTTGTTGCAAAATCAACGCTTCAATACTGTTCTGAAGGTATTTCAAGTGAAAATAGGAAAATGGATGATATTGAAGAGGCTGCAAGGTTTGCTTATGCATCATTTTTCATGGAACACGAATGGCATACGTTGGTATGTAATATTTACTTACAGACCACGGGCTGTAAGTAAAATATTATTGCACAGTAACCATGGAAATTTGCATCGACTAAAAAGTGCCGCTTACTATGAAAGATATTTGTCAGTGAATGATGACTTACAGAACAGGTATTGCTAAAATGACATTTTGCGGAGTCAAAGCAGTTCCCAAAGTAACCATTTTAGAGAGCGTGTACCAAAAAAAAAGTTTTTGATAATTAATACAGAGTGTGACCTCCCTTACATAGCCGTTTTTTTGTCTATCTCTTCTTGGAAGATTTCTGCACTTAGGGTTGCGAATAACTCTTGATCATTTTTTTGCGCAACATTTATCCGTAGAACTATTCTTTGAGGTGTGTTCAATAGGTACCAAGTCAGAAGATTGCGCTGGCCACTGTAAAACAGAAATTTCGTTACTTCCGTAAAAATTTCTTAACCACTTGAAGTGTGCGGTAATAACTTATTAGTAATCATGCTTTCTTTTAATCCCGTTTCATATGGACGTTTATTTCAAAAAGATTTTTTAATTCTTTCAGCTCCCAAATTGGATGTGGACAATTTGGAAAATGGTTACCACGGCCTCGTCAAAGAAAACGAGACGTTGGTTGAAGTGACGCCGGCGATACGCGCCATCGGCGAACAAGTTTGCAGTTTTCGCATCGTAAACAAGCACCATGGCGAAGCTCCTTTCGAGATCGTCTCGAAAGAGGACGGCTATGCCGAACTCAGGGCTAGAAGGGTGCTCAACTGCGAGAAAAGAAGGAACTACAAGTTCGACATCGCAGCCGTCGGCTGTAACGGCAAGCAAAGCGTCAGGTAAGAAAATTGAAACAAAGACAGGGGAAAAAAGGTCAATTGTGTAACTTGACTTGATGATGTATGGATGTAAGTCGGCCTTGAGGAAAAATTTAATTGGAAGGTTACGCAAAGATGAAGGGTGGGTTGACACGTGGCGGGACATGTGAGAGAGGTTCCAATGATTGACTATTTAATTTTTTTATTGATATTTGTTTTCCTATTATAAATCATGGCGACCAAGGGAATACATTTGTTTGGAGACCTTTTTGTAGAAAATTTAATTATCCACATTTCTCTTTTTTGTAAAGCTTCGCGACGAGTTATAATGTCTTTATATTTGGGAACACATACGCAAAAGAAGTCGCAGGAACTTCGATTTTGTTTCAGTTCAGTTTTAGATTATTCGGTTTAAAGTAAATTAATAAAAAATAAAGGTTAGAGGTTCGTAAATAATGCTTATTTCTTTTCGTAAAAACTTGGAAGTTGAAGAAATTAATTATGTATACTATTTCCAGTCAATAATTAAGTGAAAAACAAGTTACTAACACTCCGTGATTAAAGTAGTACCGGACCAAATTTTAGTTTTTCCTTTAAAGCGTTTTATTTTTCGTTTTGATGAATTACAATATTTAGGATTATGTCCCTATTAATAATCAACTAGGAATATTTTCATTTACCTGAGGAAAATTCTTTAAAATCTTCGTTTTGCATTTATCTAAGGAAAATTCTTTAAAATCTTCGTTTTGCGAATGACTTCAAATGACCAAAAACAAATCCACTATGAAAAAAACGATTATTAACACTTTACAAACGTCGTTAAACAAAATTAATCCTAAATCTTTTGCACAACACGTTTTGAATTCGAATTTGGCAGGACTACAAAACATAAGTGCAAAATCGGCGGAGGATTACACAAGCGCGGGAATATTACCAACCTAACAGTACGCACTAAACACCCCGCTCATACGTAGATCTCAGTGATTTTAATATTTCCAGGTTTTTTTAAAAAGTCCAATTTCTCGCTGGAAATTGTATAGTAGGTATGTATATCTGTAAGGTGAATAGAAACTGGAACTGTTTCTTGTTTAAAGGTCTCAATTTTTCTTTCACTAAATGGAAGAAAATTTAATCATTCTTGGAGATGTATTAACATTTCCTATATCTATTCATGTTTAATAAATTTTAACTTATTTTAACCTTTTTGTTGACATTGACTCATTGAAATAAAAAATAAGCTTTTTCTTTCAATTGCCCAAATACGATTTCAATATAGGTATTTAAAAATGATAAAGTTATCAAGTTTGGAAAAAGGTGTACATAAAACAATTAAAAAGTGTAAATTATCTGGAAAATGGCTTAGGCATAGGGCAAGCTGATGAAAACTTCAATAGAATAACTCAAGTAACCCAAGAACATAAAAATATGACTTTTTATTTAAAATATGGTGGAGTCCGGATATAACGAACTAGGTTTGACTTAAAATGTGATGCAATTTTCCGTTTATAACATTTATAACGAACATTTCACCGGATTTTGAGAAATATGTTAGGGTTAATAATGACAAAGCAGCAACAAGCAGTGTTAACTAATAAACAGGTTATTTAATTACTAACTATAAACATTTTAACCAATAAAAACGTGTGTTTTTAAACATAATTACAGTGCGAATTTGATAGTTGTGCAAATATTTTATGATAGTAGAATTCAGAAGAATCAAAATAATCAGCTTGCTTTACCCGAACTTTTACTACTTTTACTTGTTTTTGAGATATAGAAGGTGCAACCTCCACTTCAGGGTCTAAGGCCCGGTATTTCAGTAGACGGTTAACCCAAAAATATTTGGTTACCAATTTATTTCCTGGTTTGGCGTATTTCAGTGCTTGGTTATGATTTACCCGAGGTTAAAATCTTTATCCAAGGGAATGTGTTGGGTTACCAACTTTTTTTCTAACTTATTTTTTTTTACGAGATATCACGCAATTTTGCGACTTTCTGTATCTCTTTTTCGCCTGTGTTTTGGTGGCATTGTAATTATTTTATACGAATCATGAGTGCTGTGGATGTCTATTGCATTTTAAACAACAATAATACAATCATCAAGAAATCAAATGCAGATTCCTACTTTTCAACGTCTACAACGCATGCGCATTTGAAATCCTAGCGCACGGTGTTGCCAAAAAGCTGGGAATTTAACCCAATTTCAACCAAAGCAATGAAATACGTATTCAGAGTTAAAATCTTGGTTAATGTTTACCGATAGTTAGTTACCATAGATTTTAACCAAGCACTGAAATACCGGTTGTAAAAATTGGTCAAAATGCGCAATATCAACTAGGTTTGCGTCTTTTGAGTACTTTTTTTCAAAGTTTACATGACTAACGCTCGGTATTTCAGTTGATGGTTAAACTAAAAATATTCTGGTTACCAATTTATTTCTTGGTTTGGCGTATTTCAGTGCTTGGTTATGATTTACCCAAGGTTAAAATCTTTATCCAAGGGAATGTGTTAGGTTACCAACTTTTTTCAGGGTTAGTCATACTCATGCGCAGTGTCTTTGTTTTTCTAACCTATTTTTTTTTCGAGATAGCACGCAATTTTGCGACTTTCTGTATCTCTTTTTGGCTTGTGTTTTGGTGGCATTGTAATTATTTTATACGAATCATGAGTGCTGTGGATGTATATTGCATTTTAAACAACAATAATAAAATCATCAAGAAATCAAATGCAGATTCCTACTTTTCAACGTATACAACGCATGCGCATTTGAAATCCTAGCGCGCGGTGTTGCCAAAAAGCTGGGAATTTAACCCAATTTCAACTAAAGCACTGAAATACGCATTCAGAGTTAAAATCTTGGTTAATATTTACCGATGGTTAGTTACCATAGATTTTAACCAAGCACTGAAATACCGGGCGTAAAAATTCGTCAAAATGCGCAATATCAACTAGGTTTACGTCTTTTGAGTACTTTTTTTCAAAGTTTACATAACTAATAGGTGGTGACATTTGAGGAAATTAAATTCAGTACCTAGTATCTTCGCCAAAAAAATCTGTGGAAAATTTTTACATTTTTATAATTTTTTTATGGGAGGACTTGTTTCTCTGTGGCTGTTTTTGCAAATTTTAAGTCAATGTAATAATTTTTGAAGAATTAAGATCAGAGATCAGATTGGTTTAAAATTATTATTTTCACTTCTTTTGAACTCTACATCACCCTTTACAATATTTGCACAACTATACAATTTACACAGTATACATATTACTGTTTCCCAAAGGATTCATGTTTTTTTTACAATAGAGACTTATTTCTTTCGTTTTATTTCATATGTAAAGTAAAAATAACTGCTAAAAACAC
Organism: Tribolium freemani; assembly: GCA_939628115.1. NCBI lineage: Eukaryota > Metazoa > Arthropoda > Insecta > Coleoptera > Tenebrionidae > Tribolium > Tribolium freemani. The sequence goes on from OW626788.1 coordinate 14,083,172, forward strand.
TTTTAGTATACCGCTTATTGCGAGCCTCGGATATAACGAACCGATTTTGATTCATTTTCGAAGTTTGTTATAACCGGATACCACTGTATACCGATTTCCGGGTTAACCGGAAAATTTTTGAAGTATTTTCGTTGAAAATATTTCGCTGTATGATAGTTACACTTATCAGATGAAACTCATTATTGGAACTTAAATATTTCTGCTTCTTTTATGTGCTTTTTACATGGCTTGTCTAACAACAAAACTTTTTTGTTTTCCACATTTTTTTAAATTTTTTGTTTCTTGATGCAGTAACCTGCAAACCGTTTAATCGAGTTAAATTTAAAATTTTCCGACTTTCTCACTTGTTCTGCTTCGATTTTGCCAATTTCTAAGTTTTGAGGTTGTGGTTTCAAGCCACTAGTTCATCATCTCCTCATAGAATTAATACATGTTCTCTCGATATGAAAAAGTCCAATATGTGAAAACTGGGGAAAACATCTCATTGATTATCTTTCTTTAAGCGGCTTTCAAAGCTCCTGATATTGATATTACGGAAATTGCAACCTGCAATGAAATACAAAAAAAGAGCAAAAACCTTGTACTTTCGCCTCGTTTAATAAAAGATATGGGGTTTAATAAAAGATATGGGGTATTGTTGATTTTGGCTTCCTTTTTTTAATTTAATAAAGTTTAATTCTTCGTTTATTATCTCGTTACATTTGCAAAAAAAGTTATCCAGTTCAAGCAAAACAAGCAAAAATATCAAATGTGGTTTTTCAAGTTTGGGTGATTTTTTTTCTTTATTGGTGGCGCGGCAAAGTTTTAACGAGCAACACCGGACGAAATTATTTCCAGAGAGAATCCCACTTAACGGTCATTAATTTCCGAAAATATCGATGTTATTCTGGTGTCGTATTCTCTCTCGTGCATCAAACGAAACGAGTGTGGGCACCTTTAAGTGACTAATAACAGAAAATGCACCAACTCGTCCGAGTTTAACTTATTAATGTCAAGTTCTGTGCTGAAATTTGTCCAAAGTATGAGTCAGTCGTGTTTTTAAATGTGTCGTCTACTTTGTTTAAAAAAAGTAACGAGGTCAAGCAACGAGAAAATGGTTCAACAGTGGCGTTACATGAGGGTATTTTAAAACGAGAAAAAATATGGAGATGTAGGACCTGTCTGAGGGTTTTATGACCGAGTTGCGGGCTGTTCACTGAAAATTACAATCATTGTAATTTTTTTTTGTTTCGCAAGGATTTGTTTATTTAGGTTGCGGTCTATTTTTATATTATTTAAAATCTTTGAGAATTAATTGTGAAACTACAAAGTTGCGAATTGCGAAAGTTTGTACAAACGGCGTTTCTGGCGATTACCAAACTATAATTTTATTGCCTTTAAACAATTTCTTGCTAGCGTAGTTACTTTGTTACATTCAATTGAAAAACGCCTTTTTCTACTTTTAAAGTGCACAGAGAACCCTTTTAAGGAGTCAGTTTCCATTAAAAGGAGCATAGTTACAAGTTAATTGAATAATTAAACGATATTTTTTCAAAGAGACATGAACAAGTTATTATTTTGTCATTATACATAAAAGTCTGATTTTAATTTCTAGTTGTATTTAATAAACATTTGCAATTCAGATTAAGTTTGGGCTTTCTTAAATGACCAATTTCATGCCATTATCTTCACGATTTTCAATCATGAAGGAACAAAACTTAGAGATTTATTGAAACTGGATTTAATTTTCATTCGTTCCAGTTGTTCGAAAAGTTTAATTTGCCAAGTTTGTACTCAGAATTTTATCTAATATCATTTCACCTATAAAATCGTTATTTTGTTACGTTGATAATGTTCGAATTTAAATTTTGTTCGTGTAAAGAAGTTACTTTGCAACGAAAAGTTTAAATTCCAGACGATGTTAACTAATTATAAGTTTTTTTTTTTATTCGTCAAGTTCTCCATAATAATTTCAACCCCGTTGAAATGCAGTTCGGGGTAACTATCGACTTTTGAAAATAACCTCGTCATGGGGTCAATTCAGGTCAGATCTGCTGCAATAAGTATCAGGAGTATTCAAAGAAATCCAAGCTTAAAGATCTTATATTTTATGTACTGTGGTTCTGAATCTGATGGAAAAGAAAATGGACAATTTGCAATTTTTGGATTTTTTTATAGCTAGTCAAGTAAAATATTGTAAATGCTAGCAAAAATAATCTAGAAGCTAATTAGTAAATTGATTGTGTTTTATAGCACCAACCTATACTTTAAATACTTTGAATAAAGATTATTATTATTATTATTTTAATATTTTTTTCAAGAAAAAAAACACTTATGTTTAAATTCTCGGTGTTTAATAGTAGATTATTTTATAAGGGGTAAATGTGATAGTTTATGTGGGGAAGCTGAATGTTTATTTTGCCGAATGCAATGAGGCAAATAATTCAGCTCACATTTACTCCGAATAAAATATACTATTTTATCCGCAAACGTATTGGTGAAGAGTAAAGAGCAATTTTGAGCAACACTAATTTAAAGGTAAATGAATAAAATAATCAGGAAGCTTTGCACGTGAATCATTACCATAACAATGCTTATAAGCAAACGTTAGTCTTGGATTTTTGTGTTGAGATTTTCGAATGTGTTGAGTATTTTTTAATTTAACTAGTGCAGTGACTCCCGTTTCACAATGAGGGAATCATCACCTCTTGAGCGAAGCAGCAAAAGACACAAGAAAGTGAAAACAATGGTAAGTCATGATGACAGATAAAAGTAAAAATCGCTTTATCTCATAAAAACGTTTTACCCCAGTCCGGTAAAGGTGGTCCAAGAACTAGATCTTTTACCTGAGACATTCTGTCACAAAATTGTCAGTTTTGTGACGTTTGCGGATAAAAACAATTTTTTTGACTTCACAATAATTTATACAGGGTTATTCATATAAATATAGGCAATAATTGAACCTCAAAAAGGACCTATAAATTGATGCTAATTGACATCATAGCTCGTGTCTTATCGAAACTGATAAGAATTGTACAGCCCTGAGAAGTAGGGATATGGAAACACGTTTTTGCACCATGACTTTGGAACCATTTGACCAAACATTACAAAACTTAGTAGACTTACTAAAGAGAACATGCCTCTTATTCTGGTAAATACGCAAACCCGATACATTCACCCAGTTTCCGGTTGCAGCTTTTCCGGGTCACATTTTTTGTGTTTTTCTGATGTCAATTAACATCACTTTATATCTCCTTTTTGAGGTTCAATTATTGCCGCATATTTCTGAATAACCCTGTACAATATGAATTAATATTTGTCGTTCGAAATAAGTATCCAACAAATCCGTAAGTGTCAATTAAATTCGTAGCAGTTATCCAATTACCATAAAATTACATATCACACTGTCGCCAACACGGAATTTCCTTTTCCTACGAATAACGCACAAGTAAACACCTTTTGAAATTAATTCGACTTTTAGCGTACATATTTCTCGTTTATTTTTAGGATTGTTTTATTTTCCCGATCGCGAAATGAATTTAAAAAACTCTGACACCGATTAAATTTTTTAACACTCCCCAGCGAATTCCATCCAAATATCCTCGAACCACACAAACACAAACTGCAACTCGATCCGCTATCAAAAAACGATAATCCCGAAACGTTACCGCGTCATAACCTCCGGTTATAACAGGTGCGGTTTACGTAAGGACTTGGTAACAGATGGACAAGCTCTCGAAGAAATTTTCATCTGACTCGATGTAATCCTTTTTGATTAGGTTTTCAATATTAACATGTCGCAGAATCAAGGGGGTGGCGGCAACCAATTGCTCATTTTTTTACTTGCTTGTAGTTAACTTTTTGTGTTTTTTGACGGTTTCTTATCTCGCCTTCGTGCGATCATTAATTATTTTGTTTCACGGTCCATGCCATGAAAAAATCCATAACACAATGGTACAAAGCGACATTCTTAAATCATTAATTATGACGTAACGAAATGGTGTTAATGGGTGTTTTTATGGTATCGATTTCGGCGCGGGTTTATGCTGAAATGTAATTTGGCGTTAAGTAATTTAGTGTTTGTTTGCGCTTTCGGATTCGTCGCTTAATACCTAATTGAATTTGCGATAAACAAAGCGGAGGAGAAGTGAAACGCTCTGTATAGTTTTTTATTTTATCACTTTGCGTTTTTCACCTGTTCAGGGTCGCAGTTTGTTTATTTTTAATACGCTCTGTATTACTGGTTGCAGCGAGAAAAGTCAAGGTCGGATTTAAAAAGGTGAACTGATGATGGATAGGGACTGAGGAAATGCTTTTTTTCTAAATTATTTTACAAAAGTGTGGCACTTGGACCGGTATCGATCGCTTGTTGCATACATTTTTTAGAGATGTGGCGTTTGTAATATTTTTTAGGGTGCGCTATGATATTAAAAATTAAATGGAAACTTGAAATATGAAAAATTTTCCTTGTCAGTCATTGTTATTTTAAGATCGATGTTTTGAATAGTTTAATTTTGACCAGGATGAAAAAGGAAACCCTTGAGCTAACTACTTTAACATTAATTCGCGTGGCACAGCAAGCTTGAATGTTAAAGTTATGAGAAAAAATTAACACCAAAATTACAATAGGAGAAAAACTTCTTGATAAAAATGTATACTTTTAAAAACACTTTATGAACCCAATCCTTCGACAGAGATTAACAGTTGAACAATTAAACATTTTTGTTTCTGGGAAAACTTCAAAATTGATACTAAATGATTGTCAAGTAATGAACTTTTCCGCACGTTATAAGTGGATTAGATGATATAAGAAAACCATGAAGAATATTATCATTTCTTTAGGAATCGCCACACAAATCTAGCAACGCATTGCTGTACTTCTTTGATAAAGACTATTATAATTAATTTCTAAGCTACTAATACAATTATCTAGGTTGTAGATTATATTCTATTAGGTGTGATTTAAATAAAAGAAATTAAGCTGTCTTTTGAATATCTTTTACTTATCTCACTATAAACTGGTGCTCCAACATGGGGCAAAAGAAAAATGACCATAGTAAATTGGTGCCCAACGTGGGGCCGAAGAAAAAAGCCATTATAAATTGGCGTCCAACGTGGGGCAGAATACAAAAAAGGTTATAACTCTTTGTGGATCTCTTCTTTTAAATATGGAAAGAGTTGTGGCTTGAGAAAGGGCGTCTTCTTTTGAAAACATTTTAATACTAGGTGATCAAGAATGACTGAGTTGTTGGAACAGAGTTAAGAAGAGTATTGTTTTTTGATATTTGACAAGAGTTTGACGTAACAAGATCTTTAGTTATACATATTTCTACGTAATTTAAATGTATATTCAGTGATGTTTTCAATCACTAAACTCTATTTTTTAAGTAGGTAACTTAAAGCGACGCTACTACAAAACTTTAGCAATAAAATTATTCTAAAAAGTACGAATAATGTCAGTAGGTATTGTTGGATTTGTAAGTAACAGAGAAATGCTATGTGGTATGAAGTTGGTAACATTGATTAATGTAGGGACATGTTAGTTTTGAATTCATGTTTGTTTTTCAATGAGAGATTTATTTTATACAACACCTTTATTCGGTTATCTACAGTGGCGTGCGGTAAAATTTTTAGCAAGGGAAACAGTTTCAAAACATACCTATTTACATAATAATATGTATAATGCGATTTTTGATTTCGTGAAAAGCAGACAGGGCCAACAAAATAATTTGTTCAAAGTTTTACAACCTGTTAGCCACTCAAACTGATTATATAAGTCATTATTAAAAGATATTGTAAACGACTTCGACTTGTTTTCCCCCCGAATTTACTTGTTAATTTGTTCAACGCCGGTTTTGGTCTGCTTTTCCTGACTATTTCTTGTTTTTCCGAAAAACTGAGTATCGAAATACCTAATAAAGAAGACACCGACCAATCCACACACTTTGCTTCTTTTGAAGAAATGTCCTTTTTAATTACGATATTATGATTATGACCGACTAGCACGATAGCTCAACCCACTGCCTATTCACGAAGACGAAATTTGGAGACGGAAGAGACGGAATTCGCAAAATTCCTGACTTGCTCCACGTAAGTCCGCGTACCGAGGTCTCATAAAAGTCGCAGCAAAACAACACACTTACTGCGACGAGTAAAAAAAATAATCGAAACAAACGATACATTTATATGGAATGAGATTTTAAATTAAAAAAAAATAAAATTACTCTAATCGTAAACCACTAATAATGCAACTAATACACGTTGAAATACGCTACAGTACTCGGCACAGGTACGGTGAATCTACAGTGCGTGCGCAATCAGGTGCTCCAACCACAAGCTCGAGCGCTCCTGGAAGTCCTGGAACATTATTTTATTATATTTCTCGGAAAAGTCGGCATATTTCGTTTCAATTCAAAAAAGACCTTCAATAATAATGTTTATATGCAAGTGTAATTAAACACACACCATATATCTGGTAAATATTCCACCTGTTACCTTAAATTTATTTGAATTAATTTTTAATTTTACAAGGGAAGCACTGCTTCCCTTGCGTACATGGACCGCACGCCCCTGGACTTATCTATGAGACCACTATTTATATCTCTTTATTTTTATTTCTTTATTTTAATATGAAATAACAAAATAAATTTCACTTCCAGATAATTTGCTCATATGGATTTACTTTAACTTCTAGTTTAGTCGTTTTTTAGATTTCTCCAATTCCTCTCTTTGCTGCTACTAAAATTTTGTTTTTCTTTCGTACGTTATCTTATTCAATGTGGTAACTGATAAAAATTGCAGTAACTTGACCGATAGGGATTTATGGGTCGTCATAAAAACAGGAAAATAAATAAAATATTGTTTGGGAAAACCATTTTAATTCATTTAACAGATAAATAAAAAATAAATAAAACAGAAATAACTTAACCAAACGAATCGATTGTTTTATAAAAAATGAAACATAACAAAACGATAAGGAAAGTTCCCATAAGCGCAATAATCGAAAAAAAACCAAAATCTTTAACTCGTTCCATAGTTGGAGAAACCCACGCAGGTGTCATTCACTTTAATTCAGTTCTAAGAAGAAAAAAAACATTATTATTATTTAACATCCTCACAAAATTACCCACCAACGTCACATACATAAACACAAAACCGCAATAATTTATTTATTGAGTATGTTTTTTGGTGTTTGCAGCGCCACCGTTCACATTACAGTCTCAGACGTGAACGAATACGCACCGACTTTCTCCGAACCAAGCTACGTAAGACAAGTCGATGAAGGACGAATCTACAGCGAGATTGTCCGTGTTGAAGCGACCGATCGTGATTGTACGCCGAAATTCGGCGATGTCTGCAAATATGAGATACTCACCTCAGATCAACCCTTCGTCATCGACATGGATGGGGTTATTAGGAATACGGAGCCCTTGGATTACGAGAGGTCGCATAACCACATACTTAGCGTCGTGGCTTACGACTGTGGTGGGTATTCAAAATATAATTTGTTGTTTCAGTTTGGGATATTTTCCAACATAACTACAATAAAACAGTGGCAGTCCCCACCTCATTATTTTTCTTTTTTCTATAATTTTTTTCTTCTTTTCATCTAAAATCATTATCTTTGGAAAGTAATACTATTAATAAGTATTATACAAACCATGTTATGGTTTGTCGGCCTGATAAAAAGGGTAAAAAGGTGTAATTAAGATAATACCAACAAATCTTTTGCACGATAAAAAAATATTTATTTCATGACAAATGTGGTTATGTGGTTATGGTAAAAAAATCAAATTGACGATATAAAAGTTTTGACATTTTATTTTGCTGAACATAGGTGTTTTTATGGAACTGTTTGCAATGCATTGACATGGACTTTTTAAAACTGAACAGAGGATAATACAATTAATACATTAAACTTAAACACATACTTCAACTTCAAATTCTTTTCGAAAGTGTTCTGTTCTTTCAACTTCAAAGCCGATTCAACCGATTTTTTGGCCATTAAAAAAAACTCACAAAATAAGTGAGTTTTTAGCTCGAATAACCTACTCATAATTTTCGGTTTAATTAATGATGTTTTATTGAATTTAGGTAAGAAAGCCTGTTAAAGTTTTTTAGACAGGCCAAAAGAACTTTAATTTTGATGACATTTTTTAGTAAAATATTGCAAAATACGTGTATGTGGTCGTGTTCATGTGTTTCAATCTAATAATGTAGCCATTTTTAATTATTTAAGGTTAAAAAGAAAGAAAAACAGAATACATAAATATGATGACTAGTTTATTATACATATCGATCTTCACTTCACTTTTGTTATTTTGTTATTGCCGTTTAAGAAACAATAATATACTAAGTTGTATAGCAACGAAAAAATGAATGCTCTGTGAAAACGTTTATTAGGTATTTTTTGGTGAAAACACTAGAAAAGAATAGATTCATTTGAAAAAAGATTAAAAAGATTTATGTTTGATATGTCCATTAAGTTACCTTCATTTTATATTTCTCTTTCTTTTGCTTTAAAATGGCAAGTGGAAATTGCCACTGATAAATTGATATCTTTTATTGCTGGTCGAAAAATATAAGTTTAATTATACAAATATACTTTAATGGATTTTGTCACAAAAATAATAAAAATTATTATTCTAGAGTGATAAGGTATTTGTTTAATAAACCATTAATTTGTTTTCTACACTTATTAATAATTATTATTATTCATATCAGAGAGTTCTTGATTATTTCACAAATAAAAACATAACACGAGTATGATTAATAATAATAGCACAGAATTAAAAAATTGACAGTTTTTTACTGGCAGTTACCCAGGAATTTAACATTTAAAATCGAGAGATAAATTATTTTGTGGATCCTTTGCATTAGTACATCAATGCGATTTGTAATAATGATATCACGAAATCGTTTAACATTTTTTCTGGACAGCTTGTAGATACATCGTGTTAGGGAATGGTTTAACCAACATTTAAAGGTAGATAGAGATTGGCAAAACGAATCGATTAAGCAAAATTTATGTAAATCGAAAATGCATAGTTTTTCCAAAATGTCGTTCTAAAATTAAAGTTCCAAATTTTGGGAACCGCTGAACTAGAACGATAAAAATTAGCGTAAATTTTAATATTATTGACAAAACAGCAGAGTAAATTAACTTCTTGGTCCACGCCGTAATTCCTCTTATTTCAATTGGTGTTGTGTTATTAAATTTTACAAATAAAAAAACAAAAAGAAATTATTGCCACACTCGGGATTCGAACATCCCACACAAATAAATATGCTAGTCTCAATTTTGAAAAATTCTCAAAATGTCCATTCGCCACTACGTCCACTTTGTTTAAAGAAAAAAGTAACTGCTAATAAACTAGCATAAATCACACAGCGGCTCTCAACAGATGTGTTAATAATTTTTTTGAAAAAAGTATGCTCTTTTTGAAAAAATGATATATGGGTTTTTATTCTTCGACACTGTCAAAATTTACGGTTTTTCTCCTGTGTAAGGAAGTTTTGACAACTGTTAATACGAAACGTCAGATTATTTTTAGCAGATTTAAAGCAATTTTAAGCCTTGTTGAGTCTAATTCGAAGAATAAAATGTGATATCCAACTCGTTTTCGTGTAAATCGGTTCATTCATTTCACCTCGTGGATGTTAAACGTCTCGTTAACACTCGACGTTTAAAAATCCACTCATGAAATAAAAACCCGATTTACACTCAAACTCGTTAAATAATTAACTAAATAACGGATCATGACAAATTCACACACGAAAAGTGGCTAAGTTATTCCCTAACACCTTGTATATCCCATCGTTTTAGTTTTCCCACATAAAATGTAGTACAATGAAATAAAAGAAAATTTAATAGATAACTTTTGGTAATTATTAGGTTAGCAAATAAGGTTATGTTTTTTAAACATTTCAGACTTATTGCTGAAAAATTCACATGCATAAAGAGTATCTTGTTTCCTCATCTATTTAAAATTTCACCCATTTCAAAGAATACTGAAGAGATCGGAATAAATGATAAGCGAAAGGGCAAAAGGCTGAAGAATATAGAGGGTATGATAAGTGTTTCGTGTTGCTAATGATTTAGGATAAAACTCATAAAACATACCTTAGTTTTTTTAGAAAAAAAATTATATATCAAAAATATAGGCCAAAGCAGAAACGAAGTTGTTTGCTACAGATAAAAAGTAAAACATTTATGTAAATATAAAGTTAAAAAATATAATCAACTGAGAAACTTGAAAAACTAGGACCTGTACAACTACAAAGTTCTTTTAAATAGTTTCACGTCTCGGCCATGCAAATTTTATTTATATAACTTTACAAACAATTATAATAAAATTGTATTGTGTTCATATCCCCTCATGAAGTAAAATAAATGCAATTTACGATAAAATTTCAATAATAATAAATGAACGCTTTTAATAAAATTCGTAATGATTTTTCCTATAAAATTTTACTTTAAAATAAAATCATATAACACATTGGACATTTGACGTCAAATTGTATTGAATTTAGCTTTTGCATTTCTAATTTTTTTTGAACGTTTTTTATTTTACACACAATCGTCGAGACTAGCATGATTGTATTGATTGTTTTTATCAAACCCCTCATAACATTTGGATTATAAAAATATTACGTTACATGTTTTCAAATGTCTAACGCCTCTTAATTTCTAAACTTTGTTTGATAAAGCGGCGTCACTTTGCTGCCTTGGTGTGTAAATAGCTATTGCTATTACTATTCGCTAAGTTACGGGCATAAATTTTGTTTTTCAAAGAATTATATCTGATAACGCTTTGCTAAATAAAATCGAAAGAATCATAGAGGCGGCTAGTCTTCACTAGTACCAGAAGAAATTCATTTTACAGCCATTCCATTTTAACGGACGGGACACTTTCCACAAATTTTTAGATTTTAATTTCAGTTTTTACGAACAGTATCAGTAGAAGTGAATTTTTCTTTATTGGAACTTAGTACCCGTCAGATTGTTTGCAACCTACAATTATTAGAGCCACATAATTGAAATACGAGTAGGAAAAAGAAATACAAATTCATGACGGACGGGTCACAAAAAAGACCTCACATTTATATCGTTGAACAATCGTAAAATTCTGTTAATTTAAATGGCACTAATTCCAACAACAATTTTTGAAGTAAAAGGTGGAACCTGTTGAAACTTTTGAAACCACAAAACCGAAGAATAAGGCAAAAAATTGGCATAAAGGTTTTAATTAATAAAGACTAACAATATTAAAATTAGACAGTGGAAATTAAAAATTCTTGGTTTTGTTTAACAACGTAAGAAATAAGAACAACATTTTATGTTTGCGATAACAGACGGAACAGCAAAAGTTATAAAGATAAAAAAATTACTTCAATTTAAATGATTATCCTCTCCCAAAAACTTTTTTGTCACAAATTACATTTTGAAAGAAACTTAACATTACTAAAATTATTTTGAAATTTCGGTGTCAGGCTGCATTTTTCCTGGAATCGCTGTTTAGTAAAAACATGCTAGACAAGGATGAATTAATCTAAATTGTATAAGTTAAGTAAAGAGAGTAAATAACAGACATTTTTTGCAGGAATGCGTCAAAGCTTACCCGTCATGGTCACCATCAAAGTCAACCGTGTCTGTCGCCTCGGCTGGCGAGGACTTCCGGAAAGAGTCGATTACGCTCCGACCACCGGAAAACAGGAACTATTCCCTTCGGCCAGTTTGGAATTGTGCGACGTTCCATGTAACGTGAGAGAATTACGAACGAGGGTTGATTTAGCCACCAGGTATACCCTACAATCCAACATTTTTTTGTACTCATAGCTTTTACAAAAAGTGACAGAAATTTTGACAGAATTTGATAATACTAGTGCACTAGTTTTATCAGCATCAACAAAAAAACCTAAATTATGAGAAATTATTAATCTTTAATTTTTTGAGATGTTCGTTGTAAAAAAACTTATTTGCAAAGCAATTTTCTCCATTCGCAGTTCATGCAGCACTTCAAGCGCTTGTGCTGTAAACAAATTGCTCATGTATGACACTATCGTTTCTTTTTCTATAGACATATCGGTAAAGGTTGCGATCGTGACACGTACAGCGTCCAGTCTCAGCGTAAATTGTGCGGGGCTTCCCCGTCGGCTATCGATCTACTTCCGAGTCCAGGAGTCGGTGCCGAATGGACGAAACCGTTGATTTCCGATGAGGGACACGAATCGGATCAGATGTTTGAATTTGACGGCTCAAGCACTGCCGTATCCATTCCGAATTCGGTTTTGGATCATAATTTGCCGTCGACGTTTACAATAGCCACGTGGATGAGACATGGACAACATAACGGACAGGATAAACGCATCAAGGAACATATTTTGTGTTCGGCTGACGATCATAGTGAGTAGCTTCTATTAATATTTTTTTAATGGAAAAGGGCGGTTTAAGTATACGAGAGCTATAGTTTCAAAGAATAAAAAATAAGAGAACTCACTCATATGTTTTTTATGGATAATGAGAGTTTCAAAATACTCCATTTATCAAAAATATGCACGTTTTGGATACTAACCCCTTGAATCATCCAAAAACATTTTCAAATATGCAGGGTGTTTCAGAAATGACCTGTAATACAAACTTATGTTTTTTTTTAATGGAACAGTTTTTAATACTGATTATTTTGATCTAAACTTGTGTTGATGGATTCTGCTTTAGTTTTTGGAAATATTTTGATTTTTCTGGCAAAAACACGCTTTTAAAAAAAATATTACACAAAAACTAAGAATTCTACAAAAGTGGGACTTTCACCACTTCAAAGAGAAAAGTTCAAAGTAATTGTTTAGCGCAGTGCAATTAAGAACGAAAAAAAAGTTTCTTAAAAGTTGATTAACTTAAAATTAATATAACACCCCATTTTTTGTTTTGGCTTCTCAAGTACGGTGGCGAGCAAAACATTTCGGACACCTTTGACATTTCGCTGACATAATCGTGTGTAATTCCTTATCCTTTTGGCAATAAAATGTCAAAAGTGTCCGAAATTTTTTGCTCGCCATTGTACCGGACGACTATTAAAAATTGTAATTCTTGTAGTCAACCTTGAGTATTAATTTAAATGTCAAAATATTATACTCAATTGTCATTCCCTTCCGACCTATGATCGCACACATGGCAGTCAGGTGCAACGGCTCCATATAATCAGCTAGCAGGAAGGCCAATAACTCAGTGTTACCAATAATTTTTTTCCTCAATCATTAAAAGTCACCCGGTATTATTGTCTTTCTAGAAACAGTTATTTTAATGTAATAAAATAAATGACGATTAAGTATGAAATTATTATTATTACGTGTAGATGAAAAATTTTCGTTGAGTAATCATAAGAAACATTTAACTGTTAATGTTTTTAGAGAGACAATTTAAAAGTCTTTTAGATGCGAAAATAAAAAATTGGGTGTTTCATTTAAAATTTTTAGGTTATTCAACTTCTTCATGTTTTTTATCTTCTTGATTGCAGTGAGCTAAAATAATTAGACCTTTGTTCTTTAATAGTCCTACTTTTTTAGGATTTTTAGTTTTTATGTAATCAATTTGTAAAAAGAGCGTGTTTTCGTCAAAGAAATCAAAATTCAAAAGTGTAAACAAATTAGGGTGTTCCATTAAAAAAAAAACATAAGTTTGTATTGTAGCTCATTTTCGAAACTTCCTTTATACCTGAAAGTAATTTTAGGTGAGGCAGGAGGTCAGTATCTGCGCCTCTTGTAAAAAAAAGATTAATTTTCCAACATTTAATGGTCAATAATGGACTTTACCAACTCGCTGGGACACTCTGTATGTCGATAGTCCTTCAAGATTTTCGTTTTTGTTTAATTTTATAAATTTTACGACTTTAAAAAATCAATTTTTTAATTTAACCCCCTTGAGAGGTGGAACTTCGAGAAATCAGAAACATACTTTCTTCATTTTTAATCGAAACCTCATATATCAGTTTTCTTGAATATAACTTAAAAAATAACGGATTTTAATATTTAACTCCCTTGGGGGATGGAATTTCTAAAAATCATAAAACACGTGTTCCTTCATTTTTCTCGAAACCCTAAAAGACAATTTTCGTGGATGTAAGTTTAAAAATGACGTTTTTTATCTTTAACCGAAATCCCACGTACCACTTTGCATGGATATAATTTTTAAAATTACTGATTTTCACTTAAATGTTAACATCCTGTATAACCCCCTTAAGGGTTGATTTTTCGAAAATCCTGAAACACGTGTTCCCCTATTTTTCACTAAAGTCCACATACCAATTCTCATGGATATAACTTAGATTTCTTTAAAAATTACGGATTTTTATTCATATTTTCACTCCCTCAGAGATTTATTTTCGAAAAGTCCTTTCTTAGCGGAACTCTACACCCTCTAAGGAACGTATCTTCCAAATTTCATGTTTCTAGGTTCAGTGGTTTATGCTGTGCATTGTCTGTCAGTCAATCAGTCACGGAACTCTTATACAGGTTGGCCCAGGGGTGCTTGCATTCTCCATAATTTTTTTTCTATGCAAGCTATGAATTTGTTTTTTTTTAAACGATAGGTCTTACCATAAGCTACGTTCTAAAAATATTTTAATTTGTATACATAGTATTCCAAAATAAAATACCCAACTAAGTTATGGTTTTTTAAATGGAAACCTTAAATTTTTGTTTCATTTTTGAAATTGCGACTAAATTGTCGATATAACGCTAACGCATCCGAGTTTCTTATACTTATCTGTCATAGTTTTTGAGTTATGTCAATTTATGTGTGAAAATAGCGTTGTGTATAGACCCATAGAAAAATTTATAACTTTAGAACCATTCAAGATAATTTAATTAACTTTCTTCCAGTCGATTCTTAAAACTTTAGCGCATCTTTTGCAATAAAGATCAATTCGGAGTAGATATTCCATTTTCGATTTTCTAAAAATTTTCTAAAAATGACAAATTACAAATGGTAATAACTCAATTTTTTCAAATGTAACACCCTATTGCATCATTGCTCGGCATTTTTTATGAGCTTTTAGTCGATGTAGGGTCTACATTGTAAAATTTGTTAAAATCTCACAAAAAAAAAATATTAATTTTTTTTTCAGGTTAAAAAAATCGAGCAAGAAGTTGTCGAAGATCTAACACTTCCATGCAATTCTAAAAAATTATTCTTCAACAAATTGTAAATTGTAATAGAAACAGAAAATTATGTGTTCCTACTTTTTGCTACTAAGTTTTGCTGTGTTTTTCTGCGTTTCAAAATAGTTGTGGACATACGTGCGAAGCCGTGGGCAACTGCTAGTAGAAAAATAAATTCAGCGCCATCTTAGATACTACTTAGATAGACACTAAAACGGTTCCCTTTAACCTTAAAATTACTACGAATTAATTATTTGTTAGTGGTTCCAACCTTGAAACTGTTTTATTTTATCCCGAAAGCAAATTTATGTAGATTAGCAAAAAATTAATTGAATCATTGATAAATTAAGACAGTGTTACGTAAAAATTAATATTTCTTGTATTTAGAAATGAACCGCCACCACTACGCCCTCTTTGTGCGCAACTGCCGCCTCATCCTCCTCCTCCGACGCGACTTCTCCGAAGGCGACCTCAACATCTTCCGTCCGGCGGAATGGCGTTGGAAGATCCCTCAAGTATGCGACGACCAATGGCATCACTACGCCGTCAACGTGCGTTTCCCCGACATTGAACTCTACGTCGACGGTCAACTCTTCCGTTCCGAGAAGAAAAATCCAGAAGTCATCGACGATTGGCCACTTCATCCCACGAAAGGAATCAACACAACGCTAACAGTCGGTGCCTGCTGGCAAGGCTCCGACAACAAGATGAAGCACCATCTTAAGGGCTATCTCGCCGGTTTGAGCGTCCTCGTTGGCGAGACGGAAAAGCCCGAAGTGCTGAGCTGTCTGCATCAGTGCAAAGAGAGTCTTCAAGTGCCCGCAATGGAATTACTACAGCCTGGAATGGAACTGTTGACGAATTCGGATCTGACGGAAGTTACAGTCGAGGGAGATAATCGCACGAATTTGGAAACTTTGGTTAGGAAGATCGGATATGCGAATAGTCGGGAGTTTCCGACGCCTGGAAGGAGGAATTTGAGGTTGACGACGACGGTTACGTGCGATAACGGGAAGACGGTTAAGGTGCCCGATGCGCAAACTTATGTTATGGTTTTGAGGCCGCAAACACCGTCGATTAATCTCAATGGGACGGGGAATATGGCGAGGAAATATGAGGACTTTAGGATGGGGGTAAATACTTTTTTTTGATTACTAAGAGAATTTTGTTATTTTATTTTTACGGCTTTTTTTTAATTTGATTAAACAGAATTATGAACGAAATGTTGTACGTACATGGTGGAATCTTCTGACACGCTTTTTTGATGTAAGAAATCAGAAAAAGGTTTGGTCTTTAACGCTGTCATTTGAGTAAAGAGACGTCAGATGTTTTTTTAAATAAAGCTAAAAATCTTTGACAAATTACTACGGCCTTTATACTGCGGCAAAATTATGGAATAATAATTTTATTAAAATTGAAAATACAGACTGATCCAGAAAAACTGACTCCCATCTGCGGTAAAAAAATACATAACATTATCAACGTCACCTCCATTGCACTTCACTAAATCATAAAAAAGTGTTATCAAGGTAGTGGTGACTCGTTATCAATTTTCTGTACCTTTTTTATGTAACTAAAATTTGTGACGATGGTATATTTGTTCAATTGAAAATAACTTTAACATAGCTTACTTTTATAATTACACGTTTTTCTCCAAAACTCTTACTTTCGGAGATTTCATATTCGGACATCCAAAATGCACCATCCTGTACAAGAAAAGTTTGTCATTATCATTTTCAAACGGTTGGTGGATGGCACTTGAAAATTCTATTAAATGAAGAATTGAATTGAATTTTTGTTAAATATTTGAATTTTGTTGTTTTTGTTACTAAATTTTAATATCAATTTTATATCAAATTTATGTTTTTCGCTTTTTAAAGATTTTTTTGACAAGTTTGTATTGTTATTTCTTTAATCCAAAAATTTCTTCTGTATTTATTATTTTATATTTTGCAAAAGTATGATTGTACTAACATTGTTTCAAATTCGACGATTTTTTATTTTTTCTTGTTTTATCTACGTATTTTTTTGATTTGTTTAATTCGTTTTACAACCCGATCTTTTGAAAAGTCTACTGACTTTTTCTTTAACTCAAGAATGGTTTTATTTTATTACAAGTCTAGACCAATTTTTTTAATTGTCTTCTTACAAGCCGATATCTTGAAGTCTGTACCTACTCTTTCTTTCTAAACTCTTATCATTTTTTGCTTTTTTACCGGCTTAACGCGCCTGGTATTTCAGTTGATGGTTAAACCAAAAATATTCTGGTTACCAAATTATTTCCTGGTTTGGTGTATCAGTGCTTGATTATGATTTAACCAAGGTTAAAAGCTTTACCGAAGGAAATTTTCCGGGTTACCAACATTTTTTTTTTCAGCCTTAGTCATACTCATGCGCAGTGCCCTTACTTTTCTAACCTAATTTTTTCCCGAGATATCAGGCAGTTTAGGGACTTTTTGCGACTCGTTTTTGCCTGTGTTTTGGTGGCGTTGTAATTATTTTATACGAAACATGGGTGTTGTGAATGTCTATTGTATTTTGAGGAACAATAAAAAATCGTCGAGAAATCAAAAACAGATTCCTACTTTTCAACGTCAACAACGCATGCGCATTTAAAATTCTAGACCGCAGTGTTGCTAAAAAGCTAGGAATTAAACCCAATTTCTACTAAAGGACTGAAATACGCATTCCAAGTTAAAATCTTGGGTAAGATTTACCATGGGTTAGTTACTAAAGTTTTTAACCGAGCACTGAAATACTGGGCGTAAGTGTTATGGATAACATAACGTAGTTTACAAAAAAACACCCAAAAATCTGTCAAATTGTGTTAATAAACAAATAACTGCGTTAGGTATTTGTTTGTTCATTAAACTCAAGACATTTTTCATAAACTGTTTTATTTTGTTGCACATCTAGGGCTTTTAAGTTATTTTTTTTTCCAAAAATTTGTTCTTAGCTACCCTTCTGCAAGTCGGTATTTTGAAATCTTCGACCATTTTTAAATATTTTAGTTTTTTGTTGTACGTTCACAGAATCCTTTTATTTTCGGAAACTTTATCATCCACAGAGTCTTTTGCAGCAAGATATTGTGAAAAACTTTTTACTAACACTTTTTAATTCGATTTCTTTGATCTGCCAAGTTGTTTTTTACAACCCGATCTTTTTTTAGAATATTTATTGTTATTTTATTGCAAGTATATGTAGAGAGCGTATTTGAAGTCGTTTGTTTTTGTATAGGATTGTAGTCACCCCAACTGTCCTTTAGAAGTCTACCTACATTCTAAAATTTAATTTTTTGTTTGTTTGTTATTCTACAGAATGAATTCTTTTAAACTGGTATAAGTTTCTGAAAATTGTATTAGTCGTCTCTTGCAGCTTGATATTTCGAAACAAAGTCTACTGAATCTTTCCCTTAGATTTTTTTAATTGCAAATTTTACAAAATTTTGTAAGCTGGCATTTCTGTCCAGTTTTTGCTCTTTCCAACTCTCTTTTGCAGTTTTATATTTGGACTTTTATTTGTATTTTCATATTTTTTCATATTCCATTCGATATTGTTTTCGTTGTAAGCTTTTTTTAACCTCCTACGCTTAAAAACGCTTAAAAAGCTTGTCCCACCAAGTCTTTGTAAGATAAGATAACTTCTTTTCTAGACTTAAATTGTTTTTTCTCACTCCTACGTTGGTAAATTAACCTTACATTGTCAAAAAGGCAACAATAATGGAAAGTAAAACATAAGAATTTTTTCCGAAAACAAGTAACTGTTTAAACCAAAGAAAAACAGATATTGAAACCTATGTCTAAGTGTCCTAATTTAAAATATGCAGGTTTTTGCTATATTCTGCTATTAAACTCATGTTTTTTTCTTTTTATAAGGTTCGCGTCCTGGCTGACATCCACATATCCGGAGAACAAAAGCTTGATAAATGCTCCTTAACCATCTACCCTAACTTAAACCCAGACCATGAGAACCTGAGCGTTCCAGAAGAAATGTTAAAAAGACTCGGAATGGCAGCTCGTGTATCAAAAGATGGTGTTACCATCACCGGATCCGACATGGTCTTCAACTACCAACAAGTACTCAGACAAATTGTCTACACCAACCGAAAACCCGCCTACTATCTAAACCGAGTGTTCAAACTAACCTGCTCCGAATTAAACGGACGATTCACCTCAAATGAATACGTGCAAACTGTACGTAATTGATTTTTTCTGTTTATTAATTTTGTTTCAATTCGTTGTATTTTTTAGCTCACTGTGATCCATCCCCAACCCAAAGAACCCATCGTAGCTCATGCAACTGTCAACAAACACAATGTGGAATTACGACCAGCGTCGGTCGTTTCACGTGATTACATTCCTTCGGAACATTTGAATTTGGTCGCAAGTGGAGGATCGCATGCTGTTACAATAATTGTCGTAGTGTGCGTCGGATTTTTGTTGTTTATGATTGTATTGGGTGTGATCAGGATCAGGGCAGCTCATCATAGAAATGCATCGGAGGAGGCGCAGGATAGCGAGATGACTTGGGATGATTCCGCACTGACAATCACCGTTAACCCGATGGAGGTAAGAATGATAAAAAAAATCCGGATTAAAATTGCTCGCGGTGCAGCCTCTCTCTTGCTTTGAAAAAAACAAAAACACAATATTAGCCAAAAATTTTAATTTTTCATTTCGACTGATTTTAGGTTTTATCTCCGCATTTTCCGTTTTTCATCATGTTTTAATATTTTTACTATTGAAATTCAGTGGTCTCCGGTTATAACGAACTCAGAAAATGTATCAAAATCAGTTCCTTATATACGTTTTTTTGACGAATTTTTAGACGTTAAAGTGGAGGTTGCACCCTCTACCGGGTGCTCAAAAACCGGCGCACCAACTCAATGATGTGTGGTAGAGAATTGCTTACATATAAAGGTAAAAATAGTAAAAAAATTCTTTGTATTAAAATTATTGATAAATAACAAATAAATAATAACGTTGTCTAACAGTCGTGATCGCATTAGAATTTAATCAACAATAAAAATTAATTTATTTTGAAACGGTTTCCTAGAATATTTCCTATTATTCCCAGTGTTGGCACATCTACAAATTGTGATTTTTTTGATGAATTTTATTTTTTTTAATTCAAAAAACTGGTAAATTTTGGTAGTAAATTTAAAAATAATTATTCATCGTTTTGTTAGGAAACGATTACTTAGTGTGAAACATAAAAACATTAAAAAATAATGAAAACTGAAGAAGTTAACAAGATAAGTTTGAAGCTCCAGATTTTTTAAAATATGACTAGGTATTTTTTCAAATTTTTTCCCGTAATCTACACATGCTTCTGAACAGCGTAGAGGCTGTTCCATATCTGGTGGTGACATAAAAGACTCTTGAAATGCACCCACTTGGTTAAGATAATGAAATACATGGGCGTGCATTTTTTTCTCTAAAATTTACTTAGTTGTCATTTTAACATTAATAAATTTTGAGGACAAAGGTACATAGAAATATGACTATTATTATTAATAATTTCTTTATTATTCTTCATCTTACGTATCTTATAATTTTTTAAAGACTAACAGTGGGTTCGAAAACATTTTATTACGACGCCTATGGGCAATTTTATTCTTAATCTATATACCGAGAGACTATTAAAGATTGTGATTTTTGTCGTCAGGTTGGCAACTAATTTGAAATCTGTATTTGGCAACATTGACTATCAAATTTAAATGTCAAAATTTTATATTTAATTGTCATTCACTTCCGACTGATAACAGTCAGGGTGAAACGGTTCCACATAACAAGCTAGCAGGGGCGCCAATAACTCAATGTTGCCAAATGATTTTTTTGCTTCAATCATTAAAAGTCACATATAAAACAATACCGTGACTGACAGACAACGCACAGCCTAGACCACTGAACCTAGAAACATGAAATTTGGAAGATACGTTCCTTAGAGGGTGTAGGGTTCCGCTAAGAAGGGATTTTTCAAAAATCTTTTTCTAAAGGGCTGAAATGGGGTGTTAAAGTTTGAATAAAAATCCGTAATTTTAAGAGAAATATTAAAGTTATATTCATGAAAATTGGTACTTAGGCCTTACGTTAAAAATTAAGAAATACGTGTTTCAGCATTTTCGAAAAATCAACCCCTAAGGGGGTTAAATAGGGTGTTAAAGTTTATTTAAAAATTCGTAATTTTAAAAATTATATCTATGCAAATTGGTACTTGGGATTTTGGTTAAAGATGAAAAACGCATGTTTTAAATCTTGACACTTCCACCCTTAAGGGGGTTAAACATAAACTTTTTTTATTTTTGAACTTATATTCATGAGAATTTTCATTTGGGCTATAGACTAAAAATAAACAAACGCGTGTTTTATTATTTTTTAAAATTCCACCCTCAAAGAGGGTTAATTATACAAATCCGTCATTTTTGAACTTATATCCATGAAAATTGGTATTCGGGCTTTCGGTGAAAAATGAAGAAACATGTGTTTTATGATTTTTAAAAATTCCACCCCCTAAGAGGGTTAAATTTTAAAATCCGTTATTTTTGAAGTTATATTAATGAAAATTGATATTTAAACTTTTGGTTAAAAATGAAGAAAAGCATGTTTCTTGATTTTTTGAAGTTCCATCTCCCAAGCGGGTTAAATATAAAAATACGTAACTTCTAACCATAAAAATTGGTAGTGAGGCTATACGCTAAAAATTAAAAATGAGTGTTTTAGGGTAGTTTTAGATTTGTTAGAAATTCCATCCCCCAAATTAAGAAAACATGTGTTTTATGGTTTTTAGAAATTCCAACCCCAAAAATATGGGATAAAACTTTAAATTTTACGGATTCTTATATTTACCCTCATGGGAGGTGGAACTTCAAAAACACGTCCTCTTTTATTTTTAACGAAAAACTCAAATATCAATTTTCACAAATGTAACTTCAAAATAACGGGTTTTTATCCGTTTTATCCGTTATTAAAAATAAAAAAGGACGTGTTTTTGAATTTTCGGAAGTTCCACCCCCCCATGAGGGTAAATATAAGAATCCGTAAAATTTAAAGTTCTAACCATGAAAACTGGTAATTAAGCTGTCGACTAAAGATAAAAACGCGTGTTTCAGGTTTGTCAAAAGTTCCACCCTCAAATGGGTTAAATGTAAAAAATCATTCATTGCTGAAGTTATAATTAAGAAAATTAATATTTAGACATTTGGATAAAAAAGAAGAGACATGTAATTCAGGATTTTTATAAATTCTACCCCCGAGGGGGATAAATACAAAAATCCATCATTTTTGAAGTTCTATTTACAAGAACTGGTATTTGGGTTTTCAGTTAAAAATGAAGAAACATGTGTTTCAGAATTTTTTTAAATTACACCCACATGGGGGTTAAATAAGGATAACAGTGAATAAAAGCCATTATAAAAACAGCCAAGAGTTTCGTATTGGGTCACCTTACTAAGTTTTGCGGTATTTTTCCGAGTTTCAAAATCATTGTGGACATGCGTGCGAAGCCGCGGGTAACTGCTAGTAATAAACATAATTATGTTCAATGCCAAAATTCAGTCATTTTTGTCAATGTCAGTTCGCCACCAGGTTTGGAATAAGCTCTACCACTGAGTTGGTGTGCCAGTTTTTGAGCAGCCTGTATAGGTCAAAAACAAAAACAAAAAAAAACAAACGTGAAAACATTCCGACAAAGCAAGTTGATTTATTGTGACTTATTTTGAGCTCCACTATCACTCCTTAAAATGTTTGCAACACTATCAACTTCACGTCTAAAAACACACGTTTTCACTAGTTAAAAAATGTTTTTGTTGGTAATTCAATAATCTGTTCACTTCTCTTCTGCTTTGTCTTTTTATCAACCCCAACAAATTGCATCAAATTTTAAGTCAAATCTAGTTCGCTATATTAGGAAGTTCGTTATAAGTGGGTTCGCTATAACCGGTAAAAAAATACATTGAGCTTAAGGAAAATTTTTCAATGGAGCTGTGGTTTGGACATTTCGTAAATACAGCGTGTTTACGGTCTTGGAGTCGATACTTTACCTGGTATTAAAAGAGTGTAGAAATAGGGTAATTGCGGAAAAAAACTTAGGGAATTGTTATTTTTAAGAATGTTATTTAACTCCGAAATATTTGTACAAGGTCGATACTTTACCTGGTATTAAAAGAGTGTAGAAATAGGGTAATTGCGGAAAAAAACTTAGGGAATTGTTATTTTTAAGAATGTTATTTAACTCCGAAATATTTGTACAAGGTTTGAGGGTCACTGGAATAATTTGTTTGTTAAAATAAAATTTAATTGTTGCAACAAATAAAAATGTCGTAACCACGACAGTGAAAAACGTCGCTTCATAGTTTCGACACTGTTATCATTTTATTTGCTTTCCTTTAGTTTTGATCAAAATTTAAATTCGAAAGTCTTCTGTTTGATCACTTCTACCGAAATCGTTTTGAGCAAGTTTCGATAGTCGAAACTACAACAATTACCATTACCTTGTGCTTCACCTTAAATCCTAATCATGACAACTACTTCATTATTTTAATAATTGTAGTGTATGGACATAAATTTAATAAAAAAAACATCACAAAACACAAACCAAACTTGCTCAAAACGATTTCGGTACAAGTGATCAAACAGAAGACTTTCGAATTTAAATTTTGATCAATCAATTTTGCTGCTTCGGCAGCAGTTCACAAACAAATAACGTAAATTGAATGATTTCCTGTTATAATGTAAATTGTTATTTTGTATAGCGTTTTGGGGTTCTTCTATCACACATATTATCTCCTTTAAGTTTCAACTCCAAGACCGTAAACACCCTGTATTGCATTGAAACAGTTATTCAAATTTTTTCCTTAACGATTTTCGGTTGCTATATGTATGTATGTAGTGCGTCAACTGCTAAGAGTGTCAAGTCAAGACGTTTTTTATTTTCATACGTTTCCAGAATTTTTAAAAGCTATTAAATAAAAGTTTTAACTAAACAAGATACGCAAAGGATTAAGAAATATTGCTAAGTTTAAACATATTAACGTCAGAAATAGGATGTGTCAAAAAATTTGCCCAGATTGCAGCGCCAACAGGAATCACTTAAAACACTTCATATTTCTCTTAAATTTTTCTTAAATCAAATTACAATAATTATCATTATCAATTTCAATGTTTTAACCTTTTTTAATTTAACTATTATTATGGTTTTTTATTAGTTGCACAAAAGATGCTGTCAGTATTTTTGTTGCTAAAGAAAAGCTTTTATTCTTCGGCACTGTCAAAATTTACGGTTTTTCTCCTGTGTAAGGAAGTTTTGATAACTGTCAATACGAAACGTCAGATTATTTTTAGCAGATTTAAAGCAATTTTAAGCCTTGTTGAGTCTAATTCGAAGAATAAAATGTTGTATACAACTCGTTTTCGTGTAAATCTGTTCATTTATTTCACCTCGTGGATGTTAAACATCTCGTTAACACTCGACGTTTAAAAATCCACTCGTGCAATAAAAACCCGATTTACACTCAATCTCGTTAAATAATAGTATATTATATTATAAGTGATAGAAATGCATCATTATATGCGAGTGAGAATTTTGACCCACGAGTGCGCTTACGCTCGAGTGGGACACTTCTCACGAGCTTTATAATGGCATTTCGATCACGTGTGATATACGACATTTTATCTTATCTTATTTTATCTTATACCATTGTACATTATACTACTGTTTTCGGTGAGAGAAATCAAATTTCTCTCACAAGAGAGATAAAGCTGTCAGATTTACTCACTTGTGAGTAGAAAAACAGCTTTATCTCTCTTGTGAGAGAAATTTGATTTCTCTCACCGAAAACAGTGGTATAATGTACCTAAAAAACTGCACCTGTAAGATAAATAACTATAACGTCTCTTTGTTATTGGACGTTTTTTTTAATTGGGTGGAAAATAATGTGTTATATTTGTGTTCTCTTTTTTTTTTTGGTTGTTTCACGTTTTTTGGGTAGAAATACAAGTGCTTAGCGAAAGTTGGCTCTAAAATCGATCAATTTTTATGCTTTTCGAGCGTTTATGCATGTTGTGTGTGTGAAATTTCCCCAAGGGAGGTTTTTACAATACTCAGATAAACTGTGAATAGAGTTTAAAAAGTAATTATAATAAAACATGATACATTCTTGGAAAATTAAAGCGTACACAAACTTTATTCAAGAAATGCTTATAGTTTCACCTAATGTTTAGATGAAACTAGTGAAAAATATCTCATTTTATAAACAATTATAAATATAATTGTATTGTGTTCATATTAATTTGTGAAACAAAACATGCAAAAGCAACTTTTTTAAAACAATTGAAAGCTTTTAAATTCATTTAATAAATATATAATTTTCTCTGTATTAATATTAAAATGCATATTTTTATATTCGGTAACTTAAATGAAATGTAGCAAAAGCTTTTACAATAGTATTATTTATCTCTTTCTGTTAAAATATAAATTCCGTCTTTTATTCACATGGCTTCTTATACTAAAATATATAAGCCTTTGCTTTGTTACACTTGTAGGAAGTCGTAAATAGGTGGTCGATCTTTTCGTTAAATATTCTGTTTGTACGAGTGATTATTATAACTAACTTAATTTCAAACTTTTTAAATTGGCGATATTGTAGCCTTATTTTATTCAAAGAATGGAGCTAAAAATTGTCTATAAATAAAGGATATTTCAGTTCTGTAACATTTAATTGAAACTTTTTTCTTCAAAATTTCGAGCTTTGCTTTGTAAAATTCAGTATCTAGTTTATCACTTAATAAGTGAAAATTAGACTTACAAATTAAGGATCCAGAAATTCCGATTCAAAAACTTCTTGTTTAATTCAAATTTTTAGTCTTTAATACGGAAATTTAATTTACAATCTCTAAATTTGGACTTCCAAATGTACAAAACTGACTCCTAGAACTGATTCTAATTCAAAAAATTTGTTTCGCCAACTTAAATTTGGAATTCGTGAACACCTTTAGACACTAACTTCTACCTTCTCAACTTATTTCCGAAGTCCGACTGATCTCTAGAAACTGTATTAAACTTCTGCCTAGAAATTCGAACTTGTAGACAGAATTTTTTTATTTTTTTAATGTCCATTAAAAATTCAACGTTTCCATTTTTTTCTAAATTATTTTCGCACTAACTGTAAATTTGGATTTCCACCATTTTAAATGAAATAATAACAAACAAAATGTGAGTACCTATATTTCAAAAATGGTCTTTGTTTACTACGCAAAGCATTATTATTACCAAAATGTCATTACTTATAACATCGATAAATGTTCGAGTGACAAATGACCCAATGGAATACATAATAATTGTAACTGGGTTTATTGGCCATCCGCGGCATTAGATCATGAAATAATGGATCAAGTAATTCATTACCAACCGTAAAATTTTGACAGTAAATAACTTGTTATTTAATATATCGTTTTCAGAACGCCGAACGCAAATTGGAAGGCCACTCAGCCGACTATAGCGAAAGCGAACAATCCGATTCGGACAGTTCATCGGACGACGACAACATCGACGGTCCGTGCAGAATTCCCGACTCTTCAGACGACGAAGAAGAGCAACCGGCTCGTAGTCGTAAACACGACTATCAAAATATCAGCCAACTAGAATGGGACCATTCTACGATGTAAAAATTCCATCTTCAAACAAAACAAAAAAAAAATAAGAAACGGGAGTGGACGGTTCACACTGGTGAGTTTTATTTTTAATTCGCGCCATTTGAAGCGTCACGAAGGCGGTATATATATTATTAAACATAAAATACATACGCAAAGGTTTGAGCCATAGTAGCGAAGCCTTTTCGTACGGGGAAAAATATATATTTCGCGGAGCGGTCGCAAAACTGCCAAAAAAGGGAGTTTTGCGAACGCGTCGCGATTGATATCAATAATAATCGTCCATAATGTTAGAGTTATACAAGTTGTATATCCCTTTCACTTAGCTATTAGTATAAAAAAAGAAAAGAAACAGCTAGGTTGGGGTGTTAACACCCGTTAAGTAAATAGCTATTTCCTTCATCCTTTCGCTTGGAATCGCCTGTTTGTTTCGGTTATTTAAGGGCAGCCATATTGTTTTTAACACGTAGGCATTAGTTTTAAGATGGAAAGTCTTTCGTCCTTCAATTCGAAGCTTCGACAATAATTCAGCTTGTTTTCAGTGAGGTGGCAGCGGCTTTATCTAAACCGAAAGACTTTCTTCCAGTTTTTTTTTAAATTATTGACCTAACTTTTAAGGCCTAGGTTAAAAAACAAGTATTTTTCCTATTTTTTATTGATTAACCTGAACGCTTTATTTTGTACTTACGTAGTTTTAATCACTCACTTCACTCGAAATATTCCTCGTATTGTCATATCAAATTTTGTACACTGTCTGTCGCTGGTTCTTTCGAACGTTTTTGTTCCAAACGCATCAACAACCAAAAATGATTTGATTTTAGAATCGATGTTTGTGAACTCTCTCGCACAAGTTTCATGTCTCTAAAATAATAATACAAAAAGGAGGTGTACATAAAGTTTTGCAGCTAAATAGTATTTTTTTGTATCGTAGATGATGGGTACTTAACGAATAAATAAAATGGTTTATTTGTTATTACAAGAATACGCGGTAAATTATTATATTAAAAGGATGCAATAGTAGTTATGTATAAAAGATGAACAAGTCTATATCATATTTGCAATATGTAAGTGTATTGTTTTTCGTCGCCATTTTGTTTATACGTGTTGGCATCTTAGAATAGTAGCTGTGATGTTGATGAAAAAATGAGAATGTTTTAGTAAGCACTATTCGGTTGATTTGTTTCCAGCCGTTCGACTAATCAATAAATTTGTGCGATTTTCTCGAATTTTTATTCAAAAACTAACCTCAAAAAGTTGTATATTTGATTGTAGAAAGTGTAATTATTATAGTAGGCGGTGCGTCCGAAAATCGCGCTTGTTTTTTTTAAGTCGAACTCAGCTGTCAGATTACTAATGAAAAAGTAATAACACTATTTTTGACAAGTACGTAACAGAACGTTACATTCCATGCATATATTTGTAATCTTTGTATCTTTAACAGTTACGAGCTTTGTTGTGTGTTTACAAATCAGAAATCAAATAATCCGAATATCTTTAGGTGTCATACCACAATAATTATGTAATACATAAATGTATAATAAATAACAAATATATCCAAGTCTTTATTTTATGAAACAAAACCTCACACTTTGTCCAATACTTCCCCAATATTTTGAGAACTTTTTTCAGAAACATGGTAACTTGTGAGATATAAAGAATTTTTAGTCAGTGAAATTCCAAATATTTTGCTGATAATTGTAAGGATAATTTGGGAAACTATTTCCTTTACAAAATTTAAGGTAGTTGGTGCCTAAATGAACTTTCTTAAGATTTTTTTTAAACTTTAACATATTATTGAAAAATGAAAAAGATCGACCGTCTAGTTTTGGAGATATTCAATTTCAAAAAATGAGTTTTTCTATTTCGCATACACAAATGCAATTTTGTACAACTGTTGTCATGGGAAACAGTTAGACAAAATGAAATTTTGTCTCATTGAAATAGTAACTTTTTTGTTCATGATTGGTAATGAATTTCTGTCAGTTCTGTCAAACCGCAAACCTCCCAATTTTCATATTCAATGTCGTACAACAGAAATGCTACAGAATTTGGTCGGATTGAACGTAAGTATTAGATAGTTAACTTGGTTATCTTGTGTTTGGCCCAAAAGGATATCCCTTTGGTTACTGAATGCGATCGCGTGACTGTCATCATCGTCAAACTCACAGCAGAGAGCGAAGCTGGGTCAACTGCACTTCGTCAAGAACAATTTACTCACAGCAGTTTTTGCGATGTCTCTCAGCTCGGAAGGAGTGCACAACATCTATCAGAATCCATATTTAATTAAACGAAGCAACGAGAAAACTATCAAATATGCAGTAACAATGCAATAAGGTTTGAAATTTGTAATTTATTTTCAATAAATTGTCATTTTATCCCATACGTCATATTACCAACCCAAAATCTCAAAAGTTACTAAGTCATTATTTAAATGATTTAAACAAAGAATTTCAATAAATAAAGGCGAAATAGAAAAAATAGCATATTACACTCGTTGTACAAGACATCTTATCGAACTCGTTCGACAATGGATTGTCTTGTACAACTCGTATAATAATATACTATTTTCTCTCGCTTCGCTCGTCGTGTTCCAAACCCTCTCGTTCGACAATGGATTGTCTTATACAACTCGTATAATAATATACTATTTTCTACTTCGGTTTCGTACTGAGGCCATTACGATACGCCATTTGCAAAGTAGAAAAAATAGTGTATGATATCTCGTTTATAAGGCATTTTGTCGCACTTACTCCATTATGGCACTCCTCGCTGCGCTCGTCGTGCCCCAATTCCGTGCGTGCGACAAAATGCGTCTTATAAAACTCGTATCATAGTATACTATTTTCTACTTCGGTTTCGTACTGAGGCCATTACGATACGCCATTTGCGTATCGTAATATCCAACGGAGTGCTATAATAATTACACTAAAAACCAGGGTAATTTAGTTGGAAAATGATGGCAACCTAGTTTTTTGACAATTATCTGAGAGAACTGTCAGTGCCAATCGGCACCTGTTTCAAGTGATAATTTAGTCAAATAAATCAAATTTGAACCTTTAGAAGCCTTTGTACCATCCCTGATATGTAGTCTCTTCAAAGACCTTTCGAGTAATGTACAAACATAACTTTAAAAGCCAGTGCAAGTGAGTAATTTGAGATCCCATTCTCCTTAGGCCAATTTTCAAATTCCGCGTATTTGCCACAAAAGCCTGTATTGGTTGAGGGGTAGATCATTGCAAAACGTCTAGGACACTTTTAGAATACATTTTACGAATAAAAACTAATGACGATCCAAATTATTAATTTAATTTCATGACCCACGCAAATGCTGTCAACTGCCACAAAATTTCCTAAATTTCGAAATTGATTTTTTTTGTTAAAAAAGGTGCAAAGTAGAAAAAATACTGTATGATATCTCGTTTATAAGGCATTTTGTCGCACTTACTCCATTATTTTACAATTCCGTGCGTGCGACAAAATGAGTCTTATAATACTCATATCATAATAACTATTTTGACTCTCTTTTACATTGCGCCATATGGAGAATCGGAATTTTTTTTTAGGTATTTTGGTATAACTAACAAACCCTTCTTAAGATTTTTATAAAAAACTAAATCAACATTCAGCAACATCTAATAAGTATTTTAAGGGAAAAAAAACGGGGTTACCGTCCAAATTATAGAGTTATTAATTAATAAACGATGAGAAATTTGCCTCTCTGGAGCAGTGTAAGGGACACACTAAAATAGAACTGGCAACACAGCACATCTGTAAAACCGCTAAAAATGAATTTTGAACCAGCTAACAAACAAAAATGAATATCCCGACCCAGAATTTGTTAGTTTAGGGCTGTGTTTGGACCAGTTATGTGGTAAACATATTAAAAGTCGTTGTTCCTACGAGGTGAGCGTGCCACAGGGGCCACCAAGAAAATGTCATTGCATGGTTTTTCGTTTATATTTCGAAAACAGGACCTGTTTATAGTAAAACCCCTAAAGCAAAGATTGTTTTAGGAGATTTGGTTCAGGAAATAGTGGTACATACGATTTGTTTCAAATTGTCGACACTTTTAGTGGTTTTTGAAATTAAGGTATAACCAAATGGGACCTTTACAATCTTACAGAGCATCATTTTGGCTATCTGAAATGGATATCTACAACTTTTTTTAATAGTACCGAATTTTGTTATTGTTGATTATTTATGTAAAAGCACGACCGACTGTATCAATCTCCGCTTGCTTCGCTTATCTCCGATACGGCCATACCGTGGGCCATACCGCTCGTGAATTTGTCCATAACGACTTTTAAATTCTTGACCTTGGAAACGAAAGTTCGGCAGCTAGAGCACCCAAGTGACAAGTATTAGCTGTTTCAAAACTATAAAAACACCAACGTCGCATTTTACCGAATTATTTTTTTAATTAAGATTGATAAAATTGTAAAATAGTTATTAATGATTAGATCTCTCATTGAAAGTATAAATTACATTAGCTACCATTTGCTTGAAGTGCATGAATAATTTATAACAACTAATTTTGAGAGAAAATGCGACGTTGGCGTTTTTATAGTTTTGAAACAGCTAATATGTGAATTAAAATATGATTAAAATGATGTCAGACGTCAGGTCAGAAGTCAGAGTGGTGCTTCGAGGTTATAATTTACCTGTCTTGTTAGTGCCATCTACTCATCTATTCAAAAATAATATTCATACCATCGCCCGCTGTATAGAATGACACTTTATCTCGCCTGGGCATTAGTCAAGTTGAAGTGATTCCCGTCAGCGCTACAGTTTGCGCGGAATATTTGACACATCCTGCACTTGACGGTAAATTGTTTTTCAAAACTTCAAAATATCTCTTACATATGGTGTTTTGTTGTATCCTTGCTGTCGAACTTTTGTTAGTTGCGTTTTTCTTTATTTGTTTAGTTGGTTCGTGTTTCGTTGTTCTTGCGTTTAAAAATTGGCATTGTTGACAGCTCATTAATAACTTGACACTCTTAGCAGTTGACAACAGAAGTTGACGCACTACACATAACAACGCGCGGAATTATGGAATCACAGTTTCAATGCATTTTTTACGAAATGCCCAGGCGGGATATTGATACATTTCATTAAGGAGGCGGTGATTCATACAAATCATCGCAGACGACGATACAAACAAAAAGAAGTGTCCTTTAAACTCAACACTTTATTTTGGTACAGAAATACAAGAACTATACTTTTAAAATTTTTCTGCTGGTGGGTTTATTTTTAATAGCATTTTTTTTAAACAAACCTGGTTGTTCTAAACAAACATTTGCTAACGTAGGTTTCGTTGTCGCTAGAATTATAAAGTGGCATACTTCTTGCTTGTACAATATGCATTTAAATAACTTATTTTTCTGTAGCGAGGGGCTTAAAATTTCAAGAAGTTGGTGACCAACATTTTCATATTCCAATAAAGGTAGAGTATCTTGTATAATGTCTGCTAACTCCATTAATACACAGACAAAGTCAGAGTTGGGATAGGTTAGAGCGCCGTGATCTTGCAACTTGCAAGTTGCATTAAAGGTCCTGGCGTAGTGGTGGTCAACAATGGTGAAAGGCATTCATTGCATTGAAACTTGTCGTCCAATTTTTTTAATATATATCCAGCTAGGAAAGCTACAGATGCAGAGTATATATTGGTTTCAGGTAATCTGTTGTCTTTATATAAATTTCGAATCTTCACTCGTATCTTAGTTGGTAATATGATGTCCTCTTTGTTCTCAATTTCCATGGGATGTCCTTCAGCTCTATCTGTTTGTATATTAGCGTTGCTAATGTATTCAACTTTGCCTGCAATATTGGCCGATTTTGAGCTTTTCACGATACCACATCTTAAAATCAGACGCATTGCATATTCAGCGGTTCTGGCGTCTGTTGCATCGTTGGAACCGCCTCGAAGACGTACTTGCGAAAACATTCCTTCGACTGCGTCAGAGCTAAAAGACCTGCTGGTAAGTACATACATTGAAAACAGGTTCAAAATCATAATACAAATTTTGTGGCTACTTCAAAGCTTTTTTTGTAGGGAGGCTAGCAGTATCTTGCAAATTACCGAAATAGTCAACATTTTTTAAAAAGTTTCGAAAGCTGTTTTTTGCCAATCTTATAGTGGTATCACATCCAGTTAAAGCGTGAAGCGCCAAGAGGTTTCTACAAATTTTGTCTCCAAAATGATTTACTATGTTTGATATTGAAATAAATTTTGTTCTAAATCCATGTCCCAAATCAATAAAAAGTGATATTTGTTCTAAATCAGTTTTAAAAACACACGATTATAATAATAAACCAAAAGAACTAATACATCTGTATCTACAGATTTTACTAAATTTTTATTTTGGTGTTTCTTTTGCTCATATAGCATATGCAAAATTAACCGTGTATCGGCTTCTTCATGATTGCTGTTGAGTTCTTCCAGTTTTGTGATACCACTGCTGTTAATCGAAAAACATAAATTATTATTTTCAAATCCACCAGCTATAATAACTGTCTCATTATTTGATATGAAATTGATAGAATTTTCTAAAATATAATTTGATAAAAATTTTAATAGCGATCTTTTGTTTTGTGATAATTGCAAAAACTCCCTAAATTTTGCAACTTTTCTAGGGCCAGTAACGTCGTATGTACGTGCCTCTTTACAATTACCTCTGCGACCTCTTTCTTGTGATTTCACGGATTCATTCTCGTATGAATCAAAAATTATTGTAATTATTGATGCTTTGTATTGTCTACAAAAAGAAAAAAATTTTTGAAGAAAAATTTCAGCTCATTAATAAATGTGTTAAAAGTTTTTTCCTTAAGTTCTTGAACGAAAACCATTCCATCAATTAAAAGTGAATTTACTAGATCAACAGATGTTAAGCCAAATGGCTCAAATTTTGAGATTAAATCAGACTTTGCGGTCTTCCTCATAACCCCATCTTCATGGAATAAAGATAATGGAACTGATGTTAATTCATAACATAAAATATCATTTAAACTTAACGATTGAAATTTTGCAGCCGCAACTATTCTGCGAAACATACTTTCAGACCCAATGAATTTTTTTGTTGAAGAAAGAGGTAACTTTGTTTTTGTTTCACTAAATGTCAAAATCTTTTCCTTTTTCACGGGTTTCCAAAAACTTTTATTACGATCTGATAAAACATCATAGCTCTAATTCAATTCATTTTCGATTTCATGTTATAAAATAGTAAAAGGATTTTTTAGGTTTTTAAATTTCTGCTTAAGTTGCAACCTACCATTAAACAATTTTTCTTCACAGGATTATAACTACCTCAATTGAATTAAATTTTTCTAAAAAGAAATTTTCATATTGGAATTAGAATTAGACTTATGTATCACAAAATTTCGGCGGTATTTGTTATTTTTATAAATAAAGAAAACCGCCGACCGGCGGCATATACCGTGTTGGGCAAAAGTATGGAACCAAGCGTTTTGTGCCTAAACTATGTATCTTACGAAAAAACTAATTAGTACATCATCAACTATTTTAAAAATGTGATCATTTTTCAAAAATATTTTTTTTCGAAATTTCTTTTAGTTTTCGAGTTATTCAAAAAAAATTTTTTTTTAAATGGCACCCTACTACTGGGATTTTTTTCGTAAAAGATTATGCTCCAAAAATAACTTCTACTTTATTAGAATTAATTTTAAACCAGTAGTTTTTTTTTAAATAAATTATTAAAGTTGTGTTCCGAGCTCATTACGAAGGTTTTTCGAACTTGGCCGAAGTGGTTGTATCCATGGATGTTTATGTTTGCGAAAAATTTGACTAATCAAATCAGTGGATTTAAAGCATCCATGAATACAACCACTTCGCCCAAATTCGAAAAATCTTCGTAGAGTTCGGACCGCAATTTCAATAATTTATTTTTTTTAAATCATTGGTTTAAAATTATTTTTATTAAAACAGAAGTTATTTAAAGAGCATAATCTTTTACCAAAAAAATCGCCGTGGTAGGGTGCCATTTGAAAAAAAAATTTTTTTGAAATTGGAATTTCGAAAAAAATTATTCTTGAAAAATGATCACATTTTTAAAGTAGTTGGTGATGTACTAATTAGTTTTTTCGTAAAATACATAGTATAGACACAAAACGCTTGGTTCCATACTTTTGCCCAACGCTGTATATCAATAACGTATATTTGTATCATACCGCCGTGACTACCGATTTATTTCCAATTTTTGGCGGCTTTTTCATACGTGAGCAGGTAATACCGCCGGCGGTCGTTTAACCAGTGCCTTTTTAAAAACTACAACATCATGACTGTGACATCTATCTACCGGTGCTCAAAAAGTGGCGCACTAACTCAATGGTGTGTGGTAAAGAACTGCTTACATATAAAGGTAAAAATAGTAAAAAAATTCTTTGTATTAAAATTATTAATAAATAACAAATTTTAAATAAATGAAATGTGGCAACGTTG
This sequence comes from Tribolium freemani, assembly GCA_939628115.1. Classification (NCBI taxonomy): domain Eukaryota; kingdom Metazoa; phylum Arthropoda; class Insecta; order Coleoptera; family Tenebrionidae; genus Tribolium; species Tribolium freemani. The sequence goes on from OW626788.1 coordinate 14,118,410, forward strand.
TCTAACAGTCGTGATCACAATAGAATTTGATCAACAATAAAAATAAATTAATTTTGAAACGGTTTCTTAGGAAATAATTCCCAGTGTTGGCACATCTGCAAATTGTGATATTTTTGATAAATTTTATTTTTTTTAAATTCAAAAAACTGCTAAAGTCTGATAGTAAATTTAAAAATAATTATTCATCGTTTTGTTAGTGAACGATTACTTAGTGGGAAACATAAAAACATTAAAAAATAATGAAAACTGAAGAAGTTAACAAAATAAGTTTGAAGCTCCAGATTTTTGAAAATATGACTCGGAATTTTTTCAAGATTTTTCCCGTAACCTACATATGTTTCTCAATAACGTACCACTGAGTTGGTGCGCCACTTTTTGAGCACCTTGTATATTTTTGAATGTGCTATATTTAGGTATTTTAAAAAAATCCAAGTTTTTTCGAAGAACAGCAATTCCTACACAATTACACAACTCGCAACAAACATCTGCTAATTCAAGACCAAACAAAATTAAAAATAGTAGATAGAAGCGCTAAAAATGAAATAATAAGAATATTCAACCATCTTCCGAAAATATGTCACTCATAAAACCATCAATATGTCCGCCAGATGTCCTTTGACTCCGCATAGATGTCCTTCTTCCAACTTTCGAACTGCTCAGGATTTCCTAGGTCGTACCTGTGCCGGGACGCTTCCTTGCAGATAACTAAAGCCACCGCTTTTTCAAAAGTCAACTTCGCTGCGTCTTCTTCAAACAGCCTATTCAACAAGTCATCTGTTCGTAGTCCCATAATGAATCGGTCGCGTACCAAAACTTCGAATTCCGTTCCAAAATTACACTTCGACGCCAAATTTCGAACACGAGATGCCCAATCGCCAATCGGCCACACTTTCGGCTTCATTCTTGGTCGCGTTGTAAAATTTGTATCGTTCGGGATTTTGGAGGTATCGAAGAGCGCGATAAGTTCGTTGAACTTTTTGGAACGCTTAAATTTCACAAAAGCGTGTAAGTCTCTTCTGCGCAACAACTATTAGAAGTGCCCTTTGTAACTTCTCGTCCGTAATGCTGTTTACTACAAAATATTGCTCCAATTGAGTTTTGAACATTAACCAGTCACTATTCACTGTAAATTGTTTTAGATGACCCAAGGTCAGGGCCCCCGCAAGCACGTGCAGTGCACGCGGGCGGCGTCTCCAAGGGGAGGCAAATGAACACTTCAATTAAAAAAAATAAGAAAAATAAATGAACTGCATGTACACAAAATTAAAATTTTAAGCTTTTCATCATTGATTACTCACAAAAACATATACATTAGATTAAAATTTCAAAATAAATTTTATTTCTTTTGATTCAAGGCATTCAAGGAATTCCAAGCTTTTAGGAAGCTCGATTGTCTGCGTCCGCACAACCACTTACACGGGCCGCCCAGCCATCTTAATATTTTCCTGTAATTTCTGAATGACGATTCTTAGGATAATGTTAGCCAGTAAAAACTCGATAAGAATCATTGAATGTATAGAAATATTTATTTACAAGTTTCTTTTCAATTTTTTTTAAACGTGTGTGGGTAAAGTTCCTTTTTTGCGAGTTAGTGGTAGTTTGGATTAAATTATTAAATAAAATGGTAAGTACTATTTATTTTCTTAGTTATTTTTTATTTATAATATTTTCACGCAGGAGTATTTTGTAATGCAATTGCTGGAACTTGCAAGTTAGCTGTTTAAAGTTTCGGCAATTGAGAAAATAAAAAATGTCCGTATTAGCATTGTATAAAATCTAAATTTGCCGTTTTGTCTATTATTGGCCTTATAATGTTTGTAATACAGTTTAGATAAAATTATCATGAAAGGTATTAAAAAAGTGTACTTTTGTGGCCAGTCAAATATATAATAGTCTTTGTTTTCTTCCGAAAAAATTACGAAAACACTTTTGTATCAATTTTCAGGACCTCCAAAATTTTTCTTGACATAAGTTGACCCAACTGTAAAAGATATGGTTTTAGCATCTTTTTTTTTTGGGTAAAACTTCAATTTCAAATGATTCTCCGAATGTGACAAGACAAATAATTATGAAAAGTGGATTTATTTGTTTTGGGTTAAACAAACACATCAAATCCGAGTTTTATTGTTATCATTAATCACTATTATCATCATTTGTGCTCTCTCTCTAATGCAAACCACGCCATGCTTTGATCAAATATGTCAACAATGACGTGTTATATTTTTAATAATAAATACAACAGTGATTGCTGTAGGAAGTAGTCACTTTACTAATATCGCAAGATTCGCAAGTGTTGTAGCTATGCTACTAACAAACTCAATTTGTGGTGATTTCGTCACGCTTTTTATTACTTTAGTTACAGTTTTTATGCTTTACTTTAAATGGTGCCACCAGTATTGGGAAAAACGAAACTTGCCGTACCTGAAGCCTTCAATACCTTTCGGGACAAGCTTAGGCCCTAAAGGACACTTTGGCATCAGAATGAAGTATATTTATGATAAAATGAGGCATAAAGGATGGAAACATGGAGGAATCTATCTCGTGCAACGACCATTCTACGTAGTTGTAGACTTAGACTATGTGAAAAATATCATGACAAAAGATTTTCACCATTTTTCCGACCGTGGCATTTTCCATAACGAAAAAGCTGACCCCCTTAGTGCCCACTTGTTCAATATTAGCGGACCAAAATGGAGAAATTTGAGAAGTAAACTAACCCCAACTTTCACATCCGGCAAAATGAAAATGATGTTTCAAACCCTTCTGGACTGTGAAGTCAATCTGCGAAACCAAGTGGAACAGCATTGCGAAACGAACAGACCGATTGATATTAAAGAAGTGTTAGGGTGTTTCACGACTGATATAATCGGGTCGTGTGCTTTTGGACTTGATTGTAATTCATTTAAGGCGGAAAATTCACCGTTTCGGGTCTACGGACGTAAGGTTTTTGATCGTAGTGGCTTTATCCGGACTTTGAAGCGCGTTTTTGCTAACAATTTTCCCAATTTGGCCAAACTTGTGAACATTGCATTGGTTCCACGAGACATATCCGATTTTTTTATCAACATTGTGAAAGACACAGTTGCGTATAGGGAAAAAAATAAAATAGTCAGAAACGATTTTTTGCAATTGCTTCTCGACTTGAAAACAGATGAGTCGGAACATGATGGTACTGCTTTATCAATTGAAGAAATCGCAGCCCAAAGTTTTGTGTTCTTTATCGCCGGTTTTGAAACGTCTTCAACTACAATGGCTTTTGCTCTTTACGAACTGGCCAGACACCAAGACATTCAAGATAAGGTCAAGGAAGAAATTGAGACAGTTTTGAAGAGACACGGCGGAAAAATCACGTATGAAGCAATTCAGGAAATGACATTTTTAGGGCAAGTGATTGATGGTTTGTTGAATTATTTTGCAAGACTTATGATTATGATTTTTCTGTTCAGAGGCCCTCAGGATGTACCCTCCAGGACCCCTTGTTCCCAGACGATGCGTCAAAGATTACAAAGTCCCTAACACTGATGTCACTATTGAAAAAGGTGTAATGGCTTTAATCCCAATTCTTGGGATTCATTACGACGAAGAGTATTATCCTGATCCTGAGAAGTTTGACCCTGAGAGATTCAGTGAAGAGAATAAGGCTTTGAGGCATAGTTATGCCCATATTCCGTTTGGTGAAGGGCCTAGAATTTGTATAGGTACGCAAAAACAGGAAAGGTTAATTTTTGGGTTTTGTCAATGATAACTTTTTACTTTTTAGGGTTACGTTTTGGACTAATGCAATCAAAAGTCGGTCTAGTCTCTTTGTTAAGAAATTTCAAATTTACGATCAATGAGAAGACTCAGGAACCTTTGAAGATGAAAACCAATTCTTTGGTTTTGGCCGCTGCGGGCGAAATTTGGTTGAATGTTCAGAGAATATAAAAGTATAAAAAAATTATATGTTTCAGAATATGTATATAATTTTTTCATCGACCAAATATTAAAGATTTAATATGTATTCTTCTCTTTATTTTTACTTAATCATTTCTTTAGATTTACTCAGATTTAGTAATCTTTTTGGGCCGTATGTATAAAGTGAAGTAAATGCTTTTACTTGTAATAGTAAAAGATAGACGTAATTTAAATCTGATGAGAGAGAAAGAGATAATACTATAGTAAAAGCTTTTACTACATTTTATTCATACTACCATTTATGTCTTGATTCAAATCTTTTTTGACAAAAAAAAACACAAAAATCGAGAGAGATTGAAGGTTGAAGCAAAACAATGTAAAAAATTGGTCCAACATTTGTTTTTTGTTTCTTTATCATCAGATTTAAAGCATTTTCTCCGAAAACCCTAAAAAAATATTCGTATTAAACAAACAAAAATAATAAAATTTGATCTGAAATACAGGCTGTCCCAGAACTCGCGCACCAGAGAAAAGGAGAGAAATCTTGATAAAAAGGCGATTAAATAATCCTAATGACAAAATTTTGTATCTTGAACGGTATTCAAGAAAAGACCGTTTTAATTCGACCAATCAGAGCTGTTTAAACCATCCAGGTTATTTCCCATAATTGTTGGTAGTTTGCATATTTTATTACCTTTTAGACCTGCAGCTCGCGACAAAAAAAGCATGTATGCTCTTTAGAGTTTTGCACATCAGGTATGTGCTGATTGATGTAAGATAAAAATTAAAGTGTGCCGCTGGGACCATCCAGTAGTAAATTAAGGGCCGCCTCCTGTCTTTCAGCACTATGGCAAATCGAGGTGGGGTAAGGGACGCAAAATTTGTCGCCGGGACGTGGCGGTACCTCGTAACCAGAACTTAAATAAACTTATTTAGCCAAAAGAATTCTAACAAAGAGTAGCTCCTATTTCAAGGGAAATGATGTAAAGGTTGAAGCAACCCCCCAAACAATACTTCAACAAAAACTTATCAAGGCCTTTCCCATTTTACCCAGAACCAAGTCGATGAGTAAATCGCTTGCTGTGTGGTATCGCTCGTTAGCTACAACAGTGGCACATTTAAAAATTTTAACTTTTACAGAAAATTAGTGATTGTAAATTTAGTGTTAAGCCGCATTTATAGTTTAATGTTTACAGCTCTTCAAAATTTTGACCTGTAATTACTGTACGCAGTGTAGGTACGGCTGTCAAAAAAATAGCAAGGCTGTTTTCCTTAATTTTTTTTATTTAGAGATGTTATTGTTTTGACTAGTATTTGCCTTCAGGAAGTAATTACTAATTACTAATACTGAGAAATTTTTATAAATTTAATAATGTAATCATATTTTGAGACTCTAACTTTGCTTTCGTCGATACTCGATTAACGAATCAACTACACACATTTTTTAACTAACAATTTCGAAAAACTTCATTTGCCACAACATATTAACTATTTATTTTTTAACTATAATTTAAAAATTTTAGTTTTACAATACGACTAGGCGTTTTATAATATGCCTGATTTTACAATTAGTGTACGTCAGGTAAATACACGCAGAGTAGATTTTAAAAATGATAAGAAATAAAAATAATTTAACTTAACAAGAATAGTTGAACTAGCAATAAGAATAACATAATTTTTGAGATATTTTAGAAAGTTTTAGTCGTTTATAAAATCCATTTTATGGCTAAAAAAATAGTTTTGTTCTAGAGAAATGTGAAATTAACAGCAAATTCGAAAAATTCTCTGCCGGCAGCTATTCTGGATACCGTTGCCGGCAGCGAAGGCACTGCCTAAAAGTTAATGCCAATTTCCGTGACACTGCATCATCGGGCGATGTCCTAGATAACAAGAAAAATGTTACAAAAAAAAGTCTTTTATTGTTGAAGATATGATGAAGCAAAGAGTAAACAAAAATGAAGGTGTTTGCGCTACTATTTTGGATCCAGATTCATTTGTGGTATAAATCATATTGCATAAAAGGACTTTGTAACATAAAAACTGAAGAAACCTTGCCAAATTCTTTTAGAATCGTTAACAAATTTTTGAGTCAACAATGATGATAAATCTTTTTTGTAATAAGACAGTTTTCATTCGTTAGGATTCTATTGTTTTCATATTTAAGTGTTTTGGAATTCACACTTTTTAAATTTTTTGCATTTGCGTTCCGTTCCTTTAAAAAAAATTAAAACTTTATAATTGTTAAATATTTTGAAATCGTAGGTATTTAAACAAAAAAAAATGGCCATGAAACCGCACTAATTAAAAGAGAAAATAAAAAAGCAATTGTGAAAAATGACAGTTTTTATAATTTTGAAACATATTAAATATGTTTTTTTGTTGCTGTATATTTTTTAAAGTACTCGTATTCACTTAGAAATAACACAAAATTTATTCTCTACCATTAATACCGGGTGAGTCAAGTTTTACACTCAGGCACTTTACACCTCTTTGTAATTTATCTAAAATTCTAAAAAAAATCATATGTGATTTTATTGTATAGAAGACTGATTTGACCAATTTTTAAAATGATTACTAGTATGGTGTGTTTTTTCACTTTTGCTTATTTAACTATAATCTAATTTCAACGATTTTTTGTCCATAGGTGTATTTTGAGGTAGTGCATCGAAGTGCCTAATTAAATTTTCGAGAAAATGTGTCGTTGATTTTTAATTTGCGTTTTGATATTGGGGCAGTTTTTTTCCCATGAATTTCGGTAGAATTGTAAATCACTTCACAAAAGGTCTCCATCAGGGTGGTGGTTTCCAAAAATTTATTGCATTTGTCGTAAAAATGGCACGCGATCATTGTTGGGTCTGAAGGTTGCGGCAGCTGGTAAGAAATTTTCAGGCCCGGATTCCGATTTATTTTATCTGTTTACTGTAAATGGAATGTTAATCTTTTTCGCAGAAATAGGGAAACATCGCAATTAGGGTTGGGACAAACTTTCTAACTCAGGTAAATTATCTTACCAAAATGGTCATCAATTTGAACATGTTATGTAATTTTTTAATAAAAACATTTTTAACACGTTAGTGTGCTTATTCCGGTCCTGGCTTCAAAGCCCGTGCCGCTAGTTGTAAAATTTCTGTAGTCATTACTGTTATTGGGGTAGGTAATGGGTCCTTTTGTGGCGGAGATTTATTACTACTCAATCTTGTCCCTCATAAATTAGACTGAAATTCCCGATGAATAATATCAAAATAGCTTTTAATCAAACTCTAACGATTTTTTTCAAGTCGTCTTTGCAGAATAATTTTATTTCGCATTTTCGATCCAGTGATGTAAAAAACAGCCAATGTGATTTTTTGGTCAAATGGTTTTTCTTTTTTTATTGGACAAATAAATTAATAGAAACAAAAATTTTTTCCCCTAGCGAGAGTGGATATCAGTGCAGTGGAATATATTTATTTCATTTTTTTTCTCTCTTCTAAGAGGTGAAAAGTGCCTGAGTGTAAAACTTGACTCAGACTGTATAATATGAGCTCTGATATGAGCTTCGACCAAGTATTTTTATTATTTTGGAGATCAAAACCCTTCCGTTCTAAAGTGAGAAAGCGTATGTCAACAACATACATTCTTACAAATGCAGCTGCAAAAGTTACATAATTTTGTTCCAAGAATGTGTGTGGCTGCTTTCATTGATGGTCGCATTGGCCCACCTTTATTTCCAAATTTGTTACAGGGCGACCCTATTAGACAGTTGCTGAACTAACCGATCGTCAAAAAGTGCTCAAATTGTGTCCGAGCTAAGTGGTATGTGTCTAAACTAGGCTTGAAGGCCACTAAAATCGTCTGAAATGACATTTCTTCAGAAAATTTGATAAGAAAAGATAACGCGTGTGTTGAGCGACTTCAAATTTCATTTGTAGCTTGTTTAATCCATGGACACCGGGATGACATAAATTTAAAGTTGATAGTACACAAGCATCACTTAGAAAAATAATCCTAAATTTCATCTTTACAAAGACTGAATTTTTTGGGGCTTTTTTAACTCGATTTATTTTGCATTTGTAAAACATAATCGGCAATAAAAAATATGTCAACCCGGGGAGCAAAGTATCGGCTTTCACATGCTGTCTTCAAAAATTCATTTGGTTTCGTCAAACGTAAGTCTTATCGAATTTATTTTACGCGTGTATTTGCCATATGCTTTACTACACGGGACGCGGACCTTAAGTCTTAAGTTGCATGAAAAATACGCATTTTTGAATGATCGTATACAGTATTCCATTGAGAATAGATGAAAGTTGATGGAAAAAAAGCAGCGGAGTGGCAATGGCATACGTGCAGCATGGGTCCTAAGGGCTTTTATTGACCCTCAACTTTGTAAAAAAATTGGGAATCTTTTTATAATCGTATACAGTATGCCCTTTTGGAATTGTGAAATTTACGCTAGAAAACACATAAAAACCAAAGGGCATACCGATCCCATGGGACTAAGATCTTCTTCTACTCACCAACTAGTGGCCATTTTTTAATGATCGTATACCGTATGCCCTTTTAATCCATGATAATTTACGATGAAATCTACTACATACTATATTGTCGGCATACTAGTCGTGACTGTTTTAAACAGAGGCATACGTGCTAAAAGTTGTAAAAATTGAGGGGTATTTTTGAATGATCGTAAACAGTATGCCGTTTTGGTTTTCATTAAATAATAAAATTAAAGTGATTTCTCAAACGGCATACGAATCGGTTGGGGCCATCATACTATAATGTCCAAATAAAAATGCATAGTTGCGAATGATTTTTTAATGATCGTAAACAGTATGCCCGTTTGTTTTTCATTACATAATAATATAAATATATGAATTCTCAAATGGCATACGAACTGGTTGGGGCCGTCATACTTTTCCGACCAAAAGAAATTTACAAAATTGACTGGTGTTGACATGTGAAATATTTCACAGTCATTTTAAAAGTCTGTGTTGATAAAAATAATTATCTTTTACTTTGTTTATGCACTTTTTCGTCATTATAAAGTGTTTTTATGTTGGAATTGCCCTGTTCGTGTCCGTCCAAAGGAGCGTCTGCTGAATAGAGGTGATGGAACACAGAGGGGACCAAGCAAAATTGTCTGCGATAAGGTTGTTAAGAGGAGTATTTTATGGGAGATTTAACTGTAATTCAAAATGGCAATATCCCTTATCTACAAGATGTTAAAAATCATAGTGCCCTAAAGAATAGTCAAGAACATTTTATTAATAATTATTGTGTAATTTTTAATAAAAACCTGAAATTTTGTAACTATTTTATTTAAAGCAATTAACAACTTCAACAAAAACAAACTTATAAACATTAGGTATCACATTCGGAAATAATATTCGCTGTTGATTCTTTTACACTCTTTAAAATTTTGAGTTATTATTATAAGGGAAAGAAAAGCAATAACTCTAAAACTTGATAGTTGGAGAATTAGTTACAATGTGAGTAACGATCATAATAATTATTTTATCAAACTTCCAGAAGGGTTTTCTATTTTAAACAGTGAGCGAAGAACACAAGGAAAGTAAATATCAGATAAAGCTGATTTTTTCAATATATTTTTTATGGAAATAATACTCTCTTGGATGCAATACTTATTTCGTAAGGAAAATCAGGAAACAGACAAAAAAAAACTATTAACTATTAACGATTTTTGTCTTCAGTGTCTTCCATTATATATTTGTTGTAGTGAGACTTACAGTGGGCCCATGCCAGCTCGATAGCGTTGTATTGGTAGTGATAGGGTGGTAATCTTAAGACATCAATAACATTATCAGAAAGTATGGTATCAATTTCATAAGTGGTTGTAAAATTGTGAATAGTGGGTTGAATTAATTCCCATAATTGCTTTTTAGTGCATTTGCTATCAAAGGGAATATTATTTTTAAGTAAATAATCCTGCAAAACTGATTTTTTTGAGGATCGAGTAGGGGGTTTTTGAAGACGCACGCTGTGATACGGTGCATTGTCCATTATAACAACGACTTTAAATTCAGAAGTAAGTGGCACAAGGCCTGGTAGCAACTGTTCAGTTACCCATATTACCGTCCATCGTTTTGTGGTAGTCTCGTTCGTTGTTACTTGATGAAAACAGAAGACTACAACCATCTATAAACCCTGAGAAGGATCCTGCATGTAAAACCGTAAATCTCCGGCCTTCAGACTTTTTTATTTTAATATCTTTAGTTGGCATTTTGTCATTCACCCACGTTTTTTGCTGTGTATTTTGCATGGATTGTAGATCCATGTTTCATGCAGGTAAATAAATTTCAAATTTGGGTATATTTCTTTATAATGTAAATATTATTTTAAAAATTTAATTCTTTTTGCGGCAATATACGGCTCCGCGATCCGCTATATTCTAGTTCATCTCTTGCAAAAGTTAAAAGTTTGTTCAAAGTAAAATATACACCACGCTGTTTAAATTTGTTAATTTTACGTGCCAGCTCTTCTTTAACGAAATGGTTTCAAAGGCAATATTTTTTTTTCTTCCGCCCTTGCCTTTAGGACAAAGTCCCTCACCGTTCTGAGTATTTAATATTCTCATTACAGTAGAACGAGACACCTGAGTAATTTTTAATACTAAATAAGCTACAAGTAATTATTTTATCCAAAAAGTTACCGAGAAGATATTGCATAAGTTTTTCTGCATTTGACGGTCACTTAGTCGTGAATTCATTTCACTAGTTACTTTGTGGCATCGCAAAACAGCGTCTCTCATTCTCGCATCCAGCAAATTTCGCGTTTTTCTTGTCATTTTTTGACAGCGCTAATGTAATAAATTTTAAATTCCCGCTGACAGTTGATGACATATTCAGGTGAATTAACTTTATAAAATAAAATTCACCAAGTCAAATTACCATGTTGCCAGGTGTATTTTGTCGTAAATTGCGGTGTTGGTGGTTCTTTAGTTAAAAAACAGGGAATAGCTTTATTGAGATTTAGGTCGTTTTAGCGTCAACCATCATAAATGCCTTAATGAAATATTCTAGTGAAAAGTTCAGTGTCTTATGATTCGTATCAAATCTATTTGTACAAATGCTACGTAGTAACTCCACTTCTTAAATAAAAACAAGATTGATTCCTGTGTAAGAGATGAATAAACTAGACCGGGTGATATGATGATCTGATATGTTAGTCCTTTTTAAATAATTTTCCGTTTTATTTTATTATTATTGTTTTAGAATGCATGACTTGGACATGCGAATTACTTTACTACAACTTGTAGCAAAACAGAGCAATGTGAAATGATATTTCATTTAGGATTTTGTGAACCAGTATTATACGGGGTGGTCCACGAGTAATAAACAGCCTGAAATTTTTTTTGAAGCAACCAACATTACATTTTACAGATAACGGGGATATTAAAATACTTGGTTTTAAAAGTTAAACCTAGTGACCACACAGCACGTCAACTTTAAATTAAAAAGTCAAACCCCTGTCAAACCTTGTTAAATTTGTAATTGAAATTAGTAAGTTTTATGTACTAAAATGTTTTGCAATGACAAAAGACCGACATGATTCTTATTTATGAAGAATGTTTACAAAACGCTTCAGAGGCTGCACGTTTATACACCACCCATGGAGTGCGATATCCAAATAGACGGACTGATACAGTTTTAAAAGGTGTTGAAAATAAATTGCAAGAAAGTGACCTCCAATTAAAAGAAATCGAAGAGTAGCAACATCGGCTGGAAACGAAGCTGCATTTGTTGCAGTTGCAGTAATGAAAATCCCAATTACCAGAAGACTTAAGGGCCTGATTTCAGTTACAACCGGCGCAAATAATGATTGACATAGCAACGACGCAAATCTAGCAATGTCATTCGTTGCTGCTATGCAACTGCGACCCGCGCAACTTTGCGACCAAACTTGAAATCAGCCCCTAAGACATTAGGTATAATGTGATTTCAACAAGACGGTCCGTCCCCCATTTTCATAAAGATGAATGCGAGCATTTGGACATTTATGAAAATAGATGGATAGGAAGAGGTTTCGTGTATCTGTTGCCCTCTAGAAGTCCTGATGTGACACCTCGAAATTATTTCTTGTGGGGAGTGCCGAAAGTGCAGTTTTATAGTGCGCCTAATTTTGATCGGGAACATTTAGAAAATAGAATTGTTGAAGATTCTGTGAAAATTGTGTCTACAACATTTGCAAGGGCGCGGAGATCGTTCTTAAGAAGAATTGATCCCTGCGGTAGAAACCGTGGTCAGCACTTTGAACCCCTTTTAGATTACGTTTGATTATTTTGAATGTAAATCTGAATTAAATAAAATTTTAAAACTGGAGTAATGTCAGTATGACAGATACAAATTTGTCAAAAATGATACTACGATTACTATATTTACTTAGTTAAAACCAATTTTTTTTTATCCACGTTATCTTTGAAATGTAATGTTGGTTGCATCAAAAAATTTTTCAGGCTCTTTATTATTCGTGGACCACGCTGTATAATTAGTCAGCGAGTCTCAAGACCTAATATTGTATTTCCAGCGAGAAATTGGACTTTTTTAAATAACCTGGACACATTAAAATCACTAAAGGTAATGTATTAGCGGGGTATTTAGTGTGTACTGTTAGGTTGGTAGTATTCCCGCGCCGATTTTGTACCTGTCATGTTTTGTCGTCCTGTCAAATTCGATTTCAAAACGTGTTGTGCTAAAGATTTGGGATTATATTTGTTTAACGACGTTTGTAAAGTGTTAATAATCGTTTTTAGATTGTGTTCTAGTCAATATTTATTGTTGGTAGTGGATTTGTTTTTAGTTATTTGAAGACACTCACAAGACGAACATTTTAAAGAATTTTTACAATTTTCTTCGTAAAACCAAATATTCCTAGTTGATTATTAATAGGGGCTTAATCTTAAACATTGTGACTCAGCAAAACGAGAAATAAAACATGTTAAAAGAAAAACTAAAATTTGGTCCGGTACTACTTTAATCGCGGAGTGTTAGTGACTTGTTTTTCACTTAATTATTGAGTGGAAATAGTATATCACTGTTTACACCGCGGAAAGCTCCACCACCACACCATATACACAGCGTCTCAAAAAAAATCACTCGCTGAGTCCCGGCAACAACGCACTCGACGTCACACTGTATTGAAATTTCGAGCCAAAGTCCAGCATTATTCAGATTATGTTTATTATCATTATTATCAGATGCAGATGTTACCAGTTTTCGAAATTCCGGATTCACCCAATTAGAGCACTGTCGTGCGCTTATCAGGGGGGTCAGGGGTCGCAACCATCTCGCAAAAAAAAGGGGTTTTCGTAATGACATTCCCCCGCAGTGAGGCTGCGATCACAGACTTGCCAAATGCTTATCATTCGGGGGAAAATGGCCTCGTGAGACACCCTGTATAATAATATAATGGCATTTCGATCACGTGTGATATACGACATTTTATCTTATTAATTTATCAATTAAAATAAATAAACTCAAGATTTACTAATTGAGACACCGTAGTTGTTCGCAGATTGTCAATAAATGTCAAAATGAGTGTAAGTGTCAAGGATACTGCATGGAAGTTAAGTACACTATGATTGTGAAATTGAAAATTCTACAATGAAATTAAATAAGGTATTAGCTGTTTCAAAACTATAAAAACGCCAACGTGGCATGTTACCGAATTATTTTTTTAAATAAGATTGATAAATTTGTAAAATAGTTATTAACTTAGCACTGGCTAAACAACCGCCGGCGGTACTCTTTAATTTATATTAAAAAGACCGGCGTCCGGCGGCGTTATCGCATCACGTGTAAAAAAGCCGCCGAAATTCTGAATTAAATCGTTAGTTTCGGCGGTTTGATATGAATTTATTGACAGATGCCGCCAGTCGGCGGTATTCTTTATTTAAAATGCCACATACCGCCGAAAAATTTTTCATACCTAACCCTATATGTTATTCTTACAATTTCATAGTATCTTTCTACATATTGGCCACCTAAACACACATGTTTATTTAAATTTAGTTTATAAAATAAAACTTACAAGTCACGGAGTATATAAAAATAAACAGATAAAGCAAAATGTAAAACTATTCAAAATCATTCGTTTGGAGTAATTATTTAGAGCATTCAAATAAACAAATATTTTTTTAAAAAACGATCACATTTTAACAATAGGGGTATTGTTAAAATGTGATCGTTTTTAGGGGGCTAAAAAGTGACATATACCTAACTTTAATTCTTACATTTCTGGATGTCCACACGGTTGTTGTTCACTTGAATAGTACAAATGTTTATTTAGTTTTTGAAAAAACTTATCGATAAATGTACGGTAGGTAACTACCATGAGCTCGCTGTACTGAATTTGAACAAGCCTTGAAAAAAAAGTGTAACTTTGGCCACATTTCTTTTCAAAACATTGTGTTGCAAAAGATAGTCGAGGAGACTAAGAAAGTGTCCAGGAAAAAAATTCTTAAGAGAAATTTCTCCCGAAATTCTGCCAAGCACTTACCAAGTGAGTATTTCCATTGTCCATTTATTTTTTCAGATGTTCGAAAATGGCATTCTACAATGTAGGTTTTTTGTTGGGTGGCACACACCATTTCGACGAATTGTGATTAAGCCAAGCATTCAATTTATGAAAAATTATTTTTTAATTCTTATCTGTACGTCAATTTTTGATATGTGGATAAAATTGCACAGGCACAGCTTGCTCAAATTCAGTTCATTTTCGATTTCATGTTATAAAATAGTAAAAGGAACTTTTTAGGTTTTTAAGTTTATGCTTAAGTAGCAACCTACCATGAAAGAATTTTTCTTCACAAAGACTGCAAACACAAGTTTATAACCACCTCATTTGAATTCAATTTTTATCGAAATTTTCATATTGGAATTAGAATTAGACTTATGTATGACAAAATTTCGGCGGTATTTGGTATTTTAAATAAAGAAAACAGCCGACCGGCGGAATATATCAATATATTTGTATCATACCGCCGTGGCTAACGATTTATTTCCAATTTTCGGCGGCTTTTCCATACGTGAGCAGATAATGCCGCCGGACGGCGGTCTTTTTAGTATTAACTAAGAGTACCGCCGGCGGTCGTTTAGCCAGTGCCTATTAAGTAACTTATTAATGATTAGATCTCTCATTGAAACTATAAATTACACTAGATATTATTTTTTAAGTGCATGAATATTTATAACAGCTAATTTTGAGAGAAAATGCGATGTTGGCGTTTTTATAGTTTTAAAACAGCTAATATATGGTAAAAATATAAAAATAAATTATGAAAAGAAAAATATCGGTTCCATTTTAATAGTTATTTATTGTATAAGAGTCTTATCTTACAATGAGTTTTATCCGCGCAAAGGTTTAAACGCGAGAACGAAGTTCGAGCGTTTAATTATGCGGATAAAACACATGTAAGACCCGTACACACAGTCAGACAATAAAGATTAAATCCGAGACTAAATAAATATTTGCAGATTATTTTTCAAAAATTTTCATTTGACGTTTTGAAGTGACGTTTGTCAAATTAATTGTTAAAATCGAAATACTGCATTATATCCCATTTCAGTTCATAGTAGAATTTTGCAACAGTGCATTTAAATTTTTTGGAGTGAAATGGAGCACAAATTGAGAGATTTTGTTGGATTTTCTTAGTTCAAAACGTGGCGCGAGGATTTAGTTGAACACAGAATTCTTCTCTTTTACAGAAACTCTTAATTTGTGCTTTATTTTTCACTCCGAAAAATTCAATTGCGTTGTTGCAATTCTACTATGAACTGAAATAGGATATAGTTCCGGCTTCGTTTACAGTAAATCTGTGCTCGACATCGAATAAAGAACAAACCAACTATATTTTCTCATTTAATATAAAGGTAAGTGTGAGAAATGCAGTTTAATTTCGTTACGGGTTTTATGGTGTTTTCATAAAACCTATAGGTTTTATAAATATCATTAGAGGTCTCCTAGTAGCAATATTATGGCCTAATAATAGACTGGCTGTGGATAAAACATTTTAAAAGACGTAACAAGTCCCAGAGCTTATCACGTAAAGTAGACAAAAAATGGGATAAATATCCAAAAGCAAGTGAGTAGCACAGAAAAAAAGGTCACAAGAACAAAATGACACAGTTTTATGATAAGAATTATCCAAAAAACTATTGGAATAATAAAAACTTCGATTCCAAATTGAAGACTGATATAAACTACCGTGTGAGGGCGCCACGGGTATAGTTGCCCTCCATAGCTATTGTGTGATCTAGGAAAAATTTTCGTAACGTATGTATTTATGAATGCAGTTTCTAGACCTGCCAATTTTATGATAGCGCTTACAACAAATCAATTATCAAAACTGTTTTTTTGTTCAGAATTTCCAATCCTAATAGTATATTATAATACGAGTTTTATAAGACGTATTTTGTCGCACGCACGGAATTGTGGCACGACGAGCGCAGCGAGGAGTGCCATAATGGAGTAAGTGCGAC
This sequence comes from Tribolium freemani, assembly GCA_939628115.1. NCBI lineage: Eukaryota > Metazoa > Arthropoda > Insecta > Coleoptera > Tenebrionidae > Tribolium > Tribolium freemani. The sequence continues at coordinate 14,134,783 of OW626788.1, forward strand.
AAAATGCCTTATAAACGAGATATCATACACTATTTTTTCTACTTTGCAGCTTTTTTGACAAAAAAATTCAATTTCGAAATTTAGGGAATTTTGTGGCAGTTGACAGCATTTGCGTGGGTCATGAAATTAAATTAATAATGTGGATCGTCATTAGTTTATTCGTAAAATGTATTCTGAAAGTGTCCAAGACGTTTTGCAATGTATCTACCCCTCAACGAATACGGGCTTTTGTGGCAAATACGCGGAATTTGAAAATTGGCCTAAGGAGAATGGAATCTCAAATTACTTACTTGCACTGGCTTGTACCGTTATTGCATACCCTTTTTTTTGTTTTTTTTATATTCGTAACAGGGACACGAGGGCGGCAGCTCTTTTTGGTCGGTGGCAGGTCGTGGGACAAGGATTTCACTATTGATAATTTAAGTTAGCTAAAAATTTAAGGGCGCCACTCAGTTATCGATAACGAAGCTCCCAACTGAGAAGGAGATAAGAAAACTATTGAATGATCAATTAAAATTCCGTATATTAAAAGTTACTCTTGGGACCAGATGGTTAAATCAAATACTGACATGAATCCTTATGTTAGAATTGGCCAATTCGCTCGCTCACATTAATTGAAATTATAAGTTATAAAAAATTACTAATAGTTACATAAAAATTGAAATTTAAAACGGGAAATTTTGAAAATTGAAATATTTTTTTTAAGAAAGGAAAGTCGAATAATATATTATAACGAAAAGATTGGAAATCACGAAGAACTGATATCTTGGACTTATCTGCGTCCTGTCCTTGGCCGTTTATGAGGTTCCAGAAGGTCACACCATTTGAAGAAGGGAGTCCTCCTCTAATCGACTTTAAGGGAGCCCTTCAGATACGAAATAACAGAAACTTTGGGGACCTCGGATTTTCCTCTGATCGGTTACGAAATTGGCGTGTCGGACTTTAGGATGATACTGGGGTTGAGGGCCTAAAATGGGGTATTAGGGATCGGAAAAACTAAAGTTATGAACCTACTTTGTTGTTTTCAATCTGATTTAGTTTTGGGTAAAAAAAATATTTCTAGAACTGATTAAATAAAACAAGTATGTAATACAAAAACAAAACTTTATTCAAAGATAAGCTCACATTTTGTGTAACACCTCGAAGCATCCCGTCCCTGTCACGCATGGCTTTCCGACCATTAAACAACTGGAAGGATTCGTCAAATTATCCCTTTTTCCACCAATAGTAGCATTACGGAGGAAAGTGAGGGACGATTCAAACGTAATCTGTTGGAGAGGTGAGGCACTACTTTCCATACCTTTGCGACTCAACGGCTCAAACGTGCCATTAAACGTCATATAATCAGCAATTAATGACAGATGGCGCGGATCAACCTTAATCCCATAAACATTAAACACATCCTGAACCTCCTTCACTATAATTTTCATGGCGGCTTCAATCCCGTAAGTCTCCGCCATCTTGTGTATATCGTTACAATTCAAACGGTTCAAATCCAAGAGGGCGTGGTATTTTGACATTTCTAAAATATTAATACCGTCGGTACGTAAGGTCAAAACGTCATCTTTCATGTAGGTTATAGCCCGCTTGATACTGTGGGTTTCCCATAGCACAGATTTCGCCGCGACGTCACGCAAGATGGCGGTCAAGTCGAGTTTTTTGAATTCGAGCGGGAGTCCGAAAGTGATTTCGCACCATTCGTGTTTTTTCGTGTCGTAGTTGTAGTTTTGCGCGAAATTGTAGCTTTCGACCACCGCTTCGTTCGTTTTGTCGTCCATAGGGGGCTGTGTTTCGGTGTCTTCGTTTTCCGAGTCTTCGCGTTCGGATTCTTCCGGTTCTTGGTCGTCATGGACTTGTTTGAATTTGTTGCCGGTTTTTGCGTCTTCAGTGTCTTCAGGTTCTTCGTCGGAACTGTCTTCGTTGGCGTTTGCGTCGTTTGCTTCTTCTTCATCGTCGTTGTTTGCCGCTCTTTGACGTTTTTTTTCGTCCATCATTACCCTTAAAACGGCAAAATTTTAATTTTTGGGCCTCAAAGTCAAATGTGGAGTATTAAGATTGTTCCGGCTAATTTCCACATTAGAAGTATTGAAAGTTCTGATGATTCCACAATCCGTTGGCTCAATGAAAATAATTTCTAGAAGTATTTATTTTTTGACTTGCACTAAAACTTGGAACACCCGATTTGTGTTTTGAAAAATATGGAAATTTGCGCAAACTACGGAACTATCAAGAAAGAGGACATTACTTATAACAACAAAAATTAATACAATGATGGGCTTGATGACAACAATTATGGAAGAAATAAAGTAGATCAGGATAAATCAGCAAATAGAAAATGAAGTCTTAAAGTCAAGTATGAAGGAAATAAATAAAAAATAGAGTATGTGGACAAAAAGTTAAGAATGGAAAACGTGGTAATAAAAGGAATTGAAATTAAATAAAACCAGCAAGAGGAACTAATTCAAGCGGTAGAGAATTTTGCCAGGATAGAACAGAGGTCGAAATAAAGGCAGAACAAGTAATAAAAATCGTGAGACAGATGTGTTGTAAAACTGAGAAAATTGAAAGACACGATAAAAGTGATGGAGAACAAAAAGAAACTAAAAAGAAAACAAGGTAACCCGATCTACGTTGATAGTGACATAAATTAAATGAATTAAAAACATAAACAGACAACAAAAACACCGAACTGAAGAAACCAGAGAAATTACGAAAACATGAAGAAAAGAAAAACGAAAAAATACTAAAAGAAAAAAAATAAACAAAAATTCCTTTCTAGAATGTGGCAGGTCTAGGAAAGAAAGAGGATGGCTTTTGGGACTATACAGCGTGTTAGGGAATGGTTTAGCATAAATTGAAAGGTAGATAGAGAATGGCAAAACGAATCGATTAAGTAAAATTTTTGTAAATCTAAAATGCATAGTTTTCCCAAAAAATCGTTCTGAAATTAAAGTCCCAAATTTTGAGAACCGCTGAACCAGAATGATAAAAATTAGTGTAAATTTTAATATTATTGACAAAACAGCAGAGGTAAATTAACTTCTGAGTTCACTCCGTAATTCTTCTATTTCACTTTGTGTTTTGTGATCAAAATTTCTAAAAAAAAAAATAAAAATAAATTTATGCCAGAACTGGGGTTTGAACCTCCCACACAAATGACCACGCTATTTTGAAAAATTCTCAAAACGTCCATGCGCCACTATGTCCACTTTGATTAAAGGCATTGGCAACTTATTTTACCTATTTTATGTTTTAACGAAAATTTAAAATGTGGTTCATCTTATGTCGATAGGTCCTTTTCAAAATTTTCTGCGATGCAAAATAAGCGAGATAATCACTTCGAAAGGAAGAAATCCTGACGTCACAACCGCTTCTCATCACAGAATCCTCTTATCACTAAACCCTCTCATTCACTAAAAACTTGACAAATATTTGAACATTTTCCACACATCTTCCACAAAATAAAAAATTAACTACTTTCTCGACTTTTTTCTGTTCTAAATTTTGTCTTGAACTTCGCAAAAACATCTCAGAAATTTTGTCAAGTTAATCAAAACTCTGTCAGTGTCACTTAAAAGTCAAAAACTATTTGATCTTAAAATTGGACCAAATGCTCAAGAGGCGGTTAGGACGTCATAATTCCAACTTTAAATCGAAATAACTCGAGTTAGAGAGCAGATACAGAGAAACGGTTTTCACTACTGTAATAAGCGTTTCCAGTACTATCATTTAAGACAAAGTTGTTTTTTAAGTTGCCAATGCCTTTAAAGAAAAAAATTAACCGCTAATAAACTACCATGAACGACACAGTGGCTCTCAACAGGTGGATTAATAAAAATTTTTGAAGAAAGTGTGCACTTTTTGGAAAAATGGTATAAGGCTTTTTCACTCGTCTGATCATGACAAATTCACAAACGAAATATTGCTAAGCCATTCCCTAACACCCTGTATAAATAGTTTTGGATGTTGTTGGTTTGGTGGCAATTTGAGTTGAAGAAAAAGGGAGAAAAAAATTGGAGAAAATACTACCGAGCGATTTTAACTTAGATATACAGAACGCAGTGAGAGAGAAAAAAAAGGGGAGAGCGGCATTCTAACGGAGGTTAAGAAAACACTGAAAGAAGAAAGGAAAGAATTGATACAAGAAGAGAGTATTTCGGAAAGAAAAATCAAAGTAAATGAAGAAGAATGGAGAATTGTAACAGTATGTAGCAAACAATTGAAGAAAACAAAGCAAGTCTGAGAGGGAACAACAGAAGCTACAGAAGAGAAGAATTTAATAATAGGGGGAGATTTTAATGAAGGACAAAAGCAGCTATGGTAAAAAAGTATGTACACAGACAAAACGTAACAATTGGTGGAAAACTGAATATCTGGACGCAATAAAACGGTACAAGACAAAGTGTGAAGAAAGAAAAAAACAGCAAGAAGAAGAAGAAGAAGAAGTAAAGGAAATTAGAACAGAGTTAGAGGTGTGGAAATTTATAAATAAAGAAAAAAAAACTAGAGACAAAATAAACGAAAATATAAGTATGGAAAAATGGAAAGATCACTTTATGGAATTACAGAGGAAAGCTAAAACAGCTGTACCGGGACCAAAAGTGCGGAATCATTAGAGGAAATAAACGAACTTACAAAAGAAGAAATAGAAAAACAGATTAGAAAGTAAAAAAAAATGTACAGGAGAAGACGGAATTACAAACGAAGCATGGATATACGCCACAAAAAATCTACAAGAAAGGTTATACGAAGTCCTCAATGGAGTTTGGAAGGGAGAGGGATTGTCCAAAGTCTGGAGAAAAGGATTAATTACCCCAATTTACAAGAAAGGGGACAAAGATCAATCGCAAAATTACCGGGGAATAACTTTACTCAGTACGGTTTACAAAATCTACGCTATGGTACTACATGAGAGCGGCAATTGTATGAAAGAGGCATGATACCAGACGGACAGGCAGGGTTTAGGAAAGGAAAAGGAGCCATGGCCAACGTCTACAGTCTAAAACATTTTGTTAAGAAAGAAATAAGTACAGATAGAGGACGAATGTATGCTTGCTTCATGGACTTTAAAAAAGCGTTTGATAGCGTGGACAGAAAAAAATAATCCAAACTTTAAGAGAGAAATGGGTGTGCAAGTGGTTGGTGAGAAGAATAGAGGAAATTTATGAAGAAACGATTAATTAAGTAAAAATAGGTGAAGAGACGAGTAAATGTTTTTGGACAATCAAAGGCATAAGGCAAGGGTGTCCGTTAAGCCCTGCATTATTCTTAGCAGACCTGGGGGATATAGATTAGGTTCTAAGAAAGGCACAAGTTGGTGTAATAGTTATAGGCAGAGAGAAAGTGTGGTCCCTGGCGTTTGCATACGACGAGCAAAAGCAAGATGAAGGGAATGATAATAATAATGGAAAGTTACGTAAAGTCAATTCCAAGATTGGAAGTAAATGTAGATAAAACAGAAATGGTGGTGTCTGGAAAGAAAATTAGAAAGAAGAAAGAGGATGAATGGCAATGGGAAGGAAAAAATATAGAACAGGTGAAAGAGTTGAAGTATTTGGGTTATGTAATAAATAGCAAGATGTCAGACACAGTCCATATAAAAGAAGGAACAAAAAGAGCATGTGAGGTTTTAGGAAGTGTGTGGAGCTTGGGAGAACGTAAATTTGGTGAAAATTTCAAGAGAAGAATGATGATGTTTGATAGCTTTGTGAAAAGCATTGTAATGTATGGAGCAGAAGTGTGGGGATGGAAGGAATTCAAAGAGATCGAACAGGTGCAAGATAAGTATATAAAATGGGTAATAGGGCTAAATAAACAAACGCCGGGGTACATCGTAAGTGAAGAAAGTAAGAGAGAAAAATTAAGAGTGGAATCAAGAAAGAGAGCGGTGAGATTTCAAGAGAAATTAAGAATTCGGCGTGAATGCAGAACTCTGCAATAGTGTTGGGCAGAAATTAAAAAAACAACTGAAAATGTTAGATGGAAAGAACGAAAAGACTATTATGAGAAGAAGAAATATCCGTGTATAGAAATTGGAAGTATGAGAGAAAAAGGAAGAACAATGGAAGATGAACTGAAACTAAGAGATGTGAACATAGATATAGACAGGAAAGAATAACATACATAAGAGAATCGAGGTATAACGCAAAATATGTCCTGCTCATTAATGATGAACTCCGCAAATACTTAAGTAAGATGAAAAGTAAAGATAAGAAAATCAGTCAGATTTAGATGTGGAAAGGAGGAAAGGAAAAACGAATTTTGGAGGGAACATTGAGAAAGAATGTGCAGATTATGTGGAGAAGAAAGGGAGACGTTAGAACATTATTTGTCAGAGTGTGTGGAGCTAAGAGTGTGCGAGTTTGATAGGGAAAAAGTTCTAAACGAAAATGGTGAAGGAAAAGAATGGATGAATAAAGAAGTGACGGGTGCAAGAAAAAAATTGGAAAAGAAAAAAGAGGTGTAAATATACGTAATGAAGAATAACAAATAATTTCAAGTAGGACTATAAAGCCAAATAGACAATAAAAACATTTTAGTAGTACGTGTACTTACAAATTTGAGGTCACTTTAGACAATTTCCTTATTGCTGTGAACATTTCTCCGAAGAATTTCCGTGTCATATGCTTCAAAATATACTTCGGTCCGACATAAAAGTCGTTCTTGTAATATTTCCGAGGCAAAAACTGGAACCTCAAAGTATATCGATGTTGCCTGACTGGCTCAACAGTCAATTCAACAGTGACATCAACTTTTTCCAAAACATCAGCAACCACAACCCGCGTCAACATTTTCCTCAAATTTTCCGCCTTCTCTTCCAGATTTTCCACAGGTAAGAAAGGTATTTCCATTGAGGGCGTTTTGATGTTTTTCGATGCCATCATTAGAATTTCCCGTAGACGTGGTATACCCAAAGTGACGTTCATTTCACCTCTACCGGCGAAATGAAACGTGTTTAGGGTCATCTGAGTCGAAGGTTCGCCGATAGATTGCGCAGCGAGAAGACCTACAGGTTCGCCGGGAGCACAAAGTGAACGCATCGCTTTGAGTTTTAGCATGTTTTGGAACTGTCTGGTTTGTTTTTTATTAGTGGATTGGTACGTGTTCATTAAATCTTCGAGTTTTTCGTTGAGAGAACCGAAATGGTGGTCCGGTTGATAGATGGAGTTGACAGGGTCGGGGCATGGGATGCATTGCTGACGGAAGCTAAAGCAAAATTTAAATTAACTAAAACGAAAAAACTAGCTTGAAACAACTTATAGTTTTTTCTACTTTTTAACAATAAATTGGGCATAACGCGCCGATTACTTGATTAATAAATTCGTTGTTAGTAATGACACATATTTTTGTTTATTACGTTACAAGTTAGTATTAGTTTTATCTGAATTGAGACTCTTGTCGCTACGAAGTGAGCGCTACATTTCGCGACCCCTCTAAGTTCAGAAATTCGTAGGGACTATAATATTTTACAGGCCCAAAAGCCAAAAATAAAAAAACTGTCGCAGTTTTGATAGCCTCCCAATTCTAATCGGATAGTGTTACTGCCCTGTGGCTTAAAGAACGTTCTCAAAAGTTTTTAGCTACTACCAAGTTTTTCACATCGAAAAAGAAAGACAGCTTAGTTTATGTATCCCATTTCAGTTCATAGTAGAATTTTGCAACAATGCATTTGCATTTTTTGGAGTGAAATGGAGCACAAATTGAGAGTTTCTGGTGGGTTTTCTTAGCTCAAAACCTGTCGCTGCGATTTAGTTTAAGACAAATTCTTTTCTTATTCAGAAACTCTCAATTTGTGCTATATTTTTCACTAGAAAAAATTCAATTGCGCTGTTGCAATTCTACTATGAACTGAAATGGGATATACAGGCTGAGCCAGGGATGCGTAATCGGTCTATAACTTTTTTGCTATTTGAAATATTACCATGCCGTTTTCATTATCCGATAGATCGACTTAAACATCACAAACTAAAACTATTTTTATTATACAAGGGTGTTGTATATAGGGTGATGAAACATTTTATTTATATTTAGTTATATTTTTTTTAAATTGAACAGCCTATATATTTTTGCATATTTAGATTCTACGCAAAAAAATAATGTAACTTTATGTAAACTATTATGGGTTTATCTCTTTTCATTTCGGAATTATTCAACTTTTCGTTATAAAAAAGACCAATTTTTGAAAAATCACTGCGAAGTCGCCGATGTATATTTTTCATACAAATTTGCAGCAGAAAAACTCAGAATACCCTGTAGTTTTAGCAATAGTCGACTTTTACTTTAAACACGTAGATAATGTACAGGGTGTACCAAAATGCAAAAAGTTGAATAACTTATTTTTTTCAAATGGAACACCATGTATTTCTTCACACGTATGGATAGCATTTTTCATAAGTTTTCTAATGATATGCGGCTTGTATAGCAAATTTGAAATATTTCTTAAAGTGTTCAAAAAGAATTTTTTTTATTTATTTTATTATTAATTCTTGATGAGTGAAATTCCTTTATGTATCAAGTAATAATTAGATTATTAATGTAATTAGTCACATTAATACATATCAAAAAATAAATTACCATTTGACTTATTAGATTCTAGGCTAACAAATTTTTTTGTATTAAAACACATTTTTTTTGAAAAATCTTGAAAAATATTTTAAGTTTGCTATGCAAACCCCATACCATTAAAAAGCTTATCAAAAATGCTATCGATACATGAAAAAAATACATGGTGTTCCATTTGAAAAAAATGAGTTATTCAACTTTTTGCGTTTTGACACACTCTGTATATTATCTGCGTGCTTTAACTAAAAGTCGACTATTTGCTAAAATTACAAGGTATTTCAAGTTTTTGTGTTGCAAATTTATAGGAAAATATTCATTAGCGACTTCGTAGTGATTTTTCAAATGTTGGTCTTTTTTATAACGAAAAATTGAATAATTCCGAAACAAAAGGAGAGAGCCTCATAATATTTTATATAAAGTTACATTGTTTTTTTTTGCGTAGAATCCAACTATGTAAAAATATATAGGGTACTCCATTTAAAAAAATATAACTTTGGTATAGCACTCTGTATACAACACCCTGTGTGTAATAAAAATATTTTTAGTTTGTGGACTTGAAGTCGATCTATCGGATAATAAAAACGACATGGCAATATTTCAAATAGCAAAAAAGTTATGGACCGATTACACACCCCTGGGTCACGCTGTATTTAGTTAATTGTTAGAAATATGTATCACTGAAAATATTCAATGTTTGTAAAGAACACTTCGTTAGTGCAGTCTTTTGGTTAATGTTCTTCCACCTTTTCCGTTTAGCCGTTTTTGAGATATTTGTTTTTTTTTGAAAATGTATGGGTTTCACCTTTCATTTCAAAAATAGGTAATTTTCCTATTTTTTGGGATCTTGAAATTGTATTTAGAGAATTAAAAGAGAAAGCCTTGTCTATCCTTCAGTGTGTTCAAAATTGGAAGAGGTTTTTTGAAACATAATGCCTCAATTTTTATTTGATCAAATAGAAGAGAATTTTATCTGCATCGATCTGTATTAGCATTAATTATACCTATCTGTAACAAATTGCAACTTATGTTGTTTTTTTGTACATAGTTCGTCAAAGATCGATTTCTGATTAAAACGACAAATTCTGTTCAAAATATTGTTATTCGTCCCGTCAAAACAAAATAAATTCATTGAATTTTGGTTTGAAAAACTTATCACCGTATTTTGCTCGAAAACGACCATTTTCGTACTAATATCGTTGAAATAAGTTGATTTTTAATTTCTCGTTTACAGGCGAAACAAGGAATGTTTTGAGTCTCTTTGAGTCTCTTTATTTTGGTTGAAATAGCATATTCGTCATATTACATAACGAGAATGTAGAGTGATATCGTACGAATGAGAATCTTGAAGCACGGTTTGCCAGGAGCCACGTTAATTGTACCTCAACGAATCGTTTAGGGTGCAATTTATGTTCACTTGCTGGCTTGAAAGAGGTAAGTGATTAAATGTAAAGCGTTTTTTAAGACTCAGAAGCCCCATAAAGCGGGAGTTAAATTTTTAAACGTCGAAAGTACACTTACTTTTATAAAAAAAAAGTGTCCATAAATACTACATTCTTCTATTATTAAAAAAATATGATTAATAATTTTTAAATTGACAACGTTTTTAACATTCGGAAAAAGATACGAACCTTTCTTTGATGTCTTTGTCGGCTTTTTTCCACAACTTGGTCATTTCCCTAGTACCAAAATCCGTACCTTTGGTTTTAGCACGCACCACAGACGAAAACAAAGAAAACGGACTTTTTCGTTCTCTCTGTAACGGATGTCCGAATTTTTCACACCAATCAGTCAACTACAAAAAAATATTGTAGGAAAACACCAAATAAATCGATGCGGCTTACTTGTTGTTTGTGAGCTTTAACCGACTTCTGATGTTCATCCTTCAACATTTTCAATGCTTTCTTATCAATCATACCCTTACTATTATCAGCCAAGAAAGCCAACTGTTTGGAATTGAGAAATTGCAGTTTTGAAATATCCATTCCATCTTCGCCGTACAAAAACTTGAATTTAATTTAATTTAATCCCTACGTTTTCGACCACTTTTCATCAACTTACCTGAATAACACACTTGTCACTATCTCGAACTGTCAAATCATACCCAACTGTCAAACCTTCCAAATGTTTGATCAGACATCTTTGTAAATACCCACTACGACTTGTTTTGACTGCTGTATCAATCAAGCCTTCACGACCTGCCATACAATGAAAGAAAAACTCTTGGGGTTGTATCCCAGTCATAAACCTTCCATCAATAAAACCACCAGCACGTGGTGCAAACTCAAAAATTGGGAAACTGGGCAAAGACTTGCCACTTATCATAACTGGGGGTCGTTTACCCTCCAACTCAATTTGACCCAAAAGACACGAAATCTGCATGGTATTGACTGTGGTACCTTTAGCACCTGATTGTACCATCAATTGGAGATTATTGTGTGGGAATTTCAAGACTAAACCAGCCGGCAAACAAGTTCTACAATTAACTAATAAACAAAAAAGTTAATAAAACATAAATCCCAAACTTGTTAATATCATTCGTGAATGAATCTAGGGCCGTTTTGTATTGTCGGTCGACAGTTGCCCTCCATTTTGGGTTTTTTACGCTATTTTCTCGGATCTTCTCGACGATTTCCTCGATCGGGGTGTCTCGGGGCATGTCGAGCGCGGTCGTGATCACATCAAGACCTACACCAAATATAAATATATAATAAATATAAAAAGCAGATGAGAAGAGGAGGCCGGCCCATTTATATGAAATTAAGTTTGCAACACTGATTAATGATGATTTATAGTCCAGGAGCGAGTGATTTTTTTGGTACCTACTAATTTTGCCAGTGAACAAACGTGTATAAAATTCTTTAGATTGTTGCCTTTCTAAGACAGTTCTAGGTCAAGTTCCGCGTATCTAAGTTAAGTAAAAAAAGTCTTACTAAAAAAGGTAGGCAACTAATAAATAATACAAATGTGCAAACAGTCCAAAATTCAAAGATGAACTGACAGACGCTGTCCTTATTTACTTACGAGGGTTGTTTGATAAATGAGGTAAAAATACTAGTTAAAGAAAAAATTCTTGAAAACGAATTTTTAATTTAAATTTAAATTAACATGTTAATTTGTTACATTTACCAAAGCAATTTTAAAATTACCGACCTATCCAAAACTTGATGTTGATGAAATCTTTTTTATTTTCAAATAGTATATTACGTACCGTAAACTGTAAGTGCAATTTTTTTGGTTGAGAATGCAATATTGGGAAACCGAGAGTACCGAGGTTTCCTAAGCGTTCGAGCCCAAAAGAAGAACTTACAGTTTGAGGTTAGTAAGCTATTTTTTAGCAATACCTGCACAAATAAGAAAAAGTAAAACATTTTCTGAATGAATTTTAATGAAAAATCAATAAACGTCAGATTGTTGTCAAGTGTGACGTTCGTTTCGTGTTAGGGATACAAAACAAAAGAAACATCACTTTAAATCAACATTTGTTGCAAAAACAACGCTTCAATACTGTTCTGAAGGTATTTCAAGTGAAAATAGAAAAATGGATGATATTGAAGAGGCTGCAAGGTTTCCTTGTGCATCATTTTTCATGGAACACGAATGGCATACGTTGGTATGTAATATTTCCTTACAGACCACGGGTTGTAAGTAAAATATTATTGCACAGTAACCATGGAAATTTGCACCTGACTAAAAAGTGCCGCTTACTAGGAAAGATATTTGTCAGTGAATGATGACTTTCAGAACAGGTATTGCTAAAATAATATTATTGCTCTAAAAAAAGGCACTAGAAAACCAAAACGACGTCTAATTCATAAATTATTCAAAGTATCCACCATTTGCCTCTACGCAAGCTCCTGTAAATCGAATCGAACGGGTATAAATAGAGCGAGAAGTTCGGTTTGAGAGATAGAAATTAGACAGAAAGTCATGAGGAAGTAATGTGAAGAAGTGAACTGAAAGTGATTCAGAAGTAACTTCAAGTTAGTTGTCAGTGATTGTCAAGTAAGTCAGTCAGTGTAACTCCAAAGGCTTACGCAATGTACCTTGTGGCTACTGTATGACGTGCTTGAATAAAAGTGATTGAACCGCTTGAAGTGTTTGACTAACCCGACCAACACAACAATATTATTATGCTAATAAAAAAGGTTTCATCAAAAGGATATGAGTAGGTAATTTTAACATGGGTGGGAAATGAAAAAATTTAAGACAAGAAATCATCATTCATTTCGCTTAACTTTGAAAAACAATTATCAATTATTATTTTTGGATACAACAAAAAAATGTAGGATATGTTAAGGTGCTAAAGTAAACTATTTTATTATTTAGAGTTTAGAGCCTCCAATCGTCCAGTGTTCAAGTTGACAGCTGTTTGACAGCCTCAAACAGCAATATGAGTGCAGATATACTTTCGTTGCCAAAGATATCGTTTACTCAAAATTCATACTTTTTGAGTTTAGTTTCGTGTAAGTGTAAATTAAAATGACTTTTTTCAACCACCTGTCAAGTAAGTATGGGTAAATGTATCCGGTTTTCGTAATTACCAGCTTAAAAGGCATGTTCTCAGTAACCGTACCAAATTTTTTTAATATTTAATCAAACGGTTCCAAAGTGGTGCAAAAACAAATTTCCAAACCCCTTATTTTGAGGGCTGTAAAATTATGATCAGTAAAAATTGGACACGAGTTATTTATTATTTAATTTAGTACTATTTCACAGGTTCCAACACTGCCGTATACTGGAGAAGCCGCTAATTTAATTTTTTTTTCCATACAGGTGATTCTTAATTAGACCGATAAAATTTCATTTTTATTTTAAATTAATTAATTTTAATTTAATTAATTAATTTTATGACAGCTTTCCAAGGATAAGTAGAGACGATCTGTACCATATTTTCGTTTTTATTTCGTAGGGGCAGAAACCCCTTAATCCGTGCCACTTACGGCGCTCATGAGTTTAAGTTAGTTGTATTGGGTTCGTTTTCATCATGAATATCGATAATACAGAGTGATCATTGTTGCATTGATCAAGTACATTGCCAACAAATGATTATCATGCATTTTTAGTTCGAAAACGGTTATACAAAAATTTTTTTACTATTTTTCCCAGCATATACTCACTTGATACTACAATGGGTAGAATTTTGTCGGTCTATTTAAGAATCACGCTGTATTTGGACTACAATGCTCTGAACTCAGAATTCGCCAATTTTGAGACACCTGTATACAGGCTGTAAATGAAACAAGTACCGGGAATAGAACTCGTCAAGACAAACAATTTTTCCTAATAACTTTTTTTTCAAAACGTTTTAGTTTTTGAGTTAAGATTATTTTAAAATCTTACACAATTTTCTTACACGCCACTGGAAGCAAAGTTACCTAGTCGACAAGATTACCGTTTGAAACGGTTACCTTGGTTGCGGCTATTATTTATTGTTACTTTTCTTTGTTGGAGCATTTCATAAAAGGCTCGTCAATTTGTAGGGGGAAAAAATGATTTAAAAAAATGCGATTTTGAAAAAATGGTACATAGAAAAAGTGTTTGTCTTGATGAATTCTACCACTAGTTAAAGTTAATGTACTTTTTTCGCTTACATCCTGTATATGTATTATGCTACGAGCATTGAATCATAGTTAATAATAATAACCATTAAATGCAAGTTGCATAAAAATGTAATGAATCAATTCAATTAAAATATGAGCACTAAGAATATAGAAAAATTTCAGTATACAGGGTGTCCGTTTTTTGAGCTCCACCATGGGGATCTCAGTTATTATAAGAGATACGAGGTCGGTTAAATTAGGGCAAAGTTGCGCATTTTTATGCTGAACAATTATCTGAAAAAAAAATTTGATGTGTCATTTTTAGTTTTTAAATAATTGTAAAAAAACGGAAATTTGTAATTTTCGTTTTTATTTTTTCAAGCGAAAACCAAAAGAATTAGACGTTTTTAACCACGACGTTCTTCAGGCACTTTTTAACAAGGAATCTAAATATGTCATCGTAGTTTCCAAGGCGTTCTTGATGTCAGAGTTACAACACTCAACTTTGGTTTTGCTTATGGACGCCATATTCGATTTTTGTATTTTTGAAAAGTGTTTTATTTCTGATTACAACGATGTATCACATGATATTGTCACCAACGGGAAGTTTAGCTTCCTCTTAGGTCGAACACCCTAGCGAAGTTGCAAGCTATTACTGATATCGGAATTTGCGAATACCTATGAGCAATAGCTAAATCTGCCTTCCGGTGGTTCGAACTACGGGGTCGTGATACAGAAACAGGAGTCAGTCTTGATCATTGGTAAATCATCAGTCGTGAGTGCAAGTAAAAAGTGACGTATGGCCGGTGCCATGAAAGACTTAGCAATAACTCTAATGTAAGTAAGCTGACATCACATTAGTATTAGTTTAGCATTTAAATAAAAGCCTAGAAAGACTCCCGTGTTTTAAGTATTGCCCCTGTCCACCAGTCACACACGTAACGTGTATCTTACATACTGATCAAAATGAAAAAAAAAAGCATTTTTGCGAAGAGTGCTTTGGAAAAAACGCCAACAGTTTTGTTTTTAAACAAACTAGTTTTTGGAAGTTTAATTGAATTTGGATCTGGAAGGTTAACATTTCCGCCAAGTTTACTTATTTAAAAACTAAACGACATGATAAGATATTTTTTAGATGTTTATTTTTTGCAAGACAAAACAAGACAAAGTTATAAAAATTCTGCTCGCATATTTAATACTAGAACTGTCAAAAATAAGTTTGTTAAACAGAATTTTTGGCGTTTTTTTCCAAAGCACTCTTTGTAAAAACGCTTTTTTATTAATTTTAATCAGCATGTAAAATTCGATCATATCATGTAATACAGCCTTGTAATCAGGAACAAAAAGACTTTTCAAAAACACAAGTATCAAATATGGCGTCCATAAGTAAAACCAAATAAGTTAAGTGTTGTCGTAACTATGACATCAAGAACGTCTTGGAAAAGGCGATGACAGATTTAGATTTCTTGCAAAAAAGTGCCTGAAGAATGTTTTGCTTAAAAACGTCTAGTTCTATTAGTTTTCGCTTAAAAAAATAAAAACGAAAATTACTTTTTGTTTTTTCTCAATAATTTAAAAACTAAAAATGCCATCAAATTTTCTTTCAGGTAATTATTCAGCATAAAAATGCGCAACTTTGCCTTAATTTAACTGACCTCGTATCTCTGGAGCTCGAAAAACGAATACCCTGTAGGTTTGTGGAATGATTGCCTTCCGAAACTGAATTAACAATTTCCTACTATTGCTACTGCCAGTATTTACCAATTTTCCGTGACCCTTCGATGATTTGACGCCGCTTCTGGTCCGCCTTCTCCACCGTCAAAATATCATGCACACCCAGTGTAAACCCCTCCTTTTGTAGAAACCTCGTAAACAATTTGGCCAATGCGCTCAAAAGACCTGTTGCATACACTCCCCCATACAACTCGTACATACAGTGGACAAGACCATACGGCGTGGCTCCATAATGTGTCTTATCCAACACGCCCACCAACAATTCCCCACCACGAATCACAACTTCGGCTTCGCTCATCGTGTTGGAGTTTGTGAAACGGGTACCGCCTCCTTTCCATTTTCGAGGCGGCGACGTTTGCCACGCCTATACAAATAAAATCACAATACAGAAATTCCCATATAAGCAATTTGTTTGGAGCACAACTGGGAGGAGTGTTGCAAACATATTGCATATGCTTAGGCCCGGTTGCTCTGTCCAAGCTTTTCCTTAGCTAAGCTTAAATCGCTGTTGTGTTGCCCAGTGAAAAGTTTAGCTAAGCCGCGCTGAATTTGTCATTAATGCGGTTGGTAGTACTGTACGCTTGCACACTTCAACTATGAGGTTGCTTGGCGAGATTTTGTTTTGACAGTTTTTATTTTAAAAATTAAGTTAAGATGGAATAATATCATTTATCAATATTTTGGTACATTGTAGGAATATCGTTATAATAAAAATCTTATGTTTAAAAATGTATCTCCATATACTAAAATGGCTTTTTCTTATTTCATGGAGCTCTTTCATGCGCGGCATTTTCAAATTGTGCTTCTTTCTGAAAAAATGCAGTTTATCGTTTTCTTTCAGAACACAGCAATAAATTGATTGGCATAGTTTATTTGTTGCTTTTGTGCATTTGAACAGTTGTGCGTCCCCAATTTTGAAGCATAGATATTGTACATTAAATAATTCATCTGTTTAAAAATGTATGCAATAATTAAAATTACATAATATTTACATATCAATAATTCGAACATCATTGTTTCCTTGACTGTCGGATTCCACTGCAGCAATTAAAAAATAATGTTTAATATATTGGAATAAAAAGAAGTAAATTATTATCATTATACTTTTTTTAGTTTATTTTATTACAATAATTTACATGTTGATGCCTTAGCCCTACGCTCATTACTGTTTTTGTTCAAGTTTATTTGCTTATCACAAGTTTAACTCAAATTGAACTGAAATTTATTTCAAAAAAGCTGTTTCTGTGCATCGTCTGCAAATTCACTTTTGAATTCGGTAACTTATTTTATCTACAACTGCCTTATATTAGCGTTATTACACCACTCATTCGACAATGTTTGAGTTGAATAATGAAGGTCATTACACCACTAGAGGAATAATCAAATAATCACTTTAATCAAATCAAATTTTATTAAAATGACAATTAACACGAATATCTGCGGGCGGATTTTCCTCTTCTGAATCGCTCATTACACTTTAACTTGCACAGTTTGTTACAAATAATAAAATTAGTAAATTTACGCAGTTGTCATAAAAATGTCAAAGTTTCCTTGATTTTTAATTTTGATAAATTTTTCATTCCTTTCAAACAAATTTAGAGTGTTTTCAGATTTGGGCAGTTGTAGATGAAGTTTTGTATATCATATGTGGGCTAGAGCATATTACATTAACTCGTGTGTTACAGATGCAATCTTCACACTCGTTGTGTAATGATGCTTCTATCCCACTAATAATATAAATAACTAAATAACTATTCTCTTATAGGTATTAGTAATGTTGTTGCATATTCCATAGATACGAGTAAAGGTAGTACACCTTTATTCTACAAGTGGTTACTATGGTACATTATTTGATTTGGTTATTTTTTTTGCACTTCTGAGACTAAAACAGATACTTTAGTATTCCATATGGAATAAATGAACTCTCTAGGGGGTTTAGTCCATATTTAATTTAAGCTTCTGATAAGTTGTATTTTCTACAAAAATGAAGAAAATCTAAACGCGGGATGACATTTGAAAAAAATAAAGTTTGTGTTTTAAAAAAACAAAAAAAAATCACTAAGGCCCTAAGAAGTGATTATCGGTTCACCTTTTTTTATAATCGAAGGCCCTTTTAATAGGCTTCATTTTCTGCAAACATTAAAAAAATCGCAACACGTGATAACACTTGAAAAAATGATGTTTGTGTTTTCAAGGTATTTAGAAAAAAGAAAAAATGCATTAAGACCCTAAGAAAGTAATGAGTGGTTTCATGTTATTTTTCAATCTAAGGTCCTTTTGGTAAGCGTTAATTTCTGCAAAAATTAATATGAATGTATGAAAAAAAATATTCGTTTTCAAGTCATTTTGAAAAAACAAAAAATTTAATTAAAGCTCTAAGAAGTGATTGTGGATTTATTATTTTTTTGCACTTCCGGGACTAAAGTGGATACTAAAGTGGATACTTTAGTCCCTGTTTACAGGGACTAAATTGGGTCATTTATTCCCTGGGGAATAAATGAACTCTCCAGGGACTAAATGACCCACTTTAGTTCCTGTAGACAGAGACTAAAGAATCTATTTTAGTTTCGAAGTGCTCCGCACTCGTTTCAGAAACACATCACTCACAGATAATGAACAACTTTTCTCTATTTGTATAATAAACTACTAGGTTCCCTATCATTTAATAGTTATTTACAGTAAGAGTGAGGAAGGTGAAGCTTTCGTTCACGCGAATTACGTGTTCGTCCTCGAAGCGTAGCGAGTGCTGTATTTGGTTTTGTTTGATACCTCCATAAGTGGATCTTTGTATTCGAAATTATTTGACATTATTGGTATTTAATTAAAAATATTTAAATAAAAATATATAAAAAAATGTTTTTCAAAAAAAGCTTTTATTTAAAAGATGCACTAAAAAGTAAAAAATAATGTATTTCAATCACAGGAGAATATTTTTTCTTACAAGTTAAAATTCTAAAATTTATAAAAGCTTTGGAAGTTGTCAACTGGGTGTCGATTCTAAACCAATATTTCGACTCGAAAAGGGTTTCGACTGTCGCAATGTGATCGTGGAGCCATCTGGTGGCGCGAACGCCAAGCGCTTGTGACGTCATCAATTCCCTTTTCAAGTCGAAATAAAACTCAACTGCTCCATACATATTGAGTAAAGATTTCGACTTGAAATAATTTGACGTTTGGTGGTTATGTTAAAGTTGGTTATGTGCAAGGTGGATTGCACTCAAAATTGCCTGTGTTAACACTATTTAAGTGTGTTTTATTAATAAATTCTATTTGAGAACGTTAGAAAAGAAATTCAACGGCGTTAGTGATAAAAGTGCGAAGAAAACCAATAGTTAAAAGAAAAATACAATTCTTGTTAAAGGCGTTTGATAAATTTTGGTTGAAAATAATTAGTATTGGGACTTTATAAGCAAAAGTGTTTAATAAATTGTAATAATGTTTTTAAATAAAATACATAATTATTTTTAATTATTTATTTACAAATTTACGTGCAATGATGGTTCGGCTCTTTGTAGTGAATCAGGGTGTTGAGGTAGGAAAAATTGCTTTTGACCCTAATTATTTTTTTTAGAAACAGTGTCACGGTCAAAAGTATTTTTGTTTTATTTGAACGTGTTGATTTTTTTTAAATTAAACATAACCTCACTAAACGTGAACAGATTATTTCGACTGTCGAAATATTGACAGTCGCGTAGGGCAAGTCGCTTTGACGTCATCAGATTTCGACTCGACTTGCCGTTTCCAGTCGCAATGAATTAAAATCGACACCCTGAACAAAGTAATTCTGTAATGCCGTAGTTTTATAACTCCCAAAGCTTTTATAAATTTCAGAATTTTAAACTGTAAGAAAAAATATTCTCCTGTGATTGAAATACATTATTTTTTTCCTTTTTAGTGCATCTTTTAAATAAAAGCTTTTTTTTAAACACATTTTTTTATATATTTTTATTTTTTGCTTTTTAGTCTTTATTTATTGCATAGATTTATTGTTATTACACTGTGCATCTACCGTGACGTCCAAATGACCAGCATACCGGCTATGTCGGTATAAGTTACGCTATGTACAAATCGAGAATCCGTTTGTAAACATAACCTAAAACTTCAAAACCCTATTTAACCCTTTTAGGGGGTATTTAACTACATAGGATTGCATTGTCACGCAGATTAAGTAAGTATGTAAAATTTCAATTCAGTGGGGCAACAGGAATCCTTTCAAATCAGGTTCCGAAAAAATAACCGACAGACAGATAACATTGTGAGTTAAATAAAAGCTTTTAAAAATAAATCACATTGTCGAGAGAAAGTGTTGCTAGGAGAACAAAAGACAGTGAGCGAAAATGAGTGGACGAAAGTGCAGCCTTCACTCACGGGTAACCATGGAGATTGGTCACTTTGTAAGGTCGTATCGAACAAAGCATTTTTTTCCACATTTGTGAAAATAGGTACAGGGTGAGTCAATAGGGGGTTACTTCTGACATGTTCTAAGATGCAACCAAAAATACTAATTGCACTACCACTGGATACTTCGTTTGATTTTTTAAAACATTAATTGAATCAACACTGTTTTTTTAGCTTTTAAATAATAACAGTCCATAATGAAATTTTAGCAAAACTATCAAGACAAGCTTGACAATACCCAAAACAATGTAATCGTGGATTAATTATAATTTTTTTAACGATTACCGATCTGGTCAGGTGGAATCAGTATTATTGGTTGCATCTTTAAAAAAAATCAGAAATAACCCACTATTGACTCACCCTGTATATGGGCTAGATGGCCCTTCACTAGTCTGTTTTTTACAAATTGTTGGTTTGCATATTTTTTTGATTTCTTTAATTGTCGCATATTTTTCGTAATGTAGCAGACTCTCTACTGGTCTGTTGTTGCATAAGTGTTAGTGCAATTTGGGCACATGCTGTATTTTTTTCATCGATCGTAAGCAAGTAACTCTTTTAAACTGTAGTATTCGTTTATAATATTGAACATAATTGACCAAATTTTCTTTTCTTTTGGCATAAAATTGCCTCTCCGGTTTCTTTTATTTATCTCTTAACGATTTCAATATAATTATAAGTTTGTATATTAATAATGTTATTATTAAAAATGTTTACCAATAAGCCAAGGCTTAGGCGGTCAACATCGAGCGCTTAGTTAAACCAAAGTTAAGCTTAGGCTTAGTCGATATATCTGAGTAACTGAGCAACACTCGGTGCCGGCTTAAGCTTAACTTAGAGTTAAGCTCGGCTTAAACTCGAACTGAGCAACCGGGCCGTAATGACTTACCTTAGCACTGATTTTGGCAGTCGCTGTCAAATTAATACGTTCGTGTCCTTCCGGGATTACATTAATAAAAACAGTCGATAAGATTTGTTTACCGGACCACAACTGACACGGTTTGAGTATTGTCGGTGGTAATAAGATGATTTTCCCAGTTTTGTTTGCCAACGCTTGGAAAACGAAATGTTTGTAATCGACTTCGTTAAAAAATCGCCCTCGGAGTGATAATTTCACCCCTGCGATCATATGGTCCTGGATAAGGCCACTTAACGGAGTGCCATCTTTCGGTACGAGATATTGGTTACAAACGTTGACTAAATTATAAGCTTCGCTTCGTGCTAACTCGTTTTGGGGGAAATGTGCGTTCATTTCGTCACCATCAAAGTCGGCGTTGTACGCCTTACAGTTGGCGTAATGCAATCTAAATGTTTTCTCCCCTTTTAAAACACGCGCCGTATGTGCCATTATACTCGGTTTGTGCAAAGTAGGTTGCCGATTCAACAAAAGCACATCTCCATTACACAGATGTCTATGCACACGTTTGACGCCGCGGAAACCCACGATTTTATCAGGCGTCAAAAGCCGTTTCAAAATGCTTTCTTGTTGTGTCGTATTGTTTGTGTTTATACGTTTTATTGTTCCATCTTCGTATTCTACCATGACAGCACCCGGATGCACATCCGGTCCGTTCAATATCATTTTGCGTAATTCTTCCACATTCCATGACGTTACAGGTACCGGATATGTCAAATGTTTGGCAAAGACTTCCGGAATTCCGATTTCGTCGATGTTGAGGTTGGGATCGGGTGTGATGACGGTACGAGCTGAAAAATTGACACGTTTGCCCATCATATGCATGCGAATGATTCCTGTTTTCTTTTCGATGATCTGTTTTAAACCGGCTACATTTGCGTTGCGTATGTAGGTGGTGTCGACGAGGGAGTCGACTTCGCTTTGGAGGGATTCCCACGCAAGGTTTAGTTTTTCGATAGGAGAATTGCCTTTGGACACGTTGTAGGCGCCCTGAAATGAAATGATACGCCATTAGAATTTGTGTCAAAGAACAAATCTAAAAATGCTTATTACTACTTTCCGTTCACTTGTGGTGCAAATAGCGTACTCTTGGCATTAACTTTTATATGAGTTGTCATAGTAACAGGTTAATCATTTGCACCACAATAGTTTTTATGAAAGTGAACCGAAAGTAGCTGCTTTTTTCATAGTTTTGAAACAGACAGTACAATAGTAACAACCTTCTGTAGATGCTCTCTAACACAACGGACCTGGACCGAACCGATACAAAACCGAAAACCGGACTGAAACCCAGTTGGGCAAAATGTAATCTAATTAATAATAATTATTAGTAATTACAATTAACCATATAATTTGCAATTTTAAATTTTGAATTTTAGTTTAATATCAATAACTCGACAACGGACTTTTTTCCACTCTTAACTTTCGATTTGTTTTAGTCTCCTGAAACAAATCCTAAAAGCACGGGCGTTAATTTTGAGACACTTGTATAAATTCAAAAATAACGGATTTTTATATTGCACTCCTTTAGGGGTGGAATTTCCAAAAAGCCCAAACCATGCGGAAAATATTCATAAGCGACTTCGCAGTGATTTTTTCAAAATTGGTCTTTTTTATAACGAAAAGTTGAATAATTTCGAAACGAAAAGAGATAGACCCATAATATTTTATATAAACTTACATAATTTTTTTGCGTAGAATCCAATCATGCAAAAATATATAGGGTGTTCCATTTAAAAAAATATAAGTTTGGTTCACCACTCTGTATACAACACCCTGTGTATAATAAAAATATTTTTAGTTTGTGGACTTTAAGTCGATCTATCGGATAACGAAAAGGGCATGGCAATATTTCAAATAGCAAAAAAGTTATAGACCGATTACGCACCCCTGGGTCACCCTGAATATAATTTTTAAAAAATTACATATTTTTGTACAAATTTTAACCCCACTAGGGAGTGGAATTTTTAAAAAAGATCAAACACTTGTTTCTTAATTTTTTTGATGAAAGCCTAGATACTAATTTTTAAGAATATAACTTCAAAAATGACGGATTTTAATTCAAACTTTAACACCCTACTTAACCTCCTTAGGGGATGATTTTCTAAAATAATCTGTTATAATGTAATTAATTACAAAGTAATCGATTACTTTTCAATTGAATTAATACGTAACATACAGGGACATTTTTTTAACTCTGAACATAGCCCTATGTAGAGTTCCTAGCCCTATGTTCAATCTGAAAAAAAAAAACAGATCAAAGCATTGCGAGTATTGCTATGCAACTAATTTTTCTACGCGTTGTCAAAAATTTCAACTTGTCAATTAAATCTTCCAAGATTATTTAAGTAAAGAAAGATTAATTTTTATGAAATTTATTAATCATTAGGTAATAGTAGCATGGAAGGAATAATAAATTACTTTAACAAATATTCGAAATCACTTCAAATTGGTTCAAATAACTCGACATCAAATAATTACCTTTACGTATCGTTGGTAACGTAAATTAGATCAATGCTTTGATATGATTTTTTCAGATTGAACATAGGGCTATGTTCAGAGTTAAAAAAATGTCCCTGTATATTACAGCTAATAAAAAAGTAATTACAATTACTTTGTAATTGAATACAAAGTAATCAGATTACAATGTAAATAGATTAACCTGTAATTACATTATTAATTTAATTACATTGTAATCAGATTATGCCCAACTATGCCGGAACCTAAATTTTGTTGCGAACCGGAACTGAAATCGGAACCGTTATTTTAATTTAATTTTTTTGGCTACTGGACCGGAATCAAAGGCCAGCGAACCGGAACCGTTACGGCAGAACCTTTATTTTATTTGGGTCCTGCCAGCAGGTGTCCGTTCTCCGTTGTACGAACTGCTAATACGACGGCCATTCGCCATTCATATTACTTTTGTAAATCTGTGCGTGTGGTGTCTGGTGTTAATTCAAGTGCAACATGGGGAGGAAGACGACTAATATAGCTCATCAACACTTTGATTATTTACCAGTTAATGATAAATCTGCCTGTAAATTGTGTAAAAAGGTGTTGAAGGTAAGATTGTTTAGAAATTTCTAGACACAGCACTTAAGAACAGATAGATAGAGCTATACAAAATACTATTTTCAATAAAAAAAATCATAAAACTTTTCGTTTTGTAAATAAAAACTAAAATCAAAAACAAAAAATAGCAACGTCGTACAAGTACACCTATTTTTACAAGTTTAGAAAAATATTAACCAAAAGTTTTACCATGGATGGCAACATTATTATACAGGGTGTCCGTTTTTCGAGCTCCACCATGGGGATCTCAGTTATTGTAAGAGATACGAGGTCGGTTAAATTAGGGCAAAGTTGCGCATTTTTATGCTGAACAATTACCTGAAGGAAAATTTGATGTGTCATTTTTAGTTTTTGAATTATTGAGAAAATTCAAAAATTTGTAATTTTCGTTTTCATTTTTTAAGCGAAAACTAAGAGAACTAGACGTTTTTAAGTAAAACATTCTTCAGGCACTCATTTACAAGAAATCTAAATCTGTCATCGCCTTTTCCAAGGCGTTCTTGATGTCATAGTTACAACACTCAACTTTGGTTTTTCTTATGGACGCCATATTTAATACTTGTATTTTCGAAAAGTCTTTTTGTTCCTGATTACAACGATGTATCACATGATATGATCGAATTTTAATGCTGATTAAAATTAACAAAAATGCGTTTTTGCAAAAATTGCTTTACAAAAAAAAAACGCCAAAAATGTTGTTTAACAAACTAACTTTTAACAGTTCTATTAAATATACGAGCAGAATTTTTATAACTTTGTCTTGTTTTGTTTTGCAAAAAATAAACTTCTAGCTTATCATGTCGTTGAGTTTTTAAATAAGTAAGCTTGGCGGAAATGTGAACCTTTCAGATCCAAATTCTATTAAACTTCCAAAATCTAGTTTGTTGAAAAACAAAATTGTTTACAAATTACAAATTTCCGTTTTTTTCCAATTATTCAAAAACTAAAAATGACATCTTTCTTTCAGATAATTGTTCAGCATAAAAATGCGCAACTTTGCTCTAATTTAACCGACCTCCTATAATAACTGAGATCCCCATGGCGGAGTTCGAAAAACGGACACCCTGTATGTTGTGACGGGCTAAAAGGCCCTTGTCATATTTGTAAAGAAAGAAACCAAATTAAGGGGATAATTTCATTCTGAGAATGAAGGTTGCTATCGTCTTCCACTAAGTGTGTTTTCAACTTCTCATGAAAACAAATATCTTTGCTATAAACTTTTTGGCTTTCTTATCAAGCAACCGGGAGGCATCACGACAGCGTTGATTCAATTTTTGGCCTTGTAAAAGTGGCGTACGTGGCTGAGCTGAGGGTAAAAATGCCGGCCCAGTCCAGCAAAATAAAGTCAAGTCAGTTGAGTCCGAAACAGCCAGCGAACACCAGTCTTAAAAATGTAACTTTTAATTTGTTTTTGACTTTCTTGCTACCCCAATCAATAATGACAATGTACGATTTATTTCTGTTATTGTTTCACAAAATTATAATATTCGTCAATCGACACGTTAGTTTAATTCATTGCAAGATGAATTTATAAATTTAACGAAACGCGATTGGGATGAACTTGGCTTATGAATCGTGTATTTGATTAAAAATCAAGATAACAACTAAAGTGTCTCTCTGTCTCAGCCTCTCCCTGAATAAACTTTATGTTTAAATAATGGTTAATTTGTAATAGTAAAATGATTTTGTTCGATACCTCCTTAGAAAGTGACTAATTTCCATAGTCACCCATGAGTGAAGGTTGCACTTTCGTCCACTCATTTTCGCTCACCGTTTTTCGCTCACTGTCTATTGCTCTCCTAGCAACACCTCTCGACAATGTCATTTATTTTTATTTAATTTTTCTTAATTAAATGTCAATAAAGTCAAATAATTTTGAATACAAAGATCCACTTTTGGAGGTATCGAACAAAACCAAATACAGCACTCGAGAGTAAGGTTGGTTTCGTTCACTCGTAAACGTAAAAGTTGAGATTTTGGCTATTTCAAGAAAAGCCTAAAATTTGATGTAAAATGTAAAAGTATTGTATTTCAGATCTGTTCAGAGAGTTTAATTATTTATTCAGCTTTTCTTGTGTTTTATATTCAACGTATTGTTATTTAAACATTTTATCTTATCTTGTTTCACTAAATTAAATTAGTTTAGAAATTATTGTAGTTTTTTATGATTGCAAATTATTTCTTTCCTGAAATTGGTTGAGGATCTTATGCACAAATAAATTTAATCGTGCTATTGGAAGGGCACCGCTCGACCAAAAGAAAAAATGACAGAAATTAAATTCCTATAACTTCAAAAACAAAACAAAGAAACTCAAAAACCCGCCACAATGTTGCCAACCGTGGCTGCACTTTAAGCTGGTGTTTTTAGCTCACTTCAAAAACCAAAGAAAATGTTTTCCTACACTGCTTTTTGAAAATTTGGTTAATAAATCAGTATATAATTAAAAACAAAATTGATGGGTATGCTTTTCCTACAATTCCACATTAAAATATGCATTTTTTACAACTTTTACGAGCTGCTGCAACTTAAAAAAAAGCAATAATTCTTTTTGCCCATTAACCTAGTTACCCCACCTTTACCTACTTAATCCTTAACTGAGTACCCTCTTTTTTTAGGGTCGACATGCCACTAACCTAAAAAAACATTTAATGCGATGTCACAATTTTACTGAAAAACTATTTAATGATAAAGAATCAAACAAGTCAGTTTTTCATCAGACCACTTTTAATGAAACTAATACAATCAAAGTTGAAATTTCAAAGGAAATACTGATTGATGCTTGTGTTGAACTAGTGTCTGTTAACGGAAGGCCTTTTAGTTTGATGAATGATTCTGGATTCCAAAAAATTTTGAAACCTATAACAGCAGGTCTGGTAAAAAAAAGGAAGGACAAGCAATTTTCTCTATCGCCAGAATCCATTCAGAAATATGTGTCTAAAGAAGCTAGTGATTTAAAACAAAAAATAATAGAAGAAGTAAGAAACCGTATGGTATCTGTAAAGGTAGATGGAGTGACTAGAATGGATCGGTCATTTATAGGTGTTAATATTCAATACACCAAAAATAATCAGATTATTTTGAGAACCTTAGCACTGAAAGAAATGAAAACTAAACACACGGGTAAAAAAGTTTTTTGCAAAAAATGTAATGCTTTAGTTATTTTTTTTAGGGGAGAGTTTGAAAAATATGATAATGGATGTATGCAGTAGTTTTCAAATTGATGCAGATCAGATCTATACAATAACTACAGACAATGGTACAAATCTGGTGAAAGCAGTGAAAATTATAGCAACAGAAAATGGAGACTATGAAGTAGTTGAAAATGAGTCAGATGAAGATTCTGAGGAAAAAAATACAGAACTTATTGAAACAGTTAACCAAGGTGATGATGACATGGAAATTCTGGAAGTGAGCGAAGACGAAAATCAAATATTTCAAGTATTTGACGAAAAATTTGATTTCCATTTTGACACACCTTCTTCTTCCAATACAATTGTAATGCCTAATTTAAAGATGAAGCTGAAAGTGACAGGTACCTATCTGTTATTTTAAATATTTGTATTTACGTAGTTATTGTAGTATTGTGTAACCAATTCATAATTTTGTTTTTTTGTTTAAGGCATGCGATGTGCAGCGCATACGCTCCAGTTAGCTATTGAAGATGCACTGAAACAAGATAAACAAGTTGGGAAATTAATTCTGATAGCGCGAAAACTAGTGAAACATTTAAGAACGCAAACATTCATGTATATGTTGAAAAAACAAGAATTAAAAAAACCAATTATTGATTGTTTAACGTGGTGGGGATCAACATTTGACATGCTTAAGAGACTGCTAGAATTGAAGGAGTTCTGCACAGAAATGGAATTGACAAATTTTAATAAATTTAAAAGTCTGACTCGATCTGAGTGGGATCAAGTAGTTGAAGTTGTGTGTGCCTTAGAACCTGCTCGGAAATGCACGTTTAAATTGCAATATGAGCAACTTTCATTAGGCACTTTTTACGGGTACTGGCAGGAATGTAAAATACTTACAGAAAAGGTTGGATCCGCATTTGCACGCACGATTGCTATGAATATGAATGAAAGAGAGATCAAATTATTAGATAATGAAGTAATATTGGCGGGAATTTTTCTGGATCCGCGATTTAAAGTTGTTTTGGACATTAATCAAATGGAAAGAGCAAAAGTCCATTTGTGTCACCTATGGACCAGGTTATTAACGTTGGAAGAAGCTAACTGCTCAGACCTTAAAATTGATCCTGAAACTAGATTTCCTTCATTAAATGATGACATGGAGACTTTTTTATGCAAAAAAGAAACAGAACACAAAATAAACCAGAGTTTATGTAATAGTGGCTTTAAACGACAAAAGACTATTACGAATATTCTAAATTCATACCAATTAGAACATCGTATAAGTAAAAATGCGAATATATTTGAATTCTGGGAACACCATAAAGACCTTAAACCTGAATTATATATGCTTGCACAAGTACTGTTGGGGGTGCCTGCAACCCAAGTAAGTGTCGAGAGATTGTTTTCCGGTCTTAAATTTTTGTTGGCACCGACCAGGTCGAATGTTAAAGGAAAAATTTTGGAGGAACAATTATTTGTGCGTACAAATAGAATTTTTGAAAACAAAGAGGAAAAAAAGACGTATTTTTAAATAAGTACTATCTTTCATAGAAATTTTTCAGTTTTGCACTTACAACAGACAATTGTGCAATAAGACGTCAGCAAGGTACCCCTACTATTGAGAATAGAATATCAAAAAAAAATTCAGACTGCTTCTGGAAGTACTACAATTAGAACACGAGTTAATAACCACACAGTTAGCGACAAAAATATGAAACCTTTAAAATAACTAATTTTAGAGCTATTTTAGATATTCCATATTTTTGATGCCCACTGTATATGTGGAATTTCGGGATTTATTTTCTGCTTGTTTCTTGAATCATTACAATTTTTATTGTGCATAAATAAAGGTTTTTTATGATCGTGGGCGTTTTTCTTGTGATTGTGAAGCAACTTACCTAATCATTAAATTAGAAATATTCAAAATTCAAATTGTTAATGTTCCTCAGGTGTTGAGTTCAGAATGGCCAATTTTGATCCTGCGCAAAATTTTAAAGCCGTATCTACAGACTGAACCAAAAGTAATGTACTATAAAATGCATATCTTTGTTATGGGTCATTTTTCAAAATAATCGTCAAACAGGTTGATTTTATTTTATTATTTTATTAAATGCTTTAAAATTTTGATACCATAGCAATATTTATGACGTCATTAATTAGTTTTTGAGTAATGGCGTTATTTCTATTTTATTTTTTTGTTTTTGAAAGTACATTTCTTTATCTTTCTGGTAAGTAAAAACAAAGAGAAAAATTAAAAAAGTAAGAAATATAATTATTGTTCACAAACAACTTTATCCTTTATCCTGCTCTTATTTTATTTTATAAGAGGTTATTATAATCTTGTTGTGTTTAGTGTAACGTGTATTGTTGGTCGACGTACACTAATGTTGGCAAACCTATGTTCATGTGCTGACAGAATAGACAATAATGGCGTCAGAAACCAACCGACAATAATTAATAAAACGTGTTCCTCAATACTCGTGGTTTATTATTTAGTAACTTAGTGTAAACTACGCTACATTTAGGTTGCAAATAAGTGTTTTCATGGGAGGAGGTTAAGCAGCGCGATGGTTGTTGTTTTCGGAAAAAGGCGTTTTCATAGTGAAAAAGTGATCCTTTAAGTCAAATAAAACAAAAACGTTTATCTTTTGAGTCTCTACAAAAGGTCAGTGTGCACATTTACAGGCTCTTTAATATTTAAGACGGAGCACATGGAAAATTAGAGGTTAGAGGAGTCGCTACAATGCATAAAGTGGATCCTGATGACCCTTCTCCAGAATTAAATCAAGCTGTTCATACCTCTCAATCAAACCCAATTAATGTTTTTTCTACCAATCGCATACCCTCACCCTGGCACTTTACCCAAACTTAGCCGTGTTATCAGAGGAAAGTAAAACAATTTTGGACCAAATTAAGAACAAACAATTATCCCCTGGAACCCAAAAATTATTGCAGAAATTATACAAAAAAATCAGCGCGCTGTCAACACAAAATAACAACCTGGACAATGACATCCGGACCGAAGCTCGACAAGCCTCCACTCTTGCAAGACTGATAAAGAAAGAACTGGTTTATGACCCATTAGCAAATCAGGGACCATTTGTCGTCATCTTAGAACCTAAAGATGGAACAATCCCTCTACCGCACCCAATTAATGTTGGGAAAATTTTGCACAACAACAACGTCGCATCAAAATCCATCAAATCGATTAGTAGAAGAAGCGCAGCCAGAGTTGCTATCGAACTAAGGTCAGCAAAAGCTGCAAATGACCTTTTACAAAACGAACTCCTGCAGATGAAAGGATACAAAATGTTTATCACCCAGAAACTCATATCCTCTAGAGGAATCATCCGTCGGATGGCGAGTGAAGTAACAGTGGAGGACATTTTAGAATACGGGGAAGTCACCAGTGGCATCCAAAAACGGGAAATTCCAGAAGTCCGGCAGCTAAATCGATGGATAAATAAAGCAGGAGAAAGAGTAAAAGTCCCAGCTTCCTCTTTTGTAATTACATTTGCCGGTAGGATATTACCAAAATCGCTTAAAATCTTTCACAATATTGTTGAAATCGAACCTTTTATCAATCCAGTCTCTATCTGTTATAAATGCCTAAGATTTGGGCATTCAGAAAAGTTGTGTCGTGGAAAACAAAGATGCCCAAAATGTGGCGAAACAGAAAAACATTACCGTGAAAATTGCCCGGAAGCATCACTAATCTGCTTGCACTGTGCAGGCGATCACTTAGCTACTGATAGGTCCTGCCCAGAATTCGCACCCCAAAGAGACATAAATGAACTTATTGCAGTACACGGATACTCCTATCAGGAAACTAACAATATTAGACCACCTCCAACTTATGCCCTACAGAGGGCTAACTTTCCGCCAATGATGGAAAAACCTGTTGATCAAATTCAGGGACCCCCGCCGTCAAAAAGATCATTACCAGTTGGTACACGTTTCACTACTTATGCCAATGTTTCCAAAAAATCTAGCTGTGTCTCTAGACCACAGGTGAGCGACCATGCCCATCTGCTATACACTAACGATCTCTTATCTCTACCGGCTTCTCAGATATTAAACACAACACGGTATCAAAGTCTTCTGGCTCTTCCCAGTGGAAGGGAGAAACCTTCAACCCGAACTTTATCTTCCAAAGAAAAAATACTCTTTCTCTACAAAGTCAGTTGGTTAGTGAAACCACTCAAATCTCTCAAGATTGACACTTTAGCTTATATCATACAAAATCGTATGATCATATCAGGAGTATTCCTGATATTATAATTCTCAATGAGACCTTTTTAAAAAGTGCAGACACTTAGATTCCCATCATTTAACATCATACGTGATGACAGAGAAGACGGAAAAGGGGGCCTATGCCCTAATGCTCCATTATCATATACGCGCTAACTTATTGTCACTATCTCAACTAAACATTCCCCCATAAGTACAAGTGCTGGCGGTTGAAATTTCGAATTTTTCAATTATTGGAATATACAATCCGCATGTTAAATTAACGTACTATTTTTTCCAATCACTCTTGGAAGGTACCCCTCAAAATAAACCTTTTCTTTTAGTAGGCGATATCAATGCTCAACAACATCATGTTTGGGGTTCTGGCTCCACAAACTCTTTGAGTAGAAGATTACTGTAAATCATTGATGATCACAATCTGCTCATCTTTAACATGGGCGAAGCGACAAATATAACCCCACCTCATTATGCCAAGAGTTATCCGGATATCATGCTCGGTAGTTCAAACTGGACAAAAGAGTGTACATGGGAACCGCTACAAACAGTAGGAATGAGTGACCATTTTCCCACTATGTTATCTTTTTCGGATGAAATAGATGTAGATAATCCCCATACTCCAAGCACCAGGAACTTGTGAGACTTCACGTCGTTCACTATGTTGAAATTTAGGGCAGCTTTGAAAAACAAAAAGGATTCTGCGGTTGGACTAGATGGCATAACTGACTCTATGCTAAGACATCTACCCGCGAGAAAGAAGGAGGAACTACTCTCCATGTTTAATAATATATTAGCAGGAGCCTCGTTTATTCCCCTTGAGTGGACTACACAGATTATTGTCCCCATTTTAAAACCAGGCAAAGATAAAAACTACGCCTCTTCATACAGACCGATTGCTTTAGCCCGTACTCCGGGAAAATTGTTAGAAGATATGCTAAAATCCCGACTAGAATGGAGATTGGAAAATGGCAACTACATTCCACGCGTACAGTTTGGATTCAGGAAGGGTCGAAGCATCACCGATAATCTAACTATTCTTTCGGTAGATTTATCAATTGCTCTTTCCCTCAAGCAAACCACGATCGCGGTTTTTCTGGATATAAAATCAGCCTATGACAATGTGGTTCCGGAATTCCTGATTAGCGACCTCGTGGAGTGCCAAATAAATAAGGTTGAAATCAAGATCGTTGAACAACTATTACATCAAAGACTTCTATTATGTTCGTGATCCTTTTTGATATGACCTTATTGGTCCTCAGTCTTGTAGGAAAGGTCTCCCACAAGGGTCTCCTCTAAGCCCCCTACTTTTTTCTATTTACACAAAGAATCTGACGATTAATCTCCCTCAAAGGCTAAAAGTCCTACAATATGCTGATGATATTGTTCTATACATTTCTGGAAATGAGGTCAAAAATTTAGTCAGATAAATTAACCAAGGAATTTCTCTTATCTCACCACGGCTTAAGGATAAGGGCTTATTTCTATCCCCAGAAAAAAGTATTCAAACAAAACATTCGTTTTTGGAGGAACTTCAGCTCCCCTCCCGCTGTCATTGAAGCCTTTGTACAAATCGCTGGAATCAAAACATACACTGAAAACTTCCCGACTCTGCCTTGCTATCTCTCCGACTTTGAGGATGTTATACATCATGTACCCATCTTTATTTCTCCTCTAAAGAAGGAAATTTTTCAAGGATGGTGTCACGACCGTTTTCCTGATTATCGGCTCATCTTCACGGATGCCTCCGTAGACATGAATCACAAGGTATGGATAAGAATCTATGACCTTGGTGACAACCTAGAACTCATGGGTAGGGAATCTGACATACTCCCTGCTACATTCGTTGAACTGTCTGCTATCAAAATGGCGCTGCTTGCGATAGCGTGTCAAAATATACAATACTGGCTAGTCTGCACCGATTCCTTAAGTGAGCTGCAAATGATAGACCAACTGGGTATCTCCAGTCATTGCCCATACATAGTCTACTCTATAAAATCCATCATTCGCCGAAAAGAGAAAAAGAGTAAGAAGATCGTCTTATGCTGGATCCCATCACACACCGAAATACTTGGAAACGAGAAAGCAGACAGTTTGTCCAAAATGGGTTGTCAGTGCCCACAGAACCGACCACAAAAGAAGAAACCCGCACATCTTTTTCGCTTAAATAAAAGAACGACATCCCAATGTGACTGTGGGGAATCTGGTAGTCTGGAACATATACTTTTCTCTTGCCCCGTTTCTCCCCTTCATCCTCTTGCTTTTACTCAAATTTAGTACAATCCCTTAACATTGGCCCCCTCGACTCTACCTGCTTTTTGACGTCTTGCATCGACCTCGCTGTAGTGCTAGCTGTTGAGACCTTTTTATCAGACAGTGGAATTAAATTGTAATGAGTTGCAATCCGCTTAAAACCAACCGCATGCCGCTTTTGTATAGACTAAATTAGTGCATGTGTTTAGTTAAAGTGCTAGAGTTTCCCTGGGATGGTCCGTCCATCATCATGGCCTACATAGCCTTAGATGCAGAGGCCAGTACAACGAGGAGGAGAAGAAGAAGAAGAAGAAGAAGAAGTGTTTTCATGCTAATTCTTAAAAAAATATATACATAAAACAATTGCCCCTTACAAAATAAGGCAAGAACAAAAAGATAAAGACCATGTGTAATTGTCGATATTTTTTTATTTTACTTTTTATTTAATTTTTTTGTTTTCGATATTAACAGAAAAATAAAGAAGTACAATATCAAAAATAGTGAAATAAAATATCGGTTGTCATAAAAAAAATTATGTCATAAATGTTGAATATGTTGTCAAAATGTAATATTTGTAAAAACTTACTTACTCTTGTCTGTACGATACAAGGTAATTCAAAAGTGCCGGACAAACTGTCGTATGGTGATAAAAAACATACACTTAAGCACAAAAATGAAGTCAGATTTTTTTTCAAGCAACTTAATGTTCATATTTTTTTAAATTTGTTTTCCTTTTCCTTAGCAAAGGTATCGATTGTTGCTCTTTTGTATCATATTTTTTCATTTTTTCATATTTTTTTTTACTTTTTTTTTTGTACATTATAATGGTGCAGTTACATTTGGACATTTAATGCACGATAGTTATGTCCGATATTGAACTGTCATGATGTAAACAAGGCGGAATTTGTATCTGACATAAATATTTCAATTGTCAACAAAATGTATCAGACAGTTTTAGTGACAGGTGTAAACACTACGGATTTGAAAGTTCAGACATGGTTCAGACGTGTTTCACAGAAATTGCGAGAGTTGACGAGTCGTATACCTTTGTGGAAGTATTGACTAGAAGAATGACTAGAAAAAGTGGTTGAAAAACGTACATTTATTGCTGAAAACCGATTTTGAAAAGTGTCTGACCAAAGATCAGAGAAAGGAAGATCGGAAACTTGGCGACTCTATCGAGTGTGGCGTCATCTTACGTCTCAGGTGTTCATTACGGTTTCAGATTAGCCGTCAATTTGCAAAGAGTGCAATGATTTTTATTTTTAATTTGGCAAAAATTTTGACATCAAACGACATTAATGTCTTTGAATATTTAAATAAGTGTATTTATACTGAAAAATGAGTCACGGAAATTACTGCATTGACAAATCCTGTTATAATAACGATAATGCTTTTTTTACACTTCCCACATATTCGTTATGGTAAATAAAAATTGTAAGTATTGTGAGCATTATTTACGAATATTCGCAATTTTAGAGCACGAAAATGGCTAGAAGCTGTAGCTCGGAAAGATGACCTAGAAGTAAATTATACTAAACAAAATTTTCGGGTTTGCAGTGATCATTTTGCTCAAAAGCAGTTAGAAAGGAAATAGCCAAGATTTGTATTAATACGCGGTTATATACCCAACATAAGTTATATAAGAAATGTAGCAAATTCTAGTAAGATTTTCACATACTGCCGAAGAGTACTTTCCATATTTATTGATTTTAGAACTAGAAAAGGAAACAGATGTTGATTGGGCCATTGTAAATTTATGTAATGAAGATTCGACGGATATGATTTTTAAAATGTTTTTAATAATGCGAAACCTATAGGCGCCGAGCAGATTCGAAAATAAAATTAAAGAAGTTAAAGTTTCAAGTGACAAACAAAAATTGAAAAACATTTTACACCAATGATTTGTCCATTATATTAAATAAATTTGTTTTGATTAATGTGTATTTCTCACTAACAAATTCATTATAATAAAAAAAATACAATTCAGTAACAAGCGATACAACATTCCCCCAGTGTTTTTGAATTTGGCGGTTTTTTTCATTCAAGTGATTACTGCGCCTCTGGTGAGTCAGGTGTTCATTAAATTTAAATTAGGGGTCGTTTTTTTACATAGTAGGCTTATGGCCGTTTCCGATCTTTCCCTCTCTGATCCCTGGTGTCTGACAAAATTCTATTAAAGAAATTATATATATATAAATATAAATATAACCAAAGTTTATAATCTATAATCTGAAGTGCCAAAAATTTAACATAAAACTTTAACTTTGGAGAGCTGTCTCGTGAAAAAAGGCTCAAACGACTTTTTGTCATAGGAATTTTTAATTCAGTGTGGTGTCCTTTATTCCACCCAAGAGATTATCCGGTACTTTTGAATCACTCTGTAATGAAAGCTAAAAAATTAAAAGTTAAAAAAAATTACATTGTATACATAGTCATACAAAATAGTCCAGTCCAGCCTTTAAATCGAAATGTTGTGGAAAAGCTTGCAGTTTTGATATAAGTTGTTATGGAGTATTTAAAAACGTTTAGTCAAAGAATTTTTCGTTTCAACCCCCGAGAAAGGGTTGAAAAAGCGAAAATAAACTGTTTTTTAAAGATTACTCAAAATCGGTAAGAGCTAAAAAAAAAGTTTTAAATAAAAATTGTAAAGCATAGAATTTTATACAAAAATGTTCTCTTGATTTTTTTATATTATTCAAATTAACAGAGGGTGATTAAGTGTAAAGGGATGTAATGTACAATTATAAAAAACTATCAAAAACACTTGATTGTCATGTAAAATTTTCTGCTGAGTTCGAATCCGAAGGTCCTTTTTGGATTTAAAATTGTTTTCATTATGAAAAAGACGTTTTAGCGAAAAATTTACAAAGACATAAAATTGAACAAATTTTGCGTTTACATCTTCGTATCTTCCTTCTGCATAAAGCCAGAAACTTCATTTTTTTACAAAAGATTCCTCAATGAATGTAGATCCGAACGAATACACATAAGATTTAGTTTTCGCAAAAAAAAAGAACTAGAAAGTTTCAGTTTTCTTCTAACGTGTCACGTTTGTGTTGTGAAATTTTTGAGATGCGAAAAAGTTTTTTATTTTAAAAGATAGACCCCTACATAATCGAGATGAAATGAAGCTAATACTTCAGATAAGTTTTTGGTGCAAGAATAATTTGGATATCTGTAACATTCATCAAGTTATTGGAATTTACCATGGCCTCTTTGATGTATAGAGACAACTTCGTTGTTCAGGCCTGGCGTATCGTTAAGCTTCAGCGGTTTTTTTGAAACTGTAGATGGCGCCCTATTTAGCGCACTGACTTTTATCTGACAAATATCATTTGTGAGGTTAAATCCGAAAAAATTTGAATTTGTCAAGTACAATCAGCGGAAGTTTGGTGCTCCATGAGCAGTGCACGAAACTGGACAGAGATTCAGGCAGGAATGGACAGTCCAGAGACACTCCAGCAGAGAGTAACGCAGCAGAGGAACGCTGGATCGAGCATGTTGAAGCATTTTATTTGAAAAACACGACTTTCTTTGTACATTTTACCAAAATTGAATTAACAATAGCAGGTTTTGAAAATACATGAGTGTAAAATCGTTTCATTTACCTAAACAATGTTATTGCAAATATCTGCTGGTTGGGAAGTTGAAGTTGTACAATACATGTAACAATACCTTTCAGAAAACTCAAGTCATGTCTAAAAAATCACAGGTTGGTAACGCATTCTACCTAAACCATTGGTAAAACCATAGGGTATGTAAAATAAATGAAAGGTGCTTTGAAAGGGCGTTTTCTCTGCCTGTGTCATAGGTTATCCTTAAAATACATATAAACGATGACGAACCACAAATTCAACCCGAAATAATTTGCATATCTCCTGAAACTGAAATCAAACCTGTTTAAGATAATAAACCTCTTTTGTACTATGTGTTTACTATGACAATAATAAGTAGTAGCAATGGTTGGCCAATGGTCTTTCATCGTTCTAATTATCAACTTCACGAACACGTTATTCACAACGTGATGCCCTCAGTCAAAAATCGTAACGATCGTAAAATGATTTCCTGCAAGAGTTACACTACCCAAACGTTCATTCAAGGCATAACTTTAAAGTTATCGTCACATTCCCAACGTATTTCACGTATGCACACTTACATCTTTCAAATTCACTAGAATTTAACCTCACAAATGGTATTTGTCAAATAAACATCAGTCCGCTAAATGCAGTGCCAGTGGAGAATCAGTGGAACTTAACGATACGCCAGGCCTGAACAACCAAGTTGTCTCCATACATCAAGGAGGCCATGCAATTTACAATTACTGCAAAATGCGCTCGAGGTGAAATCGCAGCGTATTTCCCTCTGAAACGTGATCACCGCATTTGAAAACATTTCGAGGGCTCATAACTTGGTGAGTGTTACAGATATCAAAACGATTCTGGCGCCAAAAACTTATTTGAAGTATTAGCTTCATTTCATCTCGATTATTTAGGAATGTATCTTCTAAAATAAAAAAACTTTCTAGCATCTCGAAAATTTCACTACACAAATATGCAACGATACAAGAAAATGTATTTTTTTTGTTTCCCTTTATCAAAACTCAACCTTCTGTAACTATGTAAGACTCTGCATTTATTGAGGAATCTTTTGCAAAAAAATGAAGTTTCTAGCTTTATCCAGAAGGCAGATACGAGAATGTAAACGCAAAATTTGTCCAATTTTGGGATATGGACATGTTTCGCTAAAACGTCTTTTTCACCCTTTCTCGGGGGTTGAAACAAAATTTTTTTGACTAAACATGTTTAAGTACTCTACAGTAACTTATATCAAAAATCCAAGCTTTTCCACAACATTTCGATTTAAAGGCTTATTTGACTGGACTAAAAAACATGTATTTTGCGCACAAAAATTAGGGAAGTTTTAAACCAAAATATATAGAACGCAAGCTCGTAGCTCCTCCGACGTTTTTTTGCATGCCCACCCTGTAGAATTGAAAAATGAAAAAAAACAACAATTTTTTTACGAATTATTCCCCTTGAAACGCCTAGGAAATGTGTCTTATTTATTTGAAATAAGTAGGTAAAACTATGCCATTTCATGAGCCATTAAAAAATTAAATGTTTAAATTTTTCCTCACCTTAGCCTCCGGTGGAAGACTACTCAAATCACCCTTATTCTTCACCACTTGAATAATCAATCTCAGAAGAATTGTATTGTGAATAATATTTTTATACAACTGCGAAGTCGGATGTTCACTAACACGATTATTAACAACATTGACCTAAAAATTCAAATTTTAACTCGATGAATGATTAAATAAAGTAATTAATTTACCGGTCTCATATTTGGAGGAATCACTGGAATAATATCCCAATAAAAAACATCAGTAGGGTGCTCTCCTTCGACTCCCCCTAAAACGGCGATAATTTCCCTCATCAAGTCCTTCTCCTCCTTCCATATGTTCCTCATATAAGTCCGGGATTCATCAGGTGTGACATATTTTGCCTCAAAAGCTTTCACATTCCCCACAACTTCTGTACTTTCCTTGTCAACGTCTCTCCTCTTCGAGAGAATAATCTTGTTCCTCAAAAATTGCACTTTTTCCATTGAATGTTTACAGTGCATACAAGTTTGCCGAGGCTTCAGCTCGCGCAACATCTCGTTCACAAATTGATTGCGTAAAGTTTCGGTATTTTTCGTCAAAACGTATTCACCGTTTAATTTCTTTTGTGTCTCCTGAGCCAAAGTTTCGTACTTTCGAATTGGCAAAACGACATCTTCAGGAATATTTTCCAACGATTCATGAACCAAAATCAACATAGCTATGCTATTCGCAATTTCCACAGCCTCCGTGACTTGCCCACAATTTAAAAGCCGAATTTGAAGCGTAATTGAATATTTTACATGTTCGGGAATTTGAAATCGGAAACAACTCAAACAAGTCATCCGCAAAATCGTCCCAATCATGCGATAAAAAATCGGATTAACAACAGGCAAAGGCAACTCAATGTAGCCAAAATGTCCAGGACAAAAATATAGATTCTTACGGCAAGTACCGCACGGCTCGCTTTTCTCGGTCATAGGACCCAGAGTTTTGTCGTAGAGGCCGCCGGGTAAAGGGTGCCCCAAAGGGTCCAAAGTCAAGGGGGTACATATTTTCGTAATGCACAACTTCTTGATGTCTTCTTTTGTGAACATAGAGAAAACGACCGAGTCAAAAGACAGGTGTTTGGGACCCGTGTCGTGCTTTCGGATGTTTCGGAACATGTTGAGGCCGGTTTAAGCACGTTTTTCACTTGCACATAACCTCAAAATCTCGAAATGGCTCAATTGTCACTTAAAACTAGTTAAAGGCCATTGCAAAAGCACTGAACGTTCCATTATGAGTTGCTTGGATCGCTTTAGGTGGTTTTGTGGTTGAAAAACGGTGCAAATGCGAGAATTTTTTAAAAACTTGATTTAGGGTTATGTGTTGGTTACACTGCAACACTGCATTAAAATTTAGAACTGTCACTAAAACCACATGACTGTGTAGAGTTTGCTTACTGAACTAGACGTACTGTAAAAAAGGATAGCACAATGGCAAACCCATTGCTATCTT
The DNA here is from genome assembly GCA_939628115.1 of Tribolium freemani. Lineage (NCBI taxonomy): Eukaryota > Metazoa > Arthropoda > Insecta > Coleoptera > Tenebrionidae > Tribolium > Tribolium freemani. The sequence goes on from OW626788.1 coordinate 14,175,242, forward strand.
TTTTTATTGCGGTATTTCTCATTGTATTTAGCCTTTAATCCAAAACCGATTTCACTGAACAGCGGCGGTTCGTTACAGAGGGGACAATTGTGTTATTTTAAACACTTGTTGACATTAGAGGACACAACGACTAGAATAGTCAAGCGGGAAATTTAAAAAACCAAAATAGTCGGGAATAGTTTCTAATAAAAGGGATGTTTGTGCTGTTGGTTTTTTAAAATAACAAAAAAATCAGGAAAATGGCAACGGGATGTGTTGTTAAGACAAAAAAATTGTAATCGCAGGAGTAGAAAAAGTGTGTAGTTGTTCCAGTCATTTATTTATTGACATCACAGATTTGAATTGACAGAAAATACTAAATTTTACAACCTTGTTTATTACGTAGGTGCCAGATAAGACGAAACATAATGAGAATTACAGTATTACAACAATTTTTGTGTGGTATTTTGTAAAAAACAGAGAAATAAAGTATACGCGTTTAGAGCAACGTAAAATTGCTATACAGTGTGGCTACTTCTTTCTGTATTGAAAAGTTGCTCTAAAGTCCTAAGAAACACCTAATTGAAACGAAACGAGAAAGCTTGGTATCATTATTATATCAATTCATTTTTTTAAGTCAAGTAGAAATCTTAAACACTAGAAATAGCATATTAAAATTGTGAAGTGAATATTATTAATATTGACAAAGATTGAAAATCTTTTCCCTACCTAATAGGAATGTTCAAGTAAAATTATTTACATTATTTATAAAAATATACAATTTCAATGCGATTGATTATTGGGTTAAGTCACTGAAACAGAATTTTGCGAGAAACTTCAAGAATATTGCACTAACAACAACTCAACTGTTACAGTATATTTACATTGTGCGATTAATGAAATATTTACATTATTTGAAATATGTACAATCAAATCAGTCACGAATTAAAATCTCAGTGGAATGTTTAAATCCTTGGAAAAAAACTTGTATGGCAACGAGGTTACATCACATTAAAACGAACTACGGAGGACTATAGATTAGGAGACGAAACGAGATACAAAATTGACCAAAAAAATATAGTACGGTAGAGTAAAAATAAGGGAGCTTCGATCGTTAAAATTCGGAGCCAAATCAATTTAAATTCAACCAATTCACTAATTACTTGGAAAAACATACAGAAATGTTCTTGTAATAGGCTGAAAAAACTGACGACTAAAATTTTTATTTAAAATTTAAAATTTGCGCTTGGTCCCATTATTTTTAAAAAGCTGCGAATACGGTTAGAGATACAAGAAAACTGTTAGAAAGAAAGTTGTAGAGAATTAAATTTCCTTTAGAAATGTCTGAAGACCATATTTCTATTTTCAACCGTTTATGCCCTAAAGATATTTAAAGACGCTAAAGTAAATGTTTTGTTTCATTGTACCGCTGGCAAGTGTCAGAAAATTAATTTATAACTGAACCGTTATTTAACACAAACATTAATTCTCTACAACTTTGTTCCTTACACTTTTTTGGAATCTTCAACCGTATTCGCAGCGTTTTGATAAATATGGTGTGCAAATTGGTAATTGCTAATAGTAACTTTTTTATTTTGTTTTCGATAAAGTAATAAAATAAACCTCTCACTTTTCCATTCCAATTCTTGCAGATGAAACTAAAGTATCGTCTACTTTAATAATTTCTGTTAAATAAGCTACAGAACTACTTTGAAATATTTCTTTACTTCCAAAATAACTTTAAACTTTCTCATGAAACACTTAATAACAATATTTTTTAGTATTAGTATTCACTTTCACAGACATATACGACTGTAAAATACGATGTTTATTTATTTAATAGTATCTTTCTATTCCACAAAGTTAAAACATTCGAAATAAACGTTTATCCATCTGCTTCTGAGTATGCGAAATTTTTCACAATTCAATTAATTATTATCTTTGATTAAATTTAGGGTGACCATACAAAATTTTGTATGGTATAATATTTTTAATTTTACAATTCCATTTCTCTAAACTTAAATTTTGTAATTATTGTTATTTTAAGTTTTGTTATTATTATGTATTTACAAATATGGATATATGTTTTCACTAATTTTTTCTGTCTAACGTGGATGTCTTTAAAGGCGGTTCCGTCGTGGAACGACTCCAAAATTCATAGTATTTTTTTTGAAAAATCGTACAATGTTCACATAAGTATGGGAATCAAAATGATTCAACCAGTATTATAATTAAAAATGATTGTAGAAAATTCCATTAACGATGATGTTTTTAAAAACAATTTATCTCATCAAAAGTGGTTAAGGGGTTCCTTTTGATGAGAGAAACAATTAATTTTATAAAATACATAACATCATATAATATGTTGTTTAAAAAAAAGTGTTCGTTAATTACGAGATATTGATTTTAGGTGTGTATTATTATCTGTTAATATTATATTCCGAGTACACAGATTTCTTTTGTATCTACAAATTACGATTTTTAATTATTTTATTTGAATAGTGAAATGATGATAATAATAATTATTATTATTGTCTGTTTATTCTTTAAAACAATTGTCATGTTGGTATGAGCCACTATCCGGGTCTTTAGAGGGAATTTTAACATTGACGTTTACTTTAAAAAATAAATGCCCAATAATATAAATTTGTTCATATTGTAAAGCACCCTATTATATAAATGAGCAATTAAGTACATTCATTTACTTTGCTACTCGCATAATTTGCAAAACTTGTTCGCTGCGCTCACTCGTTTTGGCAAACATTATACTCGTTAAACAAAATCGGTCTTTTCACAACTGCTTACGTAAATAACGATTACGATACATTAGTAGTACTTGAATCTCTTACTATTAAGAATTTAATGTTCTATCTGTCTGTATTTTTTAAAATTTTATTTGTTACGTCGTTTCGTATCCTAATCTATACTAACCCGTAAAACGAACCAAAAACTCAATTCGAGATTAACTTAACGAAGCGTAATGAAACTAAGAGAATTTCGTTAAATGCTAGGAAACCGTCATACACGAAATCAACTGTTGACAAAGTTGGTTATAAACCAAGTGATCGCCCGATATTCGCCGCATTTTCAAACCTTTCGAGTCTTTTTGCTTATCGATAACTTTCAGCTCGATTTGAATCCCTCCCTCATATTCCAACGACAATCGATCGCTCACATCTTCAGAACTCGAACACGTTTTAGGCGGAATTTGATCCGTAATTGTACGCTTAACCATCTCCAAAATGTCAGTCGACTGCAGCTTTGAACACACTTCGCTCAATTCGAACTCAAACGAACCGGAATTTTTATGCAAATTCGTCTCTCCCTCCTGGTTCGAATTGCAATCATCCAGTTTCAAATTCTGGAAAATTTGGAAATTGCCCGTTCCTGAATCGCTCAATTCGTGCGTGATTTGCATTTTTTCGAAGGTGTTATCGCACACGTGACTGCTCTGAGTGTTGGAACTCGAGCTCGGGCTCTGATTTCCGATGCTCAAACTGTCGTTCGAAAGCGAATCGTCCGAATAACACGAACTTTTATCCGAATTGCGTCTTAGAAAAAACTCGTCACTCGGCTCTGTCTCGTGGGGTTTGCTAAAAAATTTTGCCTCGTCATTTTCTTGGCTCGTTTTGCGGCCGATGCCTTTTGTGATCGAGGGCAGATTTTCGGAGGGTTCCGAGATGATGAACGAGGGTATTTTTGGGATTTTTTGGTTGTCGAGACTGTCCATTGAGTCCTCGGAGGTGTCGGAGCCGGCGACTAGAGTGACTTCACTGCCCAGGACGTCTGTGAGTGAGATTTGGGGGTGGCCGATGGTTTGCTGGTCGGCTTTGGGGACGTTGTGGACGTGGGGGAGTTCCTCTTGGATCATGTCCAGGCCGGGACTGCCCGGATTGCTTATGGGTGAGTTGGTTAAACTGCGGTGGTTGTGGATGTTCAAGATGTGATGCATGTGGTGGGGTTGATGGAGGAAGTTGGGTTGGAAACTGGTGAGGTTTGTTGCGTAGGTGGTGTCCATTTTATCTTCTTGCATTTGTTGGTTGCGAATTTCTAATTGGAGGTTGGTGGATGGAGTGCCTTGAGTTATTGAACCAGTACCAGTGGTATTTAAACCGCTTATTCCTGAAACACAAAATTATACATCAATTTCTGATCCAAAGTTGGTTCTGATTTTGAAATTAAGTTGGCAACGACTTTTGTCATGACCTCTTAGTTTGGTAACACTGACTGTCGATTTCGACAATTTCATAACTAAACAACAAATTTGGTGTTTTACTAGAGTTTTTGAAAAAAAAATCGCAAATTTCAATGAAATATACCTAATTCAAATATTTTGTCTAGTCAGGCGATCGTCAGGTTGGCGTTACCATAAATAGTATTTTTTTTTAATTAAGTCTGGTACTATATTTTTTACCAGATGCCAGACTAAGTGACTTGTCCTGAACTGGCCTGACCTGACAAATTTAATTAAATGGTCTTTACGTTACAACCACGTATTAGCTGTTTCAAAACTATAAAAACGCCAACGTCGCATTTTCTCTCAAAATTTGTTGTTATAAATTATTCATGCACTTCAAAAAAAAATAATAGCTAATATAATTTATACTTTCAATAAGAGATCTAATCATTAATAACTATTTTACAATTTTATCAATCTTATTTAATAGTATATTATTTTATAAGGGGTAAATGTGATAGTTTATGTGGGGAAGCTGAATGTTTATTTTGCCGAATGCAATGAGGCAAATAATTCAGCTGAGCCACATAAACTCACATTTACTCCGAATAAAATATACTATTTTATCCGCGAACGTATTGGTGAAAAGTAAAGAGCAATTTTGAGCAACACTAATTTAAAGGTAAATGAATAAAATAATCAGGAAGCTTTGCACGTGAATCATTACCATAACAATGCTTATAAGCAAACGTCAGTCTTGGATTTTTGTGTTGAGATTTTCGAATGTGTTGAGTATTTTTTAATTTAACTAGTGCAGTGACTCCCGTTTCACAATGAGGGAATCATCACCTCTTGAGCAAAACAGCAAAAAACACAAGAAAGTGAAAACAATGGTAAGTCATGATGACAGACAAAAGTAAAAATCGCTTTATCTCAGAAAAACGTTTTACCCCAGTCCGGAAAAAGTGGTCCGAGAACTAGATCTTTTACCTGAGACATTCTGTCACAAAATTGTCAGTTTTGTGACGTTTGCGGATAAAAAAATAATTTAGTAAAATGCGACGTTGGCGTTTTTGAAACCGTAAGGTAACATGTGTTCAATATTGGTTCTGGTCGTGGTTTGCTGTGGTTTTCTCTTTCTAGCATGAACGTAGGTTGCGTGATAAGTTCATATGGTTTGCTACCAACTGCCTTATTTTTGCATTTAAGAGTTTTTGATAAAAATCACATTGCAAATCATGATAATTGTATCCAGACGTTCAAGAATTTACTCTGCAAGCGTTATCTCAGTTGAACATGTGAATTTTTGGCCGCGGAGCACTGACAGCTGTCATGTGTCATTGTTTCCGAGATGTACGTTTTTTGTGACAATTGCCACACATAGGCGATCTGACCAGAACCAATATTGAACACTTGTTAGAAATGACATACGCATGGACATTTTTCATTCTACAGAATTTATTAATAATCCCAAGTGAACGTAAGCTACAAAATAATGTGTACTCACTAAAATGTTTTAGTTGTGGGGCAATTACACATCGCAGAGATTCATTTCTTGAACGTTTTACTTTTTTAAACTTTTGACACAAATAAAACGTCACTTTGTTTAATTTTTTCATTGGTTTACCGCAAGCTCCGTACCGTATAAGATAAATTGGGACAATTTTTCGGATACGGTGCGTTTGTCGACTACGGTATGGGATTTATAAATAGTGCCATAAGAATTCAATATTTTATATTTTTACGGTGCGGTCTACGGAACCAATGCGGGTGCAGTACCCAATCTATAAATCCAGCTTTAAGCTCATTGCTGTTTTTTCTTATTAAGTTATTCAATACAAAATCACAGACAAAATAAATAAGTTTCTTCCCCCAGAAGGAGCGAAAAGTCTCGAAACAGTATATACTATAGTTATTTTCCTAATGTGCTTGAAAAAAATATTCCCACATGAGCAATTTATACATACAAGTACTGTATGAATTGGGAATATGGGAAACTGTTTTTGTACGCCTGATTTACAATATAAACATTCTGTTAATGGTTTTGGTTAACGATCAACACTCTGGGACTGTTACAGAATATTAACATTCCACCACTTGTTATAAAATAAGTACTCCTGTGAGTTTTATCGGTATTTTATTGCAAGAGTACACATAAGATAACTGGTAAATAGCTATCCAAATAAGAGCTAGAAGTACAAAAACTTGTTTTAAAAAATGTTCCAACAGTGAGATTTGTGGAGCAAAAATTAACTAAACTACGATTAAACTTCAGCCACATTTTATCTCTCAGTTAGTGCTAAAGTAGTGCGTATTTGATTGGCGTTGTTATGTTTTAACTGAGGTTTAAATTTATCTGTCCGTTAACTATGGCCTAAGTCGAGCGAAACCAGTCAATTAATGTTAGTTTTGATATAATTCAGTGAGTTTAGACCTGTTTTGACATAATTTCACCAAATAAGCTCAAAACCGAACTAAATATCTCGAAACAGTATAAGTTTGATCTAATTTTTTGATTTTTTGATATATCCTGGCCGAAATAAATAGGTTTTTTACTTAAATGTAAACCAAATCGAGCGATACATTTTTTTTCTTAAAATCAATTTTGGCAACTTAGCAATTATTAACCACAGAATGAACACTAACCTTGAGTTATGGACGAAATACTTCCAGGCGCTGTGGGAGTTTGCACGTAGTTACCAAAAACTGGCGACGCACTGGGACTTAGCAATGGGTTCATAATAGGCGAATTGGTACCAGAATACATGCTTAGGTTGGTAGCGAATAGATTCTGTTGAATCGGTGAACTAAGATTACTGTTCGGATTCGTACCGAACGGGGACGAATGTAAGGGACTGTTTCCGAAACTACGATTCGGATCGTAGGAGCTTTGGTAGGATTCTGGGGGAAGTCCCAATGTGGGATCGCGGGAGGGATCGTTTGGATAAAATTGATGGATCGGTGACGAACATTCCGCCATCTGGTGACGGATTTGAGGGTCGGATACAAGCTGGTGGATGGGCGAACCTGGAAAAAAAACGACATTTTCCACTGTTTTGTTTCAAAATTTAATAAATGGTGACATCATAAAAATATTGCATGAATAATTTGTTAATTGTTTTAACAATAGTTAAAAATGTTTTGAGAAAATTGCGGAAGGTCACAATTTTATCAAAAATAACTTTCCGCTTTGTAGTGCTACGTCTTGATAAAGTGGTCAAAATAAAACTACGAAACTATATCCCATTTCATTTCATAGTAGAATTTTTTGACAGCGCATTTGAATTTTTTGGAGTGAAATAAAGCACAAATTAAGAGTTTCTGTATAATAAAGGAACTCTGTGTTAACCTAAATCCCAGCGACAAACTTTGAGCCAAAAAAACCCACCAGAAACTCCAAAAAATGCAAATGCGTTGTTGCAAAATTTTACAATGAACTGAAATGGGATATAGTGGAAAACACAGAAAGGAAATTCGTTACTTTAGTTCTCAATCCCAATTAAGAAACAATAAATAAAAAGCAATGACGAATTACTTTAACAAAATGAACAATTTGTTTGCAGCACGACTCAAGGGAGTGCTGCATAAATTGCGAATGTGCGAAACTGTTTATCAAATCAGTTAATAAGCACAATATTTTTTGTAATGAACAATGAAAAAATAGTAGTTTATTATACAGGTAAAGAAAAGAAAAGTTCTTCCTTATCTGTGAGTAATGTGTTTCTGAAACGAGTGCGAAAACGAGGAAAGGGAGAATGAATTTTGGAGGAAACATTGGGAAAGAATGTGCAGATATGTGGAGAAGAAAGGGAGACGTTAGAACATTATTGTTTGTCAGAGTGTGTGGAGCTAAGCAAGTGCGAATTTGATAGGGAAAAAGTTCTAAACGAATGGTGAAGGAAATGAATGGATAAAAGAAGTGACGGGAGCAAGAAGAAAACTGGAAAAAAAAGTGTAAATATAAGTAATGTAGAATATCATATAATTTCAAATAGGACTGCAAAGCCAAATAGGGAATAGACATTTTAGTAAAAAAAAAGTATTAGGACTGCAACCCTCCTCTAACATTGGCTGACCTCTTAATATAGCCAGCCGAGTGTCCTACGTTCAAACAAATATTTTTTCGTTCTGTTGGTGAATCCCTATTGGGTCTTTTTGGTAAAAAAATCTAAAAACACTCGCCACACTTTTTTTAACGAAATCATTCAAACAAACTGTCAATTCCCCAAAAGATTAATTTATTATTAAATAAGTTCTTCAATGCATCAGCTGTTCGAACCACAAATATGAAAAAGATATTTCTTCATCGAAATGTATCGAAATGTTAAAAAACAGCTGTAACGTACACTGAAAATTTGTTATTTCCACAGCAATATGGTATAAAAACTATTTATGCGTACACAAAAATATTTCCCATTACCTGGAATCGACCTCGGCGGACTCGACCTTGCCTGCAGCCCTCTCTGCAACCTCTGGCACTCTTGTTGAGGCGTCGAAGGACTCAAAGTCCGCGACCCTGACGCCGAACCTTCGCTACCTCTCCTCACCGGACTGAACCTCTCCATCGATTTGGGTTCGCGACCTGTATAAATAACCCCCCCTCTTGTCACAACCCAAACAAAATTTACCAACAACAAAGCGAACAAAACACAAAAAACACACAAACCTTGCAGCTCTTGTACTGTGGGCAAATGTGGTTTGACAGCGTGCCGTGAATGCTTGCGTTGTGGTAACATTGGAGGCATGTAGTTACGCTTCATGCGTGCTTCGACTTCCATCACTACTTCTGGTGGGATTACTAAACAACGCATGCAAAAAACACAACAAAAAATAATAAAAAAAAATAAAATAAGAAGCAAGCGACAAACACAACAACAAAAAACTACGTGAAGTGTTATTGACATAGAACATAGAGTACCTGGTGGTCGCTCCATGACGGTGAGGAGACCCGTACGACGGGTGCGCCCCCCAGAACCGCTCCCTGATTGCAAAGTGTGAACGTCTTCAGGATTCGCCATCGTGTGTCGCTTCGAATTGCCCCTCCCTTGCATATATCTAAATAAAAAACAATATTTTACTCATTTCTTGGAATTTATTATCTCAACAACTTTAATTCAGTTTCTGATCAAAGAAAACTACGTCTTTGAAATTAAGTTCGAAACACTGAATAATCTAGAGTGTGATTTTAAATTGAATTTGCCACGTAAAAAATGGTCCAATCTTAAAAATCCAAAAAAAATACTATCGACTATATTAGCTGTTTCAAAACTATAAAAACGCCAACGTCGCATTTTCTCTCAAAATTTGTTGTTATAAATTATTCATGCACTTCAAAAAAATAATAGCTAATATAATTTATACTTTCAATAAGAGATCTAATCATTAATAACTATTTTACAGTTTTATCAATCTTATTTAAAAAAATAATTCAGTAAAATGCGACGTTGGCGTTTTTATAGTTTTGAAACAGCTAATAGCTTTTATAACGTACTAAGAAAGGAAAATCACCCCCTAACGCCCTGTATTTCAGTGCTTGGTTAAAATCTTTGGTAACTAACCTATGGTAAATCTTACCCAAGATTTTAACTCTGAACAAACTTTGAATGCGTATTTCAGTGCCTTAGTAGAAATGGGTTAAATTCTCAGCTTTATGGCAACACCGCGCGCTAGGATTTGAAATGCGTATGCGTTGTTGACGTTGAAAAGTAGGAATCTGTTTTTGATTTCTCGATGATTTTTTTATTGTTTCTAAAAATGCAATAGACGTCCACAGCATTCATGCTTCGTATAAAATAATTACAATGTCATCAAAACACGGGCAGGAACGAGTCGCAGAATGTGGCAAAATGGCGTGACATCTCGGAAAAAAATTAGGTTAGAAAAACAACATGAGTATGACTAACCCTGAAAAAAGGTGGTAACCAGACACATTTCCTTCGGTAAGGATTTTAACCTTGGGTAAATCATAACCAAGCACTGAAATACGCCAAACCAAGAAATAAATTGGTAACCAGAAAATTTTTAGTTTAACCATCAACTGAAATACCGGGAATAAGGGGGTTAAATAGGAAAATCTGTCATTTTTGAACCAATTTATGAAAATTGGTATTTGGGCATTCGGTAAAAAATGAAGAAACCCGTGTTTCATGATTTTTTAGATATTCCACCCTCAAAGAAGTTGAATATCAAAATTCGTCATTTGTTAACTGATATCTATAAAAATTGGTATTTGGGCTTTCGGAGAAAAATAAAGAAACAGGTGGATTACTATTTTTTAAAATTCCACCAACAAATATGGTTAAATATAAAAAATCGTCATTGTTAAAGCTATATTCATGAAAAATAGTATTTGATCTTTCGACTAAAAATGAAGGAAAACGTGTTTCTAGATTTTTGGAAGTTCTACCCCCAAAAGGGTTAAATATAAAAATCTGTTATTTTCGAAGTTACAGGGTGAGTCAATAATGGGTTATTTCTGACAACAAAGATGCAACCAAAAATACTATTTGCACTTCCCACTTGGATAATTTGTTTGATTTTTAAAAACATTAATTGGTTTCTTATTTTTTAAATAACAATAGTCCATAATGAAATTTTAGCAAAATGTCAAGACAGACTTGACAATACTCAGAACAATGTAATTGTGAATTAATTTTGATTTTTTTTAAGTATTACCGATCTGGTCAGCTGGAATCAGATTATTGGCTGCATATTTAAAAAAATTTAGAAATAACCCACTATTGACTCACCCTGTATAACCAAGAAAATTGATATTTGGCCGTTCGTTTAAAAATAAAAAACGCGTGTTTCAGGTTTTTTAAAAATTCCACCCCAAGGGAGTTAAGCAAAGAAATCCTCCATTGTTGAAGTTATGCATATAAAAAAATTCTTCATTGTTTTAGTTATATCCACCCCCAAGAGAGTTAAACGCAAAGATCCTTCATTTTTGAAGTTATATCCAAGAGAATTCGCATTTGAACTTATGGTTAAAAATAAAGAAAATGTGTTTCAAGATTTTTGGAAATTATACCCATAAGAGGGTTAAACAGGAAATGTTGAGTTTGTCTGCAATTATAAAAACAAACAAAATTAACTCGGGTTCGCACTGGGTCACGGTTTAAAAATTCAGAATAAAATTAGGTGCTCCTACTTTTTATTATACTAAGTTTTGCATTATTTTTCTGTATTTCAAAATGATTGAGGACATGCGTGCGAAGCCGTGGACAACTGCTAGTTATTTGATATTTTCTAAAAATTTAATGGCCCTGAATATAATTATTTTATTTTTGTTACAACCTCCTATTTCTACATTATGTAGCCAACGTAATTGCAAAGTTATGGCTCACTTTGATCAAGTTAAAAAATAAAAATATAAATTAAATTAAATCAATATTGTAAATCTCACCTGGCCACTGCTGCCAACTCATCGAGCGCCGGTTGACTGTGTTCCAGCGGTTGGGTGACCGTCCCACTGCTCAAACTGGGGTTTCCGCTCGAACTGGTCGACATCATCGAGAGCTGTTCGTGTGAACCTGGAGTTCCCCAAGCCATATGGAGGTTAGCGCCACCATCCGAAGCCCTCCTTCCGAAACCACCGGCTGCGTTTAAAACAGTCGGCGGTTTGAGAAGATGCGGATCTTTGCCGCCGAAATAGTGAGGGTTTTGTTGGCCGAGAAGGGGAAGATGTAACGGAAGATTCGTATGGGGAAGGAGTTTCGTTCCGTTGGGGTCTTGCGGGGTTTGACTCATGTAGTGCGTCTCCAACACCTAAAATTTATTGGTATTTTTTTAAATAAAAATAGAACAAAATTGTAAATTATTAAATGTTTTTAGAAATCAACAAAAGTTAAGTAAAAACACCGATGGAAAACACCGGACAGAGGACAGAGTGTTACTTGAAATGAAGTGATAAAAAGCGATAATTAATATTAAATTAAATTACGTTTGTTGTAAATAAAATAAATATAGTATTTATAAGCAAAAAAAAATTTGTTATACAGGTGTCGTACGGTATAAATGCAGTCAGTGGGTCATTTTTAAAGCAATTTTTGGTGAATATGAGAGAGATAAAAACAGAAATCTTGATATTGATATGAGTTTAATAAACATAATTTCTTGTGAAACATAACGAGAAAAAAAGTTATTAAAGGCATTGGCAACTTAAAAAACAACTTTGTCTTAAATGATAGTACTGAAAACGCTTATTACAGTAGTGAAAACAGTCTCTCTGTATCTGCTCTCTAACTCGAGTTATTTCGATTTAAAGTTGAAATTATGACGATGACGTCGTAACCGCATCTTGAGCATTTGGTCCAATTTTAAGATCAAATAGTTTTTGATTTTTAAGTGACACTGACAGACTTCTGATAAACTTGACAAAATTTCTCAGATGTTTTCGAGAAGTTCAAGACAAAATTTAGAACAGAAAAAAGTCGAGAAAGTAGTTAATTTTTTATTTTATGGAAGATGTGCGGAAAATGTTCAAATATCTGTCAAGTTTTTAGTGATTGAGAGGGTTCAGTGATTAGAGGATTCTGTGATGAGAGGCGGTTGTGACGTCAGGATTTCTTCTTTTCGAAGTGAATATCTCGTTTATTTTTCATCGCAGAAAATTTTGAAAAGGCCCTACCGAAATAAAATAAGCCACATTTTAAAACATAAAATAGGTAAAATAAGTTGCCAATGCCTTTAAGAGTAAATAAAAAGTTTCCAAATGGGTAAAATGTAGTAGAGGAACAACTCAGACAAGGCAAGCGAAAAATTTTAATGTCCACACGACAATCACACATCGCATAATTTAACTTTCGCAATGATGTTTCAAACCGAGATTTTTAAAAGTCTGTCTTTGTGTTGCTTAGCGTTAATAATAATTAAAATAAGATTAATAAAAAAAACACTTCCAAACAATGCTATGTTTTCCATTTGATACAGTTATTCTGCATGTAAATACAACAAACTAAAACATAATAGAGGACTCCCCTTTCAACTTTTAGGTTAAAATTAACCTTTAAAAATCATCTATTTACACGAGAGATGTTAATTTAGTTTCTATAATGATTTTAACAATTACCAGTAAAACAAAAATAACAGTAAAAATAAAAAACTGCTTTTTTAATCAAAATTAAATTTAAATTAAATCTGTTCTTTTTCTAATCTTTGAAAAAAAAACGCTTGTTTCAGCACAACAAAAATTCAATAAATGTTTATTTTAAACTCTAAGGACCGGTATACAGGGTGTTAGGGAATGGCTTAGCAATATTTCGTATGTGAATTTGTCATGATCATACGAGTTAAAAAGCCTGATACCATTTTTCCAAAAAGTGCTTACTTTCGTCAAAAAATTTTATTAACCCACCTGTTGAGAGCCACTGTGTCGTTTATGGTAGTTTATTGGCGGTTAGTTTTTTCTTTAAACAAAGTGGACATAGTGGCGCATAGACGTTTTGAGAACTTTTCAAAATTGTGGATAGCATGCTCATTTGTGTGGGAGGTTCGAACTCTAGTTCTGTCATAAATTTCTTTTTTTTTTTTTTTTATAAAATTTGATCACAAACCACAAATTCAAATAGAAGAATTACGGAGTGGACTAAGAAGTTAATTTACCTCTGCTGTTTTGTCAATAACATTAAAATTTACGCTAATTTTTATTATTCTAGTTCAGCGGTTCTCAAGATTCGGGACTTTAATTTCAGAACGATTTTTTTGGGAAAACTATGCATTTTCGATTTACAAAAATTTTACTTAATCGATTGGTTTTGCCATTCCCTATCTACCTTTCCATTTACGCTAAACCATTCCCTAACACGCTGTATAGAAGCGTCATTAATTTAATCTGCAATTCAATGCGTGATTAACTGACCACGTGACCAAATTGAATAAATTCTATTTGCGCTGTTAATAACTTAAATAACTTTAATTGAGCTTTCTATAAACCGGCCCTAAATCTTTCGTTAAATCCTTTCTAATTTCGCTTTCTGTTGCCCACGATATGTTTACAGGTCAAAGCAGTGTTGCAATTGTGCTACTTGGTAAAAAAAATCACAATAATTCTTCACGTTTAAGCAGGAATTAAATTGAGAAACATGTTAAAAACGCAAACAGAATGATACAATTATTTATCACACAGAACAAAGTAAACAAAATAAATTTTCGTTTGCTCTTAATTAAGCTATTTCCCGGTTATCCCCAGCGTGTGAGAAAGTAACTTTCCCGCACTGCGGTGTTTTTTACTTTCCGACAGTGGCTAGGGACATTTAGTAGGTTGGTATCGCTATCGTTAAGATGGAAACGATTGAGATTTTACGATAAGTGACAGTTCATGTCAATTTTTTGATTGATTGACCTGTTACCAACCCAGTAGCAGAAAAAACTAAATTGTAAAAGATATTAATTTTTAATTTTTTTTGAGAGATTCGTTACAAAAATATTGTACCTAACTTGTTTGAAAAGCAATTTCCCACATTCGCACTTCATGCGACATGAGCGCAGCGAGGGCCAAAGTGCTCATGTGGGAAATTGTATTTTCCAAACGCGTTAGATAAATAACTATTTCCAAATTCACTTTTAGATTCTACTCTGTACTCTTATCTAGATTATTTTTAAGATTCTTCTTTCTTTTCTTTTAAGATCTGAAATCTGGACTCTTAGGATTATTTTATAAACCAATCTTTAGATTCTTTTATATAGGTATGCTAGACATTACTAAAAAGTCTTTTATAACAGTTCTACACTCTCCAAATTCTCTCTTAAGATTCTCACTCTACATCTTTCCAAAATTAATCGAATTATTTTGGATTTCACTTAATCCACTTAAATAAAATTATATATTCTTCCCCAGATGCTTCATACAATTATTTTCATGGCAATATTCAAAATTATTTTATAAACACTTCTACATTCTCGAAATTCTCTTTCAAATTTCACATTACGTCTTTCCAAAATTCTTCGATAGTTTCGTCTACAATGTTTCCAGATTATTCTTTAGTATTCTATTCTTCTCTATAGTATTATTCTTTGGAATAATTTTTGTAGACTGTATTCAAAATTATTTTATATTTTACACTTCTACATATCCTAAATTCTCTTTCAGATTTTAATCTGTCCTTTTTCAAAACTCTATTATATTAGTAGTTTCAATGAGAATTTTTTCGCCGACTCATTCAGAAAATATCGCTCTCCACCCTCCAAAAATACAAAATACAAAAATAAAAATACGTCATTTCCTCCCTATGAAGAAACTATTTTCCTCCCTCGGGATGAAAAAACGTCCTGTCATGGAACATTTGGAAGGTGAAGAAGGATATTTTCTTAAGAAGACGACGAAAAATTCGAATGTATACCACTGGAGAAAAGCCTCTTTCCCATAAATGATTACTATCCTCCGCTTAGCGTCGGGCATTAATTCATTTTCGGGGCGAATTTGATAGTTTTGCATATATTGTAGGGGGTGACAGAAGAGCTCAAAAGAAGTCACAATAACTTAACTTCCCTTACGAATGTTTATAGTAGTTTCTGAGATATAGAGGGTGAAACCTCCACTTCAGCGTTGGAATATTCGTCAAAAAAAATGCAATATAAACGAAGGAATGTAATAGGTTTTGAAAAACTAACTCAAAGATCATATTTTTTCACAATTTTAGTTGGTAAAGTTTATGGTTTAAGGTTGCCCCGTAAATTTAAATTTATTTGCTGATTAAAACTCTCTATATCTCAGAAACTATAAACATTCTGATAAGGCAACTTGAGTTATTTTGACTTCTTTTGAGCTCTACTATCACCCCTTAAAATTTATACAAAACTATCAAATTCACCTTGTATATGCCTTTCATCCCTTGGTATAGAAAAAGCTTTTTCTAGATTATTCTTTAGTATTGTTGTTGTTCAAAACTAAGCATTCTAAAAATAATGTTGACTAATTTTAAAATTGCATTTTCACGGACAGTATTCTCATAACAATTATAAATACCAGTAAAATACAGGGTATAACGAAAAGATGGGGACAAAAAGGAGCCAGAGATTCTCCAAGTCAAAATAAAACGATTTAACCCAACTCACCTCTATACCAAGTTACACCGTTTAAAAGTTAGAGGGCGCAAAGTTCAAAAATTATTTTCGTTTTTTATTAGTAACTTCTAAATGAAATAATCGAATTTAATGAAATTTGGTACAAGTAATTTGTCATCAAAACCACATGTTTTGGGGATACTTCTTTTGTTTTTCTGTTATTGTAAAGTACTTACCTAACAACTATTGTACACATTTTGGGACACATTTTTGTTATATGTTATCTGAATAGTTAATTCTTTTTTTTATTCAAAAGAGCTTTTATTTATAAACACTTGTTGTATCTTATAAAAAAAAATATCGGTCTTGGTTTTAGAATAAAAAAATAATTTAATTTGAAAAGTGTCTACATATCGGACGTTCGTCAATTATTATTATTGATTTTAAAAATGCATTCAATTATTTAACGATTTAATTTAATTATAGTTTACTTATTATAATTGTAATTAATAATTTTTCCATAACGACAGGCGTAGATTTTAATTAGTTGCGTTGGGTAGAAATCGAACGACTTTTTTAGTTTAAATTAATAACTAAGTGCATTATTGTTGTCTAACATACACGTGCAAAAAGGAACTAAAGCCAAAAGTAAAAAAATTATTTAAAACCCCATAATAATGAATGGGCGAACGTCGACTTAAATTATTTTTTATTCTAAAACCGAGGCTGATACAAAAATTTTGTTACAAAAATTGTTCAAAAAGAATGGGTCTTTTAAGGAAAGAATTACATCACTCGAATTACGTATAACAAAAATTTGTCTTAAAATGTGTTCAATAGTTGATAGGTAAGTACTTTACAATGACAGAAAAACAAAAGAAATAGCACCAAAACATGTAATTTTGATCGGAAAATTACTTGTACCAAATTTCATTGACATCGATTATTACATTACAAATTATTAAAAAAAATCGAAAATAATTTTTGAGATTTGGCGCCCTCTAACTTTTAAACGGTGCAACTTGGTATAGAGGTAAGTTGGGTTAAATCGCTCTATTTTGAGCTGGAAAATCTCTGGTTCCCTGTTGTCCCCATCTTTTCGTTACACCCTGTAGATAACAATATTCTCATTACATGAATTAGAATTTACCATATTTTCGAATAATATCATATAGAACTAAAAGTTCTTCAAATATTCTTAGAATTCTCTAAAATTGCGAAAAATTCAACCAAGCTGGCAACACTGCACTGTGGTACAAAATGCTCAAATCCGTGTGCAAAATTCCAAATTTTTACTTTTTTCTATGATGTTCAAATTAACACATAATGTTCATATTGTTCTAATTTAACATTTGTATAACTGTGGCTTTCGTCACATAGCTGAGCTGTGGGCACTTAAAGTTCACAAAAATCTCTCATTTCTTTAACAATAAAAAATTCAACATAAAAATGCGTTTCTCGTTTTACGTGTACAAGCCAAATGCTTCAAGATTTGATATTGTTATGTACAAAGCTTGAAAGATGGATGTTTCAGCTTTATTTCACTGGTGAAAGTGTTGTCAAAATGTATAAAGTTTTTATCCACAGCCAGTCTATTATTAGGTCATAATACCACTACTAGGAGACGTCTTATGATATTCATAAAACACACGGGTCTTATGGAAAAATCGTCTCGTGATTGGCCGAATAAAAATTAATTCGACAAATGGCACTTCAAAACGTCATATAAAAATTTTTCAAAACATTGATTTGGTCTTTATTGCCTGACTGTGGATAAAACGTTGTATTGCATATGGGTCTTACACGTGTTTTATCCCCTTAATTAAACGCTCGAACTTCGTTCTCGCGTTTAAACCTTTGCGGGGATAAAATACATTGTAAGACCCTTATTATAATAAATAACTATTTTTTGTAATTTGTTGTCATTTGGATGCTTTAATAGGCTCATAAAAGCAAGCAACGTCATCAAATGCGATGTCATTATAGTCATAATTTCACGGAACATTTTATGGAAATTTGTAGGTTGGCAGAAAGCAAATTTGCGACTGTTTTTGCCAATTTCAGAAATTTCAGGAGGCGTTCATGCAAGATTACCTTCATTATCATTCATACTCGTGATTTTTGGCAGAATTTGAATAAAACAAAAATTTTAAATCAATTTTTCACTTTTAAAATTGAGACATTACCAACCGTCACAAAAATCCCTAAGTCGATTAAAATAACAATTTTTGTTTAAAATCGGCAGAAAGGGGGCAAATTACAAAAAATAGTATAAAAAAAACTCGTATCATAAGACCTTGAAGCACTCATTCCTTCAAAAAACTCGTGGCTAACGCCACTCGTTGTTGAAACTGAATTCGTGCTTCAAGGGTGGTCTTATGAAACTTGTTTTTTAATATACTATTATACTTTGCGTTTATAATACGTTTATTAACGTCTATCAGTAGGAGTCTTTTATGGCTCATTAAAGTACAGTGTACTTTAATGAATTTACGGATATTTATTTTAAGAGTTTCATCGATAATGCCTGGAATACATTTAATCATTTAATACTATTATTTAGTATTACCGTTACCAAATGACACAAAATTCCCTAGTCGACAAAAAATTCGAGCGCCAAATCAACCCTTATAAAACTTTTTTTTTATTATACTATTCATTTACCTCGATAATAATAATAATAATAATAATAATAATAATAATAATAATAATAATAATAATAATAATAATAATAATAATAATAATAATAAAATGTCTATCAATCAAAGTGTTGTTTAAAAATAAGTTTTCTTTCTTAAAACGCGGCCTCGTTATACATCGGTTTTTCCTGACTTATTATCTTATTAATATCATATTATTTTTCCATTTCTTTCAAAACATAATACAAAGTTATAAAATCTTACAATCCTTGGTTCTTGTACTCTTGAAATATGTTTTTTTTTTATTTTTTAATTGGTTTCTTTAGATAATATCTTCCTCATACTTTGTTAGAATAAAAATCGGGATAGAACAGTAAAACGAATAAAAAAAGTGACCTGACCTGTTCATGTGCCGAATCTCCCGGTCCAACTGTGTGTCGCCTCACCGTCAGATATTTATCACCCGAGGAACCACAACTGCTATATCCCGTTGAAGTCGAGGGCACACTTAACGAACACGCCTCATCCGACGCATCCTGATCCATCTCTTTGAACTTCTCCAACGGCTGGTTCTCCCCATCGTCCACCAAATAAACCGCCGGAATCGTCGGCATTGACACAAACGGCGACCCTCCATCCTCCGAAATACTCTCATTGACCGACTTTCGCCTCTCCTGCACCTCCAACTTGTACAAACTACCACAAAAAAACCTAACTTACCTCATCCCGCCTCAGACAGTTCTCATTGAAACTTTCCCGTCGATAATTAAACGATTCGTCAATCTGTTGTTCGGCCGCTTGTCGTTTCTCTCCGGCGAGATGCGTCACGAGCTGTTGTTCGTTGAACGATTCGCTTCGTTCGTTGATTTTCGGCGGTCGTGTGTGGAGATAGTCCAAGGTGAGTTCTTCCCCGGTTCGCCTCTGCTGCGAAATCTTCGACTGGAAGTTGATTGTGCGCTGGTGTAGTTTGTCCAATAGCAGGTTGTAGATGGCGTGGATGTGGTCGAAAGTGTTGTTCTTGACGGAGGCGAGGACCATGTTCTGGTTCAGGTTGGGCAGTTGCAGCATGTGGTCTATCACAGTCTTGTTAAGTTGGAGTTCGCGCTCAGGACCGGTGTCGACGGGGGGCGTGTTCGCCAACCATCGGTGTTTCGCGATCTGAGACATCGTCAGTCTTTTTTCCGGGTCGACCACCAACATGTGTCTTATTAAATATTCGCAATCTAATAATACAGAAATTATGAATTGAGGGTTTGTTTCAAGGGATTGTTACCTTGTGACATGAAGTACGGAATTCGGAATTTGCCTTCAATCACGACATTGCGAAGGTCATGCAATGTTCGACCGTCGAAAGGGAGGGAACCACATACCAAAACGTATAAAACTACACCCAAACTCTGAAAAAAAGAAATCATTAAACATACAAACTTTACAACAATTTTTAATAACATTTACCGCAACAGTTTATCCAAATTACAAAATAAAAAACTACTCAAAAAACATATTAGCTGTTTCAAAACTATGTAAATGCCAACGTCGTATTTTCTCTAAAAATTAGTTGTTAAATAGTATATTATTATACGAGTTTTATAAGACGTTCTATTGTGGCACGAATGGTTTTGGAGCACGACGAAGGAGTGCCACAATTAAGTCTTATAAAACGAGTGTAATATACTATTTTTTCTACTTCCTATTTTTGTTGTTTGTTTTTGTTTAGTTTAACTTATCAAAATCTATTCAAACTATTTCCTCATAATTTTATTAATTAGACTAGTTTACAAAAAAAAGTTTTTTCTTTTACCAAGAGATAATTTATACTGATTTTGTTTTCTTCTTACTCAATGATAACTAAAATATATGTCACATTTGTCTATCAGGTCTAGTTTTTTTAATATATCCACTAAAAGTTTTGAAAATTTGTTTTTGGTGTTTAGTTTGGCATTCGTTTTTTCTATGATAAACTAATTGTAAACATTGTATATGCTTTAAAATATCGTCAAGTGAATGTAGATTAAGCCCAAACAACTTTTGTTTTATTTGTGGTAAAATGATCCTTATAAAACCTGGGAAACTTAGGCAATCAAATGGTAAACGTTTTATCAAGATTTAAAGTCTTATGAAATGTGAACATATGAAATATGTTAGCCGATTACTGATGGTTACAATAAGAGAAACTGACACTAATTAGTGCAAAAAAAAAAACAATCTGTGTCATTTTTCATTTTTCAAAAGTTTTGAATCAACCTTTTTTGTGGTGTCTTTGGTATATGTTATTGGCGTGATTAACAAATTGTTAAATATTTTATTTGCTTTAAAATATCATCAAGTGAATGTAAATTAAGCCCAAACAACTTTTTCTATGTTTGTATTTCAATTATCCTAACAAAACCTGAGAACCTTAAGTGATGAACATGGTGAACGTTTCCATGAAGATTTAAAGTCTTATGAAGTGAGTTATTAAGGTTTTTGGGTTAAAAATATGTTATTCGTTAACTACTAATTCACATTAAGAGAAACTGACCCATACAGTACAAAAGAAGAATCAGTCTGTAACATTTTTAATGTTGCAAAAATTGTCAAATACTGATACTTTATAATGAATATTAAAAACTTGACGTCCTAATTTTTTTTCGACTTCAGTATCAGATTTAGGATTAATAATTCTACCGATACACATTGGTTTCATCTGTTGGTAAAAAACGTTGTAAACTAGGTGTTATTCGGGCTTGACGCTGTTGACAGATTATGAGATCACACACTAAATTACAGTGATGACTGATGAGTGATAAGTGATGAGTGATGACTGATGACACCCAGCCCAGCACTGCCAATACAACTCCTAAAAATTTACTAAAAGGAGTTGCACAAAAGTTCTCTTTGTGAAACTACTTTCGGTTTCACAATGAACCATTTGTGAAACCAAAGTAGAAAAAATTATTTATGCACTTCAAAAAATTAATAGATAATGTAATTTATAGTAGTTTCAATACGAAACCTAATTATTAATAACTATTTTACATTATTATCAATCTTATTTAAAAAAATAATTTGGTAAAATGCGACGTTGGCGTTTACATAGTTTAGAATCAACTAATTGCAATTGCAGTTGTCAGTTGTCATATTTTTTAACTTATACTCGTACTAATTACTTTTTAGTATTACGATATTCAGGTCCTATAACTTATATAACTATGACAATCAATAAATTCGTTACGTTATGCAATATACACTGCACAACTTTCATCATATGACAAAAACAATTGACTACTTACTGGCAGTTCAAAATATAAAAATTTAGTTACAAGTAAATACAATACACTGCGACAACTATTTTATTTCTTATTACTCATTAGAAAACATTAAAGTATGTATTTCACATTATTTTGTTATTATGTTACTGATATACAGGATGAGGCTACTAAAAGTATATTTTTACTGTATCTTAAAACCAACAAATACATAGAAATACATGTGTTATTGAAAAAACTATTGTTTTAATATTTCTAGTGACATTCTGCAAGAAAGGATGCTAAAATGATGCTTTGTCCATAAAAACTTTAAAACAATTGTCGCTAGTTATAATTATGAGAAAATATAGAAAAAGTCTAAAAAATAGTATATTATGATACGAGTTTTAAAAGACGCATTTTGTCGCACGCACGGAATTGAGGCACGACGAGCGCAGCGTCGTGCTGAAATTGATTGATTTTTTTTTAACAAAAAAAATCAATTTCGAAATTTAGGGAATTTTGTGGCAGTTGACAGCATTTGCGTGGATCATGAAATTAAATTAATAATTTGGATCGTCATTAGTTTATTCGTAAAATGTATTCTGAAAGTGTCCAAGACGTTTTGCAATCTATCTGCCCCTCAACGAATACGGGCTGTTGTGGCAAATACGCGGAATTTGAACATTGGCCTAAGGAGAATGGGATCTCAAATTACTCACTTGCACTGGCTTTTGAAGTCATGTTTGTACACTACTCGAAGGGACTACGTATCAGGGTTGGTACAAAAGCCTCTAAAGGTTCGAAATTGATTCATTTGATTAAATTATCACTTGAAACAGGTGACGATTGACACTGATACTTCTCTCAGATAATTGTCAAAAAACTAGGTTGCCATCATTTTCCAACTAAATTACCCTGGTTTTTAGTGTAATTATTATAGCACTCCGTTGGATATTACGAAACCCAAATGGCGTATCGTAATGACCTCAGTACGAAACAAAAGTAGAAAAAGATATTTAAGAAAAACGCTGACTTCTGTGTGATTATTACATTTTGAGATGAAGTAAAAATATACTTTTAGAAGACTCACCCTGTATAAAACATAAAAACTAACAGTAAGAAAAAATTATACTTATTTAACAATCTCATTGCGAGGATGTGGCCCTAAAACAACACTTTTGAAATTTTGAATCCCAAAACTTAAAAAAAAATTGCAAACGATTCAGTATAACTATCCCAGAATCAATTTACGGAAATTATTTTCTTCTTAAAGTCTCATTTCAAGGTAATGCACCACTAAATAGTAATAAGCAGTTTTTACGCTGTCACATAAATCATAACTTAAATCCCCAATCAAACTTTTACTCTATCTCTGTTTGTCAAACATCAAAATCGTGATGCTAAAAATTATTTTAAAACTTTTGTCGTTACATGCAGTCTATACAATAGAAAATTTTATCACTGAACACTTCCATAGACAAATATTAGTCCTGATAAGTTCAAATTTTGAGATCGACGAAAAACTACAATTTCTATTTACACTCAATCAAACGAAAGTTGTAACTAATCCAACACCAAACCAATGTTTGAAAAAATATAAGAATTACATAATTGTTGAACAAAACATTAATAATCTATTTTATTTGCAAGAACTAAAGTTTAGTATTGATACAAAAAGTCGTTTTCTTGTAATTCTGGAACACACAACTGAAGACAACCTAAAAAAAATCTTCGAAACGTGTTGGCATCTTTACATCTTTAACGTCGTGATTTATAATTGGACCGATTTTGTCACGTGGTACCCTTACGACATTATGAATAAGTGTGGCACCAGTGTCAATTTAGTGACAAAATCCTCAAATTCGTACGAAAATAAAATTCCTAAAAAATTAGAAAACTGTCCGATCAACGTAACTTGGGAAATACAACCGATGGCTACCAAAGCGCCGTTTGATAAAACCGATCCCGGTTATAACATCCGGTTCATGGACACTGTTGCCAACCAAATTAATCTAAACGTCATCTACTTGACTGAAAATATTAATTATCTGACTTTGGGACGAACAAGGGCCGTTATAGTGACCTCAAAAACGAAATGATTGACCGAAATATTGACTTGGGTTTCGTTTTTGGAGAACATGGTATACAAGTAGGAACCGAACTCGAATTAAATTTACCCTTCATTGATACCAACTGTTTTTTTATTTTACCTCCGAGGCGAAAAATCACAAGCAGTTTCAGCACGCTTGTCATTTTTTCCATCCCAATTTGGATTCTAATTTTCCTCTCGATTTTCCTGATGACTACTCTTTGGAAAATCTTGACTGGAGTTTCCGTTGTAACGTCTCTATTTCAAATGGTGCAATTGTTGCTCCAATGTGTGTAAGTGCACCAGCCCAAAAACACCCTCCAAAAACTAGCCTTTGTGTTATTTTTTTGCTACGTGTTAAATCTCAATTGGATTTATATCAGCCAGTTGAGTGGCATTTTGAGTCAACCTAGCTACGAACCGAAAATTTTAACACTGGAAGAGTTGGCCAAAAGCGAAAAAAAATTGGACTACGTCGACATCTATAATATCTTTTTCCTCGAAAAAGATTTCTATCACGATTTAATAAAACGCCAAATGAAAAGAAAGAAGGGCAAAAGTTTTGAAGAGGAGATGAAAGACTTCGTCCAACAATTGGATCATGGGATTATAAGCAACGACGTCCGTTTATTTATGTTTGAAAATTTCCGAAACATTGAAATAGTCTCACACGATAAGGTAAAAACGATAAATTTATTCACCCAAATCAAAGGTTTGAGTTGTAGGTCGGTACTTTATTTTTTTATTTAATTATGAAGAAAGGTTTTCCTCTCCTAGAAAACATCAACGCTGTTATTTTACGAATTAGGGAAAGTGGACTTATGACTAGATGGATCTATGAGTCTCAAAATAATATCAAAAAATTCATAATCCCAGAATATGAGGAGACTGATGGTACTTTGGACATGAAACGTATTTTTTCGCACTAATAATTTAGGGTGTGGGTTTATTGGGCGCAATTATCTCTTTTGTGGGCGAATTGGTGATCAATAGTTACAAAATTAAATCAATGGTAATTGTCATTAACATTTGAAAGTGGTCAATTTATTAATGATTTATGTTTTAACTACTGATCAAATTCGCTATAAAGTAGCACAGAAAACTTTACATAACATCGACTGAGTAAAAATCACTTTGAAACAGACTAACTAAAGAGTAATAAAAGTTTACCAGTTAGAGCAAACTGTCTAACTTTGATTTTTAGAACAATTAAAATTTTTTTTAGTCCAAATTTTCTTTTTAACGAAATCACACAGAAGTAGAACAAAATTATGAGAACTAAATGTTTGAAGTAAGCAATCTTCTTACACCAAATTTATTTCGATTTCTAAATTATATAAAAAATTTACAAAACCAAATTAACTAAACACTATGTTTATTTGATAATTACGATATAACAAATATAGACAATTGCTCTTAAAACTTTATTGAAAAAAAAAACAAATATCTAATAGAAAAGTGTTTTGGAAATTGTAAATCAATAATTACTGAATATTATCCCGGCGCATCCACCATTCTTACATTTTGCTAATCCTAATACAGTACGTATTATAACCTTGGTAGTTGTTTAATTCACAAGTTAAGAAAATACAAATCACAAGTAAAAACAAATACAGTTCATTTTTTTTAATAATCAACTGTCAGTGTCAAAATTCTGATAAAGACGAGACTGTATCACCCTAAAAGTTCATGTCCAACTACTTTCGAAACTAGCTGTATCTATATTTGACATTTTACACACCAGATTTGACAATCGAAACGGAAGTATTAGGTTGGGTTACGCAGTTACTGAAATTTGAATTCGTTAATGATTGAAATAACTCTATGTGCTGTACGTGTTGTAACTTGAAGAAAATTTTAAAAATTTACAGAGCATTTTAAACTGAATCTTCCAGGTAAAAAAAATGTACCAACATTAATTGAAAAAAATTACTACTTTTGGTAATGCCAACCTGACGGCTCTTTGACGGTAGATTATAAAAAAAAATCGACTATATAAGGGCCGATTTACAGAAAGCTTCATTAAATTTTAATTTGTTGTTAAAAGTTAATAACGCGAACAGACTAATCAAATTGGTCCAATTTGATCACGTGATTAGTTAATTTAATAGCGAATTGAATTAATGACGCTTCTATAAACCAGTCCTCTGACTATTTTCCTATATGCTGATTTTGATTTTCTCCTCGAGCAAAAAATCAAATCAGGCTATAATATATCCCTCACAATAAAGCCGGTATCAAAACTCGCTCCCCACCGGAAAGGTTCATATAGTTCAGGCAATTAAGAAGCTAAAGTTCCTTTACAAAAAAGTTCTAACGTTTGAGAGATAAGAACGTTTGAAAATAGACAATCACAAAAGGCCTTGCTCTGGAGGACTAAGGAAACAAAACACGTTGCGAGGAAAACAAAAATAGGTAGAACGGAAAATAACAGTGAGCACCTGAATAATTTTCTTCATTCATTCATTCCTTAGTAACGCTACTGTATATGTCGTAGGCTAATAGTAAAATCAGGCATATTACAAAACGCCTAGTCATATTGTAAACGACTGGGCAAATTGTAAATGAATGAATAAATACAGGGTTTTTACAATGCGACTTAAAATTTTAGGCGTATTATAAAGCGCCTACCGAGTTTTCGTCATAATGTAAAATGGTTTTTAATACTGTCCACTTAGAAAATGACTGGTTACATTCAGTCGTTGTGTAAATGAATGAAAAATACCATCAAACATTTTATAAAATTCCACCTTCTATTGTAGTTAGATAGTTTAATA
Organism: Tribolium freemani; assembly: GCA_939628115.1. Taxonomy (NCBI): domain Eukaryota; kingdom Metazoa; phylum Arthropoda; class Insecta; order Coleoptera; family Tenebrionidae; genus Tribolium; species Tribolium freemani. The sequence continues at coordinate 14,202,136 of OW626788.1, forward strand.
AAAAAAAAAAACAGTAAAATTGCACCCCAAAATTAAATTTATTCATCGACAAAAACCCGCTTATATCTCAATAACTGTAAACATTCTGATAAGGCAAGTTGTTATTTTCACTTATTTTAAGTTCTACTATCACTATTATGACCCTCTGAAATACCTATTTTGCACAACTATCATTATTCCCCGTGTAGTATTTTGATTTTGAGGTTAATTTTTCTTTCTATACTTATCAGTTATCACCGTAAAATTTTTGTAATTCTTGATAATACAACCCTTTATTAATGAAGACATCTTTCTGTGTCTTCCAGCATTTTAAAACGATAATTTATAATATAAATTTAATGTTCAAAGTATAAATTTCAATAGTACTGACTTGCGCATTATAATACGCCTAAATAATGCAGGTTCGTTTCAGTCATATTGTAAATGAACCATAGGTATTTTACAATTAGACGAAAACTGGTTACGCGTTTTATAATACGCCTAAAATTTTCAGTCGCATTTTAAAAACCCTACATTTATTCATTCATTTACAATTTGCCCAGTCGTTTACAATATGACTAGGCTTTTTATAATACGCCTAATTTTACAATTAGCCTACGACATATACACTATATCCCATTTCAGTTCAATGGAGAATTTTGCAACAACGCATTTGCATTTTTTGGAGTTTCTGGTGGGTTTTCTTGGATCAAAATTTGTCGTTGGGATTTAGCTTAACACAGAGTTCATTTCTTATACAGAAACTCTCAATTTGTGCTTTATTTCACTCCAAAAAATTCAAATGCGCTGTCAAAAAATTCTACTATGAAATGAAATGGGATATACACCTGGGAGAGAGCTTCTGGGATTGGTCACTTTGAGACCTCTGTATCTCGCAAACAAAGAATAAAAAACCTACTTTTTTTGCATTTTTGTCAACCCGATAGCTTAACAGCTAGTAACCCACTAGCACCTTTTCAGTAAGGAGTGGGTTCTAATACACCCTGTATACCTCTAATATACCCCACCCTATCTTAACCAACACCACAAAAAGTCCAATTGCTTGAGGTTTTCAGTCGCCAAAAGTCAGTAAGTCTTTTTTATTATTCTGTAGAAACTTCAAATATGTTGATCAACATTTGCAAACCAAGCGGTCTTTTTAAGTAATTAAATTAAAGTGAAAAGTTCTTTTCCTTTGCATCGCTGGGGTTATTTCTTTTTGTAGTCCTGTAAAAACCTCAAATATAATACTAGATTAACAAAAGAAGCAGGAAGTTTCATACTAAAAGCCCACGAATTATCTACTATTAGCTCGTCCATTACCAGAACACATTATAATGTCAATAATCTTTTTGTGTTCAGGATTGAAATTGATCACCCGGTATATTTTAACCTAAAATTTCATGATTTTAAATAAAACCGCTCTCTAAAATGGTTACAGGTTGTTTCATATCTGGTGGCAAACTGACAGTGACATGAAAGACTCTTGAAGTGCACCCACTTGGTTAAAATAATGAAATACATGGGCGTGCATTTTTTTCTCTAAAATGTATTTAGTTGTCATTTTTACATCAATAGATTTTGAGGACTAAGATACATTGAAATATTAATATTATTATTAATAATTTGTTCTTTATTATTATCTTTATACAGCGTGCACCAGAACTCGCTCCCCACCGGAAAGGTGCTAGTGGTAACAGCAATGGGGATGGCAAGAATGCAAAAAAAGAAGGTCTTTGATTCTTCGTTTGGGAGATACAGAGGTTTCAAAGTGACCAATCCCAGAAGCTCTCTCCTAGGTGTATTGCATACAGTAGATTCGTTACTAAGGAATGAAAAATAACTCTAGTGCACACTTTTATTGTCCGTTCCACATATTTTTGATTTCCTAGCAACGTGTTTTGTTCCCCTAGTCCTCCGGAGCAAGGTCTTTTGTGACTGGCTATTTTCAAACGTTCTTATCTCCCAAACGCAGAGTTAGAATTTTTTTGTAAAGGAACTTTAGCTTCAGAATTACCTAAGCTATATGCACCTTTTCGGTGGGGAGCGAGTTCTGATACACGCTGTATATTTTTTTAAAGTCTAACAGTGGGTTGGAAGAATATTTTATTACGACGCCTAGAGCCCATTTCAGTTCATGGTAGAATTTTGCAACAGCGCATTTAAATTTTTTGGAGTGAAATGGAGCACAAACTGAGAGTTTCTGGTGGGTTTTCTTAGCTCAAAATGTGTCGCTAGAATTTAGTTTAACACAGAATTCTTTTCTTTTACAGAAACTCTCAATTTGTGCTTTATCTTTCACTCCGAAAAATCCAAATGCGCTGTTGTAATTCTACTATGAACTGAAATGGAATACATAAGCAAATTTTTTTTTTTAATAGTAAACATACAGGCTGTCCCAACGATCCAAAAAGTTCCATAACTTTTTATTATTGGAGGTAGGTAGTGACTTTTTCTTAATGAATTTGAGAAATTCAAGTGCAAAAATTCCTGAAAAGAAAGGGCGCCATAATAGTATATTATGATACGAGTTTTATAAGACGCAATTTGTCGCACGCACGGAATTGAGGCACGACGAGCGCAGCGAGGAGTGTCATAATGGAGTAAGTGCGACAAAATGCCTTATAAACGAGATATCATACACTATTTTTTCTACTTTGCACCTTTTTTAACAAAAAAAATCAATTTCGAAATTTAGGGAATTTTGTGGCAATTGACAGCATTTGCGTGGATCATGAAATTAAATTAATAATTTGGATCGTCATTAGTTTATTCGTAAAATGTATTCTGAAAGTGTCCAAGACGTTTTGCAATGTATCTACCCCTCAACGAATACGGGCTTTTGTGGCAAATACGCGGAATTTGAACATTGGCCTAAGGTGAATGGGATCTCAAATTACTCACTTGCACTGGCTTTTGAAGTCATGTTTGTACACTACTCGAAAGGTGTTCGAAGGGACTACGTATCAGGGTTGGTACAAAAGCCTCTAAAGGTTCGAAATTGATTCATTTGATTAAATTATCACTTGAAACAGGTGACAATTGACACTGACACTTCTCTCAGACAATTGTCAAAAAACTAGATTGCCATCATTTTCCAACTAAATTACCCTGGTTTTTAGTGTAATTATTATAGCACTCCGTTGGATATTACGAAACCCAAATGGCGTATCGTAATGACCTCAGTACGAAACAAAAGTAGAAAAAATAAATTATAAGACTGATCCTTCATTTCATTATATTAAAGAAGAGCTGGCAAGGCAAATTCATACATATCATGCAAACCAAGACCATTTCACAATCGACGACTTTCATCAGTTTGCAAAAAACGAGTGCGACTTCATCGGTAGTAGGTCAAAATTACATAAAATTATTAAATCCATGGGCTATAAATGGAAAACGTTTAATAACAGAAAAATTATAATAGAACAGCCGCATATAATTGCTAAGAGAATTAAATTTTTGAGGAAGTACTTGCAATATCTTCAATCTAGTAATTACACATTTGTCTTTCTGGACGAGACTTGGATTTATGAAAACGGCAGTCCGGTAAAAACTTGGGTTAACGAATCAGATCCATTAGGGGTTCCACAACATTTAAAAAGCGAAGGAAAAAGATTCACCATCTTACATGCGGGAACTGCAAATGGCTTTTTAAAAGATTGTGACTTGATGTTAGGTTCTGATACGGAACATCGAGATTACCACAAAAACATGAATGCCAAAATATTTACAGTGGTTAGAAAGACAATTATTTCCAGCACTAAATAGTCTTGATAAGCCCTGCGTGATAGTCCTCGACAACGCTCCTTATCACTCCGAGCAGCTAAACAAATTACCCTCGGCAGCTACAAAAAAAGGAGAGATGATCCAATGGCTACAAGAAAATAAAATACCTTATCCTCCAGACTCTCGGAAGTCTGATTTATGGGCCATTATTCGTGCGAGAAAACAAAACTTTGAAAAAACATACGCAGTCGATGAATTAATTAATAATAAAGGACACATTGATCTTCGTTTGCCTCCGTACAATTGCCAATACAATCCCATAGAATTCGCTTGGGGATTTGTTAAGAAGTACTATAACAAACATATACCATCTACTTCTGGCCTTAAATCAAAGAATCTCAAACTAGAAAAAACAAAAAAAATGTGGTCGGTTGCACTTAACAATTTTACTCCAACTATGTGGGCCAATAGTGTTCGTCACTGCGAGGAATTGATTAAAGAAGATTGGAAAAAATTGATGGGAAATCTACCAGTTGAAGATATCCCCCCAATAATAATTCAATTGTCCGCAGAATCAGACTCAGAAGACGATTGGGAGTCAGGTTCTGAAAATGAATAAACCATCTAGGTACCATACCTATTATTTATTAAATAAATTACCATTTTCTTGTTTGACTTTTTAACTGCATTTCTTTCGTGACATTCTCGTTTTTGTTTCTCGTCTTTTGGCATAGAATTTGCTAACATCCGTAACTTTTATACCAAGCACGGAAAAAACAAACATTGATACTGACATACTAGGAACAGCTAAATATCTTTATGCGCGCATGCGCATTATTTTTGTTTTGCTTGATGTCGTATGAACTGTCAATAGGCTGTCAATTGGCTGTCAACATTGTCAACACACTACCAAAATGTTGTCATGGAACTTGTTTGTTTTTGTCGTTTTTAACGTGTTAACCGTCCATAAAACAAGTCTACTTAATTTTAATTGAAATAACTTCTAAATGGTAATGAGTTTTATTGAAAACAACGAAAGAAGACTGCGATGAAGACAGAAAGAAGAGTTTTCAGGGCGACGGAGGAGGAATCAACTACTAGGTATGTTTTGATTTTGTCGTCGGGAAATACGTTTGGGGTGCAATTTTCCTTTTTCTTTGAGAAGAAGGCTCAGGTAAGTGCGCTCCCTGTTTTTTCTTTAAAATCTCCCTTCCCTCTGACAGTTTACCAATTATCATCTTGTAGTCATTTTCGCAAGTGCAATCCTCAAGCACTGATTCAAAAAGATTTTGACATTCTGCACGCCACAATTCTTTGTCTTTAGTTCCGCTACTCCTGTTTTTTTCAGATTGATGAGCAATGCGGATGGCCATTTCCTCATTCAGATCATCAACCTGCTGATCGGCACCGGAATCTAAAGACTTGAATTGTGGAGTGAATCTTTCCTCGGCAGAACTTGATGCAGCATTTTGAAGCCCCTTATTTTTGAGAAAGATGGCTACAAGATGAATGTGCTTGCAAAAATGATTGTTGGTGGTGGCGTCTCGACAAGTACAGGTAAATTTATGGATGCAAGTTTCACACACCACACAGCGAAGAGTTCGACAATTGCACCCTGAATTAACTAGCACTACCTCATAGAAATTAATTTCTCTTTCGGAATGTACTAAAAATTTAGAGTCACTTTCTTGAGCGACGTCATCTAAGCTCATTTGTGTGGCTTTTCGGTGATTTTTATTTACTAAGAGGTCCTGATAAGTGGCTGTGGGTCTTAACACTGATGCCAATCTGGACCAAGATTTATCAATGATAAGCCTGTCTAAGGCGTCCAAACATGTTTCCAATCGTTGGACCGTTTTCCCACAGAAATACTTGTATTTCAATGTTTTGTGCATGGATTCCAAATGCATGTTGGTGTTTATACCAACATGCTTTCGGAAACAATGAGCCCACGATTTAATCATTTCTTCACTTTGGAAGTAATATGTTTCCAAATAATTTAAAAACGTCATTTCATTGTTAGTTTTTAAATATTGCTCTAATGCTTCCTTAAGCCTCTTAAATTCGCAGACTTCAGTTTCTTTTAACAGGACATTCAAGTCATGTTCAACTTGCTTCCTTATGTTTTTATCAAGAATTTTTGTTCTCGTGTGTTGTAGCCAATTTTTTTGACGTGCCACGTGCAAAGTAAACGATGTGGCAAAGGACCCATAATTTTGTTCCACGCGTTGTAGTACACATACATGTCGTCCGTCATCATATAATTTGGAACAAGCACCCCAATGATTTTTTTTAATTCCTTTAAAAACACTTCTTGTACAAGGGTATCTTTTCTGTTTGAAATTAAGAAGGCTGCTGGGTAACCATTATTCTTATCATCTAGGATTAAAATAGTCGTTAACTCAAAGTTGTACGGATTGGTTCCGTGGGTGCCGTCCATACAGATGATATTTTTTCCATACACTGTCAGCATATGTTGCATTTCATCGTTCATGTATGCAAGCACAAAATCATCTTTTTTAAGGATCTCGTGGTCATCTCCTACCTTTTTATAGAATAAAACATTTTTCTTTCCCCCCAAATTCCACTCCGCCACTTTAAGGTCGACTGCCACCAAGTCAGACTTATGTCTTTTTCCGCTAAGACCATTCTTCTCTGCTAAGTAGCGAATGTCTTTAAGAGTTAAAAGATTAAGTCTGGAACAATCCTGCCCCTCTGCAATACTTCTTGCTCTATTAATAATAGTATCATAAGATACACCCATCCTAATTTGGCCAACTATATATTTTTGTTCCGTTTCAGATAATGGTTGACATCGAAGTTCTGCGTCGTGCCCAACATGCGTAGAAGTAAATTTCGCAGTCACTGTTCCAGTGGCGCTGCAAATTTCTGCCCTAATGCGAGAAGGACACACACCATCCACTCTTATGGAGCCAGAAATTTTAGGTGCTCGTAATTTACAAGTACTTTTAAAATCAAAGAAATTGCTCCTGTGGCACTCGAAGTACAATGTTTTGCCAGATGTACTGTTAGTTGACGTCTTCAGAAAATAGAAAGATTTTGTCTCTCTTTCCGTCTTTTCTTTCCAGAAATTAAACGCTTCTCTGTCGGAAAAAGCCAACTGCTTTACTTCACATTTTACGGAATGAACGTGGTTCAAGTGCTCCACATAAAACTCAAAGGAGGGAAAAGGTGTAGAGCACAGAACGCAAGAAATGCGGTGTTCCCTTTTATTGAAATTGTCAGGCAACTTTTGATGAACCTCTCTTAAATGTCGATTTCGAGACGACACTGAATGGAATTTTTTTCCGCAAGTATTGCATATTGTCACGGTACTAAAAAGTTAACAGTAATTGATATCAAGACAGTCTAAAAAAATAGTTATGTAAAATTTACCTAGACATTTTCCCAAAAAATGCACTTGATAAATTATTAAGAAGAAGTTTTTTCTTATGACACTTGACAAAGTTGATTACGTGGGCAAGGGTGGCGGGAAATTCCTGATGAAAATCAGGGAAGAGGTGGAAATTGGTAGAAGCGCGTACTTTAAATTTGTATCATTTTAATTTCAATTTGTAAAAGTTAAACGAAATGTAAGATAATTTATAACTCAAAATAAAAATTTTCACTTTAGTTATAAAATATAATTATGGTATATGTTAAGTATACGCAGGTATGTATATGAGTACCTATGTGCACGTTAATAACGTGTTATATCTTGTAAAGAATTAGCCCTGATCTAGTTTTTGGCGCTAAGGTAGATTTAATTACAGGTTAACAAATATAAAATTGCTCGTGGAATTGTTACAAATTCTAAACTAATACTAAATGACTTTGCTTTTATTTATGCACTTCAAAAAATTAATAGCTAATGTAATTTTCTGTTTCAATGAGAGATCTAATCTATATACAGGGATGTTTTTTTATTAGTATACATTGCCCTATGTATACAGTTAAAAAATCCGAGTCAATTTCATTGTTACTATGACGATTACGATTAGGCCGTAGGTCTAGGTGCAGGCAACCAATATTACAAAAACTTTAATATCCAAAAATAAAGAATAAACTTTGAAAAACACTAAAATAAATGTAATTAGATGACGCATCTAACCAAGGAAAATATTAAATAATCAAAGAAAGTGCTAAAAAGGCCCTCCTTGCACTTCCAAACAATAGCTCTAGTCTGATACTTTGACCAGTTTGGCACGAATAATATTTTTTGTAACATCTAGGTACTATCTAGTATAAGTTTATTTACGAAATTTCTATCCACCATAAAAATTTTATATCGGTCCCTAATTATTATTTCAACGAGTGCGGTTGTGTGGCATTTGAGGCTAATGATTTGGGTTTATTCCATGCAAAAATTTGACCATAGGGATGTTATTTGCCAAAGACCTTTTTGCTCTGTGTGAATTGTAATTTTGGTTGCCTGCACCTAGGCTAACCTAGACCTACGGCCCAATCGTAATAGTCATAGTAACAATGAAATTGATTCGGTTTTTTTAACTGTATACACAGGGCAATGTATACTAATAAAAAAACATCCCTGTATATAAAATTCCTTGGCCTGACTGACCAATCAACGCACAGCCTAGACGGCTAAGGATAGAAACTTGAAATTTTACAGTAGATAGCTTTTGTAACGTAAGGGTGTACTAAGAAAGGATTTTTCGAAAATCACCCCCTAAGAGGGTTAAATAGGGTGTTAAAATTTGAATAAAAATCCGTCATTTTTAAAGTTATATCTTTGAAAATTAGTATTTGGGCTTTCGGTTAAAAATAAAGACCTGTTTCAGAATTTTTGGAAAATCAACCCCTAAAGGGGTTAAATGGAGAGTGGAATTTAGAATTAGAGTTTAGAAAATCTGTCATTTTTAAAGTTACATTGAACTTACATCCTTGAAAATTAGTATTTGGGCTTTTGGTTAAAAATAAAGAAACACGTGTTTCCGGATTTTCGAAAAAGCAACCCCTAAGAGGGTTAAATGGCGTAATAAAATTTGTATAAATATTCGTAACTTTTGAATTTACATTAATTGAAGCTGGTATTTGGGCTTTCAGTGAAAAGTGAAGAAACACGTGTTTTAGTTGGAAATACCAACCCCAAGGGGGTTGAACACGGGTTCAATTTGTATAAAAATCCGTAATTTTTAATTTGTATCCAAGCATTTGGTACTTGAGCTTTCGGTTTTAGATGTTTAAGAACATTTGGAATTTCCACTCCTAAGGGGGTTAAATATAAAAATCCGTAATTTTTAAACTTATATTTATAAAAATTGGTATTTGGGCATTCGGTGAAAAATAAAGAAACAGGTATTTTATTATTTTTAGAAATTCCACCCCCAAAGAAGGTTAAACATAAAAAATCGTCATTTTTGAAGCTATATTAATGAAAAATGGTATTTGATCTTTCGGTTAAAAATGAAAAAAGACGTGTTTCTGGATTTTAAAAGTTTCACCCCCAAGAGGGTTGAATATAAAAATATGTCATTTTCGAAGTTATAACCAAGAGGATTAGTGTTTGGGCATTCGTCTAAATATAAAAAACGCGTGTTTCAGGTTTGTTGAAAACTCCACTCCAAGGAGGTTAAGGTTACTTACATATAAAAAATTCTTTATTGTTGAAGTTATCAATTGATATCTTAGACATTCGGTTAAAAAGGAAGAGGCGTATATTTCAGGATTTTTAGAAATTCCACCCCCAAAAGAGTTCAACGCAAAACTCCTGCATTTTTGAAGTCATATCCAAGAAAATTGGCATTTGGACTTCCGGTTAAAAATAAAGAAAATGTGTTTCAGGATTTTTTAAAATTACATCTACAAGAGGGTTAAACAGGGAATGAGTTGAGAACAAGCAAAATTTACTCGGGTTCACATTGGGTCACGGTTTTAAAGTTCACAATAAAATTTAGTGTTTTTAGTTTTTGTTATACTAAGTTTTGCATTGTTTTTCTGTGTTTCAAAGTGGTTGTGGACATGCGTGCGAAGCCGTAGGCAACTGCTAGTGATTAATAACTGTTTTACATTTTTATCAACCTTATTTAAAAAAATTATTTGGTAAAATGCGACGTTGGCGTTTACATAGTTTTCAATTCCGTGCGTGCGACAAAATGCGTCTTATAAAACTCATATCATAATGTATTACTGCGGACTCTTAATTTATTTATTATTTGAGAAAATAATTACTATTGTTTCAATAAATCAGTCGTTGCTATGATTATCGAGCGACTGCACTTATGATGAGGGTGGATTGGAAATGTAAAAAAAAAATACAATTTTGTTGTTTTAGAGAGCTGATACTAAATAAGTTTGTATGCCACACTTCCGGAAAATAATTTTAGCGGACTCATCACATTAAGATCTCGGCTCCTTCCTTAATTCAAATGCAATGTAGAACCCGCAGTATTAGAAAATGTGTCAAATTTTACTATAATGGAATCGATTACTCTTAAAACACTATCTATAAACAATTTTAGGCTCAAATTGGCTTCAACTTCCGTAATCCGTTAACGCTATTAGGCTAAACATTACCAAAACGTATTATTATACCATTTATCACATTGACCACATAATTTTCTAAAAATATTTTTTTCTATCCTAATACATAAAAGACACGCCATGATTTGTACAAGAATCGTATTTGCAACTCTCTTATTAATGTTGCCAACTATAAAACCGCTCGAAAATTTTCTCAGACAATATTTCTTCAACGACACAATTGTGATAATAGGCGCGCAAATTGGCCAAAAACTTATTAACCTAACGTCAACACAAGTTCTAGCAAACCCAAACGCAAATCTTGATTTAGAAAAATTTGATAATTACATAATTTTCGAAGAAAATATAACTTCAATTATTGCAACCAATAAGAAAATTAACACACGTGGAAAATTTCTAGTGATTTTCTCGCACAATTCTGAAGATGAGTTACGAAACGTATTCGAAACGTTATGGCGCGTGTACATCTACAACGTGGTGGCCTACAATTGGACAACTTTCGTCACGTGGTACCCTTACAGTGACAGTCAGTGTGGTAAAGTCGGAAAACTGGTGACAGTGACAAAATCCTTAAACCCTTACAAAAATAAAATCCCCAACAAAATCAATTGTCCGGTTAATATAACATGGGAAGAACATTCTTTAGAAATTAAAAATCCGTTCAATAAATCCGATCCTGGTTACAACATACGTCAAACAGATGCAATTGCTGAAACGTTCAATATTGATTTAATCTACTTAAATGAAAATATTAAATATTTTTCGTTAGCACGGGCTAAAGCCAGTTACGAAGACATGATGAAAGAATTGATAGAACGACCTGTTGACTTGGCTTTTGTTATCAGTGAACAAGGATTAGATTTGGGACCACAATTCGAATTTAGTACACCTCTATCCCAGACACATCTCTATTTCGTATTTCCTCCAAGACGAAAAATTATCAGTAGTACTAACATTCTTGTCATATTTTCAACCGAAATTTGGATCGCACTTTCATGTTCACTGGGCTTAATGACAATACTGTGGAAAATCCTAAGTAAAAAAACCCTACAAACGTGTTTTTTTGAAATGATTCAGTTGGGATTACAAGGTTCCGTAAACCAAACCCCAATAGACGCTATTCAAAGGCTTCTTTTCGCTTTCTTCTTCTTCTCACTAATGAACTTGAACTGGATCTATGTAAGTCAGTTAAGTGGAGTGTTGAGCCAGCCGAGTTACGAACCGAAAATTTTGAATTTCGCCGATTTGGCCAAAAGTAACAAAAAATTAAAATTTGTGGACGTTATAACCAAGTTTCTTGTTGGAAGACACTTTTATGATGAGATAATGAAGAAGAGGATTGACAATTCAACAGGGATTAGTCAGGCTGAGGAAATTGAAGATTTTTTTGAAAAACTTGAACATGGGATTGTGCTCAGTGACACTCAGTTAGCTGTTATTCGGAATTATGCTGAAATGCAGTTGGTGTCTGATGAAAAAGTAAATTAGATAAAAATTAATAAAAGTTGTTTGATCAGAATTTTGTAGATCATCACATTTTATACATTTCTGGTGATGAAAAAAGGGTTTCCTCTTTTGGGCATTATAAATGACGCAATTCTCAGGATTACACAAAGTGGTTTATTGTCAAAATGGATGTATGAGTCACGAAACAACATTGAGAAAGTAACTATTCCCAATTACAAAGAAACAGCTGATTCTGGTTTGGACTTGGAACGTGTCTTAAGCGCTTTCTTTCTGTTAGCTGTAGGATTACTACTGTCTATTGCAGTTTTCATATTTGAATTCATGTCTCGAAAACAAATTAAACACTAGTTTTTTTCCAAAACTGAAGCTTTATTTTATTTGCACATAAAAAGCGAGCAGTCACCAAACAGCTCCCAGATTTAAAACCACCACCAATCAACATTCCTTCACGCACGTGCCACGTTTACTTTTATTCTTGAAAGGATAGCAGGTAATAAATTTAGTATTATTTGTGAAAATAACAACATTGTAAATGTAGTAACTCTACAATGTCAGAAACGTATGTTTAAGTTTATCGTCAGTAGAATTCTTTTAAAAAATTATCAGAAATTTTGTTCGACTGTTGAAATTGTAATAAATTTTGTCAATAGTTTCAAATAAATCGTTCGAATCATTTTCAAACATTATATAGTTTTCAAATCTTTCTGTATCAGCAATTTCCAGAATTGCAATTATTTTTGGTTGTTTATCTTTTAACAAAAACTCGAACTTGTCAAACTAATTGTTACAAAAGCCTTGTTTCGAAATTGTTGTTTCAAGAATTTTCGTAAAAGAATTCCAGATATTTGCGTCGTTACAATTAACAATATTGGTATTAAAATAAACAGCAGCTCTAAATTCAATCAGTTTCTTGTTACTTTTAAAAAGAAAATGAAAATGACTTTGTTTACGTTTATTTTCAAGACACATGTAAACAAAAAATGAAAGTTACCTACTTTTCTAAAAGCACTAAGTATCGGAAACTTTGCTCTTTAACAATGAAGTAGCAAAATAAAATATTCGACAGCAAAGAACTACATGACGAGCATTTTATAATTATTGTGGAACATTCAATCCATTAAATAAAACATCTTTTATGTATTTTTTGGTTTATTTAAAACTTTGGCTTAGCTATATTCCGTCAGAAGTTTCTGTTAGCACGAAAGGAATTATTTGTGTATAATTTCTTTTTTCTACTTTTGTTTCGTACTGAGGTCAATACGATACGCCATTTGGGTTTCGTAATATCCAACGGAGTGCTATAATAATTACACTAAAAACCAGGGTAATTTAGTTGGAAAATGATGGCAATCTAGTTTTTTGACAATTATCTGAGAGAACTGTCAATGTCAATCGGCACCTGTTTCAAATGATAATTTAATCAAATGAATCAAATTCGGACCTTTAGAGGCTTTTCTACCATCCCTGATACGTAGTCCCTTCGAACACCTTTCGAGTAGTGTACATACATGACTTCAATAGCCAGTGCAAGTAAGTAATTTGAGATTTCATTCTCCTTAGGCCAATTTTCAAATTCCGCGTATTTGCCACAAAAGCCCGTATTCGTTGAGGGGCAGATAGATTGCAAAACGTCTTGGACACTTTCAGAATACATTTTACGAATAAACTAATGACGATCCAAATTATTAATTTAATTTCATGATCCACGCAAATGCTGTCAACTGCCACAAAATTCCCTAAATTTCGAAATTGATTTTTTTTGTCAAAAAAGGTGCAAAGTAGAAAAAATAGTGTATGATATCTCGTTTATAAGGCATTTTGTCGCACTTACTCCATTATGACATTCCATTATGACTCCATTGTGACAATTCCGTGCGTGCGACAAAATGCGTCTTATAAAACTCGTATCATAATATAATATTAAAAATCATAATAGCATAACGTTGGCAACTCCATTTAAAGTTAGTCGTCCAGGCTTCGTTTCTATGGCAATGCCGCAGGGTTCCAACATAATTTCAAAAACTTTGACAGTGACAATTGATTTTAACTCCGGATGGACTATAACTACATTTTGAAAATAATTAGGCACTAGAAAGTATTTCTACAAAAACCCAAATTATTAATTCAAAATTGCATTCATTGATGGTGCATACACGATCTCCAAAATAAAAACTAAAAAAGCAGCTAACATCCCAATAACGTAAATAATAAGAATCGAGAAAACGTGATCCAAATTGAGAGCAACAAATTTCTCATTTTGCTGATTTGAGATCAATAATTTTGGAATCGTAAATGAATCTTGAATCCACTTTAAATGCAGTCCACTTTCAACAATACGAAAAATCCATTCGTCAAATCGTTCTCATAGGGGAAAACCTCTCCTTACTCTATAACCAGTTGCTACTAAAAAAATCTAGAAAAAAACACATTAAATTTAGTTTCGTCTATTTAAATTATGATACTTTGTCATGCCAAAGTATTTCAAGTATTTCCGGATTTTTAAACAAGAAAAAGCTAACATCACCCGAAATGATTCCATAATTGAGTCTTCGACAAAGTTGTTTGTCAAACTTTTTCGGAATTTTTCCATCAAATGGTGATTCAGTATTTGTTACTAAGTTAACAACGGTGCCACACTTACTTTCACTCTTGTAAGGGTACCATGTAACAAATTTAGTTGTCCAAATAACAACATTGTAAATGTCAGAAACGTATGTTTAAGTTCATCGTCAGTGGAGTTTTTTTTGGAAAATAATCAGAAATGTTGCTCGACTGTTAAAATTGTAATAAATTTTGTCTATTGTTGTAATTAAATCGTTTAAATCGTTTTCAAGAATTATGTAGTTTTCAAATCCTTGTATATCACTAACTTCGGGATTTACAATTATTTTTGGTCGGTTATATTTCAACAAAAACTCATCCCATTTTTGATAATTAGAGCTAATAGTTACGACTGTCTTGTTTCGAAATTGTTGATTTAAAAATTTGTATAAAGTGCTTGCAGTTGCTTGTCGTTAAATTTAAAAAAATTGGAATGAAAATTATTTGCAGCTCCGTAAATCTAACCATTTTCATGTTACTTTCGAAAAAGAATGTAAGAACTACCTTGTTTGTGTTTACTTTAGAGACAATTAATCGAAATTTCCCACTTTTATATGTATTAGTCTACCAAAGCACTAAGTGTCCCGAAACAACTCTTCAATTCTGAAGTAGCAAAAACTTGATAAATATTCCATAAAAAACGAAGAAAATTGTTTATTAACATACAATTTAATAGCTATTTATTTACCAAGGCAGTAAAATGACGCTTGATCTAACGAAATTGGAAGGAAACCTCGGTACCCTCGGTTTCCCAATATTGCATTCTCGACCAAAAAAATTGCACTTACAGTTTATGGTACGTAATATACTATTAGGTACCAAGGCAGTAGAGTGGCACTTTACCTTGCTGCTGTTGTGGTACATACAATGTTTTTTCGGCGACTGCAAAACTTTTTTTAACGTTAATTCAAAAAAGTATACTTTCGTATGTTTCGTCAAATAACCCAAGACTATTATTTGAATTTTAAATACGACTTAACACGAGTCAAAATCTTCAAATATATTTTGCTAAAGTTCCAACTTTTAAAAAAATAAACACAATGTGAAAACAACTTTGTTAGTGATTTGAGCTGAGTAAATTGGATAAGAGCACACTTGGGCGGAGCCTAATTGCACACAACTGTAAGAGGGGACAGGGAGCCGTGGCGTCACAAAATGTGTTAGTAGATTATTTAAGAGATAATTGTTTGTAAATAATAAATTCCACTACCAGCATTACACTTCACTTGCAACTGCCCCAAATGAGCTTTCAAATGATGTGTTTTCCTTTCGTTTTTTATGAAATCTTGCGATAATAAAGCACATATACACGCCACTGCTTTAAAAACTCCCCTGTTTATTATAATGGACTCGTCCGAGACGCGTTTTGTCATCTACGCATACACGCCCAGGTGTGTGCTTCTGTCATTTGACAGACTCTACTTTTGTTGGAAACACATTTTTTAGTTCAAATGTTGCATAATTAACTCCACAAAGTCCAGAATGCATATTTCAGTTCATCGTAAGCAAAGTTTTTTTGCAAAAAATATCAGAAATTTTGCTCGACTGTTAAAATTGTAATAGATTTTGTCAATTATTGCAATCAAATCGCATTATGTAGTTTTCAAATCCTTGCATACCAGCACCTTCCGGATTTACAATTATTTTTAGTCGGTTATGTTTTAACAAAAGCTCGAATTTGTTTTATCAGCTTTGATAAATAATTGAAATAATTGTTATGATGGTCTTACTCCGATTTAAGACTTTGTTTAAAGGATTTCCACTTATTTGTGTTGTTGATAGTAAAACGATTCTGCTGACCATTTTCAAATCACTTTTAAAAAGAAAGATGAAAAGACATGTTTATGTTTATTCTCAAATTGGAAACAGAAATTACTTGTCTATTAGTACCGGAAACTTTACACTAAAAAACATTATAAAATATTCCACAACACAAAGAACAATAAACTGTTTACAATTAAAACTCCCTGATCGTATGTTACATGTTTTTTGGTATCATTAAAAATTCTGCTTTGATTGAATAACTTGTCAGAAAATCGAATTGAAAAATAGAAAATACACAAGTATATTTTTACTGTATCTCAAAAACTACAGAGCTTTATTTAAGCCACAAATACAACTCGCACAAAAAAACACAAAATGCAACCAACCATCCAACTACCAGAATTGCAAAAAGACACCAAACATCTTCCAAACATAAAACGACCCAAATTTTTTCGTCAAAATCAGGTAAACTAACTTTATTAAGATTAACATCTCGAATCCACTTTAATCCCAACCCGCTCTCCCTCACTCGTAAAATCCCAAGATTAATTGAGTCCAAAAGAGGCAATCCTTTACGAACATTCAAATACAATTGGATGTATGAAATTTTCTCTTGTTTCAAAACCTCCAGTTTTTGGGGATTTCTGAAATAGACCAACATATCAACATCTGCAGCTATCGTAGCGTAGTTGAGTTCATTAACAAAAATTCTAGCATAGACTTCTTCAGGCACTTGGTCCAATTCTGACGATCTTCGTTTGGCGAAAATCTCTGTAATTTTCGCATCCTTGCGTTCAAGATGAGTCAAAAAGATTCGGTAGAACTTCAGCGGTTTGTTGCTTTTGATCAACTCGTCAATGGTTTGAATTTTTGGTTCGTAACTCGGTTGGATCAAAACTCCACTCAATTGACTCGAATAAAACCAACTCAAATTCAAAACAAAACCAAGAAAACAAATCACAACCAAAGTCTGGATCGGAGTTTTCCAACGGACAGTAAAACAACCTTGAAACAACAACCGAAACACAAAAATCAAACACTTGTCCCAACTCCATTGGCTCACAATTTTCCAAAAAACGATCATGACCAAGACAGTCAAAATAATAACACCCCAAACCTGATTCGAAAAAATCGCAAATATTTTTACACTGTCTCGAACGATTCTTCTTGGAGGTAAAGTAAAGTAGCACTCAGCTCGGAAGAAAGCCAAACTAGCTTCAAATTCTTCACCATATGATTCAGTTTCTGTCAAAGTGGGTACAACACCTGCATCAATACGTCTATCAATCATATCTCGAACTAGCATGTTTCTAGTAAAATTCACACGCATTTCAAGCAAGTAAGGCTTGTTTTCCTTCAAATAAACGAAACTTGCATTCATCAGAGTCGCGACTCCGTTTAAAATTTGAATCCCATGTCCAGGATTTGATGCATTGAAGGGGTTCATGATGACAGTGGTGAAAGGAGTCCAAGTGATGTTAATCGAGCAGCCTCCTACATTTTTAGGAATTTTATTTTTAAACGGGTTTAGGGATTTTAATACTGTCACTAAATTGACAACAGTGCCACAACGATTTCGACCATCGTAAGGATACCACGTGACAAATTTTGTCCAATTGGTGTAAATAACAACGTTGTAGATGTATCGGCTCCAGAACGTTTCGAATGTCGATTTTAATACGTCTTCAGTAACACTCTCTTGAAATACTACAAGAAAGTGAGATCTTGTATTGAATTGTTCCACATATTTTACAGTTGTTGCCAATAGATCATTTAAAGAGTCTTCAATAATTAACACGTTTTGTGTATTCTTTACAACACTGGTGCGCGTAATTATTTTTGGTTGGTTTATTTTAAACAAGAATTCTAATCTCTTGTCGCATGTGAATAGATTTGAACTCATTATAGTTAAAGAGCCGTTAAAATAATTAGTTATAAAATTCTTTAATGCAAATGAAGTGTGAAACAATAAAGCATAGAAACAAGTTTTTAATATCACCATTGCAATACAAATATAATTTATTCAAAATTTGTGACATCCATTTGGAATAAATATTTTATTACGTTATTTATTATCACCTTTCCAAATAAATTGCGCCAACAAAAAACGTAATTTGTAAATAATAACAAAATAAAAGATAATATGTACCCAGTAGGGCAACTAGGGGGGGTAGGGGGGTTTATCAAGATTTTAACCCGACGCATTTTTAGATACTGTTTTATACAAATCTGCAAAACATTTTAATTTTAATTTTACAAATACTAATAAAAATTAAACATAAAATGCTAATCGTTTTTGTTCTTAGAATTTAGTTGCTTAATTAAATAAAGTGGGAAGTGGGTAGGTATGTTTACCAAATAATCCAAATATCGAATATGAGTTGCAAAAATATTCTAACTCTTTGCGTTTGGGAGATAAGAACGTTTGAAAATAGCCAATCACAAAAGGCCTTACTCTGAAATACGTTGCCAGGAAAACAAAAATAAGTAGAACAGACAATAAAAGTGTGCACCTGAATTATTTTTCATTCCTTAGTAACGCATCTACTGTATTAACTACACCTGGGAGAGAGCTTCTGGGATTGATCACTTTCAGACCTCTGTACCGCGCAAACAAAGAATAAAAGACCTACTTTTTTACATTTTTGCCATCCCCATTGCTGTTACCACTAGCACCTTTCCGGTGGAGAGTGATTTCTGATACACCCTGTAGGTATATAAGGGATTTTCTAGTTGAAGATTATTGTTGAAGTAATAAAAACTTACTATACGAATAAGGCTGTGTCTAAACTCCCGGCACCCCGGTATCCACTCCAATCCCGGCAGCGTCATGAACATTGAAAGTGACGTCACCAACGACCGGGATTCGTCTTCAATCCCGGCTTTCTGCACATCCGGCGCGCTAAACAACAATAACAACCGGTGAGCAAAACTATTTTTTTATGTACATAATTTATTTTCACTGAAAATTATGCTGAGAAATCGTGCAAAGGTAGGTTGTACTGTGACTAGAGTTGTTTATTTTCAAATTTTTTATACTGAATTTAGAGCGTAAATAAATCTTCGATCGTGATCCAAGGTCAGGACAAGATTAGGCCTGTTACATTATGTTGGACATATTCAAAATTGGACCAAAATTTCATAGCTATTCAGAAGTGGAAAAATCCCTGAATTATTACGTGCGAAGTTCTGGAAACGTATAATGCACGTCTTAATTGAACGTGATGTCATCAACTCATCAACATCTTTCAGGCTTTTCCACCTCTATAAAACTATGAAATTTTGGCCCACTTTTGAATACATTCGATATCATGTAACACTGTAACAGGTCAAACAATAATCTCGGGCTCAACTATAAGTTTAGATCAAGATTTATTTACGCCCTAAATTTAGTATAAAAAATTTAAAAATGAAACACTAGTTACAGTGCGTACTTTAGCAAAGACACGATTTCACAGCACAATTTTCAATGAAAATTAATTATTTACATAAAAAAATAGTTTTGCGCACCGGTTGATATTGTTGTTTGTCGCGCCGAAAGCCGGGATTGAAGACAAATCCCGGTCGTTGATGACGTCACTTCCAATGTTCATGACGCTGCCGGGATTGGAGTGGATACCGGTGCCGGGAGTTTAGACACAGCCATACGATAATGCTAATGTATTTTCTCCGAATGTTTTGTTTTTAAAAGCTTTTATTTAACAATGTTGTCTGTCTGTCCATTTATATTTTCGGAGCCAAATTTGAAAGGGTTCCTGTTGTCCCACTGAATTGAAATTTTGCATACTTACTTAATCTGCGTGACAATGCAATCCTATGTAGTTAAATACCCCCTAAAGGAGTTAAATGGGGTTTGAAGTTTTAGGTTATGTTTACAAAGGGGTTCTCGATTTGTAAATTTGAGAGGGTTCCTGTAGTCGCAATGAAATGAAATTTAACATGCTTACGTAATCTGCGTGACAATGCAATTATACAGGGTGGGGCACGATTGGGGTACTTCTGAAACTTTTAAAAATGAACCAAATATACAGGAAACTTTATACACTTGATACAATATTCAATTTAATTCAAACTAGTAATCAAAGTATGTAACTGAAAGCTTCATGATGACAGTGGATGACAGTTATTCAAATTAGGCCAATTAAACGAATTACTTATTTATTTATTGCAAAAATCAGTGCAATAAGTGTTCAGAGTCGATTGACGGACGCGTCGTAAAGTTGTATTAGTTCTGCATTCTTTACATTACTAGACACCACAAAAAAAGTCCAGCAGTGTTCTATTGAATTTTGAATTTGAATTTGAATTTTTGGGGGCCAAATCCAATGGATTCTTGTCCTATATCCAACGATCTTCATAATTTTTATTTAAATGATCTGTAACAACAGCACACCATCTTGTTGGAACCACAAACGTTGCCGCAGGATCTAAATTTTCTAACAGTAAGGACAATTCCATTTGTAAGAAGTGGAGAAACACTTTCCCATTGGGTTTCCATCAAAGAAATGGGGTCCAATTACGGGCTCATTAAAGACCGCACCATACCTAATAGTTAAAAAAACAGTTTGGAAGTGAGATTCACAAATTCATCGTCAGTTTTCTTGAGCATTTAAAATCAGAGTGAAACTGACAATTATTATAAATTTTTTTGACCTTATTGAGATAAAGCATCCTTTAACTCAAATTTTAATTTATAATAATACTAAAGCATAGAGAGCGACGAAAGATGTTTTAAAAGTTGCAGACATAAACATTTCAGAAATACCCCACTCGTGCCCCACCCTGTATATAGTTAATTACCCGCTAAAGGTGTTAAATAGGGTTTTAAAATTTTAGGTTATGTTTACAAAGGGGTTCTCGATTTGTACATACCCTAACTTATACCGACATGTTAGTCAGGTCAGGTCAGGTAAGGTCAGGTGACTCGACTAAAATCGTTTGGGAATATGTATCTGTTACGGCTAATGTGTAAACTTGGCTAGTTTGTAAACTAGCCAAACCGTTGGCTATTTTAAGACAAAAAGGCAGTTTCAACTAAATTAGCGGCTAGTTTACACACTAGCCAAGAATCGTGGCCAATTTACTTGAAAAATAGAATAGAAATGTATATTCGCATTTTAACCATTATAAGTCTAAGTTGGATGATTAGTTGGTTTATAAACTAATTAAAACATCGGTTGTTTTAGCTAGACCCAGTAATCCAAAATAAAAAGATCTCATAACCTCATTTTCTTTTCTAAGTTAGTCAGCAAGTTGATTAATTCGTCAACTAGCTAAAGCATTGGATATTTTGCGTTACGAGAAAGTATGTTTTTCATATTAGCCATAGAATGCCTTGATAGTTTATAAACTATTGAGCTTTAGTTTAGATTCTCACCTGAGGATGACCACTTTGTGGTTGAAACGCGTCGTGTTGCAAATAAACGTTTGGTGTGAAGGGATTTTAATCGTTGTTTTTGTTAACTATTGAGCTATTGTATCTTTAGAGTAAATTAACCAAGATTCTTGGCTAGTTTGTAAACTAGCCGCTATTTTAGTTGAAACTGCGTTTTCTATTAAAATAGCAAACGGTTTGGCTAGTTTACAAACTAGCCAATACTACTACACAATAGCCGTAACATATCCATATTATTCCGTGACCGAAATATATATTTTTTTAATAAAGAAGGAAACCACACCATCCATCAGACGAGCTGCAGACCGGTTTCGCCCTTTTTGGGGCTCATCAGTGCAGCGCAGTCTGTTGAATGGTGCGGGTTTCGAAAAGTCTATCAGCCAACTCGGTCGACGTTTGCGAGACAAAGGTACAGTCACCCAAAATGAAAATGACGCGTCCATAAACGAACGCCTACCGTGCAACCCCGATCCCTTGATCGCAACCAACCCCTACTATAAATCATTAGAGATCGTAAACTAGTTTTGAGTCGAGTTCCACATTTCATTTATCGGCTTTTGAAATGTTTAAGGATTTCTTGATGGAAATTGTTGGTTATCCCAAATGCGAAATAATACAATTTTTAAGTTCTTCGCAACGCGATGTTTCGACGCTTTGAGAGAAGGTCACAAAAATAAAATTGTTAGTTGGTTTGAAAATTTAATTTATTATTTGGTTGATGCAAAATAAGTTTTAGTGTGCAATTAAAATCTGCCGAATAAAAAACACGGCAAAACATGGATTCTGATTTCATTTTGTTTAAATTATCATTAAATTAAAATTCGCGGATTGTGATGCGATCGCGAAACGATCACTTTGATATCCATTGTCCAAAAATTATTTCAATTCAAAATAATTATTATACTTAAAATCTGATTGTCACAAACTGTAACTAAAAATTTGATCGTCTTTATAGTTTATTTCTTGAGAATATAAAACAACGTGCCACCTGTGGGGGTTGTAGGGAAGCCAACACCAGCAGGTAATCCAGCGCCTGGCGGGGTATGTGCCCGAGGAGTAGCTGTTCTGCTGGTGTTGGTACCTTCTTCGGCAAGCGTCTTTGAGGGCTACAGGTGCAGTCTCCTAGCTTGTCGTTGCGAAGGTCTTAGTTCCCCATAACCCCCACAGGTGGCACGTTGTGTTACCTTTGTCTCGCATATATTTTTTTAATAATAACATTTCGATCTATGCCTTTAGGTATTTCATTAAATACCATAAAACCATGTTTTACTCGCCTTAAAAGCGCTCACTCGTTTTGACAAACATTATGCTCGCTAAACAAAAACGGTATTTTCGTAACTGCTGTTTACGTAAATAACTATTACAATACAATTTTATTAGTTCTGAAGAGCTCTGTTAGAATACGAGATTAAATTAATTACATTAATCGTACAAAAACGATTTCAAAAATAAAAACCAAAAAAGCAGCCGACATTCCACAAATATAAATAACAAAGATTGCTAAAACATGATCCAAATTAAGAACAACTAGTTTATCATTTTGCTGATCTGGAATCAACAATTTAGGATCAGTAAGTGAATCCTGAATCCATTTGAAATTGAGTCCACTCTCAACAATACGAAAAGTCCATTCATCAAACCGTTCTAATAAAGGAAATCCTTTCCTTACTGTACAACCAAATGTAATTAAATACATCTCAAAAGAAACATTTAGCTTTTATTTACAAAATATGAAGTTCGTTACATTGTCTTGCCAAAGTATTTCAAGTATTTCAAAATTTTTAAAATAGAAAAACTCAATTTCTCCTATAATAATTCCATGATTTAAATCACTAATAAAGTCGTATAATACTTTCATGAAGCCTCCACGAAACTCTGATTTTTTCACTCTTCGACTGGCTAAATTATAGTAAATTTCGTTTCCAAATTGTTTGAGAGTCTCCTCATGAAATGTCTCATATTTGAGTCTTTTATCCGATTGGATTAAATCGGCAATGTTTTTGATTTTCGGCTCATAACTCGGTTGCGATAGTATGCTGCTTAATTTACTTAAGTATGACCAGTTCAAGATGCACATTCCCAAAAGAAGAATAATAAAACTTAGCTTGAAGAGAATTTGGCGAGGAACCTTTGTATTATGAATTGGACCATAAAGAAGAAAGCAGTTTCAAGTGAGATTTTTGATATTCTTCTCCAAACCAGAGACATTATTACCACGGAAAAAATCAGAGTTAACCAAATTTCAGATGAGAAAATCGACAAGATTTTCCAAGTATTTCGAATAATTTTTCTAGGTGGTAGAACAAAATATTGACCCGCTTGAAATAAAGCCTTTGCCCATTCTATTTCTTTGTATGTGCTGCCCATACTTTTGATAACAAAAGCAATGTCAATTTTGAACCGTTTCATGTGTTGAACCAAGTGATTCCAATTACCAGTCTCCATAAACAAAGCAACATAATCAATATTATTAGTCAAGTAAACAACGTCAAGATTTAGTTTTTCTCCAAGCGTATCAAGATATCGAATAAAAAATCCAGGATCATTTTTATCGAAAGGTGATTTTAGGGCAAAAGGCAAAAAAGTCCAAGTAACATTAACTAAGCATTTTTCAAATTTGCTTGGAATTTTTCCATCAAATGGTGATTTAGTATTTGTTACTAAATTAACAACAGTGCCACACTTACTTTCTGTACTGTAAGGGTACCACGTGACAAATTTAGTATTATTTGTGAAAATAACAACATTGTAAATGTAATAACCCCACAATGTCAGAAACGTATGTTTAAGTTCATCGTCAGTGGAGTTTTTTTGAAAAATAATCAGACATTTTGCTCGACTGTTGAAATTGTAATAAATGTTGTCTACTGTTGCAATTAAATCGTTTAAATCGTTTTCAAGCATTATGTAGTTTTCAAATCCTTGTATATCAGCAACTTCGGGATTTGCAATTAATTTTGCTTGGTTATATTTCAACAGAAAATCATCCCATTTTTGATAATTAGAACTAATAGTTACGACTGTCTTGTTTCGAAATTGTTGCTTTACGAATTTCTTTAAAGAAGTTCCAGTTACTTGTGCCATTGAAAATAAAAAAATTGGTAATAAAATTATTAGCAGCTCTGTAAATCTAACCATTTTCATGTTACTTTTGAAATGCAATGTAAAAACTTTGTATTTACTCTGAAGACAGGACCGACTTTTCTATTAGTCTACCAAAGCACTAAGTGTCAGAAACTTTGCTCTTCCAGCACTAAAATAACAAAAACATAAGAAAATACAATTAAGAAAACTGTTTTACATTTTAAAAACAATTAGATACAAAGGTATACAGTATTTTGTAAATACGGGACAAATTGACAGTCTATTTCTTTAAAAAACTTCTTACATTTATTTAAGACTTTACTCAAAATGCTCATTTCCATAGGAACTCGTATTTCGGGTATAAATTTTGCAAGCAATATGTTACAGTCACACATTTAAAAAATATGTTATGAGTAGGTTATTATGTGTAAATTTTGTAAAAAAAAGCCAAAAGAGCTTTGATCTGTCGTTTGATATGATTTTCTAGAGTTCCTGGTGCAAATGGTGGTAACTAGAACTGATTTAAATTATCCATTATTAAGCACTCAAATTTTTGCAATTTTTTCAATAAATTCCCTATTTTGAATATACGAAAATATATTTTGAAAAAACGTCTCGAGAACTGTCAATTGAATGAAAGTTTCATGTTTAGAAGTTAGGAAGCCAAAGAACTAATTAATTTGAAATTTTAAAGTAAACAGATATTCGTACTATTGCGGACAAAAGTCTTCATACATTACTTTTTTTAATCAAAAAAAAATTGACGAAATAATGCTTTATTGCCATTGTAATTGACATTAATCTGTAATTGACAAAATAAAAACGCCTTTGGTTTGGTACTTTAAGGTGAAGCTCTACGAAAAAGTTCTGATTTTGGTCAACTTCAACTACAAATATCTAATAAACTATAAAAGATACGACTTTGATTTTTGTATATGTTATTGTTGACATATTTAACTAATGATTTACCAAATTACATAAACATACAATTGATATAAAAAATCAGTTAAGAAACTGTTTAAAGGATTTCCAGTTATTTGTAGCAAGAAAATTAATATTGAAGATACTAAAATAACTTGGAATTTTGTAAATTTAACCATTTTCTTGTTACACTTCTGTTCATTGAAAAAGCGTACACCTTCATTTTAGTTGTGTAATTTAATCTTCAATTGTTGATTTGACAAAAAATTGTCAGTATTGTCAATGTCACACAATATGATTTGATTTTGAAGTTGAACAGTCATTTTTGGAGTCAGAAGGCTCTCTTAATTGACCAATATTCAAAAAGCACAAATTGTGGCCAATGCGGATGGTCAATCCAACGGTTGGTGGCAGATTGAGGTGTATTGTCTGTTTCATAACTACAAAAACGCCAACGTCGCATTTTACCGAATTATATTTTTAAATAAGATTGATAAAATTGTAAAATAGTTATTAATGATTAGATCTCTCATTGAAACTGCTAATTTTGAGAGAAAATGCGACGTTGGCGTTTTTATACTTTTGAAACAGCTAATAAATATGTTTAGAAATCAGACATCACAGTCTAAAGTACCGTTTGCGTGGCAACGTAGTGGCAATAATTAAAATCCAGTTCCACATGGATTAAAAATTGCAAAATTGACTTTTACCCCTTGTACGCTTTTTCAGTGAACAGAAGTGTACTTCCGAAAATAAATGTAAAAATAACCTTACTGTTATTATTTATTCTCATGGCTACTAAGTGTCTTAAGTGTTAAATAATTACCAAAGCAATAAGTGTCAGAAAGTTTATTCTTTAAAACTAAAGTATAAATGACCGTTCTTAAGCTATATTTTAGTTAGACGTAATCGATACATCCAAATTTATATTACAATTCATAAATAAAATGTCCAATTTTTTTTGAATTTATTGTTTAATGTAAAGTCTACATCTACATCAACGAAAAAACATTTCCAAGTTATATTATTTTTTGTAATCTTTGAGACTTAAAATATTTTTAACACTCTGTATTTCATATTGTTACTTAATATTAAAAAAAAGTTTTGTTTTTTGTACTTTGTCCCCTGTTTGTCGTTTTTAATCAAAATTGTTATTTTAATAGATTTAGGGATTTTTGTGACGATTGGCAATGTCTCAATTTTGAAAATAAAAAATTGATTTAAAATTTTTGTTTTATCTAAATTCTGTCAAAAATACGATTATCGATGATAATCAAGGTAATCTTGCATAAACGCTCCCTGAATTATGTGAAATTTGCAAAAATACGGTCGCAAATTTGCTTCCTGCCAACCTAAGAATTTCCGTAAAATATTCCGTCAAATAATGATAACTATTAAGACATCACACTTGATGACGTTGCGTTCGTTAATATCTCTATTAAAGCATCAAAATGGAGACAAATTACAAAAATATAAATAAACTACAACTTAAAATTCGCTATAGGATAATTTGTTTAAAACATATGCTGTCACCTCAATTACAGCTATTATATTTCCTTCTTCATTATTTATTTACCACTATTAAAGGAAATGACACTATTTTATAAATGCCGTATTAGTATAACACAGAATTGTTTTGTAACAGTCAAGTAATAGAAATGAAGCTTAAAAAAACAATTTTTAATTTTATTTTCCAAATAACAACATTCCACACATTAGAAAATTTCATTAATCTCCATTTCTCAAATGCACCAATTGTGATATTTAGTCCAAATTTGGGAAATCTCACTGAAAAATTGCAACTTCTATTAAAACTGCCTCAACCCAAAATAATAACAAATCGTCACTTTAACACTAAACTTGATACAGATGTAACTAATTTTATATTCATCGAAAACAACTTTGACGATTTGACAACGTCATTCAAACTACAACACCGAAATTTTAGGACTAAAGGCCGCTACCTCGTTATTTTCCAAAACAACAACATTACTGAGGATGTTCTGAGACAAACATTCAAAACGTTGTTTAGGTACGACATCTACAACGTTGTGATTTTGACAAATTCACGTTTCTATACGTGGTATCCGTATGACAATGACAGTTATTGTGGATCACGTGTCAATTTGGTGACAAATGGAAAAACTCTAAACTTGTTCAAAAACAAGCTCCCACGTACTTTTGACAATTGCCAATTTAACGCCACTTGGAATAATTACAGTTACGCAATTCGAACACCTTTTAATAAGGAGCAACCTGGTTACGCGATTAAATTTTTGAACACTTTAGCACAACAAATAAAAATTAAAATCAATTATATGGAGCTTAAAGAAAGACATCGAACAGTAAAGCGAGATTCTTTCAAGAAATTAACCGAAGAAATGACGTCGCGTAATATTGCTTTTGGGATTATAGCAGAAAAGACAAGAGCCTATTTTCAGAGAGAAGTGCGAATGCTGACTCCTATCTTTCTGACGAAACAATTTTTCGTTTTTCCACCGAGGCGCCAATTGAACAACAATAACAAAATTCTGGAGATTTTCTCGCCCAAACTTTGGGTAATCATTCTCTTATCAGTTAGCATTATGGTGTTTTTTCGGAAATTTCAAACACAAGAACCACTAGCTGATAGTCTGTTTTACATTTTTCAACTAACTTGTCAAACTGTGCCTCTGCCACGGCACAAATATCGTTGGCTTTTCCTCCTCTTTGTCTTCTATATCACAAACTTGGACTGGTTTTACTTGACTCGCCTCAGTAGTGTTTTGACACAACCTGGCTACGAAACACATATCAAAACCCTTAAAGATCTCATCAAATATGATAAAAAAGTCAAATTTAGTGAATCCACAGAAAATTCTTTAAAATCATTCGGTGAAGAAATTTATCAAAGTCTTCTCACTCGAAGACTTGACGATTTTCAAAATACAAATTTTCTCAAAATACTTCAAGATTTCGCCGTTGAAATGAATCATGGGATTCCACTCGCCGAAACAGAAATGGCCTGGTTTAAAAATCCGAAAGAATTGCAAGTGGTTTCGCACGACGAAGTAAATATTTTCAAAATTGTGTTACAAACTAATTTTCCATTTCTGCAGATTGACATTATTGCCGTGGGCTTATGTGTACAAAATAGATCTCCACTACTCAAAATAATAAATAACTGGATTTTAAAAATTAGGGAAACAGGATTAGTACTAAAATGGGTACATGATGCTGCGTCAAAAGTAGAAAAAATTAAACTTCCCGATAAAAATATCGGTGAAAATGTTCAATTAAATTTGAATCACATTGCTTCAGCTTTCTTTATCTTCATGACAGGAAATGTCTTGGCACTTGCAATTTTTATCCTTGAAATTTTTACACATAAATAATGTTACGTAATTATAAAAAATTAGCAAAATACACAAAAATAGTACGTTCATATTATTTGCAAAAACATTTTCAATTTTTCCTAATTTTCTAGAAAGTATGTAGAAATTTGCCCACCTGCTAACCTGCGTTCAACTAAATAACTATCAAATAATATAGATTGTTAACTATCCAAATTTTTTGTATCGACCTCATATAATGTTGCCAAAACATTTTAAAGTCATAGCTACAATGTTCTACTGTTGCAGTTAAGTTAAAATACAGGATCGCTAAAAAGTATGGCGTATTATAAAAACTATTCATCAAAACTGATTGAAATTTGGTTTTTGCTTAAAAGTATTTAAATCATTCTGTCGTCTTAAGATGTTTATCAAATCTCCACTTGTTCTTGGAATACAAGGCTAACTTGACTTTTTTTAAATAGCAAGAAAAGCCAAATATAATATTTTTAAGAAGAGCACTTTTTTTCTGAGTTCTGTGATGTAACGCATGCATACTTTATTTTTAAAAAATTATCGAACTAATAAAATTTTGTTAACTTTAGAAACGTTGTCTTATTATACTTATTAGCGACCCTATATTATGCGAAGATTTTCCACTTAAATAATTTCAATGTTAAAATTTAAAAAAAACATTCTCAGATGATAAATAAAAACTTGCCCAGCGCATCCACCATTTTCACTATTTTCAAACCACATTTCTGATTAAAAAAAAAAGAATATTTCTATTAAATACAGAGTTTATATACCATTATTAACTCAGCTGTAAAAATTAAAATCACAAAAAAGGTTGATTCACAACTTTTGAAAAATTAAAAATGATACAGATTGTTTCTTTTCTTGCACTGATTAGTGTCAGTTTCTATTATTGTAACGAGCAGTAATCGACTAACATATTTTTATCCCAAAAAGAGCTCATCCTTTTTCTTCTACATCTCTAATATGATAACCAATTTTTTTCTTTAAGATAAAACCGTGCACGATACAAAACTGACGAAATAAAAAAAGACAAACTAAATCGAACACAGATTATAGAAAAAAAAGTTATAACAGAATACATCTTTTGGCATGTGTATAAAGCACTAGTATTAACACCATTCAAAGATAATTTGCTAAGTTGTGTTTTAACAAAATCTCCAAATAATGTTTTAAAAATATGTAAGAGAAGTTTCCAGTTTCTTATTCAAACATATAATGTAAAAATTAAAAAAGTATTCAGATTATTTTCAGATTTGAGAAGAAAGCTTTATTCGGTTCGTCAGTACCTACTGCATACAAAAAAAATTCCTAATTTTGCATTAGGTGACAATACCATATACAGCTAAATAAACGATGTTTCAGATCGTTACCAACCTTGTAACACAAATTGTTAGAGTTAACTATCCCGGCGCATCCACCATTTTCACAATTTTCGAACATTTTCGATTAAAAATAAAAATACTTTTTACGAAAAACGAAATTTAAATACAATTTTATCATGTGCTATTAACTCTGAGATAAAAATTAAACTCGATGACGCACAGCCTAAAATCCAAATCAAGAAAACTCCATACAAATCGTCAATTTTCAAAACGGTAACGTCATCCTCTTCTTTCAGAACTTGTTTAGACAAATACAGACTCGAAATCAATTCAAATTTTTGTCTTAGTCCTTTTTCTTCAATTTCTCTAATATGATAATCAATTTTCTCTTTAAGATGAAACCTTGCGCGATACAAAAAACTGTAGTAGGACGAAACAATCTAAGAAAAATTAAAATTAATTCTTGTAACCAATTCAAGACGAAATTCAAAGCACCCTGATTTTTCCCAAACGATCCCCATTTTTTACATAATACAAGTGCAAATTAGTCGATACTATGGCATGATCACTTCGATTCAAAAAAGTGAATAATTGCTAAACTCCACGATCCGTCGTGTAAAACCTTTTCTTCACGAGCAAATCTTGTATCTCCTCGTCCATATCTTGAAATATCAACGAACAATAGTCAACCCAACATTTAATCGGAATTTCCGTTCTCGCAAAATCCTCCAAAGATTTAATTTCGTGATCGTAATTCGGGCGTGTAAATACCCCGCTCAACATACTCTGATAGAAAAATGAAACAAACATGGAAAGCACCAACATAGAAATGAGAAAAACTCGACTACTCAACTTCCTTGGATTCAGGAAAATATTAAGTTGGATAAATAATTGAAACGTCAGCACTGCCGACTTCACAATGTCCACTTTTGCAAACTTCCAGATCAAACCAACGCAAGTTAACACAGCCCCAATGATCAAAAATATTGTCACAGAATCAAATTTGAAAAAAGCGCGCCATTTCGGAATTATTTCTCTAGGTGGAAGGACCAAAAATGTAACCAAGGGAGATACAAAAGTGCTCATTTCGGCCAAACCAAAACTTTGAGCATAAAGATTAATAAAAGGACCAACAGTTAGAGAGATATTTCGTTGCAGCATTTCCTGATTCATATCGAAAAAATGTTTGCTCAAATCAATTGCATCTGCGGAATATCGAAACAAACTTCCCATACTTCGAGCAATCTCGTTTGCGTACAAAACGAATATTCCAGGATCAGTTTTGTTGAAGGCGTTTTTGATAACGATAGACGACGGAGACCAACCAACTCGTAAAACACAATTAATTTTTTTCGGAATTTTATTAGCAAAACCCTGGTTTAAATTGTTCAAAACAACGGTGATTTGACCACAAGTTTGGTAAGGATACCATGTGTATAAGTCATTGCCGGATTTGAGAACCACATTATAAACATCGTTTTGCCACAACGTGCCAAAAAATAATTCAATTTCGGGTTTGGCCAATTTTTCCAAAATGACAACTAAATATTTACCATGAATTTTCAAATTGTTTTCGGCCAGTAAGTTGTAAACAGTTCGATTAAAATTCGTGAAATCCTCATCTATGATCACGTAATTGTAATTACGGTCAATTGATTCTAATTTAATAATTGTATTGTAATTCCTCACTAATCGTGTGTTTGCAATTTTAAATAAATTGTCACAGTTTTCAAAAAGCGTGCTTGTGGCAAATGTTATTTCCTCCTCTCCTCCAAAAACGCCTTCTAATTCAGTTTTTGTTTCGCGAGGTATTTTAATTTTGTTTAATTCCGCTGTTACTATCCAAAATAAAATATAAAAATAACGTGACATTGTACAAAACAGTTTTAAACCACATTTATCTTTCATTATTTCTTGCAATTTAAAACATAAAATAATGGGTTCATTAATATAAAATAAAGATAAGTAACATTAAGGAAAAAAGTGGTGTTTTCATAGACAAATTCATTATTCACGCAGTATTACAAAATAATAAGTTTATGTTGAAGTAATAAATCGAGCAATTTCTTTCTCGTCAACTCAGAATTAATAAAACATACGAAATAAAATAAATGAAACTGTATTGTTTCAATCACATAATATGAAAAAATACATTCGTGTTTTTTGTTGACATCTACGATTAATTATTTAAAAAAAGTGAATTTTTTCTCCAACCGTCTTAAAACTTAACATTTCTAATACCATTTATAAAAGGTAAAATTGACGTTTTTGAAACTAAGAAAAAAAGTTCGCGTTACCAAGACAATGGGTCTATTTTAATCCGGCGGATTAAAAATCTTTTTTACTAGGAAAAAAAAATGACACCCCAAGACTTTTTAAATCTTTTGCAGTAGCAAAACAGTAGTTGGAGAAAAAATAACATGTTTCATTAGGATTAAAAGTGGTTTTGTGTCCCACAATTATTGCATAGCTCGGCTACGCTTCGCTTCGCCTCGCAATTCAAACTAATTGCTCGTCGAACAAAACGCCACTTTTAATCCTTATAAAACAATCTACTATTTTTAAGTTTTTAAAATGATAAAACCGTAGAGGGAGAAACTTGTGGAGAGAAGGTGCCCTATACCGCCAATGTTAGGTTCATGGCAATCTACAAACACAATTTATGGGCTATTCTGAATTTCCCGCTTAAGTGTGCAATCAGTGCGCAGGTCTAAAGCCGTTTCTTTCTACAAATCAGCTGATGCCATAGGCGTTTCAAGAATTCTATGCTGTCAGATTATTTTAGTTCTTTTTTCCTTAAACAGATTTTTTTAAACTTCATGATGTTTTTAGATAATAGCACGTAATAGTGTTAATTGTTAGTATTAGGGGTTAATGTTTATATTTTGACAATGGTAAGCTGCAAGTGACCCCAAAATTAAAATGTGCTGAATACACAACTGGTTTGAAATTTATAGTGGGGAAGAAAAGGGTCATAAAAGGTGTTTGTACAAGGACCACGGTTTCTCGCTTATGCTCCCTCCACAAGTTTCTCCCTCTACAGATAAACCAACCAAGTAAAATTCCCCTTTTACAAATTTTCAATAAAAGCCAAACGCTTCTAGTATCAGAAATAATGCACATCATTAATAATAAATATAGTTATAATATCTTTATCTACAATCACATTATAATTGGAGTTTTATCCACACTTATGAAGCATATAAAGAGACTTATTGTTCACTAGTGGAATAAAGTTGACAATAAGTCAATAATAACAAAATTAAAATTTTACTTCAATTAATTCCACTTTGTTAATGTGTTGATTGTGGATAAAACGTTGTATTGCATTCGTGTTTTAGTCGCATTCTATCCACTTAAGAATATCATTCGTGCGTGGATAAAATGCTTTCTAAAACACTTATAAAATAAATAACTATTATTGACAAAAAATTCCAACTGAGTTTCAGGTTTTAATTCTCTTTTTCGAACAGAACACAAATCTTCTCGGCCATCAACTTTTTTGTAATAAGACCCCTCCAAAAATTCGGCGAAAAACGCATTATGTATTATTGTTTTATTATGAATAAATAATACATTTTACAAATTGCACCAATCATTCAACATCACAACCTCCACCACAATAATTTTCATTACCAAACAAATAGCCACTCAAATAATGAAACTCTATTTGTTTTTATTATTCAACACAATTTCTTGTAAACTTCTAGAAAAATTCAAATCCAACGAAATAATCTTTCAACAATCTCTACCACCTGGTGAAGATGTGACAATCGCCACAAGTGCCGATTTCAAAAACTTTAATTCCGTGTTCGAAACACCAAATCCAAAATTAATCAAAAACTACCAAAAACAATCAGAATCAAAGTGTAACAACTTTAGGAAGTACAACTATATCATAATCGAGCAGAATTTCACCGATTTTAAAAACACGGTTACCAATTTATTTCAAGAAAAGAATTTGAACGTCCATGGAAGGTATTTAGTCATTATACCCCACCTGAACGAAATGGTCAAATATTTCGCCTTTTTATGGCAATACGAAGTGTACAATGTGGTGATTCAAACCAATCAAGGATATCACACTTGGTACCCTTATAAACACTGTGGTAAAATTATAGTTCATTCAACGAATTTAACAGAAGGTTTTTTGAACAAAATTCCCAGCAAGCTCAACTGTTGGTTACGAATCAACTGGTCCAAAGCTTCAATAGTTGTCAAAAACCCCTACAATGTAACAAATCCAGGAACTTTGGTATTCTTCGCTAACCAACTGTCTCAAGCCATGAAAGCCTCCTTTAAATACATCAACAACAATACCGACTACACACAAATGCTCCTAAAGGGAAAAACGATCAAATTCAGTGAAAAAATGGTCGAAGAAAACACAACTTTGGCACTTGGAGGTTTCAATTTCGGTTTAAATGTTCCCGAAAATAATGATCACACAACTTATATTTCAAGCATGGATGGATTAATTCTCCTACCACCACGCAAAACCTATCCGAAATGGAAAGAATTTCTGAATTTTTCCTCAACAGCAATTGTGGTACTTGTCACAACATTGATTCTAAATGGCTTGGTCCTTTACTGTTGTATTAGGAAACAATCAATTGAGCGATCACTTTTCCTATCGTATCAAATTTTTGTACAGTTGATGATGCCTAAAGTGCCAAAAAAACTACACCAAAGAGTGTATCTCCAATCAATTTTGTTTTTCACTATGTTGATCAATTCAATCTATTTGGGAGTTTTAAGTGGTGTTTTCACTAAACCAAGCTTTGAAACAAAAATCACAACTGTTGAAGAGTTTTTACAAACAGACATACCTCTGAAATGTAACCCCATACATATCGACTTTGTAATAAATTCGTCGGGTCTTAATAATTTCAAAATGAAGTCAAACAAAATAATTAGAAGTTTTGATCGTGGTTACGATATGGTTATGGAATTTGTTAAAAAGCCAGTTCAAGCCGTTTGCTCCACTTCGTTGCATTTAAACTACGTGAAAAATTACAAAAACTTGGAAATGATTCGAGTAAAAGTAAAATTTTCCATTTCTCGTTGTGTATTATTTGTTTTTAGACAAGTTCCGTCTATTCTATTTTCCTCCTACGTCAACGTTCCCATTTGAAGGAAAAAATCGACTACCATATAAGGGAAATTCAAGAGCGAGGTTTTGGGCAGAAATTTGAAGCCATCACTAGCATGTTTACCGATAAAAAAGAATTGGCTAAAGAACAATTAATCAAAACTCTAAACTTTGACGACTTATTTGGTGTTTTTGTGTTACTACTGTTAGGGTGCTTTCTTTCAGCAATTGTTTTCGTGCTAGAACAAGCAAAACATTTTTATAAACTTTGATTCAATTTCATTTTAATTTTTCGAAAAATGATCGACATTGTTTATTTTACAACAAAAAAGGCTATTCACATTTTAAAACTTCCTTAAAATAATTAAAAAATATTTTCTTCTTTGAGCAAGTTCGATCAGCAATAACAGTATTTTTTTTAATAAACTGATACGCTATCCATCTTCTTGAGCAATTGATCAGATTGGTGTAAAATAATAAAGTTTTGAGTACATTTTCCGTCATTTCATTGGTTGGATGAAGTGTCGAAACATCCTGAATAACCTTCTTTCAAAATAGTATGAGATAAATTTGTTACCTAAACCTAAATTTTCATCAATGCAAGACTTAATCTAAGATCCCAGTTTATTAAAACTAGAACCTGACAAACATTTCCTTTCGTAATTATTTGCAACAAATCTTCACTATCTTATTTTTCAATTATTAAAATTTTTAGCGAGTTGATTATATCGAAAATCTAAAGCAAAAAGATTATTTGTCCACTTTATGAAACGTAATGGTAGTAACACTTAAATATGATCCTCCAAAAAATCACCAAATTGCAAAAATAAACACAATAAGTGAGTTAAAAGAGAAAGTATTTCAAGTAGACAATTATTTTAAAATTGAAATTTTATAAGAACCTCACTTCTTGAATTATGACTCTCCTGCAGCTAAAATCACAGAAAAAAATCATAATTATATTCAAAAGTCAAAATTAAATATTTTAGCATTATGAAGTACTCTAGGTAAAAATTTCAACTGTGGATGATAATAAACTTCATAAAGTATTAAAATTTTCGATGTCAACATGCAAATAAATGATACATAAATTTTACAGAAAGCTAACAAAAAAAAACAACTGATACAGATTCTAAGGTCGAGTTGTATAAAAAATTAACCCTCTTTAATCCTGGTTTAAACTCATAGCGACGATTGTAAAAAAAATGTTAGGGATTTAAATCAGGATTAAAGATGATTAATCTAATACGGTGTAAGGCACAATATACAAGGTGAGTCTGCTAAAAGTATAATTTTTTCTGTATCATAAAAACTAATAAATAGATTATATTTTTCTTTACGCATTGTAGAAAAATGTTGTCAAAATTCACATTCATAGAATTGACACTAATAATACTAATAGTTTTTAGGTAATAAAATCACACAAAACAACGACCCCTAGATATCAAAAAACCTCCAAAAGAAAATCATTTTTTAATTATCAATACAAAGTTTTTTTTTTAATAATATCGTGCGATTTTCTAAAATTTTGATCTAGTTATTTATGACAGTTACGTTAACCCGATGTCCATTACGGAAATAAGGTTCCAACTGAAATATTTATATTCTTCGGTGAACATATTCACAGATAAAGCGATGCTGAAGTTATTTACGCAATACGTTTCAATGCTGATGTAACTGTCATGGATAATTAGATCAAAATTTAAAAAAATCACTTGGTATTTCGTGTCTATAATTCACACTGAAACCCTTCAATGTTATTTATTAAGTAAAATTTCGGCGTGTCACACTTTACACAATTATTGATCGATCGCGCCCTCTCTACCGCTTGTTCTCTACTAGAACAGCCACCGAAACAACTAGATGGCGCCAGAAACAAAAAACAAATAGAAACAATCGACTTACCCATATATCGGCTTTAGGTCCATCATATTTATGGCCTTGAAATAGTTCAGGAGCTGCATAAGGCGGCGATCCACACCACGTTGACAAAAGACAGCCCTCTGTGAACTGATTACTGAAGCCGAAATCGGCAAGCTACAAAAAATTTTTTTAATAATTTCGTAAAACTGAGTTAATTATTTACAAACCTTGATGTTTAAATTATGGTCCAACAATAAGTTTTCAGCCTTTAAATCTCTATGAACTACCCCCTGAGAATGACAGTAGCTTACGGCCGAAACGATTTGACTAAATATCCGTTTGGCTTCGTCTTCAGGCATTCGGCCCTTCGCCACCAAGTGATCTAAAACCCAAATATCAAGACAAATCTGCAAGATGCAAAAATCACCAAATTACCAAAAATTTCCCCGTTACTGGCATACTCTGTCACCATGTAAATGGTCTGATTCGTTTCCATAAGCTGATACAGCCTGGTAATGTGTGGATGTCTTAGTTTTTTCAGAATGGCAGTCTCTCGAAATATTTTTGTTAAGTTTTCTTCATCTAATGCAGTCTTATCTATTATTTTAATGGCCACCTGAAACAATAACGCCATCTTTAGTAAAGCGTCAAAATGTTTTCAATTGTTTGATTGGCTTTAATTCGCGGAATTGACCTAGCGCGGCTAAATTAACATTTCTGGTGTCGTAAAGAGATGATGTGAAGTTTATGCAATTATTTGTTTTAGAAATCACGACGCGGATTTCTGATTGTGATTAGATAAATGTTGCAATTGTTTAAACACTCGACCAAAGTCGATAATAAAAACTACTATTTAAAATTAATTAGTAATTAATATTCCAATAGAAATAAAAACACTAATAGCTCAATCATAAAGATTTATTCCGTAAAAACAAAACGAGAAACTTTAAACTAATCGATAAAAGATAAAATCAATATAAAACAAGAACAACACAAACTTTAATAATTTGTACAACTCAGATCATAAAAGTAAAAAATTAAAAACTAATAACCGGATATGTGAAACATGTGTGCCTAATAAACAGTTTTATTTTATTTGCACAGTTATTATTAATTTTTAACTAGTATTATGAGTTTGCAAAAGACAGAACTCAACGGAAAAGCATTTCCAAATACTTCTAATAAGAGGAAGATAACTGTAAATAAATGAGCAAACCTAGTCTTAGAGCAAGAATGCAAAATGATTTTCAAAAAATGACAAACTTTAATGTTTAAAATGTTTTCTCCTACATATTTCGTTAATATTATATATCGGAGCCTTCTGTCACGACTGATTTTCTCATATCTCACGAATACAACACACTGGAATAAATTTCCTTCTTCAAGTTTCGCATTTAAATTTATATCTTTGCTCTCAGTAATAGGTGAAAAATCAGTCCTCAGCTACCAATTTTATTAATTTTTGTAAAAATCAATTTATTGAAAAATAATCTCAAAAGACAAAAATTCTTTCTTTTTGTTTGTGATTATAAAGCTACAAGTATTTACATAACAACCAAACTTCTAGATTTTTTCAAGTCTCCAGTTTTTTCAAAATTGAGGTTAATTTCTATTCAGCTTCTTACAAAACCTATTTGTTTAAAACAATGCAGTTTAAACAAATAAACAGTAATAATTATTATTGTAGAAAAATTATTTGCTAAAAAAACTCTCCATCAAAGTTATTATTTAAAAAAAATACAAAACTGTAAAATAAACAAAAATTTAAAAAAAGTAATTCTTGAAAAAAAGATAACTAATAATCCAAAGCATGCATGTATAAAAATAAGACAAACTACAGAAAAATAACAAACAATTCACGATTTACAAAAATAATTATTTTGGTTATTCATAAAATCGTTTAACCTTAATAAAATAATCATTATTGCATTATTACAAAATAAATAGGTACATTATTAAGCATTTGGTACAAAGAACACAAATTGCTAAAAAAATAACCAAAAACACACGGTTAAAGACACAAAAATTCTATTATTATACAGGATGGTCCCGATATAACCTGCCAAATAAATTCCAGTAATAGGTGACTCTTAGCTGTTTCAAAACTATAAAAACACCAACGTCGCATTTTTTCTCAAAATTAAGTGTTATAAAATATTCATGCAATTCAAAAAAAAAATAATCGCTTATGCAATTTATAACAAGTGTTCAATATTATTTCTGGTCAGATCGCCTATGTGTGGCAATTGTCACAAAAAACGTATGTCTCGGAAACAGTGACACATGACAGCTGTCAGTGCTCCGCTTTTTAACCTCTTGCATACTTTTCGAGTTTCTGTGTCTTCCTCTAAATTAAAATCAACTTGCAAGTGTTTTCGCTGTTTTTTGCCCCACGTGCGTTTTTTTTTTTTTTTTGTTGGCGACTTTGTTTTCGCCCGGCTGGGCCCGCTCTTCTTTTCTGGACTTTTTACGTGAACTCCGCAATGATTTTTACCTTAGAACAAAAACAATTTATGGTGGAAGCCTATTTAAGAAATGGCACAAAAGTTGGTGGGGTGTGGACTTATTCTAATCAAGCAGCTCTCAATGATTATCTGGAGCAATTCCCCGATGAAGTTGTGGACGGCAAAAATGTGTAAACAAAATGTGTGCAATACTGTAAGAAAAAGGGTTTCAAAGTGCATTGAAGTAGGAGGTGGACATGTTCAACATCTTTTATAATAAAATTTATTCATTTACCTACCAATGTTTGTTTATTTTGAGTTTTAAAACAGGCACGAAAAGAGGTTAGGTGCAGGCCACATACGAAAAGGCGGCCAAAAATTCACACGTTCAACTGAGATAACGCTTGCAGAGTAAATTCTTGAACGTCTCCAGACAATTATCATGATTTGGAATGTGATTTTTATCAAAAACTCCTAAATTCAAAAATAAGACAACATTTAGACAGTTAATAGCAAACCATATGAACTTATCAGTCTTATCACGCAACCTACGTTCATGCTAGAAAGAGAAAACCACAACAAACCACGACCAGATCTAATATTGAACACATGTTACTTTTTCAATGAGAGATCTAATCATTAATAACTATTTTACAATTTTATCGATCTTATTTAAAAAAATTATTCGGTAAAATGCGACGTCGGTGTTTTTATAGTTTTGAAACAGCTAATATAAGTTGAACTCATAGACAAAAAATTTTTCTAATAGAATTCTTTTCGTTTTCGAGATAAAAATAATTGAAAATACCATTAATTTGATCCAATTTGTCAGATTTGTCACAAAAATCGGTTACAAATGATTCAACTATGGTTGCTTAGATATTGTCATTCATACAAAAATTAATTCCATTATGACTGTGAGCGTCGAATATGTGTGGATAGGGGTTAATTTATCCCCATTATTTTTGACCCAACAAAAAAGGTTTTCCGCACTTGTTGGATCTTTCTAATGACCCAGAATTTTTTGGCAGCTTATATCGGGACCACCCTGTATTTGAAACAATAATAATTTGTGCCTAAGTTAATTTTTTTGCTTTATACTGGAACAATTTCGACATAAAATTCACATTTCATTAGCTAACAAGTAGCATACAATAGGTGTTAATACACTTATTTGAAACAGAAACAGAAGAAATACATTATCTTATCATTAACTTCTTGTTGGATTTCCTTGGCGTGGAACGGTTAACAAAAACGAATAAAATCCCTTCACACCAAACGTTTATTTGCAACACGTTATGATATGAAAAAAAGAAAAAATTCAATGTTAGGAGTATGTTACTGAAACTCATTAATTTCATTTATTAGTTAATTTCTTTAAATTATAATTTTCGGAAGCCAGATCTTACCACATTTTTAATAATATAACTTTTTTTAAGTATGGCATTTTGTAATTAGTTTTTAAAGGCTTTTATTTAACTTATGTTGATGTCTGCCTGTCTGTTTCATATCTTTGGAGCCAAATTTGAAAGGGTTCCTGTTGTCACAATGAATTGAAATTTTGCATACTTACTTAATCTGCGTGACAATGCAATCCTATGTAGTGAAATACCCCTTAAAGGGGTTAAATGGGGTTTTGAAGTTTTAGGTTATGTTTACAAAGGGGTTTTCGATGTGTACATACCGTAATTTATACCAACATAAACGGTATGTTGGTTATTGGGAAATATATTAATACCTAATCATTTTCATTACATTTCGTTACAAACAAATGTCGCTGTTTTTTTTAACTCATTTATCTTGGACGATAGACACAGAACAGAGGTTAGGATGTGCTTTCAAATACTAACAGATGTTTTCTATCACATACCGCTAAACAAGTTTGCACATATCAGCAAAATAATGGTGTTACAATAATACAGCGAAACTAAATCTCAGAGAAAAAGACATTTAGAATAAGTAAAGACTAAAAAGCAATAAATAAAAAAAAATTAAAAATTGTATTTTTTAGAATTTTTAGTATATTACGTACCGTAAACTGTAAGTGCAATTTTTTTGGTCGAGAATGCAATATTGGGAAACCGAGGGTACCGAGGTTTCCTAAGCGTTCGAGACCAAAAGAAGAACTTACAGTTTAAGGTTAGTAAGCTATTTTTAACAATACCTGCACAAATAAGAAAAAGTAAAACATTTTCTGAGTGTATTTTTGTGAAAAATCAATAAACGTCAGATTGTTGTCAAATTAAAAACGTGTGTGACGTTCGTTTCGTGTTAGGGATACAAAACAAAAAAAACATCACTTTAAATCAACATTTGTTGCAAAATCAACGCTTCAATACTGTTCTGAAGGTATTTCAAGTGAAAAAATAGAAAAATTGATAATATTAAAGAGGCTGCAAGGTTTGCTTGTGCATCATTTTTCATGGAACACGAATGGCATACGTTGGTATGTAATATTTACTTACAGACCACAGGCTGTAAGTAAAATATTATTGCACAGTAACCATGGAAATTTGCACCTGACTAAAAAGTGCCGCTTACTATGAAAGATATTTGTCAGTGAATGATGACTTACAGAACAGGTATTGCTAAAAAAGCTTTTAAGTAAAAGATGCACTAAAAAGAAAAAAATAATGTTAACAATACGACATTACAGAATTACTTTCTTGAATTGGGCACTGTTCCCAAAGCTTTTATAAATTTTAGAATCCCTTAGAAGCAAAAATATTCTCCTCTGATAGAAAAACATTATTTTTTACTTTTTGGTGCATCTTTTAAACAAAAGCTTTTTTCTAAAAAATACAATTTTTTTATTTATTTTTGTTAACACTGAAGTACATTTTGAAAATACCTAAAACGTAAATCAAGTTTAAATCAACTTCAGAAGCCGCTAATTCTCTTATTAAATAACGTAGCAACAGAAAGAAACATTTGAAACACCTAAAGAATAAAGAATGTCCAAATAATATTTTAAAATACTCTAACAAATTTTAATCTTCGGCACTGTCAAAATTTACGGTTTTTCTCCTGTGTAAGGAAGTTTTGACAACTGTCAATACGAAACGTCAGATTATTTTTAGCAGATTTAAAGCAATTTTAAGCCTTGTTGAGTCTAATTCGAAGAATAAAATGTATTCAACTCGTTTTCGTGTAAATCGGTTCATTTACACTCAAACTCGTTAAATAAATAACTATTATTCTTCGACACTGTCAGAATTTATTATTTTTCTACTGTGTAAGGCAGTTTTGAAAACTGTTTGGCACTTCTCAATTCGAAACGTCAGATTATTTTTACATATTTAAAGCAATTTTTAGCCTTGTTGAGTCTAATTTGAAAAATAAAATATTGTATTTAACTCGTTTTCGTGTAAATCGGTTCATTTATTTCATCTCGTGAAAAAAGCGTCCGATTTACACTCAAACTCGTTACATAAATAACTATTTTTAGGTGCAAAAAAAACGGGTTATTATTTATAACTAATTTTAACTGTGGATTATTTTTGTGATCACTTTTCACACTTGTACTTGTACTTAGCTATTTAAAATTTGGTTATCACTAACTTTTTTGAAATTCTTGGAAATACATAAAGGTAAAATAGATTGTTGTCAAATCGGTTTAATAATTTAACAACCTTTTGTAAAAATAAAATTTAATTTTGAAAAACGTAATTAATTAATTAATTACTAAACTGATTTGTTAATGAAAGCAATTAATAATAATCGATATTGTTTAAAGCACGAAAGAGCGATATCGAATGAGTGCCTTTAATAGATGAGATTATTATTATTATTAATCGCCCATTAACAAACAAGTTGATTACATTTTTTCGTTGTCCGCCTTTTGTTCTGGTGGAAAAAATTGAAATTAATTTTACCAAATCAAAACCAATTTCATCTTTATCATCGCACCATCTTTTCAACTTTAACAGCTGTCAATAAAATTTAAAACTCTTGAAATTAGGAAAGAAGTGAAAAGAGAAAAGTGATA
The DNA here is from genome assembly GCA_939628115.1 of Tribolium freemani. Lineage (NCBI taxonomy): Eukaryota > Metazoa > Arthropoda > Insecta > Coleoptera > Tenebrionidae > Tribolium > Tribolium freemani. Next base: position 14,245,636 of record OW626788.1, read on the forward strand.
AAGTGTAATAATGAGCGTTCAAATAAAAACCTGGGCTCAGGAGGCTGTGGAATCTTCTTTTGTTTTTTAATTTTCCAGCGTAGAAGAATTTGACATTACGAAATGTCAATATTGTCAAGCGAAAATCTCCTTTGACTTCACTTAAAAACCTGCTAAAAGTTAAAACAAGGGCCACAGTACAGAGTAATAGCCACAGCAGAAATGCGCAGTGACCCAAAGCAGCCATAAAATCAAAAATTTGGGTGGGAAAATATCTAACCTCAAATCTTTTTGACATTTCATAAACGATAAATGACTGCAAACAACTATTGCCGGATCCGGTTACATTGTTCCCATGTTCAAATTTAAAGCACTGCCAACTGGGCCAAGATTTTTAAATGAACGCACGATAAAATGTGTGAGACGTAATTTTTGCAATCTTTCAAGTGCAAATGGTAAAGAACAGGTCGCCAAGAGCCACGGTAATTGTACCTCAACGGATCGTTTATGGTGAGATTTGTTTCGAAATTCCACCTCGACAATTTTTAATCAAGCTGTAAAAAGTGGTAAAACGTTGACTCCAATTAACGTTTTAATAAACAAAATCACAAAAAAAAATAGTCAAGATAAAGTATTAAAAAGATAAGATACACAATGCGAAATGACAAACAAAGCTCGAACATTTAGATCAGGCAGCAACAATAAACAAACTAAACAAAAACCAAAGGAGAATCAATGAATTTCAAAATTAAGTATTTAATTCATGTCAACCAACTGAGTCCTTCACTGTTACTCCAAGGCAAAGCCAATTCGAAATACTTGAAATAATTGAATTCAAAAACTCCTTATCAGTCCACTCATTCCAAACGCCTGTATTGTTCCTCTTGATAAGAAAACAAGCCAGTGTCATGTGATAAAACCCGTTACTTTCCAACTTCTCTCATTGTGTGAATTTCACACGCTGATTGTTTCGAATTGGGAAAAATTCCCAATGTCCTTGAACCCCACCATTATCACTAATGCAATAATATTTACACGAGATAAAAAATCGGTTCGTTATCACTGTAATATAATGATATAACCGGTTCGATACCGGTTCCTCTTTCGATCCACCGTTGCCGATCAATAAAAATAAAATTTGTTTGGGTGTGCGAAATTCGACGGTGTGTCACTCGTCGGGTTTCTTTGATCTCGAAAAGCACTTTGATGACGAGATATATTGCAATAATAACAAACGACGAATTAATTTGTCGATTGATACCTGGGTCGATTCCACTCGAAAATCGATCCGTTTAATTGGAGGCAATTAGGTTGCCGGTCCTCTAATCATTATCGGTTAAAAGTCGAGGAAATGCCCATGACCGACAGTGGCGTAGCGAATGATTTTTTTTATGATTTGCGGTTGTGATAGAGATATCATTGTTGTGACGTGGAGATGAGATAAGAGGCGAGAAATGGACCACATTTGATGAATCGTTCCACAGTTGGTTCAATGATGAAACGTTGAAAGGCAACCTTATACTCGACCTAGGTCAAGTTTCCAATCAAAATGTAGAATTTCAAAGCGAAACTTAAATAATTAGGTTATCGATTGGACTTACCCAACTGCTTTAAATTGCAAACCTTAGAACCTTCAATTAAATTTTGATCAAAATATCTGAAATGTCTCATCTTCTGCCGATTGTTGGTAATTTAATTTCTGAATAACTCTGATCAGAAATATCTTTGAAGACAAGTCTAAAATTCAAATTATGTTATATTAATTAACTATTTACCGTCTAGTTCTGAAGAGAAAAAATGTTAATTTAATTAATCTAGACACATAACACACTTCGAAATAATCGTAGCGAATAACAAAATAAATCTAACTTATCAACAAATGTAATATCGGATGATCAATAATTACAGTTTAAGTTTGCACTGTTGGATAAATGGTGATGATTGTCAGATATTTAAAGAAACTAATAAGTTCTTATTACACTAAACTTTGTTTAAAAAACAGTAAATTAAAACCTCAGGAAAAATTAAAATTAAAATTAAGCTAAGTCTATGTTCAGACTACGGATCCATAAATACTAGGATGCGATATGTCATAAATAAAACGTTCCCGTTCTCGTTAGTTCCATTAGGGTCGTCAGATAGCGCAGTTGTTTCCACTCTGTATAAGAAAAACATGACACATAGAGCATTAACTTCCCAATAGTAAGAGGTAAAGATAAAATTGTCTCTAAAACTATATTTAAAAAAATATATATTCTTGTCAATTTGCACGTTCCGTCTTTTTCAAAACGCTGCAAATAAGGTTGAAGATACAAAGAGAACGTAAGAAAGAAAATTGAAGAAAATTAAAATTTTCTTTAAAAAATACATCATTCTACTGTTCTCTAAAAATAAAAGTGTAGGTAAAATCCTATTGCTTCAAATAAAACAATACTTGCTGATTTTTACATCTAACAAAATCGTAACAACTACCTCAATAATTAAAAAAAACAACATTACAACTAAACTATCGCGGTCAATATACAGGGTGATTTATTTATGGGCTATTTCTGACATGTCCTGAAATGCAACCAAAAATACTAAATTACACTTACCACTTAGATACTATATCCCATTTCAGTTCATAGTAGAATTTTGCAACAGCGCATATGAATTTTTTGGAGTGAAATTGAGCACAAATTGAGAGATTCTAGTGGGTTTTCTTAGCTAAAAACGTGGCGCTGGGATTTAGTTGAACACAGGATTCTTCTCTATTACAGAAACTCTTAATTTGTGCTTTATTTTTCACTCCGAAATTCAATTGCGCTGTTGCAGTTCGACTATGAACTGAAATGGGATATTAATTTAATTTTTTAACATTAATAAATAAATTTGCACTGGTTTTTTATCTTTTAAATAATAATACAAGGTGTGTTAAAATGATTTTAATTTAGTTAACTTTGAAACTGATAAAAAAATTAGCATTCTTAAGTGGATAGAATGCGACTAAAGCACGAATGCAATACAACGTTTTATCAACAATCATCACATTAACAAAATGGAATTAATCGAAGTTAAATTTTAATTTTTTCAATATTTCACTAGTCAAATAAAATTACTTTATTCCACTTGTGGATAATAGTAGTGCAATAAAGTTACTTTATCCCACTAGTGGATAATAGGTCTCCTTATATGCTTCATAAGTGTGGAAAAAACTCCAATTATAACGTGATTGTGGATACTAGTAGATTATTTTATAAGGGGTAAATGTGATAGTTTATGTGGGGAAGCTGAATGTATATTTTGCCGAATGCAATGAGGCAAATAATTCAGCTGAGCCACATAAACTCACATTTACTCCGAATAAAATATACTATTTTATCCGCAAACGTATTGGTGAAGAGTAAAGAGCAATTTTGAGCACCACTAATTTAAAGGTAAATGAATAAAATAATCAGGAAGCTTTGCACGTGAATCATTACCATAACAATGCTTATAAGCAAACGTCAGTCTTGGATTTTTGTGTTGAGATTTTCGAATGTGATGAGTATTTTTTAATTTAACTAGTGCAGTGACTCCCGTTTTACAATGAGGGAATCATCACCTCTTGAGCGAAGCAGCAAAAGACACAAGAAAGTGAAAACAATGGTAAATCATGATGACAGATAAAAGTAAAAATCGCTTTATCTCATAAAAACGTTTTACCCCAGTCCGGTAAAGGTGGTCCGAGAACTAGATCTTTTACCTGAGACATTCTGTCTCAAAATTGTCAGTTTTGTGACGTTTGAGGATAAAATGCTTTTATTATCGAAGCTTATTGCCGAATTGAAAAATTCAATGTTTGAATGCCTGTCAGTAGTTCTATGAAGCGGCATTTCTGATTTCACATGAGAATTCTAGGCGACTAGATGAAAATCATTTTAACACACCTTGCATAATAGTCCAAAACAATATTTAACGAAAACTAACAAGACAAAGTTGACAATACTTAAAATAATGCAGTCGTAGATTGATTATGAAATTTTTTCGTAGTAGTCGTCCTGCAGATAAATAAACACCAGTTTTACCAGATAATCGAAAGAATTACTTAGGTTTTGTCTAGGTTTCTTTTCAACTAATTTACAGAAAAGTCATTTCAAAACATTTTAAAGGATAAATTTGCTCGATTGTATAGATATTACAAAATGAATATATACAGCGTGATTCTTAAATAGACCGACAAAATTCTCCCCATGGTAGTACATGCCGGGAAAAATAGTAAAAAAATTCCTTGTATAACCGTTTTCTAAATAAAAAAAAAGTTATGTTAGAGATAAAGCGTACGCCACTGATATGTTCGTAAGAAGTATTAGCACAGTTAGTGGAAAGCATGATACTCATCTGATGACAAGGTACTTGATCAATGCAACAATAATCATTGTTTATTATCGATATTCATGATGAAAACGAGCACATTTTTTCCAATACAATTAGTTTGAACTCATGACCCTGTATAGACAGAGTGATTCAAAAGTCTCAACTAATTTAAAAGTTCCTAAAACAAAAAATTGATTGACTGCGTCTTTTTTGACGAGATATAGCTCTTGAAAGGTTAGTATTTTGGATTAAGTTTTTGCCACTACAGATCCTGTTTTTTTAAATTTTAATCCTGTTAGAAAAATCAGTAATTTGTGTCTTATGGTGTACAAATAAACACTTAACAAACTCACAAATTCGACAATAAATTAAATCTGACAATATTGAAAACAAAAGAGCAACAATTAATGAATAGCTAATGTAATTTATAGATTCAATGAGAGACCTAATCATTAATAACTATTAATAATTATATTTATTTAAAAAAATAATTCGATAAAATGCGACGTTGGCGTTTTTATAGTTTTGAACAGCTAATAGAATCAGTCAATTTAGACAACGCGATGACAAAACATAAAGCTGCGTCCACATTATGCCGATCGGCAAGCACCGAACGGCAATGCCGATTGGGTGTAGACATGCCGCTCGGCCAAAAGTTACGTAAAAAAAAGTTATGTAAAAAAAGCCGATCATGCCGATTAAGCTGCCGATCGGCATAATGTGGACGCAGCTTTAAAAAACAAGTCGGTGTGATACGGCTTAAAGCCTTCTAAAATATAAAAATATTCCATGCATCTGTAACCCCAAAAACTGACCTAGAACAATGAACTCGCTTTTCCAAAGTCATTACATTTTATCACCTCAGAAATGTCACACAAAGTGACCTTGACCCATTTAGCTTGTGCCTCAAGCATTGGGTTTAAAAATGTCCTTGACCCAGATACAATTTTTCGACGAATGTAATAATGACCAACCCCTGATTTATGACTTGACGTTCCGCCCCTGTCAAATCAAATCAGTGTCAGTCAGTAGTTACAGCAATAAATCAATGACAGACAGATCGTTATCGCGATCGTAATCCAGTGGCGCCCGTCAAAAAATAGTTTTTGCACCGTTTCCAAAATCAGATAAGCTCAGTTTGGTACGACATGACGTCATCGTTTGACAGCCGTTTGTTGTCAAATCGGTGTCAATGCCCCCATGTCAAAAGGGTGCAAAAGGGAAACAAGAGGTCAACAAACTCGACGAAAACAATCAGGCCGGAGAAAAATCAATCCGTCCTTGAAATTCGATAAGACAACACGAACGACATAACCTCCAAATATTTACATTGCGAATTAGCATCTCGAAAATATCTGACGTCGCCGCACGGTATCACATTGTTTCAATTAAGAGGAGTCCGGGGTGAAACATTGACCTAACCTAAACCGGGAGACGGATTTTTCCCGTCGTGAAACAAAAGAGGCTCTCCGAAACAAACGAAACAATTCTGACATTTGGTGTGTTGATGTGCGAATATTTACCTTGGTTCTGGTGACAATGTGTGTGGCCAGTTTGACAACGGCGAAATTACCCTTTCCGATGGTTTTTTCGAGTTCGTAATAACCGACACGCACTAATTTTTCAACGTTCGACGATTTCGCGGACATTTTTCACCGTATTTTGGTGTCAGCTCGTCACCAAATAATATTCTACAGGCTACTAGATTTTAGTACGTTGATTCACATGTAGATCTCGCTCGGCTTTTACGTCACGTGACGTCACCGGTACATTACGGGAAGAAATTCGACGATAAGATCGATGTTATGGAAATTTATGCCCCTGTAATACAACTTTATCACTCGCATTTTCCTATTTGCACCTTTTACCGAGGCGTCAAGACGGAAAATCGCATGGCGATCAAAGATCCGCCACTTGGAATGCACACGCGTACGGCTGGTTGCATACGTCACTAAATGCATTCTAGCTATTTCTGTTATCGGAAAATATGGAAATGGAGGAATTTTCATATTGAAACGAAAATAAATCTATCACGTCGACCCATTTAATTAGCTATTCTGTTGTAATCACACTTATGCTAAAGAAAAGAACAATTACTTCCGCGGTTCGAGACCAGTGCCGTGGGAGACTTTTTTTCTCTTTTTTTTGGGAACAAAATATTCTTATCTAGCACACAAATAAAAGAATTATTCATGATTTCATTAAATTTTTTCTCAATTCTTCTAAACCGTGACACCAACTGCACACAAAAATTCAAATAAAATATACAGGTTGTTCCAGAAACAATTGAAAAATCAACCAAATGTTGATCAATGATCACAACAAATGATTATCTATAGGATGTGTCAAAAGTCGCGGACACGCTCTAGAGAGGATACAAGTGCCCTTACTGACCGCTAAAAAAATAATTAAAAAAATCATTGCTCCTTATTTAAGATGCAGCAGCTCGTAAAAGTTGCAAAAAATGCATACTTTACTATGGAATTGTAGGAAAAGCAGGCCTGTTAACTTTATTTTTAATGATTTATTTTAATGATTACTTGATTTATTATCTAATTTTTCCAAAAGAACTGTAAGAAAACATTTTGTTTGGTTTTTGAAATGAGCTAAAACCACCAGTTTAAAAGTGCAGCAACATTTGGCAATATTTAGTAATGTTACCATGGTAATACCATTGATTAACTTCTAATTAATCAATGGTAATACTTTTGGTTAATATTTTTCTAAACCTATACGTAATACGGGCTTCTGGATATTTTCAAAAACAAATTTATAACCTCTCAAAGGTTTCGCTTATGCCTTTTTCCTAACTTTAGCCTTAAGATGATTGAAAATTTTCTAAAAAACTCAATTTCTTTATAACAACGTACTTTTATCGAACAATATCGCCAAACCTGGCTGAAAAACATAAATTGATCACTCATTTATTTTCCCTGTTTCGTTCGGTTGGTTCGATTTTGAATTGAAGACCCTTTTAGTTTAAATTAAAACACACACCGAAAAATAAAAAAAATTGGAAAAAATAAGACAATAAAACATATACTTGGTCAAAAATGGTGTTTTTAATGTTAATTTTTGCCTGAGATTTTACTAAAACAGACTAAATTATGACAATATCACGAATTACCCACTTGATTTTTCTTGTCGCTTTCGACTCTTTCGAGCGCTTTTGTGCGTGAACATGTTGTTATAGGTATTTGCCTTTTTGAAACATTTCAGTACGTTTTTTAAGTAATATGTACTGTTTTCGCGGCACCACAAGAAAAACAATATACAGGATGGTCCCGATATAACCTGCCAAAAAAATTCTGGGTCATTATAAAAATCCAACAAGTACGGAAAACCTTTTTTGTTAGGTCAAAAATAATGGGAACGAATTAACCCCTATCCACACACATCCTACGCCACTGATCACACTCATAATCAGGAATTAATTTTTAATCCTCGAAAGAATGACAATAGTATCTAAGCAACCATACTTGAATCATTTGTGACCGATATTTGTGACAAATCTGACAAATTGAATCAAATTAATGGATGGCATTTTCAATTATTTTTATCTCGAAAACGAAAAGACTTTTATTACAAACAATTTTGTGCATGAGACTATGAGTACTCATATTAGTTGTTTCAAAACTATAAAAAATTAGCTGTTATAAATTATTCATGCACTTCAAAAAAATAATAGCTAATGTAATTTATACTTTCAATGAGAGATCTAATAATTAATAACTATTTTACAATTTTATTAATCTTATTTATAAAAATAATTCGGTAAAATGCAACGTTGGCGTTTTTATAGTTTTGAAACAGCTAATAGTCAGCTATTACTGGATATTATTTGGCAGGTTATCTCGGGACCACTCTAGAAAATTATTTCTCCATTTTTCGAGAATAACGTACTTTTCTAAGCTCAAGACTTTGTTTTTTCCTGAAATTTCGGTAAACTACGCAAAAGAAAACACTAAATTGAATTGAGAATTTGAGCACATTTTTTGATCACAGACGCAATTATTTTGTGGAATTTCGTCAAAAATAAATGGAGAGATCATTATAAAATTTGCTTGAAATAATATATTGTGTCTTAAGGGCATAAAGTAGCCATTTACTAGACTTTTTTGAAAGCTTGAACACATTTTTTAAGTCATTAAATTTGATCTAAAATCCCACAATTTGTGCCTGTTTCATGTGCTTTCTAGCACACAAATAACGTGAGATCAAAAATCAACTCAATTAGAGCAAGCTGTGCCTGCAGAACTTTAGCCATATTTTAGCCGTTTATTTACACTTTAGCCACATTTTAGCCGCTTATTTACGGCCGCACAATTGAAGTTAAGTTGTCTTATGTTGGTTTTACACAGCATATGATGTGGCTAAAGTATACTTCACTTTCAAGGCTTGCTCTAAATGAGTATATTTTCGATCTCATGTTATACAGAGTGCTCAAAAACTGGTGCATCAACTCAGTGGTACGTTCTTGAAAAGCATGTGTAGATTGCAGAAAAAATCTTGAAAAAAATCCTAAAGTCATATTTTAAAAAAGCTGGAGCTACAAACTTATTTTGTTAACTTCTTCAGTTTTCATTATTTTTTAATGTTTTTATGTTTCATACTAAGTAATTGTTCTCTAACAAAACCATGAATAATTACTTTTAAATTTACTATTAGACATTAGCAGTATTTTGAATTTAAAGAAAATTAAATTTATCAAAAAAATCACAATTTTCTAGGAAACCGTTACAAAATTAATTTATTTTTATTGTTGATCAAATTATATTGCGGTTACGACTGTTAGACAACGTTGCCATATACCATTTATTTAAAATTTGTTATTATGTAAGCAATTCTCTACCACACACCATTGAGTTGGTGCGCCGGTTTTTGAGCACATGGTATATACAATTATGGTTCAAAATTTCGTTAAAATTAAGCAGAAAAATCAAGAAATTAATATTTCAGTTTCAGTCAGTAAAGTTTTTGTTAAACCGAGTTGAAAAACTCTTCAATCGGACCTAACTGCACCTATTTTTTTGCAAAATATTGCGAAACTGGACCAGAATAGGTATCACTAAATTATATGGCAGTGTTTTGTTTTTCAGGCGTTTTAGTATTTCAACCACACGTTCTCAAAATTTCTAGAAAAATAAGCCGAAAGATCATAAAATTACATGTTCCTATTCTTATCGTCTATAGATTTCTTTAATGTGATTTTGCTAAACGGGACCAAAAACCCCTATACTGAGTCAAAATAGAAAGTAAGTCATTTTTCAAAGTGGCTTGATTAAAAACAATGCTGTGCAAGGGCTCGTGAATTTTCAGACTTAAAAACAGTGCAACCTTAAAATAGTATATTATTTACCGAGTTTGAGTGTAAATCGGACGCTTTATTGTCGAGTGGATTTTTAAACGTCGGATGATAACGAGAGGTTTATCATCCATGAGGTGAAATAAATGAAGCGATTTACACGAAAACGAGGTCAATACAACATTTTATTCTTCGAATTAGACTCAACAAGGCTTAAAATTGCTTTAAATCTGCTAAAAATAATCTGACGTTTCGTATTGAGAAGTGCCAAGCAGTTGTCAAAACTTCTTTACACAGGAGAAAAACCTAAATTTTGACAGTGTTGAAGAATAAAATACATTATTAATTATTATTTTGCTTATTTTTTCGGGTATCTTAAAGCATTTTTCGGTTAGGAACACGGTTATTTTAAGATATTTCAGCCATAAATCTAAAAATTTTGCTAAATTTGTTCATATAAATCACACAATTAGATCGAAATTGATATTTTTGTTTGCTACATGCTCGAGTTTAGTTGGTTTTTGATCGAAATTTCGTCACAAATAAACCGCAAAAACATAAAATTTGTATTAGCTGTTTCAAAACTATGTAAACGCCAACTTCGCATTTTCTCTCAAAATTAGTTGTTATAAATTATTTATGCACTTCAAAAAATGAATAGCTAATGTAATTTATAGTGTCTATGAGAGATTTAACAATTAATAACTATTTTACATTTTTATCAATCTTAATAAAAAAAAATATTTGGTAAAATGCGACGTTGGCGTTTACATAATTTTGAAACAGCTAATACTCTATTCATGTTTTAAAACTGAGTTAGAAAAAGTCCAAGCAGTTAAGTTACGAGTCAGGTTGTTTCGAAGTTGGAAATAATGTTTTTTTGACTTTAATCTGAAATTTATATTTAACTCGAAATTAACTTGACATTGAAATAAGGGCCTTAAAAGACAGAAATATTTCATATTTGTACACATACAGTGAGGCGATTTTTTCCATCTCAAGTATTCTCAAGATTGTTTAAATTACATTCAAGGTCAACAAAAAAAAAATTTAAAAAATCCAATCCTACATAGTGATTCGAAAGGACCACCCCTAATCACAAAAGGTGGTCTGAGTTTTTTGAATCACCGCGTATACCTACTGAAATAACCCAGTTAAAAATGTAAGCCAAATCTTTCATAATATGCGCACTTGATGACCTTTGGCTTCTCTTGCCATTGTTCCACCACTGCTTTCCGTGCGCTGGGAAAATATGAATAAACAATTGTCAATTTGTCCTGAGTGTACTTATGACGTCACAGGATGACGATGTCGGTCATCGCGCTCTAGATCAAATGCTGCATGCGACATTGCATAAATCTTTGATGCGGTTTAAACCTTTTTCTTGACGTCATCATTTCGGAAATCTTGCACTAATTGCTTAAATTTATCGATCAGACTTGACATTTAAGATATATCTCCCCGTGTTCATTTTCACTCATTTTGTATACCTAATATAATTTATTTCTCCATTCAATGAGAGCAAACGCAGATCGAGTAATCAATGATTTCGACATTTTTTTCTGTCCAAAAAATTTCGCCTAAACTATCCGGAAATTAACCAAATTATTAGGTTGGAAAGAAAGTTTTGCCCGTTCTATGTTCAGGAATGAAAAAGACCTTTAAAATTGATTAAAATAAGACAAGTTATATAGGGTGATTCACATAACTTTACGACTCTGACGAATTTTAAATGCAACTAGTAAATCACTACTCAATTATAATTTGATTCAAAAACACTAATAATTATAAATTTGTTTATGATTTGGATATTCCTTGCAAACCTTACAAAATTAGGTTCTTATTGCAGTCTCTGGCGATTTTGTTTTGGCCAATTTAGGCGTAATTCAACCTCCAATGTATAATGGGTTGCATTTAAAGTTTGTCAGGGTCGTAAAGTTATATGAATCACCCTGTATATATCCTTCGAAAACTTATTTTATTGCCTTTAATTTAACCTAGTACACACGTTTCGATTATTGGTTCTCTGTTAATGTGAGAACTCGAGGTGCTAAGTGCGGTTTGGCCAAAAATAATAAAAAAACCTGCAAATCTCATTTTTCACAAATTCATACAGAAGCTCTACGCAAAAGAAGCAAGTCGTAGTTTCCTGAAGGTGGCTATTCCTAGATTTCACATAAAAGAAGCACTTTTTTGGTTATTTCTTGGTGCCATTCAGAATTGTGCATTGGAAGCTGCTTCCACGACGCCAAACCGTAACATCGGATGTCTTTGGTGTCCAACTCGACCGCGTACAAAAAAATCTAATTGCGCAGGGAGTCAAGACAGCTCATGTTTTCTTCCATCAGGAGCTCGAAAAACCACGAAATTTCCATCAACCTCTAGCAAATCTGAACGAGTTGGGCTAGGAATTATTTGAGTTGTCCAGCTTATAGCCCTTATATTGCACTAACAGACCACCACTTGTTCAGGTTGCTCGGACACTTCACACATGGACGATACTTTGAAAAGTAGGACCATCTCCAGCAGACAATTGCTGCTTTCTTCACACAGAAATCGACAGCGTTTTATAATTGGGGAATTTTATTGTTGCATCCTCGTTGAAAAAGGATATTCGAAAGTAATGACTAGACCACAAATGACTAATGACAAATAAACAAATATGAATACAGGGTTATTCAGTATAAATGACGACCCTGGCACATATTAAGGTGCAACCCAAAATACATCTTTCACTTGTGCCTGGATCCATGTTCAAATTAATGAAAAACGGTGAATCCAAGTTTGCGCCCTTTGCGATTTGACAAATTGTCAAGTAACGTCAAGAGAAATAATGACAATTATATTAAATCTTGAAAAATAAAAGTAAAACACTTTATAACAAAAGTATAATAACGAAAACAGTAAGAATATAACCTAATAAATGTTTACAAAAGATGTTCAATGTGACTACCATTACTTTGTTCGCAAGCTTCGATCCTATATAAAAATGAATTTCGAACACGTGCCAGAACCTCTGGGCCAATTGATATGCGCTCCTGTGTTATTCTGTGTTGTAACTCGACCATATCATCAAACGGTGTTGCATAAACTTGCTCTTTCACAGCTCCCCATAGAAAGTAATCTAACGGTGTTAAATCAAAATGACGGTTTTCCACTAGTTGCTCTCTAACAAATTCACAAAATCTTAGCCTTTTTGGAAAATCTGTAACGCGCAATTCTTGAACAGTTTGCATGCGATATGGATGAAACTTGTTTGTTTTCAATATTCGTGAAACGGAAGATTGGCTAATTCCCACCTGTCTTGCGATGCTTTTCTGTCCTACATGGGGATTTTCTGTGACCATTTCCAAAACTTCCATTTCATGATCAATGTCTGTGGCTCTTCGTACCCCTCTGCGTTTATCTGAAGGCCAATTAAACCGTAGACACATCTCCAATCGTTTAAAAATTTTGTCCGTTGGTGTCCTCCGACCTGGGTAACGCTGTGCGTATAGATTAACTGCGGCGACAGCATTTTTACGACATTCCCCATAAATTAAGAGCATATCAGTCTTTTCGTTATTACTGAATGAATACCGAGGCATTTTTTTAAAGAGCTGTAAAATGTGTCAAAGACTGTCACGTTGTCACCAACTCAAACTTTTGTTAGCAAACTTGGATTCATCGTTATGTATTAATTTAAACATGAATCCAGGCACAAGTGAAAGATGCATTTTGGGTTGCACCTTAATATGTGCCAGGGTCGTCATTTATACTGAATAACCCTGTATATTGTAACTTTATTTTCATTTGTAATAAAAATCAAAAAATGGGCAAAACTTTCTTTCCAACCTAATATATTGTCATGTAGTTATTTTGAACAAAAGCTTTCTTGCGAGATTTTTTTTCTAACACAGACTATACAATCACCAGCAGGTTATAACCAAATTTATAATATTTTTGCTGTTTTACAGGCAGCAACCCACTTAGATCGCATGCCTATACATCACTAAAACCGAAACCGAAAACAGAGTTAGGTATTTTCCGAAAATTGGTTAAAGCGGGCCGTGAAATTACCAAACCGAAGTGCATTTATTCTAAAGTTTCGAATATTTTCAACGTTTTTCAGCCAGAAACTAGCAACATCTCACTAAACTGATCTGAAATATTGCTTTTGTCATATAAACCAAGTTATTTTTGTAAAATTTTGCTAAAACTGACTAAAACTGGTAAAAACATAAGTTTTAAATTGATTTTACTCAAAGTCTGTGAGTTGTATCGAAACCACATCGAAACAATGCAAGAGACATTTTTGGTGGATAAAACTATGGAATTTAAGATTTTGTTGTTTAAAATGTCAAAAAACTAAAGCCAAAGTACCTAGGGAACTTTTCACCCAATGCCCCCAATTTGGGACGCCTCTGATTAAAAGTATAAACGTCATCAACTGTACCAAATTTTAAAATTATATTGGAACCCTGCGACATTGCATGCCATAGGAACGAAGCCTGGACGACTAATTGTTGTTAAGAAATAAAATGGTCCTCTCTCAAAATTGTATTTATTAAAATAGTTATTTATGATATAAGTGTTAAAAGTGCAATTTTATGTTGCGAGTGGGGCAGTTTGCGGAACGAGCACAGCGAGTGGAGCAACCCCACGAGCAAAATAAAATCACTTTTAACACGTATATCATACAACATTTTTTCTACAAACACCACTATTGATCACATTTTAAAAATAGAAGAAGCTGCCAGTAGAGCAACATTAAATCTGTTGCCGACTAAATCGAAGCAACAATACGAATTAGCGTTTAAGCGTTTTCAAAATTGGTGCGCCCAGAAGAATGTTGTTGGAAAATACAACGAAAGTGTTTTATTAGCGTACTTTGAAGAACTTTTGCCCCAAAATTATCTTGTTGACAAAGGCTGTCATTTCACTTTTAACATTAGTGTTAAAAGTAGACCACGTGATTTACTTTTAACACGCTACTATTTAATATTATATTTTTAAAGGCAGTATGCCGTGCAAAAAATTCAATTTTTAGTAGCGTTTGTAGAAAAAACATTATTTTATTATTATTATATTTCTTAACAACATTCACATAACATAACCTCTCACATGGATCCGAACGGTAATATCCGAACAATCTAATTTGACAATTGATTTAAAAAAAAATCCCAGTATAGGTGCGATGAGGATGCTGATACCGACTGCATTTTTTCGCATTTATTATGACGTCATACTTTTTTGAGACTGTATATTCAAAAATATTTTTCTGAAATGGGGGTATAGAGTATAAATAACATCTACAAAATATCACAACTCCAACTTTAATTATAACTGAGCTACAGAAGACGCGAGCTGGGCTGGACCAGGTTGTATTTATAATTAACAAATTTAAAAAAATAACAAATGAAAAAGTGAATAAATTAGGTCCAATGTCCAAAACTCAGTTTTTGCATTGGATTTTCCTAAACCGAACCAAAAAATTCACAAAACTCACTCAAAAATAATACGTTATGTTATTTTTTACGAGTGTTATAGTACATTTTCAACCAGAAGCGAAAGCTAAGTTATTAATAAAGTGTCTACAAATGAATGTGGGATCGTATAAGTATAAGGGCGTATAAGTCTTGACCTTAGGTCTGGAATTAAACAATTAAAAGTAGGACCAGCAGGACTGGGATTAAACAATTAAAAAAAAATACAAAAAAAAGATAATTGTATTTAGCAAGGTAATAAAAAAACAAACAGTTTATGAAATTTAATTCGACAACTAAAATTAAACATTTTATCGCCTCTTGAAGGGACAACTGTTCGCCCAATGCCCGGCCTGGTTACAAATAAAGCACCTCCCATACCCCCCATAATACCTCCCCCTTGGTCTATCCGGATAACAATCATAAACATCATAATCGTGATCATCACTCAAATAATTGTAATCGCTATCCTCATCTTCATCGTCCATATAATCTTCATCGTCTGAATAAATCTCAATAACACGTCCAGGCTCAACATCCACCACATCAGGACCTCCAGTCGAACTACTCGCAGTATTAACAACCATCTCTTCACGTTGTTGGATTAGAGCTTTTCGCGTCTCTTTCACCTCATCATTCTGCGTATTTATAAACTTCTCAATAAAATTATCAAGGACTAGAGTCGGAGCTATATTTGTGATGGACTTGCGACAAATTGGACAATTCGATTTGTTTTTCATCCATTTGTCGATGCAAAATTTACAATAAGTGTGCGAACAGTTCAGTGTGACAGCTTTGATAAACAATTCGGAGCAGATACTACAAGTGAGCTCAGTGTCCATCAAGTCCTCTGAGTTAGGCTCAGGCTGTGCCGTCTCAGGGGGTTCGGCCTCAGGAGGCGCAACCTCACCAGAAAAGGGCTGTTCCAATTCTTGTAAAAGTGCCTCATCTATTACTTCTAGTTCACGTTCAATTGCATTGAAATCTTGTTCATTTAAAGGCGTGACGTGAGATTCAGAAGTTTTGGATGGGTTTGAACAAGTGAAAACGAAATTTAAATTTTCAGGCCCTAATTTTATGACATCGCCGTCTTTTAGTTCGGTGCTTTCGTTAAATTTGTAAAGTGTTGAGTTGACAACTGTTCCATTTGTGCTCTAAAGTTATGCAAATCGTAACTGGGCGAGAGGGCGAAATGTGACTCTTACCCGATCAAAGAGTGTCCACCTGTCGTCATTTTTCTTAATAAAGCAATGAAAACGGGAAACACCAAGAGATTCAATGATGTGATCACAGCTGAGGCTTCGCCCGATTGAGAACTAAAAAAACACATGAAGCATCGATTGATTGGAATAATTCTAATCTTACGGATGAATTATTAATTGTAATCACGGAATCATCGTGCGAATTCACTAATTTCGGAAAAACTTCCATTATTTTGATTTGTAACTGACATCCGACCAACAAACAAAAAAAAATTAGGGAGTTTTATTCTGCACCACATGACAGCCAATCATTTGAACATCATTTAAATTAATATTTAAACTACTTTTTGTGTTATTTTGTGTAATAGTTTTAATGTTTGATTCGTATAAGGGTTTTAAAGAATGTGCAAACCGTGGAATTATTTAATTAAAAATTTGAATTTGGGGTTGGTAGCGCGTCCGATGCGCACGCATCCGTCAACAACGTCAAAAATGGCGTCACTTGTGAAGTGAATTGTGTACTTTTGGCTGTTATTGCAAAACTGAACAATGTCGGATTCTGAGGGAAGTAATTTCTCCGATAATGCATCGGAGGCGGGTTCTGTCCGGTCGAGGAGTTCCCGAGGGAGCAGGTCGAGGTCGCCAAGTCGCTCCAGGTCCAGGTCGCGGTCCCGGTCAAAATCTGGGAGCCGTTCGGCACGTTCAGGGTATGTTCCATATGGTGTAAGGTTTTCAGGTCATTCTTTTTGTAAGAGAATGGCTCTGAGTGTTGTACACGAGGCTGCAGATCGAATTTTGTTTCTATTTTTGTAAGAGGTTTTTTGATGTGTTTATGAGGTTAAGGGGGCTCTAAGATGGAAAGCAATAACTTGATATAGCTTGGTGATTTCGTTTGGTGCAGAAATGTCTCATTTAAACGCAATAAATGTTCTTTTAAAGATGTTTTATGTTTTTTCACATTTTGATCAGCTCTTGAGTAAAATTATTATGTGAAATATTGGATGAACAACTCAATTCTTTATTTGATGTTTTTCGTTTTTAGTTTTATTATCAATTAAATTTTAATTTTGTCTTGAGACAAAATTATGAAGTAAATGGTGATGTACAGGGTGTATCAGAAATATGTGTGTTAATTTTAACGTGTAACAGAGCTTAACAATTAAAACATTTTTTCTATTTGTAATTTTTTTATAAAAGCTTTGCAAATTTAGTTAAAATTTGTAAAAGAAAACATATTGAAACGTGTACTCGCCTATGGGTACAAAAACAAGAGTGCCTAACTATTTTCGTTGATAGAAACGGACAATTTAAACAATTTAAATCAACAATAAAAATTGTTGCTATATACAGGGTGAGTCAATAGTGGGTTATTTCTGACATGTTCTAAGATGCAACCAAAAATACTAATTGCACTTACCACTTGATACTTCGTTTGATTTCTAAAAACATTAATTGAATCAATATTGGTTTTTTATCTTTTAAATAATAATGGTCTATAATGAAACTTTAGCAAAACTGTCAAGACAAACTTGACAATATTTCGAACAATGTAATTATGGATTAATTTTGAATTTTTTAACGATTACCGATCTAGTCAGCTGGAATCAGTATTATTCTGGTATTACTGGTTGCATATTAAAACAAAATCAGAAATAACCCACTAGTAACTCACCCTGTATATTAGCTGTTTCAAAACTATAAATACGCCAACGTCGCAATTTATCGAATTATTTTTTTAAATAAGGTTGATAAAAATGTAAAATAGTTATTTATTAATGATTGATTAGATCTCTCATTGAAATCATGAATTACATTCGCTATTCATTTTTTGAAGTGCAGGAATAATTTATAACAACTAATTTTGAGAGAAAATGCGACGTTGGCGTTTTTATAGTTTTGAAACAGCTAATACAAACTAATTATTATTAAACATTGACCGTCTCGTTTGCATAAAAAAAAGGAGGAAAACAGTGATAATAAAAAATATAAGAATTTTTGCCAAATATTATGCAGGGTGTAACGAAAAAATGGAGACAACAGAGAACCAAAGATTTCCCAGCTCAAAATAGAGCGATTTAACCCAACTTACCTCTATACCAAGTTGCACTGTTTAAAAGTTAGAGGTCGCCAAAGCTCAAAAATTATTTTCGATTTTCTTTAATAACTTTAATTCTTTGTTTATTTGAAAGACCCATTCTTTTTGAACAATTTTTGTAACTTTTAAATTCTTATCTCGGCCTCGATTTTGGAATAAAAAAAATATTTAAGTTGACGTGTAGAAATTTCAGACGTTTACCCATTTTTTTATTATTGGTTTTTATAATTTTTTTTGCTTTAGTTTCTTTATGTAAACAACAATAATATACTATTGCGGACAAAAGTCTTCATACATCACTTTTTTTTTAATCAAAAAAAAACTCAATAAAAAAAGAGTTACGCCACTTAGATAACATATAACAAAAATATGTCTTACAATGTGTTCAATTGTTGACAGGTAAGTATTTTATCATAACAAAAAAATAGCACCAAAACATGCGGTTTTAATGTTACTTGTACCAACTTTCATCAAAATCGATTATTCTTTAGCAGGTACTAATAGAAAACAAAAATAATTTTTGAACTTTGGCGCCTTCTAACTTTTAAACGGTGCAACTTGGTATGGAGTTATGGAGTTAAGTTGTATGGTATGGGTTAAATTGCTTTATTTCGACTTGGAGAATCTCTGGTTTCCTTTTGTTTCCATCTTTTCGTTACACCCTATATAAAAAAGTTGTTGCGTTTGATGAGTTTTATTACGTTGTAAAATTAACACATGTATTTCTGATACACCCTGTATATTTGATTTTTCGAATATTTTTTCATCAAAATAATATTTTCTCTTTAGAGTTTTTTAGCATACTATTTTTTAGCTGTAATATCAATTTCGTCAAAGAAGCCGGTAAATCAAATTAGTTCCAGAATAGTGTAATTTTTATTTTTTGAAGTTTTTTGCGGATTTTGTTAAACCACGGTAAAATTAAAAAAAAATGTCAAAATAAATCAGAAAAAGCACTACACAATTAATTACATGAGAAATGGTTTTGTACTTTTGTCTTTTCCGAGCGTTTAAAAAAGAAGTTGTTAGGAAAATGATATATGCACCTTTCCGGTGGGGAGCGAGTTCTGGTACATGCTGTATATTATTTTTGTTGTTTTCAATGATTTTAGCCCGGTTATTTTTGATCAAAAATGATTTTTTTCATCAAAAATAACTCGAAAAATCACAAAATTATGTAGAAAATGCTGTTTTCTGTAATTTTTTAGCGTTTTTTTTCAAATTACATTATTTATCTTTCCAGTGTTTTAACGTATTTTTAGCTGCAATAGGAATTGTTGCTCGAAATTTTGTAAAAAGCCGATAAAGCTTTAAATGGTCTTTAAATTATTTAGAAAATGGTGTAATATTTCTTTTGTTTTGTTTTTATTTATGAGTGTTTAGACAAATTTTGATATACAGAATGAGTCAATAGTGGGTTATTTTTGGCAAGTCTTAAGAGGCAACCAAAAATACTAATTGCACTTACCACTGGGATACTTCGTTTGATTTTTAAAAACATTAATTGAATCAACATTGGTTTTTTATCTTTTAAATAATGATAATCCATAATGAAATTTTAGCAAAACTGTCAAGACAAACTTGACAATACTCATAACAAGGTAATCGTGGATTAATTTTGAAATATTTTAACGATTACTGATTGGGTCAGCTGGAATCAGTATTATTCTATATATTCTAGTATTTTAATATTGCATATTAAAAAAAATCAAATAACCCAGTATTGACTTACCCTGTATAAAAATGAGTATCTCACGTTATTTCGTTAAACAGGATTTAAAAGTTGTAAGAAATTATGTGAAATATGACACTATTATTACATTTTCAACCGTTTTATCACGTTTTTCAACCAGTGTGCAATTATTTTGCAAAATCAAAAATAACTCGTAAAATGACAAAATTATGTGGAAAATGGTCTAATTTCTGCAATTATCGGGCCTTTTTTGTTTCAAATTACATTATTATTCTTGCTTTTATTGAGTGTTTGAACATATTTTTTCAGCCATAATAGGAATTGTTGCTTAAAATTTCGTCAAAAAGAGCCGATAAAGCATAAAAATTATGAAACTTTTGTTTTTTTTTTGAGTGTGCAGGCTTTGCTAGAATCGCAAATACATTTTTTTTAATGAAACAACCTAGGTTTTTTCATTGTTTGCTTTTTTTCGCATTTTTACGTTTTTTCGCAAAACTGGACTTATATCGCGAAATTTGGTCAAAATAAGCAGAATATAATCCTACTTCTTGGATTTTCTTAGCGTGGGAATGATTGTCAAAAACACAGTTTAAAAACCCGACAGACCAAACGTTTATTTGAAACACAACGGGTTTCCAAATAAACGTTTGGTCTGTCGGGTTTTTAAACTGTGTTTTTGTTAAGAATATGTAATCCTGAAAATCCTGAAATCTTATCGAGCATTTAAGCGCTTTTTTTGAGCTAGACGCTCGGTTTTTTCGAGTGTCTCCATTAATTTGGTTGAAAATGCTGTTGTTTCTTCATGTTTCAGTTTGTTCTGTAATAATAACACTCTAACGTTAAAAAATTGTTAAACCATATCTATATCCCATTTCAGTTCATAGTAGAATTGCAACAGTGCAATTGAATTTTTCGGAGTGAAAAATAAAGCACAAATTAAGAGTTTCTGTAAAAGAGAAGAATTCTGTGTTCAACTAAATCCCAGCGCCACGTTTTGAGCTAAGAAAACCCACCAGAATCTCTCAATTTGTGCTCCATTTCACTCCAAAAAATTCAAATGCGCTTTTGCAAAATTCTATTATGAACTGAAATGGGATATATTATCGGTTTCAAAACTATTAAAACGCCAACGTTGCAATTTACCGAATTATTTTTTTAAATAAGATTGATAAAATTGTAAAATAGTTAACAATGATTAGATCTCTCATTGAAAGTATAAATTACATTAGCTATTATTTTTCTGAAGTGCATGAATTATTTATAACAGCTAATTTAGTGAGAAAATGCGACGTTGGTGTTTTTATAGTTTTGAAACAGCTAATAGTAATACAAAACCTGCAAAACTTACATTATTTAGAGAAATATCATAAAAAAATATTTAAAAAAAATGGGGTTGACATGGCATTATTATTTATTACCGTCTTTTTTCTCCCATTTTTCTCTCTGGTAATTTAAGTCTTTCAAGTTTTAAAATTATCTTGTTTAGTACATGTTTTTTTTAATAAGGCCACGATCAAAGTTTTACATCGGTTTGCTGAAAAAATACAAATCATCTATTATTACAATATAAGCATTCGTACAGTTACATACACCTTGTATATTTTTGCTTTGTATATGTAGAAGACTACTCTATTAATTTTAATAAAAATATTTGTTTTAATTTAATTTTTTAATTATTAATATTTAGTATTAATTTTTAGTTTAATGTAATAAAAATTATTATTATTATATTTGTTTTATTTTAATCATTCTCTTGCTTTGTAGTTCTGAAGCTCGCGAGGCATCCGAACCGGAGGAAGTGGAAGAGGAACAAGAGCCAGAAGGTGATTCTCTCGACGAATACGACAGCGAAGAAGACGAAAGCGATTCAGGTCGTGCTAAAAAGAAGAAGAAGAAGGACAGATATGGCGGTTTTATTATTGACGAGGCCGAAGTTGATGATGAAGTCGAGGACGAGGATGAATGGGAAGAAGGAGCGCAAGAAATCGGTATCGTACCGAATGAAGTTGACGAATTCGGACCCACTGCACGTGAAATCGAAGGAAGACGACGAGGAACGAACCTTTGGGAGTAATTTTAACCAAAACTTGATACTTTTCGTACTAACTGATAATTCTCTAGCGCACAAAAAGAACACGAAATTGAAGAATACTTGAGGAAGAAATATGCCGATGATAGTGCGGCAGCGAAACATTTCGGAGATGGGGGTGAAGAAATGTCCGATGAAATCACCCAACAGACTTTATTACCTGGTGTTAAGTAAGTTGATCGTTACTTTTTTTCTTACTTACTTAATTTTTTTCAAAGGGATCCGAATTTGTGGATGGTTAAATGTCGCATTGGTGAAGAGAAAGCGACAGCTTTACTTTTAATGCGAAAATATTTAGCGTATCAAAATACAAGTGAACCTCTTCAAATCAAATCGGTTGTGGCACCGGAAGGTGTCAAAGGTTACATCTACATTGAGGCTTACAAACAGCCGCATGTCAAAGCAGCTATCGAAAATGTGGGGAATTTGCGGATGGGGATTTGGAAACAACAAATGGTGCCGATTAAGGAAATGACCGATGTCTTACGAGTAGTTAAGGAACAGACCGGTAAGTTTTTCAAACAATTGTACAGTTGAAGAAACTACTCGATTCTATCCGTAATTATTGTTTAAAAAAATATATAGATTGATCCGCAAAAATTGAGTCTGTTGGCAACACTGAATTTAAATTTTACCAATGGAGTACGCCTTTAGGTAACAACAATTCAATAATCTTGTGGGGTTGTACGTCAAATAATTGTCAAGAAAAACCGAATCCGGTTGCAGTGTAGCAAATTACGATCAAAGATACTTTCAAATATGTTACCAACAGTCTCAGTTTTTCTGGATCAATCTATATATATAAAAAAAGACCCTTGGCTCCCTCATTTTAGTTCTTTGATTGGAATCTATTGATTTTTTTAATTGTTTTTAAGGTTTTGGAATGATTATCATCTTGTGGTCAGGTAGTGAGAAATTTAAATACGTATGACATGAAATTAACACATTTCACACTTTGTGAAATCAATCATTTTTAACAATACTCATAAGAGATTGTTACAATATTTATAAACGAAACAAATTATTCATTCAACGTAAATGAACACGTGTTAAAGTATCAAAAATTACCGGAAAGTAAAACAAAGCCCAATAAAATAAATGGGAAAAGTCAAACGTCTGGGGCACATCCAGTGCCGAGTAAATTGAATTAAAAATGCATAAACGGGTGCAAAGCACATCAAAATGCACCCTTCTAAAATAATAGACAAAGACTAATAAAGACCATCTAAGGCGCGGGAAAGGAAGCACTGGGCAGCACAGACAGGAAATCCTCCAATTCTTAGTGAACATCGAGGTTACCCAAATTTACAATCAATAGGGTTGAGTAGGGGACGGAGATAAGTAATTCGAAACAATTAGCAAAGAGTTAGTTTTGGTTACAATTTTGTTCAAAGTCACAAGTAGCAGTTTGTGCCTGAGTGTGCTTCCCCTGTGCCAAATTTTCTAAGTGTCCATACGTGGTTTTATCATCATTGAAGGCAGTTCTTACTCGTAGACAATTTTCGATTCGAGTTACAACTTGTTATCTACGTTCGTGTGCGTTTCAATTGTGCCGTTTTCTCAAAGTGCTGTTTTTACAATTAAAGTCAACCCCGATGATGAATTGTGAGTTTAATTTAATTTGATTTCTCGCCACTCCAATCATGTCACAGTTTATTCGGAGGATGTTAATTTGATAAACAGCTTGTTCGTTTTTTTTTTTTGCATTTTATCTGCTTTATTTCTTAAGGTCTAGTATAATGGTTATGTGAATTATATAATTATATTTTACGTATTTTTGAAGGAGAATTGACTTTGTTGACTTGTATACGAAAATGTTATCCTTCCTGTTACACATATTTTAGCCGTTTTATTAAAATAATTAACTATTAATAAAAATTAATTGGAAAATTATTGTGTAAAGTAGGTAGATGTGATATGACGTTTAATTTTTTCAATTAAATTTTCTCTATTACTATTGGTTTTAGTTTGCTGTAAGCACTTGGAAACTTTAATTTATTTGGTAATAAAAAAACCTAATGTGCATCACCTTGTTGCTTTAGGAAATCTCAGACATTTTTTACAATAATATAATAATCGAAAAAGTGAAATTTTATTGAAGTTATAGAAATAAAATATGTATAAAAAATTGCTTACTTCACTCAATTGGCGCCCAACGTGGGGCCTGAAAACAAAAACATTTGGTTACTGTGGTTTATTCCATTCAAACTACTTTTAGGAATGAATGATTATGAAATTAATTGATGATGAAAAGGTAACCTCTTAAATCATGCATTCATCTCGAAGAAGCATTCAAGGAAATTTTTGTTGAAATTTATCGACTCAAAAGGTTTATCGTTGCGGTTTGAGCGCGCGTAAAGTAGGCAAGATGTGAATGTTTTATCTTTTCAACTACGGACTGATCCAGAAATACTGTGTCTGTTGGCAATACTGAATTTAAATGTTAAAAAATACCAATGGAACACTCTTCTAGTTAACAACAATTCAACAATTTTGTGGGGTTGTAAAATAATTTTCAAGAAAAATCGAATCTGGTTGCATTGTAGCAAATTACGAAAAAAAAAACTTTCAAATCTGTTGCCAACAGACTGAAGATTTTATTTTGTTGAACATTGGCGTTTCTATGGAATTGTTTGCAATGCATTGACATGCACTTTTTAAAACTGAACATCGTATAATACAATTAATAGTATTATGTGTGTTATGTAATGTTGAGCGAATTAAACTATTTATCATATAATATACAGGGTGTCCGTTTTACGAGCTTCATCATGGGGATCTCACTTATTATAAAAGATACGAGGTCGGTTAAATTAGGACAAAGTTGCGCATTTTTATGTTGAACAGTAACCTGAAAGAAATTTTGATGCGATTTTTAGTTTTTGAATTATTGAGAAAAATCAAAAATTTGTAATTTTCGTTTTAATTTTTTTAAGAGAAAACTAAGAGTACGAGACGTTTTTAAGTAAGTCATTGTTCAGGCTCTTTTTTTACAAGAAATCTAAATCTGTCATCTCCTTTTCCAAGGCGTTCCTAATGTCATATAGTTAAAGTTTTTTTGTAACACCAAGATTTACGGGCGTGGATATAAGCTGCTACCAACTTTTTTTTCCAAAATTTGAACTTTGGATAGTTATGTTTAATAAAAAAGCTTACTTTATTCTATCATGTGGCGCCCAACGTGGGGCCTGAAAACATATTTTTATTACATTTGGTTACTGTAACCTACTTACTACTCCATCCAAACTAATTTTTAGTACAAAATTTATAGGAATTAATGATTAAAAAATATATTGTTCGTTGAAGAGTATTAGGATAATTTTAAATTTTAGGATTAAAATCGAAGCAATGGGTGCGTTTGAAGCGCGGTCTCTACAAAGACGACATCGCCCAAGTCGACTACTTCGACATGGCCCAAAACCAAGTTCACCTCAAACTCCTACCCCGAATAGACTATACTCGTCTTCGAGGTGCTCTCCGCACCACTCAGTCTGAATCGGAGGCGGAAAAACGCAAAAAGAAACGTCGTCCACCTAGCAAACCATTCGATCCGGAAGCTATCCGTTCCATAGGAGGTGAAGTAACCTCCGATGGTGATTTTCTGATTTTCGAAGGGAATCGCTACTCACGTAAAGGCTTCCTCTACAAAAATTTCACTCTCAGTGCTGTGATCATCGACGGTGTTAAACCAACTCTAGCCGAATTGGAACGTTTTGAAGAACAACCTGAAGGTATAGATTTGGAATTACCAACTGAGAAGGAAGACAAAGCCGTCACGCATTCATTCAGCGCTGGTGATAATGTTGAAGTATGCGAGGGTGAATTGATTAATCTTCAAGGAAAAATTATTAGTATCGACGGAGCAATGATAACAATAATGCCGAAACATGAGGATTTGAAGGATTCGCTTGTTTTTCAGGCGTCTGAGTTGAAGAAATATTTTAAAATGGGGGATCATGTTAAAGTTTTGGCCGGTATGATGGTGTCTGTTTTGTTAGGTTTGTATTAAGGAATTGTTTACAGGTCGGTACGAGGGTGATACCGGATTGGTTGTCAGAGTTGAGAATAATCGGGTTGTTCTGATTTCTGATTTGACGATGCACGAAATGGAGATTTTACCGAAAGATTTGCAACTTTGTACGGATATGGCGAGTGGAGTGGATTCGTTGGGAAAATTTGAATGGGGGGATTTGGTCAATTTGGATGCGGAGACAGTGGGAGTGATCGTCAGGTTGGAGAGGGAGAATTTTCATGTTCTCAATATGCACGGTGAGTTTTGCAATTTTTGCTTCAAGCATTTTCCATATTAGAGTATAATTGTAAAAGGTATTAGGAGGTAAACATACAATAAAATACAAAATTATTTGAATTTTAAAATGCTCATTTACTTTGCATTTTTTTTAAATTCGTTGATATTTTATTTTTTCAAGTAGACACAGGGTATAATATTTACGCTCTTTTGGATAAGGACCTAAAATAAAAAAGTTTTGTTATGGAAATCTGTGAATTTTCACTTTGTATTCTCTCTGTTTCAAAACTACGGAAATGCCGTCGCATTTTACCGAATTATTTTTTTTTTGAAATAAGGTTGATAAAAATGAAAAATAGTTATTAAAGATCATTAATAATTTTTTAATTTAATGAGAGATCTATCATGATTAGAAAATGCGAGAGAAAATGCGACGTTGACATTTCTATAGTTTTAAAACAGAGTAGCTAAGCATAAATTTCGAGAAAAAAAATGCGTTTTTGCATTGAAAATGTGCTAAAATATTGGTGAAAACAGGGCCAAAAAAGTTTGGTGAAAACCTGAGGTTTTAGCTCAGATAATGTTATGATTTCACGAAATTTCGTCTAAATTAAGCTGAAAAAAAATTCAAATTAGGCTGTTTCTGAAGGCTTTAGTAGTTTTTCTCGTAAAATTTCAATAAATTAGGTCTAAATTATACAGGATGGCCCACTAAAACTCAGGCGATTGTCTACAGTTTCTAGAGTTTTACGCACTTCTATTCAGAGGATTCTTAAAGACTACAAATTTGATTTCATTTTGAAATACACTTATTATGAAGAGGTTTTAATAGACTTTAATATGACATCATAATTCACCCCTGTTTTCAATAAAGAATGCTGCCCCTCTTTAGGGGTTGAAGTGGCACGAACACAAAGTAGATATTTAAGTGTCACCCTTGAATATAAAATCGACCTGTCTTAACGTTTTTGAGTAAAGTGAGTCCAAACGTTGGGCGTGGGCTGTTTTCAGTGGCCACCCTGTATTGTGTAAGTATTGTTTTTTCAAGATTTTTAGCATATATTACGCATAGACCAAAAAATCTCATCATTTATATCGAAAATTAAGTAATTTTTATATTTTACTGGCGTTTAACGTCTTTTTTGAGTTACACTCGTTGTTTTTTTTTGTGCAATGTTGTTAAACTTGGTTAAAAAAAACACAAAAATTACAATAATTTTTTTATTTTTCGAGCACTTTTTAATCAAAAACGCAATTATCTTAAAACTTCGGAAAATTAAATTAATGAAATTAAGTTGAAATAGTTTCAACACTTATTTAAGTTAAGTTTTAGTCGAAAAAATTAAAAAAATTGTGGCAAAAATCTTATTTTTCTAGTGTTTAATCGTTGGCGAAAATGTGCAGTAAAGAGTGCTTAATTCTTCGGAAGTAGCCTGATTTGGTGATTTTTTTTGCTGATTTTGGACGAGATTTTGTGAAATAAGCACATTTCTAGCTAAAATTTATTCTAAAACTTATGAAAACGGTGAAAAGATCATTTTTGACCAAAAAATGATGCAATTTTTAACCTAATTTAATGATTTTTTTGTCGAAATATCACGAAATACCGAGTTTTTGTTCAAAAATCGTTTTCAAGATAAATTACTGAATTTTCTGATTCTGTTTTTGATGTAATTTCGCGAAATGTGTTCAAAAAACAGGAAAATTTATGAAAAGCACGTTTTTGTTAAGTCATGTTTTGTTTTTGAAATTTTCAGTCGGGCAATTCACAGGAAATTGAATCTTCAAAAGCAGGAATTATGTAGTATAGTCCCTATGTGTTTCAGGAAAAGGTTAACTGATGTGTATTTCCATTTTCTAGGGAAAGTGGTCGAGTGTCGTCCCGGCTCGTTACAAAAACGCCGTTTAAACCGTTTCACAGCCGCCTTAGACTCCTACCGCAACAATCTCCATCGCAAAGACATGGTCAAAGTAATCGACGGTCCACATTCCGGTTTTTCCGGCGAAATCAAACACTTGTATCGAAACTTTGCATTTTTACATTCCGTTGAGTTTCTCCAAAACGGTGGTATTTTCGTTTGCAAAACGAAACATTTACAATTAGCTGGTGGAAATAAAAGCGTTCCGAGTGCCGATATTTCGACCGGAATGGAATACATGTCACCGAGGAGGAGTTCACCGATGCATCCTTCAAGCGGTGGAGGAGGTATGGGAGGATTCGCCAGTCCTCGACCAGGAGGTGGCGGAGGAGGAGGAGGTGGAGGCGGCCGCGGGAGAGTGTCACGTGATCGCGACATCATCGGTACCACCATCAAAATCACCAAAGGACCTTATAAAGGCAACATTGGGATTGTCAAAGATGCCACGCAGTCAACAGCAAGGATTGAATTGCACACTTCATGTCAAACTATTAGTGTGGATAGGAGTCATATTGCTGATGTTGGTACGGTTGTCATTTTTCATGTCTATTTGTACAGGGTAAGTCTGCTAAACGTATTTCATGCTGGGTCTCAATAGTTAATAATCACACTGAAATCAGCCTTTGCTATTGTTTTCTCTATGTATATATTTTCATACCGTTCTTTTCGATAAAAAATACCATGTGATGCGGCACATTGAATTTGAATTCCATAATTGACTTGATGAACAACCATTTTTGAACAAATTGTATAAATTACGTGTATCTTTTACTATTACAAGTAAAAGCATTTATGTACTT
The DNA here is from genome assembly GCA_939628115.1 of Tribolium freemani. NCBI lineage: Eukaryota > Metazoa > Arthropoda > Insecta > Coleoptera > Tenebrionidae > Tribolium > Tribolium freemani. The sequence goes on from OW626788.1 coordinate 14,274,767, forward strand.
AACATTATTCATACAGCCCATTATCTCGGCTGCTAATTAAATTACGAAGTAAAAACAACCATATTCGATAGAAAATAAAATCTCTTACAGGTTGTTATAGCTTTTAAGGACCAAATCACCCTCCTATCTCTCATAGGGACAAAGATACTGATATACAAAAAAAATTAATTTGCTATTTGGGACAGCTCCTGTTATCCCGATAAGCTGAAATTTTGCATGCATACATAATTTCCAAGCTATTACAGTATATTTAGTTTAAATATTAATTTATTAACAACTAACAATTCTTGTTACAAATAATAATCAATATCTCGGCTCCTAATTGAAATACGAAGCTGAAACCAACTCTATTGGATAGAGCACAAAAAATCATATAAGTAACAAAGATACTTACACCTAAAAATTTTAAAATCGTTATTAGAGCTTGTTCTTGCAATCCCAATAAGCTGAAATTTTGCATGCACACGTAATTTTTATGACATTAAATAATATTTAAAAATTATAAGCAATAATCACCAAGTGTTATTTTATTACATAATACGAAGGTGGAACCAATTCTATGTAATAGAATAGTCTTTTGACATCGAGGCAAAATTTCGCTTAACAAAAGTAAAACACAATCTATTCAATATACAGGGTGAGTCAGCTATGGGTTATATTTCTGTTTTTTTTATGCAACTAATAAACGAAGTGTAGCTATCCAAATCTAATCCTTGTTATATAATTACAAAATGAATCCACCATTACATTGTTCTGAGTATTATCAACTTTGTCTTGACAGTTTTGCTAAAAATTTCGTTATAAACTAAGATCTCAACGATAAAAAGATAAAAACTAATTTTGATTCAGGTTCTTATAAAAATCAAACGCAGTATCTGGTGGTATGTTTTAGTTGCTTCTAAGGAAATTTCAGAAATAAATCACAATTAATTCACCCTGTATAAAAATTTTATTTGTGCTTAAAATTTAAAGTATTTTAATAAACAGTGACTAAATAAAGATTAAAAAGTAAAAAATAAAATATAAGAATATATTTTTATGAAATCGTCACTAAAGTTCGATAAAATAGTCAGTTAGTTAAGAGTTGAAAACAGGCACTAAAAAGTTTCATTATTGTACAATTTTATGTGTCCAGTGTGATCGTATTATTGTTATAATTAAATGTTTGTTCCTGTTTTTGTGCTTTTGTTAGTTATTTAGCCGTTTTTGGCAGACGGGACAGTTGAATCGAGAACATTGAACATTGAACCCATTGGAGTAAACTGTCAATGATAAAAATAATCTCAAAAAATAATTTTACATAAATTTTGTTCAAACTGATTTCGGGAAAAAATTAATATCCACCACGGCATTAAAGTTATTTTTTCTCCAGCCGTCTTAAAACTTGACATTTCTAATCTCATTTGTGAGAGCTAAAATTATCGATTTTATAGTACGAGAAAAAAGTTGCGTTGCTAAAGCAATTGGAACATAATATTTAGTCTAGGATATAAAAGACATTTATTTTTCTAGTTAGAAAAAGTTGTCATTCAATATTAATGTCTAAGAATACATGAATCTCTCCTCCAATTATATAGTAGGTTTTACGAGTTATAAATTTCATCGTTATTTTTATGTAATAATGGTGATTTTCGGCTGGAGAAAAAATAACGTTCCATTCGGATTATAAGTGGTTTTGTGCCCACTTTTAATCCTAATAAAACAATCTACTATTTAATTATACACTTGTTTTATTTCCCTCCACAACTAAACACATTTGTAATGAAAAATAATATTTTACTGGCTTGTTTCATAATTAACTACTATTAACAAAAAGCTTTTATTTACAAAAAGTAAAGAAGTTAAAAGTAAAAAAAAAGTTAACAATTTTTGTAAATTTGAAAAACTTAACCTGTACGCAAAAATGTTCTTTTCTGATAGAAATCATTTTAGCACTACTATACATTCATCTTAAATAAAACTACTCCTTTAATAGTATATTAAAAAACAAGTTTTGTAAGACCACTCTTGAAGCACGAATTCAGTTTCAACAACGAGTTAGCCACGACTTTTTTGAAAGAATGAGCGCTTCAAGGTCTTATGAAACGAGTTTTTTATACTATTTTTTGTAATTTGCCCCCTTTCTGTCGATTTTAAACAAAAATTGTTATTTTAATCGACTTAGGGATTTTTGTGACGGTTGGTAGAAAAAAGTATTTAATAACAAACGCTGAACTCTGTGTGATTATTATTAGTTTTTGAAATACAGTAAAAATATACTTTTAGCAGACTTACCTTCTACAAATCAAAAGCAACCGAATTTTTCGGTTCCGGATAATCTTACGGTTCGTAGATTTTTAGTTGTACAAATTTGCGTAAAGTTTTTAAATTTGTAGATCAACGTTTTAATAATTGCCGATTTTAGGTACACCTAGCAGAGACGGTAGTATTTCGAGTTACGGAAGGACGCCTGCGTACACCGGAAATCAGACTCCGTTGTATCGTGATACCGGAAATAAAACGCCGATGTGCGATTCTGGCTCACGTACACCACTGCATTATGGTGGTTCGATGACGCCGATTCATGATGGTTCAAGAACGCCAAACGCTTCTTCTGAGTGGGATCCAACTGTTTCGAATACGTATCCATCGCCAGGCTATAATCCGGGTACTCCAGGATATCAAATGAATGGACCGTTTACGCCACAAACTCCGGGGACTATTTATGATTCGACTTATAGTCCCTATCAGGCTAGTCCGGGATATCAAAGTGAGTTACAATTTTTTTTAACAAAAAAAGCGCTTTTAATTTGGATGGTTTTATTATTGTTTGAATTAATTATTTTTCTAATGATTTTTAACAATGCTTCAGCATCGATTGGTTTTAAAACATAAAAAAAAATAAGTATAAGCATATTTTTTCGACAACTAATAAATTTAATTACGAGGCGAGTTCAGTCTAATTCTTCGTAATATCAATTCAGTTAACCTTATAATTAAAGAAAAAAATAATAAGTATTCCACATATTTTTTATATGAATGAATAATCTGGCAAAAATTTTGAGTTGTTTTGTAGAGTTGGGTGTTAATTTTTTTAGTTGCAGTCATGAAATTTATTAAATCACTTTGCAGTTTTGGAAACCCAGAGATAATCAACCTACTTTCGGTAAAGTTCAAAGTTAATACTTACAATGTTCAAAATTGAACTATACTGAGATCGTCTGTAGAGGAGGTGTTCAAACAAACGCAAGAACGCAAAAGTGATATTGAATTTTTTTTATTCTTCGACACTGTCAAAATTTACGGTTTTTCTCCTGTATAAGGAACTCAATACGAAACGTCAGATTATTTTTAGCAGATTTAAAACAATTTTAAGCTTTGTTGAGTCTAAAGTGAAGAATAAAATGTTGTTTCCAACTCGTTTTCGTGTAAATCGGTTCATTTATTTCACCTCGTGGATGTTAAACGTCTCGTTGACACTCGACGTTTAAAAATCCACTCGTGAAATAAAAACCCGATTTACACTCTAAACTCGTTAAATAATAGTATATTATGAGACGAGTTTTATAAGACGCATTTTGTCGCACGCACGGAATTAATAATGGAGTAAGTGCGACAAAATGCCTTATAAACGAGATATCATACACTATTTTTTCTACTTTGCACCTTTTTTGACAAAAAAATTCAATTTCGAAATTTAGGGAATTTTGTGGCAGTTGACAGCATTTGCGTGGGTCATGAAATTAAATTAATAATGTGGATCGTCATTAGTTTATTCGTAAAATGTATTTTGAAAGTGTCCAAGACGTTTTGCAATGTATCTACCCCTCAACGAATACGGGCTTTTGTAGCAAATACGCGGAATTTGAAAATTGGCCTAAGGAGAATGGAATCTCAAATTACTTACTTGCACTGGCTATTGGAGTCATGTTTGTACACTACTCGAAAGGTGTTCGAAGGGACTACGTATCAGGGATGGTAGAAAAGCCTCTAAAGGTCCGAATTTGATTCATTTGATTAAATTATCACTTGAAACAGGTGCCGATTGACACTGACAGTTCTCTCAGATAATTGTCAAAAAACTATATTGCCATCATTTTCCAACTAAATTACCCTGGTTTTTAGTGCAATTATTATAGCACTCCGTTGGATATTACGAAACCCAAATGGCGTATCGTAATGACCTCAGTACGAAACAAAAGTAGAAAAATAACTATTACCAACTCGATGGGACAGCCTGTACAGTAATTTTTTGTAAAATTTGTATAGCTTGATAGATTGCTCATCCACTGACGTGAAAACCTGTGAAATTGCATTTTTTTTATTTTTTTTTATTATGACTTTGGGTAACCAAGCCTCCTCTCACGATAAAATATAAATAACGAGGGTCACTTTGGGATAAATTTCACTCATTCTCCTAGAATTTTTTTTATAGGAATAAAACACTGTACACCGTTATAATATAAACATTCCTCATTATTTATGCAGATATTTGTAATTACGAGTATGATTGAAAAAATCTAGAAAAATGGAATCAGTTATACAACTTCCGGAGGAGAAACTTAATCTTACAATAATTAACCGAGCTTGACCATAAGTGTGTTAATGGCGATATTATTACAAAATGATGACTTTGTAATTGTTAGGATTACACGTTTGGTTGTTTTTTTTTCCAGGTGCTATTTCGACTCCGAGCCCTGCCACTGGCTACGGCCAATCCCCCGCAAGCAACAACCCCTACAACACCCCTAGTTCCGGATACAGCCCCAACATGCCGTACAACCCTCAAACTCCCGGAGCCGGTCTTGACGTACTCCCAATGACCGATTGGCATACAATCGATATCGAAGTCCGGATCAGAGACAGTCATGACGATCCGGGTTTAGTCGGCCAAACCGGAATAATCCGGAGCATATCCGGAGCCATGTGCTCAATTTTCCTACCGGAGGAAGATCGAGTCGTTAATATTATTTCCGATCATTTGGAACCAGTGCGACCACAACGCGGAGACGCTTTCAAAGTAATCATCGGCGAAGAAAGGGAAGCAACAGGAGAGTTGCTTTCTATTGATTTGCACGAAGGGGTGGTGAAAATGAAGAACGATATTAAAATGTTGCCGCTTCAGAATTTATGTAAAATGAGGAAAGATTTATAATTGTTTACTATCATTAAAGTCACTAGGAAGAAACGAAGTTTTGGTTTACTTTTACCCCAAACAAGAATGAATGTAGCATGTGGGTAAGTCAGTGCAGCGTTGCCAAATTATGAAATATACGACCATAAAATATAAAACTTATTATTTTTATTAAATTTGGAGCTACTCCTACAGAATATTAGTAAATACTTATTATCTACTAAGTGAAATTAAAAAAAATATATTTATAACAAAACCAAAGCAATATTTGTATTTCACTTTTCGAAATTTAGCAACTTAGGCAATAAATTCTTACAGTAAAATTCTGGAAGTTTAGGAAGCGTATTTTTAATTTCGAAATTCGAGATGTGTTTCAATTTTTTGACTAGAACTCCTTCTTGTGTCCATATAACGCTAATATTTAACTGGCCCTGAATTTTATAATAATTGTCATTTTAAATTATTTTCGGAATAAATTTTAGCAAGTTGATATTTTTTTAATTGCTTCCTCGGGTGTTAATTGCTTAGCATTATTTCAATTATTTATCAATTATTGTTTTGAAATTAATAAACCGGATGGCTTCATTTTTTTTAATTTAAATAGACCGTTTTTTTTTCAATAATTGAAAAACTAAAAATCACGTCAAATTTTCTTTCAGATAATTGTTCAGTATAAAAATGCGCTACTTTGCTCAATTTCCGACCTCGTAGCTCTTATAATACCTGAGTCCCCATGGTGGAGTTCGAAAAACGGGCACCTCGTTTATTATATATCAAAAACTTTGAATGCAAAATGTTTTTCATCCCACCAAAATTTGATGCTAACAACTTTTCCAAACATTTTTATTTGCCATAATACTAGAATTACGTTGCTCCAATGTTTCTTCTCATAATTTGTTAATCTTTTTTAAGGATAAAATATATCCCATTTCAGTTCATAGTAGAATTTTGCAACAACGCATTTGCATTATTTTGAATGAAATGGGGCACAAATTAAGAATTTCTTGTGTTTTTTTTTGTGTGTCGCTGGGATATAGATTAACACAGAATTCTTTTCTTATACAGGAACTCTCAATTTGTGCTTTATTTTTCACTGCAAAAAATTCAAATGCGCTGTTGCAGATTTACAACTGCGTACACATTTTTTTTCAATTTTGTATACAGGGTGAATCTGCTAAAAAACAACACTTACTTTGAGACAGCCTGTGTCTCACAGTTAAAATACAATCACACAGAGTTAATAACAGAGTTGTTATTAAATATTTATTTATTTTTTCTCCATGTATGTGAATTTTTTCACATTTTTTTACATCTCCTGTAATTCAAATTAATTACCGAATATTAAGTCGCTGAAAAAATCTTAATTAATGTGTCATTCTAAAACAAGCGATGCTAACTGTTGTTTATCCAAATTTTTATTAAAAAAATATCGCTCACTTTGGTGTTACCGACAATTAAGTTGTTACTTTTTTCGCAAACATCATTTAGGCATCATTTGTTTTATAATGACACTTAAAGTTTCGATTCGTGAATATTTTAATTTTTTAAATTTTATTAATGTTAATATTTGTATTCGATTTTGCCTTTTAAACTTACGTTTATTTGGAAAAATGTTTGACAATTTGATGACTTCATATTTTTTTATCTCTAGAATCGGAAGACTTGAAAGGCAAAAGCGTATACAACCTTGTATTACCCTCGCAAAATAAAGTTTCTTTTTAACTCGCTGTTGCTAACACCTGCGGCTACGCCACTTAAACACAACTATTAACACTATTAATTAATTCGTATTTATTATAAGGAATTGTAGATACATTCTGAAAAAAAATCACATACGACTACATAGAAACATAGAGAAAAAAAAGTATTTAGTACCAAACACTGATTTCTGTGTGATTATTAATTTTTAAAGATATAGGGTCGGTTTATAGAAACGTCATTAATTTAATTCGCAGTTAAATGCGCGATTAACTGTCCACGTGACCAAATTGAAGCAGTTTGGTTGGTCCATTCGCGTTGTTAACTTTTAACAACGAATTAAATTTTAACAGTTTTCTATAAACCGGCCCATAGTAAAAAATACTTTTACCACACTCTATTCAAATTCCAACATTTTTTTTATAAAGTTGTTTTTGCAATTAAAAGACAATGTAGTGGCAGAACATAATAATAATAATAATAATAATAATAATAATAATAATAATTTTATTCGTCGAAAAAGTTACAAAAGAACTTACAGACACGTCAGATAACAAAAAAAACATACGTACACAAGTCAACAGCTCAACATACAGTGATTCTCTTTTATTCTGGTGACAAAATATGAAATTAATACCAAATCAAAAACAATTCATCTTTTTCATCTTTGTATCTTTAACTGCAGATTCAGCTTTCGACGACTGTCATTGAAATTTACTGTGAATTAAATGCAAGAAAAATGGTGGAAGTGGAAGTGATAAAGTGTAACGTGTGAGATGTAATTTTTGAATTTTTTACTCGGTGTTTTCTGTAAAATATGTCCAACAATAGGTCGCCAGGAGCTACGGAAATTATACCTCAGCAGATCGTAGGTAGATTAATTATTGTAAATCGTTAAGACTCACAAATCTCATAAAGCACGAATTTAACGACAAAGTTCTGACAATTAAAGTTGGACACGCATTGGGTCTTACATTTTGTTTTTTTTTCTACTAATAAATTAGCACTAGATTTTTTTTTCACATTTTACTGTCTCCATTGATAAAAAATAGTAATTGCAACATTATTATACTTGAATATTAACTGTAATAATTGACAAGATTATAAGCAAATGTATTATTATTTTATTAAATGATTGCCTTTTCTCACCTTAATTCACTCGGGACTTCGCCCCTCGCTCTATATTTGTTAGAACCACAATACTTCTTCCCTATTTGAAGTGCAAAATGTTGGTAAAATGAGAGCCAAATCGTAATGGAGGATTTATTTATTCTTATTAAAAAAAATACATCCTAGTCATATAAAGTATGTATAAGTAGCTCTGCTTGTTTTGTAAGGGCCACAATTCTATAACCTAACCTCAAATATTTAAAGTACAATCTTTTGAAAGGTACAAATGGAAATATTGGTCGATTTACCCTAAATTACATAAAGCCAAACACTCGCAAACATGAAAAGTGCGTAACTTATTTTAGCAACAATTGCGGAATTTTTCGTACATTCAGCTGGTTTTTCCCCATGAATGTACTGACATAAAGCTTTGACGAAATTGGTTTTAGCCAATTCGTTATCATCTTGTTTGTACTGGTTATTAAAGACAACAGTGGGGACCGAAGTGAGGGGTGGTTTCAAAGCATCGGTTTGTTTGCCAACTTCGGCCAAATATTGCGATCCTGAAACATAACAATTGTCATTGGGGGTCAAGACGCGGCATTAAATAGGTACCTTCAACGTGATTGGCGCAATTTTCAATATTGACATAGTTGGGCACGTGGTTGATGGTGGCACAATCTTGTGTAGGAAATTGCGTTTGATTGCCGTTGGGCTTGACTTTGTCCATCAAACAATTGATGAATGCTGTTGCCACTTTGTTGTAGCCCAAACCTTCCGAGTTGTGACCCTCTCCAATGGTACGGAGGGCGCAGACTTGGAGACGATTTCCCTGGCATTCAGCTGGTCCATGGTGACAGTTGAATTCATATTGGCCGGGAATTTGTTCGGTTGTCTGTTGAATGAGTTAGTAATGGTTAAAATTCAAATTTTAGGTCGCAAAAAACTTATAAGTTTATAATTAAATAGCAATCATAACACTAATTTACAAAATTTTACAAACAGTTGATTCTATACAGCCTATATTAGAAACTTTTTAACTTCTAAAATAGCTAGAGCTTTAAAATTTTGTATACAATCCAAATCGACTATTCTGAGTAAATTGTTTTCAAAATATTTCTAAAAAATAGTAGTTGAACATCCAGTTCAATTGTTGAGCAGTGTATATGAACTTCCGGAACGATGAGAAATTGGCGCCAACTTTGAAATTTTAAATAGTAACCACCTATTTTTATTGCATTTTTGAAATCGTCTTGAAACTTTTACAATTTTTAAATATAAATTTTAAATTCACTTTCTCAAACTGAGTAACCTAAGTCGTTACCTAAGTTGTTGGTACTTATCTGTCATAGTTTTTGACAAATTTCAATTTTTTTGTTAAAATTTTCATATGTAGGGGTTTATTTAAAATATCACAGCCCTTGAACCCTTTGCGATAAGTGAATTTTTTTTTGCATTATATAATCGAAGGCCCTAAAAAGTCAATTGTCAACTGTCAAAATGCAAGGCTAGTCTGATTTTTCAAAATGGTTATCAAAAAACGACTATAACTCAGTTTTTTCAAATGAAACAATCCTATTTTCGTAACGACAATCGAAAAAACATCGAAATTGATGGCGACATTTATCAACACGTCCTACACCTTTCTCTTACAGTTTTTGAAATAATCACAAAAACGCATTTTACTTTGTCATTTTCATAGTTTATCAAGTGGCTTTGCAAAATGGTCAACAATTATGGTGAAACTTCAACATTTTATTTAGCTTTGAGCTAGTTCATTATCAAATAAGCAGTAACAATAATATTTAATTATGGCTTATTATAACTTAGTGAATTATGTAAAGTAACTCACTCAGTCTGCCATTGAATTTTGAACTTCTTGAATGAAAATGGTGGACAAATCGAACATTTCTTTTAACTAATAGCACAACTTCGTATCGTATTTTTCGAAAATTTACTCGATAAAAAATGAAAATAATGAGCTAAGTTCCGTTTTTTGCGATTATTTCAAAATCTGTAAGGGATAGATATAGATAGAAGATATTGATGAAAGACTCCATAAAAATCGACGTTCTTTTAATTGTCATTGAAAAAAACAGGGTCATTTTATTTAAAAAAATGTGTTATAATAATTTTTTGATCATTTTCAAAAGATCACAGTAGCCTTGTTATTTGACAGTTGACAATCTTGAAGATTTTAGAAGACCCTTCGAACCTTTGGTTATCAAATGCAAAAAGAAGTATTCACTTATTTTAAAGGGTTCAAGAGCTGTGATATTTTAAATAAACACCTGCGAATAAAAGTTTGCATACGTCAAAAACTATGATAGATAAGTACTAACAACTAGGGACGTTTTAGTCAGTTTCAAAAGACGAATTCAAAAATGCAATAAAAATAGGTGGTTACTATTTAAAATTTCAAAGTTGGCGCCAATTTCTCATCGTTCCGAAAGTTCATATATTATCAAAATAATTTAGTTGAACTCATAATAGTCGATTTGCATCGTATATAAAATATTAAAGCTCTAGTTATATTAGTTATATTAAGTTAAAAAATTACTAATGTAGGCCCTAAAAGAATCACCCTGTATACTTTTGGAGTGGAATTTCCAAAAGTCTTAAAATACGCCTTTTTATCTTTAACCGAAAGCCCATCAATAACAATTAAATCAATTTTCATGGATATAAGGATATAACTTCAAAAGTTATGGACACTCATGCAAATTTTATCACTCCATTGTTGATTTTTAGGTTGATTTTTCGAAAACTCTGGAACACGTGTTTCTTCATTTTTAACCTAAAGCCCAAATATTAATTTTCGTAGATATAACTTTAATATTTCTTTAAAAATGACGGATCAAATTTTAACACCCCATTTAACCCCCTTAGGGGGGGATGCTTTCTTAGTGGATGCCTACGTTATAAAAGCTATCTACTGTGAATTAAAGTTTCTACCCCTAGCCGTTTAGGCTGTGAGGTCAATCAGTCAGAACAAGCAGTTTTATACAGGGTGCCCCAACTAAAATTTGCACCCCCTCCAATAAATTTTGAACGATTTATTGTCGAGAATCACAAAATTGTTTTATGATCATTGATATTTTTTGAAAATTGTTATTCTGGAACCCTCTCCTTAATTTTGAACGTTTTTTTGTTATAAATCGACATACCCCCGGTTTCTTGAACGATTTATCGTTAGATAAATTTTATCGGTTGGATAGTTGCTAAGGTAGAGATGATCTGATTGGTGTTTCTATAGAAATTATGGAACCGATAGTATTTATCTAACGATAGCTCGTTCAAGAAACCGGGGGTCGAAATGTTATCTGCTGTTTCTCATTTTTAAAGTAACAAAGCCACGCCTTTAAAAAATTGAAATAGCTTAAAAGGGGTCTCTAATGGAAAATCCGAGGAAATAACATTTTGAAGCCGGTTGTATTGTCTATGCTACTACGTTTTTTTTTTTCAGTTTAACCGATGCCTTTTAATGACAATGATGTGACACTCGACCCTTCTTGCCATTTAAATTTTTTGAAGGGGTAACTCTGGACTCAAGAAGGATGCAGAAATAATTTTCAAACTAAGATAAAATTTGATCCACCTTTACGAGTAAACTAAAATTGACCTGCTGTTTCAGCATTTTCTCCAATCTCGGACGAAATCGGAGATTTTAGGGGGTGCAAATTTTAGTTGGGACAACCTGTATGTATATATAGATAGACTATTAATTTAGGTCAAATGAGTTGAATTTTTATGCAAAACATTACAAGGTAAGTCTGCGAAATAATTATTTAGGTAATCAGTTACGAAAAGACCGATTTTGTTTACAAGTATATTTTTTCTGTATCTCAAAAACTAATAGTCATACAACAATCAGCGTTTGCTGCTATATAAGAAATTCTCTCGTCGTTGTGAAGGTCTTTGTTCCCCACATCCCCCATAAGGGCACTTTATGCTGACTTTTCTTGTGATTATAAGAAATAAGTATTTATTTCTTTCTTTCTAGAACAAGGGATGCTAAATGTTGTTTTGTACAAAAATCCTTAAAAAATATGTCACTAGGCCCGAAAATTAATTAAGCAAAAATAAAAAATTTAAATAAACGTAACTTTGGGGCCAGCAACGTTTTTTGTTTTACAACGACACTAAAATTTAATATTTTGTAATTTCGAAAAATAGTTTGCTGTAAAGAAATATGAAATCCGGACTCCAGTGATGATTAACACATTGGAATTTCACAGCGATTAGTGTTGGAGTGATAATTCTGATTCATGAATATGTGAAAATTGAATTTCTTGTGATAAGTGACCACTGAATCATTTTAATTTTGATAATTGTTTAAATTCATGTCTTGTGATTTGTGGTACAAAGAAATGCGATCGTGTCCGTGATTCGGACAAATAAGTGAAATCTAGTAGAGTTCCAAATGGGGAATAAAATAAAAGTTGTGACCAGTTGGTCGATTTTACTTCGCAATTTTATTATAATCGAAATAAAAACTTTAAGTATTGAGATAAAATTATAATTGCACTGGATTGCACACTGTTTTTAGCGAATGCTTAAAAGAGTTACGAGAAGTGTTAAAAAAGCCATATAGATTTTTCCGATTTGAAGTTTTACAACTAAACTAGAGCTGGCAAAAATGCGACCAACAAGATTTTATTACTTTACAAATGTCGGTTTCAAATGTAATAGAAAATGACAACATTATTTTTAAAGTCAAATGAATCAAACAGCCAGTACTTACTGTGATGTCTGTCCACACAAGATTATGGAAAGTGATTTAAAACAGAGAGTTCAGCCAAAGAGTGATAACATGTTTTTTGATTATTTATAATGAAATACTATAGGTACAATTAAGTTTTGATTTCACAAAATTAAATAAATAATACATAATTAAAATTTTATGACATTCTTTTCATGTTGTGATGAGATTTATTTGTTCAATTATATTGCACATACAATTTTCAAGACTAAAAATAAAATTATTAAATGAAGAGGACACAATCACACACTGGTTTTTATAAATACGTAAATATATTATTTTGATTTACAATTGACCATGTTTTAATACAAAAAATGCAAATTTTGATGATGGTGGGAACAGTTTTTCGCACCAAATTTTTGCGACAAAACTAAAGATTACGATATGATAATTTCAGTTGTATACCGGGTGCTCAAAAACTGGCGCACCAACTCAATGGTGTGTGGTAAAGAATTGCTTACATAATAACAAACTTTAAATAAATGATATGTGGCAACGTTGTCTAACAGTCGTGATCACAATATAATTTGATCAACAATAAAAATAAATTAATTTTGAAACGGTTTCGTAGGAAATAATTCCCAGTGTTGGCACATCTACAAATTGTGATTTTTTTGATGAATTTTCATCGTTTTGTTAGAGAACGATTACTTGATGTGACAAATAAAAACATTAAAAAATAATGAAAACTGAAGAAGTTAACAAAATAAGTTTGAAGCTCCAGATTTTTTTAAATATGACTCGCAATTTTTTCAAGATTTTTCCCGTAATCTACACATGTTTCTCAATAACGTACCACTGAGTTGGTGCGCCACTTTGTGAGCACCCTGTAGTTAGTACAATATTTGAACAGTATTAGAGTTTCTTTGTATGTAGAGGTATATAGTCCGTCTATATTTTGTTGAATTTTATGGTGCAATAGAGGTAATTAACTTATTAGGATTTAAGCTATAAAGAAACCCCAGCCCCTCAATTGTAAATGTATTGTAAATTACCAGCGCGTGCTATGGGACAGGATTCCAGGGTCGCTTACCATCTGGTCGCTTTGGTAACAATAGCTTTACGACCACCCTCATTATATCCCTCATAAAATGATTTGGAAAGTTAAAATCATAAAATTCAACAAAATATAGACAGATTTTAGAAGAAAACATTCAATTTGGCACATTAGCTGCAAAAACAGAAGTACTTTATTATTTTTATTTGTTTTTTACAGTTTAGTGTAAAACCAACATTCGTACTCTGTAAAAAGTTGGCTGGCTTAAGAGTGAACTATACTGGGGATGCTTAAAAGAGAGCTGTCAAACGAATGTTCAATAAAAAAGATTGAAATTGAATTTTTATAGAAAATACTCTTAGAACAAAAGTTTCTTTACAATTGAATGTTGTTCCTAAGTTGAACTAAGCTCATAGATCAGTTATTATCTCATTTTAAATATTTGTAATTGAAATTTAGCAGGTTGAAAAATTCATTGTTTTTTTTTTGTGAAAAAATACAACATAATTAGGTCATCTACAACATGGCAAACATCGTGCTTAATGAAAAAGTATTAAAAAATGCCCAGGAATTGGTTTTTCATATTAGTGTTGCTAAAGCCATCTCAAAATTAACAATATTTTTTAAGCGATTTGAACGTTAAGTTTTTTTTTCATAAGAAAATGAAGCCACTGACTTGTTCTACCCGTTACAAATTGAGTTTCAAAAATTTAAACTGACTTGTGAGGTAATGGTATAATTTATGAGCAACATCCAATTGTAAAGAAATAAGAATATAACGTTTTAAAGCAATACTAATTACAACAAAATACTATATGGAATGTAATGTTAAAAATGTTCTCGTTTAAAATTAATTGTTCACTTTTATTTAGCAACCTACATCCCAAAGCACTTAAAATTAAACAATGCGATTGAATGAAGGCAACCGAAACCTAAAAAAAACAATTGTATATGGCTCTTCCAACTAAGGAGTGAAGAATGAACTATTTAAAAGAATTAAAACTATCAAAAAATAGTCCGGTAAAAATAGACAAAAATAACATGGTAAAGCTTGCAAAAATTCGCATAGAGCTGAAAATTGGTACGTACACTATTATCAAAAGTTCCCACCAATCCGATGTGTGCTAAAAAAATTATTCAATGTCAATTTTTTTGCATTTTTCTTGTAAACGGTAAGTCTTATCATAAAAATGTTTAAACAAAAGTTGTACATCATGCGATTATCTATAAAAATTGTTCTTATGTTTTTCTTACGAATCACCATTTAAGACATCGAAAATACAAATACTCAGCTATATAACATTTGTCGGCCTATTTTCATGATAACACCTACTGTTTTCAAGAAAAATGCATAAAACCGATACTTTTGACCTTTGACATTGAATATTTTTTTTAGCACACGTCGGATCGGTGGGGACTTTTGATATTTTATTTGTAATAGTGTACCTAAGATCTATACCAACAGCTCTATGCGAATTTTTGTAAATTGAAATGTCTATTTTGACCACACTAAAAAAGCAAAGATTATGAGCATAAACATAATATTTTCCATTTATTTTTAGTAACCTAATCTTCAAGTTTTGACGATTTGTAAAAAATGCAATGTATCGTTGGAAAACACTTAACAGTTAAAGAGATATGTCAAAAATATACGGAATGGGCAAAAAGTACAAAAGATAACATTTTTTAGTTAAATCATTTGCTTTCAGAAAAATTAATTAAAAAAATGAACAACTAGAAAATGGCAATGAAATGAAACCATTAGAAAGCATTTGTTTACCTCCAAGTCAAGTATTTTAACTGCCCTCTTACTTAAAATCTGCACTATTTTTGCCAACTAAAAACCTATCAAAAAAATACAATAATAAAATTGATATTTTCCAACGTCGCAATAATGACTCACCCGGTACACAAAAGTAGTACGAAATTCATTACCCAAATTGTTTTTTTTATTGTCTGAAATATGTGGCTTTTCCTACACTTTATAAGGTATTGTAAAAATATAGTAACAATAACGATTAGAATAAGCCTAAAAGTATTTTTATTCATGTTGATTAAATCCAACCACAAATCCTTTTTCAAGACAATACAACTTAATTACCACATTGCTTAATTAAACCTTTGATATTACTGTTGCAATTGAAGAGTAGTTGTTAAGAGAGTTTTTAAATTTGAAACCTTCAAACATTGAAACGTTTGTTTTAGGCACTAAAAGCCGTTCTCTGAGGAACACATACCTCCATATCGCCTCTCCCACAATCAATACTAATTTGCGTGCTCACTCCACCTAATTAATCTTACGTGAAATGAAATTATTTTTCTTAAAATACCGTTTTAATGTGGAATTTGCTAAAAGTTAACTGTAGAACGGAAATATCAGCACGTTTGAACAAAAGAGTTTAGGTAGCAAAAAAATGAGGTCGAGTTATTTTTAGCTGAAAAAATCGAATATGCAAATTCACCACTTCTTTTCGGGTGTGTGACAAAATAAACAACCAAATTTCGGGCAACGGCTTATTAATTAATTCCACTCAATACCTGTTGCGAAAAATTAAAAAATCTTTGCTGAAAAGCATCACCAACAAACGTGAAAATTAATTAACAATTTCAACACTAAAAATAGGTCTTAACTAATCATGATAATTAATAGTATCCACAAGTGACATTTTTACCAAGCGACAACATCTTTTTATAGCATGAGGAGACTACCGGTGAAAGTAAATAAAAATTAGAGGTGAACAAATGTGTGATTCCGTGTCAACAGTTTGCTACAGTAAATTGCCTACAACTCGATTTTGAAAATATTTGGAAAAAACCTTTTTCTTCGTTTTATTTTATTGTTTACAATTTAATACACTTCTGTCTCTTAGGTGATCTTAGAATAATTGATTAAATGTTTTTGGTTCGTTGTTTATACTCCACACAATTTTTAATTCAAAGAGTATACTCGTTTTCAAAATAAAAGATATCGCGGTAGGCCATGACTGTGTAAAACCAACCTTTACGTTTGATTGTCAAAACTCAAAATGTCAAACAAAAATTTGAGGTTAAGAAAATTGTGTCAAAATAATTGTGGTTTATTCTTTTGGTGAAACTAAAAATTGTTAATTCAGCCAGCTTCTCTCCCTTGATATAACCACAATGGGTTTATTTTTTTTTTATTTAAATCGGTAACTAACTTTAACTACTTGGAAAACAAATACCAACTATTAATATGTAAAGATATTAGAAATAGCAGTATAACCAACTTAAATTCAAATTTACACAGCCTAGTGGGATATCATTTAATTTGAAAAAGAGTATACAGGCTGTCCGTTTTTCGAGCTCCACCATGGGGATCCCAATTATTATTATTGTAATTATAATTATAATTATTATAATTATCTTTCAGATAATTGTTCAGCATAAAAATGCGCAACTTCTGCCCTAATTTAACCGACCTCGTATCTCTTATAATAACCGAGATCTCCATAGTGGAGCTCGAAAAACAGACACCCTGTATGTGTACAGCTGATTTCATAACAATTTGCACACCCACTCAATGTCACCAAATTTACACAGAAAGTGGACATATTACAATGAAACCTACTTCATGTACTAGATAGTATTGCCAACTCAAACAATAATTTAAAAAATCCAAAACAGAAAATGTGTTAAATCACAAAGTATCTATTGTAAATGTTAATGACATACACAGCTAAATTACTGTTTGGGTAAGAATCACAATGCAAAAAATTACAATAATTACATTTTAATCAATTGTTGCATTCGATATTTGATTATTATTTATTGCACATGTTCTTACATCATTTCGTATTTTATTCTCGATTACTTGTAGAAAAAACTTTCTGGCGACTACACTATAATAAAAGGAAATAGTTTGCAGCGATTTTATTTAATTTTCGCCTTGAGACTTTTTTTCGTGTTTTGAAAGACTTTCGCTTAAAAGAGAAAATTGTTTGTCGTAATTGTAGAAACTACACTACTCTTAGGTGGATGATCAACAAATATCGCACTTCCTTTTAATTTTATTTCACCATTGTTTAAAATCTTGTATAAATATGAAACTACTTCCAATAATTAGATTAATTAAAACTGCAACTTCTCGTGAAGATGACAGATGTAACCCACTTTCATTTTGACATCTGAGCCAACGAATAAAGCGCACTAATCTTTTCCCGTGGCCAATTAAGCTCCATTTTTTATTAGTATTAAAACTGAATAGAAAGTCTCGTAACAATTTAAACTAGTTATGCCTCCGCAAAATGGGAGAATCGGTTTGTTTCCTTCGTTTAATTAAATTTCCAAATACATTGTTATAATTAAATAACGTCAATAGCGTAATTTAGTAATTAGGACATGCGGGACACAAGAAATTGTGTTCCTCAATTGGCCAAATAAAGTGGAGTGCAAAAGCAGTCATTACGTTGACCTTTGTGAACCAATGAAACGAATTGTTGCTTATTATTTTTATTAAAAAAGAAATTTTGCTAATTTGCAACGAAAAATTGTACATTTTGTGGTACATTTTTCAAGAATATTATTCAAGTTAGTCACTTTCCACGTGTAATATTGGTTTATAGTAAGCTTATCTACAATTAAAATCCTTTGTTGTTACTTTATGCAACTTTATGCGAAACAACCTTATCTCGCATTACTGGTACAATCATTTTTTTAATGATATATTACCGTTACTAGAACAATTTTTAAATTTTACACTTAATTTTGTGTTTTTAAATGGTAGGTAACGCAATTTCATCAAATCTAGAAATTTCTAAAATGATTTCAAATTTCAAATATCTGGGTAAAATATTTATTATTAAAAGAATAAAACAAAACTATTTTACACAGCCCTATTTAGTTTATATCACTTGTAAATACATACACAGTTAAAAAATGCATTCGTTAATATCATATGATGAAACTTGTATTCGTTGGCAAAATAGAAAAAAAATCTGATTTATACGTTCTGTGATCGAGGTATATGTTTCAAAATTTAATTGTTTTTTTTATAAACGTCTTGATGTAATGTTCTAGATCATAACTATTTGATATCCATCATATTCGTATATTTTTAGATATTATTAATTACCTAATTAATGTGTCAAAAAATCAGTACAATTTGACCAATATTCCTTAGATCTCTTTAAGAGATGAATAAATATACAGCGTGTTAGGGAATGGTTTAATAAAAATTGAAAGGTGCATAGAGAATGGCAAAACGAATCGATTAAGCAAAATTTTTATAAATGCAGTTTTCCCAAAAAATCGTTCTGAAATTAAAGTCCCAAATTTTGAAAACCGCTGAACTAGAATGATAAAAATTAGCGTAAATTTTAATATTATTGACAAAACAGCAGAGGTAAATTAACTCCTTGGTCCACTCCGTAATTCTTCTATTTCAATTTGTGTTTTGTGATCAAATTTTCTAAAAAAAAAAAAAAAACAAAAACAAATTTTATGCCAGAACTGGGGTTCGAACCTCCCACATAAAAAAGCAGGCTATCTACAATTTTGAAAAATTCTCAAAACGTCCATGCGCCGCTATGTCTACTTTGTTTAAAAAAAAATTTGCCGCTTATAAACTACCATAAACTACACAGTGGCTCTCAACAGGTGGGTTAATAAAATTTTTGGAAGAAATTATGCATTTTTTGGAAAAATGGTATAAGGCTTTTTAACTTGTTTGATCATGACAAATTCACATACGAAATATTGCTAAGCCATTCCCTAACACCCTGTATACTCGTACAATAAAAATCAATCTTATTTGTCCACTACGTAAAGGATAACCGTTTTGAAGAACTTTGAGCTGTTACTGACGTAATTTCTCAAGAGATTCGATTACACCCAGAATTTACACGAAGGAGTGGTCAATTAACGATGATTTTATTTTCACTTTAGATTTTAATTTTTTAATAAGAAAGGTATAGATTCTAAATTACTCTGAATTATAGATAAAACTAGCTACTTGTGACCACAATGTCCAATAAAAAGTTATCAATAGAAAAAATTAATAATAATTCACTAATTTTTAGTCAAAAATACTTCTAATATACAGGCTGGTCCCGATATAACCTGCCAAAAAATTCTGGGATCCAACAAGTCCGGAAAACCTTTTTGTTAAGTAAAAAATAATGGGGATAAATTAACCCCTATCCACACACATTCTATGCTACTGATCAGTGATCAGTTGATCACAGTCATAGTCAGGAATTAATTTTTAGTACTTGTAAGAATATGACAATATCTAAGCAACCATACTTGAATCATTTGTGACAAATTATATCAAATTAATGGCATTTTCAATTATTTTTATCTCGAAAACGAGAAGACTTATTAGAATTTTTTTGTATGAGTTCTACTCATAGTCACCGATTACTGGATTTTATTTGGCAGGTTACATCGGGACCAGCCTGTATACAAGGCGAATCAGGTAAGATGGATTACTCTGTATTTAAAAAAGATGGGGATACTGTGATCAGACCACTTGTCATAAGAGTTTTTCATTACCGAAAGTGCCGTCATCCTGAAAATACCATTGTTGAAGACCTAAGAGATTATGACTCCATACAAATTTTCAGATGAATATCATTGTTTTAATGTTCTGAATAAATGTTAAAAACGGATTCGGTTTTTCTAATCAATCAATGTAATAGTTGTTTATGTGTTATGTGAAAGTGACAGTGAAATCACGAATGAAGTGGTGTACACCGCCTAAACTAAACAGTCAGGTAATCCTAACGTTATCAATCCGGCGTATTACCTCCCACGGGATGTAATAACAAATTTCCCGACCTCTAAAAGGTTACCATATCAAACGGAATTTTACAATAGTGATTAATGTATGATACAAAGCATTTCAGTATACTATTAAAAAAATGCTGCAGAAATATTCCTGATATAACGTATAAGATGATTCACTAACGTGGTCATGTTTGAGTGCAATTTTCCTTTTGAATCATTCTCTACCCAATTTTGATTATAAGTTACAGGAAAATAAAATTTCTAAAATTTTCTAAAAGGCGTTTCTTTTAACAGGTGATATTATTCTTAAGAATTTTAGCATATAATACCTTAGTAAAATGTTGATGATAACGAAGATACAATAACTTCATTTTTTAGAAATATTTGAAGCTGATCCTGTTCAAATTAGCGAATTGACAAGAAATCAAAGGGTCACTGGCGTTAATCAAGAATAACTGTCACAAATGTCATTTAAGTAGACGGAGGCGGAGGAGCTCACTGTTACAGTAATAACGAACTCACAAATTTGTTATTATTCTAAGAGCAGTGCTATCAGGATGCTGCTGCGGCATTTAGAGAGACCGCAGAGTATTAAAAACTAATAAAAAAGTAAAATTAATGAAAATCTGGTATCTATAGGGCCGAACTTAAAATTTTATAAAACTACAAAAATTATCTCCGTTAATAAAAATATTTTACTAAGATGATTTAAGCAAAAACTCTTTAAAATAATGCATACTGTTACATGTTAAAAGGAACGCCTCAACTTCGCGAACACCGTATATAAAATATAACCTTTAAATTCCAAAAGTTCTATTTGATGGAATTTGCAATTTTTGATTTTAGGAGTCTTTCCTTTCAATTCAAATTTTTAATTAAAGTTCTCCTTCAATTTTAAAGTTAAGCTGTCAACATAAACTATCAAATTCAAACGTCACTTTTTCATAGTCAGTTGTCAATAATCAGCATTTCAGCGTTGCCAACTTGATTTCAAAATCACCGGTCATCACTTGGTCAGAAATTTAATTGAAAGAATGAACAGTGTTTAATTTAACTATGGCACAGTTCCAAACCTCCTATACAGGGTGATTCAAAAATCTCGGACCATCTGTTCGGAGGTGATAGAAGGAAGAGTCAGAAGTGCCCATGGCAAAAAATTATTTGAACACTTTTTCGCGAGATATAGCTCTTCATAATTATATCTTTGGGTTATACAGGATGGTCCCGATATAACCTGCCAAATAGAATCCAGTAATAGGTGACTATGAGTAGAACTCATACACAAAAAAAAATTCTAATGTCTTTTCGTTTTCGAGAAAAAATAATTGAAAATGCCATTAATTTGATTCAATTTGTCCGATTTGTCACAAATATCGGTCAAGTTCAAGATTCAAGTATTTTTACAAGCACTAACAATTAATTCCTGACTATGACTGATATCAGTAGCGTCGAATGTGTGTGGATAGGGGTTAATGTATCCCCATTATTTTCGACCTAACAAAAAAGGTTTTCCAGACTTTCTAATGACCTAGAATTTTTTGGCAGGTTATATTGGGTCCACGCTGTATTATACTAAACATTTGTTATAATAGAACACCAGTTTGTATTCCATGATATAAAGAACGTTTAACGAACTATCGTGCGTTCATTTAAAAATCTTGGCCCAGTTGGCAGTGCTTTAAATTTGAACATGGGAACAGTGTAACCGGATCCGGCAATAGTTGTTTGCAGTCATTTATCGTTTATAAAATGTCAAAAAGATTTGAGGTTAGATATTTTCCCACCCAAATTTTTGATTTTATGGCTGCTTTGGGTCACTGCGCATTTCTGCTGTGGCTATTACTCTGTACTGTGGCGCTTGTTTTAACTTTTAGCAGTTTTTTAAGTGAAGTCAAAGGAGATTTTCGCTTGACAATATTGACATTTCGTAATGTCAAATTCTACGCTGGAAAATTAAAAAAACAAAAGAAGATTCCACAGCCTACTGAGCCCAGGTTTTTATTTGAACGCTCGATAGTAAATTCAACAATAAATTAAATCCGACAACATTGGAAACAAAAGAGTAAGAATACGGTAAAAATATTAAAAATTAGTTCGCTCAGTCAAGTCTTTCCCAATTATCACCTTGCAAGAGTTGGTCCCAGACTTTTGAATCACCCTGTATATGAAAAAACATTTTTCGGTATTTGCTACACCCTGTATAGTTTGAAATCGGCGAAACACATTTCGACAGTGGCTTATTAGCTAGGACTTACCTTCGACTTGCCGTAGGGCAAAAGCGTCAAATTGACAAACTGCGAAAGATTCCCCTGAAGCGACGGATACAGTTGCTGTGTGAAAAACTTGATCGAATCCGGACACAAAGCCTCATAGTAGACTGCCACGTTCACCTGTAATAAAAATCGCAAAACACTGTAGAAACCCACGTCTCTCACTCACTCCATGCATACATAAATAAGCCGGAAAAATGTAAAAAATTCAATTTGGTAAGCACTACTTTCTCTCGACGACTCACCCTGTGGTGTTCATGGTTGTGTTGGGCACTTGCAAGGGCCATCAGACCCATCATGGCAAAGAAGAATTGTTTCATCATTGTCGTCGAGGTGTGGTGAGCGCGTCGCTTCGGTCAATCCAGGTTGGCTACGGCTCTGCGGATGAAACAAGTGAACAGAGGCTCATGGCTCTGACCCCTCATTGGTGGGAGTGTCTTGAGGCGATTCGACCGTGACGACGATGAATTTGTTACATTGTTGGCGGGATACGAATTTGAATTGCTGCTGTTACGTCAGCATTATCGAATATTTAGGTGAGGCGATGGGAGAGACATCTGCGCCATTTTGGTGGATGAGTATTGGCGAACCTACTAGATTTCTCCTTTCGACAATCGATATGTTTTATTTATGAGACTGCAATGAGGTTTGATTTTTAATTCAAGGGAGCCGAGCTGGTTTCTTCTATTAAAGATGATTAAGTGGTGACTCATTTATTGTTTGTAGAAACTGCAACAAGTTTTAAAAGAATGTTGTTTTTTTTAAACGATTTCATAGTAAAGAATCGAGACTCGAAAAATGTATTCTAATATATGGACATTTATTTCATCGTTTATTTTTACTTTGTTTAAATAAGTTACATAAAATATTAATTTGCCATTTGGAGCCTCTCCTACGTAGGCAACCAAGAATACTATTCCACGAGTTTTGATACTAATGAATTATAATATTATCCCATTTCAGTTCATAGTAGAATTGCAACAGCGCATTTGAATTTTCTGGTGGGTTTTCTTGGCCCAAAATTTGTGGTTGAGATTTACTTTAACACAGAATTCTTTTCTTATACAGGGTGAATCAATAGTGGGTTACTTCTGACATGTCGTAAGCTGCAACTAAAAATATTGCACTTACCACTTAATACTTCGATTGATTTTCAAAAACATTAATTGAATCAACATTGATTTTTTATCTTTTAAATAATAATAGTCCATAATGAAATTTTAGCTAAACTGTCAATATAAACTTGACAATGACAATATTCAGAACAGTGTAATTGTGGATTAATTTTGAAATTTTTTACCGATTACCGATCTGGTCAGCTGGAATTAGTATTATTGGTTGCATATTAAAAAAAGGCAGAAATAACCCACTATTGACGGGTTTTTGCAAAACTGCCAAGAACTGAAATGGGATATAAGGTTTTGATCAATAAATATGCCGAGAGAAAAAAAGGTTCATTTTTAGGAAAGAGAAAAAAAACTCATTTCTGAATTAGTGAATGACTGAATTTCTTCGTTCTTCGTTATAAAAATTCTGCTCGCATATTTAATACTAGAACTGTCAAAAGTTAGTATTGTAATCAATACTATAGGTAATCATGGATGAAACGGAGCCAAGTTTTACATTTATTATTAGCAAGCATTTGGAAAAGTGGATTATCTAAATAATGTTACCTACAAAAACCATGAGATTTTGGGAATTTGTCTATTTTTTACAAAATACGTAGGTACTTGAACCCATAATTGGGACTAATTTTTAGAAATGTTAAATCTGTTGTTACTTGGTGGTTGCCTTTAGCTTCTTCATAAATTTTAGATTCTGTTCCAAATTATAAAGTTTTGGAATTCACGACTTTGTTAGGTTTTTTTACAAGAGAAGACCTTCAACATCAATTTTTGTGAAATTTAAAAAGACGACGGAAAATATGCTGGGTTCTTGATGACCAATTTTTGGGACGAGATGATTAATTAAAAATTGTGACCGGAAGAACGGCATTATTAGCAATGAAGTATGTTTTAATTTATGTATTTAATATTAAAATAAATATCAATAAGTTTCAGAAATGTGAACATAAATATTTGTTGGTATTAGCTGTTTCAAAACTATAAAAACGCCAACGTCGCAAAGACACAAAACCGCCTACTTTAATTATAAATTCAAATGATCGCATGGTATAACACGAAGCCGTTAAAAATGGCGTTTGACCGTTTGTGGTTTGATATATCCCATTTCAGTTCATTGTAGAATTTTGCAACAACTCATTTGCATTTTTTAGAGTTTCTGGTCGGTTTTCTTGGCTCAAAATTTGTCGCTGTGATTTAGCTTAACACAGACTACAGAGAGTTCTTTTCTTATACAGAAACTCTCACTTTGTGCTTTATTTCACTCCAAAAAATACAAATGCGCTCTCAAAAATTCTACTATGAAATGAAATGGGATTTACCAAAAAAGTTTGTATGCAACACTTACGCAAAATAATTTTAGCCTACTCATCTTATTAATCCGATTCGTCCTCTAAAACACTATTTTGCGGACTTGTTACATAAATAACTATTTTTAAATTATTATCTTTATCTGTAAGTGAAAAATTACCAAAAAATTAGGGAAGATACTTTTCGAACGTACAGTCAGGCGTGTAAAATGCAATTTTTTTATTTAATTAGAAATCGCGATTTTCTTAGGTGCGCGGTAAGGTTGCCTCAAGCGGTATATAATATACTATTATTACAAAAACAATATTGTAGTAATAAATAATAAAATTAATTGTAGAAGTTTACAAAATAATGTATTTTTTCTTTTCAATATTATTGGTCGGTTTACAAGAAAGCGAAATTAAAATTTAATTCCGAATTAATACGCTTTTGCTGTGTTTATATGCCTCAAAACTAGAGAAGTGCATGAACAAAATAGTGAATAAATTAGAAACGCGCAAAACAAAGATCCAGTCCTTCTTATCAGAACAGTGAATTTCTAAATCCGTAAATTTTTAGAAAGGCGCATTTACAGAAAAGTTTAAAAGAGAAGGATAGTCAGGAACAGAATTAATCACTGACAGAAAATTGAAGACTAGAGTGTTAAAACAGTGATTTATCAGTTTTATCACGTCGGTAATTCGTTCAGTCGCTACCTCTAGGTGCCGCCATTATAGGAATAATGAACACTTGAAAAACAATAGTAGTGTGAAAGTGAACTCCGGAAAACTTTTTAGCTTTTAGCCTCTCTGTTTTAAACTACAGGGTGATTCTTACAAAGACCTACAAAATTTTATCACAGCTTTCCAAGGATCAACAGAGACGATCTGTACCATATTTATGTTTTTATATCGTAGGGGTGGAAACCCCTTATACCGTGCCACTTACGACGTTCATGAGTTTAATTTAGTTGTATTAGAGAAAAATGTGATTGTTTTCATCATGAATATCAATAATACACAATGATCATTGTTGTATTGATCAAGTACATTGTCATCAAATGATTATCATGGTTTCCACCAGGTTTCCACTGACTGTGCTAATACCAGGGCCGGGCTCTAGGGGCGGACAAATCGGACCCCTGTCCGGGGCGGCAAATTTCAAGGGCGGAAAATTGGCTAAAATTTGTAAAACATATTTTTGAAAACATTATTTTTTAATAAAATACCATAACAAAATAAATAAAAATAAAATAAATAATAAAACACTACTACACAGCTATTTAAAAAATAACTTTTGAAATATAATACTAAATACTTGGAACATTCTTGGAAGTAACTAAATAGTTAATTTCAGTATTTCTTGTTACATTTTTCCGAAATTCTTTTTAGTTTTCGAGTTATTTTTGTACGTATGATTATGCTCTAAAAATGATTTGTAATTCAATATTGTTGTTTTTAAACCAGTGTTATTTTAATAAGTTATTAAATCTGCGTTCCGAACTCATTACAAAAATTTTTCGAACTTGGCCAAAGTTTCAAATTTTTTGTAAATAAAAAAACATCTATGAATTTCAGTTTTAGTTGTGTTTTAGTTTCATTTACTGTTTTTAATTTATATTATGTTTAATATTTATTATTATTACAAATTTGCTCGTTTTTTAAATTTTTTATAATGAATAAAATTCAAGGACAATCAATTTTTTTTATTTGACTTTCACAATCACCACTGGAAATAATAATTTATTAATAAACTCACTTCTAAATAAAAAATATTTTTTATAGTAATTTTTATTCTGTGAGAGCGGAATTTTACAGTTTTGTCCGGGGCGGCAAATCCGTTAGAGTCGGCGCTGAAATACCATGCGATCATTTGAATTTATAATTAAAGTAGGCGGTTTTGTGTCTTTGTGATTGAAAAACTTAGGCAATCTGAGGGAAACTATATATATTCTAAATGAATATTACCATTTAAAACTATTATTTCACTCTTCAGTGTGATTAATTATCACAATCGGCGTTTTCATCCAAGTTAAAAAACTGACAAGGCCTACTTTAATTATAAATTCAAATGATCGCATGGTAGTAGTACCATGTAAGTAGTTACGAACACATTAGTGGCGTACGCTTTATCTCAAACATAACTTAAAAAAAATATTTCGAAAACGGTTATATAGCAGGGTGCTCAAAAATTGGAGCACCAACTCAGTGGTACGTTGTTGAGAATCTTGAATCTTATTATCTTATTAAATCTTAT
Source organism: Tribolium freemani (assembly GCA_939628115.1). Taxonomy (NCBI): domain Eukaryota; kingdom Metazoa; phylum Arthropoda; class Insecta; order Coleoptera; family Tenebrionidae; genus Tribolium; species Tribolium freemani. The sequence continues at coordinate 14,302,131 of OW626788.1, forward strand.
TAAAAAATTATTCTTTTTTAAATTCAAACGCGCTGTTGCAATTCTACTATGAACTGAAAAGGGATATACAGGGACATTTTTTTAACTCTGAACATAGCCCTATGTAGAGTTCCTAGCCCTATGCTCAATCTGAAAAAAAAAACAGGTCAAAGCATTGCGAGTATTGCTATGCAACTAATTATTCTACGCGCTGTCAAAAATTTCAACTTGTCAATTAAATCTTCCAAGATTAATTAAGTAAAGAAAGATTAATTTTTATGAAATTTATTAATCATCAGGTAATACTAGCATGGAAGGAATGATAAATTACTTTAACAAATATTCGAAATCACTTCAAATTGGTTCAAATAACTCGACATCAAAAAATTACCTTTATGTATCGTTGGTAATGTAAATTAGATCAATGCTTTGATATGGTTTTTTTCAGATTGAACATAGGGCTATGTTCAGAGTTAAAAATATGTCCCTGTATGTGACATATCTAGGAAGCCTTGTTTCAATATTAGAGTGCCTTCTGTTGGGCAAGCACGGAATTAATTAATCAAAAGGTTATATAACGGTAATATTACCAAATAGTTGCCAACAATTTGGTTCTTTCAAAGCTCTAACGAAGTTATGCTCTGGAAGCTGTTGCTATTTTATTACTAAATGACAACTATTTACTACATAACCACCGATTTGTTGTTAATTGGCTATCGTTTCCAAAGTACAACCCTACAGCAACTACAAAATAACATTTTATCTTTGGTTGTAATTTAGAAAAAATTGTGGGACATCAAGATCAAAATATAACAATATGGTAATTTAGTAGTCACTGAAGAGTCACGAAGAAATTGTTATATTATTCAATCCTTGTAGACATCATGGATGGCGATAAATAACATATTATATACCTCTTTTTTTTTAAATCAACTGTCAGTGTCAAAAATTTTGAAATTATGTTGGAGCCCTGCCACATTGCCATAGGAACGAAGCCTGGACCACTAATTTTAAATGGAGTTGCCAACGTTGAAACAATTTGACAATTGATTTAAAAAAAAAAAAACGAAGTATATATCACTGTAATGCATACACAAATTCCAAATACTCGTTAACCAAGCAAAAAATTTGTTTGGCGACATTACTTTTCTGACAAATATGAATACGATGCTTCGAAAAACTCGACGCGCCTTAAAAAAAGCAATAATTTATTAAACATACTAATTTTTCTTTCAAAAAATTAAGAGAGTTTTTCTTTTAAATTAATTTCAGTTATAAAAATGTATAACTTTTATTTATTAAATTTTATAAAATAGCAGTAATTATGATTCTGACAACGACAAAGTTATTAAATTAAAATTAAAAGTTGTAAAATTGACACACATAAGGAAAATTTAACATGGCCGCTGTCTGCGCTGTCGTACCATCGGTGGACATAAAAAAACTGGTACAAACATGACAATTGTATAAGTCAAAAAATCACAAATTTATATCGGGTAAATTTGGCTTTGGGAATAAGATTATAAAAATTGTGACACTAATGACATGTTGTCAAAAACATTAAGTTAAAGTTCAGTTCTTTAACGTTCTCTACATTTACAAAGATTATCTATATAACACAGTTGATCTAGCACCTCTTTAGGTTCAAAGAGCTCCAGCAGCTATGGTTAGATTTCTGACAATTTTTGTCTTCAATGACAGTTCAAAAGTTTGATACACAATGAGCAAATTTTGGATGTACCAGTTTTTTATGTCCACCGATGGTACTTGTCAAAAAAATCGCCATTTTTGTATGTCTTCTCTGATTGTTAGGAAATGGTTGTCGTGCTACTCAGAAACCTAATATTGACTAAGTTAAAACCAAATGGTATTTAGTTATTTTTTACGTTTGAGGGGGCTTTTCTGGCTAAATAATGACTAAATCGAAATAAACTAAATAAGTTGAGTCAGTCGTTCGACGTTTTAATTTTCTGTAATATGTACCATCGGTGGACATAAAAAACTGGTACATCCAAAATTTGCTCATTGTGTATCAAACTTTTGAATTGTCATTGAAAACAAAAATTTACAGAAATCTAACAATGGCCACTGGAGCTCTGTGAACCTAAAGAGATGTTAAATCAACTGTTTTATTTAGATAATCTTTCTAAATGCAGAGAACATTAAAGAACTGCTCTTTAACTTAATGTTTTTGACAACATGTCATTAGTATGTCACATTTTGACATTCTCAAAAAGTCAAATTTGCACGATATAAATTTGTAATTTTTTGACTTCTATAACTGACTTCCTTGTACTTACCAGTTTTTTTATGTCCACCGATGGTACTGCTTTTCTTAAATCTTTTTAAGGAAAAAGCAGTTTGTTTAATGTCAACTTCAGGCATAATTCACACTCCACACTACAGAAAATACACTTTTGTTGGTATAGGAAACGTAGATATGTGGTATACGACAAATAAAATTCGACAGATAAAATGATGGGAAAATTATTGTGTAGCTACGAAAGGGTAGAGTTATAGACATTACTTGGTAATGACAACTAAAATTTTGCTACCAAATTGCCACATTCTGCAGATAGATTTTCGTTATATTTTAGCTTTTTTATTTTTAAGAAAACGTTGCGGCAACGTTGGAAATTAGCCATATAGTTGTAAGATGTTATAAATGGTCATGAAGTAGTAATATTTTAGACATTATTTTGTCATTAAAATATGTGTGATAGCTACCGGGTGACTACTAATGATTGTGATTCTTGTAGTCAAGTTGGTAACACATTTAAAATTTTAATTTGGCAACCTTGGCTATCAAATTTAAATGTACTCAATTGTCATTCACTTCCGACCTACGATCGCTGACATGGCAGTCAGGGGTAATATAACAAGCTGATAGGGAAGCCCAAGCTGACAGGGAAGCCAATAATTCAATGTTGCCAATAGATTATTTTGCCTCAATCATTAAAAGTCACCCGGTATAATATATCAACTTTAAATAGCTGTGAAAAGGTTATTTTTTGGGTTTACGATGGACATAAAAGCATTATGGCAAACTAAAGAATAACTATTTAGTTACGTAGATACCAAATTAAAGCTAAATTGTGGGGCAACTATTAGGAGTCTAACCCTCCACAACCAGTGGCGGGAAAAACAGCGACTCAGATATTAGTATAGTATAATATAAAGCCAAATGAACATATTATAGCTTTTTTAAATATTAATCTAACTAAAAAACAACTTCATTTTAAAAACCTAATGAAATAACGTTGACATAACGTTACTGCAACAACTTTTTAGCTGACACAACCAAAAAATATTTTTTCTATTTCGCATACACAAAATGCAATTTTGTGCAACTGTTGTCATGGGAAACAGTTAGACAAAATGAAATTTTGTCTCATTGAAATAGTAACTTTTTTGTTATGATTGGTAATGAATTTCTGTCAGTTCTGTCAAACCGCAAACCTCCCAATTTTTATATTCAATGTCGTACAACAGAAATGCTACAGAATTTGGTCGGATTGAACGTAAGTATTAGATAGTTAACTTAAGGTTATCTTGTGTTTGGCCCAAAAGAATATCCCTTTGGTTACTGAATGCGATCGCGTGACTGTCGTCATCGTCAAACTCAGCGAACTCAGCGAAGCTGGGTCAACTGCACTTCGTCGGGAACAATTTACTCACGGCAGTGTTTACGATGTCTCTCAGCTCGGAAGGAGTGCACAACATCCATCAGAATCCATATTTAATTAAACGAAGTAATGAGAAAACTATCAAATATGCAGTAACAATGCAATAAGATTTGAAATTTGTAATTTATTTGCAATAAACTGTCATTTCATCCCATACGTCATATAACCAACCCAAAATCTCAAAAGTTACTAGGTCATTATTTAAATGATTTAAACAAAGAATTTCAATAAATAAAGGCGAAATAGAAAAAATAGCATATTACACTCGTACAAGACATCTTGTCGAACTCGTTCCTTTGGAACATTCCTCGCTTCGCTCGTCGTGTTCCAAGCCCTCTCGTTCGACAATGGATTGTCTTGTACAACTCGTATAATAATATACTATTGTGCTACTTGGGCCCACTTTTTTGTTTTTGCCCGCTTTTGATAATAAACTGTTTTATTTTCAGTTCTGCACTTGAATGTTTCTTATAATGAATGTTTAAATAAATGGCTGGTATTGGTATTGCCCATGGTTAGTAGAGACATGGTTGCGCCGTAACTCTGTGGAGGAGTGGGAGAACCGCCATGTTCATACGTCATCAAAATTGCAAACGTGTTGTTAATGTCATATAAATGCATTCTTTACATCGTGTTTTCAGGGTTTTTAATAAAAATTAACGATTGTAAACCAGTGGTGATGACTTTTTTAGTTAATAGTGTTGTTATCAGCGCAGATCTTATCCGGTTTTTTAGTCGTCAACGCATATTTATGCACATTAAATACATAAATGCACAATGATTAAAAGACAGGGACACAAAAATCAAGAAAAAAACTTCGTAAAACTACAACTTAAGTGTACATAATAATAAATATTTTTTTTAATAATTTTTAATTGACACCCATTTATACTTTTAAAAAAAGCTTCAACCCAAACATTCAGATTTTATTAAACAATACTTAAAATTACACGCGGCGAAAATATTAATATAGTGTTTTCAGGGACACCCTAACTGTAGGGCTAAATGGGCTATAGCCCAGGGCCGCCAGCATGTTGGGGCGGCAATTTTGCTTCCACTATAGGGGCGTATGAGTAAAGTGAAATAAATGCTTTCACTTGTAATAGTAAAAGATAGACGTAATTTAAATCTTATGAGAGAGAAAGAGATAAAACTATAGTAAAAGCTTTTACTACATTTTATTCATACTACCTAATATGTATGTTATGTGAATTTTGCGTTTTTATTCTTTTGTTGGTAATATAAGAATTATTGATTCTTTAGTTTTCGTAAAAGTTTGCTCTCTCCCCATTTTCACACCTATGAATTTTTTATGAGGGGCGCATTGTTGTTAGTAGCCCAGGGATGCCAAATATATTAGGACGGCCCTGAGTGTTTTCTTTTCAAACGTAGCCAAGCAATTACATATTAGGTTTCATTCCCTAGACGCTAGTCATCCCTATTTTAAAATTTTAAATAGCACTCTCAATTTTTGGAAAAGAAAGAAAAAGCTTGCCGTAAAAAAATTGTTGACATGTTTTTAGGTTGGGGGTAGTTTGATTTTTAAAATTTTTAGTCTTAGGGAGCCTTTAATTTTGAACCCATTTGATTTAAATAAACAATACTATAATTTGACTTGTGAAGGTAGAGTTCAAAACCAACATTAAATATGTCTATGTTGGAGCTTGATCCCCTAGTCGCTAGCCCATCCTTTAACACTTTAAATAGCGCCTCTTACTTTTTGAAGCATTACTAGAAAGAAAAAAAAAATATTAGAAAGGAGGAAAAAACTTACCTAATTGTAGAGAAAACACATAACTCTAGATTTGTTTTTGAGTAAGGGGTGGTTTTAAAAAGTGGGGGGTACCATTTAAAGTCCTAATTAAGGGTGGCTAGCGCCTAGGGGATGATGTAACCTAAAACGAAGTTTATGCTAGTTTTAGACTCGCCGTCCAAGACGAATCTATATATTATTTGTTTAAATTAAATTGGCTTAAAATCAAAGGCTATTAGGTACTACAACCAAAAATAAAATTACCCCTAACTCAAAAACTCTATATTGGATATATTTTAGCTAATAAATATCGAAGTCTTTTAATATGAACAAAATAGCAATACGGCTTATTTTCGACTAAGGGTTGATATGCAAACACTTTGTCCCGCAATAACCCCCTTAAAGTGTGGCACCATATCTTTGGAATAGCCTTGTATATTAAAATTTTCATTGCCCCATAATTTTAATTTTCTCCAAGTCACACAAATATTCATATAATAGTTGTTTCAAAACTATAAAAACGCCAACGTCGCATTTTCTCTCAAAATTGGCTCTTACAAATTATTGATGCACTTCAAAAATAATAATAGCTGATGAAATTTATACTTTCAATGAGAGATCTAATCATTGATAACTATTTTATAATTTTATCAATCTTATTTAAAAAAATAATTCGGTAAAAAGCGACGTTGGTGTTTTTATAGTTTTGAAACAGCTAATAAATATATTCGGTTCATTTTCATAAAAACCATTGTGGTGAAAATTGGGTAGTCTTGGCATTAACTTTTATATGAGTTGTCATGGTAACAAGTTAGTCAATTCCACCACAATGGTTTTTATGAAAATGAACCGAAAGTACGTATAAAATTCAAAAGTGCAATCTCCGTGACGTATTCGCGCGCCATCTGCTGATTGGCTAAAAGCTACTAACCATGGATATTGCCAATGCGAATATTCTAGGGATACACTGTTGTCATTGGATTTTCTGATGGTGACAAGTTTTGCACATGCATGTTTTCATTGCAATGTGGACAACCAATCATACATCACACTGAGCAAACCTGACACTTGCGCAACATAACCTCATTTCAACACAAAATGTTCAAATTACATACAATAACGCGACTTTGCCGTGGTTTTTGCACCCAAACCAATGCAAATCTACCAGTTTCAGCAAATTTCGTGAACCGAAATCCACGAAACTTGGAACGAATGCGAATTGGTTACAAACCGGACGGTTACCACCTTGAAAAACCTGGCCGTTGCTACTGGCACAAGTAAGTGCCTTCCTCTTCCATTTTCTATTTTTCAACTTTGCCTTTTCCAGACTAAATTTGCGAAAAACCGGACGCTACATTTACGCAACCATTGACCACTTTGAAAATGGTACAGTTGTGAAAGCAAGCACGTCAGAATGGGCCCTCAAAAAACAATTGTACAAGTGTAGAGACACTTCTGCGTTTTATAATTTAGGCCGTGTTTTGGCCGAACGCTGTCTCAAATTTGGTTTAATCGAAATAAGGTGCGATATTGTCCCGCCAAAACCTGACGGGAAAGTGGCTCAGTTCTTGCAAGCGTTACAAGAAGGGGGCGTTTCGTTGCAGGAACCGCCGCAGTTTAAACCTGCCAGGCCTTGGGATCAATTGAGGTTAGAGAAACCATGGGAAATAACTGAATAACTACAATTTATTTAATAAATATTTACAATTTACTTTTCATAGTTGTGTTTAATGTGCTTCCACAATTTCTGTAATAAAAGATAATTTAATTAATAAACAAGGGGTAAACCTTGTTATGTAACATACCCCTTCGTTGATTTTTTCGAACAGGAATTCCGAGCCCAAGTCGAAGGTTCGCTCGAAGAAAAACGTGGCGCAAACACACGCTAAAGCAAAAGTTGAGGTTCTTTTGAACACTGTGTTGTAAATTGTGCTTGGAAGGCCTGCCATTGTGGGAATTATTTACACTCACGTTTACAAATGATTGACTTTAGCCCCGACTGAAACGTCAATGTGTTGCCAACATTGCCACGGCAACGCAAATGACCCTAGTTTTTCGGGTTGGAATTTTAAAATTTTGGCACAGAATAGGAATTTTTATGTAAAATGTTTATTCTGTGATTTTGTATCTTTAAATATCCTAAACACAATCAAATTACCTTTTGGTGCATACTCTTACGTTGGCATTTCCGCACGTGTCATGTGTCATGTTTTTGGCGTCCTGTCAATTTCGAATTCAAATCTTGTGTTAATTAGGATTGTTTTTGTTTAATGCCGTTTTTTTGTGTTAATAGATTTGTATTAGCTGTTTCAAAATTATAAAAACGCCAACGTCGCATTTTACCGAATTATTTTTTTTAAATAAGATTGATAAAATTGTAATTGAAAGTATAAATTACATTAGCTATTATTTTTTTGAAGTGCATGAATAATTTATAACAGCTAATTTTGAGAGAAAATGCGACGTTGGCGTTTTTATAGTTTTGAAACAGCTAACATTTGGTTATTTGAAGATATTAGGATGATGAATATTTTGAGGTTCACAATTCTCCTCCGGTAAGTGCACAATAAGTTGCTTAATAATAATTAATAACTGCTTAAATGTGAATTAATATACTATTTTGAGGGAAATACTGAAATTTAGTGCGGTACTGCTTTTAGTGAGGAATGCTATAGCTGTGGCTACAGTAACTTGTGGAAGGATTTTATTTGTTTTTGTTTTGTCGTTAAAATTAAAATATTCAAATTCGCATTTGCGCCTTTGTAGTTTGTTTGTTTTAGCTTATTGTACTAATCGTCCTTTCATTTAAAGTTCAAAGCAATGCAGCCTGGGACTTTGAAATTAAGTTGGCAATTATCAAATTCAAACGTCATACTTTTAATATTTCAATCTAGCCAACTTAATCAATGTTACAGTTCTTTTTTTTTTTAATAGTTAATAGATTCAATTTCTGAGGCAATCGAGTCAAAACTGTTCAATTATGCTAGATAAAACAATTTGGTTGAAATTTGTATTCACCTACCTACCAGAGATAAGGCTATCTTTGTACCTACCAATAAAAAGATCACAATAACTGAAAAATGTACATATGTCAAATGTATGCTCATTTGTCCCTCATCGCATGCGCATTGGCTTATGCTCGCTCTTTCAAATTCTGCTCAATAGAGCCTATAACAAAAAAGGTCGTACCCACAAACAAGAAAATTTTCTGCAAATTATTCATTTATACCACTGTGCAATATTACAATAGCTTTTGTTAACTATTAGCTATTTCAAAACTATAAAAACGCCAACGTCGCATTTTCTCTCAAAATCACCTGTTGTAAATTATTCATGCACTTCAAAAAAATAATGGCCAATGTAGTTTACAGTTTCAATGAAGGATCTATTCATTAATAACTATTTTACAATTTTATCAATCTTATTAAAAGAAATAATTCGGTAAAATGCGACGTTGGCGTTTTTATAGTTACGAAACAGCTAATAGTTCTCCATTGTTAATGTATGTTTCATGTTTACTGGGTCACTTTCATAAAAACCATTGTGGTGCAAATAGCGTACTCTTGGCATTAACTTTTATAAATGAGTTGTCATGGTAACAGGTTTGTCATTTACACCACAATGGTTTTTATGAAAGTGAACCGAAAGTAGAAATATTTGTATTTGCCAAAAAGTTTGGGACCCCCTGTATGTTTATTTCTTTGTTGATTTAATTCTACCTTAGTTTTTGTAAAAAATTGGTGGCAATATTATTACTATGATTAAATTCTTTTATTCTTCGACACTGGCAAAATTTATGATTTTTCTCCTGTGTAAGGAAGTTTTGACAACTGTCAATACGAAACGTTAACACTCGACGTTTAAAAATCCACTCGTGAAGTAAAAACCCGATTTAACACAAACTCGTTAAATAAATAACTATTTAAAAAGTCACTTTTTTCAATTATGTAACTTTAAGGGCCGGTTTATAGAAAGCTCTGTTAAAATTTAATTCGTTGTTAAAAGTTAACAACGGGAATGGATCAACCAAATTGCTTCAGTTTGGACACGTGATCAGTTAATCACGCATTTAATTGCGGATTAAATTAATGATGCTTCTATAAACCGGTCACTAGATTGGCTTTTACAGAATGTGAAATTAAAATTTCATTCAAAATTAAACTAATTCGAATTAAGTTGCCATTTAAAATGCATTGACAAATGTCAAGTTAATTGCATATTAAATTTGAATTGCGATTAAAACGATTAAAACAAAATTATGAATATCGTCTTAAATGATTTCGCTAAAAATGTTTTGTTTGAAATTATTTGTTCAAGAAATGAGTTTCAGCGATTGAACAAATTACTGTCGATATAAATTTTTTCAATCCTCCAAACATATATTAAATACTTCTAGCATTAAATAAATATGAGAAATTTTTAAACGCCCATAAGAAAAACTTTGAAGCTAGCTGTGTTTAGCTTCAAGTTCAACTACGTCACACTGATCGTGCGTATAACTCTGTATTATTAATTTATTATTATTATTTTATTTGCAATTTGAAATGATCAACAGATGTATCAACAGCTTCATACTGATAAAACTTGGCATAAAATAATACAACCAATACAAACATCATCAGAATATAGCTACACCATACTAGACGCATGTAAATGAGGTTTCGATCACTCTGAAATAGACCAATCATAATTCAGAATTATAATCAACAAAATAACAAACCTGGCTTAAGTAAACTTCAAATTTGGCATTTTTGTTAAAAGTGAGTTTTACTGGACTTCCGTTTGAGTTAAAATTTGGATGTGAGTAAAGGAGTGACGTGTTATAATCCTAAAATCGTTTTGTGTTTGTAAATGTTTAGAATATGTGAAACGTATACCAGCTGATTGTCATTTAGGTCACATGATTGACTTAATTTTTCTGGTAAATATTGTTTCGGTCCTTTAATTAGAGCGCAAACTTGAGTTTCATTCGTGACGAAAAAATCGACAATGATTAGGGCATTTTTGTTGTAATTGTTATAACAAAAAGGTTTCCAATTGCTTAATTTGTAATAAGCTTTTACTTTAGTAAAATTTTTGAAATCGTTGGGGTTTATACCAATCAGTGTCACCAAACTAGTTTCCTCAATGTATGGTTTGACGATTTTTTCATTCGCGAAATGTAAATCTAAGTTGTTTAAATGCTGTGTCAGTGATTTCCAATTCTGAAATAAAATATGGTTTAAATGTTGTTAAAGTTTGTCCAACTTACTTGTTCGAGGTCAGTATTTAAAATATTGTTTGCATATCTGATATACAGTGATAGAGTGAAAGTTGTGATGGTGATAACAACAAGAGAAATGAAAAAAATCACTGCTGGTGGTCTTGTTTTGAAAAAATCGTTGCAGTTTTTTATTATAGCACAAAACATTTTCGTTTATCGCTGATTGCAAGATTAGATAAGTGTTAATTCGGATGTCCTCGATGGTTTGGAAATCAATTGCAGGCCTCACACTCAGGGATGGGGGTTGACACGTCGACTTTGATTGTCTACACGACGTGTCAACAATTGCGTCGACAATGTCTACAATGTCAACAATAGGTCGACAATGAGAATTTGAGGTTATGTTGTGTTTTATATCACATTTTCTTTTGAAGAAAAAATTCTTTTGAGAACAAAGACGAAGAGGCTAAAAATAAAGAGTGAAGCGTAAAAACAGAAGAAAAAGAGACTAATTTGTTTTATTTTCTTGTTACCATTTATCGAGAATTTTTATTTATTTTTCTATCACATATTTTATGTTTAAAAAAAGTTTTAACCATACTTTTAAGTTTTATTTTTAACAATTATACACCAATTTCATGGTCAAATACCAGTTTACTGTCAAAATTTATTATTTCTTTATTGTTGACATAGTTGACATTGTTGACATCACTTCAAATATCGACGTGTCAACAATTGAATTGTCTACCTTGTATTGTTGACACGCCCAGCCCTGTGGAGTCACACTGAGTGTTGAAAATAAATCGATTAGATTAGCTTCGGTGTTTAATCCAGAAAATAAAAATAACAATAAATTTTATGGTTGGCAGAAGGTTAGATTTGGGTGCATGTGTGGCACAAATTCTATCGGTTTTAAAAATCTTATTTTTTTTAAACGGTAGTGGTTTTCTGCCCCACGTTGGGCGCCAATGGTTGTCTGTATAGACAAAACATGGCGCTCAACGTGGGATAGGAAAAATATAGGTTTCAATAATTTTCCTTCTTACTGTGAGCTTGCAAATGCAAAGAAAGATTGCTATCTGCAATATGAAACCATTTCTATCACCGAAACTGAAGCGAAAATAAAACTTCAGTTTCTTCTGAATCTATAAATTACTGATCACCACCTTATTCGGTTTTCAACTTTGGTTTCTAAGTGGGATCGTGACGGACAAAGAGGTTGAAGGTTCTTCCATTTTTTTAACTCCATTTATATCACATTCAGAGGTTAAAATTACTGAGAAAATTAATACCGAAGTGGACAGAGAGGAGTTTGAAATATGACTGCAACTTATTATAATGTATTGGTAGTTTATGAATTAACTAATCACAATGCTCTTACTCAAAGGAGTTCCCAGTGTTTTGCTATACCTATTTGTGTAACGAAATTAAAAATTTGATTTAGTTACGAAAAAAATATCAAATGGGCAGTAAATCATCGTTACATTCAATAGCTGAAGTATTAGACGTATTAAAAAATCCACATTCATTCTTGAACTTATAGTCAAAAGAAACTACCCTTTCTCTAGCAAAAATTTTGAGTCTTTACAGAGCTCAGTACATTCATTTAATAGAAGAGATCCATAATAAAGGGATATGCCTCCTGTCCCACGTTGGGCGCCAATTTAATTGGTGCTTTATCCACATCATTAAAATTGGCGCCCAATGTGGGGCACAGAAAAGAAAAGCTAGACAACAGAAGAAATTCTGAAGCCAAATAGGTTTACATGTGGATAAAAAAACAAAGAGCAGGAATATTCGCTGGAGGTACCTAATACTACTGTTCGGAATTTTTTTTCAGAAGCCCTAAGTTACAGCTGAAATAAACTTGATGTAGGTCTCTTATCAAGAAATTTGTTGTAAGATTGCAGATAGCATCTTCGAACCAAAAAAATTAAAAAAATGTCCAACAATTTGGTGAATACATCGGAGAAATGCTGCATGGTTTATAAGCAAATACCCTGTTACAATACATAAAATACCAATTCATGGCGAAGATATTACAGCCATTCCATTTTAACGGACTGCACAAAATTTTATTTTCAGTTTTTACGAACAGTATCAGTAAAAGTGAATTTTTCTTTACAGGAACTTAGTTCCAGTAAATTGTTTGCAACCTACAATAAGAGCCACATTTTTAAAATTTGAAATACGAATAGGAAAAACAAATACAAATTGACGACGGACGGGACACAAAAAAGACCTCACATTTTTATCGTTGAACAATCGTTATGAAATACTGTTAATTTAAAAGGCACTAATTCCAACGAACTATTTTTGAAGTAAAAGGTGGAACCTGTTGAACTTTTGAAACCACAAAACCGAAGAATAATGCAATGTGCGACAACTTCTGATTAATTTACTTTTTGTACACATGACGGACGGGACAAAAAAAAATCGTGTGTGTGAAAATAGCTCTAAAAAATGTATTCAGACAGGTTTTAATTATTAAAGAAATATTAAAATTAAACATAAAAAATATCTTGGTTTTGTGTAACAACGTAATAAATAAGAATAACATTTTATGTGCGATAACGGACGGGACAACAAAAGTTATAAAAGTTATATTAAAAATATATAAAAAGATATTTTTTTTAAAAAAGCTTTTATTTAAAAGACGCACTAAAAAGTAAAAAATAATGTATTTCAATCACAGGAAAATATTTTTTTTACAGGTTAAAATTCTAAAATTTATAAAAACTTTGGGAGTTGTCAACTGAACAAAGTAATTCTGTAATGCCGTAGTTTTATAGCTCCCAAAGCTTTTATAAATTTTAGAATTTTAACCTGTAAGAAAAAATATTCTCCTGTGATTGAAATAAATTATTTTTTACTTTTTAGTGCACCTTTTAAATAAAAGCTTTTTTTTAAACATTTTTATTTTTTGCTTTTAAGTATTTATTTATTGCATAAATTTATTGTTATTACACTGTGCATCTACCGTGACGTCCAAATGACCAACATACCGTCTATGTCGGTATAAGTTAAGGTATGTACAAATCGAGAATCCCTTTGTAAACATAACCTAAAATTTTAAAACTCCTATGTATTTCACTACATAGGATTGCATTGTCACGCAGATTAAGTAAGTATGCAAAATTTCAATTCAGTGGGGCAACGGGAACCCTTTTAAATTTAGCTCCGAAAAAATAACCGACAGACAGACAACATTGTGAGTTAAATAAAAGCTTTTAAAAAAGCAACATTACTAATCAATTTACTTACCGATTTACATTTTCTAAATTACCAGAAACTAGAGAAATACTCTTCAAAAAATATTCAACAGTCACATTACGTCAGTATTTTATATTATCGCCACAAGACAAAGGATGTAAATTTTGGAATGCAATGAATTACTTTAATTTAATGATTACCTCTCCCAAAAACTCTTTTGTCGCAAAATACATTTAATATAGCCGATTCGTGTATTTTAAAAGAAACTTCACATTACTAAAAACATTTTGAAATTTCGAGGTCAGGTTGAATTTTTGGTGGAATGGCTGATTATTCAAAATGCACTTCTACCCATTGGGAAGCTTTTTATGACAGCCTAACAAGTCAGAAAAATTAACAGAAAATCTTCAATTATATACTCTTATAGTTGCTTATATCGTCTGTCCGTTAGGCAAGGTTCAATAGTTTGGCACTGAAAATAGGATATTTTTGCAGGAAAAGATTGAATGTAAACAATATACAAGCTTTATTTTATTGTGTAATGGCACCATTAATATTATACCTAATGGAAATATATTTAAACCGTGTCAAAAAAAGCAACACTTATAAATATCTCAGAAACTTAGTGGAATAAGATAAGAATATCAGACTAGTAAAATAAATAACCCCAAAACAGTCAACTTTTGAACGAATCTGTTTACATCTTTGGTTGAATCAAACCAGGATTCGTGTAAAATCCATCCATCCCATCATTTCGAAAAAATCATCACGTTCTACACTAATTTTACAATTTTAGGCTTCAAGATCACAATATTATCAACATCTATAAATACACTTTCATAAATAATAGATCTGCAAAACGGAGTAACAATACTATAATCATATAAAAAATGAAAACAAATCAAAGGGTGGCACACCATTTACAAAAATATATTTCTCGCAGCTTCAACAAAACTCAACAAAAAAAAAATTACTGAATGGAACACAATTGCTTACGTAATTCAGATTCATTCTCGTCCAGTTCAACTTCAGGCACGATTTGACCGTTCGAAACGACCTCGGGAAGATACGGTTTGTAATCGAGGCCCGACCTTTCGTAAAACAAAATATACGCAGAACTAGTGTCGATTTTCGGGGTTTTCACGTCACTATAAGCACATTTTTTGTAATTCGATTCCGGTTTGGTAATGATGATTTCATCGCAAGTGGGTTCCTTCTGGTCGGTATTACAGGTTTCTTCCTCTTTCTCGCTCGATTGCGTGTTCTTCCGCCGACGCAGTGGCGTACAAGTCGTTTTTTTCGGTTTCACCGGCTCAACTATTTCGGTTAAAACTTCCCGACACGAACTGTCATTGTAACAGTACCAGTTTCCGTTCGGATTGCAAGCGTAGGAAATATAATGGCCCCCGTTTAACATCCCTGAATGACTCTGAAATAATTATTTATGTAATCAGTTATGAGTGAAATTTTGTTTAACGAGCATAATGTTTGGCAAAACGAGTGAGCGATGATTTATTTATGATTTTTTCCGAGTTATTCACTTTTTCCAAACACGTTAGGTACTTACCACAACAGCATAAAGTTGGTATTTCAGATCAAAGGGATCCTGTCCGGGTAGTAATTTGTGCTGATGGTAGTCTTTGAGATGTTCATCGATGATTGGTGTTTTCAACAAACTGGTTGATTCTAGGCGAGCTCTGACTTTGTTCAGTTGCACTTTCGATTTGTTATCGGTTGTTAAAAGTTTCGAATGTTCGTTTGTTGTACAATTTGTTTCGGTGCTTTCTTCGATTGTTTTTACCGATGTTTGACTATCACATGAACTTTCCAGATCTTGACGTTTTTCGCGTAGTTGTAGATGGCGCAAAATTGTCTCTTGGGGTACGGATGCGAGATATGCCGTTGGGTCGAAATCTTTGAACGGGAAATTTACTACTTTTTGGGTTTTTACCCATTTGTTGTTTACACAATCGAAGCGCTTCAGGTGGATTATCTGCACAGACAAAATCGAACACATTTTATTTTGAAATTAAATTGGCTATTTAGAAAACAATAAAAAATATATGAAAAAAAGTTATGCCTTCATTACACAAGGTGAGTCAATAGTCGATTATTTCTCTGGTTTTTAAATATGCAAACAATATTACTAGAATGATATTGATTCCAACTGACCAGATCGGTGCTCGTTAAAAAATTTCAAAATTAATCCACGATTACATTGTTCTCAGTTAGTTAAAAAATAAAAATCAATGTTGATTCAATTAATGTTATAAATTATTTATGCACTTCGAACAAATTAATAGTTAATGTAATTTATAGTATAAATGAGATCTAATCACTAATAACTATTTTACATTATTATTATGGGTTTCTTGTTGAAAAAGTTCCTAGATTCATAGAAAATAGGCATTTTGGACGTATTTTTCAATTAATTTTCAATCTTGATTAAACGAAATTTCAGGAATTGCATGCGTTTCCAGGTAAAAAACGGTCTAAATTATTTTTTTTTGGCAAAATATTTCGAATTTTACGAAGTTCAGAATTTTCTGCCTTGGACAAATTTAGCGAATAAGCAAAAGGAAGGCATTTCCAGATAATTTTGCAATGTTGTACTTCTTTTCGCAAAGTTTCTTCAATTTCTTCTACTAACTTCTAAATTTATAGGGAATAACTATTTTATTTTGCAATTTTGAACTTTGTTTTATCGAAATCTTTTGAATGTAGTGATGAAAAACGCTTTAATTCATCAATGACCATTCTAAAACGAATGTTTTATTCTTTTTTCTCTGTTTTAGACTTACTTCCTTTATACTGAGTTACTTTTTTACAAAAATAATTATTGACTTCTATTAAGGAAATTTGGGTATAATTCTTACTTTGGCAACAATAATCAATTATCAACTTTTAGGTTAAATTAATAATAATAATTCATTTATTTTCAACAGGTGAATCACCCCAATTACAGAAGACCAAATAAAGTAATGGCCTTATTGAGATTATTTTCTGGGCTATGAGGCGATTAATTTGTACAAAAATAAAAAAAAATAAACAATTTCATCTGATTCCAAGCTATTCATAATTTCTAAAGATAATCTCTATCTGTCTTGTCATTCATCATGTAACTAACTATGAAAGAAAAAGTCACCAAAAATCGTTTAAAAATGGAGCTCATCCTAAAACTTATAACTGCACGATGTAATGTAATTCTAGAACTGAATCAGAGAATTTTGAAGTTTCCAGTTTAGGGCGTTTCTGGATTAAAAAAAAAACGTATTCCATATCTAAACATGTAATTTGTTATTTTTTTATGAGAAAATATTTTGAAGTTCAACAAAGGCGCGTTTTTAGTTGTTCAACTAAAGTTGATCCACAAAACTTATGAAAATCAACGTAAAAATTTAGTTGAAACAAATGTTTTAGCCAAACTTCGAAAAAATATTTATGTTGATTAATTTTTCAATTTTCTACTTTTCTTTAACGGCAAAATCTGTTCAATACAGAGTTTCTCAGCAAAATACGTTGCAAATTCATCGAAATAAGCAAAATTAATGCATTTCCGGAACTAACTTTGCAATGTTCTATCATTATTTTGTCAATTTTCAGTTAAACAAAAAACTAACGTCTTATCGACTTTTTTTTTTAAATAAGCATTATAATTTTGACTTTGTTTTAAGGAAATTTGTTAAATTCAGTGAGTTTCTTGGTGAAAAACATTTAAAATCTATCGAAATCAGTGAAAATACAAGTTCGCAGCACTAATTTTGTAATTTTCTATTATTTTGACAAAACCTTAATCCCTTGGTCCTTTGACACTGAAAAACTCTGTTAAAATCACAGAAAAAATAAATTCCTTTAGACGAAATTTTTGAATTTTTTATTTTGCTTTGGTAGAAATAAATGTTTTTTTTTATAAAACAATGATAGATAACCTTCAACCATGGCACTTTGTAAGTCCCGCTGCAGTGTTGCAAATAGTCCAAAAAAAGCTATCAAAAGTTTTATTCAGTGATGCCAACCTAATTTTAGATCACAAACCGTCGGCAATTTAACTAAAGTTTCATTCATTCTGCAGAAATTGTTTCGTCGAAAAATAAACCATTCTCAAGTTCATGCTTACCAATATCGGTGGCAACCGCCAAATTTGCAATTTCTTCGTCGCCGGTTGCTTATCCTGACAGTTGGAACAATGATATTTTGTTTCTAATCTTTCCTCGGAAGTGAAAGCTTTTAAGCAATTATCCAAATCAATTGGTTCGGTATGCAACTTCTGACATTTACTGACAGACTCATCTTCTATCCACAACTAATAAACCTTCGATGAAATCTCCAATTCTTCCAAATAAAAAAAAACACTCACCTTCTCCCTATTGCTCTGATACCTCAAATGCAAAGCGGTCGGATCCCAATCTATCGCAATACACATCCCGTTCAAATTCCCTCGACAATGATCCACAACCATATCATTGTTGCAAGGTATGGTACAACCGCGACAAAACTGCGTCCAATGACATATTGCACAAATTTGGCCGCCTTGAAGAACGGCCTTCAACGTAAAAGGGAATTCGTATCCCAAAGAGTCATCACTGAGAAAAAAAAAACTGAGATAACTAACAGTAATATCCACTAATTTAAACTATTTGCTTCGTTTCATCTCGATTATTTACTAAAATCTATGTACAGGGTGGTGCATTTTGGATGTCCGAAACTAAGAAGTTTCTTCTCGAGTCTGTTTTTTTGAGAAAATAATTTTGGTCAAAACCGCATCTTACTATCGTCTTTTGTTTTCGACCTATAAACATTGACATTTTAGCGAAATCTCAAAAACTTTGTTTTGAAAATACAAGGTTAACTTGTTTTTTTTAAATGACACGAAGGGTAAAAATTAATAATTTTTAAAAGAGCATTTTTTTCTGATTTTAGTGATGTATCATATTCCCACCTTTATTTTCATTAAAAGACAAAAAAGTAAAAAATAAAAATCAAAAATTTCATTCTGGATTTCTGTAAAAGTAAAACTAAGTTAGCTTGAAAATACTGTCATTACTAATGACTCATTAGCAATCTATCACTTGTATACACCGTGTATCAGAACTCGCTCCCCACCGGAAAGGTGCGTATAGTTTACGCAATTCTGAAGCTAAAGTTCTTTTACAAAAAAATTCTAACTCTGCGTTTGGGAGATAAGAACGTTTGAAAATAGCCAATCACAAAAGACCTTGCTCTGGAGGACTATGGGAACAAAACACGTTGCTAGGAAATTAAAAATATGTGGAACGGACAATAAAAGTGTGCACTAGAGTTATTTTTCATTCCTTAGTAACGGATCTACTGTATGCAATTCACCTAGGAGGGAGCTTCTGGGATTGGTCACTTTGAAACCTCTGTATCTCTCAAACGAAGAATAAAAGACCTACTTTTTTTTGCATTTTTGCTATCCCCATTGCTGTTACCACTAGCACCTCTCCGGTGGGGAGCGAGTTCTGATACATGCTGTATTAGCCAAAAATTAAACTTGTGTGCAATAATTAGCGTAAAAATGGTACATTTAAGTGAAACTGAGAGTACAGAAATTCTCATGATGGTTGGTTATGGCGACAGAAAGCCAAGAAGTCAATGGAAATCATTTTGAGCAACATCTTTTGTAGCCTTAAAATAAGGTATGCATGTGTTACACCATAGAATTCAGAAAAAAAATGCACTTGTTAAAAATATTAAATTTCACTCTTCTTGCCATTAAAAAAATATCAAGTTACGCCCGGTATTTCAGTTGATGGTTAAACTAAAAATATTCTGGTTACCAATTTATTTCTAGGTTTGGCGTATTTCAGTGCTTGGTTATGATTTACCCAAGGTTAAAATCTTTACCGAAGGAAATGTGTCTGGTTACCAACTTTTTTCAGGGTTAGTCATACTCATGCGCAGTGTCTTTGTTTTTCTAACCAACAAAGCGAGCGGTGTTGCCAAAAAGCTGGGAATTTAACCCAATTTCCACTAGAGCACTGAAATACGCATTCAAAGTTAAAATCTTGGGTAATATTTACCATCGGTTAGTTACCCAAGATTTTACCCAAGCACTGAAATATCGGGCGTTAGCCTTGTATCCTCAGAAGAAAAGAAGATAGAAATTTGATAAACATCTAAAACGATAGAATTTATGTACTTTTAAGCTTATACCAAATTTCAATAAGTTTTGATGAATAGTCTTTAAAATATTTAACTGTATCCGACCACAACTATTTAACAAATAGTTAAAAATAATCATTGGCAAAATAATTAAAATCTGCGTAAAAAAGTGTCTCTATAACGCGTGGTGGTGAAACTTTCTCCCTCCACGGTATACGTCGTTGTTTTAAATGTATATCTTTTATCTGTATAAAAGATATACATTTAAAACAACGACGTATACCGTGGTTTTAAATGTATATCTTTTATCTGTATAAAAGATATACATTTAAAACAACGACGTATACCGTGGAGGGAGAAAGTTTCACCACCACGCGTTATAGAGACACTTTTTTACGCAGATTTTAATTATTTTGCCAATGATTATTTTTAACTATTTGTTTAGACGCAGTATCATAAAGTTGTATTTTTTCTAATGAAAATCATAGGCGGCTGTGACATTTTTGAAGAGCTTATTTTTTTCTGATTCGATATGTCTATTTGTGTAAAACATAATTTTTAAATATTAAAAAAAAAACATAACATTTAGCATTTTTTTTATACGTGTAGTAGGCCATGAAAAAATTTTGGATTTTCAATTAAAACTTTGAAAAATATATTACTCAACAAGTATTTATAATTTAATGTTTTTTTAAAAACTAATTAATCCAAAAAATAGCATAATAAATTACTACTAGATCAAAAGTTTTGCCATTAATAAAAATTATTTGTTTTTAGATTTAAAATGGCAAGCTTACATTGCCATTCTACTTTCTAATTAAACATGAACTGTTGGAAAAAGAAAAATCTTATTAATTGTATGATTGCCTGGCAATAAAAGTTTATTTTACAAAAAATGTCAATCCAAACACCAAAATCAAATCTCATCTGCGGTAAAAAATACATAGCATTATCAACGTCACTTCCACTCCACTTCGCTAAATCATAAAAAAGTGTTATCAAATGGTAGTGACACATCGTTTTCAATTTTCTAGATTATTCACACCTTTTATAGTCGATTTTTTTATAATCAACTGTCCAAGAGCCGTCAGGTTGATCTTACCATAAATAGTAATTTTTTTGAATTAAGGTTGGTGCAATTTATTATCAGACAAATACAATTTAATAATCTTCAAATTTTTCTAGTTGTCTTCAACTTATAACACGTACAACAACACATAAGAGTTATTTTAAAAACTAACGAATAACGCAAATAACACTTATTGTCAAAAGTGTCAAACCTGGTGTGCAAAATGTCAAATACAGAATACAGCTAGTTTCGAAAGTGGTTGGACTTGATCTTTTGGGGTGATACAGTTTGGTCTTTATCAGAAATTTGACACCGACAATTGATTATTAAAAAAAAAAGAACTATTAGCTGTTTCAAAACTATAAAAACGCCAACGTCGCATTTTACAGAATTATTTTTTAAATAAGATTGATAAAATTGTAAAATAGTTATTAATGATTAGATCTCTCATTGAAAGTATAAATTACATTGGCTTTTATTTTTTTGAAGTGCATGAATATTTTATAATAGCTAATTTTGGGAGAAAATGCGACGTTGGCGTTTTTATAGTCTTGAAACAGCTAATATATATGTGAAATAATTTTTCTATGACCAACTACTTTCAAACATTTTAAATATATTTTTTTATCAAAAGTAGATATATAAAAATATTAAACTGTATTTTTATATTTTTCAGACTAGAAAAAATAAGTTTTTCGAAAATGTCATAGCCAACTATGATTCCTATTTAAAAAAAATACAGCTTTACGTTATTATAGCTAAACGAATGGTTTTAAAAATCGCTGATAAAATTATTAAATTCTCTAAAAAGGTTCCCGTATAATGTCATTCAAATGTGTATCTTTTATAATAAAGAAGATGTGAATTTTTTAAGATTTCGCAAAAATGTGAACTTTTGCTTATAAGTCGAAAACAAAAGACGATAGCGAAATACGGTTTTGACCAAAATTATTTTCTCAAAAAACAGACTCGAGAATGTGTCACTCGTTTTTCTCTAAGCCTCTTAGTTTCGGAGATCTCCTAGTCGGACATTCAAAATGCACCACCTTGTAGAATCGGCCTTTTTACTACATTTTTTACTTTACAGTTTACTCACCAGTCTGTGGCATGGTTAGTTTGGTCGCTCTGCGGCAGAGGGCTCAGAAACCTCGTCACTTGACCCCAAACCGCTTCATATAAGCTCTGACACGTACTATTCGGACGAAAACCGAGCAAAAGTGGTGAACCAAATAAACTCGGTTTGCTTTTCTGTTGTGAGAGAAAATAGGTTTCTTGCCGGACACATTTCCGATGCAAAGCTATTAAATAACTTGGAAATTTGGACGATGAGGAAGTGTCCGAAGAGGAATGTGATATGACTGAGGCTTTTTTCAAGACAACTCCTCCATTCATTAGATGACTATCGCTTTTATGCCTGTTCTGTAACAGCAAACAGTAGATTTTAACTAAAAGATAATGTAACACAATCATATGCTGTACAGAGTGTCCCAGCGAGTTGGTAAATTCCATTATTGTTAAATTATTTAAAATTAAAATAAAAAAACTCATTACATAGTTTTCAGAACTGAGTTTTTAAAAATGAAACACCCTATATTTTATTACATTTTTGAGCGTTGCTTTTAATTAATAAATACTTATGATTTGAGCTAACCTTTATTGGTTTATTTTGCGTAGTGTATTACACAAAAACTAAAAATACTAGAAACATAAGATTTACACCCGGTTTAAAGAGAAAACCTCTACCTTAAAGAAGTTTTTTAAGGCAATGCAATGAAGAACGTAAAAAATTAGGAAATTAACAGTTGAATAAGGATAACTTAAAAGTTAAATTGTATATCCAATTTTTTGTTTCTTCTTCTCAGAGATTATTAAATTGTTTTTTTTTACAAACATAAACTTTTAAATGTTAACAAATAAAAAAAATCCCTTTTCGATTAACTGAAACATTAGTTGAATTTTTTTAATATTTAAAGTTAAATATGTTTCGTAAATGTTTGTGTTAAAGACAGTTTAAAACTCTATTAATTGCAAAAGTAAAAATAAACGTCGTTCAACTAGAATTTAGTTATAATTCAAGTTTTAAAAGAATCCTTCAATCTTTAACTTCTCGTATGCAACTCTAATAGTATATTAAAGAACAAGTTTTATATGGGATTCGTGCGCCAAAACCCTTATAAAACGAGTATTTTATACTATTTTTTATACTTTGCGCCCCTTTTTTTATTTTAATTAAAAAAAAACTTTTGTCGTCTAGGCAATTTTGTGACAGTTGGTAATAGTAATAAATAAAGAAGAAATGATGATTAAATCGATCGTACGTGTATTTCACGCATTATCGATGAAACTCTTGAAAACTAGATATCCCTAAATTCATTAAAGTACACTGTGCTTTAATGAGCCATAAACGACTCCTACTGATAGACCTTAATAAACGTATTATAAACGCAAAGTATAAAAAATTCATTAAAGTACACTATACAATTAATTACTATAAAAAAAATGTTAAAGCACTAAAGCATCATTTTTTTAAGTTGAATCAATGATTCCTAATTTTGGTGTGATAATTTTTTAAAGTGTGCTTAAAAAACATATTACATTTTCAAATCTAAGGAAACTCGACCAAAAAAGTTTAGCTTAAGAGCATCAATAGGTGTCAAATGCTACATCCAAAAATACAAAAAATTAAGTGTGTATTTACCAACTTGTCGGGATATTAAGAATGACTGAGTTGGCAATACGGCATTTGGAGGTGGTTTTGGATTCTTTTGACTAATTTAATCTAACAGATATTGTACAATCTGTCTAGAAATGAATGTAGGATCGTAGTAGGTACTAAAAGTTTGCCGTTTCTTTCAAGAAAAAAAGAACAATGTTAGTATATGAAACAATTAGTCTTGCTGGTTGCCTGGGTAGATAAACATTGGTACTTTTCAGAAAATTCATAGAAATAAAATGATTAAATGCAGCAAATTCAAATTCCAGAACCACCCGAGATCCTACACTCTTTTATAAACAGTCCGTATTACTTGTATTATTTTGAAGTGTCAATTTTTTAACTCTTTAAAAATAAAATTCAGTATTGCCAACTAAAACTGTCAAACTTGATCATCGGATAGTTTTCCTTTTATTTAGTGTATTAAAACACAACAACAAATATTTTAGGTACGACTACGTCAAATATACAAAAAGCAAAACAAACAAACAAAAAGATATAAAATTTTCGTACATATCTACAAAGTATCTGGAAGAAGGTTCTTTCCAATAAAAAATATGTTATAAATTAGCGTTTTTTATGTAGAAAAAGACTTTGTACCAACTTATTGTTTACAGAACATTTAACTGTAAGCAAATTTTAATCCGTTTAATTAAAATATAATGCATTTGTCCAATCTTCAATAATAATTATCACGGGTCAACAAATTTGAACAAACTTTCGGTAACATTGATTAAACTACCTTCCACGTTTATGATTTTTCACTGATTTCAAAAATGTTTACAAAAATGTCCCATCACGTATCATTCGTATGTTACTAATTTCGTTCTGGCAGCCATGTTAAAGCAAAAGAGTACTGAAAATAATTCAACTATTTAATTTATTTTATTATAACCATACAATAATTTAGTAAACTAACTTAAGGAACACTAAAAAGTCATACCTATATTATGATAAAAGAGTGAAATCTCAACATTTTCTTTTTTTTAAGAACGTTACTGTCGCGTTTTAAAAGCCAACAGTAATCGCTCATCGTCGAAGGGTTCTAGCGGCCCTGATTGCATTCTTCTATCTTTTTATGTTTTGATGGAGCTTTTCCCCTTGTTCTTCACTGACAACCACAGATTTTCCAAATAACATACTGTTGGTAACTATGGTAACTAGTGGTAATTATTTGAAATTGACAGACTGAAGTAAACAATGAATAAACATTTGCGTAACATAGCAACGCATACTGCTTTGGTGTGAGCTCTTAATAAATTAAGAACTGGACTTATATCAAAATTAAATAAATTATTGGTAGAAATTTGTAAAAAATGCAACAAATAAACTGTACAGTGGCGGACACGGAATTTTGGGCACCTATGACATTTCGTTGACATAAACGTATGGAATACTCCATACCTTTTGACAACGAAATGACAGAAGCGTCCAAAATTCCGTGTACGCCACTGTACGTGTTGTCAAAAAACAAAATGTATTTTGTTATTTAGGAAGTAAAACATTTCTATTGCTCAAATTTTCATCAATGATACCGAACCTTTGCTGACCTGAGTTATTATTACCATATATGAGCTGTTTCAAAACTATAAAAATGCCAACGTCGCATGTTCTCTCAAAATTAATTGTTATAAATTATTAATAAACTTCAAAAAATAATAGTTAAGGTAATTTATACTTTCAATAAGAGATCTCATCATTAATAACATATTACAATTATATCGATCTTATTTAAAAAAATAATTCGGTAAAATGCGACGTTGGTGTTTTTATAGTTTTGAAACAGCTAATACCATATTACACAACTTTTCAAAAATTTCAATTTAAATTAAATAGAATCACTACTAGCTAAATATTTTTTATTAAATTAAACTAAACCTAATAATAATCAGAAACAAAAAGTCAGTGGTTATTCAATGTTGTCTTATTAAATTATGTATTATCATTATTTAGCAATTTTTAGTTACAGCGTTATTTTTTAATTTAGAATTTCAAGTAGTGATAAATTTGACATTTATTGCCAATATTTAAAAATTATTAAATTTTTTGTTTATTTTTATATTACTTAAATTTCACTCTAAATTATTCAATGTTGTCAATTTAATTTTAAAGTCGTGATAGACCAATTTATCCAAAAAGTTAAATAAACGTGTGGTACCTATACAGGGTGATTTTTTTAAAGCGAGCCACCCTGGATAATTCAGAAAATAAACAAAAAACAAAAAATCCTGAAACAGGTCAATTTTTATTTAAAATTAAAAAGGTGAAATCAATTAAAAACACTGCATCAAAAAGAAAGCAGTTATTAAGTGCTCGACCGAAGCAAAAACAAAATTATTTTTGAAATATTTTAAAAACTTTCGGCTTATATTTTGGATAAAAATCGATGAAATAATTGTTATCCTTGTTGAAAAAGTGCTAAAATAATAATCATTGAACAAAGTCAAAAATAATATTTCAACTCACGACCCAATTGAATAATTTTTCGGTAGAGTTGAGCAAAATTGTAAAAAAATTCATTCGAAAAAAGTATAAAATTTTGATAAATTTGTTGTTTTTTAGAGCAGTTTAACGAAATCTCGGACAAAAAGAAAACAATTTTAGCTCGTTTACATAATATTATTTGCCCCAAATATAGTTTCAGATTAACAAAATAAATTTATGTGCGGAAAATTAAAATTACACCATTTTAGCACTTCTCTCTAAATTATTTAACATTTAGAATCGACGTTAATTAAGTCGGTATAGATCAAAAAGTTGATATACAGGGTGATTATTTTTTAAAGCGATAGCCAACATGGATATCTCAGAGAATAAACAAAAAACTTGAAAATCCTGAAACAGGTCAGTTTTTATTAGGTAATCTTTGAAGCAGAAACTCAGCCAAGATATGCAAAAAAAAATCGTATGCAACTCTGCGACGGCCAATTTTGCGTACCCTAACCCCAACAACATAAAATTAAAACAAAATTAACTAAAGGGCGTTCTGGGCGCGTGCATACCTTAAAGCATAGAATGTTGGGCATGCAAAGGGCCGAACCACCTCTTACCTCAGGACTGCGGGCCAAGGGACTATCGGAAACGGAGACCTCCACATCTAAACACAAAAACCCATCGAAATCTGAAATTTTCAAACAGTTAACGCACTTACCGACATCGTTACTTATCTCTTCGGTTTCCTCATGATCTTCTGGTAATTCATAAGCGTACAATTCGGTCGCTGTCCCCGGATTTATTCGGATGTCGTCGTTTAGCACTTGTCTGATTTGCGAATAGGCAAGTTCGGCGAGAAGCAAACGTTCGGTTTTGATATTGCACAGACGTTCGAGTTGTTGCTTCAGTTCGATATATTTCGCTTCGGAATTGAGTCGGAGGCCGTATTTTATTGGCGTCTCGCCGTTTAATCTTACAACTAAACAAATAGTAGAAAAATTCAATATTTACGTCCTGATTTAATTGACTAATTATGATTATTTACCTAAAACTTCACATAACGTATAACTTTCCATCGGTAATGGCAAACTTAATAAATTGAATGGATCGAATCGGACTGATTCGTGGCCGCACGTTTGACAAGTGACTTTACTTTTTAATTGGCCGTAAAATAGATCGGTTATAATCGAATGATCTCGGGCCAGATGTTGAACCCATGCTTCTTCGGCGACTACTTCGTCTGGACGTCCTCCGGAATCTTTCAGTTCTGAGTATTGTTTACGTGCTACCCTGTTTAAGTCCTCGTGAAGGGCGTCCAGTAACCATGCAAGAAGTTCCTGTAAATAATAATTTGTTTAAGCAAATGTTTCTTATTATCCTTAAAAAAAAGTTTCAATAACTTGAACCGTTTCTGAGAGTTACGAATACAATGTCTTAATTTATGAGAAAAATGGAAAACTAAAATGACAAGTTAAAAAGAAATGGTACAAAAGCGTCTATTCAACTAATAATTTAATTAATTCGTAATTATGTCGATATTTGATATTTGGTATTGTAGAGAAAAAATTATAAACAGTTTACAAAAAATCCACTTTCAATGTCGGTGAGATAATTCCTCACAGAATATAAGAAGAAAATGAAGGCAAGAGATTAACAGATGGGATATAATTATGTAAAAAAAATCAAAAACATTGTCGTTGAGAACAGAAAAAGAAAGAAAAATGAAAGTAAATGAAGAAGCATGGAGAATTGTAGCAGTATATAGCAAACAAATGAAGAAAACAAAGCAAATCCTAGATGAAAAAATAGAAGCTACAGAAGAGAAGAATTTAATAATCCGAAGAGATTTTAATGCGAGAGTGGGAGCAAAAGTAATAAGAACAGACGACGAAGAGAAAATAAAAACAAGAAAAGCAAAAGACAAAATGGAAAACAAGGAAGGCCTAACATAAATTGAAATGATAGGGGATGGGACATTTAAAATGGCAACAAAGAGAGCGATTTAGAGGGAGAATACACATAATGTATGTACAGTCGGGTGATTTGTAGATGTCATGCCAATAAACCCCGACACTTGGGATCTGTAGGCACTCCAAACTCCAACCGCATTGGCATGACATTTTCAAAGCACCCGGCCGTACATTGGGCAGATCGAGACATCCACAATAGATGATGGTATTGCAAATGATGAAGCATGGGAGAAAATTGTCAAGTTCAAAGTAGGAAACAGAGTAGAAGCAGACCACATACCTTAAGAAATTACAATAAAAGGACAAAGTACAAAAAAATGCAAGCGGCAAAAAAGAAGAAAAAATTATACAAGTAAGAACAAAATGGAACGAAGAAGGAATCCAAAAGTATAGACAACAAACAAACAAAGAAATCTTCAATAATCAGTAATCACTATGCAGATATTGACGATATGTACAAAGATCAAGTCAGAAAGACACAAGCAGCTATGGTTAAAGAAACAGTATATACACATACAAAACGTAACAATTGATGGAAAACTGAAAAAAGAAGCTAGAGATAAACTAACAGAATGGAAAAAAGGAGTAGGTACAAAAACAGAATATCTGGAAGCAAGAAAACGGTACAAGACAAAGTGTGAAGAAAGAAAAAAACAGCAAGAAGAAGTGAACAAAATAAAGGAAATTAGAATTAGAAATTAGAATAAAGAAAAAAGTGTAGAGACAAAATAAACGAGAAAATAAACGAACTTACAAAAAAAGAAATAGAAAAACAGATTAGACAGTTAAAAAAAAGAAAGCTACAGGAGAAGATGGAATACGAAGCATGGATATACGCCACAGAAAACCTTGAAGAAAACTTATATGAAGTCCTCAATAGATTTTGGAAGGGAGGGGCCAAAAGATTGAAGAAAACGGTTACATTATAAAGCAACTTCTTAAGAAAGAAATAAGTAAAGATAGAGGACGAATATATGCTTGTTTCATGGACTTTAAAAAAGTGTATGATAGCGTGAAGAGAAAAAAATTAATCCAAATTTTAAGAGAGAAATGGGTGGTGAGAAGAATAGAGGAAATTTATGAAGAAACGATTAATCAAGTAAAAATAGGTGAAGAAACAAGTAAGTGTTTTTGGACAATCAAAGACGTAAGGCAAGGTTGTTCGTTAAGCCCTGCATTATTCTTAGCATACCTGGGGGATATAGAAGAGGTTCTAAGAAAGGCACAAGTTGGTGGAATAGTTATAGGCAGAGAGAAAGTGTGGTCCCTGGCGTTTGCACACGACTTGATGATTGTAGCAAAGAGCAAAGCGAGATGAAGGAAATGATAAAAATAATGAAAAGATACGTAACAAATAAAAGATTGGAAGTAAATGTAGATAAAACAAAAATGATGGTGATTGTAAAGAAAAGTAGAAAGGAAAAAGAGGATGAATGGCAATGGGAAGGTAAAAATATAGAACAGGTGAAAGAGTTGAAGTATTTGGGTTATGTAATAAATAGCAAGATGTCAGACACAATCCATATAAAAGAACCAGCAAAAAAAGGTAATGAGGTTTTATTTAGGAAGTGTGTGGAGCTTGGGAGAACGTAAATTTGGTGAAAATTTCAAGAGAAGAATGACAGAATTGATAGCTTGGTGAAAAGCATTGTAATGTATGGAGCAGAAGTGTGGGGATGGAAGGAATACGAAGAGATCGAACGGGTGCAAGATAAGAATATAAAATGGGTGATAGGGCTAAATAAACAAACGCCGGGGTACATAGTAAGGGAAAAAAGAGAGAAAAATTAAGAGGAATCAGGCAATCAGGAAACAGAGCGATGAGATTTAAAGAGAAATTAAGAATTCGGTGTAAATGCAGTGTTGGACAGAAATTAAAAAAGCAAATGAAAATGTTAGATGGAAAGAACGAGAAGATAACTACGAGAAGAAGGAGTATTTATTTTTTTAAATAATCAACTGTCAGTGTCAAAATTCTGATAAAGACCAGACTGTATCACCCTAAAAGTTCATGTTCAATTACTTTCGAAACTAGCTGTATACGGTATATGACATTTTGCACACCAGATTTGACAATCGGGACGTAAGTTTTAGGTTGGGTTACGCAGTCACTGAAATTTGGATACGTAAATCGCTGAATTAAATCCATGTGTTGTACGTGTTGTAATTTAAAGACAACTTTAAAAATTTGTAAAGATTTTTAAACTGAATTTGCCAGGTAAAAGAGTGTACCAACTTTAACTCAAAAAAATTACTATTTATGGAAATGCCAACCTGACGAGTCTGTGACAGTTGATTATAAAAAAAATCGACTATATAGAAATTGAAACAATGAGAAAAAGGGGAAGAACAATGGAAGATGAACTGAAACTGAGAGATGCGGACATAAATAGGCAGGAAAGAATAACATGCATGAGAATCGAGGTATAACGGAACATATGCTCTGCTTCTTAACGATGAACTCCCCAAATCCTTAAGAAAGATGAACAGTAAAGATAAGAAAATCTTAGCCAGATTTAGATGTGGAAACGAGGAAATGGAGAAAGAATTTTGGAGGGAAGATTGGGAAAGAATGTGCAGATTATGTGGAGAAGAAAGGGAGATGTTAGAACATTGTTTGCCAGAGTGTTTGGGAGCTAAGAGAGTACGAGTTTGATAGGGAAGAAGTTCAAAACGAAAATGGTGAAGGAAAAGAATGGATGAAAGAAGTGACCGGTGCAAGAAGAAAATTGAAAAAGAAAAAAGAACCGTAAATATTTGTAATGTAGAATATCAAATAATTTCTAGTAGGGCTGTAAAGCTAAATAGGCAATAAAGACATCATATAATAAAAAAAATAATAAAACAACATAAGTTAAATAAAAACTGTTGAAGAGAAAATGTAACTGAAGATTTGAAATTAGAAAAAAGCGAGTAATTTGTAATCTGTCAGTTAGGAGCTACCTATATCCCATTTCAGTTCATAGTAGAATTGCAATAGCGCAATTGAATTTTTCGGAGTGAAAAATAAAGCACAAATTAAGAGTTTCTGTAAAAGAGAAGAATTCTGCGTTCAACTAAATCCCAGCGCCACGTTTTGAGCTAAGAAAACCCACCAGAATCTCTCAATTTGTGCTCCATTTCACTCCAAATAATTCAATATGCGCTGTTGCAAAATTCAACTATAAACTGAAATGGAATATAACATACACAAAAACAGTATGGTAACTATGGCATAACCATATGATTCGCTGAAACTGTTTATAATAATGTAATGGCAATTTTACCTATCGATATATCAATTTTACCTACCGATTTGTCAATTTTACATATCGATTAGTTAATTTGACATGAACGCGATGAACTCTTTTTTTCTTTTAAATCCACGAAATCCAATAAAATCTTGAACAAACTGCGGATGTATGAAGTGTGTCATCAACTCATGACAGCCTTAGATGTCTTAAAATCCTCGCTCGCAAGCTCGCTCGGTATTCAAGCTGACATCTGCGGCTGTAATAACATTCCTTACATCCTAGATATGTTAATAGCTATTATGCTGTTCCAATCCCAATTTCACCGAAGAAAAAAGTTAAGAGAGAAATATTGTTCTTATCGGGAATATTGTTAACAATCGATTTTTTCGAAATCAAATCTACAGTGTGATTCCCAAATAGACCGACAAAATCACAGCTTTCCAAGGAGAAGCAGAAACGATCTGCACCATATTTACGTTTTTATTTCGTAGGGGTAGAAACCCCTTAATCCGTGCCACTTACGACGCTCGTGAGTTCAAATTAATTGTATTGGAAAAAATGTGCTTGTTTTCATCATGAATATCGATAATACACAGTCATTATCAAAGTGCGGAATTTTAACGGGGAGGCCATGACGGTACAGTCGACAAGCTGACTCGTCGCAGCGCTCTCGCGACGTTCAATATTTATCCATAACTGATCCGTTGCAGCAGGTTCATTGGCGTGGGGGTCTATTACGGTCGCCTACAAAAATCGAAAGTTGAACAAATTTTGTGTTTACATCCTCGTATCTTCCTTCTAGATAAAGCTAGAAACTTCATATTTTTTGCAAAAGATTTCTCAATAAATGCAGATTTTCACGTAGTTACACAGGGTTGAGCTTTGATAAAAAGAAACCGAAAAAATTAAATTTTCATGTAACGTTGCATATTTGTGTAGTAATATCTTCGAGAGCGAGAAAGTTTTTTATTTAAATAAATAGACACCTACATAATCGAGATGAACTTAAGCTAAGACTTCAAGTAACTTGTTGGTGCAAAAATCATTTCGATATCTGTAACACTCACCAAGTTATTGCAATTTACAAAATGTGCTCGAGGTGAAAGCGCAGCATATTTCCCTGTGAAACGTGGTCGCCGCCTTTGAAAACATTTTAAGAGCTGAAAATGGTAAATAATTAAAAAAATAATTAACGTCACGCCAAAGAATAGTTTGAAATGAATTAAAATTTCGTAATTTAGTTCTATTATTGAGACACTTTTAGGCTTTTTAAATAAGTTTGAGAGATAACAATGTTCTATTGACTTTTTAGATATTATTAAAATTAACAGAGTAAAGGAATAATATTAACTGATAAGTGACATTAATTATTTTTCTAATTATTACGATTTTTAGCCCTCGAAATGTTTTCAAAGGCGATGACCACGCCGCAGAGCGCATTTTGCAGTAATTGTAAATTGCAATAATTTGGTGACTGTTACAGATATCGAAATGATTCTTGCACCAAAAACTTATTTAAAGTATTAGCTTCATTTCATCTCGATTATGTAGGAGTCATTTTTTAAAATAAAAAACTTTCTCGCATCTCGAAAATTTCACTACAACAATATGCAACGTGACAAGAAAGTGTAATTTTTTTTGGTTTCCCTTTATCAAAACTCAACTTTGTGTAACTACGTAAATATCTGCATTTATTGAGGAATCTTTTGCAAAAAAATGAAGTTTCTAGCTTTATCCCGAAAGAAGATACGAGGATGTAAACGCAAAACTTGACCAATTTTAGGCATTTACAAATTTTTGTAAAATAGTCTTTTTTCCCCTTCTCGGGGGTTGGAACAAAAATTCTTTTACTAAACATTTTTAAATACTCCTCAGTGACTTATATCAAAAATGCAAGCTTTTCCACAACATTTCGATGTAAAGGCTTATTTGACTGGACTATGCTAGCGCACGCCCATGCACTGACCTTCTCCCTTAAAGATTCCGCTCCATGGTCATTATTGTTGCATTGATCAAGTACATTGTCATCAGATCAATATAATGCTTTCCACTAACTGTGCTAATACTTCTTACGAACACATCAGTGGCGTACGCTTTATCTCTAACATAACTTTAAAAAATTTTATTTCAAAAATGGTTATGAAAGGAATTTTTTTACTATTTTTCCCAGCATGTCCTCATTTCAGACTACCATGGGTAAAATTTTGTCGGTCTATTTAAGAATCACGCTGTATAAAAGAAAATCTCACCTGCGAATCATGTTGTCCTCCTCCCCCTAAATGCGGCGCATGCTTCGTCACACAATACCTCAGCTTTAACGGTGCCACACTCCTCGTCGAACCCGCCCACAACTCTCTACACAACTCGGCATATCGCCTCGCCACCATTCCCTTCGTACCCAACGGATTCACACTATTCAACTCGCACAACTGACCGTCCCTTTGAAAATACAACGTTAACGGTCGCGTATTTGAAACCGCTTGTAGTGCCGCGTTCATAAAACACGTATTTCCAAGATTATGTAAGCCCGTAGCACCAGGTGGCAGACATATCGTCGGTCGACGTTCGGCGCTAAGTGTCGTCTGACCGCCGGCGACCAAAGCACCAAGTTCTTCGGGCCATGTCAGATCCTTATTGCGCACCTCGAGAAGGATTTTGTCGCCGTCGATGACGCTCAGGTCTTGGAGGGTGGCGTTCTCGTCTTCGAGGAGTGTAGTGGTGTCTTTGATGTGCCATAATCGGACGTCTTCGACGCGGAGGCTAAGACGTATACAGAGGAATTCGATCACTTGGCGGATGTTGGCGAGGCGGCTGAAGGCGGCGGTGTGGGCGAGGTAACGGCGAGGGGATGAGATGGGGGAGGTGGTTATGCCGGCGGTGTTGAGGGCGGCGGCTCCGTATCTGAAATTATTCATTACACTTAAAGCATGACTCCTTTTTCAATCAAATATTGAAATAGTTAAAAAGTCGTGCAGTTTCTTAACGTCCACTCCCAAGTGTAAACTTTTAAAATTTCGCCGGTGTAAGTCGCTTTCTATACGGATAAAATTGTTCAAATACCTACTTACACCAATAAATTACACCCAAATTATACTAGGAAGTGGACGCAAAAAAAAGAAATTGTTGTATTTACATTATAGATACGTGCAGTAGGTATAATCTTACAGCGTGAAATTTTAATATTGAAGCTCGAAACGAAGCTGAGAGCTTTAATTAAACAAAATATTATTACTCAAGTTATTTTATTCGTGTGATTTGGAATATTTAAATAATAAGTAATAATTTTAAAAGACAATACAATACTTGTAATTTGTATACCAAATACATTATCTCTATTATATAAAACAGTTCCGTGACTGATTGACTTCCGTGACAGACAACGCACAGCTTAAACCACTGAACCCATAAACATGAAGTTTGTAAGATACGTTCCTTAGAGGGTGTAGAGTTCCACTAAGAAGAGATTTTTCGAAAATCGGTCTCAAAGGGGGTGAAATAGGGTGTAATTTTTTTTTAAAGAAATACATATTAAAATAATATCAATGAAAGTAATTGGTATTTGGGCTTTACGTTAAAAATGAAGGAACACGAGTTTTCGAAAAATTAACTCCTAAGGGGTGTTAAAATTTAAATAAAAATTCGTAATTTAAAAATTATATCCATTCAATTTGGTACTAGGGATTTCGGTTAAAGACGAAAGACGCGTGTTTTAAGTCTTGGAAATTCCACCCCCAATTGGTTAAATTAAAAATACGTAAAGTAGTAATTTTTGAACTTACATCCATAAAAATTGTCTTTTTGGGTATCGGGGAAAAATAAAGAAACACGTGTTTTATGATCTTTAGAAATTCCACTCCCAAAGGAATTTAACTACAAAAATCCGTCATTTTTGAACTTATGTCCATGAGAATTGATATATAGGCTTTCGATCATAAATGAAGAAACACGTTTTTTTATGATTTTTAGAAATTCCATCCCTAAAGAGGGCTGAATTTTAAAATCCGTGATTTCTGGAGTTATATTAATAAAAATTGATATTTAAACTTTCGGTTAAAAATAATGAAAGGCGTGTTTCTGGATTTTTTGAAGTTCCATCTCCCAAGGGGGTTAATATAAAAATCCGTAATTTTTAATCATGAAAAGTGGAATTTGAACTATACGCTAAAAATTAAAAAAAAACGCATATTTTAGGTTTGTTGGAAATTCCACCCCCAAAGAGGTTAAATGTAAGAATTCTTCATTGCTGAAGTAATAATCATGAAAATTGATCGGTTAAAAAAGAAGAGACGTGTAGTTCAGGATTAGTAGAACTTTCACTCCCATGTGGGTTAAATACAAAAATCCGTCATTTTTGATGTTATATTCATGAGAACTGGTATTTGGGCTTTCAGTTAAATGAAGAATTTTTGGTTAAATGAGGTGTCAAAATTTGTATGAAAATCCATTATTTGTAAAGATAATATCCATTAAAAATTGTATATGGGGTTTTCGGTTCAAAAGAATCACGTGTTTTAAGATTTTTGGAAATTCAATCCAAGGGTTAAAAAAAATATTTTGTTATATTTGTGTAAATTGATATTTCTAAGGTTTTTGGAAATCTGTTCGCAATGGGGATAAGTAGGGGATGAAAAAGTATGAAAATCTTTAAAGTTTTAAGTAAGGTACTGGATGCTGTCATGGACAGAGATATGATTTTGATAATAGGGCCCCATACACGAGCGGATAATCTGTCGAATCTGATACGTGGCAGCCAAATTCGTACGAATCCAAAATGCCTAACCACGAGCCTGGTATGGCTCGAAAGAAAATTCGTACGAATCTAATCTGCAAGTACTAGGTATTACCAGGACTGCCTGGCCAGATCTTTGAGCACAACTAAAATACCACGAGCCAGATGAAATCCGTCAGAAATGTAGAATTATTCTCCACTAACGAACGAATTTGATACTTTGAATCGAGTATGAAAATCTGATACGCGGATTTGGTATGTTAGTTAGTGGACCACGAAAGATCTGGCTCGTCCGATCCAAATCTGTCGAATCAGATCTGTACAGATCTGATCCGTCGGATAATCCGCTCGTGTATGGGGCCCTAACCATGATACTATGAACTAGAGATATGATACTCCGCTGGGCGAGATTGGTAAAGTTCGCGCATGACGTCACGCAGATCTAACATTCGAAACGGTAATCGCCTTTGAAAACATAACTCGTAATATCTCAAAAACTAGAAATGCGAGAACAATGAAATTTAAGGCAAAGATTTAGCAATATGTGCTGCCTGCAACTGTGCTTTTATGGTGGTGTTTTCTATTTTATTTTTTAAGATAAAAAATAACGAACGGTGAAGAGCAAAAATTTATAATTTAAAATGAAGATCTAATAACTTTTTTATTTATAAAAATTTTGGTATGGTTATGCGAAAGGTATTGCGGTAAAAAGTCCAAACCAATTTTTGGTAAAAGAATTTTGATGATCTAAATATTGTAACTAAAGATATCGACAAATAAACATTGAAGAGCAACAACCCGATTTTTAAGTCCGTAAAACAAGCGCTTGTGTACTACGTTATTAATTATTATTGTTAGAGTGGTTAACAGAGTACACAAGGTAGTTATTTATTGTTTGTTTTAGAACAATGAATAAATCTTAAAACTGCTTAACATTTTAGCAAGTAGCAAGTTAAAACCTCGTTATAATCGTAAATATGATTTAATTATAATTAGCAAGTTAGTGTAGATATCTATGCTTAAGCGAACACAAGAAATCATCTCACTGGACACAAAACTACGAGGTTTTAACGTTTTTTGTGTGTTAATTTCAATAATTTGCCGTGCTACAAAGCACGGCATTACGTCACAATCGAGCGAGACAGACGATGAGATGAACATACAAGGTGCGCAATATCATATCTCTAGTCTCATAGTATCATGGCCCTAACGACATCGGCTTTTTGACCTTGAAAATTTTCCTTGTCAAATCGACTATATTGTCAAAAATGTATATCTTAGGTTAACTTTTGTGTCACCAAATTGTGACAGCATGTGACACTGACATTAGATCTTTCAAAACTTGTCACTTTTTTGGCATTTTTTCAAGGTCAAAAAGCCGTTGTCATTGTCAAAATCATATGAGGGCAGTACCTCGGTCCATGACAGCATCTAGTACCTTAGTTTTAAGGTATACGAGGTGTTCGCCAAGCTGAGACATTACTTTTAACATGTGATGGTATGCATTTTTCTTAGAAGTTTTAACTACAAACACCTTAGTAAAATGTTGACGATAAAGAAGATACGACCATACCTACTTTTTTTTAATTATTATTGAAGCCGACCCTAATTAAATTTGCAAATTTACAGAAAAAAATCAGAGGATCATTGGTGTTGATAAAAAACCTGCCACAGTTGCCATTTAATTGGTCGCCCGGATTGCAGTAGTCACAAGCTTACAGATATCTATGTTGCTATATTCTATATAAGAATAAAAGAAACATGATTGAAAATTTGATGTCGTTAGTAATCTTCTTTGCGCCCATATTAAAGGATCAGATAAACGATAATTTCAAATACTCTCTTTACTCAAAAATAGATGTTCATCAACTCTGTAACTCTAATGCGCTGTGCCGCTTTGTCCAAATGACTCGGTTGTTCGGTGTTCCTGTAGTTAAAAAAAAACAACTTTACCCATTCATACAAAAAAGAAAAAGATTTTATTATTAATTACAACATTCAGTAACTACAATAAGCATTGGAACAAGACATTCCACCATCAACTAGATGAAAAAAAAAACAACATTTATAATCAGTGTGAATTAAAATTTAGGCTGACGAAGTCGCGGGTAACTGCTATTATTAATATATTGTTTTGTCTTCTTATGGTCATGTGCCTTCTCTTTTTCGATATACAGTGCTTTCATTTTAAAACTCTCCAAAAAAAAGCTGCGGCGAATTTATGTGTCAAATAAGTTAACTTTAAATAATTTTGCCCCAATAAGCCCAATAAGGTAAGTTGTTTTGAGTATTTCGTGTTTACTCTTCGTAGTCGTGCCTAAGAGTTTGTCCAAGAATCGTTTGCGGCTTTTACAGTTTTCATTTAATTATAAAAATACCAGTATGAATTGTAATAAATAATAATTAAATTTTGAGAATGTGAAATACTAAATCACCAAGTATTTTGTTTTAATTTGGAAAGTCTGTACTAATTTTGTTTAGCCCACCCCATTCATGTAGCCCCAAGTTGGGCGCCAAATTTAATTTTACGCACCACCGCAAAATTTCGCACTTAAATGAAATGAAACAAGCAAAAATAATAATTACCCTCCAACAACACTGCTCCAAGACGCCGTCGACCCCACAGCCTGCGACTGATGCATCCAAATACTCAAATTCAACGGATACAACTCCAACTCAACATCGCAACTCCCCGGCGGCAAAATCACCTGTCTTGGCAAAGGCAAAGGACCACCATACCAATGCGCCAACGCCTTCCACAACGAATCAGGAACCAGTTCAAAATCCCTATGCTGTACCAAAGGTGTATCCCTCTTTAATCTTCCGCCTTCGCCCGTCAGCGTTCTCACTTTATGCAACGGTTCAGCGACAAGGTTCGAATTGTCGATGGGTCCCGGCATGCCTTGACTCCGTTTCGAACCCGTTGTGCCAGAACTGCTCGAAACGCCCGAACTCGAGGCAATACTGCAGGTGTCGCCTTTGCCGAGAAGGTCGCCCATCGATTCCATGCTGTTTGAGTTGAATTCGTTCGAGTCGGTGCCGTTGCTGATGAGACTCTCGTCGCAAACGATGCCCTCTTCGACGAGCCGGGGATCGGTGGTGGTGCGGCAAGTGCAGTGGTCGAGGTTGTTGCGAGGGGCTGTGGTGTAGTTTAGCCAATTTTGCCACCATTCCGACGAGATGAGGTACCAGAATTGGCCCACGTGGTAGCCGCGGCGTTCTTCGCGTTCGAGCCATCCCGTCACTAACACAAATAAATAATTTACAAAATAATAATACCGAGTGATCGTGATCGCTTAAGATGGCAATACTGAATTTTAATTTTAAATTGAACAACTAGAGTAATTATTGAGACCACGAAACTAGAAAGAAGAGCATTATTGAGCGCTGAAAATCTAACACTGACGGCATCATTTGATATTTCAAACTCATATTCCTGTCCTAAAGCCATTACACATCAGGCGTTCCACAAAGTTCCGTTTTAGAACTAATGCTATTCCTTATTTATATCTCAGATCTGTTCAAAACTGTCAAACACTGTAGTATACATGGTTATGCTGACGATCTTCATAATATTTATCTTTACTCATCAAGCTATAATTTAAAACTAAATGCTTCTAAATGTCAATCTGTGTTGTTCTGT
Source organism: Tribolium freemani (assembly GCA_939628115.1). Classification (NCBI taxonomy): domain Eukaryota; kingdom Metazoa; phylum Arthropoda; class Insecta; order Coleoptera; family Tenebrionidae; genus Tribolium; species Tribolium freemani. The sequence continues at coordinate 14,341,878 of OW626788.1, forward strand.
TCAAAAAGAGTGAGAAGCAATTTAACAAAATATCTAAAAATCTCAATAAACAATCAACAGTTCAAAGTGGTTCATGTGGTAAAAAATGTAGGTGTCTATCTGGACAAAAGTCTTCGATTTAAGGAACACGTAACAAATCTTGTAAAGAAGAGTTATGTCGCTCTTAAATCTTTATATGTTAATAGGTTTGATCAATTTTAAACTCAGAAAGAAACTCTGCGAATCTTTACTCCTACTCATAATTTACTACTGCTTTATTATACAGGGTGATTCTTTTAGGGTCTACATTAGAAACTTTTTAACTTCTAATATAGCTAGAACTTCAAAATTTTGCATACGATCCAAATCGACCATTCTGAGTTTAACTAAATTATTTTTAAAATGGCTGAACTTGCGGAACTACGAGAAATTGGCGCCAAGTTTGAAATTTTAAATAGTAACCACACATTTTTATTGCACTTTTGAATTCATCTTCTCATACTGAGTAAAGTTTACCCAAGTTGTTGGTACGTATCTGTCATAGTTTTTGACATATGTCAATTTTTTTGTTAAAATTTTCATTTGCAGGGGTTTATTTAAAATATCACAGCCCTTCAACCCTTTGCGATAAGTAAATAACTTTTTTTGCATTCGATAAGTAAAGATTTGAAGAGCCTTCTAGAATTTTCAAAATTATTAACTGTCAAAATTCAAGGCTAGTATGATTTTTAAAATTGTTATCAAAAATCGGTTGTAACTCAGTTTTTTCAAATAGAACGACCCTTTTTTATTAACAGCAATCGAAAGAACATCGACATTTATGGTCACTTATATCAACATGTCCTATACCTAACTCTTACAGTTTTTGAAATAATCACAAAAAACGGATTTTACTTTGTAATTTTCATCGTTAATCAAGTAGGCCTTGCAAAATGGTCAACAATTGTTAAACTTCAACATTTTATTTAGTTTTAGCTGGTTGATTGTGGAATAAACAATAAAACAATAATATTTAATTATGGTTTATTATAACTTAGTGAATCATGTAAAGTAACTCAGTCAGTCTGCCATCTAATTTTGAACTTATTCAATAAAAATGGTGGACAAATCGAACATTTCTTTTGATTAATAGCACAACTTTATCGTATTTTTCGAAAGTTTACTCGATTAAAAATGAAAATAATTAGCTAAAATTTCGTTTTTTGCGATTACTTCAAAAACTGTAAGAGATAGATATAGAAAATGTTGATAAAAGTCTCCGTAAAAATAGATGTTCTTTTGATTGCCATTAAAAAAATAGGGTCATTCCATTTGAAAAAATTGTGTTTTAATCATTTATTGATTATCATTTTTAAAAGATCATAGTAGCCTTGCAATCTGACAGTTCAAAATCCTGAAGATTTTAGAAGAGCCTCCGAACCTTTGGCTATCAAATGCAAAAAAAATTATTCACTTACTGTAAAGAGTTCAAAAGCTGTGCTAATTTAAAAAAAACCCTTGCAAATGAAAATTGACACAAACAATTTGACATACCTCAAAAACTATGACTGATAAGTATTAACAACTAGGGTACATTTTAGTCAGTTTCAAAAGGCAAATTCAAAAATGCAATAAAAATAGGTGGTTACTATTAAAATTTCAAAGTTGGCGCCAATTTCTTATCGTTCCGAAAGTTCAGCCATTTTGAAAATAATTTAGTTGAACTCAGAATGATCGATTTGGATCGTATACAAAATTTTAAATCTCTAGCTGTACTAGAAGTTAAAAAGTTTCTAATGTAGGCCCTAAAAGAATCAGCCTGTATACTATCCCTGTCTTGACAACGTCACAGACTCCAAAAATATAAAAAACGTGTTGCAGGTTCGTGTTTAAGCTAAAAAAATATTATCACATTTCTTCTAAACTGTGCGAACTGTTCAAACTGTGTTGCACAAATTATAATTGAAGAATGTCTGTTTCACGGTTCAGCTTCCGTTGTCAGAGGTCTTAAATCCTCTTTCATTTTTCTTTAAGATATACTAGTTGTTTAAAAATAAAAATAATGCATATTAAACAAAATTCTAGGAATTTTATTTCGTTTTGGTGTGAGTAATTAATAAATTTTCGAATTCAGTAAGAGAAACCAGAAAAACATAGTTTGCATTTATGAAGACTGATTTCGTGAGTTTCTCCTTAAAAAACAATCCAAAAATCAAACAAAATACGCATTTTCAATATGACTTTAACATTTGCAACTTTGTTTTAAAGAAATCTCTAGAATTAAGTGAGTTTTTCGGTGAAAAATACATATTTCGAAATACAAAGAAAACAATCAACCCATTTCTGATTTCATCCTGCAATATTTATTTTAAACCTTTCGAGTTCTGTGTTTATCTTAGCAAAAAAAACTTTTTACAGACATTAAATAATAAAAAATTACATACTTTGATATCAAATTACCTTCTTTATTTTAATCGCATATCTTCAATATAAGTATAGTGAATATTTTAGATGTTTTAAAACTATAAAAACGCTAACGTCGCACTTTCTCTCAAAATTAGCTGTTATAAAATATTCATGCACTTCAAAAAAATAATAGCTAATCTAATTTATACTTTCAATGAGAGATCTAATAACTAATAACTATTTTACAATTTAATCAATCTTATTTAAAAAAATAATGCGGTAAAATGCGACGTTGGCGTTTTTATAGTTTTGAAACAGCTAATAATTGTATCTCAGTAAAATAAGCAGAGGTAATGCACTTTAGACAAGATTTAATAATTTGCTGCTCTGTTTTCGCTAAATATTTCGAATTTACTGACTTTCTCATTGAAAAAATTATGTATATCAGACAAACTTTACAAATTTGATCTTCAATTCTTTAAATTTAATAAATTTAGTAAAAAACGTGCTGCAAATCAATATATTAAATAAGTAAAAGTAACACAATTCCCAAACTAATTTTACAACCTTATCCTACCTTCTATTATAATAGTAATAGTTATTTATTGTATAAGGGTCTTACAATGTGTTTTATCCGCGCAAAGGTTTAAACGCGAGAACGAAGTTCGATACAACGTTTTATCCACAGTCAGACAATATAGACTAAATCCGAGAATAAATCAGTATTTGCAAATTATTTTTCAAAATTTTCATTTGAAGTTTTGAAGTGACGTTTGTCAAATTAATTTTTAAAATCGGAATACTGCATTAGTTCCGGCTTCGTTTACAGTAAATCTGTGCTCGACATCGAATAAAGAAGAAACCAACTATATTTTCTCATTTAATATAAAGATAAGTGTGAAAAATACAGTTTCGTTACGGGTTTTATGGGTCTCCTAGTAGCAATATTATAACCTAATAATAGACTGGCTGTGGATAAAATAAATATTGTCAATTTTGTAAATTAAAAGAAAATAAGGCATTTTCGATTTAATTTGTTTCATTTTTCTTGAATATACAGGGTGTCCCACCGAAAAGGGCACCCCCCCTCATAACTTTTTTATTTTTCAATTAATCTAGGCGAAATTAAAATTACACATGTTAGCACTGAAGGTCCACATTTTGGAGTAACTACTTTTTTGGGGGGGGGGGGGGGTTTATTGTTTGTGAGATAAAAAATTAATAATTATGAAAAAAGGTATAAAACCTTTAACATTCATATTATTAGAAGAAGCCAGGTTACATTAACGTATTGACAAACTTTGTTTTAACAGAAGTCATTCAGATACCCTCAAATCTTTTTTTAAAAATCTCGCCAAAAATCTTTTTTTTAGTGCAAAATATCGTCGTCTATGGAGCGGTGTTGTGAGATTGTAAAAGCTACCTGTGAATTTATACTGCCACTGACATTGATATCTCAAAAAATGTTGTCTAATCAGGATTGTGTCTTCCAGGAAAATAAACCCTTTTAGGTTTAACTACTGAGCTTGTGTCTTCAAATAATTGGACGACTTTGCGGACTTTTTTCAAAGAGTAACGCACGTCTGGAAAGCGCTCTTCAAGGACTCGCGTTGGGAGTTGTAAATTTCTGCCACATTCACCGTAGACTAGAATGATTTCTCGCTTTTCTTGATTTGATAACATTTTTGAAATTAGTTGTCAACAGGTTGTCAAAATCTTACAGGTAATTGTTTACAGCAATCTCACAACACCGCTTCATGGACAATGATATTTCACACAAAATTTTAATTTTTTTTCAGATTTTTAAAAAAGAATTTAAGGAAATCTGGATTACTTTTGTTGAAACAAAGTTTGCCAACACGGCAATATAACATGGCTTCTTCTAATAATATGCAATTTAAGAATTTTGCATCTTTTGTCACAATTTTTATTTTTTTATCTCACAAATAGTAAACTCTTTAAAAAAAATGGTTACTTTAAACTGTGGACCTTTGGTCCAAACATGTGTAATTTAAATTTTGTTCGAATTGATTAATAAATAAAAACGTTATGAGGGGGGTGCCCTTTTCGGTGGGACACCCTGTATATAGACAATTTTTCAGTAAAGTAATGCGTTTTAGACACAACTTAGTAATTTTCTGCTCAGTTTTTGGCCAAATATATGAAATTTACTGACTTCCTCAATAAATAACATTCCCCAAGAATAGAAAATAACGCATTCTCATTCATTGGTAAAATCTACAGAATTTTGTGTATAAATAACGCATTCAAATATTCAAAATCTAGCAACTTTCTTAATGAAAATTTATAGAAAACACCGCATTTTAGATAAAATTTTCGAATCTTCTATCTTATTAAGTTTTTGAATCCAGTGAAAATATTACAAACTTATTGAACATAGATGAAAATAACGCATTTTTAGACCTAATTTCGCAATTTAGTACGTTCTTTGGCAAATCTAGTAAATTTTGTTCTTGTTGAGAAATAGTACAAATTCATAGAAAATATCAATTTTCCTGCCAGTTTATAAATCTTAAACGTCGTTTTAAGAAAAATAAATCGAATAATAGATCGAAATAGATGAAGTGAAATTTTCCAGCTCAAGTTTTATTTTACCTTCTAGTTTTTTTGACAATTTTTGAATTTTATGACTTTTCCAGTAAAACATGCTATAGGTCAATCGAAACAAGCAAAAATAAGGCATTTCGATCCAAATCGAAATAAGAACGTCTATTTTATATTTTTCTTACGTTTTTTTCCATTTTTCATAAAAAAACACTTTTGATCTAATTTTTAACACTGCTTTGACCAAATCTTTCGAATTTATTGAGTACGTCGATGTAAAACATTCAAGAGTTTAAAAATGCATTTTTGCGTCCTGCTCTGGCAAATCTTGCCAATATTGTGCTTTTCTTAGTGAAAAACTCCCCAGATTTATAGAATACCGTAAGAGATTTTTTTAGGAAAAGTGTGAAATTCTAAACACTAAACTTATAAAAACAAAATAGAAAACAGTGAATATTTTTACTCGTAATTGGAGAAAAAAAATACTACACAAGAAAATATCAAAATAAAAAATGAATTCCCACTTGAAATAATTTGATTACACCTCAATTATTTTTATATTTATTAACAATACAATCAAGTGTTTTTGCATTTTGTTTTTCTATTTTTGGATCCAGTTTGTCAACAATGTATGCGATACGAAAACAAAGTTAACTTTACGCAACTTCTAAACATAAAGATCGGCTAAAATCGCTTCAATTCGACTTACCAATATCGTTTTCATGGTGTCTACAAGCCGGCCTCAAAACAAACGAAACGTGACAAACTTGAAACAACAACTCCAACATCGGCTCAACCAATCCATTATCTTCCACACCCCAAACCAAAAACTCTTCCTGACTCAAACCCCCTCTGTCGTCTAGTCTTTGTGTCAAAGATTGTAAAATTTTGCTATGATCTTCTTCCTTATCATTATCATAATTTCCATCGTAACCATTAAATCTCTTGTTATTTTCATTCGCAACAAGCATCAAGGTATGAATCATATGTTGAAGCTCGTCCGGATTCAGATAACAATCTCGATCCATATCGAAAATTTTAAAACAAACTGGAAAAAAAAATTCAATTCAAAAACAAACAATTTTTCAGTACATACATTTCATTCTCTCAGCTATTGGTCCGCGACACGCCGCCGAAATCCCACAACACAATTCTTTGAAATCGATATGGCCGTCTCTGTTTACATCCAGTGCTAAAAATAATCTTCAAAAAAAATTAATTAAAAATTTACGATAATAACTATTTCTATCAATAAAAACAACAAGGAGTATGAGAAAATAAAGCAATTTCCCTTTTGTTCCCATGTTTTCGGTACACCCTATAGTTTAACGCACTCGGCTTCGCCTCGTGCAATAATATTTCCAAATGGATAAAAAAATGTGCTTACCCCTCGCATGCGGTCAAAGGAATCGGTGGACAAACCATCGACCTGACACAATTTAAATCTAAATGGCACGAAGGTGAAGAGCCTTGAAGTGTCCAAAAACATTTCTCTAATTCGCAAATGTCTTGCTCTTCGAGATGTGTCACACCGGCCAATGTTTGGTAAAAAGTTGGCGCTTCCACTTCGGAACTTAGCGATACGCAAGGGTTTGAGAGTAACCTAAAATGTATATATTTTTATATTTTTTTTAATAAACAAATCTGTATAATCAATGTTGTAAAAATGTAAATGAATGTTTAGATTGCATGCAGTTTTATGCACCGTCCTTGAATTTATTCCGCCTTTATAAATTACAGACTAACGACATCAATGACCTATTTAGGTACACCTGTAAGTGGACTAATTTGTGAATAAATTGCGATAATCGATAAAACATGAGCTGGTTGTTAAATATGACTTGTATAACTTACTTCAATGTTTCAGGCCAAAATCATAAAGATAAAAAAATTACTAATTGTTAGTAAAAAACATATTGTCTTAAATAAGTAGACGCCACAATACAACATTAAGGTTTCTTGTTAGACAAAAAGATATAATTCATCATTTCCCAAACTGACGATTTTAGAGAAAATGATGTCTTGGCGTCGTTCTTGACATAATACATAATTAAAAAATTTGGAAAAAAAAACAATCAAAAACTATTTTGTTAGTACTGAAATTACATTTAAAAAAGAAAATAAAGCAGTACAGAATACGATTAGATAAAATGTCCTTCAAAACCCAAAGTCGTGATCATTTCATAGTTATTTATGTAACAAGTCCGCAAAATAGAGTTTTAGCGGACGAATTGGATTAATGAGATGAGTCCGCTAAGACTATTTTGCGGAAGTGTTGCATACAAACTCTTTTGGTGCCAGCTCTCTAAAACAACAAAATTGTAAAATTCTTGACATTTCCAATCCACCCTCATCATAAGTGCAGTCGATCGATAGTCACAGCAACGACTGATTTATTGAAACAATTCTCAAAAAATAAACAAATTAGTCCGCAAAGTGTTGCTATGATGACTTTAAGTACTTGTCATTTAAAATGACATTTTGCGGAGTCAAAGCAAGTCCCAAAGTAATCATCTTAAAGAGCGTGTACAAAAAAAAAATAGTTAAAATTATATTAAAACCTTGTAGGTATAATAATACATAATGGGTATTACAGTTTCATAACGAGGAAAAAATTACATCTCTACGTTTAATATCTAATAAAAATAATAAAAGAATTTAAGTCCAAACATGATGTATTAAAATATAAAAATTTTACGTGAACTATTATTGTACTACAACTAAACTATCTTTTTTTGAAACGTATAATGTTTTACGTTTTTTTTTTTTTCATTAAATTCTTATATTCAGAAACTCAATTTGAATTTCTCGTTGCATGATATAAATTTTCCTCTGGTGGTTTTTCGAACAAATAAAACAAGAATTTTATGCTAATTTAGAAAGACAATAATTTGTATAAAAAAAACTCATTTTTTTTTAAATCAATTGACAATGTCAAAAATTTTGAAATTATGTTGGAACCCTGCGACATTGCCATAGGAACGAAGCCTGGACGACTAATTTTAAATGGAGTTGCCAACGTTGAAACAATTTGACAATTGATTTTAATTCCGAATGGACTTTACATATGTATACAGAAAAAATGAATTACCTATTCATTTTGTATCAATTTTATTTAATTTTTGTGAAATTTAAGCTTTATACGACAATACAATACAGATGAGTAAATTTTTTCAATCAACTTCCACATACAGGGAGTGTTCTATTTTTATAGTTACCCTTCTTATTATTGTGATATGACAATAGACACGAGTGGAATTTTTTGACTTCTAGTATATTCTATGAAACCTTTACATCTTATCTATACTGACTGCATAAAAATTTAGATTACAACAGATTAATACAAAATAGAAAATGCAATTTTTATTTTTCTCGAATTATTAAGATACAATTTCAATCATATGACAATGAGATTGATTAATTCTTTCATAACGTTATTATAACTAATAATGTCATTTAGGGTTGGTTTCACCAACATCAGTTAAATTTATTAGTAGAATAAATCCACAGAAAAGATTGTTATAATCATAGTAACGATTGTTTTTAACTGTTTATTAGTTTAACTAACGTTGGTGAAACCGGGCTTTAGTAGTTTTTTTCGCAACGACATCTATTTCTTTTTGTGTTTTTTAACTTCTAATAAACAACATAATTGACACAAGAATGGAAACACTGAAAACTAGCATTTTATGTACGACATGCATCTGAAGCCCATTTCACCAATAAACTTTTTCTTTTCCCTTTCCCAATTATTTTCTGTTTCACCATAAGAAAAAACGTTAAGGCTAAAGGGGACGACAGAGTTAAACCAAGTGTGCGACAAAGACAAGTATAATGAAAATTATTTTTCTATTTTTAGAAAATTAAATTGAGTCTTTTAAACAATTAGAATATGCGCCAACGCAATACTTTTTAGAAAAAAAAAATTATTTGACATTTTTTTGTAAAAATTTTAAAGAAATTTTTATAATATTTTAAAAAACGTGTAGGGGAAAGATGCACTGTGATGATACGAATAGAATGCGACCAAGAAACTAGAAAAATTATTATTAGTTTTGAACGAAATGCGAATATTCATTTTGACAATATTTGCCGCCGAGAATCACCCACAGTCAAGTGCGGGGTGAGAGGAAGCGAGGGCAAAATAAAACTCGCTCAACTAAGACTGAGAGATGTGAAAGATGATGTTTCTGTATCTGCTGGTGTTCATGGACAGAATTATAGTATTAATTCTTTGAACTGAATTTAGTGATGCATCAAGCATCAGTGAGGTTTTTTTCTTTTTTCTTTTTTTTTTGTTACTTTCGTTAGTAATTTTTATGTATTCCTTTTTCATTGCTCAAAAATGGAAAAATGGATAAATGATCAAAAGTTTAGAATACGTCAAAATCTACTTTTTACTTTGGAAAACAATAGGTTGAAATTTAATTTGATTATTTTCGGTAAAAAAGCAATTTGTAATAAAGATTTCTAATAATGGAGATTGAGAAAGCTGAGCAGACAGCAAGTAATGTTAAATAAAGTGTTAAAGAAAGTTGAATTCGTATTTTTGTGCAATTAAATTCTCTGAAATACATAAGATTCGCAGAAGATGTTGCAACTACAATCTGTCTATAAATGAATGTAGGATCGTAGTAGGTATTAAAAGCTTGCCGCTTCTTTCCAGAAAAAGCGAACAATGGTAGTATATGAAAAATATGGTTTGACTGGTTGCCTGAGTCGATAAAAATTGGTACTTTTCAGAAATTTCATAGAAATAAAATAATTAATTGCGGCAAATTCAAATTCCAGAACCACCTGAGATCCTACACTCTTTTATAGACAGTCTGTATAAGCGAAACCTAAGTACATCTGCTTCCCATTCCAAGAAAAAGCTTAACAAAAAAAAAACTGAAAGGAACTGAAGAATATGACGAAACAAATGGATGGAAACTACTTGTATAATAATCCGAAATTCAGCGTTTGGTATTAAATGCTTAATTTTTTTCTGTATGCAGGTACTCGTACGTGAATTTCTTTCACATTTTTTTGCATAAGACATCATTTAAGCATCGTATGTTTTTGAACGACAGTTTGGTTAATTATTGTTTCAAATTTTTAATTTTATTTATACAACTATTAATATTTTCAATTCATTGAAAATAATTACTATAAGGTATTGTAGAAAAAAAATCGGGTACATAGATATACAGAAAAAAATACAAAGTTCTAAAAATTTTGCAAAGCATCTGAAGGGAAATGTATAAAAGACAAACAAAACCAATCCTTTACTAAATAACTTCTAGATATTGGGATTAATTGTTTATCTAATAGATATAAAATCTAATGTAGGTACTAAGCACTTTTTTGTAATATTTATTAATATTGGGTAGACCGTTTTTTTCAATATGTAAAATACAGGCAAATGCTTCTCTGTCCAAATAACGAGACCATAATTTTTTTGTTGGTTACTTGAATGTGAGTTTTTTCTATATCATTGAAAATATCTTGCCGGTGGCTAATGTACACAGCTGCTTCCAAGCAGTGCCTTCCTCACTGCCCAACCATAAGATGATTGAGGCAGGACAAAAGATTTTACAAAATTCGCGTTTTGATAACTTTCCCGTTATCAAATTTTGAAAACAAAAATAGATTTGTGATTAGTAAGAAATGGAGATTCGTCCCCCTACCTTGGTTTTTCAAAATATTTTTGATTTTAAAATTTTTTGATTTTTTTTTACAAATAAGTTAAAAAAAAGTGTTACGTTGGCGCAAATTCAATTACGATTCTATGACCAAAACTTTTTTTGTTTCCGAAAAAAGTAAATAGATAAAAAGATAATAGAAAAATAAAATCCGCGGCATCTGACGGCTTAGAAACACTAAAACGTGTTCCCCTTTAACCTTAAAATAAAATAAAAATGAAAAGTGTAAAATGCAAAACTTTTCCATATTCTTTGTTTTCGTTTCATAATTCCTCATTTTTGCAAAGTAAAATGCCATTTGATGACAAAAAATCTTACAAATATTAGCAATGTCCTCCAACTCCAGTATTTCTAGAGTTGTCACGATTGGCTTATATTTAAACATTTCTTTTTTTTTAACATTGATATTCACAATGAAGAAGTTGATTTAAACTGAGATTATTTGGACTACCAATTTGTGTCTTACGTTATGAGTTTATGACGAACAAAACATTTAACAAACTAACAAATTCAAAAATAAATTAAATCCGACAGTACTAAAAACAAAAGAGCATTAACTACCATGCGATCATTTGAATTTATAATTAAAGTAGGCGGTTTTGTGTTTTTGTAATTGAAAAACTTAGACAAACTGAGGAAAGAAATATATTCTAACTGAATATTACCGTTTAAAATATTATCATTTGACTCTTCACCTTGATTAATTATCACAATCAGCATTTTCATCTAAGTTAAAAAACTGACAAAGCCTACTTTAATTATAAATTCAAATGATCGCATGGTCATTGCTAACGAAATAAATAAATAAATAATTAAAAATTAAGTTGCTTCAAAAAAATCTGAATTCATCATTCGAAAGTTGGTCCGATATTTTTAAATCACCCTGTATGTATTTTTCCAATTTTTATCAAAGACCTTGTACACATTAATTCAAGAATAAATTCTGTTTGTTCCTACAATAGATGGGAGAAAAAATAAAAACGGTTAATGCCGCCACTCACAATGTTCTCCCATTATATTATAATAATTTAATAATACTAAACTAACACAAATAAATTCCCACCTTCAATAATTATTACGTATTGAAGTATATTTTATTACAATAGTCTACAGATAATACAAAACAAGTAAATCTTCAGTTAATGCACTTATTGCTATCAAATGTAAAAAGTCTATAGGTATTTTTCCACGATATTTTTTTACAAATTTTTTGATTAATCTTTACATGGTGTCACAACTAAACAATCTTGATCGTAACATGCTAGATTAATTTTCAAAAAAATATTGTATTTAAATTTTCCCACTTTACCTAGTGTAAAAAATACCGAAAAATGTTAATTTTCAGTCGCTCGCCGTATTTAATACAAGAAGATAAAAAGAAAATGATTTCACTTTAATGCACTAATCATTCATGACTTAAGCTGATATACATTATAATTTATAAAGTATGCTGAGAATGGATAAAAAATGAACCTTTTTACCTTTAATTACCCTACAAATAACAATTCCAAAGTTCAAAAGTGCAACAACACTAATTTTAGTGTAATAATGGAAGAATAAATATTTTTCAATCGATTAAACCTTCACACAAAGTAATAAAATATTAGTTCGATGATTATCTATTTGCTTAAAAACAATCCCATCAAGCAGGTATAAATCGTTAAAACAATAAAGTAATATTTTAAGTAGATTAAAATGTGTCCACCTATCAAGTAAGGTATTTTAAGCTCGTCGCGTTTTATGTTTTGACTAAAAAAACAAAAATTACCGCATACATTCCGACAACAGAATAAATTCAATTTTACAAAAATAGGTAAGTAAATCAATGACTAGTTGTGATAATAAACGAATGTCAATATTCTTTATCATTACCACATGTTTATTTCAATTGGAAAATTGTTTATGACACGGAAAAAACTATTCGTGGAAACAATACAATAAAAAAAACTTTACATTATCTTAAGCCCATAGAATTAATAAGAATTTAATGTTTTTATCTAATCAAACGATTAAACAAAGTATTTCACTTAAAACAAAATAACCGTTCTCCTCCACTAACCACAAATTATTTTTTTTATCTAATCACCAATGATTTTTATTAATTATCTTTTGTCATTAAACTTGACTGTTACAAAAATAGTTGAAAATAATACATTTCTAGACGTGACCTTGAATTATCAATTCTCATACGTCAAAATTGACAAGTATCCCTAGCCAACTACTAGACTCACCATTTGGATAAAATCGTCGCCTCCTTGTTGTATTGTATCCAAGCACTGAAATGTTCATAGGTCACTCGATCCTGTCCCACAGGAAACAGGGAGAGCATCGTCCTCTCCCACAGGATGTTGGGTCTGTTGGGTTTATCAGGTGGCAAAGTCCCTTCGGTTTGCAAGGCGCTATAAAACTCGCTCCTTGTAATATGCGTTCCCGAATCGTTACAGTACAACGTGAACAGAAATCGAATTTTCTCGTCCTGCTTGCCTTTGGTGAGAAGGACCAGTCCGCATATGAGGTCCTTGAGGGCGATGCCCCTCGGAGTGCCCCCGCAGGCGATGTACAGCCATTCGGCGATGGCCTGGGGCACCCCATCGCCCAGCACGTGCAGAATAAAGCTCTGTTTGCTCAGGAGTTGGTTGCCACCACTAAGTCGTTTAAACGCCTCGCATATCCTCTTGTATTCCTCCTCAGACACTGGAATTGGATAATTGGGGGGAATTTTCGGGTTGAGTATTAATTAACAATTAGTTAACAACAATAATATTTACGTAGTTATGTCACATGATGTAATGACAGGTGAGGGATTTTGTTTGCAGGGATTTGATACGTACTTCGTTTGACGGCATCCTCGTAAGGCAAACACGACCTCTTCGAGTCCTTTGCACCCATTTTCACAATTTAACGCAATCTTCTAACATTTTATGAGAATTTTCAACGCACGACACAATCACGACTTGACTGTTCCTTTGACATTTCACTAGTGATTTTCGGGCCGTGAGGTTGATGGGTCCGACAATCACCGAGCATAAATTAATTTAAAACAATTCATTGAAATTTTCCTTTCAGACACCGAACCGTTTAATGCATTTTGAGCGTTTTAACGATTTATTGGAAAATAGTGTGAGGGATGGTTTTAACGTGAGTGCGTTGTGATTTAGTGCCTTTCGATGGGTCGTGTTGGTGCCATTTGGCGACAATCGCCGAGCTCAGCCGATAACTAATCAATGAAGGTGTGTGTCTAAACAATCTGATTTTTGTCAAAAAACGGTCCTTGAACAAATTGAAATTCTTGTAAATTGGTCAGGTTTTCGGAATGGTTAAAATGTCACGTTGAGACCGAATCGGCGGCCATTTTGCGTACCAGATGATGTCTTTGCCGAGCAGCATGGGGCCGTCAAAGCTCAAAAAGAAACACTTCAGGGTGAAGCATCAGAAAGTCAAGCTTTTTAGGGCTAACGAGCCGTTTCTGTCGGTTTTTATGTGGGGGATTAATCACACTGTATGTATGTGCAAAAATTTCAGTTGGGAGTTTCAAAAATCCATTGTAGATTAATGAATTGATGCATGTCACCATCCCTGTCATGCTTTTGCCAGACGATTTTCGGGCGTATTCCAAAATCAAAGTTGATAATCATCTGTTCAACAAGTATGTTACGAGTAGAATTGGGGAAAAAAATGCTGAAAATTGTCATTTTTTAGAGAGAATATGTCCTCGCATTTTAAGGTTAAGGAATACTGTCCTTTGGTGTTTAGGAATATCAGGGAGAGGTTTGGAATTGATGATTTAGACTATAAAGAATCTCTAACTAGGTAAGTTACCTATATAAAAAAAATGTGCAGCAAAGGTTCTTTATGATAAGTAAATTATTGATAATTCTGATAAGAGATTTCAAGAAAAATAAACTAGATTTCATTATTAATTGGTAATTGAGTTGTTCACAAGATTCTTAGGTCATATTTATTTTTTCCCAACTGTTTGATAACTCCAGGTACAAATAACTACAAAATAAAGGCGGTTATATAGGAATTTTTCGAATGATATTAAGATAACGACAATGATGTTTCGAGTGAAATAAAATCTAAAGAGGCAACCAGTTATACAAGCTACATTTTTATAAATCCTATTTTCCAATTATCTTGAGATCAAAACAAAGTTCCGATGTATTGAATGAAACAAGCAAAATATCAATTGCAAATGATTTATTTTTATTTTTGAGTATGTTAGAAGATCTGGCAATAAATCAGTATTTGATTAAAAAATGGGCCAATTTTTCGAGCAATTTTGGAAATTTTTTCGAAAAAGATTCTCTCAAAATTAGTTGTTATATAGTTACTTGTACAATTAGTTTTGAAAGCAATACTTTTTTTTCACGAATTTTGCAGTTTGATTAAAGAGGGCGGAGCGAAGCGAAGCCCGAGTTAATCAAGCAAATGAGTGAAAAAAACATGCTTTGAAAACGTGTTGTACACGTAATTTTTTTGCAAAGTGATATATTGATAATCTAAAGACTGAATTGAGCCAAAAAATATCAACTTTACAAAATAAATTGTAATGCATCGCAAGCTCTTTGTAATGAACTCTATGGTAACAAAAGTTTGTTTATAAACATTAGTTTTGTTTTTTGTTTTCAACGTTAATTGTCGAAATCGATAAAAATGAATAATTTTAAAGAAAATGCAAGTAATAGTGGTTTATATATTCCTGACAACGTTAAGAAATTGGCTAATGCTGCAATTGATGCACTGGTCCCACAAAAATCGCGTGAACGATACGCAAATATATATTGAAGATTGTATAGTAATGATTAATGGTTGTTTAATAAAATTGTTTAAAAAAGTATCACTTTCTAAACTATTTTTCGTGAAGAAAGTTCAACTTTCATGAACACTATGCAAAAAAATTGTTTTTGTAATTTGTCGTCATTTGGATGCTTTAATGGACCTATTAAAGCACGCAACGTCATCAAGTGCGATGTCATAATAGCCATAATTTCACGGAACATTTTACGAAAATTTTTAGGTTGGTAGGAAGCGAATTTGCCACCGTATTTTTTTTTACCAATTTCACAAATTTCAGGGGGCGTACAGGCAAGATTACCTCCATTATCATTCATACTTGTGTTTTTGACAAAATTTGGATAAAACAAAAATTTTAAATTAATTTTTCACTTTCAAAATTGACAGTATACCAACCGTCACAAAAATCCCCAAAATCGACAAAAATAACAATTTTTGTTTAAAATCGGCAGAAAGGGGGCAAATTACAAAAAATAGTATAAAAAAACTCGTTTCATAAGACCTTGAAGCACTCATTCTTTCAAAAAACTCGTGGCTAACGCCACTCGTTGAAACTGAATTCGTGCTTCAAGAGTGGTTTTATGAAACTTGTTTTTTAATATACTATTATGCACTGTGACGTTGGCGTTTACATAGTTTTGAAACAGTTAATAAAAGAGGCAAAAATTAACTTGTTCGACTTAATCTTGTCATTTTAAGCTTACTTTTAACAAAATTTTGCGAAGTAATTGCGTTTCTGACTGAATAACGCTCGAAAAAGACATAAAATAATGTAATTATTGTCATAATTTGGTGATTTTTTCGGTCTGTTTTACCAGTCTAATAAAATAAGAATTGAGAATTTAGTTGGTTTTTACTACTGTGTTTATACACAGAAAAAGGCTAATTTAACATGATTTTTGGCTAAATTTGATACATTTTTGGCCCATTTTTAACGAAATTTTGCGAAATAATTGTGTTTCTACAGAAGAAAACTCACGAAAAAAGCAAAAATATTGCAATTTCTATCGGAACTTTGTGATTTTTTACTATTTTTTAAGTATGTTACTGATTTTTTTGAATTATTTTTGTTAACAAAATTTTGTATGCTATAATAACGCTCTAAAAAGATAAATCAATGTCATTTTTGATTTGATTTGGCAATTTTTTCGGTCTGATCTAACAAAATCGCACAAAAAACTGAAATACTGTTTAAAATATGCTTAAACTTTGAAAAAGAAAAAATAACACAATTTTGTACTAAAATTTACGTTTTTGAATTTTATTTTTTAACGATATTTTAATCAAAAAACAACAGTAAAATCGAATTAATAGTTATTTATTTAACGAGTTTGAGTGTAAATCAGGTTTTTATTTCACAAGTGGATTTTTAAACGTCGAGTGTTAACAGAATTTTTGTGATTTTTTTTGACGCGTTTTAATTTAAAATAAATGGATCTCCAATTTAAAACCACACACTAATGTACTAAAAAATGAGGAAATAGCATTAATTTTGTATTTTTCTGAATTGTAGAAATTATATTTTTTACACACAATGCAAAATACACACACGATGCATTATTTTTAAGTTTCAGCGATAAATTCAATAAATTCAAAATACAAAACAAAGTTGAAATTTACTAAATTAGAAACTGAATAATTGAGATTTTCTCAATAGAAGGTAGAAAATTGCGATGTTGTAAAATAGTCGATTGATTTATAGCATTTTTTACCAAGAAATTGACTAAATTCTAAAGATTGCTAAATTAGATCTAAAATGCACTTTGTTTTTGCTTGTGTCGTTTTTCATTAATAATATGAGAATTACTTTCAAAAGATATTTGATATTTGAAAAAATTGTCGAAAGTTGCAAAATTAGATATAGCAATTTAGCTATTTTCGTTAGGTTTGGAAGAGAAACTCACAAAATTTAATAGAGTATGCCAAAACAAAGTAAAAAAAAATAAAAAATTTGTAATATTTTGTCGCAAAAAGGTAGAAAATTGCTATACATTATTTGAATTATTGAGAAAATGCTAATTTACATTTGGAAACGCGCTATTTTTGCATTTTCTACCGAATAGCAAACTGTATTCTAAAAAAAATTGCCAAAATAATGTAGAAAAGTCCGCAATTTTGTCTTAAGGATTTTATTTTCTATGAAGAGGTTTTTTTATTAAGAAAGTCACAATTTTGAAACTAAAAGAAAAGAGGAAAAGTGCGAAATTAGTTCTGTTAATAAATTCGCACAGTTTTTATAAATTTTGAATGATTCTTTTTACCCAAATTTTGTCTAAAATAGTATATTACATAACGAGTGTGGAAAGTGAGTAATATCGTACGAGTGAGAATCTTGAAAAGAATCTTGGAAAACTCACGAGCAACGATAGACACTTTCCAGCGAGTTTTGTACACTATTTTTCCTACAACACTGAAAAAAATCCATTTTTTGAAATAAGATTTCGATGAACCGCATTTAAAATTTTGTCTGCAATTTGCATTATATTGGTAACTGATTCATAAGTATATTCTTCGCGACAGCAGTAGATTTCCGTCTACCGTGGCGCTTAAGAGTCGTGATTTCGGCGGACCGCCGAAAACAGTGACCTTTGTATTAAAGTTCTCGATTTTTAAGTTTTAAATAAATGGCTATTTGTTTAAGGAAGCTGCAAAGTTTGTTACGTTTGTTCACACCTACCAGTTGTCTTGCTTCTTAGCTCTCCTTGCAGATAAACAGAATAGCAACATACTTGATAAATGCAAACAATTACGTTAGAACTATGCGTTATCATAACGCACAGGTCTTTGACAAATGTATGAAATTGTCAACTTTCGGGCCTACTAAATCCTACTAAATTGTGTGAAATTGACAACTTTCGAATAGTGTCGTAGGAAAAATAAATAAACACATTAATAGTTACTTATTTTATTTTTTTTTTTCTAACATTTATAGATCACAACCCTTGCCGGAAGACTCTAGCGGCAAAAGTGGCGCCAAGTTTTACCAAAGTTTCGACAAACTTTTCATCATTAAAACATTGACTTCTGAAGAGGTCGAGAGGATGCATTCGTTCCTCAAACATTATCATCCGGTAAAAACCCCAAAAATCACCTCACACGTATTTTCAATGACTTTTCCCTCATTTAGTACATCGTCGAGAGACACGGTAAAACCCTCTTGCCACAATACCTCGGAATGTATCGTCTAACAGTCGACAACGCTGAAACCTACATCGTCGTAACCCGAAACGTTTTCTCGAATCATTTAAACATCCATCGAAAATTCGACCTGAAAGGATCAACGGTCGATCGTGAAGCGTCCGAAAAAGAACGCGAAAAAGACCTTCCCACGCTCAAAGATAACGATTTCGTCAACGAACAAATGAAAGTTTACATAGGAGAAGAAGCGAAGCAGAAATTGATGGATACGTTAACGGCCGATGTGGAATTTTTGACCAAATTGCATTTGATGGATTATAGTCTTTTGCTTGGTATTTTAAAAATAACCAGTGTCTGGCTAAATATACGGGTGTTTTTTTATTAGGAATCCACGAGGTGGAGAGAGGCGAACAGGAAATGGCAAGGGAAAGAGAATTGGAGTCGGAAAATGCCGGACAAGAGTCAGACGAAAGTGAGAGTGGATCAGGCTTAGAAAGTCGAAATTTTGGATTTAATACGCCGCCAGATTCGCCGAACGCACTTGCCCAGTTCATGCGAGAACATAGTCTACAATATGAAGGTGAGTTTTAAGTATTTAAATTAATAATAATCATGAAAATAAGTTTGAATTAGTAAATAGTTATTTACCTAACGTGTTTAGAAAATGCATTTTCCCACATGAGCAGCACAGAGAGTGCTGCATGAATTCCGATTGTGCAAAATTTCTTTAGATAGAATGTTTTTACGACGAATAACTCAAAATCACTTTTGGTAACAGATTGAACTCTAGTGTACTAGAATTATCAAATATGTGCTTCTTACAATTCTTACATTCCAAAAAGTTTCAAGAAAGCCAAGAAAGCTAAGACTTGTAAATTTTTTACAGTCCGGATAAGTGAACCATAGAAAAACAAGAATTTTCAATTACATTTTCTCTTTACAAGTATTGTCAAGGTAGGCGATAATCAGTGATACTGTTTTTTTACATTGCATAATTTAAGGAATTTTTAAATTACTCAAAGAACTATAATAATAATAATAAATTAATACTTTACTGTGAAAAAACTCAACAATACTTATGTTGCGATAAGTGATTAGGATAAAAATTAGTTGACGTAGGTATAACAAACTTTTTCATTTGGTGGTAACATTTAAACTGTAATTTGTTGTCACATACTTTAGCATTAATTTTATTCTATTACTATTATCAGCTACTTATTGTGATAGCTTTAAATGCGAAATTATTTAACACATTGCTAATTCACTCACCACAATGAAGACAAAAAAATTGGCAATATTTTTTATGCCGGTTTAACAAGTGTGAAAAGATCCTTGACTAAAAAAATTATCACGGCTAAAGCAAACTTCTAAAATCACATTTTTTTTTCTAAAATAAAATTAAGTTTTGCTTTAAAAGATTCTGTAAAGGAGTAGAAAATGAAATCTTACGCATACTCAGCTTGATAAAACCAGTAAGTTTCATAAACAATCGCATTACGTACTTTTTACATAAATAACTATATTGTATTGTATAGTATTTCCAGCCAGAAATTAGTGAAAAACAAGTTACTAACACTCCGCACTTAAAGTAGCACCTGACCAAATTTTAGTTTTTCCTTTAAAATGCTTATTTTTACATTTTTTATAGTCAAAATGTTTAGGATTAAGCATGTATTAATAATAATAATCAACTATGTAAATGCCACCGTCGCATTTTCTCTCAAAATTAGTTGTTATAAATTATTTTTGTAATTTGTCGTCATTTAGATGCTTTAATGGGCTCCTAAAAGCACGCAACGTCATCAAGTGCGATGTCATAATAGCCATAATTTCACGGAACATTTTACGAAAATTTTTAGGTTGGCAGGAAGCGAATTTGCCACCGTATTTTTACCAATTTCACAAATTTCAGGGGGCGTACAGGCAAGATTACCTTCATTATCATTCATACTCGTGTTTTTGACAAAATTTGGATAAAACAAAAAATTTAAATCAATTTTTCACTTTCAAAATTGACAGTTTACCAACCGTCACAAAAATCCCCAAATCGACAAAAATAACAATTTTTGTTCAAAATCGGCAGAAAGGGGGCAAATTACAAAAAATAGTATAAAAAACTCGTTTCATAAGACCTTGAAGCACTCATTCTTTCAAAAAACTCTTGGCTAACGCCACTCGTTGTTGAAACTGAATTCGTGCTTCAAGAGTGGTCTTATGAAACTTGTTTTTAATATACTATTATGCACTTCAAACGATTTATAGCTAATGTAAATTATAGTTTCAATGAGAGATCTATTAGCTGTTTCAAAACTTTGTAAACGCCAACGTTGCATTTTACCAAATTATTTTTTTAAATAAGGTTGATAAAAATGTAAAATTGTTATTAATGATTAGATTTTTTTGAAACTATAAATTACATTAGCTATTAACTTTTTGAAGTGCATAAATAATTTATAACAACTAATTTTGAGAGAAAATGCGACGTTGGCGTTTACATAGTTTTTGAAACAGCTAATAATCATTATTAACTATTGTACATTTTTATCTACCTTATTTACAAAAATAATTTGGTAAAATGCGACGTTGGCGTTTACATAGTTTTGAAACAGCTAATAAGAAATATTTGCATGTACCTTAAGAGAAGTGTAAAAATTCTTAGAAATGATCTTCGTGTTAATTAACTCCAAATGACCAAAAACAAATCCACTACCAACAATAACTATTTACTAAAACACAAACTAAAAACTATTATTATCACTTTAAAAACGGCATTAAACAAAAATAATCCTAAGTCTTTAACACAACACGTTTTGAATTCGAATTTCGAAGATGCAAAAGGCTTACAAGCGCGGAAATACTGCCAACCTAACAGTATGCACTTATTATTTTAGTGATTTTAATGTTTCCAGGATATTTAAAAAAAGTCCAATCTCTCGCTGGAAATACTATACATAAATAATTCTTGTCTACTCTCGGTTTTACAATGGATCGCCCACTTCGTAATGCCCTTGATTGCGTGTAGTTCTGATTTTTGAGAGATTTAGTTAAAAAAGCGAGGTACCTAATTGTAAAATTTCATCTTGTGCATTTTTTCATTTCAGTATTACAGTAATCGATTGTTGTTGATTTATTGTTGGTTTACTTATAATTAAAAAAAAACTTTCATTTTCAAGATCTTGTAATCATTATCTCAATCTTCTTTTTGTTCCTATTAGTATTTATTTGCAAAACATTTAAAACTGCCCAAGACTTTAGATCTGAATACGTCGCAGCCTCTTGGCGAAGTCAGACATTTCATGAAATATCTGGTCAGTTCATGAAACGCTGAGAGATTGTGTAAATCAAAAATTTTTCGTCATAAGACTAACAATTATAGACTTCTCATGAAATGCATTATGATTTTTTACACTTAGTGAAATACGTGTGAATTATATCAAGTGGCTAACGAAATATAAGCATCCAGTGAAATCGAATAAGCCATTTAATAAATGTAAAATGGTATATTAAAAAACTAGTTTTATAAGACAATTATTAAAGCACTAATCTGTTTAGAGAACAAGCAGCGAAGCGTGAGTGCCTTTAATGTCCTATGCAATGTGTTTTTTTTTGTGCTATTTTTGTAATTTGCGCATTTTAGGCTTTTTACTTTACAAAAAAGTTTAGTAGTCCTGTTGCATGTTGGTGGCGAAATATTAAAATTAATTCTAATAATAACAATCTATAAATTTCATTTAATTTTAGTCGCAATAAAAGCTCTAATAATAAATTAAAATTTAGTTGTCAAAACAGCTGATTTTAAAACTGCTTTTAGTGCTGAAACAGCTCCATTATACTAGAATGTTTTGAAAATATCTAGAGTTTGTGTCGTTTCTTATCGAATTTGCAATCGAACATTAATTTACATCCGAAAATTATTTTTCGTGCATTCTAGTAACATCCTAATTTGCCCTTGCATCCTGCTCGTACAAGTTAATATACAACGTTGTGGGCAGTGTTGAAACGCTTTCAAAAATTTTTTTGGAAATAACTAAAATGTTTTTATAAGATTATCAGTGAAAATATTTTTAATTACTAACCAATTGTAAATAACAAATTGTGTTAGACGGCTAACACAAAGTTGTAGTCATCCGCACAAATGTGCGGACGGCTAACCACAGCTATTTAAAATTTCCAAAGTTGATGTAATGTAATGATGTAATTCACACGTATTTCACTAAGTGTAAAAAAATCGAACGAAAAACTTTTGATTTACACAGTCAGCTTTTGATAAAATGACCAGACATTTCATGAAATGTCTGATTTCGCCAAGTGGCTGCGACAAATACATAAATCTGTGTAAAATGGTTAATTTATGTTATCCATCGATTTTATATTCACAGCTTAGATATTGCGTATTACATAAAAATAAGTACTAATGTATGAATAAATCAACGTTTAGACCCAGTTTTATTTAAAAAATATATATCATCTACAGACTGATCCAAAAATACTGTGTCTGTTGGCAATACTGAATTTAAATTTTAAAGGATACCAATGGAGTGCACCTCCAGTTACCATCAATGCAACAATCTTGTGGGGTTATACGTTAAATATTTATTAAGAAAAACCGAATCCGGTTACAGTGTTGCAAATTACTAGCAAAAATATTTTCAAATCTGTTGCCAACAGACACAGTATATCTAGATCAGTTGTTCCTGCAATGAGAGGGAATTTACAAGAAATTTGACCTAATGTGAATTGGAGATTTAATTAGTCAATTTATGTCAATTTGTGTCTCTTTAACAGTAGTATTTGTTAACAAGTAAATTTTATAATGCCTCGACATCTTAATGAAACAGATATGACTAGAATAGCTGACCACCTAGAAAATGGAAGAAAGATTGTAGATCTAGCGGCGGAATTTGGTATCGCCAAAAGTAGTGTGGGAAGAATTAAAAAAAAATGGGAGAATGAGCGAATTGCTAAACAAAATGCCGGTTCTGGTCGAAATCGATGTACAAACGCTGTCCAAGATTAATTACATTTACGAATCCAAATTTCAGTGACTGCGTAACCCAACCTAAAACTTACGTCCCGATTGTTAAATCTGGTGTGCAAAATGTCATATACCGTATACAGCTAGTTTCGAAAGTAGTTGAACATGGTGGATACAGTCCGGTCTTTACCAGAATTTTGACACTGACAGTTGATTATTTAAAAAAAATTAACTGTACTTTCAAATCCTAATTTAAATTGAATTAAAGACGTAAATGAAATTTGTTTTTTGGATTGCATCGCCAGATCAGTCTCATTATATCATCTGAATTACCCTGTATTTGAACAAAATCAAAATATACTACTTTCTAGACTTCTTTCGGTTCTAAATTTTATCTTGAAATTCGCGCAAAGATCTGGGAAATTTTGTCAAGTTTTTATAAACTGTCAAGTGTCACTTAAAAGTCAAAAACTATTTGATTTTAAAATTGGACCAAATGCTCGATAGGCGGTTATGACGTCATAAATCCAACTTTAAATTGAAATAACTTGAATTAGAAAGGACATACAGAGAAACGGTTTTCACTACTGTAATAAGCGCTTTTAGTATCTATTAGCTGTTTCTAAACTATAAAAACGCCAACGACGCATTTTATCGGATTATTTTTTTAAATAAGGTTGATAAAATTGTAATATAATTATTAGATTTCTCATTAAAATTATAAATTACATTAGCTAGTATTACATGAATAATTTATAACAACTAATTTTGAGAGAAAATGCGACGTTGGCATTTTTATAGTTTTGAAACAGCTATTACCATCATTTAAAACAAAGTTGTTTTTTAAGTTGCCAATGCCTTTAAGGTTGGGACCTGTCTGTCATAGTTTTTGACATAAGTAAATTTTCTTGTAGAAATTTTTATTTGCAGGGGTCCTTCACGATAAGTGATTATTATTGTTCATTTGATAATAGAAGGTTTGAAGAATCTTCTAAAATAGTTCAAAATTATAAACTGTCAAATTTCAAGGCTAGTAGTAGAAAGTAGTAAAAAAACGGCCATAATTCACTTTTTTCAAATGGAATGACATTAGTGTTTATTGCATTGTATTGATTTAATACTTGATTTAATTTTTCGTTGTTATTAGTGTTTTGATTTAATTTCAGGTGGGATAATTCCCGAACTGGACATCTATGCCATACCCAGCTGCGAGTCAGCCCCCGTGAAAGAGATCTACTTTATCGCCATAATCGACGTACTTACCCATTACGGCGTGAAAAAACAGGCAGCAAAGGCCGCCAAAACGGTTAAATACGGTTCAAATGTCGACGGAATTAGTACCTGCGATCCGGAACAGTACGGCAAGCGATTTATCGATTTCATAAGTAAAGCAATCGAATAAATCTCCGGGGGGAAAACAATTCTTTGTTTTTTTCTCGTTAACGTTGTGTTGATAATTGTAAATATGATATTTTAGATATGTACATAAACGATGTGATGAAGATCAGTTTTTAAGTTGTTGATAGTCAATTCGGATGCAGTCGTTTTCCTGCTAGCACTGCATTGTTCTCTTTCTTATTTACACGGAGGAAAGTCAATGTTTCATTAGCAGTATTATATGGCCCCCAGTTTTTCATTAGGACAACAGAATCAATGTATTAAGTGGTTAAATGGGAACGAATTTATTAGTTTTTGTCGAAAAATTTGGCTTGACTGATTAGATTTCGCCGAGATTTAGGACTACTTTAAGGCTTCTAAAGTTGAGTTTTTCGTTTGTTTTTTAAGACAATAATGACTTGTCTCAAAAAAATGGAAAGAATGTAATATCTTAATACAGTTTTTACACTTTTTATATCAAGTTTTTACTACTTTTAAATAAATTTCTTCTGTCTGCGCTGCGCCGGTTTTTCGATGGTATACGAATCATTGGGATTAGTTTTTTGCCAAATGAGCTTTAATATCTATACTTGTTATTTTGTATTTAAATTTTATATCTAGTCTATGTTATTATTGATTATTGCTATGGTAATACTTTGTAATAAATTTTCAATTTTCACTATCAGTATAATTAAGGTAACTTGTCTTTATATGTATCAGCTGTGTTTTTTTCATAATAAATCAAGAACAAAACTTTATTGTAATTCAGACAACCCTTACCTCAACAATTCTAAGACATTTTCAAAATATTTCGAATAAGCACAATCAGGATTTGATTTTACGAAATCATTAATTTCTCCTAAATCTTGATTACTCAAGTTAGGTAAGTAGTAAAAAATGCAAACAAATTTTTTTCGTGCATTTTCAAGATCTGTTGCTTCTGTAATTTCCACTGTCCTCATGTTCCCTAAAAATCACAATCATTAACAAAAAACAAAACAAATCAAAAAAACTTGCTTAAAATCTGTTTTACCGATTTCGTCACACCATTCTGTACAGAATTTTGTCCTTTTATACACAAGTTTAAAACTGCATCGATCAGCTTCACAGAAACGTGATTTGCGCAAAGAAAATCGGGTAATTTTTCAGTCCACAGTTGATTTTTTTCAAATCTGGAATTAATAGTTATTTAATCAACTAATTTGTTAATGGAGGCGATTAATAATCGATACTGTTTAAAACACGAACGAGCGAAAGCGAGTGAGTGCCTTTAATAGTTGATTACAGCATTTTTTTCGTTGACCGCCAACTCTCATTATTCTGATGATTTTTTAAATTAATACCAAATCAAAACCAATTTCATCGCACCATTTTTTTGACAATTGTTAAAATTATTTTTCAAAAGTAAGACGTAATTTTTGCATTTTCTAAGTGTTTTTTTGTAAATTGTATCCATGAACGGTCGCCAGGAGTCACAAAATTTTGCCTTAATGGCCAGTCACAAAATTTTGCCTTAATGGCCAATACTGACTTGAAAGACAGATAAATATTTTTTAAAGCAGGAATTAGATGAATCAAAATGAAATGATTTTGTAGTTTCTAACCTTGGACATGTCAGTACTTCCAAAAGATCACTTTTATGAAAATCTGGAATTTTTCGATTGGTGTAGAACGCAACAACATTTTCCATAATTTCAGCTTCAGCTATTCCCAACCGTTGACACATGTTGACCGGTTTCACGAACAGTTCTTTCAAGATTCTAACCAAATACGTGTAGGCTTTGGGCGAGAAATTTCGAGGAGATTTGAGACAGTCTGAAAATTGTCAACATCATGCAGTCTTAATTTTTTAATACTTACTGTTAAGATACGTTGCAATGTGGCTTGTCTTGGGCTTATTCCTTGCGTTTAGGTTAATTCTTAAAGTTAGGAAAACGTAAATAACAATCAAATTTTCTTCAGTACAGTTTTGGTCATAATTCAGGACGAAGGATCGTGAAAAGTCTTTAATAATTTCGAAATTATTTCTTCTGTTGTGAATGTAGGGAAAATTACATAGGAGGTGGTCAAGGAATATTACTGATTTGTTATTCGAGAAAAGCTCAACCTGAAAGAAATTCATTTGAGTTAACTTCGTTGAAATGAGTTTAAACTTACATTTCCGGACAATTGTAAATATTCGTGCAATAAGTGTAAAATATTTACAATACAACTAAAAACAGCAACGGATTCTTCAGAGGCCAGAAGTAATGGTTCTGCAAAAAAAAAATTGTAAATGAGTTGACGAGTTGTGAGTTTAATACGTTACGAAAAGCCTATTATTGTTTAACTCGTATAATTTCCAAAACTTGTTCGCTGCGCTCACTCATTTTGGCAAACATTAGGCTCGTTAAACAAAAGCGATCGTTCCATAAATAATTACGTACCTAAATAACTATTTCATATCAATAATATAGTTCGTTATTATAAGACAGTTCTTAAGCGTTTGTGAATTTAAAACATTTTCATTTAGCGGACTTATTTTAATACACATTTCCTATAGCTAGGTTTTACAATTTTGAAATATATTTTGAAGATATCTCTCTAGCCTTTTTATTATTAAAAAAACATTTTTGCAAATAATTAAAAAAATTTAAAAAGTAACTTTAATCGGTCTCACACTTAGGAATTTTGAGTATTATGACTATGAGTAATGTCGAGAAAAATGATAACGTTAAAAAAATTCAAAGTCGAACGTGCAGGTCCAAAAAAGTCCAAAAAATATACAAGGTTAGTCTATTGAAAGCATTTTTTACTTTATCTAATCACACATAAACCTGTATTTGCTACTAAGTAGGTACTTTATACTTTTCCCTACACATTTATATTATCTGTTTTTTTTTATAAACAATTGTCAGTGTCAAAATCAGAAAGAATTTTCGTTGTATGGCTTTAATTGAAGAAATTTATATAACTAGCCAACTAGGTGTATTGCTCACTCCAAATCGGGGTATGTAATGTAAATCTAATTTCTCAATTTTCCCTTTTTAGGCGATATGAACTACTTTTTTACCCGATTTTGACACTGACAATTGTTTATAAAAAAAACAGACCATACAATAATTCTTCATAACTAAAATTAATTAATTAATATTAAGTCACAGAAAAAATATTTTTTATAATTTCTAATGAGTATTGACGTTCTGCGAGAAACGATACTTAAAAAATTATCACTAGCCCCCAAAAAATAAAATAAATTTTATTCGTAGTCTAGCTCACATACAGGGTGATTCAAGAGTGTCGGACAGTCTCTCGGGTGGTGATAAAGGACATTAAACTAAATTAAAAGTTCCTATGACAAAAATTGTTTCAACCCTTTTTTTACGAGGTACTGCTCTTCAAAGTTAATTTTTTAGGTTAATTTTTTCGCACTTCAGATTATATTTGTCTTTAGTTAGCGGAAATGATAATTAAATTCGACCTCATCCGAAACGAAAAAACAACAATTGATACCGTTGCTAAGGAAAACAAAAAATATGCATACAGTTCATTTTTTTAAATAATCAGCTGTCAGTGTCAGACCAAACTGCATCACCCTAAAAGTTCATGTCCAACCAATTTCGAAACTAGATGTATTCTGTATTTGACATTTTGCACACCAGATTTGTCATTTCTGACAATCAGCTGTAAGTGTTTTATTTGAATTCGTTAGTCTTTAATAAATAATTCAATGTGTTGTACGTGTTGTAGCTTACAAATAACTTGAAAAATTTGGAGATTATTAAACTGAATTTGCCAGGGAAAAGATTACACCAACCTTAATTCAAAAAAATTACTATTTATGGTAATGCCTACCTGACGGCTCTTAAACAGTTGATTATAAAAAAATCGACTATATGTTAAAAATTAAAAAATATAAGTTGCTGGAAAAAAAACTGACTTCATTATTGTGCTTAACTGAACGTCTTTTATCATCACTTTTGAAATTTTGAATCACCTTGTATATTTGTAACTCGCGATTAACTGACTTTTGCAAAGTAAATAGCAAGTAAATTTTATTGCATTAATCAATTACTTATTAAACTTATTAAACTAATTCGAATTAAGTTGCTACTTACTTGCCAAAGATCAAATTAATCGCGAATTAGAATTTAATTATAATTAAAGGTGAGCTACACAACGAATAAACTTTTTTTTAGATCTAGCAACAATTTTTTTACGTATTTTTTACAGAAAGCAACATCTAAGCATCCTTTCTTTCAGAATATCAATAGAAATAATAAAAAAAATCAGTGAATTGATTTTAATTAAATAATAAATTCAAAAGTGACGAAGTCACGAGTGGACTTATTCCTTCACGAGTAGATAAACACTCTTTATCGTCGTGTATAATACAATATTTTTTTCTCTAGCAGGACTTTAAAGTTTCAGAGAAAAAACTAACCCTTCAAATTAATATGGTGGAATTTATAAATTTAATTGTATAAAATAGATTTAAAATCTACGCAAATGAGTGGAAATAGTTGAACATCTGTTTTATAGAAAAGTGTACTAAATAGCAAACACTCATTTCGATGTGATTATTAGTTTACAGTACAGTACAGTACAGTACAGTACAGTACAGTAAAAATATACTTTTAACAGACTCAGCCTGTATATTAAACTCACAAATTTCTCAGGCTTTTGATGACCCAGCCCAGACGGTCAATGACCTCTCGCCGCGCGCCGTTTCTGATTGGACGAAATCAAACATCATCCATTCACAAAGTGACCAATAAAATGTTGTTAACTTGACGTCATGTCGTCTTCCGTTAGTGTTTGGTGGGTGATGTGCTTGTTTTAGTATTTATTAGCTGTTTCAAAACTGTAAAAATGCCAACGTCGCATTTTCTCTCAAAATTAGTTGTTATAAATTAATCATGCACTTCAAAAAATTAATAGCTAATGTACTTTACAGTTTCAATGAGAGATCTAATTATTAATAACTATTTTACATTTTTGTCAACCTTGTTTAAAAAAATAATTTGATAAAATGCGACGTTGGCGTTTTTATAGTTTTGAAACAGCTAATAGTTATTAATTTATACCTCATTTTTTTTAAATCAACTGTCAGTGTCAAAAATTTTGAAATTATGTTGGAACCCTGCCACATTGCCATAGGAACGAAGCCTGGACCACTAATTTTAAATGGAGTTACCAACGTTGAAACAATTTGACAATTGATTAAAAAAAAACGAGTATAGTTCGCTTTTACGTGTTCGGGTGTTTTAGTTGGTGTTAAAACAGTGCCAAAGTGGATTAAACAAAGTTGGAATCGTGGAGGGTTGGAATCGAATTTTTACCAGTGATGATGGCATCGATTGACAGCCCGCCAGGTCACAAGGTTTGTTATTTTGTTTAATTTATTTTAGCTGAAACCAATTAGTATAAGTCAAATAACAAAAAAGTGAGATAATTAGCAATTTTTAAAATTTTGTGTAGAAAAATCTGGCAAAACTTGCAGAGGTAGGTGAAAAAAAGAATCATTATTGAAGGACTTGACTGATTGGATTCTGAAAATGTTAACAATGTAGTGTAGATTTACGCTGATTGATTACAAATCTCCAAAACGAATAAGTTGCAAAGGCAAAAATTCAGTAATAGTTATTTACCTAATGTGTTTGGAAAATACTTATTTTCCAAAAACGTTAGGTACAATATTTTTTGTAACGAATCTAATGCTAATGCTAATGGGTTGGTAACAGATCAAACAATCAATTACTTTTACCTTTTTCAGTATTTCACTAAATCAAAAAAAAAACGGCTAAAAAACGATATTGATTTTTTTATCTTTTTTGGACGTGTAACGCATTTGTCAGTAGAAACAAAATTTTTTGGCAAAATTTTGTTAAAAACGGGCTGAAAATAATGTACCAAATTAAGCCAAAAGTGATGCTAAAATTTGCCTTTTTACAGTGTTTAACCATGTTTTTAAAAATTCGTCCAACTTTGAACCAGGTACTCAATTTTATTTTTGCCATATCTTGTAATAACACCTAAAAATTAAAAAGATCAATCGAATTTGATATTTTGTTTCTTAAGGTTTTTCAAAAAATGTCATTAAAGTTTTAAAAATATTTTGTATATTGCTTTTTTTCTATCACCAGGTAAAATGTAAATCACATTCAAGGTCAAAACCCACTATGCCAAGAAAGTATACAGGCTGTTCCGGCTAAAACCCACATTAGAAGTATTAAAAGTTGTAATAAAGATATTTACCTGAAAGTTGGTACACAGCTATAATCCGTTAAGTTTTGCTCAATGAAATTGTTTTCAAGATGGCGGCACTTCCGGTTGTACCGGAAGTCGCTATCAACTTTCTTTTTTTAAATGGAAAGCTATCTTTTTCACTGCGTTTTTGGATTAGTTGAGTTATTTTAAGGGAGTTTTTATCAGCTTTCCCTATACCTAAGTTTAGACGTTTTCAAGATGTTTAGGATTTTTTAAAAAAATTTGGATTTGCACCTGTCACTTTAAAAACTGGTATGGGTAAAATCACTACGGTTTGCGTGTGGAGATGAGCTTCTTTTCTTTGTGATTCATGCTATGATGACTAAAAATTCAGTCAGAGGTGTGTACCTAAACAAATAGGATTAGGGTCTATAAGAAGATTATATGCCGAAAAACTACATTACATTTACCATAGTTTTGCAAGAATCGTTTAAAATACCGAGCCACACGCAAACCGTCGTGAACTGACCCAAAAATTTTAAGTTAAAGTTTGGACAACTTCAAGTACCCATAACTACATTTTTTCAAATAGGATGTCCCAATTTTTGTTTTACTAGATGGAGGAGAATTTTTTTCTGCATCTATCTGTATTAGCATTCCCTATACCTATCTGTGATAATTTTCACGTTACGTTGGTTTTTTTGACATTGTATGGGAAATTTCTTACTAACCACAGCTATTTTTGCATAGTTTGCCATAAAAACATTTCTGATTAAACTTAAACGACAAACTCTGTTCAAAATTGTGTTATGAGACTGTGAAAACAAAATAAATTCATTGAATGTTTGTTTGAAAAATTAATTTCTCACATTTTTTCTTTCGTTTCCATGGCAACGTATCAGAAAAGACCTTTGGCTAATGAATTTCTCAATCCCAATGTGACTTGAAAACTATTAAACATAAGTATAGGGAATGTTAATACAAATCGATGCAGAATTAAATTCTCTACCAATTGGTGAAATAAAAATTGTGGCATTTCATTTGATATGCAACATGATAGTTATGAGTGCTTAAAGTTCTGCAAACTTATCTTTATAAATTTGGGGTTTATTATCCTTTTCTAGAAATTTGAAAATACCAAAGAAAAGATCTAGGCTTCCTCTTTCAAATGAGCTGAAAAGATTTCCAAATTTTTTAAAATGGCAGAGTTATCGATTTTTGAATTCAAAGGTGAAAATCCAAAAAAATTAAAAAAAGCCTAAATATTTCGTAAACGGCTAAATTTAGGCATAGGGAAAGCTTGTGAAATCTACCTTAAAATAACTCCAGTAACCCATAGCTTTCCATTTAAAATAAGGAAATTGATAGCGACGTCCGGTGTAACCAGACCCTACTATGGCGATTTTTTTGGTAAAACATTAAGCTCTAAAACCATATTCTACTTTAATAAAATTAATTTTAAACAAGTGGTTTTTCTTAAATAAATTATTAAAGTTGCGTTCCGAGCTCATTACGAAGGTTTTTCGAACTTGGCCGAAGTGGTTGTATCCATGGATGTTTATAATTGCGAAAAATTTTACGAATCAAATTAGTGGATAAAAAACATCCATGGATACAACCACTTCGGCCAAATTCGAAAAATCCTCGTATTGAGTTCGGACTGCAATTTTAATAATTTATTTTTAAAGAACCACTGGTTCAAAAACAATATTATTGACATAGGGCCCAACGAATGACATTGCTAGATTTGCGCCGTTGCTATGTCAATGTTGATTTGTGCCGGTTGTATTTCAACTTGAAATTAGGCCCTTAGATGTAATTCCTAAGGCATAATTTTTTCCCAAAAAAATCACCATAGTAGGGTACCATTTGAAAAAAAATTTGTTTTTTGTAGAACTCGAAAACTAAAAGGAATTTCGAAAAAATTTATTCTTGAAAAATCATCACATTTTTAAAGTAGTTGATGATGTACTAATTAGTTTTTTCGTAAAGTACATAGTTTAGACACAAAACGCTTGGTTCCAGACTTTCGCCCAACGCTGTATATAAATTTAAAATAAATTGTTATATTTCTTTAAAACATTTTAAAAGACATTGCGTGTATATACGGTTTGAGCAGCGAACTGCTCGGCGTAGATATACGTTTAGAGCAGTTTAAGGGTTAAAGAGAGCGGCAGTAGTTCTGTAGCCAGCTAGAGGAAATGCACATTTCCTGCTAGAGATAGCACATTGCGTTACCTTTTTTTATTACTTTTTCCACCTGATCTGACCAAGTAAGATCCGATTATCATCCGAAGTTATAGACACTCCTAAGTCATCATGAGAATTAACCTTATCTAACTGCACACCATCAATAGAATAATTTATCTGAGGACTATTTCGACCAAGATGCAGTTTTACACATTTCTGAATGTTGAGAGGCAGAAGCCACTTTTTACTCCACTCATTGACAAATTGAACATCTTTTGCAAGTAAAGTGGCGAGGAAAAAATTTCGGATACCTTTGACATTTCGCTGACATAATCGTGTCTAATTCCGGTAATTCCTTATCCTTTTTGACAATGAAATGACAAAAGTGTCCGAAATTTTTTGCTTGCCATTGTACTAGGTGATTTTTTGAAATATTGTAAATCTTACTGTCATCAGCAAAAAAAGAACAATCAGACACAATTACATTCCTAAGGTCAGCGGTGTAGATGATGAAAAGAAGGGGGCCCAAGACGGATCCTTGCGGAACCCCACTAAGAACCGGTTTATAGTTACTAAGAGAGTTGCCAACTTTTACACAAAAATAGCGATCGGACAAATACGAAGAAATCCAATTTAGCAGCGTACCAACTAGACCGTAGGAACGAAGTTTGGAAAGTAGGTATTGTTTTGGAACATGATCGAATGCTTTAGCATAGTCAAAATAAATTACATCTACTGCATTATTATTATTTAATTGTTTGGTCCAATTTGCATTGAGACAGCACAATAAATTAGTGGTGACCGACCTGCCCTTAATAAAACCATGTTGTTCGGTTGGGATAATTTTGTGCTTAAATAGAAAACCCTTGATTGCGTCGGCTATTATACTTTCCATAATTTTGACTACTAAGCAGGTTAAACTTATAGGTCGATAATTGGATGGATCAAACTTATCGCCTTTCTTGAAAATGGGTTTAACTATTGCCAGCTAGTGTAAGTCGCTCTCTGAACAATTTTGTCCGTTTAAAAAGCAACTTAGACCGGCGAAATTTTAGAAACTTACACTATGGAGTGGACGCTAAGAAACTGTACGGCTTTTATGTATTTTCATAAAAATAGTATATTACGTACCGCAATGGTAAGTAAGTAAGTAAGTATTGTAAGTAACTGTAAGTGCAATTTTTTTGGTCGAGAATGCAATATTCCTAAGCGTTCGAGACCAAAGGAAGAACTTACAGTTTGAGGTTAGTAAGCTATTTTTAGCAATACCTGCACAAATAAGAAAAAGTAAAACATTATCT
Source organism: Tribolium freemani (assembly GCA_939628115.1). Classification (NCBI taxonomy): domain Eukaryota; kingdom Metazoa; phylum Arthropoda; class Insecta; order Coleoptera; family Tenebrionidae; genus Tribolium; species Tribolium freemani. The sequence continues at coordinate 14,376,458 of OW626788.1, forward strand.
GAATGTATTTTTATGAAAAATCAATAAACGTCAGATTGTTGTCAAATTAAAAATGTGTGTGACGTTCGTTTCGTGTTAGGGATACAAAACAAAAAAAACATCACTTTAAATCAACATTTGTTGCAAAATCAACGCTTCAATACTGTTCTGAAGGTATTTCAAGTGAAAATAGGAAAATGGATGATATTGAAGAGACTGCAAGGTTTGCTTGTGCATCATTTTTCATGGAACACGAATGGCATACGTTGGTATGTAATATTTACTTACAGACCACGGGCTGTAAGTAAAATATTATTGCACAGTAACCATGGAAACTTGCACCTGACTAAAAAGTGGCGCTTACAATGAAAGATATTTGTCAGTGAAAGATGACTTACAGAACAGGTATTGCTAAAAAGGCATTTCAACAACAAAAAATTAAAAACCCAAAGCCCGTTTTATAGATATTTACCAAAATTGCTTTCCACACTGTGTGGAATTTACCTAGAAGCTTTTTGATTGACGTTTAAAGACATTTTATCAAAGAAAATAAAAAGCCAAAACTATCAACCTATTTATTTTTTTTAAATTAAATTAGCAATACTGAATTATTGGTTACATTAAATAGTGTCAAATGAATGACAACTAGTATATTAACTAGTTATAAACGTTTTTAGATTTGATTGTCAATGTTGCCAACTTAATTTCAAAATCATAAGCCAATCGTATCACTTACCTCCACCATTCTTCTTTGTTTTTTCGGGCACAACTTCGATCCAAATTTCATGCAAAAGTTGTGTCAAATTGGCAATTTCTGTGTCAAACTCCTGACTCACTGTATCAGTCCTACTACCCACACGAATTTGATAATCAATCTTTTTATACAGTGGAATAAAAGGATGGCCTTTTGCTTGTATAAAAATTTCCTCATTTTTATTCTGATTTTGTCCAGTCTTGGTTTGCGTCAAAGCGTTCAAAATACCATAAAGTCGTGTCAGAACTTTAATTCTCCACTTGACACTCGACACTTTCCCTTCTAGATTCAAACTTAGACTCCTCTCAGTCCCCAAATTATTTTTCGATTTTGATATGAGCGTGAGGAAAGTTGTAAAAATTGCATCGAAATTTTCGGCAATTAAGAGATTTTGGTGTTCTAAAAGAGCGTCGAGGAGAAGAAGGGAATCTTCTTGGATGTGTTTGTTAATATTTGTCATTGCGCATTTTAAGTTTGTTAGAAAGTAATTGAAGAAAGGGCGAATGGTGGCTGTGGACACCTTTTCAACAATTGCGTGTAGTAATTTTATTGCGCTTCGACGCACTTTACGTTCCCTGTCTTGTATTAAAGCACTTGCATTTTGTGAAATAAGAGACAAGTAAATTTGTGTTGCATCCAGTGGATGTGAAACGATCACCTCTTTTAAATCGACACAAGCTTCCACTTTTACCGCTTCATTGTAGTGTTTGAGCTTTGAGATAAGCTCCTTGAAAAAGTGTAAAATGCATTCTAGTATAGTTAATTTTGTAACTAACTTACATCGATGTTTGCCTTCTTTTTGCCCAACAATCCCTCAGCTTGTCTTTCTTTGAGTTGCTCTTGTAACACAATCGGTCGTACTTTAAAAGCAGTGTTGGTGACATTTTGGCCTTTTGGCAGAAACTTTGTTTTGGTTTTAATGTGCACTTTACTTTTCTCTGATTTTAATTTTTTAGCGTGTCGGTGGTTTTTCCCCATTTTTGAGGTTAACTCACATTGACAGCATCAAACAGAACTACCGGCTACTGGAACTACCACAACTTGAGCTACCAAGTAATGTTCCTAGCCAAAAGTTTCTGTGTACGAGGTTGGCAGTTGTGATGGTACCAGATTTGAAAAGTTAATATTACAAAAAATCAGTCATTAAAATTTTTAAGGGTGGACATTTATTGCTACAGTTTTTGATTTTACTGTTTGTTAGCTGTTTCAAAACTACGTAAACGCCAACGTCGCATTTTACCAAATTATTTTTTTAAATAAGGTTGATAAAAATGTAAAATAGTTATTAACGATTACATCTCTCATTGAAACTACATATAAATTACATTACCTATCAATTTTTTGAAGTGCATAAATAATTAATAACAACTAATTTTGAGAGACGTTAAAATAAATATTCGGGGGGTCTCCACAAAGATACATTGGTTTGAAGATGCACTTCAGGTGCACTTTGAAATGCTTTTTCTTCAAACGTAGGCTAAAAATTTCGATGTTTATTATTATTTATGGTATAGATGATTGTGGAAAGCAATAATGTAAAACAATTTTTGAAAAAATTAGCTTTATTTTGTAGTAACAAAATCTTAAGTTTTTGTAATTTTTCTTAAAAACGGCAAATTACAAAAATTTAAGATTTTTTTACTCCAAAATAAAGCTAATTTTTTCAAAAATTGTTTTGGATTATTATTCTTGACAATCATCTACACCATAAAAATGACAATAAACATTGAAACTTTTAACCTGCATTTTAAGAAAACGCAATTTAAAGAGTGAACTTCAAACCAGTATATCACAGTGTGAAAGCCCCGAATTTTTATTTTTTTTATATTTGGACTACTGAAGTGATGCTCTGAACTCGGAATTCGCCAATTTTGAGACACCCTGTAGATACATTCTGAAAAAATTTATGCGCAAAGTACCTGGCGACTCTTGTAGTAAAGTTGGTGACAAATTTGAAAACTTAATTAGGCAACCTTGATTATTAAATTTATTTGTAAAAATTTTATATTCAATTGTCATTCACTTCCGAACTACGATCGCTGACATGGCAGACAGCAGGTGAAACGGCTCCATATAATAACAAACTAGCAGGGAGGCCAATAACTCAATGTTGCCAATAGATTTTTTGTCACCCGGTATTTAGGTATCAGCAACCACTAATTTCTGTGTCACTTTTTTATAGGTGCAATAAAAAATATTTAGCAGACGCACACACCTTAAGTAATGTTGACGTATCGCATTTTTAAACATTCACTGTGTAATTATTAATTAATAATTACTCTAAGGAATGGGCAAAAAAGTGAAACCTGGTATAGTAATATTTTTTCTCATTAAAAGATACTTGGCAATTTTTCACTAAATTGCAAGCAGTTTAAGATGATTTTCCTGTAAGTCAAAAAAAACAACATGAAAGGTGAAAAATGGTAATTTATTAACGAAAAGAAAAAAGAAATAATTAATATTAGACAAAATTTCCTTTGGCCTCAATATCCTTAATATAAGTGGCTTTATACACATCACTCAACAATCTAATTTGTGAATTTCCATCCTTTAGCAACAACTCCTCCAATTTCTTCCTCATATCTCGGCACTTGCCCGACGTTACACTAAAATTGTACGAATACACCCCGTCATTTTGCATACAGTAGTAATAAATATCCGCAGCTTTGGAAAGTTTAATGTATGCTTTTTTACACGACTCAAGCGATTCAGGGTCATACTCTGCCTCAACTTCTTGCACAATCGCATCAGCTTTAAGTTTGTAGTGGATGCATCTAATCGCAACCATCCTTTCGTACGTATCATCGTATCTATTGGCCTTTCTGTGCAACGCTAGCACTTTGGTGAAAATTTCGGTGCGTTTTTGGGCAACTTCTTCCGGGCTGTAGTGATCTTTGTAGTAGCCGAATTCGTATTTCCATCCGGTACGGAACAACTGATCGGCTTCTTTCTCAAGTGCTTTAAGCTCGGCTGCTTTCTCCTCTTCGGATTTTCCCTCGAGGATTATGTCCGGGCTGTCGTCCACCAAGGAGAGGTCCTCCAGGATAATGTCCATTTGATGACCAGGCTGTTCGAAGGCGGGTTCCACTAGAGGTTTTCTCTTGCGTTTTTGCTCCGATTTCTTGGCCTCGACTGTGGAAGCGTTTTCTTTCGGTTTTTCCTCGACTGCGGAGGCGTTTTCCTCAACTGAAGCGGAGGCGTTTTCTTCCAGTTTTTCTACAACTGTTGAGGCGGTTTCTTCCGGTTTTTCCTCAACTGTTGAGGCGTTTTCCTCCGTTTTTTCCACAACTGTTGAGGCGGTTTCTTCAGGTTTTTCCTCAACTGTTGAGGCGTTTTCTTCCGGTTTTTCCACAACTGTTGAGGCGTTTTCTTCCAGTTTGTCCTCCATTTCTCGGGGAATTTCCACAGGAATGTCGGACATTTCGCTAAACGTGCGATTTTGTTAAAACATGCGAGTTCGTACAATGGTTTAAATACTTACAATGTTTGATTTGAATGCGATTTTTCTTGTGGGAGCGTTCAACTGTACGTGATGCAGTGGATGAAGAAAATGGCCGATTCACTTGGACTCAACACAACTAATCTCTTTCTAATGTTGGGGAAGAGACGAAGTGGGCACCCCCACCCTTGTTGGCCCTTTCTATGGCCGACTGCATATCTCTTCATTTTTATCACTTGTGTGGATTTTCGAATTTTTGAAATAAAACCATCAAGATGTTGAAATTGTTGAACATAGCTGATTGAAATTTGCTCCAATTTGTGTTTTATCTTTGTTTTCCAACAAACTGATAGGGAAAGTTATTACTTACAAAAAAATGACAAAACAAGTAAACAACAAGTTAACAACAATAATAAAACAGTAATAGACATTTTGTTATATTTGTGAAAAATTTGAAAAAAAATATTGCGAATTTACCAATTAGTAAATACAGGAGGGTGTCCGTTTTTCGAGCTCCACCATGGGGATCTCGGTTATTATAACTTTATAAGAGATACGAGGGCGGTTAAATTAGGGCAAAGTTGTGCATTTTTATGCTGAACAATTATCTGAAAGAAAATTTGATGTGTCATTTTTAGTTTTTGAATAATTGTAAAAAAACGAAAATTTGTAATTTTCGTTTTTATTTTTTCAAGGGAAAACCTAAAAAACTAGACGTTCTTAACTAGGACGTTCTTCGGGCACTTTTTTGTAAGGAATCTAAATCTGTCATCGTATTTTCCAAGGCGTTCTTGATGTCAGAGTTACAACACTCAACTTTGGTTTTTCTTATGGACGCCATATTTGATTTTTGTATTTTTGAAAAGTGTTTTTATTTCTGATTACAACCATGTATTACATGATATGATCGAATCTTACATACTGACCAAAATGGAAAAAAAAAACATTTTTGCGAAGAGTGCTTTGGAAATACCGTCAACAATTTTGTTTCTAAATAAACTAGATTTTGGAAGTTTAATTGAATTTGGATCTGGAAGGTTCACATTTCCGCTAAGCTTACTTAGTTAAAAACTAAACGACATGATAAGCTAAGCTAGAAGTTTATTTTATGCAAAACAAAACAAGACAAAGTTATAAAAATTCTGCTCGCATATTTAATAGAACTGTCTAAAGTTAGTTTGTTAAACAACATTTTTTGTGTTTTTTTCCAAAGCACTTTGCAAAAACGCTTTTTTCTTAATTTTATCAGCATGTAAGATTCGATCATATCATGTGATACATCGTTGTAATCAGAAACAAAAAAACTTTTCATAAATACAAGTATTAAATGTGGCGTCCATAAGAAAAATCAAAGTTGAGTGTTGTAACCCTGACATCAAGAACGCCTTGAAAAATGCGATGACAAATTTAGATACCTTGTAAAAAAGTGTCTGAAGAATGTCTTACTTAAAAACGTCTAGTTTTCTTAGTTTTCGTTTAAAAAAATAAAAACGAAAATTACAAATTGTTGATTTTTCTCAATAATTCAAAAACTAAAAACGACACATCAAATTTTCTTTCAGGTAATTGTTCAGTATAAAATTGCGCAACTTTGCCCTAATTTAACCGACCTCGTATCTCTTATAATAACTGAGATCCCCATGGTGGAGCTCGAAAAACGGACACCCTGTATAATCTCAATTAGTCAAAACTCATATAGGTAATTTTTTTATAAAAATCATATTTAGAATTCGTACTTGTGTAATAAAAAAGTAGGTAAAAAAGCTAATAAAAAATTTACGAAGAAATAAGTTTTATCTTTTTTTCGCAACTAAGAAGTCTTCAACATTTTTGATCCGGTTTATAGAAAGCTAAAGCTCAATAAAAACTTATGGCATTGTTAAAAGTTGATTTGTCATTATTAGTTCATGAATGCATGCATCTAATTGGTTCAATTTTATCAAGTGCATTTTATTGATGATTAAATTAATGATGCTTCTATACAGGGTGTTACGAAAAGATTTAGCCCAACTTACCTTTATACCAAGTTGCACCGTCTAAAAGTTAGAGGGCGCCAAAGTTCAAAAATTATTTTCGATTTTCTTTAATACTTTTTTAATGGAATAATCGATTTTAGTAATTTGGTGACAGTAATTTGCCATGAAAACCACATATTTTGATGTGGTTGCTTTTGTTGTTTCTTGTTTATAAAGTACTCACCATGTAACCAATAATATAATTAGTTGTTAACTTAAACCAAAAAAGGCATTTTTTCACAAAATTGTGAATTTCTAAAAATCGTCTACCCAACACAGGTATTTATTATTTCCACTATAATAAGTAAAGTAATAATTAAATTAAATAATTAAATTCATTTTTAAAACCAATAGACTAACGACCGAAATGTTGACCTTCTACTTAAATTATTTTTTTATTCCAAAACCAAAGCCGATACAAAAAATTTATGAGATAAAAAAATTGTTCAAAAATTTAGATGACGTATAACAAAAATATGTTCTAAAATGTGTTCAGTTGTTGATAGGTAAGTAGTTTACAATAACAGAAAAAAAATTGATGAAAAATTACTTGTACCAAATTTCATCAAAATCTATTATTCCATTTAGAAGTTACTAATAAAAAACGAAAATAATTTTTAAACTTTGGCTTCCTCTAAATAGGTAATAAGGTAAATAGATAAGTTGGGTTGAATCGTTTTATATTGACTTGGAGAATCTCAAATTCCTTTTTGACCCAATCTTTTCGTTACACTCTGTATATAAATATTAAAGAGTTGAGCAAAGTTAATGTTTAATGAGAAAAACGTATAACGACAAGCGTGAAAAGAAATTTCGTTAAAGCAATGCGAAAAATCACCCAACTACGTTGAAAACTACCTACCTTATTAGTTATTATATGCTTGAAATTTCGTAGATAATAAGGGAAAACGTTTCCAATTAGGGTCGAAACTGATGTTATTTGGATCCATTTCACGGAATTTCGCTCTTTCTAACAGTGAGTAACTAATATTCTTGAAAAAGTAAAAAAACTACGTAAGGTTGGCATTAGGATACCTACAAGTTGTAAAAGTGCAAAAAGTATTTATTATGTACTGTATCTCAAAAACTAAGGACCGGTTTACAGAACAGTTTAATCGCAATTAAATTTTAATTTCGCTTTCTGTAAACCGACCCTTATAGTTACAGAGACTCAGCGTTTTCTCTTAAATAAATAGATGTCTTTCCCGATTTTTCTCTATGTAAGAGAATGTTTTCAAGATTTTTCTATATTCCCATCTCATCCAGTCAAAATTCTAATTAAGTCAATGTTTTTTTTAATTAAATCATTTGATAGAATTCATAATCGCATCAATAGCTGTAAAGCTAATACAAAATTTATAGAGTTTTATCTTTTTTTTCAGGTAAGAAGCAGTGGCGTCGCTAGACTTTGTCGACTGAAGGCGCTTGAATAGAAGACATTTGTTATTTTCACGCTCTATAACTATTTAAGTTTCTGTAAAAATCACTTACCGTAGAATTGATGTAAGTAACGACCATTACACTGTGTATAATCTTGTGATTGAAATTTTCGTTTATATGCGTTTCCACAAGGAAATATACTCTGTGGTATCGTGTCCGAATTGTCGCATGGCGAGTCTGCAAGCGTTGTTTTATTTTCGATTTACTTTTTGAATTGACAAAAGTACCAAACGAAATGTGACACATCTTAAAGTAAAAACCTCAAGGTATATGAATTAAGTGGTCGCGTTTCTTATTCGTGCCCTTTATGCCGTTTTTAAGGTGAAAAAAGATAGCCCTCTTGAATTTGGTTCTTATGTATTAGCTGTTTCAAAACTATAAAAACGCCAACGTCGCATTTTACCGAATTATTTTTTTAAATAAGATTGATACAATTGTAAAATAGTTATTAATGATAATTAGCTGTTTCAAAACTATAAAAACGCCAACGTCGCATTTTCTCTCAAAATTAGCTGTTATAAATTATTCATGCACTTCAAAAAAATAATAGCTAATACAGTCTATACTTTCAATGAGAGACCTAATCATTAATTACTATTTTACAGTTTTTTCAATCTTGGTGTTTTTATAGTTTTGAAACAGCTAATGTTGAATATTTTTTTAGTATAGGAATCTGTACATGTATGTTAAAAAACTTATAGATGACGCGTCCACAAAAATTAATTTAATTAATATGAAAGTAAACATTTATTTATTTATTTATTTATTTATTTAATTATGTATTTATTTATTTATTTATTTATTTATTTATTTAATTTATTTATTTATCCTACCATTAAAAAAATACTTATGAGTATAATGGCCTTATATTATGAGATAAATTATTAATAAAGTCTAATTTTCACGTTGCCCTCGTGTGAACAGTAATCAAAGTACTTGGATACCTTGTGTTACAAATATTGACTAGTTATTTAAGAACTATTAGCTGTTTCAAAACTATGTAAACGCCAACGTCGCATTTTACCAAATTATTTTTGTAATAAATAAGGTTGATAAAAATGTAAAATAGTTATTAATGATTAGATCTCTCAGTGGAACTACAATCTGTCTATAAATGAATGTAGGATCACAGTAGGTATTAAAAGTTTAGCGCTTCGTTCAAGAATAAACGAACAATGAAAAATTAAAATTACATTAGTTATTAATTTTTTTGAAGTGGTATTATTAATGCATGATTTTGTTTATTAACGGTCGTTAACGGTCGATTTTAGGCAACTAAATATACAATAAATACAATACACAAATAAATATAGGCTGGTCCACGAGTAATAAAGAGCCTGAAAATTTTTTTGAAGCAACCAACATTACATTTCATAGATAACGTGGATATTAAAATACTTGGTTTTAAAAGTTAAACATAGTGACCACACAGCACGTCAACTTTAAATTAAAAGTCAAAGCCCTGTCAAACCTTGTTAAATTTGTAATTGAAATTAATGACTTTCATGTACTAAAATGTTTTGCAATGACAAAAGACCGACATGATTCTTATTTATGAAGATGTTTACAAAACGCTTCAGAGGCTGCACGTTTATACACCACCTATGGAGTGCGATATCCAAATAGACGGACTGATACAGTTTTAAAAGGTGTTGAGAATAAATTGCAAGAAAGTGACCTCCACTTAAAAGAAATCGAAGAGTAGCAACATCGGCTGGAAACGAAGCTGCAATTGTTGCAGTTGCAGTTGCAGTAATGAAAATCCTAATTACCAGAAGACTTAGACATTAGGTATAATGTGGTTTCAACAAGACGGTCCCCATTTTCGTAAAGATGAATGCGAGCATTTGGACATTTATGAAAATAGATGGATAGGAGGAGGTTTCGTGTATCTGTTGCCCTCTAGAAGTCCTGATGTAACACCTCGAAATTATTTCTTGTGGGGAGTGCCGAAAGTGCAGTTTTATAGTGCGTCTAATTTTGATCGGGAACATTTAGAAAACAGAATTGTTGAAGATTCTGCGAAAATTGTGTCTAGAACACTTGCAAGGGCGCGGAGATCGTTCTTAAGAAGAATTGATGCCTGCGATGGAAACTGTGGTCAGCACTTTGAACACCTTTTAGATTACGTTTGATTATTTTGAATGTAAATCAATTTACTTGTATTTGAATTAAATAAAATTATAAAACTGGAGTAATGTCAGTATGACTGATACAAATTTGTCAAAAATGATACTACGATTACTATGTTTACTTAATTAAAACCAATTTTTTTTATCCACGTTATCTTTGAAATGTAATGTTGGTTGCATAAAAAAAATTTCAGGCTCTTTATTACTCGTTGACCATCCCGTATACAATAAATATACAATATCCAATCAGTTATAAGAGCCAGGTAATAGCTTGTATTTATTCGTACTAGAACTTGTAGACGCGTTTTGATCATCATTTGTCATTCTCAAAATTATATTATAGGCAACCGAATATACACTATTATGTTTTTTTTATTTATTTTTTCAATTAAATGAGGTAAGGTCGACGGAAAAGTATTGTAATCAATGCTCGGGTGTTGAAGAGCGATTAATAATCTCACCAGTATTAAAATAGTTCGATTATTAATCGCCTCATTAACACACTTGTTGATTAAATAACTAATAACAACTAACTTTGTGAGAAAATGCGACGTTGGCGTTTACATAGTTTTGAAACAGCTAATAGTTTGGTTTGATTTTGTTGATAATCAAAAACATTTGTAGGTAAGTGTGATTGTTTCTTTTGAACAAGCACAAAAAAATATTTTCAAAAAGAGACCTTACCAAAATACACTTGCGCCATCTTTTGCCAAAGATGTTCCTCTTCATAAAAATTTGTAAAAAGTAGGGGGGGAAATCGACTCCGCGCATCGAAATGTTGATCGATCCAGAAAATCCAGAAATCCATTTGTGATTTGCCTGTGGCGAAGGTAGTTTTGTTTGTCGAAATGTGTGACAACTTTATACCATAGAAATGGACCGAAACTGGCAATGAATTAGAATCGCGCTCCTGAAGAAGACATTAATCAAATCAATTTATAAAAGATAAAAATGGTAAGTTGCAGTATTTGCGTATATAATAATTTATTGATTGTTAAGAAGCGCGTTTCATGAATGTGTTATAGAATTTACACTTCATAATCGAAATCAGCTAAACGGTAAACCTAAAAAATTGATCTCCGTCTTATTTTTTTTGTAATTTTGCGCATCTATACAAAATTAAATTAATTATCATTTATTTATTTAAAAGTTAATTTATCCTTTGGCAAAGTCATAATCGAATTATAATTCAGTTTAGTTCAGCAGCTTATTGGTTCACGCTGTTTGCTGTTATACAAGCTGCGTGTGCAAGTTCCAGGAATATTATATCGCGTCGCTGCGTGGCCCAGAAACAAAGTGCAAAAAAACAAAAACTAGAATTTCGCCAAACTGAATTGAACTGAACTGGCATTCCAGTTTCAATTCAATTGAAATTCGTCAGAAATCTTTTTCTTTTTCTAAAGTACGCGAAATGACAGAACGTCCACGGTGGTAGGAGTGCGCAGAGACGAAAACCCGTCGTGGACGAGTCCATGCATCAATGTAGGGGTGTTGGCACGGAGCAGTGGCGTGGCGTGTATTTACATATGTGTAGGGAATTCATCTTAAAGTTTAACATTTCCACATTAACAGTTATTAGTAAAGATACCAGTAGAAACCTTTTTTTGTAATAAACGGGTTTTAACTCGTTATTCATTGTGTATTTTTTATTTATTCGACATCTCTGCTTTGTATTTCTATGAAATCAATGTGTATAGTAGCATAAGATGTGATTTTTATTATTTCATCTTGCTATTATTGAATACAGGAAAGAGTAAATAATAAAAATTATCAAGCTCAAATCCCTCTTTATTATAGAATAGTTTTTCGCTACGCCACTGCTCAATCTCCCCTCTCGATGAAGTACGCATTGGCTCCGCCTATCGTGGACGTTCTTAGAGTTCGCGAGGTCTACCTCACTATATTTATTAAAAATAATTAACGGTACGGAATTTATTTATTTAGTTATGATTACTGATTACCCTAAAATTCGCGAAAAAGATTGAAGTTATGGGTTTATTAATTCGACGTTTTGTACAATTTATTTTCTCAAATATCTTAAAAAGTAAAATTGTAGACACATGAATAAACACATGGATGAGGGTGGAGGCCGTTACTTTGGGCAACGTATTGAGGTGGGAGTTCGACAGAAAAATCTATTTGTTGAGAAAAAAACGTCCAAACGTCTTTCAAACGGTGGTCGCCGTCGGTGATGCAAGCAAGTCTTTACTTCAGTCTCTGGACAATTTGCGGTGCGTCAAGGGGTCACGGAAGTCCAGACGGACGGGACCTTTAAAGTAGTGCCGGTTGCCGTTTCTCCACTATGTCAAGGTAAGTATTTTTTATTAAATAAAAATATTTTTAGAGAAGAAGAAGATGAAATCCCTGGTGGGATAAGAATGTCGGAATAAGGGTGTTCCTATGGCGCCATGCAAATCCCGGTAGACATGGGGGAGGGCTTAAGCACAATTTCAAAACTCATGGAAATCATGTAAGATTACTTCCTTTAATAATTAACTATAGTAGCGCTCAGCCCCGTTTGCGTGTGCGTCATCATTTTCATTTTTTCATTACCAACACAAAACTGGAAAAATATAACTATAACAATGCAAATTTAAACAACAAACCGGTATCTAAGGGTGGTATCCTTGAACATTAATTTACATAGGTACTTCAAAAACACCGAAAAGTGTCAAGTGTGATTGAGTTTGTCAATTTCACATTGACAATAAATTATGATCGTTGTCGAAAGTTTTGGTATTATTTGCAAGTATTTTTCGTTTACTGATTGCCTTTTTGGGTTTCGTGTTTCGTGAAGTGCGTTCCGTTAGTTGTTTGACTCTCCGTTTGTTCATTCTTGTTTTTGTGTCATTTTTGTAATTAAAAGCGCTACAATCGCTAAGCAAGCAATCACGCCAAATGTTTGCATCATTGATTGAATATTTTACCAAAGAGAGACCGAGCCCCCCCCCCCCCCCCCAAAGTCTTTAAATGAGGTTCAAGTGGTAAAAAAATAGATACTTATCTACGATGGCAGAGGCTCTGAAAGTTAGTTTGTTAACATCAGTGAACTCTATCAGTCGAATGGTAAAATCCGAGGAACACTTACTTCTTGGTTTATGGCAATCCACACATTACCATTATTTTAGCTTAATTACAAAATTACTTGTTGATCCATACCTACTCTTTTTATGTCTACAATGTTAATAAAATACTTTGTTGTAGCCACATTTCCTCCCAATTGTACATACTACAACTCCTTATAAAACACATTTTCTAAGTATGTACACCAAAGATTGTGATTTTAACTTGGTATCTCTGCTTGGTAAATGTTGGCCCGTTGACAAATTTGTTAATTTTGTATTGGCTTAATGAGCAACGCATCTAGAAAACCATTTCCACTATATTATTTACACAATTTTAAATGCTTTTACAAACAACTGTATTTAAAGACGACAGTTTGAAGCGCCAACAAACATTCAAAAGTTCCAACAGTAATCGGTAATCACACGTGGACAGGAACATAACCTCAAAAATATTTGGAGATCGTTATCGCCGTGTAAACGTAGTGCCAGAAATGTCAGATGACGCACACGCAAAAGGAGCTGACCGCGACTGTAGACTATTTGAAAAAACAGGTTTTCTCAATATTAGCATTTAAAGTATAATAAATTAATAATTATTATTACGCATAAAAAACGTCCAAAACTACAATTTCATTATACGGGAGAATGAATATGAAACCCATTGTGTTTAAATTTCATCAGTGGTCTTTTATAATTTCTGCTTTCTCATGTCTCGTCTACATATTTAACAAAAACTATTATCGTTTAATGTTTTGCTTACATTTAATTACAAATTAAAATATTAATCCATCCTATTTGCCTTTAGTCAGTGAGAACCAGGATGCCGGAAAAGTAGAACTTATGTTTGCGAACAGAATTTTTTACTTCAGGGCTGTCTTTGAAGTAATTAGGCTGTAAATGTATAAAAAGTGTTTAACCATAAATAGTGGGCGGAGTACACAAAGGTGCCGTTTTTATGGTTAATAGCTTGTATCTCGTAAACGGTGCGTGTTACAAAAAAAGAACCCATATACTAAATTTAAAGTGGGAGGACATCATCATGCAGAGATATCCAGGTTTTTTAGTATTTATTTATTTTTTCTACAAACGTTGTTCATATTACATACACAAAGATAGATTTTTAAGCTTTTGAATGTAATCTAACATTCTCAAGCTCAAAAACCTTTGCTTTATACACTTAATATAACAACTACTTTGGTTTGTCCAAGTTTTAGGGGTTTGTCTTTGGGTTTATATGTAGGTTTTTACTTTTTTTAGGTTCGTGTGAGGTATGAGTTTTTGTTTTTGTTTTGTAGATTTTCTGGCTTCGTATGGGATTCTTCTGGTTGTTTCTACTTCTGGGTTCGCCTGGGTTTCCTGGGTTATTTTTTATTTTTTGTGGTTTTTGCATTTTTAAATGCATTTTTTTTAATCTACAGTCTTTTGGAGACTTGTAAATATATATAATAGATAATAATCTACTCAAAAAACAAGTGGTTACTGAATAGTGATCATTTTTTTAAACACTAGGTTTTTTTTTTGGTTTTGCATTCTATATGCGATCTAGTCTTTTCGATATTTGCAAATGAATGGTTGTTATGGATTTCTGTTTAATAGGTGATGACCTTCCATAAAAATGGTCATTTTTTTGCAACACACCGTTTTGCCGATTACTTATAGCTTCTTTATAATTTGATTGAACATTGTATACATATCTAAATATCTACACTCACCTACATCTTTAAACGTTTTGATACGAACATCGTAACACTTAATGTCGTTTAATGCTTATTAAATGTTTTATTAAAACTGAAAATGGACTTATATATTCGTACCTTTGAGTACGACCGTCTTCTGTTGATTTATGCTAAGCAAGCTAGACGATTAATATAATTAACCTAACATTTGTTTTGTGAAACCTTTAAAACAACTACACCAATGAGTGGTGTAATGACGTCTATGTAAGGTAGTTGTAGGTAAAATATATAAAATTATGTTACCCGCTCATCTTGTGGGTTGTCAGTAATAACAGCTTTGAAATAAAAAATTCTAGCGTCTTTTTACCGGGCTATCATGTAAGATTCTTTCCTTTTTTTTTTATAAAAATTATAGTAAATCATCTTCTTTAAAAAAAAATTTAAAAGGTATATCAGTATCAATTATCTTAAATCAATATTTTTATCTTCCAATATTCTCCTATTAAGGAGAAAATATTTTTAAATATTTGTACAACAGTTTTATTTCTTTTGAGTCCACTTCCTAGTGTAATTTGGGTCTTATTCCCTAGTGTAAGTCGCTCTTTGAAGAAGTTTGTCTGTTTAAAGACCGACTTAGGAATCAGCGAAATTTAAGAAATTTCTATATTTTCCGTTTGAATTTTTACTTTTTGTTTAGTAGATAATAAGGTACTTCAAGGTATGGTTACTTCAATTTCTTACTTTTAACATATTGTCTTAAATAGATGATCCTTTCGTTGTCCACCTCCTTGAGGTTCCCGAGTCCCTCTGGCTGCCTCATTTAGCGAGTGATTTCGTTTAACAAAAACAATTTTTGTCTATAATTGCATTTTCTTTATTAACTTTAATGTTAGAGATCTGTGTTGTACTCTCGTTGGAGGAAGATAAAAGACTTCCCTTTGTTTTTAAGTTGGTAGGGGACGAATATATAGTATTTCCAGCCAATAATTAAGTGAAAAACAAGTTACTAACACTCCGCTGTGGTGGGCCAAAAATAAGGCCCAGTATTTTAATCATTTTAAGAATAAATATTCATTTATAAATGATATGAAAAAATATTTTTATCTTTTATTATTTTTATCAATATTAATAATTTAACAACTGAGTTTTTATGACTGCACACCCTCTCCGAAAGTGGTTGACCCCGCAACATGGCCGGGGATTTCCTACGCAAAATAAATAATTTTCGAGCACCCGCTCGACTAAAAATCAAATTAGAAATAAAATAAATTCAAAACTCAAACCGCCCGTCACAGATAGAAAATAGCGCAGCCGGTAGGATTCTCAACCACTTTTTCGGAAAAATGTAAGAGAAAAGGGCGTTAAAGGCGTGAAAAAAAGGGTTCATTACGAAAAAGTTCATGGGAAAATACACTGCGCACAAAAATTATCGCAACACATGAATTTTTTCGTGATCATGTTTATTGTAATTTAAATTATTGGATTAACTTAATATTTTCAAATAAGTCTCGGTTTTGCTTCTATACCTCTGATAGACGATTATCAGAGTCTACAGAAGCTCCGAGGAATGTTATTCTCATTGTAACTTTCGCCATCATGTTCTTTTCGGTGGAGGTTAAAAATTATGATTTTGGGGGAACGTCTGTCTGAGGACACACAGAGTTGGCGTCTCTATGTGGTGCTCGGCTAACAGTTGCCCGATATATTGAGGACATTTTAAAACCTCATGTGGTGCCCTGTGGCCCTTTTGTCGGGAATAATTTATTGTTTATACACAATAATGCCCGATAATGCCTGACCTCACATATCTAGAATTATGCAACAGTACCTGGAAGAGGTCAATTTAAGAACACTGCAGTGGTCTGAGAAAGCCTTGATCTTAATCCGATTGATCATGTGTGAAATCACCCTCAGGAAGGCTTGCTAAAGCAGCGAAATTAATTTCGGTCTCTGCAAGAACTGTAAAATGCCCTTCTGCAAAAATGGGAAAAATTGGTGCAAAATTATGTTGTTGACCTCATAGCAAGCATTCCTAGAAGATGAGAAGCTGTTGTTCAGGCTAGAGGTGATAATAAATGGTATTAATGTTAAGGTGACGTTCCTGTAAAAATTACATTTTTTGAAAAAAATTAATTTTTGTCCTTGAAAATTTTTTTTTTCTGGAAACATCTATTGCGTTTTATTTCAACTCTTATTACACTTCATAAAACAATAAAATATTTGTTTGTTTCTAAATCAATTTAGAAAACTACCCGTGTTACGATAATTTTTGTGCGCAGTGTATTTCAAATCTAAAATCTCAAACGTTAGTCATAACGGATGACCAAAGCATTGATAAAAATTTGTCCTCGAAAATAATACTTAATTGATAAAAATGTTTGTACGAAAAATTCTTGCGATCAGGTTCCAAAAGAGACGAAACGCACCGCCTCAGCATGAAGGCGACGAAACCAGAGAATGACGCATCTGAAAATCGCACGGTACAACCAATATTTATTTCCGCTTATCGTAACAATTAAACATCAACATGGAATTGGTAAAATTAAGGGTTGCTATTTTGTTAAAAATCGTGTTGAGCAAAACGAAAAAAATTGGGTAAATAGTTGAGATAATAAATCAAAAGTAAAAATTCAATAATGCAAACTCACCAATTATCAACGAAGTGAACTTTATGAGCCGCGGATTTGGTTAAAACAAAGACATCTCGTTCGATCTCCGGATCAAATCGATTACTCACACGCGATACCTAAAAATTGGAAAAACACGTGGGTGGTGTTAGTCCCAGCGAATTATACCGGAACGAAAAGTCAGAATATAAAAACTAATTGATAAATTAATGACTAATGAGTGCGAGGCTGTGGAAAAAAAATTTTAGTACCAACTAGGAACGGAGGTCGGTTTTGTTCGAAAATAAATTGTAAGTCTTTAAAAATAGGGACTTCAAGGTCTCATAGTTCTAAATTATTTGTAACAACGGTATTAAAAACTTCCAGGAACGTAGAAAAATTTCTCTCCTTGTTTGCCGGAACTGCTCGATCAAAAACGCTGAGCAAAGCAACCACTTGTTAAGACTTGGGAAAAGAGGCCAGAGTTGGGTCTCGCTAATTTTTTGCTTTATCAAATCGAATACCGTTGACGAAAATTATTCGAAGAAATTATTTACTTGTGTGAAAAGGCACTATTGTTTCTATTCTAAATAAAAAATGCGCCTGTCTGAAGACAACAAGTTTATTCGAAAAAGAACAGAACGAAACTGACTTTATATTTTAAGTAAACTAAAAACTAATCTCCCAGTCGTGATTTAAGTGGTTCCTCTCAATTCGTTCCCGGTGCTTATCGCATTCCTGACGTCTTAGCCTTGAACACATGTGGAGGGTTGGTGTTGTAGTTTCTGCACCCTGGCTAGCGTCTGCACCGGGCGACTACACTTGCACCAGAGAAAAATTTTATATTTTAGAATAATAAAGTAGAAAATGCATTTTAAATAGCCGCATTAAAGAAATTGAATGAATTTTTTTTATAAATGACAGTGTCACAATTGGTTTTATCTCCATTTAAGCGAATTGTCTAATCGAAAAAAAAAGAATTTATAGTTTGTTTAAGGCGAAATTTTCCTGACAATTTCAGCACTTGAACGGTAAAACAACGAATTTTAATTTCGAATCAAAAGGTTGACTTAACAAAATTAATTTCATACTTACCTTGAATTTTATTCTTTTTACTTAAATAAAGCTGCTGGTCAAAGCAAGTCGAAAGCACTAATTGGGTAGATTGGGAATAACGCAATATTAAACACAATGATACATTTTTGGTTATTTAATGAACAAAAGAGAAGTAATTGACATACAAAACGAATAAAAAAAAATAAACTAAATAATCAAGCATATAATGAAAAAAAAAATAATAAAACAAAACATGGAACTTTTAACTGTTTCTACGGGGTGGTCCCCCAGATCCACACCGTGACGATACCTTGCGCGACCGTCCACTGGATGGTCACGTCCCCACACTGTCTTACGCGAGATCCCGGAGGCGGCGGCCTGGGTAGGTTTGCCGGGGCCCTCCCAATTCCCATGGGGCGCGTTGCCCACAGGTGGGGCAGCACCACGCTCTCGACAAGTGCCGCCCAGTGTGCGTCCATATGGTCAAATATAAAAACGAACCGAGGGGCGCCTGTTAAAGAAAAATAAAATGTAATGTTAGTTAAAGGAAAATATTTTATTACTCTAAATCCAAACAATGATAAAAAAAATTAAAAGAAAGTGCGAGATAATAGTTATTTATTTAACGAGTTTGAGTGTAAATCGGACGTTTTATTTCACGAGTGGATTATCAAACCACGAGTAAAAACGAGTGGTTTATCATCCACGAGGTGAAATAAATGAACTGATTTACACGAGAACGAGTTGAATACAATATTTTATTCTTCGAATTAGACTCACCAAGGCTTAAAATTGATTTAAATCTGTTTAAAATAATCTGACGTTTCGTATTGAGAAATGCCAAACAGTTGTCAAAACTGTCTTACACAGGAGAAAAACCGGAAATTTTGACAGTGTCGAAGAATAAAGATAATTATCAAAAGCGGTACTCACCGGCAGTGGCGGCGCCAGCATATTTTTGCGGTTGGGCGGTACCCGGCAAAATTTTTACAAGGATGGGCGAGGTGAACACTGACATAAAAACATATTTTTTTATTTTTCATTTTATGTTACTAAAAACTCATTTTATAAAGCTATGTAGGATTACAAATAAAAAAATATATAAAAAACAGTCAAAAACAAAAAAAAAGTAGAACAATATAAAAAAACATAAAAATATATTTATTGTAAACAGCAATAAGTAAACATGTAAAATAAATTAAAATGTAGAATAAACAAATTAATAAATTACAAGAAATAATCTATAAAAATTTACAGAAGTGTTATTCTCCTTTTATTATGTGCAGTAGCAAATGAATTTACTACGGTTTCTAAATCTAGTTTTTTTACAATGTTTTTTTCAACATATAAAATGCCCAAATCGGTGAGTCTACCTTGTGACATCGTGGTCCTTAAATAATCTTTTATTCTTTTTAGACTACTAAAAGATCTTTCACAGCTTGCACTTGATGATGGAACTGTCATAGCAATGTAGCACAATTTGTGCATTTCGTGAAAAACTAATCTAAATTCTTGCAAAAGTGTGGCAAGTTCATTTATTGTTTTAACTTTGGTTTTGTGATTGACTTCGTATCTATCTATTGTTTTTGGGAGTAATTTAATTTCAGCTTCAATTGAAACTGTATCACAATTATAATGTTTAGCTAACGGAATAAGATGATCCAAATTTAAAAAGATAGAGTTTGATGGATTTAAAGTACTGAAACCTTTTAAAATATTTGAATTTTCTTCAAATCTACGCGAAATTTCTGAAACAATTTTGTCAATTACAGAAAAATATAATTTAATTTTAAATTCAGTTTTTTCCGAAACGCATCTGTTTTCTTCGACTTTCAATTTTTTGAACTATAACCAAATGATTAAATTTTGCGGGTAGTTTTTTTGACCTTTTAGTATTTACATCATCTGATTTAATACCGTTAAATGTGGCTGTCTCAACAGTGGCATTCCAAAGTTTTTCAAATTCTTCCTCCGTTCGATACGATATTAATAATTGTTTTAGGGATTCAATCATTGTCATACTTTTTAAAATATCAGTGTCGACACTTTGCAAGTAATCAGAAACGTTTCTAATTTTGGATAAGAATTCGCAAAAAACATGTAAATTAAATAAAAATGAAAAATTTATACTATTCAGTAGTCCAGTTGCTTCAGGAGATCGGTTATTATTTGCAGCTGCATATTCATTTAATAAAATTAAAATGGCAGGTAATGTTTTTTTTACAGCCAAACAACTTGATACTTGAGAAGTCCACCTTGTATCACTAAGTCTCTTTAATTCAACAGGTTTAGTTTCTGGATATAATTGCTTTTGCATATTTAAAAATCTACTATGTGCAGCACTTCCGGAAATAAATACATATAAGTTTTCAAGAACAGAGAAAAAAATATTGCAATCTCTTAAACTTTTGCAGACATCTACAACTAAATTTAAAACGTGGTTAAAGCAATGAACGTATATAGCCTGTGGAACTTCTTTTTTTAGCAAAGCTTGTACTCCCTTATTTTTCCCACTCATTACATTAGCACCATCATATGTTTGTGCAACACAGTAACTGATGTCAATTTCACACTGACTTAAACGTTTATTAATAAATTGCAAAAGAGATGCAGCATCTAAGTTTTCTGCTGCTTCATAACCCAAAAAAACGTTCATACAAAACACCATTTAAAAAATATCTGACTGTAATCGATAATTGTTCAGTTTTGCTCAAATCTTTAGTTTCATCTGCCATTTATGCAAAATAACGGGCTTCTCTAAGTTCTTTACTAATATTTTTTAAAGTTAACTCGGATAAGATGTGTAGAATTTCATTTTGAACAGAATGGTGTATGTAACGAGCGTTTTTTGGGCCTTTTTCTAGCCTATTTAATAACGTTGGATTATCATGTGACATCATATCTAACAACTCTAGAAAATTTCCCTTATTATCACTATTTTGAGATTCATCATGTCCCCTTAGGGCAAGACCTTGTGCAGACAAATAAATAATACTACGGATTATGGTTTTAATATAATTGCGTTTTTTTTTTATCAACTCGGAATGCGCAGTACTTATTTGAGCAGCTACTGACTGTTGTTTTAGGCTACTTTTATATGACTGCCATGCAATCAAAGAATTTTTGTGTTGTTGACTGTTGTCGTGTTGCTTGAATCCAGCATTTGTTTCTGAAGCTCTTTTCCAGTTTTTATAACCTTCAGCAACAAAACTTCTGGATGCATCTTTGGAAAAGAAACGGCAAGGATAACAGAATACAGCATCTTTCAAAATACTGTACTCAATCCAAGGATAAGTCTTATAATAATTTGGCTTAAAACTACGAAAATCTGAACCATATTTTCTTTTAGGAAAACTGGATAGCACCGGTTGCCTTGGGGGTTCCTCCAAAGAATGTGATAAATCACTAGTGACAGTTTTATCCAGATTTTCCATTAATAAACTAGTAGAATTTAATATAAATAATATTTAAATAATAAACAATAAACTTACGGTTCTGAGTCAGCCTTTATGCTATCATCACCGCTGGGAGATTCGTCACTTTGAATACTATGCTCTAGTTCATCTTGCAGTTGTAATTTAATTTTTTTTGAACTGCTGCTTGAGACACGAGGTTCAATATTGTCACTTAACTCACTAATCTCACAGCTAGGTGTTTCTTCTACTTGTTCAGTTTGTTTTACTTTAAAAAAATCACTGATAGTACGTTTGACACTCATATTGTTTTAACTGATCAACAAAAACCAAAAATCAATTTAATCATTTTAAATGATGCGAAACGTGTAAGGACTTCGTAAATAAATGCGATTTGTGTAACTCAACTCAAGTGCCAAGTGCAAGTGTGCTAGACAGGGTTGCCAACTGTTTAAAACTCAGATGCACTAGACTTACTAACAAAATGCACTAAAAAAGCACCTAAACGTTGGTTAAAAATAAAATTCTGGATTACTGATTTTAAGTATTTATATATTTTTTTATTATAAAACGAGAAAACATTTAACAAAAATAAATTACATATAAAAAGCAAACAACATCTCCTTATTCAAAAATACAATTAAGCGCTTCATCAATTTCAAAGTTATTCTTGTTGTAGGCTGCCATTGTACCTATTTCTTTTAAAACCTTATCTAAAATTTATAATTATGACAACAACAATTATTCTGGAGTAAACCAAATTTTATGTTAAGCAATGCATTAACCATCTCGAGTCCCATTTTATTTCTGACTTTATTCTTGAAAAAGTTCATATGGCTAAAAACTCTTTCAATCGCTGCATTAGAGTGAGGCAAGCTTAAAATTAGCTTTGCTAATTCACATATTTCTTGAAAATTGTTGTTACCACCTGCATCTTTATAGAGATTTACTTCAGACCAAAATTCCTCTGAAGTATTGGTTTTTTCCCATTTAATAAAACTCAAATTTTCCCACTGCCTTTCTATCTTTTGTATAGTACCAGAATCATTAAAGAACTGCCGAGCTAAATTAATTATCGGTTTTTTGTGTGATTGATGTTTCAGAGCCTCGGAAACACTTATAGAGAACAATTTTGTAGCAGTTCTAAATTTGAAGGCAATCGCCGCCGAAGTTCAGCTACTAATTTTAATACAAATTGAACACACCTTTCTTTGGTATTTTTAATTACTTCTTGAGAATTTGGCACCTCTAAATTTTTACATGCGTTTTCAAATTTGTAACCCAGATAAACGTTAGGATCTACCTTGTTTTCTAAGGTGTCATTTAAAAAATCAAAATTGCTTTTATAATTAGGTTTTAAAACCAGCAAACATAAAGATCTAATTAAAGTCTCCAAACTTTCAAAAAGTTTAGTTGCATCAGCAGTATCGCTTTCAAAAAGTTTATTAGTCTTATTAACATCTTCTAAAATTGGATGCAAAAATGTGAGGTACAAAAAATTTTGACAATCTTCATACATATTGTAAAGTATTTCAGCCGAATAACAATTTTCCGACAGCCTACAAATACGAAAATGTGTTTTTAATTCCAACCATTGTGAAAGAATAGCCGTTACTGCAGGTTCAATTGAAATCCAACGTGTGACGCACATAGCGGGTATTTTACGAGGTGCATCTCCATCATTAATTGCTTTATATAAAACATTATAATTTTTTTGCCGCTCAGTAGAATGACTAAACCAATTATAAGACTTCTTATCATGTAGTCTAAATTTCGAGGCAGGGTTACTTTGGTAGCTTCGCTTAGAGCCAATTATAGGGAATGGCATACACAACGCACAAGTACCAGGCTTTCTGAGCAGTACTCTCGTTTTAAAATTGCATACACCCCATTTAAGCAGCCCGTCATTACAGATGCATTATCGCTACCAATACCGCATAGTTTTTTAATATCAATTTTTGAAGTATGTAAATAGTTTACTAAAGATTTAACAATATCTTCAGCCTTGCCAGAATCAACTTCTAACAGTGTTAAAAAAGTAGAAACAATACAATTATGTTCTTTACTAAAATATCGTATAACTAACCCTAACATTTTTTCTATGCTCACATTTGTGGATTCATCAAGAAGAATACTGTAGTAACCACTGACGCGAATGTCTTCAATTAAACATGTAGCAAATTCCTGACCAATAATATTAGTGACAATTCCACTACATTTCGTACGATGCATTTTAAAGCCAGCGGCTTTGCTGTCTTTAAAAGAGGAATTACATATGTCTGAAATATGATCTACAGAACGAATAGCAGTATGAACAGCTACATATAATGCTAATCTTCCCTGGGCTTCATTCTTCAATAACAATATTTCTGCAGAAGGAAATGTAATTTTCATTTGCGTAGGTTTATAAGGTGCTGCAGTCGCTAAATGTTTTTCACTAGTGGCATGTCTTTTCAAATCGTTCAGTCGAGCATTTATTGCAATGTTACAATACTTGCACCGCGCCTTTGCATCATCATCCGGGTCAGCCGACAGCCACCGCTCTAACTCTGGTCGCTTTTCCCATGCAATACGATAACGTTGACGGTAAACTGCCTTCTGCTTTGGCATTGTTTTGACTTCTGTAATATATTGAGACTCTCAGATTAAAGGTATAGAGCATTACAACCCAAGTAAATATAAAAAATACGAACCGTTACTACTACTAAACTAGGATGAACCATTAGACGATCAGCAGAGCAGAGGCAACAGTAAATAGCTTCGACTATAGAGTTCGTAAATAGCTTCGACAGTTGAAAATACGACAGTTGTAACTTTCAGTATAACCAACTTAAGGCTCGTAAAGTTTTTAAAAATTCGAAGAAAGGTTCACAATCGCAATTTTAATTATGCTGTATTTTTTAAATCCGCTAAAAATGCAATAAAAGCAGTAGGCGCTGTTTTTAATTTAAAAGCACTAACGGCTATTAAAATCCACTAGATTTAGTGCTTAATGCACTAAGTTGGCAACCCTGGTGCTAGAACTATGGCAAGAACCTCAAATTTAATAAATACATTTATTTGTTTTTATGTTTTTTCCTAGAATGTTTTATGAATGAACGAACTCTGTACGTAACGTTCGTAAAATTCTTGAATGATCATTAGAAAAGTATATACTTATTTTTTTCCTAGAATGTTTTATGAATGAACGGAATTTTGAAACTCTAAGATTCGTAAAATTATTGAATGATTATTAGAAAAGTACTTAATTTGTAATTTTCGAAATAAAGCAATCGTTTTATAAAAGGAGAATTATTTCCTTTTTTTTCCAAATATAAACAGGGTGGGCAGTCGCTTGGGCATGGAGTATTTTGGTTGGGCGCTTGCCCACCCGCGCCCACCCCTAACGCCGCCACTGCTCACCGGACATGATGCTGGCCCACGCAAAAGTTCGTTCAAAACTGAACGCGAAAAAGTTCGTAGGGACGCCACATAGGTTCGTCATTGGAGCCGAAAGCAATAACATAACAAAACCAAGCCAAAACATTGGTCCAACTTCGTGGAGAGAGAACAATTGCTGATACCACGATTTTTAAACAAAGAACGAGAGGCCACAAAATTTAAACGTAATTCTCATTTTTTTTAAATATAAAGGAAAATTTCCGTTATAAGTTATCTTGAGGAAAAATTTTTACAAGTCACAAATTAAAACGCGTTTATAAGGGATGTTAACTTTATTAACAAAAGAAAAACTGATTTTTATAATTCATCGTGTATCCAAAGGGTCACAGTTATCCCAGTCAGATCCGTATGCCATTGAAACAATAAGGGCGCAAAAGTTCGAATATTGGGTCCAGGCAGTGGCGGAACCAAGTCCGGGGCGGCAAACATTATCGTCAGAGTTTGATGGGAATAAGAGACATTACGATGTCCGTTATAAAGGGAGGAATTCCCTCAAATAAAACTATCAATGACGGTGGGGCAGCTGTAAAACAAAACAAAAATTAATAGGGAAAAATTATTGTTTCCAGTCAAATATAAAGAAAAACATTTTTTTTTAAATTTTTATTCAACAACTTACCCATTGGTTGATTTCAGAAAATGTCGATCTCAAATTAGCACAAAATTTGGCAAAGATTTCCTTATACAGGCGCGCTCCTGTTAGCAAAATAGCTTACCCTATTACGCAATAACATTGAACAAAGAATCGCGGGAGAAATGATGTAATTCTTAAAATATTGGTTGTAGCGATTTTAAATCCTAAACAATAAAATTTCCTTTACTTTATGCGTATAAAAATTGCAAATTGTTGTCAAAATTTGACGGCAGGTAAGTCTCGAGAGGCAGGGTGGTAGCAAAAATTTTGTGCACACCCTCGTTTCTCTTACAGATTTTCAAAGTCAATCAGAAAGGAAGAGAATTGAAAAAGGGATTATCAAATTCATAAAAGTGCGTTAGTCATCTTTGAGAACATTTCTTCGGTCTTCGCTATTTTAACATCAAAGAAAATTCCTCGCTACTACAACAACTTATAAAAATGCCAGATAATCAAGGTGGACCCCAAGGGGGGGATCAAAATCAGAACCCTCAGAGACAATTGGGAACGGCCGCTATGGCATCTCAATTAATTCCTACGTACGACGGAGAGGGCTCTATGAAAACATTTTTGGGGTACGTCGAAGATGTCTCAGTTCTGGAAGGCCTAAGTGATTTGCAAAAGGTCAAAGTGACCCGAATTAAATTACAAGGGGCTGCACGAAGACTCGTGGAGTGGAATGAAGATTTACGCGATCCGCAATGTGCTTGGCAAAAGCTGCGAGCCGCCTTACTCGAGCGCTTTGAGAAGAAAGTACTTCCGGTTGACGCTTTGCATCAATTTAGAAGTTGTAAACAACGAGTTGGTGAAACCGTCACCGAGTTCGCAGAGAGATTACAAATGCTGGGCTCAGCAACATTGAAAAGATCCGGAGAAGCATGCCTGGAACAATTTTTGGATGGACTTTTAATGCCATTGCAGCAACGTGTCATGTCCGCCGACCCAATTGAATTCGAAGATGCGGTTAGATTTGCAATTAAAGAAGAGCAAATTGAGGAGCGATTGCGAAAAAAATCTCGGCAGCGTGCAATAGCCGTTGAGGATGACAAGGATGCAAAACAAGATCGAGCTTGGGTCCAGTGTTGCCAGATTGTAAAAGTACGATTATCAGATCATAACTTATAAATTATCAGAAATCAAGGAAAATTATCAAAAACTTCAAATGATTAAATTAAATAAACTTTATTTGAAGAAAATTATAAAAACAATACCAACATTAAAAAAACAATATATTATCATTACAATGAATACAAGTTAATAACAATGAACAAAATACAGAGACATTTTTTTAACTCTGAACTTAGCAGTATGTTCAATCTGAAAAAAAAAACAGATCAAAGCATTGATCTAATTTACGTTACCAACGATACGTAAAGGTAATTATTTGATGTTTAGTTATTTGAACCGATTTGAATTGATTTCGAATATTTGTTAAAGTAATTTATCATTCCTTACATGTTACTATTAGCTGATGAATAATAAATTTCATCAAAATTAATCTTTCTTTAATTAAATAATCTTGGAAGATTTAATTGAAAAGTTGAAATTTTTGACAACGCGTAGAATAATTAGTTGCATAGCAATACTCGCAATGCTTTGATCTGGTTTTTTTTTCAGATTGAACATAGGGCTATGTTCAGAGTTAAAAAAATGTCTCTGGATATTATTCCTTATTATACAACGATAAGAGTTTCATCATCGATTACATCAGTCTCTGTTTCTTGAGTCTCTAATTTTTGGTATAACATTTTCGAATTTTGGACATAGGAAATCATTTTCTCGTCTGGTTCAAATTTAATACAGCTTTGAGATTCTTTTACGCACTGAGAACTCAGTAAAAGTCCATTTACTGTGTTTGTTACTAATTTGTTTCTAGTTTTGGTTTTAATTAAGTTAACTTTGGAAAATATACGCTCACATGTCGCATTAGAATGTGGGATAGATAAAACATTTAAACAAAATTCAGATAAATTTTTAAATAATATGGTATTATTTCCATCATGAAACTCGCCCACCTTACTCCAAAAACCATCAGTTTCTTCAGTTGAATATAAGTCTAACTGCATTTTGTAGTTAATCATTTCTCGCCACTCATTGTCCATGGTTTGAATTTTCTCAATGTCGTTTAAATCAACAATTCGTGTAACCAATTTCATAATCTCGTAGAGAGTCGACAATCTATTATTTTTGTCTAATGCTTTTTGGGGATTCAAATGATCAAGATAAGAAAACAGTTTATTAGAAAAATCATATCTTTCCTTGATTTGAAGACATGATGTAATTAGAAACTGTCGACATCTTTTAAAAAAGTCATCTTTCATTAGATCATTGGTGCATGATTGTACCAGCTCTAATACCTTAATACCTAAATACATATTACTCAAATGCATGAATTTATCTTCTCGTGTGGGATCTATATCTTGCGGATCAGTAGAATCAACATATTGAGCTGACATATATGATTTTAAAAGATTCTTATACAAAGATAACATTTTGAAGTAACTTTCTGCAATAACAACTTTTTCGGATTGAAAATATGCATTTACCGAAACAATTTGATTTAAAACCCACTCCAAAAAAGCGAAAAACATTTTTACTTGCGGATCTTGTAAACTATTAAAAATATTTTCGGCGACGAGTAATTGAGCATCAAACCTTTGAGATGTAAAAAATAATATCAATGGTCGCCACTGCTCATTTATTCTTTTAACAACTTCTAATAAAGATAACCACCTCGTCTGAGATGGTCTTACAAGAATGTGAGGCTCAACTTCACAAAACATCTGAAATTCTTTAAATTCACTTCGTCTTTTATCGCTAGACTTAAAGAAGTTGTAAATGTCCCGCGCCATATCTTCACATCTACGCGGAAGGGCTTTAGAAGCTTCACTAGCAACCAAATGCAAAGAGTGGCAAATACATTTTTGAATTATAGCACCCGGAAAATCTAGAAGAATTCGGGCAGAAACAGAACTCTTTTTGCCCATCATTGTATTACAACTACAAATTTTTTAAACACATTAATTAAAACGTTAATGCAAACAATCTCTCTTACCCGTCGGCCCCGAAACCAATAATGTTAGAAAATGGTACATCGAATTCTTCAAAAGATGCCTTCACAGTCTCATACAAACGTTCAGCTGTTGCTCTGTGGTCGTTTGCTTGTCCATCTATAAGTTGCCGAAAACTCCACAATTTTGACACGACTTTTTTCTCATCACAGCTATAATAACGTATGGCCACACACAAAGTTTTCAAACTAGCAATATCAGTAGCTTCATCAATAAGCAAACTAAATATTGCGGTTTTCAAAATTGCCGCCAAATGTTCCTTGTGTGCTTTACCGATAACTTGTGAAGATATAGAAGTGGCTTTAGTTTTTTTTAAGCGCATTCTTTGAGCTACTTTTGAATCAGGGAATATTACTTTCAATAAATCGGTTGTTGTTGAAAATGAAATATTATGCTCAGACAAGAAACCAACCAATTTAATTTCTGCAATCGCAACTTTATTTTCTAATTGTATCTCTGCTGAACATTTACTAAAAGTGTTGATTTTTGGCTGACCTTTAATAAATTGTGAACATTGTATGTGCTTCTTGCTCTTTTCATGATTTTTTAATATTGTCAAGTCTGGATTCATTTCTTCATTACAGTTGTTGCACCTAGCCTTCTGTGTATCTAATGTACCCGGTCTCAACCAAGCGAATTTTGTTTCCCATTCTTTTCGATATTTCTGCTTGTACCTAATGGGCTTTAATTCATGTCTTATTCGCAATTGTTTTGTAGGTGTCAAACTTCGTGGTCGTTTACTTGGTCCCGCTTCAGATTCTAAATCCATCTTTTTTCCTTTAAAAATAAGTTTTATTTTTAAGTCACTTAAATAAACCCTCAACAAATCACTTATTAAGTAACCGGTAATTAAACGCCAATTTGGAACTAACTGAACCGTTAACGAATCATGAAAATGAACTGCAATCGAATCAACCAATGACGTTTTAGCTAACTTAAGCAGTGCAGTATGCAATCCACATTCTTTTGTGTTTTACGTATTGCAGCCTCATATATTGTTTTTAAATTCTCAGGAGCCACGATATTTTTTCTTAAAATTTGATTCGGAATTAATTTGTTTCCACTTTTAAAATATATCAAAGACGGGTCTTTAAAAATTATCGTAGATTTTATCATTATCAGAATCTTATTATCAGTTATCAATAAAGTCCTCGAATTACCGCAGATTCTGATAATTATCAGACGTCTGGCAACACTGCAAGCAGCCACATCGACCATCATATGCAACTAACAATACTTCACAGCAGCAACGGAACCTAAAGTGCTTTGGCTGTGGTCGCCAGGGTCATCTCAAGAAGCAATGCAGAGCGTGCTTTAAATGCGGTCGTTTGGGACACTTTAGTCGTGCATGTATTGCCAAAAACAAATCGAATAATTGGGATAATAATCAGGAAAGGAAGGGACAATGGGCCGGACATTTAAACGCCAAGGAGGCCGTCCCCAAACCGAAGGGATCGGCCCAAACAAATTGGAATTAAATAACGCTAATTCAGTGCTACAACCCCGCGTTTGCAAAATTAATTTAGATCCCACTCGGTAACTTTAAAAATCGAAGGGGTTGATGCTAAAGCACTTATACTGATACTGATACGGGATCTGATGTTTCGCTAATAAAATTTGCATGTTTAAATCCAGACCAACGAAAAAGAATACAAGAAAGTGATGTCATTTTAAAAGATGTTCAGGGTGCCTCTATCAGTAATATGGGGAAAATTACACTTAAAATATACCTCGACGCGGAAACAAAAGTTCAACATGATTTCGTTATAGTAGGAAATAGTATTCAGTTTAAAGGAATGGCATTAATTGGCCTAGATTTCCTGAGACAATTTGAAGCCAACATTTATTGGTCTGAGGGACTAATAAAGATTATGCATCACAAGATACCGCTAGAGCAAAACTAATGAAACAATTCAACGAAAATTGCGGGCAGGGTTTGTAGAATTTTTCGGTTCTGATAACCGTGAAAATCCAGAGGAAAATAAGTCCTCTGGACTAGCAGATCTGAGCAAGGAAGAGAACCCACACATAAGGGATGAATATCACAAGAAACAGGCACACCCTCTGACCTCCGAGGCCAGCTATAATGAAGAACGAAGGGACCCTGTTCGAATTATAAGGGATGGACAACAGCCTTTCCCCATGTCCGTCCTAAAGGAAAGGATCATGAAAGAAAAGGAGTCCGTCCCAGCTTTTAGAGATAACTGGAAAGAACCTCAAAGCACTTCTTGCCCTGCAAGGGATGAGGATGCGAGAGGCCCAGTTAGGTTCTCCGGTGGTGATAAGTTGACAACTTCGAGTACGACCTTCCAGAAGGCACGATCCGAAGAATTGGATGATACCGACACTAACCTGGAGCGAGAAATGAGCGGGAGGATGAGGCAAAAAAGGCGCTGTAACCGACTCAACGAAACGAAGGATGCGCATCCACCAAAGTGAAATAGAAAGAGATAGCGAAAAAGTTAAGAGTATTGAAAGTAAACTAGAAGAAACCATCATGATGGACGAGGATGAAGAGAAAATAGAAGAAGATTTAATGAAATTTAGCGACGATGAAGAATTCGCTACTCCAGGAGATTCGTCTTTTCCCAGTATCGCGCGTAACCTGGAAAAGGATAAATCCCCACCGTTGGTTTTTAAGAACGACAATGGAGGAGAAAACAATAAATTAGAATGTGAGGTTAAACTGCTTGATGATATAAGGATACCTGCCCGTACAAGGATGATTTGTGTTGGAAAATTGAGTAACCCAATAGACTCAAAATTATTACTGATAGAGCCCTCAATAAAACTACCCCATGGATTAATTACTGCCAGGACACTTAATCGAAAGGAAGAACACATCAACATTGAGATAATGAATATTCAGTCAAGCTCAAAGAAATTAAGGAAGGGAGTTGTAATTGGCATCGCATATGCAGTAGAGGAATACGACCCCGAAGAAGAACAAAGTGATAATATTAGAAGTGTTAGTGCAGATCCAGCTGAAATAGAAGAACTTTTGAATATTATTAATTATGAAAAGAATGAAACTGAATTAACAAAAGCCTTTGAGGATTTAATCCGGGAATATCATGACGTTTTTCGAGCTCCAGATCAGAAATTAACGTGTACTACAGAGGTCAAACATAGAATCATTACTGAAAACACACCTCCAATTTCAAAAAGGCCCTATCGAGTGCCCTACCATAGAAAAGACGTCCTTGATAAGGAGATTCAAACTCTTTTGGATAATGGCATCATTCAGGAAAGTTCATCACCATGGTCAGCTCCTGTAATCCTCGTTGAGAAGAAGCGACATCCGGGAGAAGAACCTGAATTCCGTCTGTGTATTGATTATCGGGAATTAAATAAGATCACGAAGCCTGACTTCTTTCCATTGCCAATACTACAAGAAACCCTCGACCAATTATCCGGAGCTTTCTGGTTTTCAATAATGGATATGGCCAGTGGCTATTTCCAAGTTGAATTACATCCCGAAGACAGAGAGATTAGTGCTTTCAGTACGCCAACTGGGCACTACGAATTTAAGAGGATGCCAATGGGATTGAGGAATGCCCCTAGTACATGGCAAAGGCTCATGTACTCGGTGTTCTCAGGACTTGTCGGAATTGAGTGTTTGGTATACCTGGATGATGTGATTGTGTTTAGTTCATGGGATTATAAGGAACACCTGGAACGATTAAAGAACGTCTTCATCAGAATGAGAAAAGCCAAGTTGAAATTTAAACCAACAAAGTGTAACTTTTTCATGAAAGAAGCGAAATATTTAGGACATATCATATCGGCCGATGGAGTTAAAACTGATCCAGAGAAGACACGAATTGTAGAATCTTACCCAGTACCAAGAAATCCAAAGGAAGTTAGAGCCTTTTTAGGACTCTGTGGATTTTATCGACGATTCATTCCAAATTATGCAACAATAGCAAGACCATTAATAGATCTTACCAAAAAGGACTTTAAATACCACTGGACAAACGAGCAAAATAGAGCTTTTAGTGAACTTAAGCATGCACTTACTTAAATATCCAGAATTTAGGAAACCTTTCATATTAGCCCCAGATGCTTCCGGAATAGCTATCAGTGCAATCCTTTCACAGCAATACGACATTGAACATCCAGTTTGTTAATCCAGTCGTTGTCTAAAGGATGCTGAAACACGTTACAGCACTATTGAACGAGAAGCGTTAGCCATCGTCTGGGCAGTGAAATATTTTCGTTGTTATTTAACGGGAAACAAATTCACCATAATTAGAGACCATAGACCATTAAAATATTTACCGACTATCAAAGATCCAAGTTCTAGACTCGTACGATGGGCTTTAAGTCTCGCCGAATATGACTTTGATATTCAATATCGTCCTGGAAAACGACATCATGTAGATGCATTCACACGTTTACATTATCCTGAAGATGAACTGACTATTAAGCTGATTGATGAAAAGGAACAAAAACCGCATTGTGCACCACTAATTTACGACTTAGAAGAAATTAAGAAATGTCAGGAGGAGGATCAGGAAGTTCAAGCAATTGTACAACAGGAAGGATTCTATAGAGCTCCAAATGGGCTATGTTACAAACAAAGGATTGAAGAGGAACGTCAGGATAGGCTTGTGGTACCCAAAAGAATGCAAAGAAAAATTATACAATTATATCACGACTCTCCATTCATGGCACATGGAGGAAGGAAAAAGACCACAGTACTCGTCAAAAGGGATTTTTACTGGAAAGGAATGACTACTGCAATAAGGAAATACTGTGAAGGATGTCACTCTTGCAATGTTAGGAAAAATCATCACCAAAAACCATCAGAACTTCAGAATATGCCAGTACCATCTTGCACCTTTGGATTAGTTTCCATGGATATAGTAGGACCACTTAACATCACAAGTAATGAACATCGATACATCTTAACATATATGGACTATCTGACCAGATATCCTGAGTGTATCGCTCTACCCGATATCAAAGCAGAGACAGTGGGAAAGGCCTTTGTCAACAATATCATCCTTCGCCATGGAACACCAAGATTTCTCTTAACAGATTGCGGAGCACAATTCATGTCAGAATTATTCCAAGATATATGTAACAGATTAGACATCGAAAAGATTCAAACAAGTCCATATCGACCGACTACTAATGGTGTTATAGAACGTATGCACCATGTTTTGAAAACTATGCTCTCACATTATGTGACAGATAACAACGATGATTGGGACGAGATGCTACCTTTCGTTTTAATGGCCTATAGAAATAGAGTGCACGAGGCAACTAGGGAATCACCATTCTTCCTAATGTACGGCCGAGACATGGAATTACCCTTCCATTCCATTATAAAACCTGATAGAGTTCGATTTAATGTTGATGAATATTATCCTGAGGAATTGATGGCACGTTTTCGAAAAGCACTACAAAAAGCATCTTACCAACTGGAATTGACCACTCAAAAAAGAGGAGATCGGCTGAATCAGAAAAGAAAATGTCACGATTTCAAGGTAGGAGACCGAGTGTACTTATATACACCTGCACTTAAAGGAAAGAAACTAGCGTCCAAATTTTATCCCAAATGGAGAGGTCCATTTAGAATAACAGCTCAAACAGGACCTGTGAATTATCGTGTTAAAGAAATAGGAGGTAATAAAGAAATATTGGTACACGCTGATCGACTTAAACTTTGGAAAAGCAATAACGTAAAAGACAATGAAGAAGAAGACAATGAAGATCCGCTAAATATTAATGATAATCCAGAAGATTTGGAAGAAGAGCAGGAAAATGAACAATCAGAAAACGATCCACAAGAAGTTCCAGGACATTACAATTTAAATTTATAGTATCCATTTAGAGAACTAAATTACAACCAGAAGAATGACTCAACTAGTTCATCAACATTATCAGGATTAGAGGAACGAATTGACGAAGTTATAGAATTAACAAGTGAAGGTGAGCAGGATGAATATCAAGATGCAGAAGAAGGAGAAGAATTAGCACATCATTACCATACCAGAAGTCTGCTGCGTAAACATATTTAGTCAAAAACCTTAACACTTCCATAGAAATACTATTAGTAAAATATCATACTAATTTAACCAGTAAAGTATATAGCTCGGTGAATTTTTAAATGAATCATTGGAGTGGTCATAAACGTTATAACTATGCATACAAACTTATCGCTAGCGGTTGAGATAACTTCACACGTTGGTTTTTACTTTTCAAACATAGAAAAAGGGTAATGAACATGCAATGTTAATGATTGTCAACCATCTACGACAATTTCAAGTTCCACCTAGACCACGTACAATTTGGTAATTGATTCAAAAATATGAGTATAAATTGGCAGCTAACTGTAACACTGACCTGGCTATGAACACGGATTTTTCTTTTTAGAATTTAAAAGTATTTTAATTATTACTAATCATAATGTCAATTTAAAAACGCGTGGGAGCAGGGAGGTAAAGCATGAAAACAAATCAAACTTCAATTAGAACCAAGGCACGAGGACATGAGTCTGAGGACACGGCGTCAGGCACCAACAGATTGGCGTCCTGTTATTACACCAATCAGAAGTCAACCTGGTTTAGTTAACGTGACGATCAAAACGTCAAATCAAGAAACGCCTCCAGGACTATGGGAAATCCAGTGGAAGAACAAAAACAAGGGTTCTCAAGAAAGCATTAAGACATTGGCACTTCCAGTCACAATTCCCCTCAGTTGTGGCTATCTCTATGAATTTTCTGCTGTTCGATATCTGCATCCTCAAAATGTGGACCTTACTAAAAGCATCGAGTATCTATCATTATGTGACGCCTTAGTGAAACCGCATCAACCGGACACCAACTCTGCTAAGGGCGGCTCCACTCGTATAACCATCAGAGAAGCATCCTGGTGGATATTGATTTTAATCATTATCCTGTGTATCCTGATAGCCATAATTGCTGGTCAGTTCCTATGTTATAGAAAAAGACGAGAAGAACTTTCCACCACTTATAATCGTTGGTCTACTGTATCCTATCCGCCTGAGGTTAATCAACCAGTATCCAGTATTACTACTCAAGCAATTGAGGACACGACTTCACCGAGCACGTTATATGAAACAGTCTTGGTGGATGTCCATAAACAGTCTTGCTACGCGAGAACCAAGCGACCAGAGAATCCACGCCAATTTCTTCAAACTTTTCGACCCATATCGAAAACTCCGAAGACTCAGCCGGTTCTCACCACCATTCCAGAGGAACCAGAATCGGAAGATCCTTTGTCTCATGTTTAACCTAAGTATACACGAATTTGCTGCTACCAGAGAATGTCATTATTTACGTATGTAAGATTTATTTTTCCTGTAGTTTGCTTCTTGAATTAAACCTTAAGAAATCATAATTTGACAGTTCAGAATAAGAATTCAGGAAGGAAGTTACAGATGACTAAGTTAAGTTAGTAAGTAGGTTTTTGAAAAGCCATGGGTTATGTAAACCCATGTTTTTCAGTGAAGGGGGGAGTGGTTGTGGTGAGCCAAAAATAAGGCCCAGTATTCAGTATTTTAAGTATAAATATTCATTTTAAAACTTATTGCGGAAGAGACCAAGTAAGGGATTCGAATTTTTACGACTTTAAAAACTTCCCACAGTCATAAAAGACTACCGGACTAATATTATTTTTCTATTCATGCGTGAAAAAACAATTAAAAAAACTAATTAAAAACCCAGTAGCCAAAGTTTTAATTGCTCACAAGTGTTCGCAAAAATGACGCATCATTACATCATCATTAGACCCTGAGAACAAAGGAAACGACGTCATTTCGCAGACTATAAAAAGGCAGATTAATTAGGGCAAAGAGATCAGTCAGATTTGTGTAAGCAGACTGACAAGTTCGCAAGAACCTTTGTAGTTATCAAAATCAGTGCCATTCGATATTAGTTTGATGTTGTCCAAAGAAGCCCGATTCGACACAAAATGTAAGTTTGATTTGTTTAATTAACCCTTGCTGCTCCAACTTATTCTGCCGTACCATACGATGTATTTGAACTTTCGAGCGATCCAACTTTCGCTACCGGATTCTACTACGTTTAGTTCCGGCAACTATGAACGCGGCGCGAAGCAGTTAGTTGCCCAAGTCATGAGCTGTTGTAACATGATACGATAACGTCACGGGTCGGGTTGGAACTTGGAACTTGAAGGAATAGGTTTTCAATAATTAAAAGAATGGATTATTTTCGAGATAATGAACTTTCGTTTGGTCTCTTCATTAAACCCATTAAAACCACAAACCCCAATTTAGGAATTAAGATCTTGATACTAATTGTTTAATAATTATAATCGTAATAATTAAACGCCCATGAAAACAGAATGAACTGGCTTAATCAGCATACTATATTGATACTTTTGGCATCGATAGAAATGTACTTAAATATTTTAAGTTCTTAGCTTCTTTTAGGCATACCATTATTGTTAGCTTGTAACTTTGTGTAAATTGATCATGTGTAAATTAAGCCTTTTTCATATTTTAATGGTAAGTCATAAATTAAGATATAAATTGTTTTACTTGCTAATAACAATTATATTTTGTTCGGTTAAATGATTTGTAACCAACCCAAATATTTTTATCTTTTATTATTTTTATCAATACATTATTAATAATTTAACAACTGAGTTTTTATGACTGCACACCCTCTCCGAAACTGGTTGACCCCGCAACATGGCCGGGGATTTCCTACGCAAAATAAATAATTTTCTCTGTGATTGGCACCCGCTCCACCAAACATCAAATTAGAAATAAAATAAATTCAAAACTCAAACCGCCCGTCACACCGCGATTCAAGTAGTACCAGACCAAATTTTGGTTTTTCCTTTAAAACGTTTAATTTTTCGTTTTGATGAATCACAATATTTAGAATTAAGCGCTTATGAACAATCAACTAAAAATATTTGCATTTACCTGAGG
Source organism: Tribolium freemani (assembly GCA_939628115.1). Taxonomy (NCBI): domain Eukaryota; kingdom Metazoa; phylum Arthropoda; class Insecta; order Coleoptera; family Tenebrionidae; genus Tribolium; species Tribolium freemani. The sequence continues at coordinate 14,414,111 of OW626788.1, forward strand.
AAAATTGTTAAAATTCTTTAAAATCTTCGTCTTGTGAATGTCTTCAAACGACCAAAAACAAATCCACTATCAACAATAAATAATTAGTAGAACACAATCTAAAAACGATTATTAACACTTTACAAACGTCGTTAAACAAAATTAATCGTAAATCTTTAGCACAACACGTTTTGAATTCGGATTTGACAGGACCACAAAACATGGCAGGTGCAAAATCGGCGGAGGATTACAAGCGCGGAAATACTACCAACCTAACAGTACGCACTAAACACCCCGCTCATACGTAGATCTCAGTGATTTTAATGTTTCCAGGATATTTAAAAAAGTCCAATGTCTGACTGGAAAATGTATACCATAATGTGTAGGGCCATTTTTGAAACACGAAGTTAAAGCCGATTTGAACACGTGCAAAATTATGCAAAATTATTTACAATAGCCTTTGAGGAACTTATTTTTAAAAAAAGGGGCGTAATTGTCGTAATTTACAAACATACGGTTACCAAATGTCAGGAAAATCTTTGGACCGGCGGCAATTTTAGCAACTCACTACTTTACTAATTTTGAAAGTACTCAACCACTTTAAATAATCCTGTCAGAAGAGCTGGTGCCGAGGTGTCGGGGTCAGGTCATCAATTTTAGTTAAGGCAACGCCTGTAAAAATAAAATGGGGGTGTGAGCAATCCAGTCCATCAGAGTGAGACGTCCACAATCACCAATAAACCTAACAGTCGTTAATCCAAAATAATTATGCAAATCTACCATCAATAAAATATGTAATTCGAATAGAATCGGTTGAGCTCTGTCCAAAGGGTTCAAAAGGTTAACAAACGCAGTCCTGGTCGCTAGGACTCCAGGAGCACAGGGAAAACCAGGTGAAGGGTTAACCCTTTGCTCATAGATACCATCCAGTCCACTTGTCTCTGAATCAGCAGCAATCGAGAGACCACCTCGCGATTCTGACGTGCAATAGGCAACGCTGCCTTGTCATCCACCACTTGTCTTAGGTTGTGCAATGAGTACCCCGGTAATATCCGTCCAGCGTCTACTTCGAGACCCGAAGGTCATTCAACACCAAGCGTGCAATGGATATTATGTTCATGGTACTCGCCTATGATCTAAAATAAAAAGGGGGCGGTTCCGGGCAGTGCAATGATCACCTTTTTGGCCAACCTGCTCAGCTGCTAATCAAACATAGCCCTAAGCGTGCAATGGAGGCCCTCTTCATAGTGCAGGTGGTGAACAAGTCCCTATAAACCTCATGGCCGCAGCCGTATCTCAGGGGCGGTTCCGGGCAGTGCAATGACACCTTTTTGGCTAACCTGCTCAACTGCTAATCACACATAGCCCTGAGCGTGCAATGGAAGCCCTCTTCATAGCGCAGGTGGTGAACAAGTCCCTTAACCTCATAGCCGAAGCCGTCACACGGAACAACGAGCAAGTGCAATGATCACCTTCCAGCGCTCTCCTCACGATCTATTCTGCAATCTAGACCTGGGGTGCAATGAGCGCGGCTACCTAGTGATCCCCCGCGTCCAAAAATAAACATAAACCGGACCTGGAGGCCTCGCGACGCCGCTATCCTCCAGCGTCCCCTGTTGGGTTAATCTCGGTGTGCAATGGGCTTTTATAAACGCTGCCCCGCCTCAAGCTTAACCTTGGATTAATTAAGGATAGACAGACTAACAAAGTTTAGCTCGACATGTCGGGGCTCAACTCAATATTATACATAATTCGTCAACTCTCAATTCAATATCAATCTCATCAAATATCATCAACTTTAATATCAACCAATTAAATACCATCAACTGATGAATAGCGATCAATTATCAACAATGATGAATATCAACATTTCAGCGATTAAAATAATTATTAAACGACTCACCCTACCGTTGATATGGTAATTATCATAAATCTCTACACCTTACTGGATTGGAAAACCTCACACACCAAGAAACTGGGATTACTCAGTGATAACTCACCTTGATTCAGTTATTCACAAACTTAAATCACTTTGATTTGAAACTCAAACTACCCCTCTGAAATGTGGGTAAAAACTAAAAACTCATATGCAGATTCGAAGGCGTCTTTCTTACGGTCGACTCGGGGGTGGCCTGCTTGTCACCCTGGCTAGCTCATAAATTAAGTTCAAGTGTTTGTGTTTCTTGAAATAAAAGTCTCGGAGTCTTTTTGTAACTTTACTGACTAATTACCCTAATTATGACCAAATGTAGGGAAAAAATTAAAATAAAATGGAAAAAAAATTGGCCACGCAAAAATCCGTCCTACAAATGAAGCCCCACAATAATCTTCCTCTTCCGCAGGAGAATAATGACGTCACCCCCTTTATGAGACTTTTAAAGGCGAGGGCTATTACGGAATTGACCAGGCTCCAAACTATTTATGCCGAAGAAGCCAGACGGTAATAATTAACGAACTCTTTTATGAAGTTGGCAATTGTAGCTACGTTGATGCCGCCGTTTATTATCCGTGGTCGAGGCCGGCTCGGCAACGAGCTGTACCCCCTGTGCCTAGTGACCTTAGAGCTTTGGGCACTGTGTTGGCAGACGACCTCAACAGGAAATATGCATGCTGCGACCAGAACATTTTCCAGGCCGTCGTTGGGAACAGCATAATTTTCTGTTGCAGGGAGTTTGTTGACAACCTAGTGCGCAGGGGGATTATAGAATCGAGGCAGCTGTTTATTATCCACGCCATGGTGGAGAACCATGTAAGATTGTGTTAATACTATGTACCACTTTTTCATAATTTGTTTATAGTCCCTACCAGTGATGTTCGCACTGATGGGCTCTCGATCGGAGGCAGCCTATAATGAAGTTGTTGACTATTTTAAGACCCAGGTTGCCCCAACCCTGGCACCTGAAGTAATTATTACAGATTACGAAAGGGGACTTCAAAATAGTCTTCAACTTTATTATAGAGAAGCCCAGATGAGGGGATGCTTTTTTCACTTTGCCCAAGTAAGTTTTGTTTATTTAATTACCTCTTATAATTTAAAAAATTACACTTCAACTTGTAAATAAAAATGTTTCTAGAACATTCGGAAGAAGATGAAATCCCTGGGCTTTTTACCATTAATCAATTCGAACCAGGATGGATGCCGGTAAGGTAGTACGCATGGCGATAACACCGCCTCTGCTGCCGGCAGCTCGTATATAGGAGGGCTTAGAGGCAGTACGGCAAGAGGCGGCACGGCATGAGTTTGAGATGGGGACATTGTTTGCTTACATCGAACGGTACGAAATTAAAATTTGTATTTTACAAATGTATTAATCGAAAATATAAATTTAGTTATTGGCTGAATACAGTAGGGGAGCAGAATGTCCGTCTTCTGGTTGCCTCGAAGGACCAATAATAATATTGAGTCCTTCCACAGTCTCCTCAAACATCGAATTGGGAATTACATCCGAATATTTAGATGTTTTTGGGAGCAAACTTTTTTCAATAATAGGGGTGTATAATTTAGCCCAGCTGATTCATTGTCTGGTTTAGTTTAAAATCTAATTAGGCTTACACTTGGTAGATGCAATTAATAATTATTTTATCTAAGGGAGACTGGTGGATGTCCTGAAAGACGGACATGTTGCTTTGGAGCAAATAATGAGAGGGCAACGGGTTACGCGATGGAAGAAGGTGGCTTACGCGGCTCAAGATCGCCGTGTCAGGGAGGCAAAAGACGATTTTGAACTGGGCCGGATATTATTGGTCCATTTTCTACGACGTAGTTCGTACGTCGTAGAAAATTTGGAGGGAGATCTCCGAAATTGGGCCAATGCTCATCCCGAGGCAGACGAGCCAGGTGTGTAGTAAGGGGCCAGTCCCAAGATTCGGAGATAGGGCAAAAGCAATGCAAAAGTTTATAAGAATGGGGTTTTCACTACATGAAAGCGTCTACGTTTCTAAAGTCGCCTATAGGCGCATAAATTTCAAAAATTCATTTAATAGTTTTTTAATTTTCTTGTTTAAAAAATTATTTTTTTAACTTTTTGAGCCTATAAATTACAACAGTTTGTTTTCGGAAATCCATAAAAAAATATTAATTTAATTTTGGCAAATAGCTTAAGAGTTATCTCTAATAAACTTTTGAAATTTTAACGCGAGCAGTGTGTTATCTGTCCTTTACAGTAGCTATCCTTTACTACCCAGCTAGCAGGTAGCGGCCAGCACCCTTGGGAAAATATGCAAATTTTTGGTAATAACCTAAATCTAGTGTCATTCAAGTAAAAATAAATATCTATTGGGATAAAACTAATGTTTGCTGTTGTGCTCCTACAATAGTTGCGGTTAATCGTAATTTGAAAAAAGATATTGACAATAGTATCTATCATGTGTTTGGACAACATGAAAATTGTGCAGATTATTTTTGCAAGAAACCCACAACTGATAATAATTACATACCCTATTTACAAGATTGCGGATAATTATTTGATTTGAACAATTTAGTAAACAGGCTTAAAAGTAATGTAAAAAGTTTAATTATAGGTGCGACAAACAATAAGGCCGAAAATTTTAATTCTTTGTTGGCTAAGTTTATTGGTGGAAAAAGAGTTAATTTTTCTCAACGGGGTGGCTACCAAATGTGATGTTTTGCTGCTGCATTGTCCTTCAATTGCAAAGGAGCTTACTTAGAACGCATTTATAAAAAAATTGGTAATGGCGGAGTTGGAGTATATGCAAAAAAAATTGTAAATAAATGTGTACGTAGTCGTGGTATTACTCGAAAAAAACATTATAAAAATAATAAGAAAGAAAATAAAGACGCGGATTATGGAAACTTTGAATCTGATTGCCCCGAAGTAAATAATTTAAATATCGTCAATTTTGAAACAAAGAAAGAAACATTTATTTCATCATTAAAAAAAACAAATTAATGAATTACATGAGAAACGTAAGAGCAACGTAATTCTACTATATGGCGACAAGAACGTCTGAAAAGATTGACTGCGTTAAATTTTGGTAAAGTATTCAAATTGCGGGATAAAACCGACAGAACTAAAACTATAAAAAATATTTTACATTCAAATTTTCTCGGCAATAAATATACGGAATACGGTGTTCATAACGAACAAAACGCTATTAAATGTTTTGAAATCAAATTTAATAAAAAGTGAAGCCATCAGATTTATTAATTTCAAAAGATCATCCTTTTTTGGCAGCAACTCCTGATGGCCTAATAGAAGACGATGGCATCATTGAAATTAAATGTCCTTTTAATGCGAAATTATTAACTCCAGTGGAAGCAACCAAAAAAAAAATTATCAAGTTTGCTACACTCGACTCTGAAAATAATTTAAAATTAAAAGAAAATGACAATTATTATTATCAAATTCAGGGCCACTTAAATATTAGCGAACGAAGTTATTGGTTTTTTGCTATATGGACTCCACTTGGGATATTATGCCAAAAAATAGAAATTTAGCCCGTTAAAAAATTCATTATTAGGTATATATTAGCTGTTTCAAAACTATAAAAACGCCAACGTCGCATTTTACCGAATTATTTTTTTAAATAAGATTGATAAAATTGTAATGATTAGATCTCTCATTGAAAATATAAACTACATTAGCTATTATTTTTTTGAAGTGCATGAATAATTTATAACAGCTAATTTTTGAACACATTGTAATGTGTTCAAAAATGACTGTTCATCAAATTGACCATGGAATTCACATTCAATGTGCCGTCTCGTCCACACGACGATTGTAGTAGTTCCTCTGCCAAATCTTTGAATTAGCTTTTTAATCACTTTTTTGCATTTTTCGGCAATGTTGTTTCAAGTGTAGAGTTGTCTTGATTTGTGTTTTATATTTCAGTGATTTTTGTTGTTGTGTATTCTTTCGTTTTTGGATTCGAAGCCTTTTTATATAATTTGACGAATCTGTCACTTTGACTTTATTCACAATTTAAATTAAGCGGCACATTACGTTCAAATTTCATAGGCGACTTGATGAACAGGCATTTTTGAACACATTGTAATACTATTAGGTAATTATCTTAAATTGTTTTATTATTATTATTATTATTATTATTATTATTATTATTATTATTATTATATTACTATTATTATTAAAAATTTGTCTGCTTTGTAAATTGCGTTATTGTATGTTAACAATTTTTTTGTTATAATATTTATGTGTATAATAAATATGAAGATATTTATTTGATAATTGTTTTTTATTTACTTGTACATGCATAAATAACATTCCTAATAAACATCACTTTATAATTTGAATACATTTTTCCAAAGTTGACTTCTGTAGAGAGTTCTAATTATTTTAAACGTAGTTTCATATTTCAGTTTTTGGAACTCCGGTCCTTCCACATTTTATGCAAAGCAGTAGGTATCCCTACGGCTATTGGGACCACCCGACCCGTATTACGGTTACAATGACGATTTTATGATAGCTGTCAATCACTTTCCATGTACCATTTTAATTTTCAATACGTTTACTAAGTTTTTGCCCTACGTCATACCCGGCTTGGGCTGAGTCTCGAATTTACCGTTAGCTTTTAGGGACTGGCCCCTTAAATGTTTTACTAACAAATTTTTAGACTTATGTTTATTTATCACATTCTGTTCAGCAGAAGATCTTCCTGAGCCCCTTCTCCCAGAGCCCGTGCCAGAGTCCATGCTCGTTATTACTCCAGGTATATATTTGAATGTTAAATTTTTTCGTTTAACTTTTAACAAATTTGTTCAACAGAGAACCCCCTCTCTGCCCCTCCGGGAGCTCTACCGGGAGCTTTTCTCGTTGTAGGCCAAGGTATGTTTGAAGTATTTATTATTTTTATTTGTATGATTTGGGTTTTTACTCAACTTTTGAGTATTGTAGGTATCGTTTCAGAGTTAAATATTTCTCAATAAATCTATGATTACTTAACAAATTCTATATTAAACAGACGATCCTCTCGCTGCCCACCACCTTGATGTCCCCGAGCCCCTATTTCCCGATGTCGCTGGTGTCGCAGGCATGATACTATGAACTTAGAGATATGATACTCCGCTGGGGAGATTGGTAAAGTTTGCGCATGACGTCACGCAGATCTAACATTCGAAACGGTAATCGCCTATGTAAAACATAACTCGTAATATCTCAAAAACTAGAAATGCGAGAACAATGAAATTTTAGGCAAATATTTAGTAATATGTTCTGCCTACAACTGTGCTTTTATGGTGGTGTTTTCTATTTTATTTTTTAAGATAAAAAATAACGAACGGTGAAGAGCAAAAATTTATAATTTAAAATGAAGATCTAATAACTTTTTTATTTATAAAAATTTTGGTATGGTTATGCGAAAGGTATTGCGGTAAAAAGTCCAAACCAATTTTTGGTAAAAGAATTTTGATGATCTAAATATTGTAACTAAAGATATCGACAAATAAACATTGAAGAGCAACAACCCGATTTTTAAGTCCGTAAAACAAGCGCTTGTGTACTACGTTATTAATTATTATTGTTAAGAGTGGTTAACAGAGTACACAAGGTAGTTATTTATTGTTTGTTTTAGAACAATGAATAAATCTTAAAACTGCTTAACATTTTAGCAAGTAGCAAGTTAAAACCTCGTTATAATCGTAAATATGATTTAATTATAATTAGCAAGTTATCGTAGATATCTATGCTTAAGCGAACACAAGAAATCATCTCACTGGACGCAAAGCTACGCGGTTTTAATGTTTTTTGTGTGTTAATTTCAATAATTTGACATGCTACAAAGCACGGCATGACGTCACAATCGAGCGAGACAGACGATGAGATGAACATACAAGGTGCGCAATATCATATCTCTAGTCTCATAGTATCATGGTCGCAAGTATGTTTGATATGAAGTTCTATTTTTCTATTAGAATTTTGACTTTCTTGTGTAACAGATAATAAGTTATTTCAGATATCGTTATATAGTAAAATGATTTTAAATGCATATTACTTAACAAATTCTATTAAACAGACGACCCTCTAGTTGCCAATCCCGAGCCCCCTCACGACGAACCCGTTATTGCCCCAGGTATGTTTGAAATAAAGTATCATTTTTTTCATTTGATTTTTCCTCACTTTTTCGTGAACAGTAAACAATTTCAGGTATCGTTACTGAGTTAAATATTTCTTAAATGTATGATTACTTAACAAATTCTGTTAAATAGATGATCATTTCGCTGCTCCCCTCCTTGAGATTCCCGAGCCCTTAAACCCCGAAATTATATATAATTGAGGATGCCGCAGGTATGTTTGACATAAAGTTCTATTTTCTAATTAACTAATGCATTTTTTAACAGTGCTTCCCATGTGTGTCATATGTAGGGGTGCGCGGGTGACACACATGTTCTACCCCTGCGGTCATTGCGTATTGGCAATTTACTTTAACCAACACGCCACCTGGTGGCTGATATGTGCAACTCCGGCCGAGGTATATCCACAGAGTAAATAGCCAACAGAGCCGTCACTCTGTTCCCGCGCGCTGTGAGGCTCGTTGACCTTGGACATGCGTATTCATGAATGAAGTATTGAATGATATTAGTCACATTTGCTGCAACTATAAAAATATTTTTATGGCTGAAACAATAAAGGTTTGTTGAAAATATGAATCAGTGTCGTTATTTAACTCATTTCTAATAGTTTTTTATACAAAAATTATTTTTTTATTAAAAACATAAAACCATGTTATTTCTACAATGCGCTAACTTCACACCAACCCCACTTAAAAACATTGGAGGGAAATTTAAGCGCGAAATGGCAAGAACCGCCAATTTTTCCCTCAATTTCTATCCAGACTTCCGAAGTGTTTCATGTGATTTTCTTGTGTGATTCTTCGAAAGGCGTTAGAGATAATAATTACCTTTTATTTAACCGTAGATTATATTAACCACCGCAATAGTTAATAACAACATATTTACATAGATTATTTAGTTAATATTAATATCCATTACCTAATTTACTGTAGTAGAATTAGTTTGCATGGTAAAGTAGTAATTAGTACTTAATTGTTGATAATTAGTTTACGTAGTTACTAAGTAATATATTTATTTATTGTATTTTTGATATTAGACTTCTTCTTCTTTAAAGATGAGTATTCGTAAGACATTTTTACATAATCATTGTTCCTTTTTAGAAAAGCCATCAAATTAAAAGTAGCGAATACAATGAAAACAGTTGCGACCAACAACATTGTAATCAAATTTAAGATGGACGCAGTTTTACCTTATTTGAACTGGAAACTGTTTTAAACGCAGCAGATTTAATTTTATTCATTCTAATAGTGTAATTAAACACTTATAACACACTTTGTAATAATAATAATAAACAATTTTAAGGTTACGTTATAGATTTTACTATGATAGTAAACACGTAGTAAAAATTTAGGGAAGTAAGTTGGCAATATTGATTAGTACCAACAATTTCACCAGAAAGGCGACTCCAGAATCATTCTTAATACGGCTTCGCCTGGAGTCGCCAATCACATTCGACCACCGAGGTCATTGCGACGCCATCTGTAATTTCATTCATAAATAGCCGAGTGACGGCTCTGCCTTGGCTATATACTCTGTGGTATATCTGTCATGGAAGCATATGCTGAATTGTGGTTAGTTTTGTGATTTTCATGAATTTGATGGGATAAAACCGATTTCGTGGCATGAACACCGTTATTAGTGCCGGAATATTGCAGGGAAAAAAAGGAAGTGTGCGCAAAGTGTTGCATAGAATGGAGAATGCAACTGCAACACCCAAAAAATGCAATGTGAACTGTTGTGTTGTGGGCTGCCATTCAAAAAAGGGGCGATCTCGGGAAATCAGTTTTCATTCATATCCCCATGCTAATCAGCACAAAGTTTATTTAGACACCAAGTTTAACACCAAAGAGCTTGTAGATCGAAGAAAGACGTGGGAGATAAAGTTAAAAATGGGAAAACGAATCAGCAAATATATGCGTGTTTGTTCTTTACATTTCACCAAAAATGATTTTATTGTGTTTCCAATAAGTTTTATTTACTTCGAATAAATTAATTTTAATGACACCAAATTTTAGATCGAAAAAGAAAATTTCCCAGATTCAAACAAACAGCGGTCCCCTCTATGAATTTACCAAAGACTAGTTGTGAAGATATGAAGACTAATAAGTGTCAGAGTGCCGCCAGATTAGAGAGATTGGAACAAAGAACGAATAAAAATGTTGAAAATCAGAATTATGAGGCAGCCGAGAATTTTGAAAATTATTGTCACGAAAGTACAGATTTTGCAGTAGAAAGTTCTTCAAATCTATGTATAGAATTGTTAACTGCTGAAGAAAAGTTGGCTTTAGAGGGTTTGATAGAACTCACTAATTTTCATATACTTCCTGTAAAGCAAGATCAAAGTACACAAGTGAAGAGTGGTGATATTATTACTCCTTTTATTTCCGCAATCGACAATGAAAGAAAATTGAATTCTTTAACTGATTTAAATAAATTTGAATTGTTAGAAGCACTTGTAGAACTTATAAACAAATATTTTCCCCCAGCGAGAACTTCTAGGCTAACTGTAAAAGAAAAAATAATTTTAACTTTTATGAAATTAAAACTTGGGGTAACCTATGTAGTTTTGGCTTGTTTTTTTAGGATAACTAGTAAATCATGTAAGAATATTATTTGTGACATGATTATAAAACTAGCAGTGGTCCTTAAACCAGCGATATATTGGCCAAGTATTGAAAATTCGGAAAGTAATGTAACAAAGTGTTTCGATATGTTTGGTAATGTCAGAGTCATTTTGGACTGCACGGAAATTCCCCTGCAACAGCCAAAGTGTCTATGTTGTAGAGTAATGTCGTACTCCAATTATTATGGTAAAAATACAGTTAAATTTATGACTGGAATAAGTACTTCTGGATTAATAATATTTGTGAGTAAAGGATATGGTGGTCCTCTCCTTCTACAATGCAGCGCGAGCTGGGGTTGGCATCTAAAAATGTAAACAGTTTCGCAAAAGACAAAGTTAATTTTGCCATCTTCAACAATTCGAAAACTTCACGTAAACAAAGTAAACTGAAAGGTAAACAGTGCCGGTATTTGGGCGGTATACCATTCTCAGCTGTCAAATATCAAACGACTGCAGCGCCCTCATCGGTAGGGTTAATCGCCAATTGTGTCCCGACCACGATCATAAAATGGCAGGTCTGGAAACTCCATTCATAAGTACGTTACGAAAATGAAGCATTTTTCCTGGATCACAATAGCTATGGAGGGCAACTATACCCGTGGCGCCCTCACACAGTAATTTATATAAGTCTTCAATTTGGAATCAAATTCTTTATTATTCCAATAGTTTTTTGGATAATTCGTATCACAAAACTCTGTCATTGTGTTCTTGTGACCTTTATTTCTGTGTTACTCACTTGCTTTTGGATATTTATCCCGTTTTCTGTCTACTTTACGTGATAACCTCGGGAACTTGATTACCTCTTTTAAACTGTTATTTTATATTAAAAAAGGTAAGTTATTAATATCTACATTACTGCACGGAAAGCATTTTTGAAAGGAAAATGAAAATACACACTTTCGAACGTCTCACGGAGCCCTCCTTGCAGTTGTAAAAATCAGTTTTTTTATATAGAGATTTTCGTTATTTTGCACCAATTCTAGCCGTAATATTCGAGTTTGTCCAATCATCTACCTCAAAAATTTGCTTTTGTTGAGTTTGGCTCATATTTAGAGTAAAATAAAGGCCAAAAGACCGGCTAATGCACAAATAAGGTCATGTTCCTACCTTAATGTTTCAATACGCAAATGGCTCAGGAACGTAAATAAACCCAACCAAAACCTGTCCACCACATTTATTACCACCGTTAAGCACAATTTGACTCCCATTTTGGGCATTTCTGATTACAATTCATATCCGTCAAAATAATTTGACATTTGTCAAATATTACGCAAATTTCTCGTTTTTTCATTCATAAAAACCCAGTTTCATCGTAGTATCCGCCAGGGGCGCTACGGGTATAGTGGCCCAAACAGCCACCCACGATCCAGGAAAAAAACCTAATTTTTGAGACATGAGTTTCCAGACCTGCCAATTCTAAGACCGTGGTCCCGACTGCGCGAATCAAATACTACTCAGAAACTTTCGAACATGTTCGATTTGTCGGACGCGATTTGAAGACCTCGTCCCGTTTTTTCTCTAATTTAAATTAGTTTGTATCGTCTTCATTATCTCGAACTGTCTAATTTTGGTAAGTTATTGTTTTTTGCTATCAGTAATCTATGTAACTTATCAACCAAACCGTTATTGTCTTTTCATGCTGTCTGTAGCTTATTTTAACAACCTTTGTTTAACCATGGGGTTAAACAGAATTTTTGGGAAAACTCGAAATTAGAGCAAGAATTTTCCATAAAAGTTGTCGCAACGGTTAAGTAACCTATGCGAGCATTTCCGCGGCATCAGCAAATGTCAGCAAAATGTCTTAACTGGGTCACTTGACCAGCGACAACTAAACAATAACAAAGAGGTTTTTAAAATTTAAATGGACAAATTACTATTGTAAATACATTTGATTTAAATTCACTGGTTTAGTTTGTAAGCAAATTTTGTATATATTCAGATTATTTTTATAATAAAATCAGTATTGAACTTAACCCCGAGTTCTTGCTCATTCATGGTCCTTCGAGCCGGATTGAACTTAACCCCGAGTTCTTGCTCATTCAACCTTACAACACCTTTTTTGTATTAACGTTATTAACATAATATTTTTATATTAATATTAGAAGAGGGTAATGTAGCAATTAATACTTTTTATGTTTTAAACAATCTATTGTTTATTTGATCTTTTTTTAAAGCAGTGCTTTATGGTTACTGCTAATATTGTGTATTTGCTATCAGTAATCTGTAACTTATTTTAACACGTTTTTTGTATTAACGTTATTAACATTTTATAATATTTATATTAGAAGAAGGTAATGTAACAATTAATGCTTTTTGCATGCGTTTTAAACAACCTACTGTTAACTTCATCTTGTTTTAAAACAGTGTTTGGTTTCTGCTAATATTCTGTACCTAATAATTACATTAAATTTTAAACGAAAGAATTTTTTTGATTATTTTTGTAAACCCAAATCCCACCCCCAACTTCAAACTATGATGTAGAGGTTGTTCCATATCTGGTGGCGAAGTGACCGTGACATAAAAGACTCTTGAAATGCACCCACTTGGTTAAGATAATGAAATACATGGGCGTGCATTTTTTTCTCTAAAATTTACTTAGTTGTCATTTTAACATTAATAAATTTTGAGGACGAAGATACATAAAAATATTACTATTATCATTAATAATTTGTTCAATATTCTTCTTCTTACGTATCTCGTTATAATTTTTTAAAGACTAACAGGGGATTTGAAATATATTTTATTACGACGCCTATGGGCCAAAATTCAGTCATTTTTGACAATGTCAGTTCGCCACCAGATTTGGAATAAGCTCTAACAACTCTAATATACAAACTGATCCAGATTAACTGAGTCTGTTGGCAACACATTTGAAAGTATTTTTGATCGTAATTTGCTACACTGCAACCGGATTCGGTTTTTCTTGACAATTATTTGACGTACAACCCCACAAATTCTTGAATTGTTAACTGAAAGCGTACTCCATTGGTATCCTTTAAAATTTTCATTCAGTGTTGCCAACAGACTCAGTATTTCTGGACAGAAATGATCAAAAGTGAGGTTAAGCTACAGACTGATCCAGAAATACTGAGTCTGTTGGCAACAGATTTGAAAGTATTTTTGTTCGTAATTTGCAACACTGCAACCGAACTCGATTTTTTTGACATTTACACAAGATTGTTGATTTGTTGTAACTGAAAGGGTACTCCATTGGTATCCTTTAAAATTTAACTTAATAGGGTTGGAAAATTACTAAAACCACAAGAGAGTTATGCAACGTTTTGTCTTGTTACATAAGACATCATCAGGCTGAAGACAAAGTAATTATATAACATCGACAATTAAAATTAAAAAACTTGCCAAAACAATCAATACGTAACATTAAAAACAATAAGTTTTACAGATGGCATAATTAATTAGCAGACGAGAATGTGGCACCGACACGTAGCAACAAAGTTCAAACAACGAATGAAATGAGGGAGAAGTCGATGCCACTATCTTTACACAAAAAATTTCTATAAAAAAACGGGCGCAAAATATAAAGTAAAAATATAATAGTTATAAATTTTAAATTTAGTCAGTAATATAAAACACAACCAAGACGTAAAACAAGTATGAAGTAATGGATTTATTTAAAATTTTATTATGTTTAAACAGTAGAAATTTATAAATATTACTTAACTTTTGAGTGTCTGTTCTGAAATTTACTGAAAATTTAACTAAATTTTAGAACTAAATTTCAGAACAGACAGTCAAAAGTTAAGTAATATTTATAAATTTCTACTGTGTGCTTTACTTTAGGACGTTTAGTCAATGCTTTAGTTTACCACGACAAAAAGTATTAGCTGTTTCAAAACTATAAAAACGCCAACGTCGCATTTTACCAAATTATTTTTTTAAATAAGGTTGAAAAAAATGTAAAATAGTTATTAATGATTAGACCTCTCATTGAAACTATGAATTACATAAGCTATTAATTTTTTGAAATGCATACATAATTTATAACAACTAATTTTGACAGAAAATGCGACGTTGGCGTTTTTATAGTTTTGAAACAGCTAATACTACTTCATAGCCGCAAATAATTATTATCTGTTCTATTTTTCCGGAAATCGCAGATCAAAGATTTTTAAAACACATTTTAGTAGATTGAATACTGCTGAATAGGTTGAATACTGCTGAATAGGTACAGTGAACGTCTGTCAAACCTATGTGTCAAAACTATCAAACCATAACAAAACAAAAATGCAAAAGTATTAAAAAACGCCTCAAACAATGTGAAAAACACTGTGAACTACAGTGGAATAATACTACTAAAGTTTGCTAAAACATAAAACCTTTACTCAAATCTTAATATCCATATTTTCAGGAAAAATACAATTTTTATGTTGCAATGCAAGGCAGTGTAATGTTTGGTTGTGACCAAACTCCTCAAGCTTTTAAGTGTGAACTTTGCAATTTTTTAACCCACTTCAAACTCATTTTGCATTATCACATTCGAAATTTGCATCACAAGTCGGATAAAAACGAAGAGACTCATAAAAAAATTGTGAAGTATAAATGCCACAAGTGCAATTATGCAACCTATTCAGTACTACTCTGGTTCAAACATAACGTTAGAAAGAACTTGATTATTAGTGAATTTACGAATGTCTACAGATTTGAATGTACTTATTGTCCATTCAAAACAGTTCAAAAAGCATCCTTAAAATTTCACATCCTTAACAGACACACTCCGTCTGAAGAAATCAGTTGGTTTCATTGTGAACAATGTGATGTCAAAACTAAACTAAAATCGTCATTAAAAAGACACATTAAATTAAAACACACAGTTAGTGAAGAATTTCAATGGTTCAGTTGTGACTTGTGTGATTACAAAACACAACACAAACGGTATTTAAGAAGTCATAAAACTTACAATCATTCGAAAGATGGCGAATTTTATAAATGTACGAAATGTCCATATAAAACCAAACTTGAAGGCCACCTGAAAATTCACATAATAAGAAAGCACACAGACCCAGATCTTGCTCAATGGTACAGCTGTGAGCATTGCAATTACCGTTCGAAAATAAAAAAAGATCTAAAGCAACACTCTGATACAAAACATGGCAAAGACGGAATTAAATTATTCTTATGCCGCTTCTGTCCCTACACAACTAAATATCAGAGTTGTGTTAAAAGACACATTGAAGTAGTTCACACGGAACCTGAACAAATTAAATGGTTCGAATGTGATCAATGTGACTATAAGGGAAAACGCGAATATAACCTTGATCTTCACAAAAAAATACAACACTCAGATGGTAGTGTTAAGAAGTTGTCGTGCAGTAAATGTCCCTTTAAGGCAACATCTGAAGTGGCCTTGCAGAAACATATCGAAAGAAGACACCCTTCAGGAAAATTGTTGCACGAGTGCCCTCATTGTTTTTTTACCTCGAGATTTAAAGTTTTTGTGAAGCAACATATTATAAGACAACATACTGACGCAAAGGACATTGAATGGTTTAAGTGCTATACTTGTGATTACAAGGGAAAAATTAAAGGAGATTTGATTAAACATGTTAGGATGGTTCATAGGAGTGTGAAGATGTTTATTTGCGATTTGTGTGACTACAAATCGCGGAATAAAGCAAATGTTCAAAGGCATAGTGTTAATGTGCACATCGCTAAAAAAGAAATTCTGTGAATTTGTACTTAAACATAGCTTATATTATATATTATATTATATTGGTTATATTAAAAAAAAAGTGATTATTCTTTACTTTTATTTATACTAAACCTAAAGTTACCTACAAAAAATAATATGTCCTCTCAGGATTACCTAAGCATGCCTTTTTGAGTTCTCAGGACTATTAACTTATTTCGTTCACATTTTTTTCAGAGGTAATAGTTGTATGTTGTTCTAGGCTTATTTATTTATTTCAATGTTTTGTCCATGTTGTCCGTATCAAAAAATGTTTTCAAAATTGTTGCGACCGTCTTTTTCAAGAGTTATTTCGTGGATTCAAGGTTCAAGATTCTTCAATGTTATTAATTTCAGTATTATCATCGTTTGAAATTATTTCCATAACCGATGACAAAGACTTGTTGCCTTGCTCTGTCTATTTTATTCTATTAACTTTTTTCAGGATTGTTGTTTTTTCATCTGTTTGAGTAGAATTGTTGTTTTGACTTTTTTTCACTATATTCTTCAAGAATAATTTCGTGGACGAAATGTGTGATATGAATGCTTTGTGATGTTTTTAATATTTTTTTGTACTCATAGCTTTTAGACAGCTATTTCCCCGTTATCTCCAGCGTGTAGGAAAGTAACTTTCCCGCACTGCGGTGTTTTTTACTTTCCTACAATAGCTAGGGACATTTAGTAGGTTGGTATCGCTATCGTTGAGATGGAAACGATTATTTTTTTACGATAAGTGACAGTTCATGTCACTCGCTGCGCTCGTGCCGCAAACAAAGTGCTCATGTGGGAAATTGTACTTTCCAAACACGTTAGGTAAATAACTATTAAGCGTATGAAACGACATGGAAAAAATCCTGAAAAGTGTGATGAATTAAATGCAGAAAGAACATAAAGAAAAAAAATTTTGAAATTAACAAGAGTTAAAGTACTGACAGAAAGATTATTGAAAGAGTTGACAAATCTGAAATAAATTATGAATTCATAAGAATTTTCAAAATTGATAAAAAAATCATATAAACTGACGAAATAATTTTTAAAGAAAATTTTGAGAAAGACAATGGAACCGATCTTAAAAAAAATTTGGAGTCGATATGATGCTAAATACATTACAACGTGAATGACTGAGAAACCTCGAAAAAGATAATTAAATAGAAATCCAAGATATTCACATCAAATCTGAAAATGTTGAAATTGATTAATTAGACCGGTATTTAATATAATCAAAAAAGCACTGTGGAGTGGAGGCGCGGTGTTTTTCAGGATTTATTTCGTAAACGCTGTTAGAATTCTTTTACACATTAGTGATATCAGGCTTACCCGTATTGATTTGAATATCTTTTTCACAACCATTACAATTCTGAAGTGAATGAACGAAAAGATATTGAACTGAATCTAGAAAAGTCCTTGAAATAGATTTTGAAGAAAATACTGAAAAAATGTTAACATCAATAGAATTATCGTGAAATGACTGACTTAAAAATGAAGGCTGAAAAAGGAGTTAAAGTCAATAGTACTGAAAGAAAGGATGATCAGCATAAGGCAAAAAGGTATTTTGTGTGGGTGTTCGGATTTGAAACCGATTTTGTAATTCGTAAGATTGTTTCAAATAAGAAAATACACGAAATAAATCCTAAAGAACACTATAACCAATGAATTCTGAAAAAAGGGTAAAAAATAAGCTTTAAATTAATGACTTGGAACAAATCTTGAATAGTTCGACGAAAATCTTGAAAAACAATAACGATGAGATGAAGAAAAATATAATGAACAAAACACACTGATGTGCTCGATAATAGAATCAAAAAAAAATAGAATAATAAAGTCCTACATACATATTTTGAACTTTAATTAGTGACAACAATTTGGTGTTGGGCATAAACAAGGAAAAACAACAATTATTAAATTTTACCAAATATTTATCTTGGCATATAAACGTTATACAGTGGCGGACACGGAATTTTGGACGCCTATGACATTTCGTTGACATAAACGTATGGAGTACTCCATACCTTTTGACAATGAAGTGACAGAAGCGTCCAAAATTCCGTTGCCGCCATTGTACAATGGCGGACAAAAGTCTTCATACATCAATATGTCATGATGATGACATAAATGTGTGAAATGGCTTTATAAAAATAACCACACTTTTGATTTGATGTATGAAGACTTTTGTTCGCCATGGTACAACATACTTTCGGTTCACTTTCATAAAAACCATTGTGGTGGAATTGACTAACCTGTTACCATGACAACTCATATAAAAGTTAATGCCAAGAGTACCCAATTTCCACCACAATGGTTTTTATGAAAGTGAACCGAATGTACAAATTGGAAAAAAAATATTTATAAAAGCATTTTAATACTATTTTTTCTATTTCATTTATAATCGCTAATTAATTAATGCCCGACGCGAAGCGGAAGCCAGTAATTATCCAAGGGGGAGAAAAGAAGCTTTCCTCCAGTGGTGTACATATGATTTTTTTCCCGTCTTCATCAGAAAATATGGTTTTCCACCTACCAAATATTCCAAGACAGTACTGTCTTTTTTCCTCATTTTCCGCCCTCAGGAGAAAATGATGTGCTTTCATAAAATATTTGGAGGGTTGAAAATTATATTTTCTGATGGGGTCAGTGAAAAACATCTTATTTCTTTGAGTAATTCACTTGGCTTTGAAATCAGCAAATCAAACGCATTTGAATCATTCTGTAGTTCGCGCAAAAGAGATTTAGATACAACACACTGAACACACAGAAAATAGTTCCAGTGAACATCTGTCAAAAACAATAATATACATCTAAAAGTATGTCATTAGCATTACAATAATTGCCTCCAAAAGTGTGTTAAAAACATTTCAAAAAGTGTGAGAAAGTTAGTAAACACATAGTACTCAATAAAACCATAATTTAAATAATTTCAGGAAGAAATAACAATGCAGAGCAACTTCGTGTTTAGTGAATACATGTGTGTCCAAACACTTAAAACTTTCAAATGCCAATTTTGCAATTTTAAAACCAACATCAAAGTTATTTTGTATCACCACATCCGAAATTTGCACCATAACTCGTCCGACACACGTACAACAATAATTCGAAAATACAAATGCAGCAAATGCGATTTTAAAACCTTCTCAGTATTACTGTGGTTCAAGCATAAGGTTAGAGAAAATTTACATATTAGTGAATTTAGGGCATCTAAACGGGTCTCTCAAAAAATCAGCCTAAAAATCCACGTCGTTAGCAAACACACTCCCCTTGAAGAAATTGAATGGTTTCAATGCGCACAATGCGATTTTAAAACCAAAATTAAAACATCCTTAGCGAGACACATCAGACGGCAACACACCGACACGGAAAAGGTTCAAATCAAGTGTGATTTGTGCAATTATACAACAAATCGCGAATATAATTTAAAAATACACAAAAGTCACAATCATTCACCGCAATGTGTTATTTATGAGTGTAAGGAATGCCCGTTCAAAACGAAATATAAGCGCGACTTGAAGCGCCACCACATTAGACTTCACACAATGGAGGAGGCCATAAGTTGGCACCACTGTAAATTTTGCACCTACCGGTCAAAAACCAAATCACACTTGGAGTCACACATTCGGTTAAGACACGAACATACCCGAGAGATTGAATGTGAACAATGCGACTTTATAACTAAATTTAAAGCATCCTTAAAAAGACACATTCAATGCCAACACACGAAAATTGATGAATCTCAAGTCAAGTGTTGCGATTTGTGCAGTTTTACAACAAAACACGAACATAATTTAAACAGACACAAACGCTTCAACCATTCCACATCACAAAATGTGGTAATTCATGAATGCGAGCAATGTTCGTTCAAAACGAAACATCGTAGCGACTTAAAGCGCCACCATCTAAGACGTCACATAGCTCCAGAGGCCATAAGTTGGCACCACTGTCAGTTTTGCACCTACCGATCGAAAACTAAAACAGACTTGAGGTCACACGTTCGCTTAAGACACGAATGTGTGCAAGACCAACCACAATTTTCTTGCGATTTTTGTGCGTTCAAAACCTCGAAACAACTTTCTTTGAAAGATCACGTCTTTCGACGTCATACTCCACCTGAAGAAATCCACTGGTTCGAATGTGACCAATGCAACTACAAAGGAAAATACAAGAAGTATCTCACTTCTCACAAAAAAATGCAACACTCTGATGGTAGAGTTAAATTGGCTTGCGATCATTGTACGTTTAAAACAACAGTTGAGGAAGATTTGAACAAACATATTGCAAGAAGACACTCCTTAAAGGAACCGAGGTTCGAGTGTCCTCACTGTATCTTTACGACGATATTTCGGACTCAACTGAATCGTCATATAATCATGAAACATACTGAGCCGGAACACATCAATTGGTTTGAGTGCGATCAGTGTGATTATAAAGGAAAATTTAAGGCTACTTTGACGAGACATGTTAAGTTGGTTCATGGAAGTGATAAGACCAGGGTGTTTAGTTGTGAATTCTGCGAGTATAAGAGCAACAGAAAGGACTTGCTTAACAGGCATAAAGTTACCATGCATTCATAAAACAAGAAAATTAACTAGTTTTTCTATTTTGTAAACAATTGTTATTTTATTTTTCATTAAATACATAGTAAAAAATTGCAATCCAAATACGCTTTTTATTATACAGGGTGTCCGTTTTTTGAGCTCCACCATGGCGATTTCAGTTATTATAAGAGATGCAAGGTCGGTTAAATTAGGGCAAAGTTGCGCATTTTTATACTGAACAATTACAGTGATGGACAACATAATCGCGTACACCGTATTTTTGCTGGATTGAGTAGGTATTAGCATGACATTTTCGTCAGTGTCAAATAGTAAAATTGTCAAAACTTACTGAACACGGCAAAGTTCTTATATGCTGCGTTCCAGAATTATCAAAGAGCTCTCTAATCGTTCTTTTAATTCGGAGCGAGTAAACAGATGTAAATCTCTATGTGTTCTCGAAAATATTTCAGAGCTAGCAGAGCATACTCAGTTCGCTCTGAGGTAGTAGAGAGAGCTTGCAGATTTGTTTCAGATTTGATTGACCTCACCGGACAATTTCAAAAACTCAAATTTCAAATTTGCAGACGACGGTGCAGATAATGTGGATAATGTCCACGGTGGTGTCTAACTTGCCGTCTAACTGTAAAGCGGTAACTACTTCCACTGTGAAGTATATTGTTCAAGGGGAAAATATTTTTTGACATTTAAGGTGATGTTTTTCCCAAAATTTATTTCTTTTTGCTTGAGTCCGTTCTTTTATTTATTTATCACAAGCTCACACACCTCGGATGTCACGTGATCTATTATCGGCTCGATTAGATCTCAGATCTGAGAGCTCTTAAACGTAATTCTGGAACGCAGCAACTGTCGAAACTGGAAGAGGGTAATAGCATAAGAGCAGTTGAGGACCAATACAACAACAAATGCACAATTTTAAGAGTAAGGAAGTGATGGGAACAAAAAAATGATGGTTCGGGACGACCATGACCAATCAAATCTGAATAAGGTGAAACACTTGTTAAATAATAATTAAGGAACTTTAGACCTGAGAACGAAAATGAACTATGGGCTGGTATTCAAAACGTTGAAGTTGGTTGAAGGCTATGGTTGAAGGAAATTAACAAAAATTATTGTCGAGACCTTACTGCACCCATTTCTAACAGATCAAACAAAGTATCAGCTGCAAATGGAGCCATGAAAAAATATTAATTTTGGAATCGTTATTGTATTAATTTTTGTAAATAAAGATTCATTCTTACCTTACTGTTAAATTAGAGTGACAATTTGACAATTTCTAATTGCAACGTATAACCTCTTTTCTAAAAATACCTTTAAACTTCAAAAAAGACATGATTACACATTAATAAATTAGAAAAAATGTATTACTTGATTTTTCGGAGTGTACGCGATTAATTTGTCCACCACTGTACCTGAAAGAAAATTTGATGTGTCATTTTTAGTTTTTGAATTATTGAGAAAAATCAAAATTTTTTAATTTTCGTTTTTATTTTTTTAAGCGAAAACTAAGAAAACTAGACGTTTTAAAGTAAGACATTCTTCAGGCACTTTTTTACAAGAAATCTAAATCTGTCATCGCTTTTTCCAATGCGTTCTTCATGTCATAGTTACAACACTCAACTTTGGTTTTTCTTATGGACGCCATATTTAATACTTGTATTTTTGAAAAGTCTTTTTGTTCCTGAATCACACGATATGATCGAATCTTTAATGCTGATTAAAATTAAGAAAAAAGCGTTTTTGCAAAGAGTGCTTTAAAAAAAGACGCCAAAAATTATGTTTAACAAACTAACTTTTGACAGATCTATTAAATATGCGAGCAGAAATTTTATAACTTTGTCTTGTTTTGTTTTACAAAAAATAGACTTCTAGCTTATCATGTCGTTTAGTTTTTAAAGTAAGCTTGGCGGAAATGTTACCTTCCAGATTCAAATTCTATTAAACTTCCAAAATATGGTTTAAAAACAAAATTGTTGGCGTTTTTTCCAAAGCACTTCGTAAAAATGCCTTTTTTCCATTTTGATCAGTATGTATAAGATTCAATCATATCATGTGATACATAGTTGTAATCAGAAATAAAAACACTTGATCCCCATGGTGGAGCTCGAAAAACGGACACCTTGTATGCAGACTACTATTCTAAAAAAAAAATGAAAAAAATTGTATTTTTTAGAAAAAAGCTTTTATTTAAAAGATGCACTAAACAGTAAAAAATAATGTTTTGCTATCAGAGGAGAATATTTTTGCTTACAAATTAGGATTCTAAAATTTATAAAAGCTTTGAGAACAGTGCCCAATTCAAGAAAGTAATTCTGTAATGCCGTATTGTTATGACTTATGAGTCTTGTGACCGTTCCCAAAGCTTTTGTAATTTTAGAATCCTAATTTGTAAGCAAAAATATTCTCCTCTGATAGCAAAACATTATTTTTTACTTTTTAGTGCATCTTTTAAATAAAAGCTTTTTTCTAAAAAATACAATTTTTTAATTTTTTGTATGTATAGTGGAAAATCGTTTATGAAAATTAAAAACAGGAGAGGTCCTAGGACTGAGTCCTGTGTGTGTAGATGAAGTGATAAGTTTGCAATACAATTTCCGTAGCAGGGTTATTATGTGGCAGACACAGCCTTTGATAGGTCAAGAAATGATGATGCCAACCCCAACACATTTTCTCCGTTGTCAAAAGCTTTGCTAATTTTCTCAATTAAGACAGTAAGTGCATCGATCTTGCCTAAAAGAGGAGGAATAATTGGTCGGTAATTAATTAGACATGTTGTTGACATCACCTTTTTTTAAGACAGGGACTGCTAACGCTTTTTTAAGCAGGAAAGACGCCACTTATTATGATGCATTTATTAATGTAGTAAGAGGGCTTATAATGACATCTACTATAGATCTTAACAGTCCTACATTCATGTTATATGTGTTTTTTTAGGTTTTATACTGAATATGACTTTTCTTCAGATTAAAACATGTCTAAGGACTTTGACACACTTGAGTTCCACCACTCAAGTGTGTCAAAGTCAAAGAAACAAACAAGTTGAGAAATTTAAGTTTTACAAATCAACATTCAATGAATTTATTTTGTTTTCACGGGATGGGTAACAATTTTGAACAAAATTTGTCGTTTGTTTAATCAGAAATGTTTCTTTGACAAACTATGCATAAATAGTTGTGTAGGTAAGGAATTTCCTATACAATGTCAAAAAAACCAACATATATCCTATTTCAGTTCATAGTAGAATTTTGCAACAACTCATTTGCATTTTTTGGAGTGAAATTGAGAGTTTCTGGGCTCAAAATTTGTCGCTGGGATTTAGTTTACCACAGAATTGTTTTCTTATACAAAAACTTTTAATTTGTGCTTTATTTCACTCCAAAAAATTCAAATGAACCGTTGCAAAATACTTGAAGGTGTCCAAACTTAACCTTAAAATTTTTGGATTTATTAACTCCTTTTCCAATTTTGAACACACAGAACAACAAATATAGACTTCCTCTTTTAATTTTCTAAATATGATTTCGAAATGCCTAAAAATAGGAGAGTTACCGATTTTTGGAGTGACTGGTACAAAGCCAAAAATTTTCAAAAAATCCTAAATATCTCGAAAACGGTTAAACTTAGGTAGGTAACACAACAGGGCTTTCATTTTGAAAGGAGCCAGTCTCAATAACTTTTGACATTGAGCAAATCTGTTTTCAAGCAAAAACAGGTCGATTAGGATCGCGAGGGGGAAGTTCAAAACCAACATTTGTTACATTTAAGATTTCATCCCATAATCGCTAGCTACCCCTACTTCAAAATTTTAAATGGCACCCCCTACTTTTTCGGAAAGGGAAAAAATTTGCGGATCGAACTGTCAAGGAAAAAAATTTTTTTGTCTATTCGTTTCTTAGTTAAGGGTGGTTTTATTTTTGAAATTTTTAATCCTAGTAGCCTTTGACTGGAGGCCAATTTAATTTAAATAAAAAAATTGTCGATTAGAGATGCAATGAGAGAGTTTAAATCCAACATTAGTTACATTTTAGGTTTCATCCCTTAATCGCTAGCCACCCCTAATTTAAAATTTTAAATGGCACCTCCTACTTTTTGGAACATTTTCGGAAAGGGAACAAATTAGCGTATCTAACTATCAAAAAAATATTTTTCTATTCGTTTTTTAGTTAGGGGTATTTTTATATTTAAAATTTTTAGTTATAGTGGCTTTTGATTTGAAGCCAATTTTAAATATAAAGTAGGTTTGTTGTTTTGGATTGCACTGGAAGAGCTCTAAACCAACATAAAATACGTTTTAAGTTCCATCCCTTAGTCGCTAACCACCATTACTTTAAAATTTGTAATAGCACCCCCAACATTTTGAAACATTTTATGTTAGTTTTGAACTCAAAAGCGAATCGAAAAAAAATTTCTGCTTTTACAGTTAGATAAGCTTTTTATCCCCTTTCCAAAAATATTTAAAAAGTTGGGGATGCTATTTCAAATTCTAAAGTAAGGATGATTTGAAATTTGGGGATGAATTGTAAAATGTACTTTATCTTGAATTTGAACTATTTCATTGTACCTCTTATTGACACATTTCTTATTTAAACTAAATTGGCTTCAAATCAAACGCTACTAGGATTAAAAATTTCAAAAATAAATCCAAAAACAAAAACAAATCAACAAAAAAATTTTTTTCTTTGACAGTTAGATACGCAAATTTTTTCTCTTTCCGAAAATGTTTGAAAAAGTAGGGGGTGCCATTTAAAATTTTAAAGTAGGGGTAGCTAGCGATTAAGGGATGAAACCTAAAATGTAACTAATGTTGGTTTTGAACTTTCCCCTCGCGATCATAATCGACCTGTTTTTGCTTGAATATACATTTGCTCAATGTCAAAAGTTATTGAGACTGGCTCCTTTTGAAATGAAAGCACTGTATAAGGACAGCTGATGAAAACTCCCTTGGAATAACGATTATGGCTGAGTACCAATTTTCAGATAAATAAATTATAATGTGAAGTTTAGACGGAACACCTGTATATGGAGATTGTTTTCATTACTTATTATTTTTTATACTGCTTTTTGTCTTATTTCTTATAGGATTTTTAAAACTATTAATCATTGTTTTATTTAATTTTGAAATATAGTATGTGAAAATAAATTTAATTCTTTTACTTTTTAATTACGAAATCTATTTTTATTAAACTAAGTAAAAATTCCAAGCAATACAAATGAGAGAAGTCAGGTAAGTCATCATTACCAAGGTACGATAGTATATCTACCAGAAAATTGTCTGTAATAAAAAAAAAGTTATTGTTGGTATTATTCCTATTACATTTTGGTGTTCAGGTCAGGTTCAGGTGGCAACCCTAGCCTCCGTATTACAGTTAAACGAACACATTAAAACTAGAGAATCTTTAGTAGCTTTTAGTTGTTCAATTAACAAAACTTGAATGAAAATCATCGTGAAAACCTTTGTTTCAAGTAAGTTGATCAAGTACTTACATTGATTTTCATTCAAGTTTTGTGGATCAACATTAGTTGAACAAGTAAAATCGAACCGTAAGAACATTCTGGTGAAAGGAAAGTAGCAAGTACTGGAGTTGCCTCCAGTGTGGCGCCACCGTTTGTAACTCTCGACGCTGAAACGTACAGTGTGAAGATAAATTCATTTCTGAACAGTTGTTCGTTATCGCTTCTCGGCCTTATGGCTAAGATCAAAGTGTAGTATCTGTTCTTATCAGCTTAATATCTGATACGCCCCGCATGCGGGGCCAGTATATTAAACTGATTTTTGGGAATTGACGGAGGCTAGGGGCTTGCTCCACCTCCGTCGCGGGTTGGCCCGGCATTGCAGTACAGTCGGGATCGGCCCACCTTAAATAATTAAAGAATAATTCATCAAACATTGTTAATACCTCTACCATAACCATAATCATAAAACATTCCATTCCTTTCGTACTCTGTATACTCGCCTCAAATTCGAGAGATGGTGAGTTCGAATCCCAATAACCGGAGTTTTTTTTTATGAAATGAGTGCATCCTGTATTCGTTAATTTTTTTATTCTTCGACACTGTCAAAATTTACAATTTTTCTCCTGTGTAAGGAAGTTTTGACAACTGTCAATACGAAACGTCAGATTATCTTTAGCAGATTTAAAGCAATTTTAAGCCTTGCTGAGTCTAAGTCGAAGAATAAAATGTTGTATCCAACTCGTTTTCGTGTAAATCCGTTCATTTGTTTCACCTCGTGGATGTTAAACGTCTCGTTAACACTCCACGTTTAAAAATCCACTCGTGAAATAAAAACCCAATTTACACTCAAACTCGTTAAATAAATAACTATTAATTATATTTTATCTTCGAAAAATGAATTGCTTTTTTCTAGGTCTGTTTTAGAATATAAACATTACTTGCATAGAATAAGTATTGTTGGAAGTGGTACAAAAAGTATAGTCTGCAATAGGTTTGGAATGGCATATTCCACACTAATAAACCGCAACCCTCGCCGTCGTCTCGGGTGTCAAACTTACACCCGTATATCTCATTCCAGACAGAATATGCTATTAACATACCCTCTTTTTTAAAGATCCCAAAAAATTTCGTAAATGTGTGTATACAATGCTTTAGTAGGTATCCACCATAAAAAACTTGTCAAAAGCTTAAAAACAGTACTTTTATTCCCATTTTATGACCAGGAGCAGGAAAAAATGGATCGAAAAGAGAAAAAACATGCAAAAACTATTTATTAAAAAAAATTACAACACTTCTTGTTATACAGAATGCAAACTCAATTTATGCCTTCTGAAATTATCTTTTCTCTTACACTTGTACTCACACAAATCGCACGTGAACGTCTCACCAGTCCCACGGATACTTTTCTTTTTTGTCAAATGTGCACTATACTTATGCCTTTTAAGCTCGAATTTTTTCTCTGACTTGTAGTCACATAAATCGCAACTAAACAGCACGGTAGCACCTCCATGATTCCTTTTAATATGCTTATTCAAATTAGCCTTAAACCTTCCTTTATAATCGCAATGATCGCATTCAAACCATGTAAGATCTGAAGCCGTGAAATGCACAACCAATGTATGTTTCTTTAGGTCACTTTGTACCTTTGAGCGATACGTACAGTGTTCACAGTTGTACCACTCAATAATGGCATCTGAATTCGTGTGTTTTCTAATTATGTGGCATTTTAGGCTGAACTTTTTCTTGGTTTTATATGGACATTCTCTACATTCATACATGACCACATCTTGCGAATGATTGTAATTTTGGTGTTTCGTAAAATTCTTTTTATTTTGTGTTTTGTAACTGCACGAATCACAACTGAACTGAGTTTCTGTGTGTTTTCTCGTGAGGTGTCTTTGTAGATTCCATCTGATCTTAGTTTTAAAAGCACATTGTCCACATTGAACCCACTCTATTTCTTCGGATGGTATGTGTCGGCTAATGACTTGAACACCTTTGTATGAATCGCATCGGAAATTTATTAATATTCAAGTCCTTACCAACACTATCTTCATTTTTCTCTGAATTCTGATGCAAACTTTGGATGTGACGATGCAAAAGAAGCTTGAAGTCGGTTGCAAAATTGCAAAATTCACATTCCAAAGGCTCAAGTTTTTGAGCACAGTTGTATAATACGGCCATTATTGGGTTCCAAATCGTTATTTACTTATTTACTACTGAAATGATCTTAACTGTAAGTTTGTAATCTAATTGTTTTACTAATAATCAACTTTTGCAATGTTTTTTTATTAATTTGTGTTTTTCCATTATTTGGCAGGTGCTCACTATACCTACGAGCGAAAGGAACTACAACTACAGAGCCAGATATAACTATCAACAGGTGATGCTAGTCGCGAAATCCGGAAAGAGATTATCAAAATTTTAAAATCCCTCAAACCATCAGCAAAAGAAAAAGAATTTTAAATATATCTTAATGCAAAGACTTTGAAATTAGCTATGAAGTTATAGTATTAAAAAACACATAATGTTGCTAACACCCATAGTGTCTCGTTAACACTCGACGTTTAAAAATCCACTCGTGAAATAAAAACCCGATTTACTCAAACTCGTTAAATAAATAACTATTCTCTGAATCTTTCATTTTTACTTAATTATTTTTTGGAGCTGCTGATACTTTTTTACGTATTTTTATCACCATTAAAAAGCATCCTTTGTTCTCAGATAACACAAGGAATAACAAGTTTTTGGAGCTGTTTAATAGTGATTAATTATTTTTAACTATAAGGAATTGTAAAAAAATATGAAAAAATTCACAGGGATAGAGAAAAATACAAAGTATTTCATAGAAAACGCCGAATTTTATGCGATTATTAGTTTCTGAGATATAGTAAAAATATACTTTTAGTAGACTGTAGATATATAGGATGATCCCGAAGTAACTTGCCAAATAAAATCAAGTAATAGGTGATTATGAGTACAATTCATACACAAAAACATTTTCTAATAAAAATCTTTTCGTTTTCGAGATAAAAATAATTGGAAATGCCATTAATTTGATTCAATTTGTCAGATTCTCAAGCATGGTTGCTTAGATATTGCCATTCTTACAAGGACTAACAATTAATTCCTGACTAGAACTGTGATCAGTAGCGTCGAATGTGTGTGGATAGGGGTTAATTTACCCCGATTATTTTTGACCTAACAAAAAAGGTTTCCATACTTGTTGGATCTTTCTAATGACCCAGAATTTTTTTGGCAGGTTATATCGGGACCAGCCTGTATATTGTAAAAGTATACTTTCGTAGACTCACCCTGTATATGTATAATATTTAAATTTTGTTAAATCTAGTTAATCGCCCTATTAGCAGAAACATTCAACTATGAAATATCATTTATCTTTGTTTTTTTTTGAGTTAGGCATTCATTATAGAAAGTACTGTCTAACTTAGGAATTGTTTAACTTCAGAGCAATTTCTCATATTCACGCATTTTACAGACACGTTAGATTAAATACAGCATTAGGTTGTTTTGTTTTTTTTCATTGTAATCTCCAACTATTCGTTTTGTTCCTCTTTGTAGACATAATGACAAGTTAGTGAAATTACTAAGCTTTGTTTCTTTAAAAACTGTTCACTTACATTCATTTTTTTGATAAAATCTGCACTTTTCTGGCATTTTAACGAGTGGAATGATTGTAACCGGATTTATTTCACAAACGCAAACATGAAACAAATTAAAAATGTATTCATAAAACAACATAACATACAGTAAGACACATAAATTAACAATTCACGTTGATTCCTTCTTTACTAAATGCATAGCAAACTTATGCCTCTTAACATTCTCTTTCCTCTTCGACTTATACTCACAAAAATCGCACCCAAACATCTTCGTCTCATCACTTTCATGAACCGTCCTAACATGTCTAACCAAATATTGCTTAAACTTTCCCTTGTAATTACACCTGTCACACTCAAACCACTTGACCGTTTCAACATCCGAATGCTCCCTGATGATGTGCTGATTCAAATATGTCCGAAACCTCGTGGTAAAGAAGCAATGCGGACACTCGTGCAACAATTTAGATGGACTATGTCTAAACGCCACGTGTTTCTCTAAAGCCACTTGGGTTGTTGTTTTATAGGGACAAAGCATACATTTGTAGTCCTTGGGAACACTATCAGCATATTGTACTTTCTTGCGCTCACACACATTTATGTCTTTGATATGTCTTGATCTAACGTGTGATTTCAAATCAGATTTCATTTTTGACTGGTAATTGCACTGTTCGCACTTAAACCACTGAGCATCGACTGCTGCTGTGTGTTGTCTGATCACATGATATCTTAGAACTGTGCTGTGTTTCGTCTTGAACGGACATATGCTACATTCGTATTTGATTGAATCTTGAGGAGATGAATGGTTGTAGCGTTTGTGTCTCTTCAGATTATTAATGCGTTCCGTCTTAAAGTCGCACAAATCACAACTAATCAATAGGGAATCGTCAATAATCGTGTGTTTGAGTTTGAAATGTTTGGTCAGTAGATAATTGATTTTGGTTTTGAAGTCGCATTGGTCACACTGTAGCCATATGTCTTCTGGCTGAGTTGTATGTTCCCTCACTTGGTGGTGCTTTAGCAACTTTGGATGTTTGGTTTTGAAGGAACATTGCGTGCATCCATACACTATCACATTTTCGGGGGTTGAATGGTTGTAGCTTTCGTGTCTTTTTAAATTCTTTTCGCTGTTTGTTTTGTAATTGCATAAGTCACAACTAAGTTGCTTCGAATCAGTAATTGTGTGTTTTAAATTGATGTGACGTGTTAGAGATGGTTTTAGCTTGGTTTTGTAATCGCATTGGTTGCACTGTAACCATATTTCATCGGTTTGCGAGTGTTCACCTAAATGGTTTTTCAGGCAGTTTGGATCTTTAGTCTTATAGTCACATTTTGTACAACCATAAATTGTGTTTTGTGAACCTAAATGGTTGAAGTTGTGGTGTCTTTTTAATTGATCTTGGCGTTGCGTTTTGTAATTGCACAAATCACAGTTGAACCATTGAGAATGGTCAATTAGTTGGTGTTGGCGTTTAGTGTGTCGGAGTAATGTTGATTTTATTTTGGATTTGTAAGGGCATTGTTCGCATTGAAACCAATTGATTTCGTCAAGTGGAGTGTGTTTGCTAATGATGTGGAATTTTATCGTTACTTTTTGGGATGCTTTGAAGGGACAATGAGGACACTCAAATCGGTACACTTCTTTGCATGTTGTTGACCGATGTTTCAAATAAATTAATATCGAGAAAGTTATCAAGTCGCACTTTTGGCATTTGTACTTGCGAAACTGTTTGTTTTCATCCAAATTTTGATGGAATTTTCGCTTGTGTAGATGGTAGATTGTCTTGAAATTAGTTTTAAAACTGCATTGTTTGCATTCGAAGGGCTCCGCTGGTTGGTCACAAGTGAATTGTTGACCATTGAACATTAAATCGATCTCCATTCGGTTACTTTCACTTCTCCTAAAAATACAGAAATGAGCGTTTAAAATTACTATAAATTATACCAACTTTAGGTGAATCTATATGTTTTGTTCACTCTTTTTCTCGTAACATTTTTGTGTTTTTCAAGGTACGTTGACAGAAAAGTGCAATAACCTCACGTCAATCTTGAACTGTCACGTTACATAATTGTGAGAGCACCTACATCCAGAAAGTGAGAATAACAACATTCCACTTTTTGTTTTTTTCTGGACACAAAATTACGTTTGCTTGAATAGCTAATTTTTAATTGCACAAAACATTTAAGTATCGTGATTTATTGCTAATTAGTTAACTAATTAAGGAATTGTGGAATTCCAAAAATTTATACAGGGTGTTCTAGCGATTAAAAAAAGTCCATTATTGACCTCTATTAGCCGTTTGAAAACTATAAAAACGCCAACGTCGCATTTTACCAAATTATTTTTTTAAATATGATTGATAAAAATGTGAAATAGTTATTAATGATTAGATCTGTTATTGAAACTATAAATTACATTAGCTATTAATTTTTTGAAGTGCACAAATAATTTATACCAACTAATTATGAGAGAAAATGCGACGTTGGCGTTTTTATAGTTTTGAAACAGCTAATAGATGTTAGAAAATTAATTTTATTATACAAATCCGTAAATATACTAACCCCCTAACATCTAAATTTTTTCAAATATACAGGATATTTGGATATTTCTAAAATTAGCGAAATACAATACCTATTAGCTTTTTCAAAACTATAAAAACGCTAACGTCGCATTTTACTGAATTATTTTTTTTAATAAGATTGATAAAATTGTAAAACAGTTATTAATGATTAGATCTCTCATTGAAACTATGAATTACATTAACTATTAATTTTTTCAAGTGCATGAATAATTTATGACAGCTAATTTAGAGAGTAAATGCGACGATAGCGTTTTTATAGATTTGAAACAGATAGTAGGTAGTTATTTATTAATGCGTTTAGAAAATCCAATTCTCTACATGAATAATTTCTTTACAGCACGAGCCTCGGGAGTGTTGCACGAAAATCGAATGTCGGAAATAATTGCTTTCCAAATAAGTTGGGCACAATATTTTTGTCAAAAAAATAGACAATTTTACATTGAGATGTTTGCTGATGAGTTGGCAACAGCTTATATCTTGACCCTACCTTCAAATGTTTACTAAATAATTTCCTAACTAAACATCCTGCACATTTATTGTACCGGAATAATAATAGTGTATCATGTACCAAGTTTTATAAATGTCATTTTCGTCACGAGTGTTAATCACGAGCGAAGCGTACTGGAGCGAGTGATAACAAGTTTATAAAACGACTTACTAATTAAGTATTAACTGTTTTAAAACTATAAAAACGCCAACGTCGCATTTTACCGAATTATTTTTTTTAAATATGATTGATAAAATTCTAAAATAGTTATTAATGGTTAGATCTCTCATTGAAAGTATAAATTACATTAACTATTATTTTTTTGAAGTGCATGAATAATTTATAACAGCTAATTGAGAGAAAATGCGACGTTGGCGTTTTTATAGTTCTGAAACAGCTAATATACCTTTTCTATGACAGAAAAAAATTGGAAATTAGCTTCAAGTAAAGCTTAACTTTACTTTTTTAAATTTGCATCACCCACACTATAAAATTTGACCAATTCTACAAACGAAGATAAAGAACAAGTTTTTATGGTTAAGTAATTTTACAATCAAATTTCACTGACGCATCAGTTTTCAAGAAGTGTTATTTTATAATGAGCGATAATAAAAATAATGGCAATAAGTTGTCAAACATCACATTAAAATTTGATTAGGTACAACCGTATAAAAGAACAACCAGCTGATACTGCTTCAGTAGAGGATCAAAAAATGATGCGCAAAAATATAGACCTAAAGTCTACTTTGACGTTCATTTTCTTGGTTTTGTTCACCGCTTTTATTATAAAATACAACTGGAACAGACGATGGCTTTATTATTATGCGTCAAAAATAGACGGACCTTTCGGATGGCCCAACATTGGATGCGCCCATTATACCATGGGGGGACACAAAGGTACAAAACCAATTAAAATATTTAAAGCACACATTGTTTTTCAGTTTTCTACAAAAACGTTACCATGCTCTTGAAATCATCTCCGCCAATTGCAAAATGGACATACTTTATTTCAAGACCCGAAGATGTTGAAATTGTTCTAAATAAATGTTTAGATAAAACAAAATTTTATGAGTTTTTTAAAAATTTGTTCGGGACTGGGATTGTATTAGCACCAGGTCACTAATCACCAATTACAATGTTAATTAGACTTAATGTAATTTTTGTGTTAAAGTTGATGTTTGGAAAAGCAGACGGAAAATGATTAATCCAACATTTAATCCAAAAGTTTTGAATTCTTTTGTTGAAATTTTTGGAAAATATGCGTCCCAATTGACAAGTG
This sequence comes from Tribolium freemani, assembly GCA_939628115.1. NCBI lineage: Eukaryota > Metazoa > Arthropoda > Insecta > Coleoptera > Tenebrionidae > Tribolium > Tribolium freemani. The sequence goes on from OW626788.1 coordinate 14,448,412, forward strand.
CACTTGAAGAAGACTGTGGGCAAGAATCGTTTGATATCTTACCAAAATTATTTAGATTCACTTTTGATACCGCTTGTGGTAAGCAATTTATATATTTAATTATTTAGTTTAATTGTTTATTGATTAGAAACACTTGGTGACGTTGACAGAGACTTGCTCCATGGGCAAGAAGAGATTTTAAAAAAGTTAACAACGTAATTTAATTGGTATAATTCAACGATTTTCACTGCTGTTTTTTAGAGCTGAAGATCTTACAACTCGTGCATTTTCTGTTTGGTTGCATCTTGATTTCTTTTGGAACATGACTTCGCTGTGTCGAGAAATGGATAAAGCCTGTCAATCAGTTTATTTAGTTGCGAAACAAGTAATCCCCAATTCTAAAAAAATAAAAATTATCTTATTGCAATTTCAGGTGCTACAATTAAAAAAATCAAGTCTAAGCCAAAAACCAAATGAAGAAATGATACAAAGTATGAGAACTTTCTACAAACTTATACAGTTAGGTTCTGTCTTTAGTTTCAGACAATAATTACAAAGAAAAACGGTTTATAAATCATTTGTTAAAATTGAGTAAAATGATTGCGAAACTTGACCAGACAGCATTAGAAGACGAAATCCAGACTATTTTGGTTACTGGTAGCGAAACAACAGCTCTCACAGTTGGACTAACCTCAATTATTTTAGGAATATATCCAGAAATACAGGTGAAAACTGAAATACACTAAACTTGAGATAATTGATAAAGGTATTGTTTTTAAGGAAAAAATTGTTAAAGAACTTGAACCCATCTTCGGCAAAGATGATAGGGTGCAAACTTTAGAAGACATTAACAATATGGTTTACTTAGAACGGGTCATTAAAGAAACTTTAAGAATACTATCACCAGTACCAATTATTTTACGAACAAATGACCAAGATATAGAACTTGGTACAAAACCAATGAACTTTTCTATTTAATTGTAATTACATTGACCATAGATTCTAACACGATCCCGGCTGGAAGTTGCATCTTGATACCAATTTTTCACATTCACAGAAAACCGGAATACTGGGAAAATCCGAATGAATTCGATCCTGATCGTTTTTTACCAGAGAATAGTTCGAATCGGCCTCGGTGTGCTTTTATCCCCTTTAGTTTAGGGCCTAGAAATTGCATAAGTTTGTGATAAAATGTTTTGTGTTAAACTTACTCTAAATCAATTTCAACAGGTTTCAAATATGGCATGATGTCAGTGAAGGTTGACCACAATTTTACGAAAATTAAAGCGTCCGAATATAAACTACTGGAAGATATCGAAATGCTGTTTTATATTGTGAACAAGCCAATTTCAGGTGATATGATTAGGCTGTAGAAAAAATAGTTGAGAAGTATAGGTAGGGACGGCAGAACATGGCAGTTTCAGAAGTAAATAAAAATAATAAGTTAAAAAGTTTGTTTTTCTTAAAATTGATAATAAACATTTATTAATTTTCTTAAAAGTTAAATAAGAAATAAAAACTTTCAAATTTAACCTAATTTAGTGATTTCCAAAAAACTTAAGCTTGAAAAAGAGGTTCAGCGCTTTTTTTATTTGTTTTTGAAGAAATTTCCTAAAATAATTGTGTTTCTGTCTGAAAAGTTATTAATTTAATTAATGTCACCTGTTTGGTAAAATTTCATGAGTGTTTTTAGCTCAAAAGTATGCCTAAACGTTTAGGTAATTCAAAAATTAAACCATTTTTACAGAATTTAGATATTTTTCGGCCAATTTTTGAAAATTTGGCTGAAAAAACATATTAAAGTTTAAAAACCTGTGTTAAAAGGATTTCAAATGAAATGTCATTTTAACAAAATTATACCAAAATTTCTTGAAAAAACTGAATCTTTAGTTTAAAAAAGTGCTTCAACGCTCGAAAAAGAACAGAATCACACTATTTTCGATTTAATTCAGATATTTTTTTGGCATAATCTTGAAAATAGTCTAAACCAAACTTTTTAGCCAAAAAATTTGAAAAAAAATCAAAAAGTCTGTGTAAACCATTCAAGTTGTTTGAATACGAGCTGAAACGTGTAAATATGGTGGAAACAACTTTGCACACTTTCTTTAAAAATTTAATTTTTTTTTTGAAAAAATTAATCATAATCTATATCTCCGTAAAGAAAAAAAAATTTCATTCACTTATTTTGCATTTTACTGATTATTACTCAAAACTCATAACTAAGTTCCGCTAGAGAATTGTTAATAAAATTTTAACACATCCATTGTTAATGTTACTGACTAGTGACTCGTGTAGTTGTTTAAATAATAACAAAAGTCAATAGTTATTTATTATGTTTAAAACACAACTTTATTCACATAAGATTCCGAGACTGACTAGCAGGTAAAAATGCGACATGAAATACATTTTATAAAGCAATCGTCCAGGATTCTAAATTTGAAAATCAAATCATAAATTCAACTAAATATTAATTAAATGACATCATAACAGTGTGTTGCACTTTTTATTTGTTCATATTATCGTAATTCCTTAATTCTTTCTGTATAAAAAAAGAATCTGTGTTGCTGTGTTTTTCTTTGCGCGGACCGCGGAGTGCTTATTTTATTATTTGCTTTTTATATTATTTTAAGCTAAAGTTAAAACGAGGTACAATAGAAAGTATATAAAAATGGTTGTTTTTAATCTCTCAATTTGTGCTCCATTTCACTTCAAAAAATTCAAATGCGCTGTTGCAAAGTTCTACTATGAACTGAAATGGGATATACATAGTTTTGAAACAGCTAATAGTGTTATAATACATACAGGGTGTTTCAAGTTTTAGTGCTAGTCAAAAAATAAATACTTCTAGTTGTCCAATAGAAAAAAGTTATACCGCAAACGATAGAGTTTCTAACACGCTTCAATCTGATGATTTAACGTTATCCAAAAGTTTCATGGGATGAGCGTGAAATGCGAAAACTGCATTAAAGTTTTTTTATTTTCAAAATATTGCAATTGTTTTTTATAATAAAATTCCTCCTATTTTTTAAGTGAGAATTCCGAAACAGAAATAGTAAAAATCCCAAGGCGTTTTGAGCAATTGAAATTTTAATTTTGTTAAAATGAGATAAATGTTTTATCTTAGTTACCTCTGAGAAAACAGAGCTCGTATCTTTGCTTGATTCACAAAAATTTGTACTGTCATTACTTGTCAAGTAAAGATTTGTCATTTAAAAAATGCCCTTTCAAAGAAGAACTCTAAATGGTGTTAATAGTGTAATTCTTGGAGCACCTCAATGTGATACGGATGGTCCTTGTGTCGTTTGTGCACTCTAGATTTAAAAAAAAAACGTGGTAGCCGGGATTTAAACCTTCTTCACAAATGTACAGCAATAGAATTAGAATTAAATTCTCTTATATTCACCAAAAAACTTGTTTTCATAAAAATACTTGTTCTGTGGTATTAGCAAAACTTTAAAAACTTAAATCAGATTTTTGAAATTTAGTTTGTCGTTTGTATTTTAGGGAGTTATTAGCTGTTTCAAAACTATAAAAACGCCAACGTCGCATTTTCACTCAAAATTAGCTGTTATAAATTATTCATGCACTTCAAAAAAATAATAGCTAATGTAATTTATAGTTTCAATGAGAGATCTAATTATTAATAACTATTTTACAATTTTATCAACCTTATTAAAAAAAACAATTCGGTAAAATGCGACGTTGGCGTTTTTATAGTTTTGAAACAGCTAACTGCCTAAAGTGCATAAGATTATAATTCGCGTTTAGAATAGTCTTCAATTTAAAGTTTTATTTATTCAAAATTCTATCTTTCCGGAATTCGCTAAAAAAGTACTTTGTCTATCTACACCCACGTAACACAGGCTCTGATGAACTACTCACGTCAAACAATATTTATTTATCCGAAAACTCAAAAGTATATTACAAACGTTTCAAAATAGCATGCAAAACTTGAAAGTATACTACTAAAGTTAGTAAAACATAATTGTGAAAAAAATTTATTATTTCAACAATTTTAGGAAAGATGCTTGGTGATGCACATTACAGCTGTGCCGAAACGCCTGAAGCTTTCAGGTGTGAACTTTGCAATTTTACAACCGCCTTCAAAGTCATTTTGCATCAACACACCCAAAATTTTCATCACAATTCAACAGGAAACGAAACCCGTAAAAAAATTCTAAAATACAAATGTTACAAATGTGATTTTAAAACATTCTCAGTATTATTATGGTTCAAACATAATATTGGAAAAAATTTAGAAATTAGCGAATTTACAGCACCTAAAGCAATTTCGCGCTTTGAATGCACTTATTGTCCATTTATAGCAACCCAAAAAGGGTCGTTAAAATTCCACATTCTTCGTAAACACACTCCAATTGGCGAAATTGAATGGTCACAATGCACACAATGCTGTTTTAAAACCAAATTAAAATCATCGTTAAAAAGGCACATCAAACGCCAACACACCAACACTGAAAATGAAATCAAGTGTGATCTGTGCAATTATGCAACAAATCGCAAAGATAATTTAAAAAGACACAAAAGCTACAATCATTCACCACCAAGCGTTATTTACGAGTGTAAGGAATGTCCGTTCAAAACGAAACATGGGGGCGATTTGAAGCGCCACCACATAAGACACCACACAGCTTTGGAGGCCATAAGTTGGCACCACTGTCAGCTTTGCCCCTATCGTTCAAAAACCAAATCAGACTTGAGGTCCCACATTCGGTTGAGACACGAAGGTGTAAAACACGAAACCAAATTTTCTTGCAATTTTTGTCCCTACAAAACCTCACAACAAGTGTCTTTGAAACGACACATCATCCGACGTCACACCGCACCTGAAGAAGTCCAGTGGTTTGAGTGTGACCAATGCAGCTACAAGGGAAAATGTAAAGAGTATCTCCGTGATCACAAAAACATGCAACACTCTGATAGTAGTGTCAAGAAGTTGGCTTGCAATGAGTGTCCGTTTAAAACAACCGTTGAGGAAGATTTGAAAAGACATATTGCGAAAAGACACTCTTCAAAGAAGTTGCACGAGTGTCCGCATTGTTTTTTTACAACGCATCTTCCATTTTTTTTAAAACGGCATATAGTTATTGAACACACTGAGCCTGAGGACATCAAGTGGTTTCAGTGCGATCAGTGTGACTATAAGGGTAAACTTAAGTATAATTTGACGAGACATATCAAGTCGGTTCATAAAAGTGATGAGACGCCAATGATTCAGTGTGATTTGTGTGAGTACAAGTCGAAGAAGAGGGAGAATGTTAAGAGACACAAGATTAGTATGCATCTAATTAAACAAAAAATTTAGTAGACATTATTTGTTTCCTGAATAGTTGTATTTTTTCGTTTTTTTTATATTATGTTATATCTATGCCGATTTACAGAACATTTTAATTGCAATCAAATTTTAATTCGAGATTAACTTGACATTTGTTAATTCATTTTAAATGGTAAAAGCCGGTTTATATAAAACTTTATTAAATTTTACTTCGTTAATACAAGTTATAACCATGCGAATAGACCATTCAAATTGGTTCAATTTGGTAATTGCGGATTAAATTTATGACGCTTCTATAAACCGGTCCCTATTATTAATGTCGAATTAGTTTAATTCTAAATTAAATTTTAATTTTGCTTTTTGAAAACCGACCCGTAATATCATAAGAATGAAGCAACCTGCTGTAAATAATTATTAATCTTTGTATTTGTTCGAGTCTTGTTATGTTTGACATTACAGTTATTGGCATCACTTATTTATTTTTTGTGTACATATTTGATAATAAAAGTTGGGAACTTATATTTGTATTTTAATTGACCTGACTTGACACCGATGGAGGAGCCAATGATTTTAATTATTTAATTAATTTAATTTCTGGAATACAATATACTATACTTAGTGATGCTGAGAAAAATAGCTGTTGGCACCTGTTGGATTCTAGTGAACCATTAAATAAAGGGTCGACGAAGTTGTAAATTCAATTAAAGGAAAAATAATTTGAAAAATTTAAATCATCGCATCGAAACAGTGAAATTTCCGAATTTTTCAAAAAATCGGCAAATTAGATCGAGAATGGTAGAGCTTATTCACAACGTGAGGTGGCGAACTGACACTGTCAAAAATGACTGAATTTTGATTTTTCCAACTAAATTACCCTGGTTTTTAGTGTAATTATTATAGCACTCCGTTGGATATTACGATACGCAAATGGCGTATCGTAATGGCTTCAGTACAAAACCAAAGTAGAAAAACATTTGTATGTTTTTTGACAATAAAAATATTTTTAAAATATCTCTTAATTCTTTTAATTATTTGTAGAAGTGTTGAACCCAGAACCCAGGAATAATTTGCAAAGCTACGGTTAAGCATCTTATTACTACCCCCGCTGAGACACTTGTTAATCCCTTCTTACCAAGCTTTAAAATTATATTTCAGTTTCTGGAGAAACTCGGTCTCGGCCGTTTGATTTGGATTTGCCTTCAGTATGAAAAAGTCGTTTTAGCAAAAAATTTACAAATCTTCCTTTTGGATAAAGCTAGAAACTTATTTTTTTTGCAAAAGATTCCTTATTAAATGTAAATTCTAATGTATACAACGAGCTTTAGTTTTCACAATATAAAATGGAGAAAATTCTAGTTTTCTTGCAACGTGTCGTGTGTGTAGTGAAATTTTCGAGATGCAAGAAAGTTTTTTATTTAAAAAAAATAGACCCCTACATAATCAAGATGAAATGAGCTCACATGACATTAATTTTGTGATAGTGATAGTGATAGTAGCCGATACTGCAAAAGAAAATACGCTGCGATCTCGAACGACAACTTTGAATTGCAATAATTTGGTGAAAATAATCTGACGTTTCGTATTGAGAAATACCAAACAGTTGTCAAAACTTCCTTACACAGGAGAAAAATCGTAAATTTTAACAGTGTTGAAGAATATCCCATTTCAGTTCATAGTAGAATTTTTCAACTGCACATATGAATTTTTTGGAGTAAAATAAAGCGCAAATTGAGAGCTTCTGTATAAGAAAAGAATGTGTGTTAAACTAATGTCAACGACAAATTTTGAGCCAAGAAAACCCACTAGAAACTCTCAAAAAATGCAAATGCGTTGTTGCAAAATTCTACTATGAACTGAAACGGGATATAGATTGTTTTATAAGGATTAAAAGGCGTTTTGTTCGACGAGAAATTAGATTGAATTGCGAGGCGAAGCGAAGCGTAGCCGAGCTATGCAATAATTGCGAGGCACAAAATCACTTTTAATCCTAATGAAATATGTTATTTTTCTCCAATAGTAGCAAATGATTTAAAAAATCTGTTACTTTTTTTTCCTAGTAAAAAAATATTTTTAATCCGCCGGATTAAAATGGACTCATTGTCTTAGTAACGCGAACTTTTTTTCTTAGTTACAAAAACGTCAATTTTACTTTTCATTAGAAATGTCAAGTTTTAAGACGGTTGGAGAAAAACAAATATAGGTTTCCAATTTTTATTATCATATATTTACACAAAATATAACCAAATTATAAATAGTATTTATTAAGTGGGTAAGTAAATAAGGAAGTTAATTATTTTAACATCAAACAAATTCTATCACTTTCCCAGCATTGGAGCTTGATAAAAAAGTGAAGATAAAGGCAGATACATACGTACTTTATTTACTGATTTGTTTTTATCAGCTTGCAATTTGTCTGATGTTAAGATAATTAGACTTCCTTAACTTTTGTTAAAGAGCAATTATACGAAGATTTCAACAAATACAAAGATTAATTATTTACAGTAGGATGATTCACTGTTATGTTTTCTTTGCATCTACATAACATAATTCTCAACTCGACAACAAATACCTACTGAATTTTTTGTTTAGTTAGATGTACACTAATCTTATGCCTCTTAACATTCGCCCTCTTCTTCGACTTGTACTCACACAAATCACACTGAATCATTGGCGTCTCATCACTTTTATGAACCGACTTGATATGTGTCGTCAAATTATACTTAAGTTTACCCTTATAGTCACACTGATCGCACTGAAACCACTTGATGTCCTCAGGCTCAGTGTGTTCAATAACTATATGCCGTTTTAAAAAAAATGGAAGATGCGTTGTAAAAAAACAATGCGGACACTCGTGCAACTTCTTTGAAGAGTGTCTTTTCGCAATATGTCTTTTCAAATCTTCCTCAACGGTTGTTTTAAACGGACACTCATTGCAAGCCAAATTCTTGACACTACTATCAGAGTGTTGCATGTTTTTGTGATCACGGAGATATTCTTTACATTTTCCCTTGTAGCTGCATTGGTCACACTCAAACCACTGGACATCTTCAGGTGCGGTGTGACGTCGGATGATGTGTTTTTTCAAAGACTGTTGTTGGGAGGTTTTGTAGGGACAAAAATCGCAAGAGAATTTGTTTACACGTTTTACACTTTCGTGTCTTAACTTAAAGTTTGTGTGGCGTCTTATGTAGTGGCGCTTCAAGTCGCCCCCATGTTTCGTTTTAAACGGACATTCCTTACACACATAAATAACACTTGGTGGTGAGTGATTGTACCTTTTGTGTTTTCTCAAATTATCTTTGAGATTTGTTGTATAATTGCACAAATCACATTTGATTTGAACCTTTCCCGTGTTGGTGTGTTGCCGTCTGATGTGTCCCGTTAAGGTTGTTTTAAGTTTGGCTTTATAATCACATTGTTTGCATTGAAACCATTCAATTTCTTCAAGCGGAGTGTGTCTGCTAACGATGTGCAATTGTATGGAGATTTTTTGAGCGGCTTTAAATGGACAGTAAGTGCAATAAAATCGACAAATAGGTTTAGATGCCGTAAAGTCACTAATATCTAAATTTTTTCTAATATTATGCTTCAACCACAACAATACTGAGAATGTTTTAAAATCACATTTGCAACATTTGTATTTTAGAATTTTTTTACGGGTCAAGTTTCTCGTCGAGTTGTGATGGAAATTTCGGGTGTGATGATGCAAAATTAGCCTGAAGTCCGTCTTGAAATTGCAAAGTTCACACCTGAAAGTTTCAGGCGTTTGGGCACAGCTGTAGTTTGGATCACCAAGCATTTTTCCTGAAATTGTAGAAATAATTTTTTGTCATTGTTATGTTTTTACTAACTTTAATAGTATAATTCCAGGTTTTTTTAACACCATTTAAGATGTTTTTATTATAAATAATTATTGTTTGACGTGAGTAGTTCCTGAGTAGTTTAACAGCCTGTATTGCGTAAGTGTAGATGGACTAAGTACTTTTTGTACGAATTCCGGAAAGACAGAATCATTCATTAATGCAAACCTTTTCCTTAGGCGGACTATTCCAAAAATCAATTTTTATCCATTTTAAGCAGTGTTTAAAGTTAAGTCGCAAAAACGTGAATACCTAAGGGCCAATTTCATAAAAACCATTGTGGTGCAAATAACTAACCTACTATATCCCATTTCATTTCATAGTAGAATTTTTTGACAGCGCATTTGAATTTTTTGGGGTGAAATAAAGCTCAAATTGAGAGTTTCTGTATAAGAAAAGAACTCTGTGTTAAGCTAAATCCAAGCGACAAATTTTGAGCCAAGAAAACCCACCAGAAACTCCAAAAAATGCAAATACGTTGTTGCAAAATTCTACAATGAACTGAAATGACAACTCATATAAAAGTTAATGCCAAGAGTACGCTATTTGCACCATAATATTTCTTATGAAAATGAACCGAATATACACAGCATACACAGACAACCCCGCGAATTTGATCCTTATGTACCCCTTCTCTGATTGGTTCATTCAAGATATTTCCAAGTGTTTCGTTAATATTCGTCAAACTTCGTGCTTCACGATTGTGATTAAAGGGAAAAATTGTGAATTTTGGGCTTAAATTTACCTGAGAATGGGTAAAATTTGGTTTTTGCGTCGAATTATACAAAAAAAAGTATCCACAAGGGCTTATTCATCGGTAATGTCATCCGTAAGTAGGAAACTATTAACTGTTTCAAAACTATAAAAACGCCAACGTCGCATTTTACCGAATTATTTTTTTAAATAAGATTGATAAAATTCTAAAATAGATATTAATGGTTAGGGCTCTCATTGAAAGTATAAATTACATTAACTATTATTTTTTTGAAGTGCATGAATAATTTATAACAGCTAATTTTGAGAGAAATTGCGATGTTGGCGTTTTTATAGTTCTGAAACAGCTAATACACGTGTTAACCTAAATATGGAAACACACCAGTGGCGTCGTACCGTATCCTGATTTTCCGCTTTGATACTGAATATTTTTGAATATTTTAACTCTGACGGCATGTCACAAGGTAGGATTAGAAGTATTTTAAATAAGGCAATGTTTTTAAGCTCGAATACATAAAATTATTTCTGAAATTTGTAATGTTTTTTCAACTTTTTGCCCCTTGACTACGAGCTGCCATTGAACAAGGAGTTAGCTTCCTCTTGCCCCTCACTCCTCTTGCCCTATCATGTTGGCTTCAAACTACCTGCCTACAAACTCGCTGTATGGCGTGTCTATCTAGTACAGGCTCTAATATCTCGTTAAAAAAAGCCGGAAGTAGGGATAGTTAGTTAGTGGTAACAACGCTGAAGCGCTGACAAGCAAGCAAAAAAGATGAAATATATTACTGTCTCAATCATTCAAAAACTTTGTTGTTTGCGCATGTGTCTACAACGGTCCAACGGTTCACATTTAAGGCTAGGTTAAACGTATTCGTCTTATGGCGTTTCCAGTGTAAAAGAATTGTGGCTATAACTAAGTCATTTGAAAAGGTATCAACGTCGTTTCAAAACTCAATGTATCTTAGAAATGATATATACAAAATGGCTTTTAGAAAATTTTAAAAAATCTAGTACTTAATAAATTATGGCCACTTAAATAAACACGTTTTCGGACTAAAACACTTATAAAGACACTAAGGCTTCAAAATGAAAAAACTCAAAAAGCAGTCGATAGAGATTTTTATTTCAAACGGCTTGGCATTTTTAGTTTTTTTTTATTATTAAAAATAAGCTTGATATCGTCACAATTCTAATTCATTGGAAGCTCAAAATTTCTCGGGCGATGATTTATAGCAGATGGCTAGACAAATCCGCAGGAAGATTTACAATGGGATCGGGGGGTCTGAGTAACAGACCCAAGAGCAGGTACCTGCCAAAAATGATTAGATTTGTTACGTCTCACTTTCTTGTTAGTCTTGTTCATCAAAACAATAATGACTTTTGTTTTCATTGAAAAAGGAATTTGGTCGGGATCATCAACCAAATCAGAGAAAGTTAAACCATGTAACTAGAAAAGGAATTAGCCGCTTAATAATAATTTAGGGGTTTCAAGTTATTATAATTGGTATTACAATAGGTAACTTGTTTATCTAATATTTTCTTTATCTAGGGCTGGTATTTAAAAAGCAATTTATTTGTGACCACACACCGGGCTAATTTCCTATTACCCCGAAATTGTTAACGTAGATTTCATTGTTTTTAGTTTCTCTTTTTGAAGTCACTTCTAAATGTACCTAATGAAACCCTAATTGATGTGTTTTATTTATTAACTTTAATTCAATACAATATATATTATGTATACTCTTTCCTATTTCCTAAACGATAACGGTTTGGAGCTGTTGTGTTTTATATAAGTTTCAACGGATAAATTGATAATAATGATAATAATTATGAGATTTTAAAAAATTTACACACGACTCCGTTTCGTCAAAAAATGACACCTACACTGTTATTCTTGATAAGAACCTAATTTACACTTTATTAATTTTTAAAATATAGCAAATAATATGCAAAAAGAGAATGTCTTACTTTTCAAGGACCCCAACTGTGTACATGCCAGATTTTGACACTATAGCAACATTTATGACGTCATTGGTTTCTGAACGATGACGTAATTTTTATTTTTGTAAATAACAACTGATACTTTTGTTTACTGTTTTTGACAGTACACTTTTTATCCTTCTAATAGTAATAAAAAAATTAAAATTAAAATTAAGTAAAATAAAAAGATTATTGGCAATTGCATAATTGAAGCTCTTTGAACCTAAAGGTTTTTTTGTTAATTTTCTACTGTATCAGTGACCATAGGTATTTAGAGTGTACTATTCGTTATTACACTTGTATATTATTGATTCTTGTCGTCTATGATACGCATTATACAGAGTCGAATTTTTAACTGGAATAAAATTCATAACTTGGATATAAGCTATTTTTGTGAAAATTCCCGAAACATGTCGATTTTTGTTTTTTCTTGTCCATCACTTGATGTAAATGATTTTTGTTTATTGCTGTCAAAAATGCACAGCCACCTCCAACTTTTTTTTCAAATGTGACAGTATGTCGACTGACACCTCATGTGAAAGAGCACTTCGCAAGCAATACAACGCACTATTTGTTTTTTGAATATTGTCAAGGCCTACTTGATAAAAAAAGTATTACCAGTGGAATAAAATAAAAAATAAAATAAACTAAAAAAATAAAAATAAAATATATAACTTGCACGTAAGCGACTTTTGTAAAAAATGCTGAAACCGGTCGATTTTTGTTTTTCCTTGCGCATCATTTGGTGCATGTGGTTTTTGTTTATTTGCTGTCACAAATGCACAACTTTTTTTTTTCAAATGTAACGATATATCAAGTGGTACCTCTTGTAAAAGGTAATTTCGCAAGTAATACAACGCGCTATTTATTTTCTGAATATTTGCAAACCTGTACACAATAAAAAAATAAAAACCAATTTTTATAAGTTGAAATTAGGTAAATCACACTCGAAATGATGCGAAATGTTAGAAATTTATGTTACTATCGTTATGTTATTTCCCAGGAATGGAACGGTGTCCATTTTAAACATTTGTTGCATTAAATACTGTTCAACTTATAAAATTGGTTTCATTTTTCTATCACGTAGGCTTTGAAAATATTCAAAATAGTGCGTTGTATTGCCAGCGAAGTGCTCTGACACACGAGGTGTCACTTGACATACCGTTACATTTGAAAAAAAAAGTTAAAGGTGGCTGTGCATTTTTGACAGCAGATAAACAAAAACCATATCCACCAAATGATGGGCAAGAAAAAATAAAAATTGACCTGTTTCGGAAATTCTCACAAAAATCGGCCATATTCAAGTTATGAATTTTATTCCAGTTAAAAATTCCAATCGGGCATAATGATTACGCCCGCTAATTTGTACTAATGCTGACAAACAATACTATTATAACATATGTTTTAATAAATATATTATAGTTGTTTATTAACTTTAATTAAGAAAAAAATTAATTCAGTAAACCGAAAAATTGACCATCCAGAAAACCCTTTGAATTAGTTCCTTTTTATCGAGATTTACCTGTATTTTATTATATTTTTACTGTTTTATTAAATAAACACTTCAAATTTGAAATAAAACTGTTGAAAATGAGAAAATCTTGCTGGGGCATACAAATATCAAGTACCTAAGACCAATGTAGGTAGTGTTGTAAATCACAAGTACATCCTTTGTTGTGACATCAGCTTGACCACAGAATAATAAACGCCCTAAGCCGGTCGGGCCGACAGTTTTATGATCGACACCCCGAAAGCGAGTTCGAGATTCCTTTTAACCTAGCCTTAAGTACATTCAAAATGATGTTGTGGGATACAGAATCAATGAAATTATTAAATTCGTCGCGATCCATCGGCACTTTGTTGTATCTTCAGGCGCAGAACTTGTGTCGGTTGAACAAAGGATGAACAAAGATACATTTTTACAGCCGACACACCAAACTTCAAGTTTTACAAGACCCTTTTCGAACTGAGGCTGATCACATTGTGGAAATCCTCAGGTTGAAAAGCGTCGTGTAAAACGCAAAGCTTCGTGTGTCGGGTGTGAAACTGTGTTTTTGTTCATCAAATATATCTCTTGGTTTCTTGTCCAGTACAAGGATGGTTTGAATTTCCCTCCAAGCGATACAACTAGCGCTTTGGTGATATTACCAGTAACCTCAACCTACAATTTGTGGTGGGGACAACAGTGTCGCCAATCTATAACCAATATATATATATATCTATAATCTATGATATAGTATATGGTCGAAGGTGTAGCCATCGAGTACAACTGTCATTTTCACTCTGCAGCAAGTGAGGTGTCGAGGACGCATTTACGCATGTCAGATCTCCTTCATGTTGGGTAGTACTGCAAGTTTTGTAATAAATTTGGGAATTTTAACAAGGCCCTTTCGTATTTCACATTGCAGACGAATAATATTTTCTGTATTAAATTGGCCAGTCAACAGACCGCGATGTTAGGTGCATCTCAATTTTTTTTTATTTATTTATTTTTTTTACTAATGGGAACTTTTAAAATTAATGGAGAGCTTTGATTATATATATCATAAATTACATAGAAAACAATATTAAAAAGTTTTCAAGGCATTGATCTAATTTAAGTTACCAGTGATACGCAATAATAATAATTATTGGAGCGCTGACAAAATTTTACTGTATCGGCCATTTATTTAAATAAAATTAATATTATTATTAATTACTGTAATTAATATTATAATTATAATTATTTAAATTATTTTAATAAATATATTTTATCCGCAAACGTCACAAAACTGACAATTTTGTGACAGAATGTCTCAGGTTAAAGATCTAGTTCTCGGACCACCTTTACCAGACTGGGGTAAAACGTTTTTATGAGATAAAGCGATTTTTACTTTTGTCTGTCATCATGACTTACCATTGTTTTCACTTTCTTGTGTCTTTTGCTGCTTCGCTCAAGAGGTGATGATTCCCTCATTGTGAAACGGGAGTCACTGCACTAGTTAAATTAAAAAATACTCAACACATTCGAAAATCTCAACACAAAAATCCAAGACTGACGTTTGCTTATAAGCATTGTTATGGTAATGATTCACGTGCAAAGCTTCCTGATTATTTTATTCATTTACCTTTAAATTAGTGTTGCTCAAAATTGCTCTTTACTCTTCACCAATACGTTTGCGGATAAAATAGTATATTTTATTCGGAGTAAATGTGAGTTTATGTGGCTCAGCTGAATTATTTGCCTCATTGCATTCGGCAAAATAAACATTCAGCTTCCCCACATCATAAACTATCACATTTACCCCTTATAAAATAATCTTCTATTATGGATTTTCTTAAAACGTTAAGCCCAGTTTTCTCAATTAATTGATTTTGTGGCACATTTTTCCAATGAGCCCCTCAATTATTTGATGTCAAGTTATGCAAATTAATTTAAAGTCATTTCGAATATTGTTAAAGTAATTTTTATTTTTTTTATTTTCATTTTTTAATTGTTAGTGTTATCCGATGATTAATAAATTTTACAAAAATTAATTTTTCTTTACTTTATTATAAAAATATAAATTGCAAACACGATTTAATTAATGTGGTAATATTATACTTTTTCAGACTTGTCGGATTATAAGTCGAATTTAAAAAGTTGTCCAAATAATAAAGCATTTCATAACAGGCAACATTTGATAGAAAAATACTGCTATTGTATGGTAAAACTCATTTTTAAATTTCATTTACATAAAACAAAGACACATACATAGGTGTCTGTAGACACAGACAAAGATAGAACTCAATTAACTTCTAGAAGTAGATTGAATGAACACATACAAAACGTCTACTTTCTAGGGACATTTTTGAAGGTTGGTTAGCGTTACTCGATACCAAATTAGAATCAAGTTTGGGGTCGAAACGAGTTGACCATCGAGCTCGTGCCTTCGACTCGTTACGTATCGTATCGAGTAATCACAGAATCCGCTAGCTGATGGTGTCCGCCATTTGGTCCCAGATGCAACAAAAGTATACAACCAGCAGTACAGTTGAATGTTTTTGTTGCATTACTCGTTAGAAATTAACGTACTCCAACAGCGTATGGTGCTTAATCTATGCAACTAACAATACACTTCATACCAACTTGAAGTGAAATGTTACTAAATGTTTAGGGATTTTTGTTCTTATTGGTATTATTGGCTGTCATTGGGGACTAAATGGCGGACTCAATGGGGTGTGCACTTTTATTGGACGTTTTGTATGTGCGCAGCGTTGTATCTCTTTCTATTTCTGTGTACACAGATGAGTAAAGTGCTATAAGGTTCGATTTTTGCTCCAAAAACATTGATCTTATTTTTTGACTGAGTACTAACGCCTTAAAACGATTTTTCAGTTTATTTTTTTTGTCGATAAAAGAAAAAAATTATTTATTTGTGCTGTTGAAGTTTTTTATTTTGTAGACCGTATTTTAATTCAATACAAAACCATTTTACAATAAAATCAGTTCTGAAAAAAATGTTATATTATTATTATTTATTATACTCGAGATGAGCCCTAGGAAAAACAGTGAAAACGTTGAAAATAAACCCTGAATTCAAGACTTGAATTGAATCTTGAATACTGATCAAAATTATTAAAAATCTTGAAATGACTTGACTGCATTTATTACATGATATTAGCTGTTTCAAAACTATGGAAACGCCAACGTCGCGTTTTACCAAATTATTTTTTAAAATTGGGTTGTTAAAAATATAAAATAGTTATTAATGATGAGATCTCTAATTGAAACTATAAATTACATTAACTATTAATTTTTTGAAGTTTATAAATAATTTATAATAACTAATTTTGAGAAAATGCGACGTTGGCGTTTACATGGTCTTGAAACAGCTAATAATTCCTTAAAGAAATGTTCAAGTTAATAATATACTCTTACTGACAAAGACGTAGACGTTGAATTCTTAAATAAAATCATGAAATAAAAATCCTGTAATGAATCACTTAAACGTCGAAGACGCAAATCTTGACAAAAAAAGATAATTTATGCTTTTCTAGAAGACTTTACATTAGATAATAATTGTACTTGTACTTCATTTATTAGTGGTAAAAAGATTTTTGTTTAGTAACAAAAACTAACAAATAATTAAAAACATTTTTATTGAAATAGACAAATTTACACATGATTTTTTGTAAAATGCCGCCTAAACTTATGCCTCTTAATGTTATCCTTCCTCTTGGACTTATAGTCACACAAATCGCAACTAAACATCTTGGCATTTTCATGCGCCCTCCTCGCATGCCTCGCCAAATCATCCTTAAATTTCCCTTTGTAATCACAACGATCGCATTTGAACCATTTAATATTTTCGGCATCAGTATGTTCTCTTATGATATGTCGCGTCAGATAAATCCTAAACCTCGTCGTAAAAAAACAGTGAGGACATTCATGCAACAATTTTCCTGAAGGGTGTCTCCTTGCGATATGTTTCTTTAACGCTACTGCAGTTGTTGTTTTAAAGGGACAGTGTTTGCAAGATAGCCTCTGTACACTAGTATCAGAATGTTGCATTTTTTTGTGAAGAACAAGATAGTCTTTGCGTTTTCCTTTATAGTCGCATTCATCACATTCAAACCATTCGATTTCTTCACTTCTTTTTTTCACAGCGTCTCCTATATGTTTTATTTTAACGTGCTTTGCCATGTCTTTTTTTACCTTAGCGCGATAAGTGCAGTATTCACAATTGAACCATAGAGCGGCTTCTGGGCCCGTATGTCTTCTCAATATGTGACTTTTTAAGTGGCTTCGAAGTTTTGTTTGAAAAGTACATTCTTTGCACCCATACCAGTAAATATCATTCGAATGTTTATACATTTTGTGCTTTTTCAAATACATTTCTTGTTGCGATTTGAAATTGCACAAATCACAACAGAACCATTCGGATTCATCAGTGACTGTGTGCTTTATTTTAATGTGTCTTTTTAATGACGATTTTAATTTAGTTTTGAAATCACATTGTTCACAATAAAACCAATTGATTTCTTCAATTGGAGTGTGTCTGTTAACAATGTGGAATTGTAATGACACCTTTTGAGAAGTCTTAAACGGACAATAAGTGCATTCAAACCGATACACATTGGTAAATTCATTAATACTCAAGTTCTTTCTAACGTTATGTTTGAACCAGAGTAGTATTGAATATGTTGCATAATTGCACTTGCGGCATTTATACTTTGCAATTTTTTCACTAATCGCTTCATTTTCAACGAAATGTAAGTTTTGGATATGATGGCGCAAAATAAGCTTGAAGGCGGTTGTAAAATTGCAAAATCTACATCTGTAAGCTTCGAGCGTTTGGCCACAAGTGAAACTAGGCATTGCAAAAGCAGCAAAAGCTGTAACTAATAATTTTCGTCCTGAAATTACAGAAATAACTATTTTATTGAATGGTACATTTTTACTAACTATTTACTCCATAAAAGTCGTTTTTAACACATGTTTGTACATTTTAATTTGTATTGATTGTTTGACAGATTGACATATGTTTATTTACTATGCTACGTAAAGCGTAACGTTCGGTCAAAATCTCGAAGCCGCGAATTCCATAAAATCAGAATAAAAATTAACTTTCGCAGCTATTTTAAAGTTAAAAAGTCACCAAAGATCTATAAAAGTGACAAAATGCAGCAATCCTTCCTTGTAGTTTTTCCAAACGCCTAATGAAACATACTATTACAAATGTACTTCACAAAATGTTTACTCTACTAGGGACCGGTTTGATTGGTCTATTCGCGTTGTTAACTTTTAACAACGAATTAAAATTTAGTGAAGCTTTCTATAAACCGGGCCTAGACGTAGCTAAATTTTATTTCAAATTTAAACCTCCGACTATATCGGCACAGTGAAATGCATGAATTAGGCTGGAAGGGTTTAATAACATTACTCGCAAATAAATATAGTTATTCACCTAACGTGTGTGGAAAATACAATTTCCCACATGAGCACTTTGTTTGCGACATTGCGACACGAGCGCAGCGAGGGTTGCATGAAGTGCGAATGTGGGAAATTGCTTTCCAAACAAATTAGGTACAATATTTTTTGTAACGAATCTCTCAAAAAAATTAAAAATTAATATTTTTTGTAATTTACTGTTTTTGCTAATGGGTTGGTAACAGGTCAAACAATAAAAAATTGACAAGAAGTGCCACTTATTATAAAAAAATAATCGTTTCCATCTCAACGATAGCGATACCAACCTATTAAATGTCCCTAGCCATTGTTCCAAAGTAAAATACACCGCAGTGCGGGAAAGTCCTTTTCCCACACGCTGGGGAAATAGCTAGCAAAACGCTATAGGTACAAAAAATATTAATCAGACGACCCTGTCATAATTCGAGTTTGTATACATTTAGTCCGAAGAAATTTTGGAGCAAAATTAATAATGACTAATATTTTTGTATTTGAAGGGTTTATTATTTTGACATGTACACTTTTTTAAATATTCAATTAAGGTCAAGCTGCCCTTTTTTTTCGTTTTATAAAAACAATGCTCACAGTGGAACCACATTCGAAAGTTAGCAGATTTATGTTGACTGAAGCATCCCCTATACTTGCTTTTTTAAAGTCGCAAAGGTGACATCTGTACAATTTGACGTCCTTCAAATGTTCATTTTCTTTGTTTTGAACTCAAATTGCATTCGTTGCACTTGTGAGATCCAGTGCCATGTTTCACATCAGTGAAATAATGGAATGTTTTTATGTTTCCACCGACGGTGCTTCACGAGATACTTATGTGTGTTGGTTTTGTAATCGCATTTCTCACATTGAAACGTTTTGAGATTTACAGTGTGTTTACCAACGACATGTCTTCGCAAGTTGTACTTGTATTTTATCTCGAATTTGCATTGGTGGCATTTGAACCTGTTAGTACCATGTTTGTTCACCATGTGCTTGTTTAATCTATATCTAGAAGTCGTCATTAACTGGCATTGGTCGCATTGGCAGTAATCAAAGTCACACGTCATCGGATGCTTAGACACTTTATGATCTTCTAAAAGTGATTTTGACTTAGATTTATAATCACAATAAGCACAAGTAAGCCAGGGCAGTCTTAACTTTCTCTCTTTATGTCGACTAACTATGTGTTCTTTCAAGGTGGAAATTCTTTTCGCTTTGAAATC
This sequence comes from Tribolium freemani, assembly GCA_939628115.1. Classification (NCBI taxonomy): domain Eukaryota; kingdom Metazoa; phylum Arthropoda; class Insecta; order Coleoptera; family Tenebrionidae; genus Tribolium; species Tribolium freemani. Next base: position 14,468,380 of record OW626788.1, read on the forward strand.
ACAAAATGTACACAGAAGGCGAAAGTTAGGGTCGTGTTTTTGTAATACATGTTGTTTCAAGTTGTCCTTGGATTTGCTCTTAAACGGACAATGCTCACATTTGAGCCACTGAATCTCGGAGCCGTCCGTATGCGAAAGTACGTGATTTCTCAAATTGGAAGAAAGTGTAGTTTTGTAAGCACAATTTACGCGTATACATTTGTAGAATCCTTTTTCCTATGTTTAGTAAAAATTAAATGTCTCAAAACCAAATATTTCGAAAACGACTTGAAATCACATTTGGGACACCTGTAGGTTACGAGTTTGAGGCATTCTGAAGTGTGTCCTTGGACGATGTGATGTCTCAGATGTGACAAAAATGGCGTCTCAAATGTTTCGCATTTGTGACATTTGTAAGATTCAAGGCCACCATTTGAGCAATGAAATGTTTCTTTTTCGATTGTATGAATTGTAAAATGGCTTGTTATCCTGGATAAGAGTTTTGTCTTGAATGTACATTTTCCACATTGGTGATACAGTTCCATTTCGAAAAATAAAAATCTGGAATAAGAAATAGAAGTTACTTTCGAAATATTGTCCTATCAACCAGAAATAAAGATTGTTTCTTCACTAGCCTAAAACTTGAGAAATAGCTTTATGCCAGCTTTATGATACATTTCATACGAATATTTTTAAATAATATGAATAAATTTCTAGTACAAAAAAATAAATTTTTGACAATATTCGGCATTTTTGACAGTACAGCAGACAATTTTTTTTGGTAAAAAATTTGTTCCTTTGGAAAAATGAGTTAAAAAAGTAAAATCCCGGACGAATTGCAAACAAAACCGATGAAAACATTTTTAGTTTTGGTTTCGGCAAAGTCTGAAACAATGCACAAGAAAGAATAATGAGCTGAATGATTGAAGAAAAGTGGTTGGAGCGAATTAAGGATTCATAATTATTTCCTATAACTCCTGAAGGAATTATGACTATCTTTATGGTTACCGTATCTAAGACAATATTTGACTATAAGATTAGTAAGAAATAATAGTATATTATACACCAAGGTGGCGAAGACTATTAGTAGTCTTCGCCACCGTGGTGTATACAGGCTGTAAATGAAATAAGTACATTAATTTTAACTGGTAATAGAACTCGCCAAGACCAAAAATTTCTCCTAATAACTTTTTTTTCAAAACGTTTTAGTTTTTACGTTAAAATTATTTTAAAATCTTACACAATTTTCTTACACGCCACTGGAAACAAAGTTACCTAGTCGACAAGATTACCGTTACCAAGCAAGTTGATGAAAATTAAATTAAATTTATTATTACTTTTCTTTGTTGGAGCATTTCATGAAAGGTTCGTCAATTTGTAGGAGGAAAAAATGATTTTCAAAAATGCAATTTTGAAAAAATGGTACATAGAAAAAGTGTCTTGATGAGTTCTACCACTGGTTAAAATTAATGTACTTATTTCGCTTACATCCTGTATACTATTTTTTCCACTCATAGCTATGAAGTTGACAATTATTGCGTCTCCTAGTCTTCGACATCTTCAACTTCTGTGGCTTTATCAGCCGAGTCACAGCGTTCACCCTCATCGGCTGCATTTCCATCAAACTCATCTTCACGCTAAGAGTTCCTCCTAATACTATCAATGAAACCAGTACTCTAATACGGTTATCAGTTTACCAACAACAGCTACAACCTCCAACTAACACATCGGGTGCAACAATCACTATAACTTACCACAATTGCACTATTGATTATAATTTTGGTAAACAATAATTTGTGTTCATTGTATTAATACTTGTTTAAATACTTGTTTGGATAATCTTCTAACATAACCAACCTCGAGCTCCCGCATCCCGCTATTACGGGACGTCAGCTGTCATTCATTGGTTGAGCGCGAATTTTAAAATAATGGCATTTTTATTCAAATAATTTTATTGTGTTAGGTAATTTCAAACTGCAAATACGTTAAAGACAATCTCCTGGGTATGCAAAATTATGTTGCACAAGTTTTTGTTGAACAACTATCCCTGGATTCTCAAAATATTTGAATTTGTTCATTATTAACCTAAGTTAACAATGGAAAAAATTATTAACCACTAATAGAGAAATTCAACTTCTCAGTTGACTTGGAGACGCAATAATTGCCAACTTCATAGCTAGTAGTGGAAAAAAGTTATTTAGGTATTGTATAACTGTATAAGGGGATAAAATACATGTAAGACGCGTATGCAATACAACGTTTTATCTACAGTAAGACAATAAATCGTAAGACGTCTCCTAGTAGTAGTATCATGACCTAATAATAGACTGGCTGTGGATAACTAATAATACAATGTATACAACTTCGCTAGTTTGTAAACTAGCCAAACCGTTGGCTATTTTAATAGAAAACGAAGTTTCAACTAAAATAGCGGCTAGTTTACAAACTAGTTGGATGGTTGTTTGGTTTATAAACTAGCTAAAATAACCAATGTTTTAATTAGTTGATAAACCTGACCCGGTAATCCAAAATAAAAAGATCTCATAACCTCATTTTCTTTTCTAAGTTTGTCAGCAAGTTGATTAGTTCGTCAACTATTAGCTGTTTCAAAACTACAATCTGTCTATAAATGAAAGTAGTTATTAAAAGTTTGCCGCTTCTTTCAAGAAAAAACGAACAATGTTAGTATATGGAAAAATTGGTCTTACTGGTAGCCTGAGTAGATAAAAATTGGTACTTTTCAGAAAACTCATAGAAATAAAGTGATTAAATGCGGCAAATTCAAATTCCAGAACCACCTAAGATCCTACATTCTTTTAGAAACAGTCCGTATAAAAACGCCAACGTCGCGTTTTCTCTCAAAATTAGCTGGTATAAATTATTCATGCACTTCAAAAAAAATAATAGCTAATGTAATTTATATTTTTAATAAGAGACCTAATCATTAATAACTATTTTACAATGTCTTCAATCTGATTAAAAAAAATAATTCGGTAAAATGCGACGTTGGCGTTTTTATAGTTTTCAAACAGATAATAGCTAAAGCTTTAGATATTTTGCGTTATGAGTGTTATGAGAAGGTATGGTTTTCATATTAGCCAGATAATGCCTTGGAAAACGTATAAACATCCACCTATTTTATCTTTTAAGTAAATTAGCCAAGATTCTTGGGTAGTTTGTAAACTAGCCGCTATTTTAGTTGAAATTGGTTTTCTATTAAAATAGCCAACGGTTTGGCTAGTTTACAAACTATAACCAGCTAATTTACAGTCCAGTCAAGTTTACACATTATATGATGCAAATGTAGGGAGAAACCCAAGTAGAAACCATTATTTTTAATGACCTTCCATAATTCAATATAAGGTTACATACAGAAATGGAAAAAGTATGGAACCATTCTGAAACATGATTTTCTTCATTTTTAACCTAAAGCCCAAATACCTATTTTCATGTATACAGGATGTAAGCGAAATAAGTACATTAATTTTAACCAGTGGTAGAACTCATCAAGACAAACACTTTTTCTATGTACCATTTTTTCAAAACCGCATTTTTGAAAATAATTTTTTCCTCCTACAAATTGACGAACCTTTCATGAAATGCTCCAACAAAGAAAAGTAATAATAAATTTTATTTAGTTTTCATGAACTTGCTTGGAAACGGTAATCTTGTCGACTAGGTAACTTTGTTTCCAGTGGCGTGTAAGAAAATTGTGTAAGAAGTTCAATTTTCATGAACTTGCTTGGAAACGGTAATCTTGTCGACTAGGTAACATTGTTTCTAGTGGCGTGTAAGAAAATTGTGTAAGATTTTAAAATAATTTTAACTCAAAAACTAAAACGATTTGAAAAAAAAGTTATTAGGAAAAATTGTTGGTCTTGGCGAGTTCTATTACCAGTTGAAATTAATGTACTTATTTCATTTACAGCCTGTATATAACTTTAATATTTCTTTAAAAATGATGGATTTTCATTCAAATTTCGACACCTCATTTCACTCCTTTCTAGAACCAATCGTTTTGTGCCTAAACTATGTACCTTACGAAAAAATTAATTATTAGTTCATCATCAACTACTTTAAAAATGTGATCATTTTCAAAAGAATATTTTTTTCGAAATTCCTTTTAGTTTTCGAGTTATTCAAAAAAAATTTTTTTCAAATGGCACCCTACTATGGCAATTTTTTTGGTAAAAGATTATGCTCTAAAAATGACTTCTCATTCAATAATACTGTTTTTGAACCAGTGTTTTTTTAAATAAATTATTAAAGTTGCGTTCCGACCTCATTACGAAGATTTTTCGAACTTGGCCGTAGTGGTTGTATCCATGGATGTTTATGTTTGCGAAAAATTTGACGAATAAAAACATCTATGGATACAACCTCTACGGCTAAATTCGAAAAATTGTCTTACCCCCGGTTTCTTGAACGATTTACCGTTAAAGGTAGAGATAATCTGACTGGTGTTTCTATAGAAATTTTTAAGAATTCAAGAAACCGGGGGATAATGAGCTCAGAACGCAGCTTTAATAATTTATAAAAAAACAATGGTTCAAAAACAATATTATTGAATTAGAAGTTATTTTTAGAGCATAACCTTTTACCAAAAAAAAAATCGCCGTAGTAGGATGCCATTTGAAAAAACAACTTTTTTGAATAACTCCAAAACTAAAAGGAATTTAGAAAAAATTTATTCTTGTAAAATGATCACATTTTTAAAGTAGTTGATGATGTTACATACTATTTAGGTAACATAGTTTAAGCACAAAATGCTTGGTTCCATACTTTGCCCAACTTTGTATGAAAATAATACACATTTAAATTACGTTTTGTTCTAATATTATCAGATGCGAAAAAACAAAAAAGGCGTTTCACTAACTCATAATTATGCTAAGCTCAGTATATGGTTCTGAAATTACACGTTCGCTCGTACTCAAACGAACAATCCTCATTTAATAAGATTTAACCTTTCTGAACTTTATCATTTTTATTAGAGGTAAAGATGTTAATTTTTCCTCCATCACTTCTAAATAGTTAATTATATCCCATTTCAGTTCATAGTAGAATTGCAACAGGGCAACTGAATTTTTCGGAGTGAAAAATAAAGCACAAATTAAGAGTTTCTGTAAAAGAGAAGAATTCTGTGTTCAACTAAATCCCAGCGCCACGTTTTGAGCTAAGAAAACCCACCAGAATCTCTCAATTTGTGCTCCATTTCACTCCAAAAAATTCAAATGCGTTGTTGCAAAATTCTACTATGAACCGAATGGGATATAGTAGAATTTTGCAATAACGCATTTAAATTCTTTGGAGTGAAATAAAACACAAATTGAGAATTTCTGTATAAGAAAAGAATTCTGTGTTAAACTAAATCCCAGCGACAAATTTTGAGCCAAGAGAACCCAAAATTCTACTATGAACTGAAATGGGATATACGAATTACTAATTAAGCACAAATTTGTAGTAAACTTACGATTTTGGGAACCATACAGCAATGAAAAGTGAGGTTATGCAACAATAAGGAAGGATAGTGCCGCCATATTGGCCCTCGCATGGGCCAACTTTCATCCAAACTTATACAGCCAGCAATGCGCCTTTTATGCAGCTAGCAAAAAGCGAATGTCAACAAAAAGTTAAAAATAATAATATTATTAAAAATATTCGTATATGGGATAAGTGCCTTAACAATTGGCATAGTTTTTGCCTTGTGCCTTTTGAGTTTTTTGCTTCCTTTTATCGGTTTGAGTTCGCAAAATTTTTAAAAGCAGAACACGCAAAGAAGGATAACGCACTGTGAGCTAAGCTAAGTTGTACTCAAGATAATTGTACTGCAATGTCTACAACTACTGCTAATACTATGGAATATTGTAGTGAATTACTCTGTATGCCTATCCAGATTTTAAAACAAACACCTAAATTATTTTCGAGAGAAAAAGCATCACTAAAAAATTATGTTGATTATAATTAATATGATTGCTATTAGCTGTTTATAAAAACGCCAACGTCGCATTTTACCGAAATGTTTTTTTAAATAAGATTGATAAAATTGTAAAATAGTTATTAATGATTAGATCTCTTATTGAAAGTATAAAGTACATTACCAATTATTTTTTTGAAGTTCATGAATAATTTATAACAGCTACTTTTGAGAGAAAATGCGACGTTGGCGTTTTTATAGTTTTGAAACAGCTAATAATTAGTAATTACTCCCTTGCAAAATTGTTGCAAATCAACCAGTTGCCACTCCGAGTAATGTCCGATTTATTTTTCATTTTCGAAATTGGTTAACAGGTTTCAGTCTTGTAGTCCTGATGATGTTCAGTAGTGAACGAAACTAGTCGACCTGAAACAATTTTGTTTTACTTACCCGTCCCTGTAATTGGAGCAAGTTTGTTATCATAAAACTGTAAATTAAATTCTAATTCTTAAATAACTATTGTACTCTCATTAAATCAGTTGCAATTTTTATTTATGAGTCACCTTAATTTTTTGCTTACGCACCAACGGAATTCGCTGAACCCAGATTTAGTTCTATTAGTGTGGTGTCGAGCTGTCACAAGTATGATCGTGTAATCTTCTTGATTAAAATGATTATAACTGTTGTAGTGAATGGTCATAGTTATAGTTAGTATAGAAAATGGGTCAAAAGTAACGATAATCCATTAAAATTGGACAAAGAGGTTTTAAAACATCTTCATAAGATGGTTGTACAATACATTTTTTATCATTTTAGTTATAAGTTACAATAATGGAAAGTGCCTTGGTCTATGGTACTTGTGATCAAGCACTCGAAAATTTTAAGTGCAACTTCTGTGATTTTAAAACAAATTTCAAAGTTATTTTGTGTTATCACACCCGAAACATCCATTACAGATTGGATGAAGAAACACATAAAAAAGTCGCAAGGTATAAGTGCCACATGTGCAGTTACAAAACCCACTCAATTTTACTATGGTTCAAACATAATCTTCGAAAAAACTTGAATATTAGTGAGTTTACGAAAGTCTACAAATTTGAATGCAGTTATTGTCCGTTTAAAGCAGTCCATAAAGTAACAGTACAACAACACATCGTTAATAAACACACTCCGTCTGAAGAAATTAATTGGTTCCAATGTACACAATGTGACTTTAAAACTAAACAAAAGGCAAACTTTACAAGGCACATGAACACTAAACACACAATTGTTGATGAAAGTGTGTGGTTTAGGTGTGATTTATGCAATTACCAAACGCAACATAACAGCTATTTAAGAATACACAAAAATTACAATCATTCGCAAAATATATCCATGCATGAATGTACGCAATGTGCGTACAGTACTAAACATCCCAGTGACTTGAAACGTCATATCATAAGCCAACACACTGCTGTGGCAGGTATTAAAAAGGCAACAACAAATCAAACCCAATTAGAAAATATCTGGCATTGCGAGCGATGCCAGTTTAAAACCAACCGAAAGTCATTCTTGAAACAACACATCAATAGAAAACACACCACCATTGACAAAACGCAATTGCTAAGTTGTGATTTGTGCAATTTTCAAACGCTAGAGAAAAAGAATTTGACAAGACACAAAACTTATAATCATTCAATTGATAAAGTTACATACAAGTGCACAAAATGTTACTTCAAGACAAAACACCAAGCCGTCCTAAAACGCCATGTTATCCTACTACACATGACACCAGATGGTGCCCAATGGTACAACTGTGAGCATTGTACGTATCGTACCAAAATAAAAGAAGATCTCGCCAATCACTTCAAATCACAACATGTAACAGAAACGCCGAAACCTTGGCGAAACAAAACCGAAATCAATTGTGACTTGTGTCCTTACAAAACCCTCAATCGAAGTTTGCTTAAAAAACACATCGAAACACGTCATACTGATCCTGAACAAATCCAGTGGTTTTATTGTGATCAGTGCGATTACAAGGGAAAACGCATGACTTATCTTAATCTTCACAAGAAAATGCAACATTCTGCTAACACTGTTAAGAAGTTTTTGTGCAGTAGTTGTCGGCATAAAGCAATAGACCAAGAGGCTCTGGACAAACACATTGCCAAACATCACTCTTCTACGAAATTACAAGAGTGTCCTCATTGTTCTTATACGACAAGGTTTCCAACTTCTCTGAAACAACACATAATAAGGCTACATACAGACATTGGAGATATTGAGTGGTTCAGGTGCAATAATTGTGACTACAAAGGAAAATTGAAGCGAGATTTGATGAAACATATAAAAAGTGTTCATGGAAATGGAGGGGAGAATAAGGTGTTTAGTTGCGATTTATGTGCATATAAGTGTGCAAGGAAAGATAATCTTAAAAGGCACAAATTTAGTATGCATTTCTAAATTTTTTGTCACTATAGTTTGATATGGGATATGTATATTTTTTTCATTAAATAGTTTGTTATTTTTGTTCTTTAAAAAAATAATAGCCAAATGTCCTGGTTCCTGGAAACATTAAAATTACTAATTAAACTTACTAAAAAATATGTAATTAGAGGCTGTTCCATATCTGGTGGCGAACTGACAGTGACATAAAAGACTCTTGAAATCATAGATAATATCTTCAATGCACCCACTTGGTTAAGATAATGAAATACATGGGCGTGCATTTTTTTACACTTCGTTTTTGTAATAAAAAAATACCTTGTTATGCGTACAAATACAAATAAGTACAGGTACAGGGGTCTATAACTTTTTTGCTATTTAAAATATTGCCATGTCCTTTTCGTTATCCGATAGATCGACTTAAAGTCCACAAACTAAAAATATTTTTATTATACACAGGCTGTTGTATACAGGGTGGTGAATCATAGTTATATTTTTTTTATGGAACACCCTATATATTTTTGCATATTTGGATTTTACACAAAAAAATAATGTAACTTAAATAATATCGAGCGTTCAAATAAAAACCTGGGCTCAGGAGGCTGTGGAATCTTCTTTTGTTTTTTAATTTTCCAGCGTAGAATTTGACATTACGAAATGTCAATATTGTCAAGCGAAAATCTCCTTTGACTTTACTTAAAAACCTGCTAAAAGTTAAAACAAGCGCCACAGCAGAAATGCGCAGTGACCCAAAGCAGCCATAAATCAAAAATTTGGGTGGGAAAAGATCTAACCTCAAATCTTTTTGACATTTCATAAACGATAAATGACTGCAAACAACTATTGCCGGATCCGGTTACACTGTTCCCATGTTCAAATTTAAAGCACTGCCAACTGGGCCAAGATTTTTAAATGAACGCACGATATAATAAAATAAATAAATATATAAATAAATAATAACTTAAAATAATAACTTTATGAAAACTGTTATGGGTCTATCTCTTTTCACTTCGGAATTATTCAACTTTTCGTTATAAAAAAGACCAATTTTTGAAAAATCACTGCGAAGTGTACTATGAATATTTTCCGATAAATTTGCAACAGAAAGACTCAGAGTAGCCTGCAGTTTTAGCAATAGTCGACTTTTACTTGAAACACGCAGATAATGTACAGGGTGTACCAAAACGCAAAAAGTTGAATAACTAATTTTTTTCAAATGGAACACCATATATTTCTTCACACGTGTGCATAGCATTTTTTATAAGCTTTCTAATGATATGCGGTTTGTAAAGAAAATTTGAAATTTTTCTTAAAAAATTCAAAAAGAAATTTTTCTTTTTTATTTATTTTATTATTAATTCTTGATGAGTGAAATTCATTTATGTATCAAGTAATAATTAGATTACTAATGCAATTAGTCACATTATTAACCATAAAAAAATAAATTACCATTTGACTTATTAGATTCTAAGCTAACAAATTTTCTTGCATTAAAATAAATTTTTTTGAAAAATCTTGAAAAATATTTTAAATTTGCTATGCAAACCCCATACCATTAGAAAGCTTATCAAAAATGCTATCGATACATGAAAAAAAATGTATGGTGTTCCATTTGAAAAAAATTACGTTATTCAACTTTTTGCGTTTTGACACACTCTGTATATTATCTGCGTGCTTTAACTAAAAGTCGACTATTTGCTAAAATTACAAGGTATTACAAGTTTTTCTGTTGCAAATTTATCGGAAAATATTCATAAGCGACTTCGTAGTGATTTTTCAATTGTTGGTCTTTTTTATAACGAAAAGGACTAGGCACACTTCTTATGGGAAATTAAGGACCACTCAAATTGAATAATTTTTATATTAATCGATGCGTCTCAATCTAATGTCTCAAAAAGCTGAACAATTCATATCATTGCGCCAAATGTGTTTGTTAAACATTTTTGACGTTTTTTCCAAAGAACTCTTTGCAAAAACACTTTTTTCTTAATTTTAATCAGCATGTAATATTCGATCATATCATGTGATACATCATTATTGTAATCAGAAACTAAGAGTTTTCAAAAATACAAATGTCAGATATGGCATCCATAAGAAAAACCAAAGTTGAGTGTTGCAACTCTGACATCAAGAATGCCTTGGAAAAGGCAATGACAAATTTAGATTTCTTGTAAAAAAGTGCCTGAAGAATGTCCTACTTAAAAAGTCAAGTTTTTTTGGTTTTCGCTTAAAAAAATAAAAACAAAAATTACAAAATTTTGATTTTTTTCAATAATTCAAAAACTAAAAATGACATCAAATTTTCTTTCAGGTAATTGTTAAGCATAAAAATGCACAAATTTGCCCTAATTTGACCGACCTCGTATCTCTTATAATAACTGAGATTCCCATAGTGGAGCTCGAAAAACGGACACCCTGTATATTGTTGCCAAGGCCCTCAAAAAGTTACGAATTTGTTTCATGCGATTTGAACTTAAAATGTTTTTATAGAAAAATAAATCACTCGAGTTTTTAACCCGTTTAAACTCGGTTACAAATATTAGAAATGAAGTACAAACTAGCCTGTGCGGGAGTGATTCAACTTAAAAACAACACCTAATTGTAAAGATACAAATTTGTTTGTTATAAAAATTCAATTTCAAATTTTGTGTTCACGCGCTTGTTGGAACCGCTCCGCTTCAGACATTTTCAGTATAGTTCAACCTTAAAGAAAATAGAAATAAGAAATATTTTTAAAAGTCCGTTGGAAAAGCATGCAAACTATTATTAATAAACTTGTTTAGCTTCAAGTTGCTGACCTATCTCAGTAACTCCACCGATTATAGTCCGTACTGTTATCTGTTACCCTTACTGTTCTGTGGTCCATAGTGTGATTCACTTATGTGAATTCGTTAGAGGTTATTGGATTTTCACGTCAAACGATAAGTCTGAAAATACGTTCATAAATAAATACAACAATTATAAAGGCATAATTTTTATCACTAATGGTCAATTATTACTTGAAAGTTAATAATGGAAGTTAATTTACCGTTTGGAGAAATGCGATACTGTCGTGTGCTCGAAAACTGGAGGCTTTCAAGTGTAAATTCTGTAATTTTAAAGCCGGTTTGAAGCTTCTTTTGCATTATCAATTATCAGTTATCAGAAAAGTGAAAAATATTTTCAGTGTTCACAATATAACAACAAAACTGCTGTAAAAACAGCATTAAGAAAGCATCAAAGTAAAACACACAATTTCAAAAAATTAAGATGATGCAAAGTTTGCAAATTAATGTTCAACAGCGCATTAAAGTTTAATTGAGCTTTCTAACTATAAACCGGCCCTTAAAGTTTTAACTTGTGAAAATTCTGAAGCATTTCTTATAATAAAGCCTAAAAGTAACACCCAGATCTTTAATAAGTTGCTCGAGAAAAAGGTGATTAGTTATTATTATACAAAACGATAAAATTTCGTTTTGCCATAAATTAAACAGTGGATAAATTTGCATTTTACCGTTTACGTTAGAATTAAGGAAATATTGTGTAAATAAACCACCACTTGAAATAATTGAGAAAAATCCATTTTTTTTGTAACCTTCATTAAAATACGTTAGATTAAAATCTGAACCCGGATTCGGATTCAGAGAAAACTTAGTTTACAACCATAATAAAATGAATTCAAAAAAGCTATAATAAGTCGTTTTCTAAAATGTTTGATCTTATGGGATTACTTTATCAAGTAATGAAATTTCAAATTACAACACCGATACATAATGGATAAATTTATTGACACAGCTATTATCAATTTCGCTAAGACGACTATTAGATGAATTAGAAGAAAAAAATCTGGTGTGGAAATTTTCTTGGATAACAACTAAAAGGAGGAGACATATGTTAAATTGTAACAAGACACACTACTATGTAATTATTTTTTAGATGCTTGTTATTTTTAATTAAACAAGATGTATATCCCATTTCAGTTCATTGTAGAATTTTGCAACAAGGCATTTGCATTTTTTGGAGTATATAGCTCAAGGCCGTTATACCTTTATTTTCGTAATTACAAGGACACTCCGAGTGTTGTCCAATTTCTTTTAATTTTGGAAACTAATTAAAAGATTAAAAGTTTCAGAATTGTAGTCCTGATGGTTCTGATGATGTTCAATGGTAAACGAAACTAGTCTGCTTGAAACAATTGGCTATCCTAAAATTGTGTATTAAATTGTAATTCTTAAATACCTACTCATTAAATCATCAGTTCTTTGAAGTTGAAATTTTTTAATTTTTATCTTAATTTTTTTTTCGGTTTCGCACCAACGTGAATTCGCAGAAACCAGATTTAGTCCTATTAGTGTGGAGCTGTCACAAATGTTGATCCCAATTTTTCCAGCCAAAAGTAACAAAATCCATTCAAATTGGACCATAGAATTGGACAAAGAAGTTTGAAAAGATCTTCATAAAGTGGTCATAAAATACAATTTTTATCGTTTTAGTTGTAAGTTAAGATAATGGAAAGTGCCTTGGTCTATGGTACTTGTGATCAAGCCCTCGAAGATTTCAAGTGTAAATTTTGTGATTTTAAAACAAATTTCGAACTTATTTTGTATTATCACACCCGAAACATCCATTACAAAGTGGGTGAAGAAACACATAAAAAAGTCGCAAGGTATAAGTGCCGCAAGTGCAATTACAAAACCCACTCAATTTTGCTATGGTTCAAACACAATCTTCGAAAAAATTTGAAGATTAGTGAGTTCACGAAAGTCTACAAATTTGAATGCAGTTATTGTTCGTTTAAAGCAGTTCAAAAAATATCATTACAATTCCACATCCGTAATAGACACACACCGTCTGAAGAAATCAATTGGTTCCAATGTACACTATGTGATTTCAAATCTAAACTGAAGACAAGCGTAACAAGGCACATGAACACTATGCACACAATTGTTGATGAAAATGTGTGGTTTAGTTGTGATTTATGCAATTACCAAACGCAGCACAACAGAAATTTAAAAAGGCACAAAAGTTACAATCATTCGCAAAATATATTCACGCATGATTGTACGCAATGTGCGTACAGTACTAAACATCCAAGTGACTTGAAACGCCATATCGTAAGCCAACACACTGCTGCGGCAGGTATTAAAAAGGAAACAAAAAATCACACTCATTCAGAAGACATCTGGCATTGCGAGCTATGCCAGTTTAAAACCCATCGAAAATCATTCCTGAAACTACACATCAATAGAAAACACACTACCATTGACAAAACGCAATTGCTCAGTTGTGATTTGTGCAATTTTCAAACGCTAGAGAAAAAGAATTTGACAAGACACAAAACTTATAATCATTCAATTGACAAAGTTACATACAAGTGCACAAAATGTTACTTCAAGACGAAACATCAAGCCGTCCTGAAACATCATGTCATCCTAATACACATGACACCAGATGGTGCCCAATGGTACAACTGTGAGCATTGTACTTATCGTGCCAAAATAAAAGAAGATCTCGCCAATCACTTCAAATCACAACATGTATTAGAAACGCCGAAACCGTGGCGAAACAAAACTGAAGTCAATTGTGACTTGTGTCCTTACAAAACCCTCAATCGGCGTTCGCTTAGAAAACACATCGAAACACGTCATACTGATCCTGAACAAGTCCAGTGGTTTTATTGTGATCATTGCGATTACAAGGGAAGACGCATGACCTATCTAAATCTTCACAAGAAAATGCAACATTCTGATAACACTGTGAGGAAGTTTTCGTGCAGTAGGTGTCGGCATAGGGCAATAAACCAGGAGGGCCTGGACAAACACATTGCCATAAATCACTCGTCTACGAAATTGCAAGAGTGTCCTCATTGTTTTTATACGACGAGGTTTCCAACGTTTCTGAGACAGCACATAATTAGGCAACATACAGACATTGAGAATATTGAGTGGTTCAGGTGCAATAATTGTGACTACAAAGGAAAATTGAAGGGTGATTTGATTAAACATATAAGAAATATTCATGGAAATGCAGGGGAGAATAAGGTATTTAGCTGCGATTTGTGTGGATATAAGTGTGCGAGGAAAGATAATCTTAAAAGGCACAAGTTTAGTATGCATTTCTAATTTTTTTTTGTTACTAGATTAGTTGAGTATTTGTTGTATGGTGTATGTATATTTTTTTTAAATTAATAGTTTGTTACTTTAGTTCTTTTAATAAAATAATATCCCCAATTCCCAAAAGTCCTGGTTTAAAATGGTAACATTTTCTCAAGTAGTAGGTACTTTTCCTTCACTTAACAATTTCAGAAAATGTTACCTTTTTACACTTCATATTTGTTATAAAAAATTCGACGGCAGTTCCTTGTTACGCATACAATAACTGTTCCGGGGATAGATTGGACTTTTTAAAATATCCTGCTGGAGACATTAAAATTACTAAAACTTATTAAAAAATTATGTAATTAGTAACTAACTACGAAGGTGGAAAGGAAGGAGGAAGATATTTTTCGATTATTTTAAGTGGGCCGATCCCGACTGTACTGCAATGCCGGGCCAACCCGCGACGGAGGTGGAGCAAGCCCCTAGCCTCCGTCAATTTCCAAAAATCAGTTTAATATACTGGCCCCGCATGCGGGGCGTATCAGATATTAAGCTGATAAGAACAGATACTACACTTTGATCTTAGCCATAAGGCCGAGAAGCGATAACGAACAACTGGCCAGAAATAAATTTATCTTCACACTGTACGTTTAAGCGTCGGGAGTTACAGACGGTGGCGCCACACGGGAGGCACTCTAGTACTTGCTATTTTCCGCTCACAACAACACCTTTTATCTACGACTAATATACATATAATGGAAGTATTATATTTGTGGTTTTTGAATTATAATGCCATATAATATTCCCTTAGGAAATAATGACCAGGAAATAATAGTCATTATTACCCAGGGCCCCCGCAAGCACGTGTGCAAAGCGTGCAATGCACGTGGGCGGCATCTCCAAGGGGCGGCAAATGGCCACTTTAGTTAAAAAAAAATAAGAAAAAAAAATTAACTGCATGTACACAAAATTAAGATTTTAAGCTTTTAATGCACAAAAAATATACATTAGATTAAAATTTCTAAATAAATTTTGTTCCTTTTGATTTAAGCCATTCAAGGCTTCTAGGAAGCGCGATTGTCTGCGTCCGCATAACCACTTACCACGGGCTGCCCAGCCGTCTTAATATTTTCCTGTAATTTCTGTGACAATTCTTAGGATAATGCCAGCCAGTAAAAACTCGATAAAAATCATTGATTTTATAGAAATATTTATTCCTGTTCGTACTCTCATTGCTTTTAGTGCGAAGTTTCTTTTCATTTTTTTTTTAAACGTGTGTGGGTCAAGTTTCTTTTTGGCGAGTTAGTGGTAGTTTGGATTAGAATATTAGAATATTAAATAAAATGGTAAATACTTATTTTCATCTTATCTTAGTTATTTTTTATTTATAATATTATTAGGTATTATTAGAGCTGTTTTTAAAGTGGCAACTTCAATTTTTATTTTTTGCCTTTGTTAAATTGTATTAGAAAATTTAAAACAATGGAATATAATCCATTCACGATTGTTTTAAACACGCAGCAAGCCTAGATATATTTTTGTTGGGTTGGGTTCAGGTCCTGTCAGGTACTGTCTTTATGACGTTTTTTTTTGTCAAAGATTCGCCTTGTCAGTTTAATTTTTCTTACTTTAAATGCCGAATGCAATTTCTGTTAATACGGATACGTATATCAAAAGGTGTTTTGAGGAATACCATAAAGACAGACCGGACCTTTTTACCTAATGATAATGAGTAGAATAACAATAAATAACGAATTCAATTATTAATTTAAAAAATGAAGAAGACTGACAACAGTGCTTGGTTGTCATGAATTATAACCTAAAATAAATTTCTTATGACAACTCACAGTACTGCCAAATAAAATGCCAAATTTTCATAGGTAGTCCGAATTTGAAACAATCGTAAACGGTGTATAGTTTTTCGAGAAACTAGATATTATGGTCAATCATTTGAAACTTTTTGGACTATTTCCGGATTCTAATGACTTTGGTCTGACCTGACCCGACCCTCTTACTGATCAATCATTGTTCAAAGGGCGCCAAATTATGAAATTGCACGCGGGCGGCTTATGACCACGCGGGGGCCCTGTTATTACCGCTTGCTCTCCAATCACAAAATTTCCCTAATAATAAATAATTACTACCTTGGCAACAAAATACACAAACTCAAAAGTGTCATTGTTAAACGCGTAGTGTTTGTGAATTTTTACAAATCTCTTAGTGTAGGTAAAGTAGAGTATACTACTCGCATTATTATAATCGGCTATTATTCCCTCGGAATGTTACCCGCTTGCGCTATGCGCTTTCTTCGTAAATATTCCTCGGGAATAATAGCTATCATTATTGACTCGTTAGAGTCGTTTTCACATCTGGGTGTCGATTCTAATTCATTGCGACTGGAAACAGCAAGTCGAGTCGAAATCTGATGACGTCAAAGCGACTTGCCCTACGCGACTGTCAATATTTCGACAGTCGAAATAATCTGTCCACGTTTAGTGAGGTTATGTTTAATTTAAAAAAAAATCAACACGTTCAAATAAAATAAAAATACTTTTGACCGTGACACTGTTTCTAGAAAAAATAATTAGGGTCAAAATTTTTCCTACCTCAACACCCTGATTCACTACAAAGAGCCGGACCAACATTGCACGTAAATTTGTAAATAAATAATTAAAAATAATTATGTATTTTATTTAAAAACATTATTACAATTTATTAAACACTTTTGCTTATAAAGTCCCAATACTAATTATTTTCAACCAAAATTTATCAAACGCCTAACAAAAATTGTATTTTTCTTTTAACTATTGGTTTTCTTCGCACTTTTATCACTAACGCCGTTGAATTTCTTTTCTAACATTCTCAAACAGAATTTATTAATAAAACACACTTAAATAGTGTTAACACAGGCAATTTTGAGTGCAATCCACCTTGCACATAACCAACTTTAACATAACCACCAAACGTCAAATTATTTCAAGTCGAAATCTTTACTCAACATGTATGGAGCAGTTGAGTTTTATTTCGACTTGAAAAGGGAATTGATGACGTCACAAGCGCTTGGCGTTCGCGCCACCAGATGGCTCCACGATCACATTGCGACAGTCGAAACCCTTTTCGAGTCGAAATATTGGTTTAGAAATGGTTTAGAATCGACACCCTGATGGCAAGAATAAAACAATGTTGAATGTCACAAAATCAACTTGTCAGTGTCAATTTTCTCATGAACGTTACAAGTGGGAATAATTTTAAGCTTCAATAATTCAGCAAAAATGATTATAACAATTAACAACATTTTATGTTTTGATAGAAAATAACATAGGTATTCAAGAAAAGTCTATTCAAACTAATAATTAATTAATTTAACATCCAAAATTACTGTTTTCATCATTATTTTCACCAAGGTTTATAATTAGTTCTGTAACTATTTCTTCTAGATGCCGTTCATTACTTAAATAATTATCTTCATTTGTCGTTACACGCTTACACATAAGTTCCCAAATTTTGGTTTCAATACGAATTTTTCTATTGTTTGGTTTTAGCCCATTTGAATCCAATTCTTCGTAAAATTCTTCTAAGAAACAGCGTACTGCCTTCCCAGCCAAGATCTTCCTTTAGTTCCTTATTTAAATGTTCGGCAGTTCCTCGACATTTTGTCGTCAAGTGAAAATTATAAATAATGTTTCTGAATTACTCAATTCAAAACCCTCCAAATTAGTAACTGTAAATTTTCTATGCCGTTTTGTTGGTGAACATTTCACAGGAATTCCATCGTTAATTTCGGCAGAGTCCGTCCTTTGCTTCAAGATCCATTCAATCATTCGAATCGGCACTTTCGTGCATTCGGAAACATGTTTTTTTTCTCATCCATTTCCCCCCAAAAAAATTCTTTGCATAGTCCCAGGTATGACACACTATTTCCCGAGCTTGGGCATGCATGATCTTCTTACCACTATGTGACATTTTCTAATAATTAACAAACGTCTTTGGAAAAATTGACACTGACAAGTTTTATGACATTGTTTTGTTTTCGCCATCAGATATGAAAACGACTCTATAATCTACCACAGATAATCTACTATTATTATAGACTTTTAAATGAACAACATGTGCTACCTAAAAATACAAATGACACAGGAAATGACAACTGTGTAACAATCTATGGTAACAACTCGTAACAACCTAACAACCAATTAACTATTATGATGATTATACAGGGTGTAACAAAAAGATGGGACAACAGGAAATCAGAGATTCCTTATAGTTGAAAATAGAGCGATTTAGCCCAACTTACCTGTACCTCTATACCAAGTTGGAGCATTTAAAAGTTAAAGGGCAGCAAAATTCAATAAATACAGGGTGTCCCACCGAAAAGGGCACCCCCCTCGTAACTTTTTTATTTTTCAATTAATCTAGGCGATATTAAAATTACACTTGTTAGCACTGAAGGTTCACATTTTGGAGTAACTACTTTTTTGGGGGGGTTTATCGTTTATGAGATAAAAAATTAATAATTATGAAAAAAGGTATAAAACCTTTAACATTCACATTACTAGAAGAAGCCAGGTTACATTAACGTATTGACAAACTTTGTTTTAACAGAAGTCATTCAGATACCCTCAAATCTTTTTTTAAAAATCTCGCCAAAAATCTTTTTTTTAGTGCAAAATATCGTCGTCTATGGAGCGGTGTTGTGAGATTGTAAAAGCTACCTGTAAATTTATACTGCCACTCTGACACTGAAATCTCAAAAAATGTTGTCTAATCAGGATTGTGTCTTACAGGAAAATAAATCCTTTTAGGTTTAACCACTGAGCTTGTGTCTTCAAATAATTGGACGACTTTGCGGACTTTTTTCAAAGAGTAACGCACGTCTGGAAAGCGCTCTTCAAGGACTCGCGTTGTGAGTCGTAGATTTCTGCCACATTCACCGTAGACTAGAATGATTTCTCGCTTTTCTTGATTTGATAACATTTTTGAAATTAGTTGTCAACAGTAGTTGTTAACAGGTTGACAAAATCTTACAGGTAATTGTTTGCAGCAATCTCACAACACCGCTCCATGGACGATGATATTTCACACAAAATTTTCATTTTTTTTGAGATTTTTAAAAAAGAATTTAAGGAAATTTGGATTACTTTTG
Organism: Tribolium freemani; assembly: GCA_939628115.1. Taxonomy (NCBI): domain Eukaryota; kingdom Metazoa; phylum Arthropoda; class Insecta; order Coleoptera; family Tenebrionidae; genus Tribolium; species Tribolium freemani. Next base: position 14,487,920 of record OW626788.1, read on the forward strand.
TTGAAACAAAGTTTGCCAACACGGCAATGTAACATAGCTTCTTCTAATAATATGCAATTTAAGGATTTTGCATCTTTTTTCATGATGTTTATTTTTTTATCTCACAAATGGTAACTCCTGAAAAGAAATGGTTACTTTAAAATGTGGACCTTTGGTCCAAACATGTATAGTTTAAATTTTGTTCGAATTGATTAATAAATAAAAAAGTTATGAGGGGGGTGCCCTTTTCGGTGGGACACCCTGTATTTTCGTTTTTTTTAAATAACTTTTTATTGGATTATTCACTTCTAATGAAATTTGGTAGAAGTAATTTGCCATCAAAACTACATGTTTTGGTGCTATTTCTTTTGTTTTTCTGTTATTGTAAAGTATACTTACTACTTACTACTGAACACATTTTAAGATAAATTTTTGTTAAACGTTATCCGAATCGTGTAATTCTTTTTTTTAACTGAAAGACCTACTCTTTTTGAATAACTTTTGTAACTTATAAAATTTTTGTATCCGCCTCGGTTTTGGAGTAAAAAATATTTATGTCGCCATGTCAAAATTTCAGACGTTCGCCCATTCATTATTATTGGGTTTTAAATTAATTTTTGTTATTTTGGCTTTGGTTCCTTTATGTACGTGTACTATGTCAGATAACAATAATGTAATTAGTTATTAATTTAAACTAAAAAAGGCATTTTCTCACAAAATTGTGAATTTCTAAAAATCCTTTCATTTCCACCCAACACAACTAATTAAAATTTACACTGTCGTTATGGAAAAATTTTTAATTACAATTATAATAAGTCTATTAATTGAATAATTAAATTTAATAATTAAATGCATTTTTAAAAGCAATAATAATAATTGACGAAACGTCCAAAATGTTGACACTTCTACATAAATTATTTTTTTATTTTAAAATCAAGGCCAATACAAAATTTTTATAAGACAAAAAGTGTTCAGAAATCAAGGGTCTTTCGAATAAAAGAAGAATTACACCATTAAGATAAGGAATTACAGAAATATGTTCTAAAATGTGTTAATAGTTGTTAGTTAAGTACCATGCGATCATTTACATTTATATATCCCATTTCAGTTCATAGTAGAATTTTGCAACAGCGCATTTGAATTTTTTGGAGTGAAATGGAGCACAAATTGAGAGATTCTGGTGAGTTTTCTTAGCTCAAAACGTGGCGCTGGGATTTAGTTGAACACAGAATTCTTCTCTTTTACAGAAACTCTTAATTTGTGCTTTATTTTTCACTCCGAAAAATTCAATTGCACTGTTGCAATCCTACTATGAACTGAAATGGGATATAATTAGAGTAGGCTTTGTCAGTTTTTTAACTTAGATGAAAACGCCGATTGTGATAATAAATCAAGCTGAAGAGTTAAATAATAATGTTTTAAACGGTAATACTCAATTATCACAGACACAAAACCGCCCACTTTAATTATAAATTCAAATGATCGCATGGTACTTTACAACAGAAAAACAAAAGAAATTGCACCAAAACATGCGGTTTTGATGACAAATTATTTGTAGCAAATTTCATTAAAATCAAATCGATTATTTCATTTATTGTAGAAGTTACTAATAAGAAATGAAAATAATTTTTGAACTTTGGCGCCCTCTAACCTTTAAACTGTGCAACTTGGTTAAGTTGGGTCACGGCCTCCTAGATTGATAATAAACTTTTACGTCTCTTATTATACGGCCCGTCGCGTTGTTGAGTTTCAGGCCAAAAAGCAGTTTTAAAGTGGGCGCTGACGTACGGTGCATTGTTGGTTGTCTAACTCAAGGCATTTTATAATAAATTTTGATACAGAATATCAGTTTGCTGAGTTTGTTTGTGAGTATATCAGTGATGAGATAAAATCAGGAAATAAAACAGACATGTTTTATGTTCAACATTAGCAACTAAGCATTTTTGCTTCTTTTTCAGATTGATTTAATTTAAGATGTTGTGAATTAAATATGAACCTATTATGTTTTTAAGATAATATCAGTATTCTTTTTTGGTAGACTTGGAAGTACTTTAAAGGCTTACATATTCCACCAAAGCAGCAAATCTTCCACTGAGATACTTTACACCTCCTCTATCCTGCTGATTATACGTTAAATCCAAAGAGGGCAATTTTTTCTTCCAGAACAATCACGTAGTTGGTATAGTTTTCGCATTGTAATGCTTTTTCAACCTTCATTACTAAATTTCCGCATAAAAATGCACCTGAAGCCAATAAACGTCGTTTGCTTGAATAATAAATGAATTTGCAGTAAAATGTTTGTTGCACACCAAGAAATCATCTGTTAAATTTTCACCATCTGTAGATAAAACTGAGGATAGAGGCTTTTTAATTTTCGGTGATACCCGTGTGTTCAACTAAAATTACTTTCTATTTTAAATGTAAATCAACTTCCTGGCAAGTTGTGGTAAGAAATATTGTAGTTTTCTAAAGTTTTGCCTTTAGATGGACAGTTTTTGATGCAACACTTTCTAATTGTAATTTTCAATCATATGCTGTCATATAAACGCAAAAACACTTATGAAACAACTTATTAAACAACGAACAACCAAACCAGCAACAACTTAAAGCACAAATCAATAGAAAACGATTCTTAAAACAAGGAACGCTATATTTCAGTCAGAAATGACGTAGAAAAGTGTAAACCTTGTGTAAACTGCCAAATTTGCTTTGAAAATATGAAATTGTTTCAACATTTTTGCAGTTACCTGTAAATGTCTCTTAAAATCGTCAACAGAGGGCACTGACGTACGGAACTTTTTCAAAAACGGACATTTGACACATGTGACGTGCCGTATAAGAGACGTAAAGTCTATTATCAATCAAGGAGGCCGTGAGTTGGGTTAAATCGTTTTATTTTGCCTTGGAGAATCTCTGGTTTCTTTTTGTCCACATCTTCTCGTTACACCCTGTAGTTCATTACTTCATTGATAACAACAACAGAGAAACAACACATGTAATAGTGAGGTTATGTCGTTATGTCAGTGTTTGTGTTTAATAATTGTCAAAATTCAAAATGTAAACAAACCGATTTTGCTTAACGTTAAAGCCTCCCAAAAACAATGTTACCTGAACTTCCCCCCATTTATTGGTGCCTCGCACTGACCCGGATTATCCTAGTTCTAATACCACAACTAGGTTACATCCATCCAGATGAATTCTTCCAATCAATTGAAGTTCAAGCAGGTGAAACCCCCTACAAATCATCCCCTTATTAAAAAAAGATGTTTTCTAGGCAAAGCTTTCCACGTCGAAAGCAACATTCCATGGGAATACAACGCCACATTTCCAGTCCGAAGCGTGACAATCCCCTATTTCACTATAGGCATGGTTTACAAGTTGGCAAATGTTGTTGAATATTTCTTAAAACAATACTCGACACTTTCGATAATTACGCCATATTTGGTAGTTGTTGGCCCGCGGTTTTTAATGTGCAGTTTATCATTTCTTGTTGATACGATTCTCTACAAAATTTGTATCAACAATAATGAAAAGTACAAAAACAGACTTGTTGTTTTGGCAAGTTCTTACGTGGTCATAGTTTACGGTACGCGGACTTTTTCAAACACTTTTGAGCTCGTACTTTTCTCACTTCTTCAATACTACGTTTGCGAAAGTTTAGTATTTTCAAATACTCTAATTAAGAAACGCGAATACTTGAATTATCGATATGAGACGAGTCGTACGGTTGTCGAAAAAGCAAAATTTCATAAACTACGATTGTTGCTAACATCTGATTCGTTACGAAACTGTCTGCAAATTAGCGTGATTACGGTTTTAGGGTTCTTCAATCGGCCTACTTTTCTCGCATTTGCAATGTTTCCGGTATTTTTTTGGCTGTATAGAGGTTTAGGCAACAAACTAGTCGCACCTATGAATTACCATTTGAGGATATTAGCACTGATCATATGCTCAATTCCTACGATTTTTCTCAGTGTTTTAATCGATTCATTCTACTACGGGTATATTACGTGGGGAGAGGTTGGGGTTTTACACGTTACAATCGATAATTTTGTCTTTACTCCTTTGAACTTTATATTGTATAATATAGACTCGGATAATTTAGCTGAACACGGGCTACATCCAAGATTTTTACACGTACTTGTAAACATGCCTTTACTCTTTGGTCTACTCGCCTTGTTCGCATACTACAATTTTTGCCAAGCTGTATACAAGTAAGTAACCGAAGGATAACCTTGATGGATAGGCAACTGTTTTGTTGCAAGAGCCAAAAAAATTCTTTAAACAAATAATAATAATAATAGTAACTTTATTGCCAAAATACAAATGTACAATAAAGGCAAATTCGAAAAATTGAAAACTGAAACAATAATTCCATGTTAATTTTATATCACAAATACAAGGTGTTTATAAATGATTATAACATCCAGGTGGCTTTGGAAAATTATAAAACAAGAACTACGGCCAATTTGCCGCTTCGTAAAAATAGCTGAAATGAACTCATCAGTCTGACAATTGGATTGACGTTTTTAACCTCTCAAGTTGTTGAAATTAAGCGATCTCAAAATACAAAACACTTGTGTCCTTTGTTTTCAACGCCAACAACGATGTTATAATCATTTATAAACACCTTGTATATACAAAAAACAATTTATTAAAATATACCCTTAAATCTGAGACGCGTGATTATAACATAACATCCGCAATGTTGATAAACTAAAAGACCATTTTACTAGGTTAGGTTAACAAATAAAGTACAGTGGCCTCCACGGTATTTGAACTGTCATAAATTTTCATACGAGTATCGGAGTAACTGTTAACAATAAGAATATTGGGGTGGTTAGCCTTGAGGTTTGGATGCGGCAACATGACAGAATGGTACTATAATAGTACCTATATACTATTTAGGCCCGGTTGCTCAGTTCGAGCTTAAACCGAGTTTTACTAAGCTTAAGCTTAAGCCGGCACCGAGCGTTGCTCAGTTACGAAATATCGACTAAGCCAAAGCTTAGCATTGGTTTAACTAAGCGGTTGATGTTGGCCGCTTAAGCATTGGCTTATCTCTAAACACTTTTAATATTAACGTTATTAATATACATAACTTTAAATTTTTTGAAGTCGTTAACAGATGAATAAAAGAAACCGAAGTAGCAATTTTACGCGCAAAGAAAATAAATTTGGTTAATTTTATTCAATATTATAAAACACTAAAGTGTAAGAAAGTTACTTGTTTTTGTTCGATGAAAAAAATAGACCATGGCCCAAATTGCACTAAGATTTAATGCAACAGCAGACACCCGTAGAGAGGCTGCTACATTACGAAAAATATGCGACAATTAAAAAAATCATAAAATATGCAGGCCAACAATGTTATAAAAAATAGGCTGGTGGAGGGCCATCAAGCCCATATACTATACTTACTTTCACAATGGAAAAAATCGCTTTTAATGATAATTAGTGATAAGGAGCCAATAAATTACCAGATTCGACAGTGAATTTGCTGATGATGCACAGAATCAGCTTTTTTTAATAAATTTCAGTTCAGTTTGAGTTAAACTTGTGATAAACAAATAAACTTGAACAATAACAGTAATGAGTGGAGGGCCATGGCAACAACATGTTGTAAGTTAGTACTTAGTATATTAAAAAAAAAACTAAAAAAAAAGTATAATGATAATAATTTACTTACTGATTCTTATTCTAGTATATTAAACATTATTTTAGCAATACCTGTTCTGTAAGTCATCATTCACTGACATATATCTTTCATTGTAAGCGGCAGTTTTTAGTCAGGTGCAAGTTTCCATGGTTACCCTGCAATAATATTTTCAATAATATTTTACTCACAGCCCGTGGTCTGTAAGTAAATATTACATACCAACGTATGCCATTTGTGTTCTATGAAAAATGATGCACAAGCAAACCTAGCAGCCTCTTCAATATCATCCATTTTTCTATTTTCACTTGAAATACCTTCAGAACAGTATTGAAGCATTGATTTTGCAACAAATGTTGATTTATAGTGATGTTTTTTTTGTTTTGTATCCCTAACACGAAACAAACGTCACACAAATTTTTAATTTGACAACAATCTGACGTTTATTGATTTTTCATAAAAATTCATTCAGAAAATGTTTTACTTTTTCTTATTTGTGCAGGTATTGCTAAAAATAGCTTACTAACCTCAAACTGTAAGTTCTTCTTTTGGTCTCGAAGGCTTAAGAAACCTCGGTACCCTCGGTTTCCCAATATTGCATTCTCGACCAAAAAAATTGCACTTACAGTTTACGGTACGTAATATACTATTTTTTAATTGCTGCAGCAGAATCCGGCAGTCAAGGAAAGAATGATGTTAGAAATTACTGATATGTAAATATTATGTGATTTTAATTATAGCACAAATTTTTAAACAGTTAAATTATTTATATAAAATTTTTATGCTTCAAAACTGAGGACGCACAAGCCTTCAAATGCACAAAGACAACAAATAAACTGTGCAAATCAATTTATTGCTGTGCTCTGAAAGGAAACGATAAATTGCATTTTTCCAGAAGGAAGCACAATTTGAATATGCCGCTCATGAAAGAGCTCCATGAAATAAGAAAAAACTATTCTAGTAATTAATAATTATATTGAGATACATTTTTAAATATAAGATTCATATTATAGCGATATTGTTCCTACAATGTACTAAAATAATGATAAATGATGATATTATTTCATCTGAACCTAACTTTTCAAAATCAGAACTGTCAAAACATAAACTCGCAAGCAACCTCTTACTTGAAGTGCGCAAACGTACGCTAAACTACAAGTTTAGCGCGGGTTAGCTAAGCTTTCCACTGAGCAACACAACTGTGGTTTAAGCTTAGTTTAAATTTAAGCCGAGTTTACGTAAGCCAAAGCTTAAGCTCAAACTGAGCAACCGGCCCTTAGTAGATAGGTAGATAGATTAGGTAGATAATAAGCTTGAGATAGGCAACTTCATAGCAAATTTTATCCTATTTTAATTTATCGCTGCATCTCTCTTCCACTCAAACACTTTGGAATTTAACTATCTTTGTTGCACACTATCTTAACCCTAGGTAGAGGGCGCTAGTGAATGTCGGCACATGCGCAAGCTAAAATCAAATCTGGTTGATGTTTTTGAAATTCCGCCCAATGAAATTGCAGCAAATTTGCGCGTGTTTGGTGCGCAAGTTGTGCTCACCAGACAAAAATGACAAATAATTGACGACGCAATTATCTGCCATTATTGTGTTTTTGACAACTTTCGAACGAATCTTTCGAATTATTTGCTGATTTAGCTAAAATCGGAGATTAAAATTGACTAGTGACGCGATTTCGCTATCAATTGTGAGCAATTTACGACATCAAGGTGACGTTCCGGGGTATGATGCACTCTGAAAGTCGACATCAAGCAGCTAGCCGTCTTGAGCGTATTGAGATTTTCAACTTTACCAGCTCAAACTATTTCTGGTAAGTAAAAATTCTGAGTAAATTTAGTAATAACTAATCTGGGCATTGTGGCTTTAGTGCTAACCTAGAGTTAGTACTGTTAATAGGGAAGCTCGGGGGTATGCACTCTGAAAATCGACATCGAGCAGCTAGCTGTCTACGGTGAATTGGAATTTATTATTATTTATTTCTCTGTTTCTGTATTTATCTACCATGTGTTCAAAAATGGCTGTTTATCAAATTGACTATAGAATTCAAATTCAATGTGCCGCCTCGTCCACATGACGATTGTAGTTTTTCTGCCAAATCCTTGAATTAGGTTTTTACTCACTTTTTTGCATTTTTCGCCAAAGTTGTTTCAAATGTAGGGTTTGCCTTGATTTGTGTTTTATATTTCCGTGATTTTTGTTGTGTGTTCTTTCGTTTTTGGATTCGAAGCCTTTTTTAATAATTTGACGTATCTGTCACTTTGACTTTATTCACAATTTAAATTAAGCGGCACATTACGTTCACATTTCATAGGCGGCTTTATGAACAGCCATTTTTGAACACATTGTATTTATGTACAGTGGCGGACACGGAATTTTGGACGCCTATGACATTTAGTTGACAAACGTATGGAATACTCCATACATTTTGACAACGAATTGACAGAAGCGTCCAAAATTCCGTGTCCGCCATTGTACCTATTTCTGTTGTAAATAAATACAGGGTGTCCCAGAACTCGCGTCCCAGAGAAAAACAGAGAAATCGTCATGAAAAGACGAATAAAAAATCCTAATGACAAAATTTTCTATCTTCAACGGTATTCAAGAAAAGAACGTTTTAATTCGACCAATCAAAGCCTTTTAAACCATCCAAGTTATTTCTCATAATTGTTGCTAGGTTGCATATTTTATTATTACCTTTCCAATAAACTGATCGACTATGAAATTTTCGAGAAACGTCAGCAAACGTCAATGTGAAAATTTTAAGAGCACTAGTACCGCCATCGAGCTCAACCGTACTCTGTCTTGATGTATTCTGCCGGGGATTATGTGGAATATCGTGGAAAAATGTGGATAGAGTGCTACTAGTGCTAGAAAGGTGGCAACGGGAACGCTTTCCTAAAGAGAATCATCCCTATCACAAAGTGATTCTCAATAAAGGTATCTCACGAACAAGGGAAACACGTCAATTTGTACCAAGTAGAAAAGAGATCGATGTGGTGCTCGCAGGACTGTTCTCACGATCTCACTGTTCAAAATTAAGAGACTTTTCTGAAAAGTGTATTTTGCTGTCACGTATGGCATTTGTCACACTTTTATAAGAGAAAACTGTTTTGGGGCTAATATTTCTACCTTCTAAGTCATCGTAACAGTCTTAATTCAAGTCCTAATTCTTGGGGAAAGCTTCAATTTGTGGGTTTGGTACTAAAATGTCAAAGACTGTCAAATATTAAAAACAGACGGGGGTCATGTCGTGTTGTTGATTCACACTACCCCGACCAGATGATATATTAGATGCGTTTGCAAAAGCTTAGCAACCAATTTTATTCACATTAACACCTAGAGTTCCCTTTCTGGGATTGGTGGTTCTTAAACTCTCAAAACTTCGTTATGAAAGCCATTAATTTTTCTTCGTTTACACTTTTGGGATCTACATTGTCGTCGGCACTTGCCAGTTTTCTCTGGGGCGCGAGTTCTGGGACAGCCTGTATTATATCATTATTCATTACATTATTAACGTGATTTGATTATACGTGCTTTCAGACTAATTTTTAGGATCAATCGTTGGGTTTTCACCCCTACGATTGATCCTATATATAGTCATAAAATAAATAATTGGCAAAATTCAAATATTCTATTTTGAAAATTCCCGCGCGCGGTACATTCAGCGCCCTCCACCAAAAGTTTTAGAAGAAATGGCCCAGTTCGTTTTTGCTGAGTAAAGTTTTACATTTATTATCTGTTTCAAAACTATAAAAACGCCAACGTCGCAATTTACCGAATTATTTTTTTAAATAAGATTGATAAAATTGTAAAATAGTTATTAATGATTAGATCTCTTATTGAAACTATGAATTACATTATTTTTTTGAAGTGCATGAATAATTTTAAGAGAAAATGCGACGTTGGCGTTTTTATAGTTTTGAAACAGCTAATAGTTGCCTATCTGAACCTTATCTCTGGATAATTGTTCAGCCTAAAAATGCGCAACTTTGCCTTAATTTAACCGACGATGTATCTCTTATAATAACTGAAATCCCCATGGTGGAACTCGAAAAACGGACACCATGTATACAGGATGTAAGCGAAATAAGTACATTAATTTTAACCAGTGGTAGAACTCATCAAGACAAACACTTTTTCTATGTACCATTTTTTCAAAATCGCATTTTTGAAAATCATTTTTTCCTCCTACAAATTGACGAACCTTTCATGAAATGCTCCAACAAAGAAAAGTAATAATAAATTTAATTTAATTTTCATTAACTTGCTTGGTAACGGTAATCTTGTCGACTAGGTAACTTTGTTTCCAGTGGCGTTCAAGAAAATTGTGTAAGATTTTAAAATAATTTTAACTCAAAAAATAAAACGTTTTGAAAATAAAGTTATTTGGAAAAATTGTTGGTCTTGGCGAGTTCTATTACCAGTTAAAATTAGTGTACTTATTTCATTTACAGCCTGTATAATACAGACTGATCCAGAAATACTGAATCTGTTGGCAACACTGAATGAACATTTTAAAGGATACCAATGGAGTACGCTTTCCATTAACAACAATTCAACAATCTTGTGGGGTTGTACCTCAATTAATTGTCAAGAAAAACCGAATCCGGTTGCAGTGTAGCAAATTACGATCAAAAATACTTTCAAATGTGTTGCCAACAGACTCAGTTAATCTGGATCGGTCTGTATATATATATATTCGTATGACAACAAAAAGGACAATAATACTTGTACATAGAAGAAATTACAAAACTTTGATAGTGGACAACCAAGTTTTCACTTCTGGCGACAACTCATGAATTTCGGTGAAGCCTCCTTGAAAACTCGTAAGTCGACATTCTTCGACAAGATGTTGGACAGTTTCTTCCACTTGACCACATTGGCAATATGGATTTTCGATAGCATTCCATTTAAATAACATTGAATTACATCTGGCATGGCCAGTTCTTAGTCTGTTCAATTTCACCCAGACCCACCTTGGTTGATCCATTCCAGGTACACTTTTTGTTGGATCTTCTATTAAATCTTTATTGAAAAGTTGGATATTTGACCACATATTGCGCCACTCATTAATAATGAAAAAGTTTTCGATGTCAGAAGTTTCAACCCAAAAAGGTTTTCTGGATTTTAATCGATTTTCGGGGGCAATTAGATCAGACCATATTGGATAATCTTGGGGATGTCTGCTATATTTGATCCACAGTTTCTTGACTGAAAGTTTTCTTCTTAGTATCGGTGGAGCAATATTAGACAATACAATAATCAGTCTGTAGTATATCAATACTTGATATAATATTACAAGAAAAAAAATGATATTATATAAAGTATTGATATAGTATTAGAAGAAAATAAGTAACAATAAAAGAACAAAGATTAAGTTTCCTATCCATCAAAAAAACTGTCTGAAAGGTTATAACCGAATTTTAAATTGTTGTGCTTCCAGTTTGGTGACCGGTCGACATCAACTATTACCAACTGTGCGAAGTATCAAGGGCCTTATGATGTTGTCATATTTGGGCCCTCTGATAATTCTGTCAATATTCCCTCACCAGGAGCCACGTTTCTTAATCCCGTTGATACTCCCACTGGTGTATTTATCTAGTAATAGTGTATTTCCCGAATCTGATAATATTTTAATCAAATTAGAAGCAACGACGATAAAAAAACGTGCCCCCGAAGTTGCCAAAAGCCCAAACACTTTTCTCAAATTATGGCTAGTTGTAAATTTCATTTTAGTGTTATTTTTCGGGTTTTTGCATCAAGGGGGAGTGTACCAGTCTGGTGATTTTCTGTACAAAGACATGAAACGGCACCCACGAACTGATTATTATGTTGTTACAAGTCATATTTATTCAATGCCGAAAAGTCTAGTTTTGCAAGAGTCGAGCGATGTGTTGCATTACACGAAACGTACGAAATATACTGTGAATAAGAGGTTTTTTCTCTATGAGAAAGGCTCGTCCGACTTGGATTTGGTCGTTAAAGATCTGCAGATATTGTGTAAGAAACTTCAAGATTATAGAAAGAACTTCAAAAGTAAAAAATACAAATTAATATTGATTATTCCAAGCAGCTTGGAGGACCACTTGACTTATTCAGCGAATAATAAATTCGAATTTAAACTAGTTAAAAGTTTCTATCCACATATCAGTACTGAAGCGTTTCCGGATTTAGCACACGACTTATTTTATTTCTACTCGAATTTGGGAGAGCGAGATTTTTATAGATCTGTATTGCATTGCTTGAGTGAGTTTTTCCACCAGTTTGGTCTCAATTTATACGAAATTGAAATGTAGAGTCATACAAGGCGTTGGTTCTGATTTGATTAAAATTTTGCAGTTATTATACCGTCTGTTAATTACTCGTAGAAGTAAATTATTATTTGTATACATTTTGCTATGATCTGTTTATTAAAAATAAAATATACTGAAATAAAACTGCATCTTAAATTGTGATTTCCATCATCCATTTGTACAATAATGTGTTTTTAAATGATTCTCATCTATTTAACTTTGAATCTGGTATACATGTAAAACAATTTGTGCTGCTCTGCTCAATTGAATTAATGAATTCTCTGTCAATAAATGTCACCTTATTCAATGGCGGGACGGCGGTTCTGTTGGTTGTCGGTTGGTTACATTGTAATTTTTCTTTTTTTTTTTCATTTTGTCCAATTCAGAAGTTTCATATACAGACTGTTGCTTCAAAACCCCACATTAGAAGTATTGAAAGTTCTAATGAAGATATTTATTTAAAAGTTGCTACTCAGCCATAATCCGTTAAAGGCATTGGCAACTTATTTTACCTATTTAATGTTTTAACGAAAACTGAAAATGTGGCTCATTTTATGTCGGTAGGTCCTTTTCAAAATTTTCTGCGATGAAAAATAAGCGAGATAATCACTTCGAAAGGAAGAAATCCTGACGTCACAACCGCCTCTCATCACAGAGTCCTCTTATCACTGAACCCTCTCATTCACTAAACTTGACAGATATTTGAACATTTTCCACACATCATCCACAAAATAAAAAATTAACTACTTTCTCGATTTTTTTTTGTTCTAAATTTTGTCTTGAACTTCGTGAAAACATCTCAGAAATTTTGTTAAGTTTATCAGTGTCGCTTAAAAGTCAAAAACTATTTGATCTTAAAATTGGACCAAATGCTCGACAGGCGGTTATGTCGTCATAATTCCAACTTTAAATCGAAATAACTCGAGTTAGAGAGCAGATACAGAGAAATGGTTTTCACTACTGTAATAAGCGTTTCCAGTACTATCATTTAAGACAAAGTTGTTTTTTAAGTTGTCAATGCCTTTAACTTCTGCTGAATGAAATTTTTTTCAAGATGGCGGCACTTTTGGTAATACCAGAAGTCGCTATCAACTTTCTTATTTTTTAAATGGAAAGCAATGTTGTTCCCTGGGTTTTTGGATAAGTTGAGTTATTTTAAAAGTTTTTAATCAGCTTTCTCTATACCTAAATTTAATCGTTTTCGAGATATTCATGATTTTTTGAAAATGTTTAGATTTGCATCGGTAACTCTCTTAATTTTAGAGATTTTGAAATAATATTTGGAGAACTGAAATAGTGAACTCATATTTGTTCTTCAGTGTGTTCAAAATTGGAAATAAACAAACACAAAAATTTTAAGGTTAGATTTGCACAACTTCAAGTACCCGTAACATATTTTTTTCAAATAGGATGTCCCAATTTTTATTTTACGAGATGGAGGAGAATTTTTTTCTACATATATTTGTATTAGCATTCCCTATACCTGTCTGTGATAATTTTCAAGTTACGTTGGTTTTTTTGACATTGTATCGGAAATTTCTTACTAACCACAGGTATTTTTACATAGCTTGCCAAAGAAACATTTCTGATTAAACAAATGATAAATTCTGTTCAAAATTGTGTTATTCGTGCCGTGAGAAAAAAATAAATTCAGTGAATGTTGGTTTGAAAAACTAATTTCTCACATTCTTTCTTTCGTTTCCCTCGCTATGAGAAATATGGCTAATGAATTTCTCAATTCCAACAAACGTTATTGTAAATCGATGCAGAATTAAATTTTCTACCATTTAGTGAAATAAAGCTAATGGCATTTTATTTAAAAAAAAATTTGCTATGGGTGCTTAAAGTTCTGCAAACTTAACTTGAAAAATTTGGGGTTTGTTATTCTTTTTTAGAAATTTGAAAACACCAATGGAAAGATCTGGGCTTCCTCTTTCAAATGAGCTGAAAAATATTTCCAAATTTTTAGAAGTGGCACAGATCGATTTTTGAACTGGAAGGTACAAATCCAAAAAAAAATTAAAAACCCTAAATATTTCGAAAACGGCTAAATTTAGGTATAGGAGAAGCTTATGAAAACTACCTTACAATAATTCTAGTAATGCAAAAACGCATTAAAAATATAGTTTTCCATTCAAAATAAGGAAGTTGATAGCGACGTCCGGTATAACCGGAAGTGTACAAGTGAACATAAATTTTCGGATGGCTATCATTATTATTAGAACTTGAAATACTTCTAATGTGGAGTTTAGACGGAATAGTAGCTTGTATATATATATATATATTTTTTTTTCTCAACCTCATTTTCTTAAAAAAAGTGGACTGAGGTCATTTTTCTTCTGTACCTTTCAATAAATTATGACAACTAACTTTGAAACAAAAGGTAGGCGATGTTGCTATTATTTTATTGGTTGCATAATTGAACACATGTTATATTATTTCCCCTTTCCAAAGCCAATAAATAAATGTTAAAAACTGTTCTTTGATTTTATACTACTGCTTAACCTGTGTTGAGTCATCTAACCGTTGTAAGTATCGTAATAACAAAAGTAACAAATAAATCTTTGGCAAACTAACCTCGACCTAACCTTACTTTTTTTCAGGTTTTCATTTTCCGAAATGCAACTGTACATGTGCAAAAAATGCAAATTCAGGACTAAACTCCTGTCCAAGATAAATAACCACTTCACAATCCACACAAAAGGCCAGGAAACATTTGATTGCTCAAGTGGTGGACTGGAACCTTACAAATGTCACAAATGCAAAACGTTCGAAACTCCACTTTTGTCACAATTGAGATATCACATCGTCCAAGGTCATACATCACAACGTGTCAAACCCATAATCTACAGGTGTCCCTAATGTGATTTCAAGTCGTTTTCGAAGTATTTGGTTTCGAGACATTTCGTTTTTACAAAACATCAAAAAAGGGATATCTACAATTGTATAAATTGTAATTTTACAACCAGATTTTCTTACTGTTTGAAAACCCACGTGATCCTGAAACATACAGAGGATTCCGAGATTCATTGGTTTCAATGTAAGCATTGTCCGTTTAAGGCCAAACTAAAAGCCTATTTGAGACAACATGTGATTTGCAAACACGACCCTAGTTTTCGCTTTCCGTGTAAATTTTGTGATTACAAGGCGAAAAGAAAAAACTATTTGAGACAACACGTTATGAATCGACACGAAGCTAAAAGAAGAAATATCTTCCAGCCTTTGCTTTGTGATCATTGTAGTTTTGATTGTAAAAGTAGATATACTTTAAAAGTACATAAAATGTCAAAGCATCCGTTGATGTATGACTTTGAGTGGTTCCACTGCGACCAGTGCCAGTTCAAGACAGCTTTTAAATACATATTAAAGAGACATGTGATCAAACATGGCTCGGATAAGCTCAAGTGTGACCAATTCGAATTCGAAAAGAAAGGCAACGATCTGTTACGAAGCCATATTCGTTATAGACACACTGAGAATACTAAAATGTTTGCATGCAACCAATGCGAATTCAAAACGAAATACAAGAACAGCTTGCGAAAACATATCATTTTTAAACACACTGAAAATGCTAAAATTTTCGAATGCGACCAATGCGAATACAAAACGAAATGCAACGATCTATTAGAAAGCCATATTCGTTATAGACACACTGAGAATATTAAAATGTTTGCATGCAACCAATGCGAACTCAAAACGAAATACAAGGACAGCTTGCGAAAACACAGTATTAAACACACTGAAAAACCTAAAATATTCGCATGCAACCATTGCGAATACAAAACGAAATACAAGTACGGTTTACACGGCCATGTTATTGTTCAACACACTGAAAATCCCAAAATGTTTGTATGCGATCAATGCGGATTCAAAACGAAGTACAAGACCAGCTTGCAGAAACATACCATTCTTAAACACACTGAAAATGTTAAAATGTATGAATGTGAGATATGCGATTACAAAACTAAACTTAAGGGTTGTCTCACAACCCATAGAAGAGTACAACATGAAGACACTGGATCTTATAAGTGCCACGAATGCAACTTGATCTACAAAACGAAGTGTGAACTTAAAACACATACAGAAAGCGATGAACATTTGAAGAACATTTGAATGTGACGTTTGCGACTTTAAAAGTAATCTCTTGAAAGCCTCAGTATTCACAAATTTGATAAATATTCGGATAAGTCCATTTTATTGCCCACATTGCGATTACAAAACCAAAAACCAAAACCAAATTTGAGGATTATGTATAAGGAAGTCAAGAATGAATTAAATATTATTTTGTTACAATTTTCTTTATTTCAAAGTCCAAAGTTTGTCAAGTCAATTTCAAGTGTGATGATCGCAGTAGGTATACCTGTAATTTTTATTCGATTTTGTTTTTTAAACTTACGTTTACATAAGTAATGGGCAATTTAAATTTTGAATCCTTTTAATTCAAATTTTGTCCTGGTCCGAGTGGGGGCTCAAATACAGGGAAAATTATTCTTTTGTTTGTAGGAAATTCTCGGCTATGTTGCGAGATCAATTAATTTCAGGGGAGAGGAGTTGCAGTGATAAAGCTAATATTTCCTAAGCTAGTTTAATATAAAAGGAAAAAAAGTTACAGAGATGACATAAACAAAAGTTATATAAGATGGTTTAATTTTCTGGACAGTTGCTATTACAATACACTCACCGGCACAAAATTCGATCCATCATTTGTATTTTACTTTTCTAAATTAAATCTTGTTTTAAACGGCAACAATTTTTTTGTAACTTTAAAATACACAATTTGAAATAAGTACAAACAAAAACGAGCATAAATTAAACAAGAGTTCTTTTATTTTACAATTTAACAAAAATAATGCTAAATTAAAAAAAATTAAAGCCTTAATTAAAACTAACAAAGTGGTAAACCTAAACTTTAGATAAAAATGCAAACTTAGTAAGGTGTGTTGCCTCCTCTTGATTGAATTACAGCTGCCATTCTTCTTGGCATTCCCTCAATAAGGTTTGCAATCGCTATTTGGTCGATTTCCTCCCAAATTTGAGTTACTACATTTAACTCTCTTAGAGTTACTGGAGCAGGAACTCTGCTAAGAATCTTTCTTCCCATCATGTCCCGGTGCTCAATGGGATTTAGGTCTGAACTGCGAACTGGCCATCTCATACGCTGAATCCCAACCTCATCTAGATTACGTATTCACGATGGGTGCAGTGTGGGCACTTGTATTATCGTGCATGAAAAAAAAGTTTTCACCAATAAATGGTACGTAAGGCACCACATGGGTTCCAAAATGTCTCTTATGTATCTATCAGCAGTCACTGTTCCCCTATCTATAATGACTAATTCGGTACGGGCTTACAAACTAATGCCACCCCACACCATGATGGAACCTCCTCCAAATTTAGCTTTGGGACAATGTTACACTGAGCAAATCTTTCCCCTGAGCGTCGCCAAACTCTTTGTCGTCCATCTGGAGAATGAAGACAAAACCTCGACTCATCAGAGAAGAGAACCCGGCTCGAGTCACCAACAGCCAATTCTCATGTTCATGAGCAAAACGTAATCACTCGACTCAATGCTCTCTGGTCAACTTGGGGCCATTTGCTGGTCTTCTTGCAAGTAACCTTTCCTCATTTAGTCTCCTTCTTACTGTTCTTTCACTGATTGCTACACCTCCTACTTCTTCTAAGGAATTACGAGCAGCAACAGCTGTTGTGTCCCTATTTCTCAACACTTGTAGTGTGAGAAAATGATCATCTCGAGCTGTTGTACATCGCCTTCTTCCGGACCCAACTCTTCTAGTGTAACTCCCAGTTTCCCGAAACCGTTCTAAAGCTCTCTGCGCACTGCATCTTGAAACCCCAAGAACTCAAGCTGCATAGTATTGTGATCGTCCATCTTGAATTAAAACAATTGCTCTAGCTGCGTCCATTGGATTTAAAACCATATTTCCTCTTAGAAGGCCAAATTACTTCTGTACTTACACAATAGTGACACTTCACGATAAACGAGTATAAATAAAAGTTAAAATTTAAAAAAAAAAAAGTTAAAAAAACTTTTAAAAATGTCAGGTGTCACGTTATGCATCGACACGAAACTAAAAGGAGAAATATCTTCCAGCCTTTGGTTTGTGATCATTGTAGTTTTGAATGTAAAAGTAGATATACTTTAAAAGTACATAAAATGTCAAAGCATCCGTTGATGTATGACTTTGAGTGGTTCCATTGCGACCAGTGCCAGTTCAAGACAGCTTTTAAATACATATTAAAGAGGCATGTGACCAAACATGGCTCCAATAAGCTCAAATGTGACCAATGCAAATTCGAAACGAAATATAAGTACAGCTTTCGAAAACACAATCTTAAACACACTGAAAAACCTAAAATATTCGCATGCGACCAATGTGAATTCAAAACGAAATACGAACACAACTTGCGAAAACACAATCTTAAGCACAGTAAAAAATCTAAATTATTAGCATGCGACCAATGCGAATACGAAACGAAATGGAGGAGCAGCTTAAAAATCCATGTTATTGTTAAACACACTGATAATCCTAAAATGTTTAAATGTGATAAGTGCGATTACAGAGCTAAAGTTGAGGATTATCTTAAAGCCCATAGTAGAGTTCAACATGGCAACGCTTCAGTACTTCAGTGTGCTACTTGTGACTATAAAGTATATTCTAAATCTCGTTTAATCAAACATTGCCATATATTTCATACCACTGGATCTTACAAGTGTAACTACTGCAACTTCAATTACAAAACGAAGTTTGAACTTGCATCACACAAGAAAAATGAACATAGGGGAGACGTTAAAGTGTACAAATGTAACCTTTGCGACTTTAAAAGTAAGTATCCGAGAAGCATCAGTCAGCATAAAACTGCTAAACATTTGAATAAGTGGTTTTATTGCACACATTGCGATCACAAAACGAAAAGGAAGTGCAATTTGTATAAGCATTTGAGGAGGCGGCATAAGCTTGTACAAATCCCTAATAGTTTGAAGGATCATGATTTGGAAGCCATTTAAGGATTGTGTATAAGGAAGCCAGGAATGAATTAAATATTATTTTGTTACAATTTGTTTTATTTCAAAATCCTAAGTTTATCAACACAGATCTCAAGTGTGCTGATGGCAGTGGTATACTTGTAATTTTTTTTTTGGATTTTGCCTTTTAAACTTACGTTTTCTTATTAGCCCAGTCAAATTAGACAAAAATAAGGCGATCGGTGGAAAAAATTCCTGAAAAGTTGAATTTTTTTAAAAGCTTTCTTAACACTTGGGTAGACATATATCAAAAGTTCCCGAGAGTGGAGGGCGAGCTCGAGGAGGGTGAGGGGGTTAAAGCTGTCTTTTTGCTTATATCTCGGAAGCGGTCACTCCTATCAATGTTTATCTTCTTACCAAAATTAAAGCTAATAAAATTTCCTACAAAATAGTCCTATGCATTTTTGTTGTGGGACTAACCGTAAGCGAGCTACTAGCTTTTGAAGTTTGGTGTCTACATGACACTGCATTATTAAACAGCGTCCCACAACTAAACTAAGATAGGGAAATAAGGGAGGAAAATACTTTCTTTCCTCGGGCTCTCCAGTTGAAGACGACAATTCAGCATGTGAGTATGACCCAGAAGATATGATAGAATGAACTGTTGGACTCAATACATTCAGTTTATTGTAAGTTTTATTCAAAACATCTATTTATACTAAATCATCTATCTATTAATATTGTACTGAACAAGACTCTAATTCGGTTTTCAATGTTTGGGTTGAAGACGAAAATGCAGCATATAAGGACGACTCTGAAGACTTCATTGACCTTCATACCTCCCCTCTTCTCCTCTAATGAAATGTTAGACCCAATAAATTCAATTTATTGTCAGCTTTTCAAATTACAAAACATTTTGTTTTAAAGCACATTTTTTAGATGATTATTTCTTTCCAGACCTATAACTCGCTTATGGTTAGTCCTATAACAAAAATGCATAGGACCATTTTGTAGGAAATTTTATCAGCTTTAATTTTGGTAAGAAGATAAAAATTGATAGGAGTGACCGTTTCCAAAATATAAGCAAAAAACCAAAAAAAGTGTAAAGGAAGCGTTAAAAAAAATTCCAACTTTCTAGGAATATTTTCCACCGATTTGTTCAATTTGAATACCTAGTAGGTGCGTTTTATTGCTCAATTTTTCCTACCGAGTAGGACAAAAATGTCGTTTTATTCCAAACTTACTCGCTACCGGCAGCTACTTTTCCTACCGTCTCATAAGACGGTAGGGTCCGGTTTGGTAGAGGGGAATCTGTCAAATCGGTGTTTATTGGCGGGTTTTATTAAATACTAGGCTGTTGAATTGATGTTTGAAGTATGGTTTAAAGTGTGTTTTTCTACTTTTGTTTCGTACTGAGGTCATTACGATACGCCATTTGGGTTTCGTAATATCCAACGGAGTGCTATAATAATTACACTAAAAACCAGGGTAATTTAGTTGGAAAATGATGGCAACTTAGTTTTTTGACAATTATCTGAGAGAAGTGTCAGTGTCAATCGTCACCTGTTTCAAGTGATAATTTAATCAAATGAATCAATTTCGAACCTTTAGAGGCTTTTGTACCAACCCTGATACGTAGTCCCTTCGAACACTTTTCGAGTAGTGTACAAACATGACTTCAAAAGCCAGTGCAAGTGAGTAATTTGAGATCCCATTCTCCTTAGGCCAATGTTCAAATTCCGAGTATTTGCCACAAAAGCCCGTATTCGTTGAGGGGTAGATACATTGCAAAACGTCTTGGACACTTTCAGAATACATTTTACAATAAACTAATAACGATCCAAATTATTAATTTAATTTCATGATCCACGCAAATGCTGTCAACTGCCACAAAATTCCCTAAATTTCGAAATTGATTTTTTTTGTTAAAAAAGTTGCAAAGTAGAAAAAATAGTGTATGATATCTCGTTTATAAGGCATTTTGTCGCACTTACTCCATTATGGCACTCCTCGCTGCGCTCGTCGTGCCCCAATTCCGTACGTGCGACAAAATGCGTCTTATAAAACACGTATCATAATATACTATTATTTTAAAAAATGGAGCCTAAAAATGTGCCTGTATTAGAAATAGACGACCAATATTACTGGTGCAACCCTGATTGTTTGCATTGTATACATCAGAAGTGTAATAATTATTAAACTATTGTTTTGGTTTTTTTCTTTTTCATTTTCAAAAAGTCGAAATACTAATGGGAAATATATGATCATACACTACATATATACATTTACTTATTATTTATAATTACCACACGCTCATCGTGCTGTAAAACCTAACATAATTTCGTTTCACGCGCAGACGCAGTGGACAGTAGAGAGTTCGTTTTATTGCTCTCGTTCTACCACTGCTACTTGTACCTTGTACCACCCGGTAAGGTGCAATAAAACGCACCTACTATTATGTGATGGGCAACTTGAGTTTTGAAACTTCTTTTAATTCAAATTTTATCCTGGTCCGAGTGGCAGCCCAACCGCAGAGAAAATTATTTATTTGTGCGTAGGAAATCTTTGGCTATGTTACGAGATCAACCAATTTTAGGAGAGGAGGTGCATATAGTTCAGGCAATTCTGAAGCTAAAGTTCCTTTACAAAAAAATTCTAACTCTGCGTTTGGGAGATAAGAACGTTTGAAAATAACCAATCACAAAAGACCTTGCTCCGGAGGACTAGAGTTCCTATATTGGAGAGTTGGGACACTGAACGTCAAACCAAGCCAATTTTGTATTATGTGGATAAAGTATATCGTTCTATCCTTTTTCATTAAAATTTTTGTTAGCAACTTATGTCAGGTCATGTCAAAAATTATTTTAAGGTTATACAAATGTTTGTCAAATAAATGAAATGACATAAATTTACGCCAAATTTAACCAGGGACGGAGGAAACTTAAGAATTTTGGGATACCGTATAAAAACAAAAATAATTGAATACCTACAAATATTTGCTGTTCACATTCCTGAAATTTCTCGACATTTACCTTCCAGTAATAAATATATATAAATTAAAACACTTCATTGTTAAATGTCTTTATTTTCGTCACAATTTTTGGTTAAACTTCGAGTCTCAATAGTTGCATGGTCATCAAGAACCACCATATTTTCCGGCGTTGTTTTAAATTTCACAAAAATTGATACTGAAGGTCTTTTCTTGTAAAAAAGAGGAAAAGAAATTGAGGATTCAAATAACTATAATTTGGAACAGATCTATTAGCTGTTTCAAAACTATAAAAACGCCAACGTCGCATTTTACCGAATTATTTTTTTAAATAAGATTGATAAAATTGTAAAACAGTTATTAATGATTAGATCTCTCACTGAAAGTATAAATTACATTAGCTATTACTTTTTTGAAGTGCATGAATAATTTATAACTGCTAATTTTGAGAGAAAATGCGACGTTGGCATTTTTATAGTTTTGAAACAGCTAATAAAATTTGCGTCGCAGCCCTCGCAACTAAAGGCGGCCAAGCAACAGATTCATCTCTTCTAAGAATTTTTGGTTCACGTATTTTGGTAATACAGCGACACATTCCCAAAATTTCATGATTTTGTACATTAAATTGTTCAGACAATCTACTTCTTTAAATGCTTGTTAATAATAAATGTAAAAGGTACAGTTTCTCTTCGTTTCATCGATGATTAGTACCATTTCTTAAAGTTAACAGTAAAATGTTTACATTGAAATTGAAATTCTTGTAGTTACAAAGAAATCTCTTTTAAAATAAGGTGTTCATATCATCAAAAAAACGTTAAGATGACGATGACTTTCAGACTAAACACAGTTAATCAAAGAAAAAGGGAAATATTTTTGACAAATTTATTTGACTTTTCTGAAAAATTGAAGTGTAACACCACTGATTTTCTATCCCAATTCGTTTTTTATACATGCGAGCTAACGTATATACGAAACAAAATTTCGAAAATTGACATTCAGTGTCCCAACTCTCCCAATATAGGAACTCTAC
This sequence comes from Tribolium freemani, assembly GCA_939628115.1. Lineage (NCBI taxonomy): Eukaryota > Metazoa > Arthropoda > Insecta > Coleoptera > Tenebrionidae > Tribolium > Tribolium freemani. The sequence goes on from OW626788.1 coordinate 14,510,865, forward strand.
AGAGGACTACGGGAACAAAACACGTTGCTAAGAAATCAAAAATTTGTGGATCGGACAATAAAAAAGTGCACTAGAGTTATTTTTCAGTCCTTAGTAACGGATGTACTGTATGCAGTACACCTAGGAGTGAGTGAGCTTCTGGGATTGGTCACTTTGAAACCTCTGTATCTCCCAAACGAAGAATAAAAGACTTCCTTTTTTTTGCATTTTTGCCATCCCCATTGCTGTTACCACTAGCACCTTTTTGGTGGGGAGCGAGTTCTGGTACACGCTGTATCAGGGTCTTGCAATGTGTTTGATCCGCGCAAAGGTTTAAACGCGAGAACGATGTTCGAGTGTTTAATTAAGCGGATAAAACATATAATATAAGACCCGTATGCAATACAACGTTTTATCCACAGTCAGACAATATAGACAAAATCCGAGACTAAATCAATATTTGCAAATTATTTTTCAAAATTTTCATTTGACGTTTTGAAGTGACGTTTGTCAAATTAATTTTTAAAATCGGAATACTGCATTAGTTCCGGCTTCGTTTACAGTAAATCTGTGCTTGACATCGAATAAAGAAGAAACCAACTATATTTTCTCATTTAATATAAAGGTAAGTGTGAGAAATGCAGTTTAATTTCGTTACGGGTTTTATAAAACCTATAGCAGATGTTAGTCTTTAAAAAATTATAATAAGATGAAGAATAATAAAGAAATTATTAATAATAATAGTAATATTTCTGTGTATCTTCGTCTTCAAAATTTATTAATGTTAAAATGACAACTAAGTAAATTTTAGAGAAAAAAATGCACGCCCATGTATTTCATTATCTTAACCAAGTGGGTGCATTTCAAGAGTCTTTTATGTCACTGTCAGTTCGCGAACAGATATGAAACAGCCTCTATTAGCTGTTCTTTATTTAGATGTTGCAACATAGAAAAACAGTTCCCTTGGTTACTTTGTTATTATGTTGGTATTGAAAAGAACACTAGAAACTTTGGCCATCTGAATCAAACGCTACGCATTGAGGCCGTTTCAATTTTCAGTTTTCCATTGAAAATTTTGTTCCTGTGACATTTCGAGCCGCGTCCCTTTTTGCGCGCCATCTGCTGACAATTGTAATAAAATACAAGTTGCATTTTTGGTTGCATACACATATATTTGATTAAAAAGCTGTGAATAAAATTAGTCTACTTAAGCAAAGAAAAATTTTATTCTTAATCAAAAACTAGAAGTAAATAAGTAAATATGTATATTTATAATTTAAATACTTTTTTACTATTTGGTTTGTTGTTTATTACATATTTTTTTAGTAGATCGGTTTTCTCGAGGCATATGTTGTCCAAAACTGGTTTCAATGTTGCACTTAAGATTAGCTCGCAAAGTTCATGTTTATGCTGCGTACAATTGAGAGATGGATTATCCATTAAATGTGGTTTTAATAGAACCACCATTTGGTGACAGGTGTTTTCCATATTCATAAATGGTAATAGCTCTTGTCCAATATCTGCGATTTTTTTAACTATGCCAACAAATTTAGAATTTGGGTACAACAGTCCTCCACGATCTTGAAAACTAATTAATTGCATCAATGGTCCCGGGATAGTAAAAGAGAGTAGCGAAGTCATACAATCATCACACCCTATTTTGGTGTTGACTTTCTTACATATGTATCCTACCAAGAAGGCCACAGATGCAGCGTAAATAGTTTCAGGTAGGGTGTTATTGTATTTCAAACTTTCGATTCGTCTTTTTAAATCAAAAGGCAAGGTAAGGTCTAGATCGTTGTTAATGTTGACCTTTTCAATAGAAGGTGCGAATTGCACACTTCTCGATGAGCTTATAAAGTCTTCATGGGTCGAAACATTTGCGGACGTCGAGGCTTTAATAATGCCACATCTCAAAATTTGGCGCATAGCGTATTCGGCCCCCCTTGCATCAATTGCATCATTGGAACCCCCTTTGTGCCTTACATGTGAGAACATTCCTTCAATGCAATCTGAGCTGAGTGACCTCGTCAACACATAGTAAAATCCTGCCTCATTCAAGAGATATTTTACACATAGGTGCTTTTCGCTGTAAATGTTAATGCATGTGCTGTTTCCTTAGTAAGACCACTTAAGTTTGAAGTTGCCGAATTTTGTTGAATATCGGCAACGTACTCTTGTAATGTACCGTTAAGCCATTGAAGACGTTCATCCGAAATGTGGACAAAAGGTGCCTCACTGTTATCTAAGGTGTTGATATATTGGTATCTTCTTGAAACATTGTGCACCTTAAAAAAGTGGTACATATTTTCCATGTAGGTAATTGTGGCATCAACATCAGAAAATTGTTCATCGCCAGCTTCTTTTAAAAATCTTAAAGCTGCCGTTACTGCAGGAGAAAAAACTTGAATGGCTCTTCGGACATTCATTTTTTCAAAACTTGTTGGGAACAAATGTTTTTTGGTCAAATATTTGACTGGTTTTACTGGAAGACCTCGCTGCAGCTCGAAGAGGAATTTCAAATATTTTGCAGAAATTGTACCTTCTGATGAACCCATATCGTGATCCAGGAAAATGTTTCTTGCATTTTTTAGAACATGCACATAATCAAAACTCAAAAATAACGGTATTAGTTCCAAAGTTGGATGTGGTATGCAATTTTTAAGGGAACCATTGCCGAGATTCTTAAAAAGGGCAACATTGGCAGAAAAATTGTCTGTGACCAGTCTTAGGACTATAAAACCACAATCTGTTAATAATTGCAAAACTCTTAAAGTAATGGAATGGAAATCTTGTGCCGTTAATGAAGCATGGAAAAAGTATCCAGCCGGAATTGTATATTGAGTCGACAACCCATGTACAACGAAGCACAACATCTTAGTCGCTATTTTTGGCCTTGCACCAATCGTTGTTGAACTACATGTATCCAAACCATACACATAATCTTCAGATCGGCTGTAGTGCATTTTTCCTTTAATTGACATATCATCAATTACCAAAGAACAAATTCGTTCTATGGGCTGCGTAAATTGAGCTATTTCTGCGCACAGACGTTGTTTTATCAGTTGATTTTGGCCCTTGAATTTCCCAAGATGTCTTAGAATTGTTGCTTTTGAAGGCAATTTTATCAAATTATTGTTGCAGAACCTATAGCCTTTGGCCGAACAAAATCTCCATACCGTACACATTCTCACTGAAATTTCAGACCATCTGGGTACCATTTTACCATAATTTTTGATCAGATCCATCAAAAAAATTGCTTTTTCGTTAGCGTTTTCAGCATCTTCGACAATTTTATTTATGAAACACAAGTTTTTGGAGTTTTTGCATTTTTCTTCTTCCAAATCCTGTACCTTTGATAAACATTTCAGATACTTTTGATTTGTACGTTTCAATTTTTGTGTCAAAACTTTACAGTGGTATTGGAGATTCGCCACATACTCCGGAGAAATAGAATTTACTTGAATTGATTTTGATACTTTTGATTGGGGTTGCATTTCAAGAAGTTGGTCAGGACTACAGGAAAGGTTTTCAGTTACAGGCCCAGAATTTTCAACTGGAGTTTCGGGACAACACATCTAAAGAAACACATACATATAAATAGATAACAGATTGTATGTATTAGTTACTCTTAATTGGACGCTACTGATTATGTTTGCGAAAACAGTTCAAAAGTTGAAAAGTAGGAAAACAAAGCTTAATTATTACTTTAAAACCACAACTACTTTAAATTTTTTGTTGTAATACGTACGAAAATGGAAGGAACAGCTTCTTTGCACAAACGTCACCTTTTTGCAGTCCTAATAACACAGCCCTTTTCAAAATGTTCCTCACAAATTTCTGTGTGATCACCAATTTTAGATACATCTATTATAAGATATACAAATTAAAACCTTTTAATTAATAGAAGCAATTTAGTTCCTACCGCATTTTCTTTCAAGTATTTTAAACCATTTTTGCCTGCTTTCTTTATTGGTTGGAATTTCGAAAAGACCGACATTTTTTTTGCCACAAATGTAACATTTTTTAACCATCTTGTGTGTTGCGTGTGTGGTGTGTTTTCGTCAATTTATTTTAAATCAATTTTAAATTGAATTTTTATCAATTTAATGACAACGTGATGACAACTGACCTACAGGTATCTTTTTAGTTTTGATAATTTACTCCGCCAGTTGGCCACTGAAGGCGCGCAAAAAGGGACTCGACATGGCTACTGTGCGGAAACGGCGATTTTGGAAATTGAAACGGCCTCAATGCGTAGCGTTTGATTCAGATGGCCTTGGTCGGACAAAAATACGGATGCTTATTTTACGTTGGACAAAAATACTTTGGATGTTTTTACGTTTTGCTGTTTTGGACCTTTTTACGGTGGACAAATGTACGGATATGCTTATTTTACTTGGGACAGAATTATTTTGGACATTTTTACTTTGGACAAAATTGAGCTCTCCCCCTTCGACCATATACTGGTCACACTCTTTGGAGTTCGAATTTCTATTCTAACCCCAATTTTTCACACAACCCTGACTTACTTATTCTTTTCTCCTAAAAGTTTAAACAAAAATAATGCAAATAAAACTAAAATGGCAGTTACATTTACAAAAATAAAGCAAATATCTATAATTTCAGACAAAAACTTTCGTTTTTCGAAGCTAATTTAAATTCAAACTTACAGGTATCACTGCCAACCTTACAAATTTGATTGAATTTTCTAAATAAAACATTTTTGCTTGCGACTTGCGGATTGGAATTTAGCGTGTACAACCGACTAATTAATCCATTTTGTTCCATAATTAGGTAATTATTGATCCTCTCTGATTTTAATAAAAAAATTGTCATTAATGGTGTCATGTTGGCAGCGCTTCCTTTTGACAGGAGAGGTTAGATACGTGGCTGAAGAATTTAATGTAAACTCAAGAAATGTGTTCAAAACTGATAATCTCCCTTTTGCTCCTGTACACAACTTCAACATCTGCCTATTTCATAACCGTGGACGCCCACGCTGAGGAATGTTTCTTTGACAAGGTGGAAGCTGGCACAAAAATGGGTACGTCGTAATTTGGGGCCCTTACCCCATCTAACCTCCCTTTTTCAGGTTTGACGTTCGAGATAGCCGAAGGGGGCTTCCTGGATATTGATGTTCGGATCGTGGGCCCCGACGATAAAGTCATCTATCAGGGCGAAAGGGAAACTTCGGGGAAATACACATTTTCGGCGCACACTGCCGGTACTTACACCTACTGTTTTTCGAATAAGATGTCGACGATGACGCCCAAAGTGGTCATGTTTAATATGGCCATAGGCGAGGGCCCCAAGGCCGAGCACCAAGACGGCGAATCGACGAATAAGTTGGAGGATATGATTCGGGAACTGAGCGGTGAGTGGGGCCCCCTTTAGTCCAGGCAAATAAGCCTTCAAATCAAATTTTTGAGGATATACTTGGATTTTTGATATCAGTTACTGTGAATTAAAAATGTTGAATAAATAAAATGTTTTCAACCCCTGGAAAGGGTAAGAAATGCACAGGCTGTTCCGTCTAAACTCCACACTAGAAGTATTGGGAGTTCTAATAACGATAGTTATCTGAAAATTTGTATACAACAATAATCTTTTACGTCCTGCTCAATGACAATATTTTCAAGATGGCGACACTTCCGGCTATACCGGAATTCGCTATCAACTTTCTTATTTTAAATAGAAAGCTATATGCATGCTATATGTTTTAATGCGTTTTTGGATTACTAAAGTTATTTTAAGGTAGTTTTCATAAGCTTCCCCTATAGCTAAATTTAGCCGTTTACGAAATATTTAGGGTTATTGTTTTTGGATTTGCAACTTCCAGTTCAAAAATCGATAACTTTGTCATTTTTAAGAATTTGGAAATGTTTTTCAGCTCATTTTAAAGAGGAAACCTTCCTTTGGTCCAAACTTAACCTTAAAATTTTTTGATTTATTAGCCTCTTCCTGTTATGAGAATATTGAAGAACATATACGGGCTTTTTCTTTTAATTCTCCAAATATGATTTCGAAATCTCAAAAACTAAGAGTTTACCGATTTTTTAAGTGGCAGGTGCAAATCTAGAAATTTTCAAAAAATTTTAAATATCTCGAAAACGGTTAAACTTAGGTATAGAGAAAGTTGATTAAAAACTCTCTTAAAATAACTCAACTAATCCAAAAACGCAGTGAAAAACACATCGTTTTTGGAGAAATTTTTTAAAAACTTAAAATTGGTCAAATCTTCATTTTTTCTCGCTTATGTATAGATCTATTTTTTAAGATAATAAAAATTCTCACACCTCGAAAATTTCACTACATAAAAAAGAAACGTTACAATAAAACTGCAATTTTCTCAGTTTTCTTTTGTCAAAACTGAAACTTGTGTCTATTCACTAGAATCTACATTGAGAAATCTTTTGCAAAAAAATGCAGTTTCTAGCTTCATCCAGAAGGAAGATATGACGATGAAAACACAAAATGTGACCAATTTTAAGTTTTATTCAAAAATTTCCACAGAAACGTCTTTTTCATGATGAAGGCAATTCCAAACAGTAAAACGAGCTTCGAAGTCAGCAGGAAATTTTGCATAAGGATCAGTTTAAAAAAACGTTTGTCCTCCAACACGGACGGACAAATAAATTATTAATTATTGCACGCTACTGATGGACCCCCTCTTGGCCAGTTGACGTAGAGTACATAAAATATGTGACGGCAAATGACTTGTAGCCGGTTACAGTCGAAACAGAGGGATTCTCGCCCTTAATCCTTAATGTTTTTCTCTATGGATACGATTTTACATGATCTTATAATTCACCAAGTGATGGGTTTATCTTTTAAAATGAAGAAATATTCCGTATCTCGAAAATTGAGACATTACAAGAAAAGTGCAATTGTCTCAGGTTTTTTTTGCAATTTTTCGGCAAAGAATTAAGTTTCTAACTTTTCCCATTTTATTCTATGATTTTTGAAACTTGTACATATCATTCCTTAATCTAACCAACCTAACTTTTAATTTCAAAGAAACATTTTTTTGTAAAATGTTATGCTTTATAATAGCTCACCTATTTTGCATAATCTTGAAAAAACACTTTATTTAATCTTGGGGAAAATTTCTTTAATTCAAAAATTCAAGTATATCCTCGGAACTTTGATTTGGAGGCGCATTTGACTGTTCACAAATAATTTGGTGTTGTAGCGTCATTAACTGGGGTTAAACAGGAACAGGAGTATATGCAAGTCAGGGACCGCATTCACAGGAGTATTAATGAAAGCACAAATTCAAGAGTTGTGATGTGGTCGTTTTTTGAGGCGCTTATTTTGGTCGCGATGACTCTTGGGCAGGTTTATTATTTGAAGAGATTCTTTGAGGTACGGAGAGTCGTTTAAGTCACTTTTTTGTTGTGAATTTTTGTAAATTAATATTTAATAAGAATTTTTAATAAGAAAAATGCCACAGAACCCACTTTTGGTTTTATTTTATTAGGACCAGACACACTCAATGAAGCAATGAAATTTCCAGTTAGAGTGGGCTATGACTTGGAAGTTAGGTTGGCAACGTCATTATTATACAGACAGATCCAGAAAAACTGAGTCTGTTGGCAACAGATTAGAAAGTATTTTTGTTCGTAATTTGCAACACTAACGAATTTGGTTTTCTTTGACAATTTTATTTGATGTACAACACCACAAGATTGTTGAATTGTTGTTAACTGAAAGCGTACTTCATTGGTATCCTTTAAAACTAAAATTCAGTATTGCCAACAGACAGTATTTCTGGATCAATCTGTATATTCAATAATTTAGTGTTGCCAAAATAATCTCAAGGCTAAATCACACCTTTGACTGAAAGAAAGAAATTATACGTTGGAATTAATTATAAGAATTTGGAAGTGAATAAATTTACAACAAAAACTTCTTTCATACGAAATGATTACGAAAAAAGTTAATTTATTTATTAATACACTTTCTATTGTAGTTAAAAAAACACCGAAATATAAACATAATTTTATTAAAATTCATAAAAACTTACAAAGAAGCATAGACTTTGGCACAAAAACAACAAAAATAAAGAGGTAGGTTTGTATTTACAAGTTGATATATAAAAGTTGAAACTTTGTTTCGTCTAGAGTGATATAAATTTAGTCGTCTATTTCTAAATCTAATTCTATATCCGACAATTCCATTAATTGTAGCGAATTAATTAACATATACCTTGAGAAAAGCATATAGAGACGTCTAAACCAAACTAACTGGGACTGATGCTGTTTCATGGCTTTGTGGATTATAGCGCGATCTGCAGAAGTCACTAAATATCTAAAAAAAAAATGACAGTTAGACTACAAGTTAATGATACATGATCTTACATCAAGTTGGCTATAAATATGGCGTAAAAAAATATTGGCAACACTGGCCTATCGAACTTTATAGTGATTTTTGCCGTTTTGGACCAAAGAATTGTCCGAAATTAAATGATTTTCAGCCAGTCTAAAGCAGCTTTAGCATTAAACAGTTGTTGAGATTTTTAATCGTCCGCTAACAAACGAGTTGATTAGAAGATTTTTTTCGTGGACCGCAAACTCTTTTACTTTGGCGACAAAATTTGAAATTAATACCAAATCAAAACTAATTTGTCGCACCATATTTACATTAAATTTCATTTGTTTTGAAATAAACGCAAGAAAAAGGTTGGAAATTTGGTAATGTCACAGCCGCCTATGATTTTCATTTAAAAAAAATACAAATGTTATTGCAGCTAAACAAATGGTTAAAAAAAATCAATAGCAAAACTATTAAATCCTGCGTAAAAAAGTGTATTATAACGTGTTCGTTTCAAGTATGTTTTTTATAGTAAGGAAGATACGAAGTTTTTGAAATTTCTCTAAAATGTCAACTTTTGTTTATAAGTTGAAAACAAAAGACATAGCTGGATGCGGTTTTGACCAAAATTATTTTCTCAAAAAACGGACTAGAGAATAATGTGTTATAAGGAATTGTAGAATAGTTCTGAAAAAAATCACATGTATGCTTAAATTTTTGACATTTAATTTGACAGTCAGGGTTGCTAAATTAAAATTTAAGTCAGTCACCGGGTACAATGCCAACTTGATGGATCATTTGTAACCATCCTGTACACATTAAAAACCCACTAACCTTATCCTGGACAAAAGAAACGAGATGGGAATATCCAACAGGAGCCAATACTTCCTCAACAAATTAACAGTTTCTAAGACATAAACTGAACATTCTTTCGGCAATTTTTTCTCGATGCTGAGATGAGCGATAGCGTAGTAAATACTGCAGTGATTGAGGTGATAACTAACTCCGTGTTTATCGAAGGTGACAAGTGTATCAATGCTGTAGGTCTCGACGTGGTTTAGTATTAATTTAGCGACCAATTCAATCGGCCATTTAGCCCCCATTTGATCGGGCAAGTTCGTGTGGTTGCACACAGTGATACAGCTATCGTCAATTCCCAACATGCGACACGATTTGTACAATTCCTGCTTGCGGGTTTTCCCCAATCCGTAATTTTGCCCTGAAACGAGTGATTACGAACGAAAAACGAACCACAACAACCAGTCTCAAACCTGTCGAAAGACACATCAGGAACACTTTACATTGGTTCTGTTTGGTGAAATTCAAAACTGTGGGGCCAAAAAACATGCATTCGTCGTCAGGATGTGCAATTACGAAAAGGACACGATGGGGGTTTTTTACATCTTTTTTGAAGTGGATTATCTTCCAGCGACAGATGGAAAGGTATAAAAACACGCATACTATGATGTACACGGAAACGGCTACGATTAAATGCTCCACGGTTTCTTTTGTGTATTCCTGGACTCGAACGGTTAGATTCTTCCAAGAGGTTGAGACGAGGGACACCAACGATTCGAAACCTAGACTCATGCCAAGGCGCTGCTTGGCTCATCTCAGTCATGAAGTCACGCTCGAAATAGATTTATCGAGCATTTGCGGTATTTTTAGATTTTCTGGCGGAGAAATTGGCACAGAGCATAATTTTGAGGTTAAGTTGACGTCCCCATTTTTAGGGATTTTTTATTTGTCACTAGCAGGAAAACATGCTTTTCACATTTTTACTAATTATTTCAATTAACTAAACATGTAACAAGCATAATTATTAACTAAAACAAGACAATAAGAAGAAATATGATTTTTTGTATTTTTTAAATTTTTGATTTAAATCATTTAAATTTGTGACACTAGTGACATCTATCATGTCGGTAAATGTAGAGTTCCTATACTTTAGAATTCTTATTTTCAATAAGGCCCCAAGCCCAAAGTACTTCGCCACCCTTAATTTTTTTACATTTGAAACACTCATCAAAGGGCTTTGTTTTTTGCAAAAATTAAAAAATTGATACACAAGAAATGGATCGAAAAAATAAAGTTAGCATATTTTGAAAAAAGAAAAAAACTCAGTGGGGCGCCAATTAAGTATTGTCTGTCCCCACGTTATTTTCTTACTGTTGAAAGCCCTATTGAAGGGCTTTGTTTCTTGCGAAAATTAATAAAAGTGCTGCATGGGAAGGCCATTAAAATTAAAAGTATATTCTCATAATCAAGATTTTGAAAAACGAAAAAAAATTAAAAATGCACCAAGGAGTGTTTGTCCCCATTTCATTTTTCTAAAGTGCAAAGCACTTTCAATGAACTTTGTTTTGTGTCAATATGAACAAAATCCATATACTGAACGGGAGTTGAAAAAAATAAAAATTGTAGTCTCAAGATACTTTGAAAATAAAAAAAAATCAGACTCCAAGAAATGTTTCATCCTCGCAGGGCTTTGTTTCCTGCAAAAATTAATAAAAGTGCTGCATGGGAAGAGGGTTAGAAAATATATTTTCATAATCAAGATATTTTGGAAAACGACAGGAATTCAGAAATGTGTTCAGAGTGTTTGCCCCCAAATTATTTTTTAACAGTTGTAAGCCCTTTTAAATTTCTGCAAAAATTAATAAAAAATAAAATAATAAAATTTAATAAATTAATAAAATTAGTAAAAAAATACATACACGCTAAGGGGGTGAAACAAATAAGGATAGGTCAGGTCAGGTCAGGCGAAGGCATAATGGAGACATTTTGCGAAAAGAAAAAAAAAACAGAAATGGCAGAAACTATAGTGTTTAGTTCCTTTTCCATTTTTAAATTAATCGAAAGCTCCCTATCAAAAGGTTTTGTTTTGTGTAATAACGAATTGAATCGATACACGGGAAAAGAGATAAAAAATTAAAATTAAAATTTGCATTATCGAGATATTTTGAAAAAGAAAAAATTCTGTAAGGCTACAAGAAGTATCCTCACATTATTTTTTTTCTACTGAACAGCTTTGTTTCCTGCAAATGTTAGTAAAAGCCTTGTACGGGAAAGAGATTAAAAAATAATGTTTCTTTAATCAGTATATTTTGAAAAAAGAAAAAAATTTAGAAATGCCTCAAGAAGAGTTTTTCCACTTCATTTTTTTTATTTTGTGCAAAAATAAACAAAATTTATACAGGGGAAGAGAAGTGAAAATAATCGTTTGCATAATTAACATATTTTGAAAAAATAAAAAAAAATCAGTAAGACTTCGGAGAGTTTCTCACTTATATAATTATAATTTTGTTTCCTACAAAAATTAATAAAAGTGGTGCACGAGAAGGAGATAAAAAAAATGTTTTCATAAGCACGATCTTTTTAAAAAAGAAACAAAATTTGGAAATGCCCCAAAGAGTTTGTCCCTACTAATTTTTGTTTTCAGTCAAAAACCTTATCAAAGGGTTTTGTTTTGTGTAAAAAATACACAAAATGGATACATAGGAAGAGGATTGACGAAAATAATATTTTCATAATCAAGAAATATTGAAAAAAGAGAAAAGAAATAAAGAAATGCCCCAATGAATATTTGTCTCCAATTCATTTTTTTACAGTCCAAAGCCCTATCGAAGGTCTTTGTTTTTTTGTGTTGTGTATGTAAATGGGTTGTGTATGAAATAGCCCAACATCCGAAATAAACGCACTTGTCCATTACATTCTTAAACAGCTGAATATAATTCACACACGAACTAATTATTATTGCATCAAACAGGACAATGTTCCCGGGTGTTCTCCGTATATGCAACCAACCCAACATTTTGCATTAAACAAAATCGATTCATTCTAAGAGGATCGAAAAAATAAATTTTTTAAAATGTTTGGCAAAAAGAATAAAATTCAGTGAGGCTCCAAGAAGTATTTGGTCACACTAGCCCTATCGGAGTACTTTTGCCTTATGCAATAATGAAAATAATTCATACACGCGAAAGGGACTGAAAAAAATAAAGTTTGCATAATGAAGACATTTTTAAAAAGAAAAAAATCAGAAATGTTCATAATAGTATTTGTTTCTTTTTCATTTTTATACATTCGGAAGCCCTATCGCAGGGTTTTGTTTGTGTAAAAATGTATCAAATCGATACACGGGAAGAGAGTTAAAAAAATAAAATTTGCATTGTCAAGGTATAAAAAAAAATCAGTAAAGCTCCGAGAAACATTTGTCCCTATTTCATTTTTGTATAAATACGAAAGCCCTATCGAAGGATTTTGTTTCCCGTCAAAATGAGCATAATCAACACACAAGAAGGGGGTTGAAAAAAAAGTTTGTAACATCAGACTATTAAAAAAAAGAAAACAATTCTGTAAGGCGCCAAGGAGTGTTTGTCCCCAGTTTATTTTTTTACAGTCGAAATCCTTATCGAAAGGCTTTGTTTCTTGCAAAAATTAACAGAACTCTTGCATGGGAAGAGGGTTGAAAAAGATTTATTTTGGATGATCAAGATATTTTGAAATAAGAAAAAAATTCAGTAAGGTTCCAAAAAATGTTTGTCCCCACTACATTTTTTAATACTAGAAAGCTCTATCGAAGGTTGTTTACTGCAATAATTAATATAAAAGTGTTGCATGGGAAGGGTGTTAAAAAATTAAGTTTGCTTAGATTAGAAATGCCCCAAGGAGCTTCAGTGTTGACAGTCAAATAAGGGTATTGTTTTTTTTTGCAAAAAAGGAACAAAATCCAAACACGGAAAGGGGGGATATTTTGCCAAAAGAAAAAAATTGCCGCAATATTTTTTTTTACAGTTGAAAACGCAATCAAAGGGCTAGAAAAAATAAAGTTATGAGCACGGTATTTTATCCTCGTTATTTTATAATTTATAATTAAATATTGAATGTTATACCAACGATTTTCCTGAAAAGTGAAAAGCCCGCTACAAATGGTGCCATTAATAATGATTCCTAGGGATTTTTCATTTACCACCAGCCACGAAAAATATTTTTTACGAATTGTTTCAATGAATTAAACACAATTATCATCTAGTGCAAGACAAATACCACGAAATGTGAATTTTAGTATTAGTTTTTGTAATTTATATGTCTGTGTTTCAATTTGAGTGAGTGACTGTTGACATTTGTGTCACCTAAATTTGTGAGGTTAGAAAGTGTTAAGGGACGCCGCACAATGGCACTCCGAACTTTCGGTGAAAAACCGATAACTTTCCAATTGGAAGAAAATGGGGAGTATTACTGTGTGGGTTCCGAAGTGGGGAACTACCTGCGCCTGTTCCGGGGTTCCCTCTACAAAAAGTACCCTGGAATGTACCGCAGGTCAATCACAAACGAGGAACGCAAACGTCTCATCGAGTTAGGTTTGAGCCAGCACGTTTTAGCCAGTAGTGTCTCATTGCTTCGTGCGTCGGAAGTCGAGGATATCATCGAGGGAAATGATGAAAAGTCTGGTTTGTGTTTTTGGGTGTTTTGTTGTTATTTGGGGAATGTTTAGGTATAAGGCGGTTTCGGTGCACACGTCGGATCCGCCGATGCCGAGGGAGAGTAAATCGAAGAAGTCGATGCAATGGGTGCCGTCTCTTCCAAATTCCAGTCATTTAGATGCTGTGCCCCAAGCGACTCCGATCAATCGGAATAGAGTGGCTGCGAAGAAAGTTAGGACGTTTCCGTTGTGTTTTGATGATACTGATCCAGAGTTGAATATGCAAAATGCGGCGCAAGGGGAGTTGTTAGTTCCGATAAGGCTGGATATGGAAATTGAGGGGCAGAAGTTAAGAGACACTTTCACGTGGAATAAAAATGGTAATTTTTTTCACTTGTGTTTTTCTAAGTTTGAAAGAAAGTTGGTAACATTTATATCAATGACAATATTCATTTTTACCAACTTAATTTCGCATTAGCGCATTTTGATCTGAATTTTAAATGTTAAATCGTCTCTAAACCTGCCACCAATTTAAACTAAATCAAGATTACGAGATACGAGAAATAATATGTTGCTATTAACTGTTTCAAAACTATAAAAACGCCAACGTCGCATTTTCTCTTAAAATTAGCTGTTATAAATTATTCATGCACTTCAAAAAAATAATAGCTAATGTAATTCATAGTTTCAATAAGAGATCTAATCATTAATAACTATTTTACAATTTTATCAATCTTATTTAAAAAAATAATTCGGTAAAATCCGACGTTGGCGTTTTTATAGTTTTGAAACAGCTAATATTAGCTGTTTCAAAACTGTAAACGCCAACGTCGCATTTTACCAAATTATTTTTTTAAATAAGGTTGATAAAAATGTAAAATAGTTATTAATGGTTAGATCTCTCATTGAAACTATAAATTACATTAACTATTAATGTTTTGAAGTGCATAAATAATTTATAACAACTAATTTTGAGAGAAAATGCGACGTTGGCGTTTACGTAGTTTTGAAACAGCTAATACATCTGTTATCTAAACTGTCGAAAATGACCTAAATTTGACACTATTTTGCTCTAATTCGTTAGGTTTATCCGTGGAGGGGGAAACTTCCACGGGTTTATCTTGTCTTTGAGTCAGAAACTTTCTTATGTTGTAAAATTTTACTAGAACTAGGTATTGAAATTAGATCAAAATTGATGTTTTCTAATGTCTTTAAAGTTTTTTGATAAAGCAAAATTTTATAAAAACGCCGAGAAATCATCTAAATAAGTTGAGAATTGCGTTATTTTTATATTAAGAGATTCGCTTGTTTTGAAAATTTTTTCTAAAAAAAAAATGCCTAAATTATACCAAAGTAGACGTTTTCTTAGTTTGTTTAAACTGATTTTGAAACATTTCTTCAAAACACACCGAAAAACATCTAAATATGTCGAAAATTACAGTTGGTTCGACATTATTTTAGCCTTTTTTCATTAAATTTATGTTGTTTTTCAGCCAGTGACTCACTTGTTTGTAAAGTTTTGTAAAATTGTAAAATCGTCAAAAATAAGCAAATTGAATTAAAATTGACGACCTAGTTTTGACATTATATTATGCTCTTTTACGGTAGGTTTACTGGTTTTGGAGCGAGAAACTGACAAATTTTGTAAAAAAATTAATCAAAATCAATGTTTTTTAGTCTGCTTAAAGTAATTTAGCTTTGTTGTTGTTGTTTGTTGCAAGAAATTTCATTAAAACACTCAGAAAAACCATTTTTGACATTTTTCTTGCTTTTTTTATTAAGTGAGTTTATCTTGTTTTTGAGTGAGAAACTCACTTGTTTTGGAAAATGTTGTCAAAAAAAGCAAATTAAATCAAAACTGAGGTACTTTCAGTCTGTTTAGAGTGATTGTTAGAGCTTATTCCAAATCTGGTGGCGAACTGACATTGTCAAAAATGACTGAATTTTGGCATTCAACATTTGTTTATTACTTAAAAAAAAATGCCCATAGACGTCGTAATAAAATGTTTTTCAAACCTCCTGTTAGTCTTTAAAAAATTATAATAAGATACGGAAGATGGAGAATAATAAACAAATAATTCATAATAATTCGGCTTCAAAATTTGTTTTTGTTAAAATGACAACTAAGTAAATTTTAGAGAAAAAAATGCACGCCAATGTATTTCATTATCCTAACCAAGTGTAACCAATTTCAAAAGTCTTTTATGTCACTGTCAGTTCGCCACCAGATATGGAACAACCTCTAGCTCTCTATTTAAGCGAAAAAGAAACACCGAAAAATTACGTTATTTTGACATTTATCTGATTTTTGAGCGAAAAACTTTGTTTTGTGAATTTTGTCAAAAAATAAGCAGATTAAATTAAGTTTGACGTTGTTTTAAATCTGTTTGAGTTTGAAGTGATCTAGCTATTTATTTAACCGAAATTTCATTAAAACAGCGAAAAATTGTCTAAATGTGTCGAAAATGACCCAATCTTGACATTATTTTCTACTTTTTCATTAAGTTTATCTTGTTTTTGATAGAGAGCCTTACTTATTTTGCAAAATTTTGCAAATAATGTCCATATTAGATCAAGATTAATGTGATTTAGCTCTTTCTTTGGGCGAAATTGCATTAAGACACGTTGAAAAATAATCTAGATATGTCTAAAATTACGTTATTTTGACGTTATTATAACCTTTTTTTGTTGGATTTATCTACTTACGTGTTTTTCCTTTTTTTGAAATAAGATTTCGATGAACCGCATTTAAAATTTTGTCTGCAATTTGCGTTGTATTGGTTATATATTTATTTTTTATTGTATTGGTAACTGATGCATCAGTATATTCTTCGCGCCAGTAGTAGATTTTCATCCACCGTGGCGCTTAAGAGTTGTAACTTCTTCGGACCGCCGAAAACAGTGTCCTGTGTATTAAAGTTCTGGATTTTTATGGTTTAAATAAATGGCTATTTGTTTAAGGAAGCAGCAAAGTTTATTACGGTTGTTCACACCTACCAGTTGTCTTCTTCGGAGCTCTCCTTGCAGATAAACAGAATAGCAACATACTTGATAATAGCAAACAATTACGTTAGAACCGTGCGTTATAATAACGCACAGGTTTTTGACAGATGAATGAAATTGTCAACTTTCGGGCCTACTAAATTGTATGAAATTGACAACTTTCGAATAGTGTCGTAGGAAAACACTATTACTCTGGTATTTTGTATGCAGGTATATGTTTAATTGCAGAGAATAATTTACTTTTTCTCAATTTTATTTCGGACGTCGCGAGCAATACATACGATATTTTGATCTTTGCAACTTTGTATAATTAACGTAATGTTCGTTTGTTTCGATTTTTGAAAAAAACAAACATCATATTCAGAAAACATGTTGGTTTCTATTGAAACCAATAAAAAGGATTTTGAATCAGATTCAGATTCGAATTAAATTATGAAGACCATCTAAATTTTTTTGTAACTCAGTGACAAACGGAAGTCTTAATTTTTGGCTTTGATTAATATATTAAATAGCGAAGTTTATACAGGGTGTTTACGGTCTAGGAGTCGAAACTTTACCTGGTGTTAAAATAGGGTAACTGCGAAAAAACCTCAAGGAACTGTTACTTTTAAGAATGTTATTTAATTCCGAAGTATTGGTACAGGGTTTGGGGGTCACTGGAATACTTTCTCTGTTCAAATAAAAGTTAATTGTTGCAACAAATAAGAATATTGTAACCACGATAATGAAAAACGTCAATTTATAATTTTGACACTGTCATCATTTTATTTGGCTTTATTTTTTATCAAAATTTAAATTCGATGGTCCTCTGTTTGATCACTTTATTGAGATAATGAACTGGTTGTCATGATTAGGACTTACGGTGAAGCACGAGGTAATATCGTGCGTTCATTTAAAAACCTGGGCCCAGTTGGTTGTGCTTTAAATTTGGACTTGGGAACAGTGTAACCGGATCCGGAAATAGTTGCCTGTAGTCATTTATCGTTTATGAAATGTCAAAAAGTTTTGAGGTTAAGTATTTTCCCACCCTCTTTTTGAAGTTATGGCTGCCTTGGGTCACCGCGCGCATTTCTGCTGTGGCGCTTGATTTAAGTTTTAGCATGTTTTTGAGTGAAATCAAAGGAGATTTTCGCTTGACAATATTGACATTTCGTAATGGCATTGGCTTCAACGGCTGTCAAATTCTACGCTGGAAAATTAAGAAACAAAGGAAGATTCCACAGTCTCCTGAGCCCAGGTTTTTATTTGAACGCTCGATAGTAATTGTTGTAGTCGAAGCAGCAGTTCACAAACAAATAATGTAAGATGAATGATTTTCTATTATAATGTGAATTGTTATTTTATGTAGCGTTTTGGGCTTCTTCTATCACACATATTATCTCCTTTAAGTTTCAACCTCAAGACCGTAAACACCCTGTATAAAATTCGAGAACGTTTAATTTAATTTTTCTAATCAAAATTGTAGAATTTTGTTACATTAGGTGAGTAATTATTATAATCTGATGTAACAACTTATTACTTTAATATTTATTAACAATATAGTTTTAAATACATGTAGAGTTATAATAACTGTTATAAGTATTTTAAGGTATTCCAAAGTAAGGTATTGTGTGCATTTTGAGATTAATTGTTTCTAAGCGTGAAAATTTTTGCTGGAAGTCACAAAACTGGTATTTACAACTGGTAAAAAGTTTCAAAAAAAACGCATATATTATTTTTTATACTTCGACACTGTCAAAATTTCCGGTTTTTCTCCTGTGTAAGACAGTTTTGACAACTGTTTGGCATTTCTCAATATGAAACGTCAGATTATTTTTAAAGCAATTTTAAACCTTGGTGAGTCTAATCCGAAGAATAAAATGTTGTATTCAACTCGTTTTCGTATAAATCGGTTCATTTATTTCACCTCGTGGATGATAAACCACTCGTTTTCACTCGTGGTTTGATAATCCACTCGTGAAATAAAACATCCGATTTACACTCAAACTCGTTGAATAAATAACTATTAAGCGTCTGCAGATTTTTTTAAATTTAGTATTTCCGCCTTTTTTGACCAGTTTATTATTTGGTAACAGACAAAATTAAGTAAAATCTAGACAGTCTTTAAAGGAAGAAGATACGATTATTTATTACTGAAATTAGATTCTATGTGCCCAACAAAATTTTTGTTGGCCCATCTATGTGCCCACCCAAAAATTATTAGCTAGTTCCGCCACTGTTACGATTGCAGCAAAATAATAATTTTTAGTGATTTTTTTCAGTCCTACTGATTAAACTCTTTTGGTTTTAGGCATAAAATTTTCGAAAAATTTAATATTTCTACCATTTTCGACTGAAGTTAATGGTCTTGAGTATTTTTAAATACAAAATTTAAAGATTAGGTTGAATACCAACGTAAGAAGAAATGTCCTTTTGTAATTATTTTTTCCACCCTGTATTTCTGGTTATCTTTAACTGTTTAACTTTATTTTCCGAATTGTTGAGTGCTGAAAGGTGATTCAGTTCTGCTTAAATTTATCAATTTATAAATTTAAAAATCAGAATTATTTATTAAACTGAACTCAAAAAATATCATAAAAAAACCATTAAAAAAGTCATTTATTCCAACGTAAACGATAACGTAAAATGGTATTGTATCTACTGTTTTCTTCATAGTAAAACGAAATTTTATCGTCTAGAGAAATATTTTTCACAACCATTCTTTTTTTTACGTTTTTTTCATTTTGTGTTTCTTTTCTTCTTATTCAAACATCAGTTGACGCTCTAGAATTCCTGTTTTTTTTTCAGTTTTGGTTTTATCTTTATCTTCTCTTAATCGAATCTCCTTTCTATCCTTTTTCTATTTTTTGTGCTTGTGTCATCCCATATAAATCAACAAAGTAATTTTTTCTACAACTGTCTTAAAACTTGACATTTCTAATATCATTTATGAAAGGTAAAATTGACGTTTTTGTAACTAAGAAAAAAAAGTTCGCGTTACTAAGACAATGAGTCTATTGTAATCCTGCGGATTAAAAATATATTTTTTTACTAGGAAAAAAAATGACCCCAAGATTTTTTAAATCATTTGCTACTGTTGGAGAAAATATAACATGTTTCATTAGGATTAAAAGTGGTTTTGTGCCTCGCAATTATTGCATAACTCGGCTACGCTTCGCTTCGCCTCGCAATTCAAACTAATTGCTCGTCGAACAAAACGCCACTTTTAATCCTTATAAAACAATCTACTATTTTTATGATATTTCGTACATTATTGTTAGTGTCACTATTAACTTTTATAAATAAGTGCACTCGAAATCAATAAGGTTAATACTTAATACATTATAAACTTTTACATTGGCACCATATTGTTGACACTGATACTGACTTATTATGTTCAAATGGTTCAAATACAAGCTTATGTAAGTGAAGATATTTCTAGAATTTTTCTTTTATAATTCTGAACGTAGAACTACAATACATTTTTAAAACAAATTAATCTTAATTTAGCTCGTTTGTGAATTTCGATATTTTGTCAAAAAATGTCCAACTTAGATCAAGATATTTTTTTAGTCTGTTTAAAGTAATTTAGCTCAATTTTTGGCGAAGCTTCATTAAAGCACGTCAAAAAATCTTCTAAATATGTCAAAAGTTACGTTATTTTTCTTAGGTTTATATTTTATCTTGTTTTTGAGCGAGAAACTCAATTGTTTTACAAAATTTTGTAAAAAAGACAAATCAACTAAATCAAAATAAGCAGATTAAATCAAATTTGACATTTTTAGATTTAGATCTTTATCTCCTATGTATTCTTTTCACACCTTTTTTGTGTTTGACTGTTCCCTTTGTAAACTAATAACAGAGTAATTTTTTTTTAAAATTACGCAATATGTTTGACTTTTCTCTTTGTAAACTAACAGAGTAATTTTTTTTTTAATTACAGCAATATTTGGGGAGGTTTTTATGATATTTTGTGCATTATTGTTAGTATCGCTATTGTCCTTTTTAATTATTTTATTCTTCGACACTGTCAAAATTTCCGATATTTCTCCTATGTAAGACAGTTTTGACAACTGTTTGGCATTTCTCAATACGAAACGTCAGATTATTTTTAACAAATTTAAAGCAATTTTAAGCCTTGGTGAGCCTAATTCGAAGAATAAAATGTTGTATTGACCTCGTTTTCGTGTAAATCGGTTCATTTATTTCACCTCGTGGATGATAAACCACTCGTTTTCACTCGTGGTTTGATAATCCACTCGTGAAATAAAACGTCCGATTTACACTCAAACTCGTTAAGTAAATAACTATTTATACTTGTTGAATTCAGCGGATTAAAATTTATACGCAGGGTTTAAATTACCAATTGAACATTTTGGTCTATTAATTTCGCCGGTTGTTTGGTTATCTTTAAAACTTAAACTTTTGATTAAAAAAAACCCTTTAGACTATACGTGTATTGAATGACGAAGATCTTTATTTTAAAACTACAGTTGAGTATTTTTGAGAGACGAGTTATTGATTGAATAAATATTTTTGAGGTATCTCGTTTTTATGCGAGTTTTAAAAGATAATGTTTGGTGCTGTTGGGAGACGAATCTAATTTTGCAATTCTGGAAATGTAACTTTAGTCACTCCTTTAGTTGTTGAATAACGTATATCTCTTAACCTTGCCCTACTTTACACAAAATGCGTTAACATTAATCATAATTTAGAGAGCCTCATCACTCCTGAACAATTCGCCGAAGTCCTCTGCGATGACCTCGACCTCAACCCCCTAACCTTCGTCCCAGCCATAGCGCAAGCAATCCGCCAACAATTAGACGCATTCCCGGCCGAACCCTCGGGAATCATTGAGGAAGGGTCCGACCAACGTGTCATCATCAAACTCAACATCCACGTGGGCAACACATCTTTAGTCGATCAAGTCGAATGGGACATGTCCGAGAAACAAAACAATCCGGAAGAATTCGCTTTGACTCTTTGTTCCGAATTGGGTTTGGGTGGAGAATTTGTCACAGCGATCGCGTATTCAATCAGAGGTCAATTATCCTGGCACCAGAGGACTTACGCCTACAGTGAGGCCCCCTTGCCCACGGTGGAGGTGCCCTTCAGGACGCCAAGTGAGAGCGACCAGTGGGCCCCCTTTTTGGAAACGCTCACCGATGCTGAGATGGAGAAGAAGATCAGGGATCAGGATAGGAATACGAGGAGGATTCGGAGGTTGGCGAATACGACTCCCGGGTGGTAAAAAAGGTTGGTTTTAACTATTTACAAAAACAATATGAATTTTGTCCTGAGTGTAAAAAATTTGACAGTAATTAATAAATGGATGGAAATGGAGACGGTTTCAATATCTAGTGTTAATCATTTTGTTAAATAAAATATTGCTTACTAACCCTTTATTCCGGATCCTTTGTATCACGTTTGTTTCCTCCATTTCCCTCCGGAAATCCATCCATAAAAATTAAGATTACAGCTTCCTCTACCTTAAACTTGCATTATGATAAAATGCAAATAATTTTTTTCGGAGTAGTGTACACTATTGAAAAATGGGTTCAAATACTATGCGATCATTTGAATTTATAATTAGAGTAATTGCATTCTAATTTGACTAGTTAGTTTAACTATTCACGATAGTCAGCATTTTCATACAAGAAATATTACAGGCTACTCTAATTATAAATTCAAATGATCGCATGGTATTTTTTTATTTTGAAAAATAGTTATTGTCTTATACAGTCTGATTTGAGAAATTGTAATCTGTCACTTAAATTTAGCTGCGCTCACTAAATTATGAAATATGGTCAAATATTGAAATAATCTAAGGCAGATTGAAAAAATGCTGGAAAATGGCTTTCTTAAATACATTTTTCTATTGTTAGAAATTGTAATTCTTTTATGTGCTTTGATCTGGGGAATTCGAAATTGTGATTTAAATTTAGCTCCGTCTACAAGACTAAAAGTATGGCCAAATATGGAAATAATATTCGTAGTCAAGATAAACTTTTAAAGTGCTGAAAAATTGCCTTATAATTGATTAATAAATTTTTATTTTATTAAAGATGGTAGCTGCCTTTTGAATTTGATCTGAGAAAGTCGAATCTCAAATCTTAAATCTAGCTCCATCAACTGGTTCAAAAATTATTAACACATATAGACACTGTCTGGCGTAAAGATGAAACTTATTGGAAAATAAATATATAAATAAAAATAAATAGCAGTCTTATGCAGGGTGTTTCACATAATTTTACGAGGCCTGCGCCTGTAAAATGCCACCAATAATACATAGTACGATAGGAACTAGATTACAAATTTTGAAAAATTGGATAGTATTCCCTAGTTTGTTCACCCCTTCAAAAAATTGCAACGTTTTTAGTTAGCTAATTATTAAGTTAGATAGATTTTAATCATATTTATTCCGTCTCTTGATAGAACACATAAAAATTGTTTTAACAAAATAGCAATTTATGACTATTAATGAAACAGTGATAACTACTGTCATGGGTTTCCAAAAATTAAGTAATTAAATGTGTGTTTTTTGTATCTAGTTTTCTGTGACTTTTGTATAGTTGGATGCGTACATTCGGCGCAGGACTCGTAAAATTGTGTGAAAGACTCTGTATGTTGGTTGATCTAGATAATCTGAATCTGTCACTCCGCCCACTAGATACATAAATATATAGTCAAACAATTAATTAGTCTAAGCAAAACTTAAAAAATCCTAGAAAGTGATCAAGAATTTGTAACAAAATTTTTCTATTGGTAAAAATAATAACGTTCCTATGTAGTTTGATCTGGGGAATTAAAATCTGTGACTTAAATTTAGCTCCGCCCCCTAAATTCAGAAATTTGAATCAAATATTGGAATAGTCTAAAGCAAATCTTTGAAATGCTGGAACTCTTAAATACATTTTTGTGTTGTAATAATTACAAGCTATCTTATGCAAGTTGATCTGAGGAATGTGAATCTCTCATTAAAATTTAGCTCCGCCCACTAGATTCAAAAATATAGTCAAATAATGAAGTAGTCTATGACAATCTTAAAAAATCATGGAAAAAGATCTGAATTTGAAATAAATTTTTCTATTGTTAAAAATAACAACGTTCTTATGTAATTTGATCTGGAGAATCTGGAACTTAAAGCTCCGCTTCCTAAATTCAGAAATATGAGTGAAACATTGGAACAATTTAAACAAACTTCTGAAATGCTAGAAAATGTCTTCAAAATTTTTAATTACATTTTTGGATTGTGGTGAATAGAAGATGTCTTATGCAAATTGATCTGGGGGATGTGAATCTGTCACTTAGATTTAGCTGTGCTCATTAAATTATGAAGTACAGTCAAATATTGAAATTACCTAAGGCAAACTTTTAAAATGCTGGAAAATGACCTCAAAGTTTGTGGATAGATTTTTCTCTTGTTAAAAATTGTAACTTTATTATGTGCTTTGTTCTGAGGAATCTGAATCTATCACTCCACCCACTAGATTCAGAGATTATATTCAAACAATGAAATAGTCTAAGCCCGTCTTAGAAAATTCTGGCAAATGATCTCAGAATTCATAAATAAGTTTTTCCGTTGGTAAAAAAACAACGTTCTTATGTAATTTGATCTCGGAATCAAAATCTGCGACTTAAATTTAGCTCCGTTTTCTAGATTCAGAAAAATGAGTGAAATATTGGAATAGCATAAAACTCTAAAAGCAAACTTCTGAAATGTTGGAAAATTGTTCAAATTTTTTTATTACTATGCTAAATAGGAGGTGTCATATGCAAATTGATCTGGAGAATGAGAATCTGTTACTTAATTTAGCTGCTCTTACTAAATTATTAAATACGGCCAAATATTGAAATAATCTAACACAAACTTTAGCCTCAAAGTTTATAAATACAAGTCAATTTTTCTATTGTTAAAATCTGCAACTTTCTTATGGGCTTTGATCTGGAGAATCCGAATCTGTCACTTAAAATTAGCTCACTAGATTTATGTTGCCATAAATAGTGTATGTCTTATGCAATTTGTTTTAGGGAATCCAAACTGTCACTTGAATATAAATTTGCATTTTGATAATTAGCAAAATACTGATTTTTATTTTATTAATTTATAAGACGTCCGTTTGCGAACAACAGGTAGTGACAAACTGAATAAAATTAAACGGACATTAATAATTGTAGAAATAATGAAATATGGATAAATCGTTAACAAAAATATAATTTGTGTAGATAACTTATTGCAAAAGTGCGAACAAAGAGGTTTGTTAGATTCATTAATTTTTGTTACCTTACTTAAAATTTTGTGGGATACTTAAGTGTTTCCTTTTTGAAAGAAAAAAACTTTGGCCAACATTTACGAGTTACGAAAGTTTGATCGGGTGTAAGGGATTTTGAAACGATCGAAACAAATTTTAAAACATATCGCTTATAATAAAAATTTCATACAAATAGCATTTTATGGCAAAACTTAACAACGACAACCACAAACATTGAACAAGCGTCAGGAATGTACTTCAAATAAATTAAACAAAAAATAATAATTTACGTCCCCCTCCCCTCCCCCCATATAAAACCATCGTCATAAAAATATTTATCAAATCTCATCCCATCATAAAAATCAAGGCCACACTTTATGGAAAATATCCATGATACTATCATAAATCATAAACGTGATCGCAACATCCAAACAGACTCGGCTCAGCCTCGGCACCGTCCCTTTATAGAACGCAAACGGCCCTTCATTCTTCCAAATCTTCAAGAAGCAATCTAGTGTATTTTTATACAAATGCGCTTCCAAGCCCTGCATTCGCGTCTTGACGACATCTATCGGCGTGTTCCCGAACACCGAACACGCCCCCGCTAGAGCCCCAAAGGCCCCCACCGCCGCCTTGGGGACTTTCTTGTCGGGGTCGCCGCCCTTGTACAGGTCCTTGCACGTCTCCATGACGAAGAAACGGATGGCTTGATTCGAGCCCTGTTTCATGATGGTGGGGACTAGGCCTTTGTAGACGCCGCCGATGCCCTGCTCGCGGATGATCATCGAGACGCCGTGGAAGAAACCGCGGAAGCGGGGTTTGGCGCTGCGTTGGTCGTTGATGAATTTCACTTTGATGGTTTCCATCGGCGTCACGGCGAAAATTGCCTCGCAGACGCCGGCGCCGAGGCCGCACAGGAGGCGGCCGGAGGGGGTGAGGGCGCCTTTGTCGTCTACGGCGAGTTTTTTCAAATATTCAAACGTTCCAAATCTGCAAAAAAATCAGGCAAAACATTACGTGCTGACAGTATTTTTTACTTATGATTCTTTTTGGGTAGTAATAAAGCGATCAGTAATAAATACGATTTTGATCAGTATAAAATGATAAATGATCAGTATTTAATTAATTTTTGCACAGCAAAAAAACTAGAAGTGATTTACCTAATATACAGGATGTAAGCGAAACAAGTACATTAACTTTAACCAGTGGTAGAATTCATCAAGACAAACACTTTTTCTATGTACCATTTTTTCAAAATCGCATTTTTTTTAATCATTTTTTCCCCCTACAAATTGACGAGCCTTTTATGAAATGCTCTAACAAAGAAAAGTAACAATAAATAATAGCCGCAACCAAACGGCTGTTTCAAACGGTAATCTTGTCGACTAGGTAACTTTGCTTCCAGTGGCGTGTAAGAAAATTGTGTAAGATTTTAATTATAATTTTTTCCCACATGATATCGTTAAATCACTCTTGAAAATTATTCGTTCTTGAAGTATTGAAAAAAATTGAAACTAAATTTTTATCAAAAATCTTAAAAAAGTGGTTTCTTTACCATTACCATTAAACCATTACCTCATAGGTCAGTTAATATCTAATTTAATATGTGAATTCCAATTTAACTTGTGACGAAATAAAAAATTCAGTTATTTCTTTCATGACAAAACGTTCAAATCACATGAAAAAAATATCATTACCTTCTGGTGGCTTTAGCAACAATATTCACAAGTAATGACGAGGTAATAATGTACATTTTGCACAATTTATTAAAAAAAATGAGAATAAAAATGCTAGGTAAATGGTATTTTATTAAAAAATGTCACAAAGTTGCAATATGTAACAGTGGTTGCTTGGAAATTTTCATCAGGCCCATTATTTCTTATGAATTGCCCTGTACATGAATTTGAAAAAAAGGATGTATCTCGTTTAAAACAAATGAAAAAAATTTTTTGGCCATTTTATTTTTTTAAACAAGACGCTAAATTTTCTTATTTATTTTTGACACATTGTTGATACCTACTTTTTTCATAAAAAAAAAATAAATCTATTGAATTTTTAATTCCGCTAAACTCTGTTAGAAATATGTAAGATGAAATAATTAACTGAACTGAGGTATTGTGATTTTTCGGTAAAAACTTTTGTGTGGGGTAACGCATATTTGTAAAATTTCTAATACACAAATTGCTACCGAAATTTACCATATTTATTTTGATAACTTTTAACATCTGTTTACCTATGATAAAACTAATGTTGACACTGTAATACAAGTAATTAATAATCTAAAAATGTTTATATTCTTATCTAGACAGAAGAAGTGAAGGATAAATATTCAGCTTGTATAAGTTCCGTTGTAGTTTGCTAAGCCAAGGGCTACATACATGTTTTTTTTAGATTCTGTCTGTAAACACATTTCAAACTTTTGTATCAATAACATTATTAATAATCTAGTTACTTGCAATTTTTGTCCTTATTTAGCAAAACCAATTAAGTTAAAAAAAAATATTTTTTACACTGTAGTATATGTATTTTTCTCGTTTCTTTTATACATTAAAAAAGGCGCCTGGTTGTGTTATAATTTTACTTCTGACTTAATGTAAAGAAATAATTTTTGTTGAATTTCAAAAATGCAAACAAACCGAAATCAAGTGACAATAACAAAATAGATAATTTTTAGATATGACGTAATTTGGCTACTATAAATAAAACATTTTCACCAATCGTGAAAATAGGAATGATAAGGAAAATTGATAAGCTGAATGAAATAAATAAAATAAATATGCGTATGGTGGTAATGCCATCACCCAGGTGCCAGAGTTTTCGGGTCGCATCTACAGCCTCTGACCTGACCTAACGACCACTAACTAGTAGTGACCGGGACCGACGGCTTAACGTCTCCTCCGAAAGACGAGTTAGTTGCGATGTTTTTGGCATTACATTATCCGGTCACCCATCCAAGGAATGACCGGGGTCAGTGCTGCTTAACTTCATAAACTAATGAAAACCTATGAAATCAGCTAGTCTATGCAACTAATGAAATGAATGAATAGTTTGTATCACTAAATAAAGAAAATTCATACGACTTTATAAAGTTAAAGAAGGATAAATACATCAGTCGTTGTCTGGGCAACCGCGATAAACAAAACACAGATTTATAGATACTAAAAAAAGCACGTAGGTACGAAGATAATTATCTTATATTTAATTTTGCTTTTGCACAAATTAATATTTGTTTCAAAATCTCTTATTATTGTCTTGCATCACAACTAAATGATAATGAATAATGTAGAAATAGTAAACAACTCTTATTTTTAACTTTACTATTTTTAAATAATAGTTTTCGGACATAACAACACACTTTATTTATTTACTTTTAGAATTTTTTTTCTAGTAGAAACTATCTGAATAAGAACGTGAAGTGTGCTCTAGAGATTTTATCATTATTATTATTATTATTATTATTACTATTATTATTCACAACATGAATACCTGTCAGTTAGCTGTGAAAGTTTCACACTTTTAACTATGCCTTGCATTATTTTTTCTACAACAAACTAAAACTTGTCATTTGCTCATAATTTAGGCAGCATTTGTCCACGTTTTAATTCATCAAAAAAGGTGAATAAAAAATTAATACCTGACTGCACTTTTGGGTATGGATCCATAAATGAGCACACTCAGGCCGCGATAAAGTCCAAAAAATCCGTGATTTTTGACAGTCTTCTTAACACAATCCACAATCCCGTCGTATTGTTTTCGCCCCCCTTTCTCATCCAGTTGCAATTGTGTCTTGACGTACTCCGTTGGGAACGTGATACAAATCTCGATGCCTCCGGTGAGTCCCCCTAAAAAAATTCCCCATAAAAATTCGGTTTTTCCCCCAAATGAATTACCTGCAACAATGCCCTTCAGGCCGATGTTCCCCGAAGCGGGAGCTGCCGCCGCCGTGTCCCTCATCCAGGGCCTGGGAAAGGGGTTGCGAAAATCTGGTCGATTCATCTTGTTGAGATTCCTTCGAGTAAATAAAGTGACAGAGAAGACGGCGCGACCTTAAAAGGGGCACAGAGGTTGTTGTTACATTAAATGACCTCATGCCGTTATCAATTATTATCAATCGGATGAGTGACTGGTTGTGCATCAATTGTTCGGTTTGAATTTCGCGCCAGTGACGTGGACCACGTGAGAATCGATACCAACATGACGGCGTGGAAAATTTTCATGTTTTTCACGATTTTGCAATCACGCAACGATTTACATGATTTTTATCAATGAATTGAAATAATAAAGTAACGTTTCATTGATGATTTTATTTAATTTTGGACCAATTGCGTTTTTGTGGTATTGTTGCGACTAAATTAAAATTGCAACGAAAAATTGATAATGAATGATAGCAAATTTGATGTTATCATGGTGTGATAATGTACTTACCTTGAGATTTGTAGTAGGAATGTGAACTCACAGAAAAACATACATTTTTGTAAACATGACTTGACAGTTGTCAAAACTGCACTTGACAGAGGTTTGTTGACGTTTGGGCAAGGTTTTGTAATTTAGGACGGGGCAATGTCTTTTTTAATTGTAAATTTATGAGGTGAACTTTTCCATTGCTTTCGTCACATACTGGGTGTGGACTATTTCCACATTTTTTTGTGGACGAAAAATTTGGTTCCCAAATTGGTGACGAATTATTAAATAAAGCAATTAAACCCTTATCCGTTATTGAAAGGATCATTTATTTATTAAAAAAGCCTTATGTTTTATAGTCGTTAGTGTAAATAGATAATTGCTAGATTTAAACTTCAAAGGTATATTTTATTACGTGCAATTAGAAAATAATATTAAGATTTGTCTTAATTTTTTATTTCAAATTTTGTTGTGTCTGATGTGCTAAAAAAATTAGAAAAGACAGTTGGGATGTTATAAAACCATATTTTTATTTCGAACATTATGATTAAATTGTTTTCAGCAATATTTTTATTTCTTAGTTAAACAATCTACCGGGTGTATCAGAAATGCGTGTATTAATTTTACCACGTAATAAAACTCATCTCAAGTACAACTACTTTTCTATTAGCTATTTCAAAACTATAAAAACGCCAACCACGCATTTTCACTCAAAATTGGCTCTTATAATTATTCATGCACTTCAAAAATGTAATTTATAGTTTTAATGAGGGATCTAATCATTAATAACTATTTTACAGTTTTATCAATCTTATTTAAAAAAATAATTCGGTAAAATGCGACGTTGGCGTTCTTATAGTTTTGAAACGGCTAATATAACATTTTGCAAAATTATTATTTATTATTTTCACTGTTTTCCTCCTTTCTTTTGTGTGTCAGTGTTTAATAATTAGTTTGTATTCATATAGTAGCGCTCAGCCCGGTTTGCGTGTGCGTCATCAATTTAATTTTTTTATTACCGACACAAAACTGGAAAAATATAACTATAACAATGCAAATTCGAACAACAAACCGGTATCTAAGGGTGGTATCCTTGAACATTAATTTACATAGGTACTTCAAAAACACCGAAAAGTGTCATGTTTGATTGAGTTTGTCAATTTCACATTGACAATAAATTATGATCGTTGTCGAAAGGATTTTTGGTATTATTTGGAAGTATTTTTCGTTTATTGATTGCCTTTTTGGGTTTCGTGTTTCGTGAAGTGCGTTCCGTTAGTTGTTTGACTCTCCGTTTGTTCATTCTTGGTTTTCTGTCATTTTTGTAATTAAAAACGCTGCAATCGCTAAACAAGCAATCACGCCAAATATTTGCATCATTGATTGAATATTTTACCAAAGAGAGACCGAGGGGGCCCCCTAAAGTCTAAAGTCTTTGTCTACGATGGCAGAGGCTCTCAAAGTTAGTTTGTTAACATCAGTGAACTCTATACTCTATCAATCGAATGGTAAAATCCGAAGAACACTTACTTCGTGGTTTATGACAATCCACACATTACCATTACTTTAGCTTAATTACAAAATTACTTGTTGATCCATACCTACACTTTTTATTATGTCTACAATGTTAATAAAATACTTTGTTGTAGCCACATTTACTCCCAATTGTACTACAACTCCTTATAAAATACATTTTCTAAGTATGGTACACCAAAGATTGTGATTTTAACTTGGTATCTCTGTTTGGTAAATGTTGGCCCGTTGACAAATTTGTTAATTTTGTATTGGCTTAATGAGCAACGCATCTAGAAAACCATTTCCAATATATTATTTACACAATTTTAAATGCTTTTACAAACAACTGTATTTAAAGACGACAGTTTGAAGCGCCAACAAACATTCCAAAGTTCCAACCATGTTCCAACACTAATCGGTAATAAGAGTAATCACACGTGGACAGGAACATAATAATTAATAACCACAAAAATATTTGGAGATCGTTATCGCCGTGTAAACGTAGTGCCAGAAATGTCAGATGACGAACACGCAAAAGGAGCTGACCGCGACTGTAACTTCAAAAATGAAGGAGTTTTGCGTTTAACTCCCTTGGGGGTGGAATTTCAAAAAATCCTGAAATATACGCCTCTTCATTTTTAACCGAAAGTTCAAGATATCAATTTAGATGTATAACTAAAACAATGAAGAATTTTTTTATATGCATATAACTTTAAGAATGAAGGATTTTTTTGTTTAACCCCTTGAGGTGGAATTTTCAACAAAGTTGAAACACGCGTTTTTTATTTTTAGACGAACATTCAAATACCAATTTTCTTGGTTACAACTTCGAAAATGACAGATTTTTATATTTAACCCTTTTGGGGGTGAAACGTCCTAAAATCCAGAAACACGTCTTTCTTCATTTTTAACTGAAATATCAAATACCATTTTTCATGAATAGGTATAGCTTCAAAAATGACGATTTTTTATATTTAACTCTCTTTAGGGGTGGAATTTCTAAAAATAATAAAGTACCTGTTTCTTTATTTTTCGTGGAAAACCCAAATACCAATTTTTATAGATATCAGTTAAAAATGACGAATTTTGATATTCAACCCCTTTGGAGGTGGAATTTCTAAAAAATCATGAAACACGTGTTTTTTCATTTTTATCGAATGCCCAAATACAAATTTTCATAAATTTCAAAAATGACGGATTTTTCTATTTAACCCCCTTAGGGGTGGAAATTTCAAATGTTCTTAAACACTCGCAGTTATAAAAAAAAGCAAAATTAACTCGGGTTTGTATTGGGTCACGGTTTTAAAGTTCCCAATAAAATTATGTGTTCCTACTTTTTGTTAATCTAAGTTTTTTCTTTTTCAAAATGGTTGTGGACATGCGTGCGAAGCCGTGGGCAACTGCTAGTAATCTAGATAAATACACGTAAGATAAATGTAGGTACAATTCTTTGGCCTAGGTTAGTTATTAAGTAAGTATTTAAGATTAACTTTGTGAGATAAGGAACGCGGTAATGCGGGTGTTAGAAAAAAGATAAAAACATGTTTTTTTTTAATTTTTTAGTTACGATTCTTATTTGTTTACAGGTTTAGTCTGATAAAAGTGTATTTTTACATCTAACAATCGCACAGAGTTCAGCCGCGTTTACTGTGAAATACTATTTTTTTCTGTAGTTCTTTAAGATAAAATTAATTATTTACCTTATATGCTATTAAGTCGCTGCATACAAAATATTATTTCTAAAGCTAAATATGTAGTAAAACAATGTCGCTAGTTCCAAAATATAAATAATTAAATAATAAATGAATAAAAAATTTATAAAATTTTCATTAATTAATTAATACTGGCGCACCAACTCAATGGTGTGTAGTAGAGAAATGCTTACATATAAAGTTAAAAAAAGTAAAAAAATTATATGTATTAAAGCTAACTGATGAATAATGAATTTTAGATAAATGATATTTGGCAACGTTGTGTAACAATCGTGACCGCAATAGAATTTTATCAACAATAAAAATGAATACGGTTTCCTAGAAAATGGTACCCAGTGTTGGCATATCTACAAATTTTGATGTTTTGATGAATTTCAATTTTTTAATTAAAAAAACTGCTATGGACTGATAGTAAATTTAAAAATAATTATTCATCATTGTGTTAGGGAACGATTATTTAGTGTGAAACATAAAAACATTAAAAAATAATGAAAACTGAAGAAGTTAACGTACTAAGTTTGGAGCTTCAGATTTTTTAAAATATGACTAGGAATTTTTTCATGATTTTTCCCGTAATCCACATATGCTTCTCAACAACGTACCACTGAGTTGGTGCGCCAGTTTTTGAGCACCCTGTATATAGGCTGTTTCGTTTAAGACCTACGTTAGAAATATTGGAAGTTATATTAAAATAAATAATATAATATATATATATATATATATATATATATATATTGCTTTATTATTAAAAACCACTTATTAGCCGTGCAGTTTCTTAGTCTCCATTGTGGTGCAAATAGCGTACTCTAAGCATTAAGTTTTATATGAGTTGTTATGGTAACAGGTTAGTCAACTGCACCACAATGGTTGTTAAGAAAGTGAACCGATAATAGTTATTTTTTTATTTTTTGAAATCGGACCATAAAAAGCGCCTGCCGTTAATAGTTATTTATGTGACAAGTCCGCAAAATAGTGTTTTAGAGGACGAATCGGATTAAGGACGAGGCGACGGAGGAGCCGAGTCCTTAATGAGATGAGTCCGCTAAAATAATTTTGCGGAAGTGTTGCATACAAACTTTTTTGGTACCAGCTCTCTAAAACAACAAAATTGTAAAAAAATTTACATTTCCAATCCACCCTCATCATAAGTGCAGTCGATCGATAGTCATAGCAACGACTGATTTATTGAAACAATAATAATTGTTTTCTCAAATAATAAATAAATTAGAGTCCGCAAAATGAATTAGAGTCC
Organism: Tribolium freemani; assembly: GCA_939628115.1. Taxonomy (NCBI): domain Eukaryota; kingdom Metazoa; phylum Arthropoda; class Insecta; order Coleoptera; family Tenebrionidae; genus Tribolium; species Tribolium freemani. The sequence continues at coordinate 14,544,699 of OW626788.1, forward strand.
GCAAAGTGTTGCTATGACGACTTAAAGTACTTGTCCTTTAAAATGACATTTTGCGGAGTCAAAGCAGTTCCCAAAGTAACCATTTTAGAGAGCGTGTACCAAAAATATATGTTATCCACAGCCAGTCTATTATTAGGTCATAATACCACTACTAGGAGACGTCTTATGATATCCATAAAACACAAGGGTCTTATGGAAAAATCGTCTCGTGATTAGCCGAATAAAAATTAATTCGACAAATGTCACTTCACAACGTCAATTAAAAATTTTCCAAAACATTGATTTAGTCTTTATTGTCTGACTGTGGATAAAACGTTGTATTGCATATGGGTCTTACACGTATTTTATCCCCTTATACAGTAAATAACTATTACAGCAACAGCATCGTTTTAAAAATTAAGCAAGAAATTGACTAAAGCTTAAAGTATATGCAACCAGTTATTCATTATTTATCACAATTTGATAATAAGTTTTATTCATTAAATTACGTACCGTTAGAGTAAATCTAGAAAAATTGAAACCTTGAAACAAACAACTTAATGGTCTTCAGATGGTCTTATTTGTTTTGTACACCCCTTAAAAAGTGGCGTTTATTTCAAACACTTATCACAAAATAAGGATTATTTTTTTAATTTGGAAACTCCTTTTTCCTATTATACATAATTTTTTATCAATTATCTTCTGTCTCGTGTGCTTTAATAATTTTTTGTTTTTCTCTATTACTTTTCTCTTACATGGTTACTATCCGATCGTTTCACTCCAATTGAGTCCAATACTCTTATCAAGAAAAACCAAAAATAAGTAAATTAAGAGCACAATTACATAATCACATTTTAATGAAATGAGAAAATTGTGACACGAGCAATAAAGAAACATTTTTAATGATGTATCCAGAATTCAATTAATTAGAATCAACATTATTGTTATTGTCTTGCACAAGTTGGTAAATTGATTCTGATGTTTTTCGAATTTGGCATTGCGCGGATGAGTAAATAATTTACGAAAAAAAGACAAACTGAACTTTTAACTTTGTCGATAACAGTTTGCAAAAAATTGTCGTTTAATTTTTTTTTTTCAAAATTATTTCTAAAATGAATTCGTTATCTCAAGGCCGTTGTTAAAAATAATTTGGAAAAACTCAACTTCTGCGGAAATAATAATAATAACTCAAGAACGTGCTCACCCCGACGATAAATCTGAAAAAATTACAAAATAAACCTTCTCTTATCAAATCCCTGACGTTTGTTCTTATCACGATGCATATTAAACCAAGCCAGAAAGTGGTCAGTGTTAGTGGCACGCAGAACGTTCTCCATTATCTTACGAATTTTCAAAGATAAGTCGTTTCGAAACAATCGACTAAACACCTCTTGTGTAATTATGAATGGAACTTTTACTTGCAAAATTGTTAGTGCGGTTTTTGTAAAACAGTTCGTCAAGCTTTTCATGTTATTTTATGTTGTTTTATTCTGACATCATGATGAGAGGTAAGTTTCCACAAATTGGAGAATTTTATTAGTGCCTACAGTGCCTGATTGCACCACCAGGAAACCGAAACATTTTGAGTATTTTGTTTTTAATGTTGCATGCAATTTCATGACAATGTTATTATGTGAAAAACTATTTGTTTGACTTTCTTAGAAGAACTACAAAATAGTAGTTACCTGATGTTTTAATTTCGAAAATTTAGAAATTATTTTTTATTTTTTTCATTTGAATATTTGGTTTGCTAACAATAAAGTACCCACCTTTTACTAGAAGACATAAATCGATTAGTTTTTTTATTGAAGAAAATACAACACAGAAAAAATAAAAAGTACTGAGTGTTCGAAAAGATATTTTACTATTTCTTAAAAAATAATAAAATAAGACTCCCACAGAAATCAATTTTTGAGATAAAGCAAAAATATACTTTTGGCAGATTCACATTGTATGTTTGTTTATATTTTTTTTTAATAAAAATATATATTTTAGTTGGTTTTCATTGTAATTAGTAAAAATGTAAATCGATACTCTGGGAGAACATCTTGCAATAATTAGTTCGGTTTATCGAGGTTTTACTGTAATAAGAAAAATAGTTAAAATTATCTGAATCCGTCTAAATCTTATTATGGCAAAAAATATTTGTGAAATTAGTATTAAAAAAAGATAAAAAAACTAAAGTGTAAACATAAACATAAGTATAAAAGACTTACTAAAATATATATTATTATAATTAAATGTTACATTAAAGTGTACGATTTGTTGTCTGAATAACATTCTGAACATTTAAAAAGCTTTTGAAATTTATTTCTTTTAAAATAATTCACTCCATATTTAAAAATTGTTGTAATCAACTTATTGTTTATTAAATGCTGAGTAATTTAAACTATTACTTTACACTCGCTATCGCTCGTTCGTACTTTAAACAGAACCAATAGGTATACACTGGTCTGCAACGAAATCCTCCTTCAAATAAAATTAGTATGAATACGAAGATTTAAACGTGCTGCATTTATTTCTGCTTTCAGTTTTTTACTATCACAGACAGATTTTTTTAATGATTTTTTTAATTTCTCAAAGTTAAATTTTTGTGTGTTTCGTTATTGCATTTACGCTACTTAAGATTTAAATAGTATCTGTACATACATATAAAAACGGTTTCAGCTAATGGGAAGATAAAAAAACTGATGAGAACTACCAGGAAATTAATCGAGAATTTTTTTCTTTTTGTAAAGGTCTGAAATATGCGACATGTCCTTTCAAAAAATTTTTTTTAACTCCCACTTTGATTTTTTTACCAACAACCTTGGCATACAATAAGCATAAAGAAAAGTTTCATCAAGAAATATTACACAAATGAGAGACGACACAACAGGAAATTTGTCAGAAGTAATGATAGCACATTTTTGTTAGTTAATAAAATTTTAATGGAAAATATGAAAAGAAAAAACTACAAAGCAAAATGCTATTAATATGGAACGAATTATAACATTATCGCAATCATTAAATTTACAGTTATAGTTTTAGTAAAACGACTTAATAAAAAAATATTACAAAAAAAATTTAAGTGCCACTGACACATAATTTTTGTTAGTATATTTCGTATCAGAAGCATTAAATCTGTAATAATCACGCATAGTAATAAAGGAGGAAAAGTTATTTTTGCACTTCCGAGACTAAAATAGGTACTTTAGTCTCTGTCTACAGGGAGTGTAGTGGGTCATTTATTCCCTAGGGATTAAATACGGACTGAACCCCCTGGAGAGTTCATTCATTCCCTAGGGAATGAAGACAGAGTAGACAGAGACAAAGTCCCTGTAGACAGAGCGTATATACCTCGGGTCCAAAGTGCCTAAGTCCCTTGAGTAGTTTATGCTGCACTTTACACCCTCTATATACAGGGTGTAAGCGAAATAAGTACATTAATTTTAACCAGTGGTAAAACTCATCAAGACAAACACTTTTTCAAAATCACATTTTTAAAAATTATTTTTCCCCCCTACAAATTGACGAGCCTTTTATGAAATGCTCCAACAAAGAAAAGTAATAGTAAATTTAATTTGATTTTCATGAAGTTATTTGGAAACGGTAATCTTGTCGAATAGGTAACTTTGTTTCCAGTGACGTGTAAGAAAATTGTGTAAGATTTTAAAATAATTTTAACTCAGAAACTAAAACGTTTTGAAAAAAAAGTTATTAAGAAAAATTGTTGGTCTTGACGAGTTCTATTACCACTTAAAATTAATGTACTTATTTCATTTACAGCATGTATAATATACTATTTAGTAGTAGTAGTAGAGTTTAAGAAAAAAATTATGAAGTACTTTAAGTAGTACTTTTTTCACAATACATAAATTGCAAAAACATTATTATCATTATGTTGGTTTCCCGGTGGGCCTTTGTCAACAATCCAACACTGCATTTTCCCCACTTTTTGTCAGATTTAATCCGAAATTACAAACTATTACTCCAACGAAAATCCGACACCGACTCCGAAACCGAATCCCAGCCTTTGATGAGTTCATGTTCAAGTCAAAGTTTTGGAAGTACTAACGAATGTGGCTTCAAAAACGACTCAGACACAGATACTGAGGCTGATAGAGCCACGAAAATACAAGCAGCCACAATTCCACCTATTCTAATCCAAAAACAAAACAGGTGGGTTTAAATATTTGCCAAAAATGTGCGAAATTCGAAGTGTTTTTAAATTTCAGACAATTTTTGTATAAATCGAGCTACGAACATCCAGATTTTGAGGTGTACTCGCACGATGGGGACGACTACAAGACCGATATTTTGACTGGCGAGAAGTCACTAGTGAGTAATAATTATAATAAAAAAAAAATAACAGTTCATAAATAATAAATGAAAATGTTTTTTTCGTAATTTAAATAACGAGGGAATACCAAATTTAATAATGGCCTTCCTAGTGAAATTTGGAAAAAATAAGATCCTATTTTTTAAAAATTATAAATGAAATAAAAACAAAAGACTTGTCACTGATAAAACATACTAAGTTTTTTCTACTGTTGTTGAGATTGCATTTTCCTCTTTTTAGAGCGGCAAAAACGGCGCTCCGGTCAATTACGACTACCGTGACCCGGAATTACCGGAAACCAACAGCTCTCTCATCACTATGTGAGTTATCTCTCAGTTATCAAAACCAGTGGCGTACCACAACATAGCCTCTGACCCCAGCACTAAGTGCAAAGTTTCTTCACAGATTCGCAATTTGGAACACCACAGTGGGCACCTCCCTCTTGTCCATGTCTTGGGGCATTGAAAAAACCGGACTTTTCCCCGCCATTTTCATAAATATCGCCATTGCCGCCATTTGCTTGTACACAACCTACACTATACTAAAAGTCAACGAAAAGCATGGCGTGATTGGCCAAAACGGCGAAGTTTGTGACTTGTGTCGCGCCCTGATTGGCCGATGGGCGGAGATTTTGGCCAAGATTTTCTCACTCGTGGTTCTGATTGGTGCAAATATCGTCTATTGGATTTTAATGTCGAATTTTTTCTACCACTCCGTCCAATTTTTTTACGGTAAGTACCTAATCATTTGACAAGAACTTGATTACGTGAGAGATCTAGGCTTTTTGACCTTGAGAAAGTGTCAATGTCACGTGTTGGGGATATTTAGTGACAAAATTAAAATATTTATATTAAAAAAAAATTTTGGCAGAAGTTTTGGTTTTTGATAAACTAAAAATAGTTCTTCAAACTTTGACTGATGTCTTAAAAACTATTGCTCATAGACAAAATGTGAAAGCAAATTCAGAATCCTTGTCAAACTAGACAAACCCCATACTTGAAACAACGAAAAAGCTAATTCAAATATTTAACAGAAATGACAATATTTAACAGAAGCTACAAGTCATTTAGACGAAGTGGCACGTTTGAATTAATTCCATAGTCGACCTGATGAACAACCATTTTTGAACACATTGTATACAGGGTGTCCCAACTAAAGTTGCACCCCCTAAAATCTCCGATTTCGTTCAAGATTGAAGAAAATGCTGAAACAGGTCAATTTTAGTTTAAAGGAGGACCAAATTTTATCTTAGTTTGAAAATTATTTCTGCATCCCTCTTGAGTCCAGAGCTACCCCTTCAAAAAATTTAAATGGTAAGAGGGGTTGAGTGACACATCATTTTGAAGCTGCTTTTATTGTCTATGCCACCATGTATTTTTTTTAATCTTGAATGATTTGTTGTTATATTCCAAAATGTCAATCTGAAATACTTTCGCTTAAATTTTGAAGAAGTTTTTTGGTATGGATAGACAATAAGAAATGGTATCTTATCTGGACTACTGATTTTACGTGTTGAAGTAACAAGAAATTGAGGCTGAAGGTCTTCACCCAGTCTTTTACACAGTATCTGCTTAATTCTGTAAATTATTGTCCTTAAATTCTTAAAATGGTTCATAGTACAGAACAAGGAATTCATTTATCAAAGACCCTTTTGATAAAGCCAGAAATGTTGCAAAAAGACTATGTTTTGAAAATCGATTGTATCATTGTATGGAAGTTTTGAGCAATACATTCGTTAAATTAAATTGTTTTTCTGTAACAACTTTTATTTCCTCTCACAGCAATCTAGGCAGTGTTTTCTAAAAAGAATCGGTTAAAATTGAAAACAAAAAAAAACGTAGTTGCATAGACAATACAACCAAAATGTTTTTCCCTCGGATTTTCCATTCGACCTCTCTTGCTATTTAAATTTTTTGAAGGGGTGGCTTTGTTATTTTAAAAAGAACAAACATTAGCGCAAATAACATTTCTGACCCCCGGTTTCTTGAACGATTTATCGTTAGATAAATTTTATCGGTTGGATAGTTGCTAAGGTAGAGATGATCTGATTGGTGTTTCTATAGAAATTATGGAACCGATAGTATTTATCTAACAATAACTCGTTCAAGAAACCGGGGGTAAATCAATTTATACAGAAAAATGTTCAAAATTTGAACGAGAGGTTTCCAGATTAGCAGTTTTTAAAATATCAGTGATTATAAAACAATTTTGTGATTCTCGACAATAAATCGTTCAAAATTCAAAAAAAGTACATGATTGCATAGACAACAAAAGCAGCTTCAAAATGATGTGTCACTCGACCCCTCTTGCTATTTAAATTTTTTGAAGGGGTAGCTCTGGGCGCCAGAGGGATGCACAAATAATCTTAAAATTTCTATAAAATTTGATCCCCCTATAAATTAAAGTTGACCTGTTTGAGTATTTTTTCCAAACTTGAATGATATTGGAGATTTCAAGGGGTGCAAGTTTTAGTTGGGACACCTGTATTGTATCTTGAAAAATCAAACTTTGATCGTTATGTTAAAAAGTGTTTGATGTATGTAAATGAAAAATAAAGACAGTCAGATAATTTCCTGTAATAAGAAAAACTTACATTTGAGTTAATTTGATTCTCTACTTTGCTAAAAAAATATTTATTTAGAAGTGTTTGGTTTTTGACAATGTAAATTTTAACCCGTTGCTCAAACTTTGACAAATACCTTAAAAACTATCGCTCGTAGACAAAAAATGAAAACAGATTCAGAATCCTTGAGTAATTTTGCTTATGAGAACCTGGAACATCAATGGTCTGAACTATTTTAACTCTATTAAGAAAATTATAAAGTCCATTCGGAATTAAAATCAATTGTGAGTGTCAAAAATTTTGAAATTATGTTGGAACCCTGCGATATTGCCGTAGGAACGAAGCCTGGACGACTAATTTTAAATGGAGTTACCAACGTTGAAACAATTTGACAATTGATTTTAGTTCCGGATTATAACTACTATAAGTACTAAGTACAACATAACTTTATATCTTGAGAAACCAAACTTTGACCGTATCTCAAAAACTGTTGGCTTTAGATGAAAAATAAAGAAAGTTTTGAAATCCTTGTTTTACATGGGAAAAACATACTTATGATGTGATAGGCAATTTGAGTTTTCAATTAATTTAACTCAATTTCGATTTTTGGCGAGCGGGTGCCTAACCACAGAGAAAATTATTTATTTCTGCGTATAGGAAATACCCGGCCATCATGGTGCGGTGTCAACCGATTTCAGGAGAGAAGTTGCAGTCACAACAACTAAAAATTTCTAAACTAATTTAATATAAAAAAAGGTTACAAATATGAATCTGTTATAAATAACATGAAGAAAAGTTACATAAGTTCGATTTTCATTGCTTTTACAAATTCTATAAAACTTCAGGGTTTATTTCAAATAATAAAAACATATTAACTATGATAATACCCTAATTTTTATCAGTTTTTCATACTTTCACTGATATCTCAAGAACTATCGCTCGTAGACAGAAAATGAAAACAGATTCAGAATCCTTGAATAATTTTGCATACGAAAAAAAAAAGTATCAATTATTGCCAACTGTGTCCCTTGCGTGTACCCAAACGAACTTAGCAAAGTCACTATAATTCTCCACGTTTGAATAAGATTACCTAAATAAGATATCAGAAACATAAAAATGTAGAAAGGCAAACAGAATGATTTATTTATTTATTTATTTATTTATTGCACTAAACGTTAATAAACAAAAACAATAAGGTAAATAAAAGAAATAGATAAACATTCTCCAAATTCTTTTTTATAGATTCTACTCTGCGTCTTTTCTCTAGTTCTTTTAGAATTTTTCTAGATTATCCTTAGCATTGCTCTTGATAGTTGTTTCTCCGATTCTTTTCTAAGGCCGTGTCTAGATCTGAAATTAATCTGGACTTTTCTTTACAGTATTTTAAAAACCGATTTTCAGATTCTTTTATAAATTCCTCTCCAGGTGATTATTTACAATACTTACTAGACTCCACTTAAAATTCTTTTATAAACATATCTTCATTTCACTTTTTTAGACTTCTCTCTTCGTCTCTTTAAAATTGTTTGATATTTTCCTTTAGAAATTTTCTTTAGATTCTGATTCTTTTCTAAAGCCGTTTCTAGATCTCAAATCTGGACTCCTCTTTAAATTCTTCTATAGAATTATTTTGTATACTAGTCAAAATTATTTTATCAACAGTTCTTCTACATTCTTTAAATTCTCTATTAGGTTCTACTCTGCGGCTTGATGATTTTCTACAGGGTGTCTGTTTTTCGAGGTCCACCATGAGGATCTCAGTTAATATAAGAGATACGAGGTCAGTTAAATTAGGGCAAAGTTGCGCATTTTTATGTTGAACAATTATGTGAAAAAAAAATTGATGTGTCATTTTTAGTTTTTGAATTAAAGAGAAAAATCAAAAATTTGTCATTTTCGTTTTTATTTTTTAAGCAAAAACCAAAAGAATTCGACGTTTTTAAGTAGAACATTCTTAAGGCACTTTTTTACAAGAAATTTAAATCCTGTCATCGTCTTTTCCAAGGCGGTCTTAATGTCATAGTTACAACACTCAATTTTGGTTTTTCTTATGGACACCATATTTAATAGTTGTATTTTTGAAAAGTTTTTTTGTTCCTGATTGCAACGATGTATCATCACATGATATGATCGAATCTTACACACTGATAAAATTAAGAAACAAGCGTTTTTGCAAAGAGTGCTTTGGAAAAAAACGCCAAAAATTTTGTTTAACAAACTAACTTTTGACAGTTCTATTAAATATGCGAGCAGAATTTTTATAACTTTGTCTTGTTTTGTTTTGCAAAAAATAAACTTCGAGCTTATCATATCGTTTAGTTTTTTAAATAAGTAAGCTTGTCGGAAATATTAGCCTTCCAGATCCAAATAATTCAATTAAACTTCCAAAATCTAGTTTGTTGAAAAACAAAATTGTTGCCGTTTTTTCCAAAGCACTTCGCTTCCATTTTGATCAGTATGTAAGATTAAATCATATCATGTGATACATCGTTGTAATCAGCAATAAAAATAATTTTCAAAAATACAAAAATCGAATATGGTGTCCATAAGAAAAACCAAAATTGAGTGTTGTAACTCTGACATCAAGAACGCTTTGAAAAATACAATGACAGATTTAGATTCCTTGTAAAAAAGTACCTGAAGAACGTCCTACTTAAAAACGTCTAGTTCTTTTTTGGTTTTCGCTTGAAAAAATTAAAACAAAAATTACAAATTTTCGTTTTTTTACAATTATTCAACAACTAAAAATAACTATTAATTTTCTTTCAGATAGTTGTTCAGCATAAAAATGCGCAACTTTGCCCTAATTTAACGGACCTTATATCTCTTATAATAACTGAGATCCCCATGGTGGAGCTCGAAAAACGGACAACCTGTATAGTTGTATAGAATTTTTCTAGATTATTTTTAGCATTGTTTCAGTACTCTTTTCTAGATTTTTCTTAAAATTCTTCTCTAATTCACTTCTAAAGCCACTGTAGATCTGAAATCTGGACTCTTCTTTAGATTAATTTACAAATCCATCTTTGGGAAAAATTCACCAAGTTGGCAAAATTGACTACAACTCATGAAATTGATCGATTTATCAAAAACTGTTAGTTAAATAAAGACAGAAACGAAATCTTTGGCCAATTTTTCTTCAAGAGTCGAAATTTGAGCAGTTTTTTACACCAAATTATGTTAAATTATTTCTTACTTCTCTTGAACAAAACATGATAGATTTTTGCTTTAATGTCGCATGTTGTTTAATTATTTTAACGTCAAACAAATTCTATCGCTTACAATTGTAAGTAGTTAGACTCCCTTAACTTTTCTGGAACAGTGTATTTCGAAACCCAGTAAAGCTAAGCAAAACTTACTAACAAAAACTAGGAACACATATTTTTTTACAAATACCAATTTTCATGGATATCACTTCTTAACAACAACAAATTCTTATACAAAGTTTCATTCCCAGATTAACACCTTTAAAGGTGGAATTTTCAAACATCCTCAAGCACGGAAGCTCATATACTAGTTTTATGGATATAACTTTAAAAAATACGGATTTTTATAGAGACTTTCGTCCCCTGTTTAACCCCCTTGAGGATGAAATATACAAAAATCTTGAAATAGGCTTTTATTTTACTTTTGACCGAAAGCCCAAATACCAGTTTTCATGCATACGGGGTTAGTCTGCCAAAAGTGTCTTTCACTATATTTCAAAAACTAAAATCGCACCGAATTGAGCACTTGCTATTAAATTTTTTGTTTTTCTTTATGTATGTGAATTTTTTCAAAATTCTTCTACCTTTTGTGAAGGTCAAAAAGCCGCTATCACTGTCAAAAACAGATTAATTTATGTTGTAAAAAGGAATTTTACTACATTTGGACGACGCTCCCGTCTCGAATGTGTCAGTTTTGTGTCCCAAAAACGAAACAATCGTCCAACTCGCCAACAATACGACGACCAACCAATCGGCGTTTGCCCGAATTTGGGACTTGTATTCGACCGTACCTGTGATATTAGGCTTGATTATGTTTCCAATGTTGAACTGGAAGAGTCCAACTTTTTTCACAAAATTCAATAGTTTAGGTATGTTTTTTGCCTTGTTTTTGGGTTGGTAACACAAGTCTGGTTTTAGGGACTTTCAGCGTTTTGTACTTAATTGTTTTCGTTGCGGCTAAAGCGGGGATTTGGGGGATTAACATGCCAGACTGGGAGATTGAATTTTACATGAAACCGACTTTCTGTGCCCTCAGTGGAATGTTATCTTTGAGTTATTTCATTCACAACATTATCATCTCGATTATGAGGAACAACAAACACCAAGAACACAATGTATGTTGTTTTAGTGATTTTTGGTTATTTTCATTGCATATTCATTCTAGGGACGTGATTTGACAATTGCGTTCGGTTTGGTGACTTTTACTTATTTATTTATCGGAGTCGTTTTCTATGTTTGTTTTCCGTTACCGAAATTCTGTATAGAGGATGTAAGTAATTATTACCAACCAAAACAGTCAGTGGTACCAACTTTGATTTCAGAACATCCTAAATAATTTTAACAAATACGACGTTTTGACAATTATGGCTAGGATTTTGTTACTGTTTCAACTATTTACCGTATTTCCCCTAATTTCGTATATGTTGCGTAATGACGTGTTTGCCAACATTAACATGATTTTCAAAAATTACCGATTTGGGGAATTTACCTATCCGAGGGTTATGACTCTGAATTTGGCCATTTTGGCCGTTTGTATCCTATTTGCGTGTTTTCTTCCAAGAATAGGGACTTTAATCAGGTAAGAAAACCAGTTTGGTTGTTGGTTATTCATTGATTAATGTACTCGTAGATATACAGGGGCTTTGAGTGGTTTAGTTTACATTTTTATGTTGCCAAGCTTGCTAAAAATCGCCAGTTTGAAGAAGGAAGGAAGATTGACGACTCCAAAACTGATCTTCCATGCCGCTGTTATGATTCTTGGCAGTTTTAATCTTCTTTTACAATTTTTTATAAGTGATAAATAATTTTTTACTGTTGTTATGACTGATTGTAATAAAATATTTTTACAAAAAAGTTTTGTTTTAATGTCCTGAAGAAGTGCACGAATTGTTTACGACAATCATTAAAGAAAAAATGATAAAATAACAGTGGCGTAGTAGAAACGCTCTAAATATTTTTATCACGACTGAATGTTTGATTGTCCTTGTTTAATCTTATCAAACATGGAAGTAGAAAATCTGATGAAATATTCAACGAAATTGAATCAGCTGGTTTGATAGTAAACAAGACTATAAACCTTCAAGTGCATCGACTCCTTAAAATAAAATGTTTAAAATAATAGTGATAAGTACGAAAATATTTTGTTTTCTTGGGAAATACGCAATCAACCGTACAGTTTTTTTCAAGCATAAAATAACTCTGCGTTTGTGTAATCCTTATGTAGATTTTGGAATTTTGAAGAAAATATTAAAAATTTTAAATAGTTGCTGTGATCCTGATATTTGAAATTTTTTATCAAAAACGTTTAAATCTTGAATACCTTTTTCATCTTAATACCTTCTCTGATGTTTTGAAAATTCTGCAAGATTTTTGCGTTTTATGATCTTCGTGTATACTCTTCACACATTAAAAACTTTTTTTTTAAATTTATTTAAAGGCATTGGCAACTTATTTTACCTATTTTATGTTTTAACAAAAATAAAAAATGTGGTTCATTTTATGTCGGTAGGTTCTTTTCAAAATTTTCTGCCATGAAAAATAAGCGAGATAATCACTTCGAAAGGATGAAATCCTGACGTCACAACCGCCTCTCATCACAGAATCCTCTTATCACTGAACCCTCTCAATCACTAGAAACTTGGCAGATATTTGAACATTTTCCACACATCTTCCACAAAATAAAAAATTAACTACTTTCTCGACTTTTTTCTGTTCTAAATTTTTTCCGGAACTTCGCGAAAACATTGAGAAATTTTGTCAAGTTTATCAAAACTCTGTCAGTGTCACTTAAAAGTCAAAAACTATTTGATCTTAAAATTGGATCAAATGCTCAAGAGGCGGCTAGGACGTCATGTCATATTTCCAAATTTTAATCGAAATAACTTGAGTTAGAGAGCAGATACAAAGAAACGGTTTTCACTACCGTAATAAGCGTTTTCAGTACTCTCATTTAAGACAAAGTTGTTTTTTAAGATGCCAATGCCTTTAATCTGTTAAAATTGCAATCCTTTCATCTAAGATATACCATCGGTGGACATAAAAAACTGGTACAAGCATGACAATTCTATAAGTCAAAAAATCACAAATTTATATCGGGCAAATTTGGCTTTTTGCAAATAAGGTTATAAAAATTGTGACATACTAATGACATATTGTCAGAAAAATTATGTTAAAGTTCAGTTCTTTAATATTCTCTACATTTACAAAGATTGGATAAATAACACAGTTGATTTAGCATTTATTTAGGTTCAATGAGCTAAAACGGCTATCGTTAGATTTCTGTCAATTTTTGTTTTCAATGACAATTCAAAAGTTTGATACACAATGAACAAATTTTGGATGTACCAGTTTTTTATGTCCACCGATGGTACAGTAGCTCAACAATATAATGTCGTGTTTCTCGGTGTAAAAATCGTGTTGCAACAGTGTCAAACCTTTGCCCAATTCAAAATCTATTTATTCAATTTGACGCACCCACATAACAGTTTTGTAGACAACTTTAAAAAATAAATAGGTCTTTACTACGAGGAAATGCCGACATTTTTAAACTGTAAGTTTTTAATTCGGAATAGTTTAGGCAAAATCGCAAGGCAAATAAACAATATAAATTAAGTAATAATTAAGAGATAAGCTATGCGTTGTGAAAAGTTATCTTTAATTATGTGTGCGGGGCAAATTCTTAAAAAACTTTTTATCACGCATTGTATTTGTAAACGAGAAAATTTCCAGCCTGTTATACTTATCTATGTAGTAATTCTTACTTCTAAAGGAAGTGTTTTTAATGTTTACGATTTTGAATAATATTATAATATTATAATAATAAAATTGATGTATTTATTTCATTTACAGCCTGTATACAAAAAATGAATAAACTTACTCAAAGTTTGTATATAAAACCTGTAAAATTAATATCACTAAACAAGGGACTAACAAATTAAAAAAAAAATTATTACATAATAGTACCACAATAGTAGATTGTTTTATGAGGATTAAAAGTGGCGTTTTATTCGACGAGCAATTAGTTTGAATTGCAAGGCGAAGCGAAGCGTAGCTGGGCTATGCAATAATTGCGAGGCACAAAACCACTTTTAATCCTAATGAAACATGTTATTTTTTTCTCCAACAGTAGCAAATGATTAAAAAATCTTGGGGTGTCACTTTTTTTCCTAGTAAAAAAAATATTTTTAATCCGCCCGATTAAAATAGACCCATTGTCTTAGTAACGCGAACTTTTTTTCTTAGTTACAAAAACCTTTCATAAATGGTATTAGAAATGTCAAGTTTTATGACGGTTGGAGAAAAAATACATTCTAAAATACAACATATTGTGTAACTTTTTCATGCACAACTTAATTTTGACAGTTGTCGAAACCACTTCACTTTTCCGTTTTATAAAGCATTAATACAGTGTATATCAGAACTCGCGCCCCACCGGAAAGGTGCATATTGTTTAGGCAATTCTGAAGCTAAAATTCCTTTACAAAAAAATTCTAACTCTGCGTATGGGAGACAAGAACGTTTGAAAATAGTCAATCACAAAAGGCCTTGCTCTAAGAAATCAAAAATAAATAGAACGGACAATAAAAGTGTGCACTAGAGTTATTTTTCATTCCTTAGTAACGGATCTACTGTATGCAATACACCTAGGAGAGAGCTTCTGGGATTGGTCACTTTGAAACCTCTGTATTTCCCAAACGAAGAATAAAAGACCTAACAAGTGTTCATTTAAAAAAAAACTCTAGAGTGCTTTGAAATTCTGTGATTAATTCGTTCTCTTATAACCTTACTTTTTGACAATTAAAAAGATAACAGATTTTCATAAAAATTATTATTTATTATTTATAAAAACTGTTGGAAATGTCTTCCTTGTTGTACAACACACATAACACATCGCCTTTGAACACTATTAATCAATCTTAGGTTATGAATTCTGGTTTGATTCTGGTGAGCTAGTTAAGTAGGCAACCAACAATACAATGATAAAAATGTTTGTACGACTTCCGTAAAATTCCCAAAGCACGCTGCGAGTTTTTTTAATAATGAACACCTGATATAAACGTCTGAATGTCCCTTTTTAGCGGCTAAAAGTGAAAGTAATGTACTCAGATTTCTTTAAAATGACTAAAAAATGTTACTTACTTGCAGAAAACTTAACTAACTTAACGTATTTTGCAGGATTTCCACTTAAAGAATTCAACAATTTGACACTGACAAATAACGTAACCTATTTTTGAAAGCCTAAATTCGCGGTAAATGACGCAATTTACAATGCCAAAATTTTCAAGTTGATGCGATTTTGTTTAATATTACAAAAGTGATACCACATCTCTCGTCTTAGAAACTGCCTTTTTTAAGGAATTCCTATCTGACAAAGCAAAACGCTTTTACATAATTATATGAAAAAATGTTTTAATTCTTATTATAGTCTATATAATATAACTAAACGTCGCATTATAGTGTATTAGTTATAGTAATATATACTGCGTGTCTCACTTAAGGCTTTAGAGCTTATTATATCTCAGTTATTTGTCAACGGATTGTTATGAAATTTGGAATGCACACTGAAAAAACTGTCAAAAGCGCATTTTAATCTTTACTTTCTGAAATATCTGCATTTTAAATTTCATAAAAATCTGTTGAGAAATAACTGAGATATCAGGCTCGACAGTCTGAGATTGAGACACCCTGTACAAATGCATCATTATATGCAAGTTTCATAATGGCATTTCGATCACGTGTGATATATGACAAATTATCTTATTTTATCTTATACCATTGTACATTATACCATTGTTTTAATTATTTCTTAATTTAATTTTAAGGTTATATAGATTATAATGTTCCCACGTATTTAAATAAAGCAAAATTATTATTAAAATTAAAAAACAAAAACAAAAACAAAGTATTGCGTTATTACATATTAGTGCATAATATCCGAAGTACAGCGTTCAATATCGAGACTATTTTAATTGTTGAAAACGGTGACTTTTTAAGTTGTTGGTTATAATTTTCTTATCTAACGTAAAAGTGCAATTTACCGACAATAAATTAAATCGACATCGCTTTAGTTGCTGAAAAAATTTGAATATCCAAATACATTTATTTGTTTCATCAGCAAATTTGTTCAAGTTTATGTGTTGAAAGCAAGTAGAAATTAAATGAGGATAGGTATTTACGTTTATTTTAGTGCTATATTTTCATTCCAATGTACTTTCATGTATCAGGGATTTGGGAAAATCCCTCTATAGCATTCTGCTACAACTGCTTATTCACATTAGATTTTTTTATATTATATTTTTAATATTGGGTTATGTTATAAAGTGTAATCAGTTTATAATAGGCTTAGTAAAAATTAGAGAATCTGATTGGGCAGATTAATTCAACAAAAAATAGAAGTTTTAGGCATAACTCAATTTGCTTTGTTAGATCAGAATACGATGTAAACTAATTCGTAAATGAGTTGAATTTTTTTGCAATATATCTATTTTGATTTGCTACTAGTATTTTGTTTAATTTTTATAATTTATGCAAATACAGTCTGTGCCGAAAGTACCGCATTTCAGGAATATGCTGACTTGCTGAAAAAATATCGATATAGCCGATAAACATATTTAATTTTGTATTAATTATGCAAAACAATGTTTTAGTCCTTTATCTTTCCACAAACTATTCCTTGTGTCACAGATATGGAGTTGAATTGTTGGGGGCACAGATTAGGGGTGTATTTTGTGTTTACTATGCAAATTTGGTTGAAATCGAAAAATCCCATTAAAGGTGCGTCTTTAAATCTCCCAGTGCAAGTTTAAATCTCGCACTGCAAGATTAAATCTTGCACTGCACGTTTTAAACTCGCAGTGCGTGTTTAAATCTTGCAGTGCGAGTTTAAATCTCGCAGTGCGAGATTAAATCTTGCACTGCGACTTTAAAACACGCAGTGCGAGATTTTAATCTCGCAGTTTAAAAAAAGTTGTGATCATGGCCCTTTAAAGCCATCGTAGGAAGTGGACCCATGGTACGCGAATTTGATCCTTATGTACTCCTTCTCTGATTGGTTCATTCAAAATATTTCCAAGTGTTTCGTTAATATTCGTCAAACTTCGTGCTTCACGATTGTGATTAAAGGGAAAAATTGTGAATTTTGAGCTTAAATTTACCTGAGAATGGGTAAAATTTGGTTTTTGCGTCGAAATATACAGGAGAAAGTATCCACAAGGGCTTATTCATCGGTAATGTCATCCGTAAGTAAGAAACTACACGTGTTAACCTAAATATGGCATGTCACAAGGTAGGATTAAAAGTATTTTAACTCAGGCAATGTTTTTAAGCTCGAATACATAAATTATTTCTGAAACTTTTTGCCCCTTGACTACGAGCTGCCATTGAACAAGGAGTTAGCTTCCTCTTGCCCCTCACTCCTCTTGCCCTAACATGTTGGCTTCAAACTACCTGCCTACAAACTCGCTATATGGCGTGTCTATCTAGTATATGGTCGAAGCAACCAGCGAGATATTATATTTTCTTGAAAATAACCATAATGTGATATAATAAGTGTCTAAAAACCTATATGGACTTGAAGATAAAGGTTTTATCTATTGCCCAAATCAATTTTTTTAAGCTTGACCAGCTGATAGTATCTTAAACTACTTTAAAATATATTCGTGATTACGCCTAAAAACGTGACTTATTATTTTTTTGTGAAGCATTGCGCTCATATAGAGTAATCGATAGAGTAATCAATTGCGAATAAAAAAGGTCTAACCTTCTACACCTCTAAAATGTACCGTTTAAAAGTTATTTTAATTTAAACAGAGACTTGCACCTGACCAAAATAAAAAAAGTATGAATTTTTAGTAGACGATATCCTTAGCAACGAAAGTGCATCTGCACGATAATGGTAAAAGCAGAGAATAGGGAAGGTGAGAAATGCAAAGTCCCTAGTTATTGGTTGGAAACAAATTTTTAGCGCTCCAAGCAGAAAAGTGGCAAACTAAAGCAATGGCGGGTGATTTAAACGAAAAAACTGGCGCGTCTTTTAAAATATTTCTATTGATGTTTAAATTTTATAATTTTTTTTTTGAGTCAAACATGAATGAAATTCGGTTTTGCAAATCAGATAAATAACTCATTTATCTAATTTGTAAAAAACCAAATCTTATTCCTGTTTGATTCTATTAAGGAAATTTCTACACACATTACAATAAAAAACATTTCATGTAATAAATAATGAGTGTATTTTTAAAAATATAACAAAAATAAAAATCAATTTACCGCTAATAAATAAAATAATTTATTAATAAAATTAAACTAAAAATTTACCCCTGAAAATAAAAAGTATATATTCTGAAAAAACAACAAAATAATAAATTCTTTAAAAATAAAATAACACTATGAAAATACTACAAAAATAAAACAAAATAAACACAACAACTAT
Source organism: Tribolium freemani (assembly GCA_939628115.1). NCBI lineage: Eukaryota > Metazoa > Arthropoda > Insecta > Coleoptera > Tenebrionidae > Tribolium > Tribolium freemani. The sequence goes on from OW626788.1 coordinate 14,563,199, forward strand.
TCTATATCACAATAAATCACAAAAAAATAAATTAACTCAACCTCTTCATCTTGGCGCGGTGTCCGTCAGAGATGGTTTTCTGTCTTTGCCTGTCCCTGCAAAATTTAAAAATTAGAAAAGGTATGGTTTTGTCTAAAATTAAATCATAGCAAGGATGCTCTGAGCAATGACTTTCTGCAAAATCAAGATGTTGTTTAAATGAAGTTTTAAAGGTGTCTTCCAGATTTCTCTGAAAACCACTTGATGTTAAAAATTCATTTAAATAATCATGCAAGTTTTGGACCAAAGACATTACGGCATCGCTAGCATATGTTAATCGTTGGACGTCGTCCCTTTCTCGGAAAGAAGTAAGAATGTGGCGATTGGTAATCTCCCCAGAGTATAACGTACTCCTACAACGCTCACAATCAGGAACATCAATACTTTTTAACACCCAACCTGCAACATAGGCTAGAGCTTGAGTGTCTTCTTCTGGAAGATCACTAAGTTCTGAGGGGTTAAAAGATATTGCTTGTTCATGCTGTGCCGTTTGTAGATCTTCTTCTTCCCGAGAAACAGAGGAATCATCCGCAAATTTCATCAAACTCAGCAAGTCATCCAACGGTTGACATGTGTCGTTTTCACAGTTCTTGTCGACATTTGATGGTGTAACCAACTTGTTGATTACGACCGTTTTCAAAGCGGCAGTGAACTGATGACACGTCGGATTGGTGTTCGCAGAACCATGCTGACGAATTGATGAAAAAAGATTTTCCAAAGGGTCCTGATTCAGTCCCCGTAAATTCAAAAAACTAAATCCGTCCACATCTTTCAGATTGTTCCAAAGAAAACGGACCCACTTAATCGTCGTTTTCCAACCTTTGACGAATGAATACCGATTTGTTAGATCGGCCCCATTTTGTAAGTCAATCAGTTTCCATTGATCCAACTCTGTCAACAATTTCGACCAGAGCTCCAAATGAGGGGAATTTTGTGACAAAGCACATCGAAATGGCTTATTCCCCGACAATGCAAAATTTGACCCGTTCAAAGAGTCAAACATGTTGTCGACCTTCTGCACAAATTCAGCCGTATGAATGGCTTCAGACGGCAGAATATGTGCAAAAGAGACGAAGGTTTCGATAGCAGCAGCCACAGAGCTGCTAAGCTGTGCAGCGGCTACCTTCACCTTCATTTTCATGTAAGAGTCTTTGAAATTAAAATACTCCCTCTTTAATTTGGGCAACGATTTAAAAGTTTTTTGTTGGTCAAAATTGAAAACAGATTCAATGTGTTCAAATTTAGCATACTTGTGAGGAGCAAATTGAATTTTGCATTTCAATAATGCATTTCGCGTGTTTTTTAAAAGATGCGGCACGTCGAAAATTGTAACAATCGGCTGATTATTAATGAAGAAATAATATGAACCTTGCCTGGGATGTTGTTTGGCACAAAGCTGACTCAACGCGGAAACATTTGTAGTGCCCTGATCACAAACAGTAGCGACTACAGTTAAACCGATGTCCTGAAGTTGTGAAATTATTTCTTCAATAAGAAACTTTAGATTGTTCGCGCTAACTGTATTTGCCGTAAAGTAATAAGCAATTACTTGTTTCCACTGGAGTCTCAACCCTCGGATCATAAAAACAAGAGCATGGTTGGCTGCTTTGTTAGTGCGACCCAAGGAGCCCATGTCCTCGTAACCACTGATGTACTGTTTAGCTCGTTCATAATGAAATCCTTGACAAACCGACATCTCATCAAACAATAACGAACAATAACGATCTGCACGTTTCATTTTTGAGACATTTTTCAGGTGTTCCAAAATACCTGGATTAATACCAGTATCGAACTGAGTCTTAGCTAAAATGGCTTTCAGTGTGCGGGAAGAGGGTAATTGAAAATGGACTTGCAAATACTTATACAATCTCGGACTTCTCTTGTACAAAGATAAAGCAAAAGCTTTATCTTCGTCTGTCCATCTGCGCGCGGTTGGTTGACAGGAAACATTTCGCAATTGTGAATTAATGAAAGCCTTAGTGACTTCATTCAAATTTTCGGTAATGAACTCGAATTTTCCGGCATCGTACAATTTTTGCAAAATCTTCACCTTACCCTTTTCCTTTTCTAATGTTTTGCTCAATCTACACAACCTCGACTGAATGTTTCGATGAGCTTTGTACATCAGCTCTTTTCGCGGTGTCAAATCTTTGGAAGAACAGCCAATTTTAGTCAGAATACCGTCTCTACTTTGATTATCCAGAAACGCGAATTTGTTTACATTAAATGAGGTTTCATTATGGTCCCCTAAACAGCTGCTGTTCGAAACGGTGGAATCTGAATTGTTTATTACTTCACTACTCTGTGAATGAGAGGAACTGCATAATTCATCATAAGCCAAATTTACAAAAGATGACGTTGAAGGTGTTTCAACAGACAAAGAACCAACAACATTTACATTTTCCTCAGACAAAGCAGATGAAGAAGGATCTTCATCTATTTTGCTTTGTTGATCTGGATGTGGCAGATCCTCGAGTAAATGAATGTCAGATGGTTCAGTGGGAACGAGTGGTACTGCGCCAAAATTTAGACGATCTTTCCTCTCATTCACAAAAGCAGATTCGTCAAAATGATCCTCACAAATTCTAAAAAAATCTGAATTTTTGGAACTTATCTTGCAGATGTTCCTCCATTGTTGATACTGCGTAGGGTCTTTTGGAAACACAAAAAAGTGCTTGTTCACAAAGCCCTCTGGGATGTTGATGTAGTACCAGTTGTTGCAGCCTGGATACTTGCAGCAGTACTTCTTTCGAGGAACAACATCCATGACTAACAATATGCTGACGGCAAAGACAAAAAACCAACCCGAGGGACACTATATCAATCAAATTACCTAAAAGCAGATATTTAAGTGGAGTGTAGTATCTGTACTTACCAACTTAACTTTGTTAGTTTAATTTAAGTCCTGCTCGTCACATTCACCCCATGAGAAAGTTATTCGTCTCTAAAAAAAACATCAAAACTGAATTAATACAGTTACAAACCAGTTTTATTTTTACTTACATCCCCTGGAACTCCTTTTCTGGCCCTTATTCACGAAAAAACAGAGAAAAACACAATATTCAGAAAAAACAAAGCGACCGTTAATTTTTCTTAATTTTTGACAATTGACAAGTGACAAATCGTGTTGCTCTTGCGCAAACGAATCTTATTGGCTGTTTGGGATAAGATGCTTGGGGCACGCGCTATACACTCGCTGTTTGACCCCTCTTGCCCCAACCCTCGGAGGTGGCCCACATACTTTCGTGTTTCCACTTAGGCAACCCCAGTTTCATACCCGTGGGTAAAAGGTACAGTGTTTCAACTTCCCCCCCCCCCCCCCTTCCCTTCGCCAAAATTCAACTGGGACTTGAGAAAATTTTGGGACCATTTCAAAGTGTTTCTGGTAGATGGCGCTATATTGTTGACACTTATAAAAAATTGCCGACGTTCCGTAAATAAAATCAGCGTTTAAAATTGTAAAACTCAAAACGCCAAGTGCACTGGTAATACAATTGGCATTATCAATTTTTTTTTTCATATTTGAGTTGTGTGAATGTCAAATTTTTCTCGCAGCGACCTCATGCGTCAGGTTTCCGAAATGGTCCCACAATCAAACAAAATTATAAAAAACGGTACAAATAAAATACTTTTACTACGTACGCAATTCTTTGGCACTTTAATGTAAGAAAATTACCAAACAAATATTTCAAATAAAGATTTTCGATTTTTTTTTGTATTTGTGGTGGCGGCATCTACCATCAGTTTTCTGAAATGGTCCCATCTTTGTGCTGTGCCTAAGTTGACAGATTTGGGGGGGAGTTGAGACACTGTAAGTCTTACATTACCATCTGCACCCAAACCCCTGTCAAGTCCTGTCACACACTTGTCAACTTTAACTTTGGACGATCTTTGGACAATTTAGGGCTCTAATTGGAAAATATTCAATAAAAGACTTTACTTCAGCCTTTTAACATAACCTACAATAAATTTAAACCAATTTGGTAGCATTTACGATTGATTAATTCATCCAAAATTCACAAAAAAAGTCATTAGGCGTTACCTGATTATTTGTTCCATTCAGTAGGTTTATCACATCAAACTCCAAATAAAGACATTAAGATTCTTGAAAGAGCACAACTACTACGGGGGTGCATCTACTCGCTTGTCTTCCAGACACTACAGTCACAGCAGTGTTCACTGAGTCACAGAGTAATACTTACTCTGTGACTGAGTGGACAACACTCAGTTTCCTACTATAATTTGCATTATTTTGTAATAAAAGTAGCGTTATTTTTCACTGAATTGTTTGCATTTTGTGTTGTTTTCTTCTTAAAAATCAGCAAACGATGTCTTCAAACGCCTGCGCCGATCGTACGTACAACTTTATGTTATTACAGCTAAACGAATGATTAAAAAAAATCGCTGATAACATTATTAAATTCTCTGTAAAAAAGTGCCTGTATAATGTCTTTATTTCAAATGTGTATATTAGCTGTTTCAAAACTATAAAAACGCTAACGTCGCATTTTCTCTCAAAATTAGCTGTTATAAATTAATCATGCACTTCAAAGAAATAAAAGCCAATGAAATTTATACTTTCAATGAGGGATCTAATCATTAATAAATATTTTACAATTTTATCAATCTTATTTAAAAAAATTATTCGGTAAAATGCGACGTTAGCGTTTTTATAGTTATGAAACAGCTAATATTTTATAATAAGGGATATAATTTTTTTAAGATTTCACTAAAATGTCAACTTTTGTTTATAAGTCGATGCGGTTTCGACCAAAATTATTTTCTCAAAAAACGGACCCGAGAATGTGTCACTCGTTTTTCTCTAAACCTCTTAGTTTCGGAGATCCCCTATTCGGACATCCAAAATGCAGCACCCTGTACATTTTGGCGATATGAAACAAGAGTACCTTTTTTATGAAAAAATGATTGGGCTTTCGATTTTTGGCATCAAAAATACGTGTTAATAGGCCGAAAAATTGAGTTATAACCCAAAAACTAGAAGGGCCCCCTTGTGACCGAAAATGTATAGCTTTGACAAGACTTCAGTTTACATCATATCAGAGAGCGTCTTTTTGTCTCTTGACGTGCAATGTTTCATAATAATCGGATAAACGATAACAAAAATATTTCCAAAAAATCATTTTTACATACCGATTTTTGAATAGCTGTAATTTTTCTATTTTTTGAGGTGGGCCATTAAATACGGTCCTATCTATTATCATTTGTAGAGGGTTATTCGTGGTTAAAATTATGCCACATGTTTTTGAATCACCCGATATATTCCAGGACGTTATTTTTTTTAAATAAATTTTTATAGAATGAACTTGGTTTGCGATGTTAAACGTTTTTGTGCTATTGCAACTGTTGCAGATGTTTTTTTTTTATTAAAATGTCTCGCAAAAGTGTATGGGTACAAAAACATTTAACATTTATAAATTATAATCCTTTAAATATGAAAAATAATTAAAAATGTCCTGTTTGAATTTCCCGCTATTGTCGAGTTAGTTCGTTCTCTCAAGGTTAGACAGCGCTTTCGCTAAAAACGAGTAAGGTCACTCATCCGGATGAGTGACCTTAAAAACGAGGGGTAGACAGAGAGATTCGCTTCTTCCTCTCTCTTATTCTATGACCTTTCCAGACCATTCTATGACTCTAGTTATCTTGATACGCATTTATATTTTATATGTCATTTCTTGTGCGTCGTTTCATATCCGTAATTTTTACAATAAAGCTTATCTCTGCGAAAAACTTACAATCGATTTTGCAGCGAAGAAACGTGAAATATGGTTAAAATGAATAATTCAACTTCAAGCGATATTCTTTGCTTGAAAGAGCCCAAGTTTGGTGAAAACGACGGCAGCCAAATATTCTCCATGAATGGTTCGCCTTTTTCAAGAAAAAACCGCTGCCAGCACCAAAACTTCGACGTGTTCCAGTTTGATTTCAGCCCAACTTCAAGCGATATTCTTTGCTTGAAAGAGCCCAAGTTTGGTGAAAACGACGGCAGCCAAATATTCTCCATGAATGGTTCGCCTTTTTCAAGAAAAAACCGCTGCCAGCACCAAAACTTCGACGTGTTCCAGTTTGATTTACGCGCAAAGGCTGAAGAGTATCTCAAAATGACAGAAATTGCTGAAATCGACCACCCTGAACCAGTCAACAAGGAGGAAAAACAGGAAATAATTATGTTCGAGAAAGCTTCCAGAGAGCCGACTGTTTCTTCCTCCAGCATGAAACGCAACCCCGTGACGGGCGTGGGTTTAGAAGCTGATGAGCACCACGAGCGAAGACACTATTTCCAGCAACCAGACAAATGCATGTGGTGAATTGATTGTGTAATTTTTGATTTAATAGAGTACGTGCGATTTTTCTAACAGATAACATTTGCTAGTTTTCACCAAAAATGTTTAACTTCCAGGGCCCGTCCCCGCAACTTGTGCTCCTTTTGCCTGCGAATCTGGGCCAAAGCCGCGTACTCATTCACTTTTCGGATTATTTGAAGGACTACCTCACTCAGAGGTACCTTCTCGTAGTTAAAAGTGGGCATTTTGACGTTAAGGTAGTTGGGGCCAGACATTCGGAGTAAAAAGTTAGCGCAACAGAGTATAATAACGATAATAGAGTTAGGAACAGTGTGTATATCCTATTTCAGTTCATTGTAGAATTTTGTAACAACGCAAATGCATTTTTTGGAGTTTCTGGTGGGTTTTTTTGGTTCAAAATTTGTCGCTGGGATTTAGCATAACGCAGAGTTCTTTTCTTATGCAGAAACTCTCAATTTGTACTTTATTTCACTCCAAAAATCTCAAATGTGCTGTCAAAAAATTCTACTATGAAATGAAATGAGATTTAGTATCGACAGAAAACAACCCAAAATTTTTTGCTGTTAATATACTGCCCTAGCCAATCACGACTCATTTGTAAAATGCGACAACACTGTCCAGGTTCCGATTGAAAATGTCAAATAATTACAAAAAATTACAAATTACAAAGGAAGAGTTATTAGGCAAAAGCCTTCGATAAACGATTAAAAATTGTAGGGGTTTTACTATAAGCACGTCCTGTTTTCGAAATATAAACGAAAAACCATGCAATGACATCTTCTTGGTGGCTCCTGTGGCACGCTCACCTCGTAGGAACAGTGACTTAATATAACTAGTCAGAACACAACCCTAAAGTAACAAATTTTGGGTCGGGTTATTCGTTTTTGTTTGTTACCTGTTCAAAATTCATTTTTAGCGGTTTTACAGATGTGCTGTGTTGCCAGTTCTACTTTAGTGTGTCCCTTACACTGCTTCAGAGAGGCAAATTTCTCATCGTTTATTAATTAATAACTCCAGAATTTGGACGGTAACCCCCAGTTTTTTCCCCCTTAAAATACTTATTAGTTGAATGTTGATTTAGTTTTTTATAAAAATCTTAAGAAGGATTTGTTAGTTACACCAAAAAACGTTGAAAAAATCCGATTCTCCATATGACGCAATGTAAAAGAGAGTCAAAACTCAGTTTCGATGCGGAATTCTTTGAACAGTAATCTGTTAAGTTTAAAAAAATCTTAAGAAAGTGAATTTAGGCACCAACTACCTTAAGGTCGCGACAAAGGATTTTGAGTTTTTTTAGCAATTTCTTTACTTTCTCGAGAAATTCGCGATTGCGCGTGTAAAAGGGGTTAAATCATAATTCCTGGGTCCGAGATATTGCAGAAAACATACCTACAAAGCTGACATCTCCTTCAACGCACTCGCATACAATCTTCAAAATAGCGTTCTAACTATCTCGTTATGTACAAAACACGAAGAATGATTTTGTTAAGAGTGGGACGAATTAAATTCAGTTTCCTAAAAACTGACTTATCCCCTTTTAGACGCGCACCCGCGAGTTTCTGTTCACCGCTTTTAGAAACGATGTTGCACCAATTCGCCACAGCCCTTTTTGTGTACCTCATCGATTCAGTAAACAGTTTTTGTGCTCATAGCTTTCCCTCGGGTTTAAGGTGCGTTTATGGCGAGTTTCTCATATTTAGAGCAGTAGGAGATGTGTGCAGTACTATTTTTGGCGGGAATATTCGGAAGTAAAATTACATTTGGGGGCGCCACTGAGCTAGGTTGAAAACAGTAACAGTATTTTAAGTGTTGTACGAATTTTGTGGTTTCACAATTATTGCATTGCTTATATACGGAATGATTGTTCTTTGCAAGGAACGAATGTTGACAAATTAGAGATGACGAGAAAAACACGAAAAACGAATGACTGTTTGGTTCACTTTCTTTATTGGAAAATTATTAGAGACATTGAAAAGCCTTCCTTTTGGAACAATTTATGCTTCAATGTATCAGCAGTTGTTAATCTTAATTGTAGTTTTGTAGATTTGCCAAAGTATTTCATGATTTTTACAGTCTAAAACGCACACACTTCACTAATTTACTGGTTTCTTGACCCCAACATGTGTTGGCTATGATCCATTACTTATTATCACTTATAATATAATATACTATTATCCACTTTTAAATTCCAACAATAAACACTTTATAACCACGAAAAACCGCATAACCAAAGTCAAAGCTAGTACACACACCAGAAAAGTCTAGGGATATTAGTAATTTTTCTGACTAATTATGTAATAAATGAAATTTTTGGCATTTTTTTTAAACGAATTGTTATTTATTAGCATAAGTTTCAAAGATTCCATGAAAATGACTTTGTTTGCCATTGTTAGAATTAAAGAAACACAAAAATAAAAACTGTTGTTTCTAACTTATAAGATTGTTTGGTAACTTATATATTTTTAATTGTCGATGTTTTATAAATTTATAATAACTTGCGCTTCATCTTGATGATGTCTTATGTAATAAGACGAAACGTTGCATAACTCTCTTGGTTTCATTTATGGTCCTTCCCCAGTAATTTTCCAAATTTAAAATTAGCTATAAATTTTTTGAAGTGGCGTTTACATAGTTTTGAAACATCTAATATGTACTTAAAGGAGTGTTAGTTTTTAAATTAGGCCCATTTGTTTGATACTTAAAGGTGCTTCTCTATTACACAGGCTGTCCCAACGATCTGAAAAAACTCCATAACTTGTTTGTTATTAGAGATATTGACCTTTTCTTTTTTTTTTTCGCTACGATTATTTTTTCGTTTTTTGGTATTTATTCAGTGTTGGTTCCTAAAATTAATTGGGCATCTTCTTAAATGTATGATAAATTATTTAAGACGAGAAAATCGTGGTAATATTTTGTGTTAGTGTAGGTATTTTCTGGCCGCTGTTAGGATGTTGTCAGTGCTTGTGTTAAGTTTTCACATTACTTTTAAGTTATTTAATTTTTAATTTAATTTAATTGCATGTTGATTTTTAAATAGAGCTATAAAAGTATCATAATTATTATTTTAGAATGGATACTTTTAGACTATATAAGAGCCTTGTATAGTAAGTATTTTTTGATATATTTATTAATATTGCAAAACATTTTATTTTTCATTTCTCTGTACATGTGTTTTTACAGAATTGTTCTACAATTCCTTGTAATAAATAAATAGTAATAAAATTTAATTTTTAAATTGTTAATAAACTTATAGGGAGTATATCATGAAAATAAAGATAACCCTTAAGTATGATCCATCATACACCTGTCATAATGTAAAATGAACAATAAAAAATAAATAAAAGTATCGCAACTAATTTGTTTGAGGATTAAAACAGTACGAATTTATCTATTGATCAATTTCTCCGCAGCACAAAACTCACTCTGGAATTAATTGAATTTATTATGGATAAAAACAAAAGTATTTTATAGCGTAAAGCAAAAACTGTAAAAAGTTTATGGTTCTATTTAAAAATCAACACCATCGCTTCTTCCTTTTTCCCAAATTCTTTGGCAAGTTTGTCCCGGATTTTGGTTTCGAGACGTAGGAGACTCCTCAGCATATTTTCTCACTCCCTTCAATTGTTATTCTCTTTTTCGCGCCCGGAAAAAAGGGCGATTTCTTTCTCCAAATTCGCGATTTTCGTTTTGTATTCTTGCTCCTTGGTTTGGAAGATGATCGAGTTGGCTTTCATTTCTTGGATTCGTTGGTTCAGGTTTTCGATTTCGACTCTTGGATCCGTTAAGTGCTTGTTTAAAGTGTCGGGATTTTCGGTTTCTTGCACTTGGAGGAGCTCGATTTTCGTTTGGAGGGACTTTATTTTGAACTATTTTTCGTCCCTTAACGCACTTTCCAAATGTGCTTTAGCTTTCTGTTCGAACTTGTGCTAGAACTGGGTTTGCTATTTCATTCAAACAAACTGATTGAAAAAAGTTAAGGATATTACTGAATATTAGAGAAAATCAACTTATAAAAAGAATGAAGTTAAAAGCCGATATTACAATTTACTGATTTGTTTTTATAAGATTCCAATGCTCGAAAATTGCTAGAATTTGTTGATGTTAGAATAATTAGATTTCTTTAACTGTTGTGGAGCACTGTATAATTATTATTAAAACACATATCCCTAACATTTTTTGAGCAGTTTATGTAGTTTAGCCGTTCATTTTAGGTGTCACAATAAGAGGGATGGTATCATTTGAAATTTTGAAGGTTGATTTGTGTTACAAAGGAACTAGGTGCTACAATTTCCAAAGTACGGCAAATGACACTAGTTTACAACGTTTTTTACCAATAGATGAAACCTTAAGTGTCTGATACTGAAGTCTAAAAAAAATTAGGACGTCAAATTTTTTAAATATTCATTATAAAGTATCAATATTTGACAATTTTTGCTAACATCAAAAATGTTACAGACTGCTTCTTCATTTGTACTATCAGGGTGAGTTTATATAATGCATTGGTGTTGCTTCTAATATACAATACTGTTGCAACAATTGCAACAATTATCTAAGTTTTTAGCTATAAATAAAAACTGTATATTAGGAGCAACACCAATGCATTTGAGGTCTAATTATACAGGGTTATTCATATTTATGAGGCAATAAATGAACCTTAAAAAGGACCTATAAAATGATGCCAATTGGGATTATAACTCGTGTCCTATCGAAACTGATAAGAATTTTACAGCCCTGGGAAGTAGGGGTATGGAAACACGTTTTTAAACCATAACTTTGGAACTATTTGACCAAATATTACAAAACTTGGTAGACTTACTAAAGAGAACATGCCTTTTAATGTGGTAATTACGAAAACCGGATACATCCACACAGTTTCCGGTTGCAGCTTTTCCGGATCACATTTTTTGTTTTTTAATTTTTTTGCCCTCTTAACACTACTTTTTTATTGCTTAAATCGATAGCGTAATCTATTGCAAATAAAAAAGGTATAACCTTCTACACCTCTAAAATGCACCGTTTAAAAGCTATTTTAATTTAAACAGAGGTTGCACCTGACCAAAATTAAAAAAGTATGAATTTTGAGTAGACGATATCCGTAGCAACGAAAGTGCATCTGCACTCAAACCCCTGTCAAGTCCTGTCAGGCACTTGTCAACTTTGACTTGGGAGAATTTAGGGCTCTAATTTGAAAATATTCAATAAAAGACTTTACTTCAGCCTTTTAACATAACCTACAATAAATTTAAACCAATTTGGTAGCATTTACGATTGATTAATTCATCGAAAATTCACAAAAAAAGTCATTAGTCGTTACCTGATTATTTGTTCCATTTGGTAGGTTTATCACATCAAACTCCGAATAAAGACATTAAGATTCTTGAAAGAGCACAACTACTACGGGGGTGCATCTACTCGCTTGTCTTCCAGACACTACAGTTACATCAGTGTTCACTGAGAGGACAACACTCAGTTTCCTACTAATTTGCATTATTTTGTAATAAAAGCAGCGTTATTTTTCACTGAATTGTTTGCATTTTGTGTTGTTTTCTTCTTAAAAATCAGGAAAGGATGTCTTCAAGCTCCTGCGCCGGTCGTACGTACAACACAACATAACCTGTAAAAACTCAAGCAGAGACTCAAGCTTGCTTTTGACAATTTTTATAGGTTATGTTGCACATAGGACCGGCGCAGGCGTTTGAAGACATCGTTTGCTGATTTTACAAAGAAAACACAAAATGCAAACAATCCAGTCCTTTTATTACAAAATAATGCAAATTAGTTGTGAACTGAGTGTTGTTCATTTAGTAAACATTGTAGTGTCTGGAAAACAAGCGAGTAGATGCACCAACGTAGTAGGTTAAGAATCTTAAATAAATCCATAAGAATCTTTATTAAGAATCTTAAGTCCTTAAGAATCTTAAATCCTAATATCTATTCGGAGTTTGATGTGATAAACCTACCAAATACAGCAAATAATCAGGTAACGACTAATGACTTTTTTTGTGAATTTTCGATGAATTAATCAATATGCTACCGGTAATGTAAGACTTACAGTGTCTGAACTCCCCCCTAAATCTGTCAACTTAGGCACAGCACAAAGATGGGACCATTTCAGAAAACTGTTGGTAGATGCCGCCACCACAAATACAAAAAAAAACGAAAATCTTGATTTGAAATATTTGTTTGGTAATTTTCTTACATTAAAGTGCCAAAGAATTGCGTACGTAGTGAAAGCATTTTATTTGTACCGTTTTTTATAACTTTGTTTGATTGTGGGACCATTTCGGAAACCTGACGCATGAGGTCGCTGCGAGAAAAATTTGACATTCTCACAACTCAAATATGAAAAAAAAATATTGATAATGCCAATTGTATTACCAGTGCACTTGCCGTTTTGAGTTTTACAATTTTAAACTCTGATTTTATTTACGGAACGTGGGCAATTTTTTATAAGTGTCAACAAAATAGCGCCATCTACCAGAAACACTTTCAAATGGTCCCAAAATTTTCTCAAGTCCCAGTTGAATTTTGGCGCAGGGAAGCGGGGGGAGTTGAAACACTGTCCTTTTACCATTATCATGCTACCAAATTGGTTTAAATTTATTGTAGGTTATGTTAAAGAGGCTGAAGTAAATTCTTTGTTTGAATATTTTCAAATTAGAGCCCTAAATTGTCCAAAGTTAAAGTTGACAATGTTTGACAGGATTTGACAGGGATTTGAGTGCAGATGCACTTTTGTTGCTACGGAATACGGATATCGTCTACTCAAAATTCATACTTTTTTTTATTTTGGTCAGGTGCAAGCCTCTGTTTAAATTAAAATAACTTTTAAACGGTGCATTTTAGAGGTGTAGAAGTTTTTTATTCGCAATTGATTACTCTATCGATTTAAGCAATAAAAAAGTAGTGTTAAGAGGGCAAAAAATTTAAAAAAACAAAAATGTGTTCCGGAAAAGCTGCAACCGGAAACTGGGTAGATCTATCCGGTTTTCGTAATTACCAGATTGAAAGTCATGTTCTCTTTAGTAAGTCTACCAAGTTTTGTAATATTTGGTCAAATAGTTCCAAAGTTATGGTGCAAAAACATGTTTCCATACCCCTACTTCCCAGGGCTGTAAAATTCTTATCAGTTTCGATAGGACACGAGTTATAATCTCAATTGGCATCATTTTATAGGTCCTTTTTGAGGTTCATTTATTGCCTCATAAATAAAATGTATTAAAATTTTGTTTCATTCATTATAATTTTACAACTTACAACTTGCAAAGGGTCGAGACCAGGTAGATAATCTCTTGGGTTTTTCTTCATTCGTTTCATTCATTCGACCCATTATCTAACTGCGTACAGTGAAAAGACGACTAACAATTATCATCTTAAAAAAATTAGTTTAGTTTTCTAAAATTTGTTTAAACATGTTTTATTTGATAAATAAAAAAATCGTTTATCAAGAAAAAATGTTTCAATGTAAAAAATTGTATTTCGCAATATGGGTCCATTGGAAAATAAATATATTTCCGATGAGGGTTAAAACTGATTGAAAAACTGAAATTATATTTTTAATTAGTTTATTCTCAAAGTTTCCTAAAATTTTGCCTTAAGCCGGAAAGAGAGCCGTCGCCCCTGTAATAAACTCTTTATTTTAGTAGTAGGTAAATTTGAAAGGATTAAGCTGATGGGCCAGAGAGTGCTAATTTTTATTGCACCCCAAACACTTATATTTCATTTGTGGTATTGCAAGCAAACCAGCAACTTGTGTGCCTTTTGTGCAAAAGTGTTTACAAATCTATTTTTTTTATTATTTTTTGTTTTTGTTTTAATCTAAGTAAGTATACAGTAGAATATTAGTAGATTGGGTTAAGAAAAACAAAATTTTTGTAGATACTTTGATTAAATTATAAACTAACGTATAGAGATAATGTGATTAAAAATATATTTTCGGTCCCCCGTTTAATAATGATAATCGTTCATTAATCTATATACATTTTAAAGTAAATGTCAATTAAAAAACAATGTTTCACACTTTAACATAATTTGTTTGCAGAAATGGAGAGATTGATTGCAAAAAGAAGCAGAAGCAACGTTTATATTTTTAACAATTATATGTACCTTCTAAAATCGACAAATCCCGTGACAGGAACAAAGTAAGAATTAAAAATTATTTAAAAAAATTATTGGATGTTTAATAATTGTTTTTATTATTATTAGAAATTTTCAATGTCGCACACACAGGTGTTTGGCGCGATTAAATTTACACCAAAACGAAAATGCACCAATTCAAAAAGGAGAGCATACTCATGCTCCTTCTAGAAACGAAGTGGATTCGGCACGGTAAAAACATTAAATTATATATTTTACAAATTTAATTAAAACATATATATCATAGGTTTTATTCAAATGCGGTAAATGCCGCCGCAAGAACAACTAAACTACTTGTTCAAGTATTTACAGAAGCACAGGCTACTTTTGAAAACGGTGCGGTTCACTATGGCAATTACACAAAAATTAGAAGCACCCTATACCGTTCGCGTAAAACAATTCTTCCTCCAACCCCGAGAAATTTGGAAGAATTTTCCAATATTTTGCAAGATCACAGGTATTTTTTTTTCACAAAGCATTATAAGCTTATGAATAATTTTATATGTTAATTTTTAGATATCTGGAACGATTTGGATACACCAAAGGGGATAATCCACAAAGATTTTTTCATGGGCTCTTGGTGGCTGATGACGAATCGAAGGTGGCAGTATTTATATCTCCATCTGTAAAAACCTTCATCCGAGAAAATCCACATAATTTGCAGTTACACGGAGATGCAACTTTCAAAATTGTTCCGAGACGATTAGAAGCGTTGCAACTCTTCTGTTTACACGTAATTGTCAACCATACCGTAAGTACTTTATAAAATCTGTAATTAATCTGTAATAATAAAAGTGACTTTTTTACTTTACTTTTGCCGGATAATAATCTAATAAAACAAATTTATAAGTATTATTAAATAAACTTAAATTTCAAATTTTATTTTATTAATAAAAATAATAGTAGATTATTTTATAAGGGGTAAATGTGATAGTTTATGTGGGGAAGCTGAATGTTTATTTTGCCGAATGCAATGAGGCAAATAATTCAGCTGAGCCACATAAACTCACATTTACTCCGAATTTAAAAGTAAATGAATAAAATAATCATGAAGCTTTGCACGTGAATCATTAGCATAACAATGTTTATAAGCAAACGTCAGTCTCGGATTTTTGTGTTGAGATTTTCGAATGTGTTGAGTATTTTTTAATTTAACTAGTGCAGTGACTCCCGTTTCACAATGAGGGAATCATCACCTCTTGAGCGAAGTAGCGAAAGACACAAGAAAGTGAAAACAATGGTAAGTCATGATGACAGACAAAAGTAAAAATCGCTTTATCAAATAAAAATGATTTACCACATGTCCGAAAAAAGTGGTCTGAGAACTAGATCTTTTACCTGAGCCATTCTGTCACAAATGTTGCCAGTTTTGTGACGTTTGCGGATAAACTATTTTTATTAATAATTTATATCTGTATTAGCTGTTTCAAAACTATAAAAACGCCAACGTCGCATTTTCTCTCAAAATTAATTGTTATAAATTATTCATGCACTTCAAAAAAATGGTAGCTAATGTAATTTATACTTTCAATGAGAGATCTAATCACTAATAACTATTTTACAATTTTATCAATCTTATTTAAAAAAATAATTCGGTAAAATGCGACGTTGGTGTTTTTATAGTTTTGAAACAGCTAATACATAAATATAAAGTAAAACTTTTTCAATTTTTTTTATTACAAAAACATTTTATTATTTATGAAATAATAACTAATTTGTTGAATTTATTTTCAAAATTTTAACTGATTTGTTTTGCAATTAAAACAGGTATTTCCCCTTGCTTATTGTCTAATGAGCAGAAAGAGTGCCGCTTCATATAGAGTGCTTTTGGAAACTTTACTCCAAGAAATTCCAGAATTTATGGCAGATTATGAAGCGGCACTTAGAGGAACGTTTGGAAATTTATTTCCGGGTACGGAAATAAAGGGCTGCTGGTTCCATTTCTGTCGTGCCATGTACAAGAAGCTACGACGCTTTCGCCTAAACGCCAGGAACCAGGACCACGTGTCGGCAGTGGTCAAAATGTCCATGGCCTTGGCTTTTCTACCGCCTAACCGAATTATTGACGGCATAAATTTTATAATTAATTTCATCAATGGGCTGGTAGTCCCAGAGGCTGCCAGGCTACATGAATTCGGCCTTTACCTGCAGAGATTTTGGACATATAAAAATTTCTCTGTATTTGGTTTGACCCACCGTACTGATAATTCGGTGGAGTATGCTGAACCGGACAACAATCACCCCTCCAAAAGTTTGGACTTTCGTTGAACATTTGACGAAAGTTGAACAGATTAAGCAGTGTGATCTGCGGAGGGTCACAGCCGGTCAAAATTTGGGGAAGCGGAAAGAGAGCTATAGGCACAGGGACAACGTTATCCGACAGGCAGAAAGAAGACTTCTGGCTGAGGATAACATTGGCCACTTCCTCCAAAGCGTTGTAGGTGAAGCTGCGAGCGTCGTAGACAATTTGGAAAACTTGTATATATACAACAGTAAGTTTAATATCCTTAATAAAACAATATTTTTCCTCATGTTTTTATTGTTTTTTTAGACGACGAAGAAGAGCATGTGGAGGAACCAGCAGCACCGTACCCTGGAGATATAGAAATTATTGCTGACGGTAATAATAGTTATTTATTTAACGAGTTTGAGTGTAAATCGGACGTTTTATTTCACGAGTGGATTATCAAACCACGAGTGAAAACGAGTGGTTTATCATCCACGAGGTGAAATAAATGAACCGATTTACACGAAAACGAGTTGGATACAACATTTTATTCTTTGAATTAGACTCATCAAGGCTTAAAATTGTTTTAAATCGGTTAAAAATAATTTGACGTTTCGTATTGAGAAATGCCAAACAGTCGTCAAAACTGTTTTACATAGGAGAAAAATCAGAAATTTTGACAGTGTCGAAGAATAAAATAAATAATTATTACTAAGATATTTTAAAAATATTTATTTTTACAGAAAATTATCATCCATTAATAGACTACAACTATATTATACAACAGTAAGTTTAATATCCATAATAAATCATTATTTTTCTTTATGTTTTTATTGTTTTTTAGACGACGAGGAATGTTGTAGAAGTAGCAGCACCGTACCCTGGGGATATTGAAATTGTTACTGCTGGTAATAAAATAAATAATTGCTAAAATATTTTTTTTCTACAAACGCTACTAAAAATTGAATTTTTTGCACGGCATACTGCCTTTAAAAATATAATATTAAATAGTAGCGTGTTAAAAGTAAATCACGTGGTCTACTTTTAACACTAATGTTAAAAGTGAAATGACAGCCTTTGTCAACAAGATAATTTTGGGGCAAAAGTTCTTCAAAGTACGCTAATAAAACACTTTCGTTGTATTTTCCAACAACATTCTTTTGGGCGCACCAATTTTGAAAACGCTTAAACGCTAATTCGTATTGTTGCTTCGATTTAGTCGGCAACAGATTTAATGTTGCTCTACTGGCAGCTTCTTCTATTTTTAAAATGTGATCAATAGTGGTGTTTGTAGAAAAAATGTTGTATGATATACGTGTTAAAAGTGATTTTATTTTGCTCGTGGGGTTGCTCCACTCGCTGTGCTCGTTCCGCAAACTGCCCCACTCGCTGTGCTCGTTCCGCAAACTGCCCCACTCGCAACATAAAATTGCACTTTTAACACATATCATAAATAACTATTTTATTTTCTTTCATGAAACAAACATGATTTCATAATCTGGATTTATATAAAAAATTAAATAATAGTGAGTTTGTGCAAAACTTTATTATTTGGTATAATAAAATTATAGTTATAATGTTTTAAAAAACTTTACGTTATGTTGTAAGCTTTTGTTATATGCAACTATCA
Organism: Tribolium freemani; assembly: GCA_939628115.1. NCBI lineage: Eukaryota > Metazoa > Arthropoda > Insecta > Coleoptera > Tenebrionidae > Tribolium > Tribolium freemani. Next base: position 14,581,554 of record OW626788.1, read on the forward strand.
AAACATTTCTCTTAACATGTCCTCTAACTGCAATTTCTAGTAATTTTTAGTTTAGATGTGACTGTTGGCAAGAGCCGCTCATCTGTCAATTTTTGGGAGATCTGCGAATTGTGGGACGTGCCATACACCCAGTCCGACTTGGGTAGAGTACGCGAAATGACAGATCGTCCACGGTGGTAGGAGTGCGCAGAGACGAAAACTGGTCGCGGACGAGTCCATTCGTAAATTTATGGGTGTTAGCACGGAACAGTGGCGTAGCGTGTATTTACATGTGTACGGAATTCATCTTTAAGTTTAACATTTCAACATTAACGGTTATTAGTAAAGATAACAGTAGAAACCCTTTTTGTAAGAAACGCGTTTTTACGCGTTACTCATTGTGTATTTTGTATTTATTCGACATCTCTGCTTTGTGTTTCTATGAAATCAACTTGTATTAGCTGTTTCAAAACTATAAAAACGCTAACGTCGCATTTTCCCTCAAAATTAGCTGTTATAAATTACTCATGCACTTCAAAAGAATAATAGCTGATGTAATTTATAGTTTCAATGAGAGATCTAATCATTAATAACTATTTTACATTTTTATCAATCGTATTTAAAAAAATAATTCGGTAAAATGCGACGTTGGCGTTTTTATAGTTTTGAAACAGCTAATAGTAGCATAAGATGTGATTTTTATTATCTCATCATGCTATTATTGAATACAGAAAAAAGTAAATAATAAAAATTATAAATCTTAAGCCTTTCTTTATGATAGAATAGTTTTTTGCTACGCCACTGCTCAATCTCCCGGCTCAACGAAGTACGCATTGGCTCCGCCTATCGTGGTCGATCTTAGACTTTGTCAGCTCTAAGTGGGTTATGTATGTCAGGCTCTCTCACTTAAAACGCAGTTTTTCTTTGTCATATTATTCGCTCTCTTATTTTAATCTGTTGTTGTCTTTCTTGTGTTTCTTACCATCGGCAATGGCGCCAATATGTCACCTTATTTAAATTACCATTACGCCCCAAAATATTGTACTAAAAGTTCAATTTGTTAACTAATAATAATTGCAAATTCAGCATTAATTTGTATAATCATATTACTGTTTTACCAAAACCAATATAAAGTGTTCTGGTGAAGAAATAATAAGAAAAGATGTATAAAAACGTAAACAATTAAAATGAGTAGTCGCAAATAGCAATTAATTGCAATGTAAAATACAAGAACATTATTATGAACGAAAACTGCCCATATTGTGGGATTTGATTTATAAAAGGTACCGATAGAATAGAAACCTTCACTGAGGGGCTGCAGAAGAGAGTATATTTCAACATCAGATTTCCCGCTTTCTTAAAATAAACAAATTATTTCCAAATTTGTGTAATATGAGCTCTTTACTACTAGATTTTAGATTTTTTATCATTAATGATTAACGTATTATTCTAAATAAAAAATATAAAATAATGACAATTGTAGTGCAAAGCACCCGACCGGTAACTGGAAAGACCTCAATTCGAATTCATGTCGTGTTTTGTATTTTTCCTGATTATTAATTGACAGTTTTCCCTCTAATAATTTTTGACAGTTCCGTTTCTGTTGGCAATACATACACATGACGTCACAACCTGAGTATGTCTGTGTATGTCTGCGTATGTCTGAGTTTACCTAGAATTTACCTATGGACAGTCGAGGATGAAGACATAGCGCGAAATTTAAAATCAAGTGTTGCTAACAAACACATCTAGCCATCTAAGGTGCTTACGGAAAATAAACCCGGTTCCTAGGTCTCGGTTTGGACCGTTCGTTTATTCGGATCGGAATAACCCAACCGTGTTCGAAAATGCTTACATGAAACTCGGTAAGTGATCTGGTTAGTGATCTACTTACCCTGCTCACGAAGCAGGGTAACTTATGAACCCACATGCGTACAATGATTAAACCGGGAAAAATGTGTACATATCTCACTTTCTGGTGCTGTCATATGTCAAAAGTAAAACGCGGTTAATAAATAAGTAAATAAGACAGATAATAATAAGTACCTTTTATTAAAAATGCAAGGAAAAGATAGCGAAATTTTGGCGAGATGCCAATACTGTGATTTTATCACATTTAAATCTCAAATGAAACAGCATATTACCACCACTCATCAAGTACAAGTGGTACAAGTAAACGGTACAATTTTCTGCAGTGTTTACCTAAGTATTTCAGTAAAATCATGTTTTTAGAACAAATGTGCGGTGTTTTCGCGTTCGAATATTCACCAACCGGGTTACTTACCCGAGGCGAACCTATCACGTGATTCGCAGGACCCGATTCAGTGATCGGGTTTATTTTCCGTAAGCACCTCTAGCGTCACTGCGAATACAGGTAGCGCGGGCGATTTGAATAATAACCCCTAGCTGTTCCCCTAGTAACTTTTGTTTTGATTATTAAACACTATATCCCATTTCAGTTCATAGTAGAATTTTGCAACAGCGCATTTGCCCAAATGGAGTACAAATTGAGAGTTTATGGTGGGTTTTCTTAGCTCAAAGTGTGTCGCTGGGATTTAGTTTAACACAGAATTCTTTTCTTATACAGAAACTTTCAATTTGTGCTTTATTTTTCACTCCAAAAAATTCAAATGCGCTGTTGCAATTCTACTATATGGACTGAAATGGGATATATTTTCATACGGAATACGTCTCTGTGAATATTGTTTGTGAACATTTGCAAAGAATATAAAATACAACAGAAATTTTGGTAAAGCTAAAATCGGTTCAATTTCTTAATAACCACGCCCTAGTGTAAGATCTTTATTCAGAAATTCGTGTGTTAATTTTACCACGGAAAACAACTTTTCTATTATAACATTTTGTAACACTCTTTTTTATTATTTTCACCGTTTTCCTCTTTTCTGTTGTGCAAACACGTCGGTCAGTGTTTAAAAATTAGTTTGTATTTTGTTGATATTCACAGCAACAATTTTCATTGTTGTTTTAAATTGTTTAAATTATCTGTTTGTCAGTTTCTATCACAACGAAAATATTTCGGCACTTTTATTTTTCTAACCGTAGGCGGGTACACGTTTCACTTTGTTTTAAGTAAATTTGCAAAACCTTTTTGAAAAATTACAAATAGAAAAAATGTTTTATTATTAGTTGAGATCTGCTATTATCTGTTAAAGTTAACACACGTATTTCTGATATATCCTGTATATTATGCTTGTGTAAGTTGGTCTTTAAACGAGCGCCGCTTTTGACAACTTTTGCATCTAAACCAAAAATTACTAGAAATTGTAAAATTAGAGGACATGCTGAAAGAAGTGTTTTGCTAAAAACGTCTAGTCAAAAAATTTTTTGTTTCAACCCTCGAGAAAAAATTGAAAGCACGAAAATTAATAGTATATTACGTACCGTAAACTGTAAGTGCAATTTTTTTGGTCGAAAATGCAATATTGGGAAACCGAGGGTACCGAGGTTTCCTAAGCGTTCGAGACCAAAAAAAGAACTTACAGTTTGAGATTAGTAAGCTATTTTTAGCAATACCTACACAAATAAGAAAAAGTTAAACTTTTTCATCTGAATGAATTATTATGAAAAATCAATAAACGTCAGATTGTTGCCAAATTAAAAAATTGTATGGCGTGTGTTTCGTGTTAGGGATACAAAACAAAAAAAACATCACTTTAAATCAACATTTGTTGCAAAATCAACGCTTCAATACTGTTCTGAAGGTATTTCAAGTGAAAATAGAAAAATGGATGATATTGAAGAGGCTGCAAGGTTTGCTTGTGCATCATTTTTCATGGAACACGAATGGCATACGTTGGTATGTAATATTTACTTACAGACCACGGGCTGTAAGTAAAATATTATTGCACAGTAACCATGGAAATTTGCACCTGACTAAAAAGTGCCGCTTACTATGAAAGATATTTGTCAGTGAATAATGACTTACAGAACAGGTATTGCAAAAATGTTTTTTAAAATCGGTAAGAGCTATAAAAAAGTTTTAAATAAAAATTGTAAAACAAAAAATGTTACATAAAATACTTCATGAAATTTCATGACTACAAACTACAATATAAGTAAAGATTCTCTTGCTTTCATGAGGTCTACCTCCCAACCTTTATGTTTTTCTTCTGTATCTCCTCTTGTCTTCGTTCCTCTTTATTCTTGTCTTTGTAATAAATAATAATAAAAATTTTTGATGTCTTTTCTCGTATGTCGGACTTCGCGCCTACCGAAAATAGATGAGAACACGCATCTGTGCGATCGACCTTACGTCTAAATATTACCAAATATTGTAAGTATAAATTATAATATCTCCTTACTTTAATTGAAAATTGTTACATAATAAAATAAACAGACCAGTCACCACACATGCTTGGCCACTTTGACAACCCAGGGGCACAATTCCAGTGCACGACCCCTTTGGAAGAATACGAGTGCAAAGATTGCAATTTCACAACATTTCTCCGCATTTCTCTACATCACCAATTTCACGATTTTAGACTGAACAGTTACACGTGTCGCAAGTGCGGTTTTGAGACATCATCAGCCCTACATTGGCTCAAACACGACACAAGGGAGCAACAAGAGAAGTGCCCCCACTGTCCTTACAAAACTAAACGTTACGCTGATATACGCACACACATATTGCGACTGCACACAGCCCCCGATGCCATAAACTGGTTCAAATGTGAGTTGTGTGACTACAGGGCGAAACTAAAATACGACCTTACCTCACACACCAAACTCAAACACTTGTCCGACGAAATGACCGAATTGTTCCATTGCGAATTGTGTCACTACAAGACGAAGAACAAAATGAACATCAAGCGACACAAGCTGAGTAAACATACAGCCCCTGAGGAGAGCCTCAAATTCAAATGCACCCAATGCCCGTTCAAGACACAACATGGGGGCGATTTACGCAAACATACAATCAGCAAACACACAGCACCTGAGGAGATACAATGGTATGAGTGTGACCAATGCGATTACAAAGGCAAACTCAAGTACTCGCTCACCAATCACAAGAAATTGCAACACTCAACCAACAACCAAACCCTTCTTTGCCTTTTGTGCACCTACAAAGCCAAGAATAAAATTAACTTAAAGAAACACACTTTAACTAATCACACAGCACCCGAAGATAAAACCATTTATGAGTGTCACGATTGTAAGTTCAAAACGCAACATCGCGGCGATTTTAAAAAACACAAAATAAGATATCACACAGCACCAGAAGATGTGAACTGGCACCAGTGTAGCGAGTGCGATTACAAGGCGAAATTTGCATTCTCGTTGAAACAGCACATCAAGTTGAGACACACGCCTGTGGATAAACTTGAGTTCTTTCAATGTGATTTTTGCCAATTTAAGACTAAAACTAAGAGATATTTGTATAAGCACACGGTGTGGAAGCACGGGACGGGGAAAATGTTCGAGTGTAGTCAGTGCGATTTCAAGACTAAAGCTCAAGGGAATTTGAAGCGACATATGGTTACGCTTCATTCGTCTCCAAACGAGATTGAATGGTTTGAGTGCGATAAATGCGAGTATAAGACTAAGTTTGGGTTCACTTTGAAGGAACATCTAAAGTTGAAGCATGTTTGTGTTGAACAGTTTGTTTGTGGTCATTGTGGATTTAAAACCAAGAGTGAAAGGAATCTTGGTAGACATAACACTATTAAACATGTGAATAATGTGGCGAAATTTGAGTGTGAAGAGTATGAGTATAAGACTGTGCATAAGATTGATTTGAAGAGACACGTGATTAGTCACCATACACCTTTAGATGAGGTTCAATGGTTCAAATGTGACGAGTGTAATTATAAAACCAAGTTGAAGTTTTCCTTGAAAAGGCACTATAAAGTGAGACATGGACATGATAAAGTTAACACGGTTTCCGTACATATTAAAGAAGAACAAGCTGGAGGTTGAATTGGATTTCTATTGTTGTTAATTTATTCAAAAAACTAATTAGAAATTTGTAAATATGCATATGATTGTTTCCCTAATCACCCGAGAGACAAACCATGTGCTCGTCACGTGATTGGGCCAAGCCAATAGCTGGACTGATTCTTGATCACGTGGTTCTATGGATAATAATTTTGGGCATTTCAAAGAGAAAGACAATTTATTTCACTAATGGAAGAGATTTAATTCTGTATTAACGTTCCCTATACCGAGTTATTTCTAGTCGACAATGAGAAATTCATTTGCCTAGTTGTTTTGGAAGTCAGAAAGAAATTGGAGAATTAACGAGTTTTGGAATTGAATTTATTCTGAAACAATATTTGAATATATCTTGGTTATTCTGTGAGAGATATTTCTGTGTCCATAGCTAGTAATGAATTTCGGTAACGCAATATCAACAAATCAAAATAAGTTGAAAATACATAATTAAATATGGCTACAAGGAATGCTAATACACATCGATGAAGAATTAAATTTTTCAAACAGTAACAAAATGAAGCATTCTTTTTGAAAAAAAATAGGGTAGTGTGGGGCAGTTTCGGCCAACTTTTTTGGAACCTTTCAAAAGTTTTTTTTTGAAATTGTTTGGCAGTTTAAACGATTACAACTTTGAAGAGCTTATACATTTGTAAAAATTTTCAACCACTATACTCAAGTAGTTTTTAAGTAAATATTTAATTTTAATAATAATGCATTTTGTCTGGATCTGCTCCACGATGGGGCACAATTTGGTCATGGACGGAGTAGGTACGAACGGGTAAGCAAACTATAAAAAAATAATTGTACGAAAAAACAAAAATACTTAGCGAAAAATATTCTATTGAATTTGATATGGAAAAAAAATTACGTCAAACTTTAAAAAAGAGGATATAATTGCGACGATGTTGCGAACGAACGTTTGGATGACTTTGCAACAACATCAGCTTGGAAGACTGTAGAAATATCGTCGTTTTCAAGAAAATGTTTAGTTCCCATTGTTAAGGAAACTTTTTATTCAATGTTTTTGCGCCCCATAACTATTGTCCGAATCTATCCCATTCTGCTAAATTTTTCAAAACCATGTGCAGATATTGTCACATGCAGTCTTGTGCCAGCTTTATAAGTTATAATGTGGGTAATTAAACCAACTTTCATATTTACAAATAAAAATAATATGTTCAAATGATGCTAAATTAAGCATGAAAATTTACCTTGAGACAGTTAAAACACAAATTAGTCTACAAAAAGCGCAATTTCGCTTCAGTGAGCTTTTAACTTTCAGACACATATCATAGATATTGTTTTTAACCACTTCACCAACTGGTGCTCGCTCGGGCTTAGCAAAAGGCCGTAATTTCAAAATGTCTGGAGCTACCCAACGTCCGATACTGCCCCACCCTACCCTAGTTCAAACGAAACCTTCAAAATTTGGATTTTATTACCTTCAAAGGAAATATCTCAGCTTTGTCTGTCGAAATGCGAATTCAAAATATTTAAAATCGATGAATTTATCAATTTTCGAAAGCGAAGTTGCAGAAATATTAGAATAAAAAATGTAAACTTCTTGAAAACGGTTGAACTTAAGTATAGGGAAGCTGTGAAAACGCCCTTTAATAACTCCAGTTAATCAGAATCACAGTAATAAATAATAATGTCGTTGCTTTCTGTTTAAACTATTAGCTGTTTCAAAACTACGTAAACTCCAACGTCGCATTCTCTCTCAAAATTAATTGTTATAAATTATTTATGCACTTCAAAACATTAATAGTTAATGTAATTTATAGTTTCAATGAGAGATCTAATCATTAATAACTATTTTACATTTTTATCAACCTAATTAAAAAAAAAAGAATTTGGTAATTTGGTATACCTTGGCGTATACATAGTTTTGAAACAGCTAATATATAGATGATACCGAAAATGACATTATTACTGTCTGTTTTGAGCGTTTTAACAGCTTTTCCGCGCTTGAAAGTCTATTATTTTGAAGAATGTTTTAGAAAATTAAGTGAAAAATCATTAAATTAAAAAAAATACTGTTTTTGTTTATTTCGAAAGGCTAGAGACCAAAAAATATTTTTCGAAGGATATTCAAGGCTACATGATTGATAGATCTTTTAATAAGTTAATCAAGGATTTCACTAAAGAATTTTTGTTAAAAGTTGCAAAAACAGCAACAGAAAAAAGTGTCTTTACGTTAAAAAAATTCTAAAAAAGTAGAAATTTTGCATTTTTTTTTTGGCGAGGATACCACCGAATTTCATTGTCTCAAATCTCACCGACTATTAGCAAGGTATGTAAACTTCGGAATAAAGCACAAAACTTACATTGCATCTGTTTGACGAATATTCCGACGCTAAAATGGAGATTGGACCCTGTATCGGGTGTGTCAAAAGTCGCGGATAGACTCTTAGAGTATCTAGATAGAGCTATACAGAACACTATTTTCGATAAAAAAAATTTACAAAATCTTTCATTTGGTTGAAATTAAAAACAAAAAATGGCAACGCCGCCGCCGTACAAGTACAAGTACAAGAAAAATATTAGCTGTTTCAAAACTATGTAATCGCCAACGTCCCATTCTACCAAAGTTTTTTTTTTAAATAAGGTTGATAAAAATGTAAAATAGTTATTAATGATAAAATCTCTCATTGAAACTATAAATCACATTAGCTATTAATTTTTTGAAGTGCATAAATCATTTAAATATAACACCTAATTTTGAGAGAAAATGCGACGTTGGAGTTTGCATAGTTTTGAAACAGTTATTAACCAAAAGTATTAGGCTGTTTCAAAACTATACAACGCCAACGTCGCATTTTTCCGAATTATTTTATTAAATAAGGTTGATAAAAATCTAAAATAGTTATTAATGGTTAGATCTCCCATTGAAGCTATAAAATACATTAGCTATTAATTTTTTTAAGTGCATGAATAATTTATAACAGTTTATAACAACTAATTTTGAGAGAAAATGCAACGTTGGCGTTTTTATAGTTTTGAAACAGCCAATATTACCATGATATCATTACAGTGTTGCCAAATGTTGCTGTACTTTTAAACAGGTGTTTTTAATTTATGTTAAAAATAAAAATAAATGTTTTCCTACAATTCTTTTTGAAAAATCAGATATTAAATCAAGTAAACATTAAATAAATCATTAAAAACAGTTAACAGGTCTGCTTTTCCTACAATTCCACATTAAAGTATGCATTTTTTGTAACTTTTACGAGCTGCTGCATCTTAAATAGGCAATGATTTTTTTTATTATTTTGGCAATGACATTTTTTTATTATTTTTTTAGCGGTCAATAAGGCCACTAGTATCCACCACAGAAATAGAAAGAGATAGAACGCTGACATACATACAAAACGTCCAATAAAAGTCCACGCCCCATTGAGTTCGCCATTTGGACCCCAATGACAGCCAATAATACCAATAAGAACAAAAGACCCCTAAACATTTAGTAATATTTTAGTTAAAGTTGGTATGAAGTGTTTTGTTGGTTGCATAGAGTAAGCACCTTACGTTGTTGGAGTACGTTAATTTCTAACGAGTAATGCAACAAAAACATTCAACTGTACTGCTGGTTATATACTTTTGTTGCATCTGGGACCAAATGGCGGACATCATCAGGCGTGCACTTTAGATGCGTAACATTCGGTTTAGGCAAGTAGGGTTATTTTGAATTATTATATTATTAATTTTAAATTTTATTCACCACGTATTTTAATGTCGTCAATATAACGAAGCTTTAGCCACGTCCAACAAGTGACAATATCCGATGAACGGCTAATCGTAATGAATTTGAAAATTTAAAAATTGCGGTACACAGTGAAACATTCGATAAATTTTTTATCTTCATCCTTATCACGAACGTTTCCAAGAAATGTCAAATAGTGATAAATAACTTTAATTTTGATAGGAAATACAAATCTGGCAATTTTTTGGTGTTGGCGGCCCTGGCCAGGCCCCGCCCCTTCAGCTGTGCACTTGTCAAACTGACAGTTTTCCGCCGCCATTCGAAAACAACGTTCACAGTGCAGAAAAATGGGTTAAAAAGTTAGAAATTTGGAGTTTTTTTCACCGAAATGGAGTCGGACCCGTTTATAAACAGCACGTTCGACGAGCCGGAAACGTCAAAATGGAACGCCAACTCGTCCACTTTTGGAAATTTAGACGACATAAAAATGGATTCGAATTTCGCTATGTTATTGTGTAGTTTATTGTTCGCAGTCGGGTGGGTAATTTATATAACGTATTATAACTCGCGACTGGTCGCTTTCATCATTACGAAAATAATGAATCGGTTTTTTATCAGCGAGGGATACTTTAAAATCGGTTTGTGGGCGATGGTTTGTTGTGGTTATTTGAGGGTTGGTTTTAGGGTCTTTGTCGCTTAATGCTCTCTCGGGGAAAATCATGTTTCGGGATGTTGTTTACATCACTTATGATTACACGATTCGGGTCCAAGATGGGTATTTGATTTTTCGGTGGTGGAGGTCTTACGTCCCAAAGGACGTAAGTGAGGATTTATCACACTCTGATACTAGACTTTCCGTCATGCTGAACGGTTTTGAGCTACATGTTTACAACAGATCGCAGCTTTATGCAAATCTGGAGCGAATTTTCGGGATTGGGCCCAACATTATTCCGAATTATGATAACAAAACCACGGAGAATTTAACGAATTCGGAAAGTAACGTCGATAATAGGAAGCAGAGACCAGAAGCTGCAATGGCAAGGACTTGGCGTGACTTAATACCAGTCATTAAAATCGACGTTTCGTCGGTAAGTTGGACTTTGATTTATTGGAACATTTATGGACGGTTTTTATCATTTAACATGCAGTAAAGTTATTGTTTACACTCTCAAGGCTAAGTAAAATGTAGTGGCAACACTGCGAGTTTGTGATATGAGAACGTTGCATGTACGGAGGACTATGGATTAGGAGACGGAAAAAATACAAAACCGCACGATTTTCTGAACCCAAAAATACGGGGTTGCTAAAAAGTTGGATACACTTAAATATAAAAACTATTCATCAAAACTTATTCTGTTGTCTCAGATGTTTAACAAATTTGTATCTCCATTTGTTCTGGGGGTGCAAGGTAAATTTGCTTTTTTTAAATGGCAAGAAGGGTCAACTTTGTGATGTAACACATGCATATCTTATTTTAAAAATATATCGAAATAATAAAATTTTGTTAGCTTTGGAAATGTTGTTCCTATCTAACGTTAGCTCTTGGCCGCTCAAACTTTAACCAAAAAATAAAAGTTAATAACAGTTGTTAAAATAACATTTTTACTTAAACAGAACACATTTTAATAAAAAAATATTGATTGGGACATCCTATTTGAAAAAATTAAGTTATGGGTACTTGAAGTTGTCTAAATTTAACCTTAAAGTTTTTGGGTTTATTAACTTCTTTTTCAATTTTGAATATACTGAAGGACAGGTATAGCTTTTCTCTTTTAATTTCCCAAATATGATCTCGAAATCTCTAAAAAAAAATAGGAGAGTTACGGATTTTTTAAGTGACAGGTGTAAATCCAAAAATTTTCAAAAAATCCTAATTACACTAGTTTACAACGTAATAATAACTCTCTTTATAAGACTTTATATCTTGATGGAAACATTCACCATGTTCATCGCTTAAGTTTCCCAGGTTTTGTTAGGATAATGTAAACACAAATATAATTTAACAATTTGTTAATCACGTCAATAAGGAATGCCAAAAGCACAACAAAAAAGATTTATTTAAAACTTTTGAAAAATTAAAAATGACAGATTGTTTCTTTTTTTGCACTGATTTGTGTCAGTTTTTCTTATTGTAACCAGCAGTAATCGGCTAACATATTTTTATCCCAATAATCTTTGTATACCACTTTTCAGAAGACTTTAAATCTTGATGAAAACGTTTACCATTTGATTAAGTTTCCCAGATTTTATAAGGTTAATTTTACTACAAACAAAATAAAAGTTGTTTGGGCTTAATCTACATTCACTTGACGATATTTTATAGTAAATACAATGTTTAACAATTAGTTTATTACAGAAAAAACGAATGCCAAACTAGACACCAGAAACAAATTTTTAGTGGATCTATTAAAAAAACTAGGCGTGATAGACAAATGTGATATATATTTTAGTTAGCAGTGGGTAAGAAGAAAACAAAATCAGTATAAATTATCTCTTAGTAAAAGAAAAAAGTTTTTTTGTAAACTAGTGTCATCTCGAAAGCGGTTAAATTTAGGTATAGAAAAACCTGATAAAAATTCCCTTAGAATAACTCGAATAAGGGGGTCATTCACGAAACTTATCTGCAAATCGTTACCATAATTGCAACTTATAATTTCGTTACCGATGCTTATCGAGATATTTGCAACCTAATTCACAAAAAAATTGCATGCTATCGGTACCTTACCGGATAGTTAACGAGTTGTTTATAGCAACTATATAGACACGCAAGCTGAGTTGCAAATCTAAACGTCACTTGTCAAATTTCTAAAACGAAAATTAAATTTATAATTAAAATGTGATAAAAGTAATGGTGAAAACCTCAAAAGGGCAAAGAGAATCTATTTATTTCAGCCATTGGTTTAAGGACCGCAACGTATACAGATCATGAAAGGCCGTTCGTGTTTCACAGGTCTTGAAACGTATAACGTGTGGTCTGTGGTGTCTCCTTTTGGAAGCTGTGCAAAAAGGTTACATCCACAGAAAAAATTATAATATGATATTGTCGGTTGTGACTGAGATGGAAGTAAAATGAACGAAGGAAATACTTATTTTTTAAAAATAACCTAAACTACCACCGTATAAATTGTATTTGAGTTTTAAATAAAATAAGCATAACAAAATTTTTGTTTTACGTAATTCTTTAATTTATTAAAGAAAGTATTAAAGCAAAAAGCATTAACGATATTGTGACTACTGACCGAAGCCAATAAAACTTTTGTAGCATTTTCCATCAAACACAGGAAACCACTCATCCACCCAATCAGTCCAAATTTGAAAAAAAGTTATTATAAAAAAATCGCACTCCAAAATTTCAGCAAGAAATATAATTAAAACCAATATTTCACAAAAAATTTCAAGTCCTACATTTATTTTCAAGCCCCTTTTACTTGAAATCAACTTCAAATTTAATGCAAAAGTAAAAGGTTGATAAAAAATTCAACTTGCAATTACTTTGCGGCAGGAAACAAGGTACCGCAAAATACAAGTGCTTATCTGACATTTGCAAGTGCTTGCAAGTTTTGATGAATTACCTTAACGAGTGCTAACGGTTGCTATGAATACTAATTTGCAAATTTTTCATGAATTAGTTTAACGACGATTGCAAGTTATCTGACACTATCGAGCGTTATCGAGTTCGTGAATGACCCCCTATAATCCAAAAACGCAGTGAAAAACATATCTTTCCATTTAAAATAAAAAAGTTGATAGCGACTTCTGGTATAACCGGAAGTGCCGCCATCTTGAAAATATTTTCATTGAACAGAACTTGAAGGGATTGTGGCTGAGTTCCAACTTTTAGATAAATATCTTTACACATCTTTATTAAAACTATCAGTACTTTTAATGTGGGGTTTAGTCGGAACAACCTGTAGTACACAGTAAAAATGAGGGGTTTAGTCGGAACAACCTGTAGTACACAGTAAAAATGAGGGCGCTTCGAGCGTTATACCGTCTTTGAGCCAAATCGTTTTAAATTAATTTAAGTTTCACCAATTTACTAATTACTAGGAAAAAATTCAGAAATGTTGAGCTTTGCATTCTTAACAGACTGAGAAAAATTGACAATTAAAATTTTCACGAGAAGTATGAGAAAAAAATTAAAATTTCCGCTTCGTGAGGAGAATGCAACAATCTGACATTCACACTTGACAACCTATTTTCGAAACCCTAATAATAATAAGAACATACCGGCAAAGAGAAAATAATAAAAAAATGTAAAAAGAGAAGTACAGGGTGAGTCAATAGTTGGTTATTTTTGATTATTTTTAATATTCAACCAATAATACTGATTCCAGCTGACCAGAAAATTTTCAAAATTAAGTATTAAGTATATTAAAACTAAGTATTGTAAAGTTTATTTTGACAGTTTTGTAAAATTTCATTATGGACTATTATTATTTAAAAGACAAAAACCAATGTTGATTCAATTAATGTTTTTAAAAATCCAACGAAGTATCTAAGTGGTAAGTACAATTAGTATTTTTGGTTCCATCTTAGGACATGTTAGAAATAATCCACTATTAACTTACCCAGTATGTAATGATATTGCAGAAAAAATACAGAATAAAACAAAATTACAAATGAACAACTATAAAAGTGTTACAGTTAGTAGACAAAATAGAGTGAACCTTTAGTGCCCTCAAATAATGAAAATGAAGATCAAGTTTTAGTCAATTTATTTCTCTTTTAATCTCTCATATTTAGGCCCCAAAGACGTTCAAGCGACGATTTCGTTTTATTTAAGGAGCGTTCTTACGGATCTATTTTAGTTGTTCGGTTAACAAAAGTTGAATAAAAATTATCGTAAGAACGTTGATCAAGTTTTTTAGGATAATTTTTATTAAAGTTTTGTTGATCAACTTTAATTGAACAACTACAATGGATCCGTGAGAACAGTCCTTTACCTCCATTCAAGTAAAGATATTTGAAGATAGAAATAGAATTTTAGGAAATTTAGTTCTTTACAATTTTGTTCCTTAAACTTGTTTTGTATTTTTAATCGTATTCGTAGTGTTGTGATAAATAAGGTACGGTACGCTAATTGGTAATTGGTAATAGTAATTTTTTTATATTGTTTTTGGTAAAGTGTTTGCACTATATTTTTCTACAGGGTTATTCGTATTTATGCGACAATAAATGAACCTCAAAAAGGACCTATAAAATGATGCCAATTGAGATTATAACTCGTGTCCTATCGAAACTGATAAGAATTTTTTCTACAAACGCTACTAAAAATTGAATTTTTTACACGGCATACTGCCTTTAAAAATATAATATTAAATAGTAGCGTGTTAAAAGTAAATCACGTGGTCTACTTTTAACACTAATGTTAAAAGTGAAATGACAGCCTTTGTCAACAAGATAATTTTGGGGCAAAAGTTCTTCAAAGTACGCTAATAAAACACTTTCGTTGTATTTTCCAACAACATTCTTCTGGGCGCACCAATTTTGAAAACGCTTAAACGCTAATTCGTATTGTTTCTTCGAAAAAAACCAATTTGGTAGCATTTATGATTGATTAATTCATCGAAAATTCACAAAAAAAGACATTAGTCTTTATCTGATTATTTGTTGTATTTGGTAGGTTTATCACATCAAATTCCGAATAGAGATATTAATATTATAAATAATATTATAAATACGAATAACCCTGTATGACTGAACTTAAAATTTTTAATTTAACACTTTTATTTTTTATTGCAATTCTTACAGATGAAACTAAAGTAGGTCATTTCTTAAAAACTAAACTTTTACTAAATTTTTAATAATCATATTTTATTCATCTGCTTGTGAGTAAATGGAATTTTTCAAAATCAATTTTTGTGCTCAAATAATAATATCTTTCATTAAAATAGCAAGTAGATACATTAATTTATTTTGCTCATTGGAACCAAATTTGGCTAACAAAACACTGTCAAAAGTCAAAAGTTTATTTAATAACGTATCCATCAGATGCTTTTTGTATCACTTTATTGGCAAATTGGATTTAGCTTTCCTAAATAATAGTTATAATAAAAGGAGTAACTAGAATTAAAGGTAGCACAGGATCTCAAAGACATTAATTTGTTAATTCGTTGTCAAATCCTTGATGAGAGTCTAACTGAAGCAGTAATTAGATTTTTCTTTTAACTCGAAGGTTTTTTTAATGTAAAATTTTGAATGAACTTTACAAACAAAACAAAGAAAAAACTAAAGTTAAAGAAAGAATCCAAATTTTAGATTTAATAAAAAAAATACAATTTTAAAATGTAATTTTACTTTGTTTACCTTATAACGTTTTGTATTACTTTTGAGGTGTGTTCAGGAGAGCCTGCATGGGACGAATGCGGCCATTTCAATAATTATAAAAAAACTGCAGAAACAGATAAATTAAAATAATTAAGAGTACGAGTACGAGTTCAAAAAATTACAAATAATTATCAATTTGTATTTCGCATTGTATTTTTGAGAACACAGCGAATACGATTGAAAATACAAAAAAAAAAGTTCAAGAAAAACAAAGTCCGCGACACCATCTTTATATCTTCAACAGTTTACATATAAATTAATTTTCCGATTCTTGACCATCAATAAAATGTAACAAATCTGTAGCTTGACGGCTTTCTGGCCTAAGCGTTTGAATATAGTGATGTGGTCTCATGAACTTTTTTAAAGGAAATTTAATTTTCTACAATTTTTTTAACATTTTTTTGGTTTTTGTAACCGTATTTTGCGGAATTTTGAAAAATATGGGGCACAGTGCAAATTGATAAAAGGTCCAAGTTTTTAAAAATATAGTTTACGGTGTAATTTTTGCGTTACTTTTATCTCTTACTCTTACTATTGAGAATTTAATGCTCTATCTGCCTGTATTTTCTTGTTTACCTTGTGTTAACCGTTATTTAAATACATCCATTTTTTTAAATTCGTTGTTCTGAAAATTTAGACTGTAATGGAACAACTGCGTTCTCTGGCGACCTTAACGGAACTTTCGAGGACAGGGACGTTTTATTTGTACGTCGTTTCGTATCCTAACCTATAGTAAGCCATAGTTTTATGTTTAAATTTGATAGTCAGGGTTGCCAATCAGACTAAAATTGTGGTATTTTTCTTTTCAGAGCCGCCTTGTTTTTGGCAATCGCCTGGTTCCCACCACCCTCAGTATAACCTTTGAAGAGTCCCACTTCGTCTACTCGACCAAACCGGCCGTTTGTACCCTTGATCGTTTCATGCATTTTGTCAAATGCAAGGCTGAAAATGTCCGCGTTATGCTCGCCCCCAGTCTCAAATATACCGGAATGCTTGATGAGCCCCCACGTTACATGGGCGAAGGCTTTGTCCTTATGTCTACAAATGACCTAGAGCTTTATTTTTACATGGATGAGCCCGGTCTAGTACCGGAAGAACCAGTTTTGGTCACTTTAGCCAATGGAGATATCGTCGAATCGAGTCCTCCACAATGGGGAGTTGATATAAAATGTGGCAAAGGAACGGATTTTAGCTACGGGCCGTGGGCGGACCGACAACGCGAACATTTGTTCAAATTTTTCTATCCGCAGGTATGTACCAAAATCTGTTTACTTTTGTAATAGTTATTTTTATTTCGTCGACCAGTTAGACACAGTTGGCAATGCTCTCAAAACTGACAAGTTTGTGAGACGACCAAACAACAAACTCTTTTTACAACTATAATAATAGTTCATAGTAGAATTTTGCAACAACTCATTTGCATTTTTTGGAGTGAAATTGAGAGTTTCTGGACTCAAAATTTGTAGCTGGGATTTAGTTTAACACAGAATTCTTTTCTTATACTTTTAATTTGTGCTTTATTTCACTCCAAAAAATTCAAATGAACGGTTGCAAAATTCTACTATGAACTGAAATGGGAAAAACGATAACTTCTGACATAACAACGTCAAAGTGGCATTTGTTGTACGTTACGTTTTGATCTTCTTGTCAAAATGAATTTTTCGCGTAAAAAGCCCTATACTACATATCATCGACTATGAACTTGTAATTTTGACAAGGAATTATTAAATAAAAATGAAAGAAACTTGAAAGTCGATACAAGGAAATAAAAAATTATTTACTGGGGTATAAAAAATCAATAGCGGTCACATTTTACTTGTAATTAAAAAACTGTTCTAAATGACGCCTTCGTGACTTCGTTTCTTTCATTTTTAAAGTTTGTCTTGATAAGATAAAAAATTTTCAATGATAAAATCAAATTTTATCGTCTTGTGTAATAAATAACTATTAAATGCGAGAATAAACTATCTTTTTTTTAGGTTTCCACATTTTATTTTTTCTTTTTCTTTCAGACACACAAAAGTTATTGTGGTGCAAATAACTAACCTGTTACCATGACACCTCATATAAAAGTTAATACCAAGAGCACGCCATTTGCATCACAATAGATTTTTAAATAAAAAAAAACTAGTATAATTTGTTATTTTTTTTATAAGTTTCTTAATATTTCTTTTTGTTGAGTTTTTAGAGACTGAAGAGTCATGTTTGTTAAATAATTTCATCATTTTGTAATATTCTGCGTCTGCGTGTAAAGTTCCAGCGGCATTAATTATATCCGTACGATTACAGGTTTCTGTAATTCTATTGAATAAATGTTAAAAGTCGACGTCTTTTAAAAACAAACACCATGTTTTTGATTGAAATAAACAAAATTAGGTTTTCTATTGTTTCATTGGGTTTCCTTGCCTTGCAATTTTTGTAATTCAAAAATAATAAATTTAGTAATTTGACACAAAAAAGGCTCCAATTGCGCTAAGAGACTCTTAAAAAATTTGAATATTGCAAAAATTTTATCTAATTTAGGACAGTTTTAAAAAAATTACAGTTTTTTTATACAGGGTGCTTAAAAAGTGACGCAGTGGTATGTTGTTGAGAAGCATGTGTAGATTACGGGAAAAATCTTGAAAAAATTCTTAATCATATTTTAAAAAATCTGGAGCTACAAACTTATTTTGTTAACTTCTTCAGTTTTCATTATTTTTTAATGTTTTTATGTTTCACACTAAGTAACCGTTCCCTAACAAAACGATAAATAATTATTTTTAAATTTACTATCAGACTTTAGCAGTATTTTGAATTTAAAAAATTAAAATTACCAAAAAATCACAAAATTTAGATGTGCCAACACTGGGAATAGTGGGAATTATTTCCTAGGAAACCGTTTCAAAATTAATTTATTTGTATTGTTGACCAAATTCTATCGCGATCGCGACTGTTAGACAAGGTTGCCACATTTCATTTATTTAAAATTTATTATTTATCAATAATTTTAATACAAAGAATTTTCTTACGATTTTTACCTTTTTATGTAAGTAAGTCTCTACCACATACCATTGAGTTGGTGCGCCACTTTTTAAGCACCCTGTAATTACTTAATATAAAATTGGGAGATTAATCTCAAAAATCGATGTCTTTTTTAATTTTAATAAGAAAAATAACAAATTTCGAAAGTTCAGAGATACTTAAGAGAATCAAAGTGTGAAAAAGTGGTTAAATCTAAAATAAATTTTGAGAGAATTTAATACAATAACTAAATTATCAAAATTTCCAATGAAACTTATTAGACTTGACACAAAAAGTGGTCACGGATGCTTTAAAAAGTGACAAAGTAATCCAAATCTGCCAAATTTGAAATCATTTCTAAATACTGTTACAGTTTCTTGCAATTTAAGATTATAAAACAACGAAAAAAATGCTAAAACGAGACGTTCTTTTAAAAAGCAGACCATGTTTTTAACTTAATTAAACAAAATAGTGTTCTACATTGGTTTACTTCATTTTTTTTGTAATTTTCGTTTTTTATGATCAACCAATGCTAAAATTATAAACGTTGGAATGTAATTTATGAATTTGCCTCACAAAAAAACGTTTCACTTGCGCTCAGACTCATGTAAATTTGAAATAATGCAAAAATTGGTAAAATCTACAAAGATTACAGATTAGAATTACAGGTTTCTGTAATTCTAAAAAGTAAAATAACTGAATTGATGTGACTTTGTTTAATATTACGAAAGTGAGCGAGGTTTAGTTGTGTCTAACTGAATGTTTAAATTCAAGGACTACCTCCCAATGGAAGTGACCAAGATGCCGAAACCGGGCGAGAAACGTCAAATGCAATCATTTGACGTGCGTCTATTGATGCAAAACGACGCCACAATTGATATTCTCTTCACCAAAGATAAGGAAACAAACGCTATACACATCAACGTGGGCGCTGGTAGTTACCTCGAAATCACCCTACCATGGATCACGCTTCAAGATGGATACTCGACAAAAATCACCGGACAGTTGCTCCATCTAGAGGCGACAACAAGTTTACAATTTCGTGATTTCGTCGAAAGTGAAACTTTAGAATTTTGTCTCTTGTGTCATTATCCACTCGTTTGGAACGACCACCAACTGTGGGAAATTAATCTAACGGGCTGCAAAGCCACCGTAAAGTTGATTTTTGCACACAAGTGGTTTTTTCAAGACTTGATTAATGATTGGGCGTCAAAACAAATGCCCGATTTGATGCATTTTGTTCCCTACACTTGGCGTTTCGGCTTGACCTTGAAACATTGCGAGTTGGTCACACTTGTGAATCAATACAATTGGATTGATTGCAGTAGTGTTGGTCAAAAGAATCGCTTGGAGAACACACAGTTGGCGTTATGTGCGCATTTCTTACACATGTCGTTTGATTTACCCTTTGATGAATTTCTACCAGAGACCGTGCCGTTGAATTTCAGTATTCAAGGTGAAAGTATTGACTTAAGTTTGTTTATCCCTGAATTTCACACGAGTCGAAACGTTGTCCAAGCGTTGGAAAAACACGCCAAAGTTTTATCGAAAGATGGCAGCACAACAAAGAAGGCTGAGATTATACCAAAATGGCGGAATGAATGTCAAAATGGTTGGGTTGACTTTTGGTGGGTTCCAATCGGTGCTATTAACATTGTCTACACTTACCATCCTTGTCCACCCCTTGGTACCACCCCACAAGCCGATATTTCCACCCCTGTTAAAGAAGAAATTCTCCTATCACCCATGCGTTTCCCCCACCATCGTAAATCGCGGAAACGCTCACCAGAGGGCGTCCAGAAATTCGACCCAACGTCACTCAAGGCAGATACTGTTAGTGTTGAACTTGAAATTGGACCCTCAGTTTTGCTACTATACGGCACAGCATTGAAGAATTTTATGAACTTTAAGGAAAATATCTTCGGGGAGGATCAATCATTTACCGATATGCAACAATCAAGTTCGGGGGAAGGGACCAGTGATTTGAAATCGGACGATAGTTCGGTTAATATTCCGCTTGAGTTGCGTGAAGATTTCGATCATCGGAATTACAGGCCTTTGGAGGTTGATGTGTCAATTATTGCACATGATGTGCAGGCACATTTATTGAAAAATTGTACCGAGAAGGATCCGCCATGTCCGATTATTTTGATTGAAAGAGTAGGTTTTGAAATGAAGAAGAGGTACGATCAGACTGAGTTGCAATTGTTAGTGAGTCCTTCAGTGCTTCTAGTCTCTGATAATATTAATCGAGTGGCGAAAGACAAACATTTGAATAAGGGAAAACTCACACTGTCGTCATTACAGGTAACTGTCTTTTTTTTTAATTAATTGATAACAGTTAGAGTTTTTAATTACAATTTAATTAACATAAAAATGGACTTTCAACTGCTTAGAATAATGAAAAAATTAAAAAATCAGTCATCTGGAGTCGTTTCCGAAAATAAAGTACAGGTAATTTTGAGGAGTGAAATTATCGAAGTATATGTTTGCGGAAAGAAACAGACCATGTTTTTGTTTCAAATAAACGAAATATTGTTTTCTTCCGCTTTATTAACTGGCTTTGCAATTTTTGTAATTCTAAAATAATAGATACACAAGTACAGTCACGATCAAAAAGAATGACACCCCTAAAACCGCAATGACATAGGAATATTGGTAATAACCTCCACCGGATTGTGCCAACTTTACAGTCTTCCTAATCTTGGTCTTCAGATGGGCGTCGTGCAATGTGACGTTGGTAGTTTAACTACCCTAACTGACCCCATACGGAACATACCTCTCATTACCACCAGATCATGCAATAGATTGGAATCTACCAACCTGACCCTAATGACAACACTACCAGATTGTGCAATAGGGGTTGGACGTAACCATCCCTAATCCTGTCTTATCACACCACGTGATCGGAATTCATGATACATGGCTTTACAAGAACTACCAAATTTACGGCTTCGCTTTGATTTTCGCTTGAAGGATTGAAGTTCGTCAAATTTGTTTATAATAATTTTATATAGTTACGCACAAACCCGCACAAACTAATGTGATTCACAAACACAAACACATCATTGGTTTATAAATTTTAAACATGAAAATCATGAATCTTGATTTAATTAATTTATTTAAAATTGGTAAAATATCAAAATATTACCTTTTAATACAATACGGTTTACGTGTACATTTGGCTGGTTTATAAGTGCTATCCGGCGCGGTTGGTAGGGGTGCAATTCTTTTTGATCAGGACTGTACATACACGGTGACCCAGGGGTGCGTGAATGCTCCATAACTTTTTTCTATGCATGCTATCAATTTTTTTTTTCTAAACGATAGGTTTTACAATAAGGCACATTCTAAAAATATTTTACTTTATATACAGAGTGTTCCAAAATAAAATACCCAACCAAATTCTGTTTTCTTAAATAATAGAAATTGTAATAGAAACAGGAGTACATCACAGAGAAAACAATTTTAGTAGTCTTTATAAAAATAGGATAGTATGATTGACAGGAAACAATGTAAAGCTTTTGAGAAAAGTTCTTATAGAGTAAAACTTATAAAAAATGCTCAAATAGGTCACCATCGTGCCCCACACAAGCTGCTTGTCTTCTAGTAAATGAGTTCGGAAAAATAAACAAAATATTATTTTTCATCGCTTTACTAAGCGAATTTTACTAATTTTACTTCTTTTGCAATTTTTGTAATTTTAAAATAATAAATCTTCGAATAGACACAAGAAATTCTTCAATTGCGCTAAGAGACACCTAAAAAATTTAAAATAATGCAACAAATAACAAAATTTAGGACAAATTTTGAAGATATTACAGTTTTCTATAATTTCAAAAAATGAAATAAATGCAAACAATCGATGATTTTTGAGAAACGGACTTTGTTTTTAATTTCAATAAGAAAGTCATTTACTAATTTGATATGGAGGCGATGGGAATATCTATTAAAAAAAAGGAAAAAAATTCAAAAAATCCGTTAAATCTGAAAGAAATAGAGGTTTGAGTAATTTAAAACAGTAAAATTCTCAAAGATACTAAAAATTGATTCTTTTTGAAGAAGCAGACTTATATTTTTATTGTGAAGTAAATTTTTTAATTAGAATTTTTAAATAATTAAAATTTCTAATGTGATTATTAATTTCATACAAAAAATTAATAATTTAGGCTCACAGGTTAAAAAAAGTAAAATAAATGCAAATAATCGAGTTTTTACTAACTTTCTTCGCAATTTTTATATTTCTAAAATAGTAAATATTCGAATGCCTTTTACTAATTTGACAAAAAATACTTCAATCTGCGCTAAGAGACAATAAAAAAAATTAAATAAAACAAATCCACTAAATTTAGGACAAATTTCGAAGATATTACAGTTTTCTATAATTACAAAAAGTAAAATAAACGCAAATAATTTCAATAACAAAAAAATACTTTTTTTTGAAAGTCATTTATTAATTTGGCATGAAAGCGATGGAGATACCTAAAAAAGGTAAAAAAATGCGACAATTTGTTTAAATCTGAAACAAATTTCGAAAAAATTACAGGTTTTGGTAATTTAAAATAGTAAAATTCTCAGATTTCAAAAACCGATGTTTTTAAAGAAACTTTTTTGGGGGAAAAACTAGTCAAAACATATTTCAAAAATTTTACAGATTTTTGTAATTTGAAACAAGATTTTCAAAAACATCAAACATACTTTGATTATTATTTGATATAACCAAATTTTTCTTTCGTTTTTTTCTAAGTTATTTTATTCAATGTAATTTATTAACTTGTTATCAAAAAAATGAAAACGAATAATTTGGTATCAAAAAATTAAAGAGAAAAAAAAATGCGACAAATATGAAATCATTTCTTAAAACAAATTACAGGTTTTTGTGATATAAATAATAAAAAATAAAAAAAATGCTCAAATTTGTCGCCCATAAACAAACAGACCATATTTTTGATTCAAATATACAAAAAATTGTTTTCCATGTTTTGTAATTTTCGTTTTTTATAATTAACCAATTCTAAAATAATAGCTGTTCGATTGTCACTTATTAATTTGACACTAAAATGCTTTAATTGTGCCCAGAAACACTTAAAAAATTTGATTTAATAGAAAAAATTACAGGTTTCTGTAATTTTGAAAAGTGAAATTTTTGAAAAAAAGCCAGAAATCGATGTTCCTTGAAAAAACTCACCTTGCTTTTCTTAAATAAACAAAATTTAGTTAGTTTTTTATTGTAGGTTCGTGGCCATGCGATGTTTTCAAATGTTGGCCAATCTCTCGATCAAGACACCATCGAGTATGCTTGGTTAGTCGAAGTCCAGATGGGCAAATTAAGCGGTAAATTAACTTCACCTCAATTATATTCAGTCCTTGCAACACTCGAAACCCTCATTCTTTTACTAATGGACACCGAAAATGAACTCAACTCACCGAAAGTGGACGCTTTACTAACACGTCCAGTCACGACGAAAAAAAATACAGTTTCTAGTCAAAACGTTCACGTACAACAAGTCCAACAAGCCATTCAACAACTCCTCCAACCGAAAAGTAACGCTTCAAATAAGAACACCGTTCCGAAAAACATTAAAAAGAAAATCGATGAAGATAAAAAAGGTTCAGTTCGAAGTGCAGTAAACGAAGAGAACGGTTTAGATAATCAAAATGCTCACAAATTGAAATATAAATTGTGTCGGGTGGCTGTGGACGCTGTTGATTTCTGGTTGGTTGAGAGTGGGGTTGCGTTACAATTGTGGGTGTCACCAATCAGGTTGGCCAATTGTAACCTACATGGAAAACAAGTGAGTTCGGGCTTGAGTTGCATTGTTTATAGCATGTCGATACGTCAAATGGTTTGGCAAACACAGAAATATAACCACAACAAGTGAGTTATTTTTTTTTGGTGGGTGTGTTTTTTACCAGTGATTTTTTCACAGATCAAATTCAGACAACATGGATTTGTGGTTGGAAGTTGGTGCTGTTAATTTCGGTCCTTTGATTGTGGAATCGGCCATTTCGTCCGATATTAAAGAGCAGAATTTACACCAAACGCAACAAAAGTTTCTACGAACCCACGACGAACGATGGAAAAAGTTATGGTTTCTGTGGCCTGAGTTGAATAAAACTAGTGGGAAATGTGGTTGTACCGGGGGTTGCATGTTTTTTGGGACGAATCGTAACGGGACGCGATTTTTTAAACCGAGTCGGAAGGATTTAGAGGAGGGGATGAACGTGGCTGCGTTTCGGTAAGAATTTTTGTCAAAATTATTTTTTTCTCTTTAGTTAAACTACTTTTTGGGAAATGATAGACTATAGTAAGGGAAGCTTAAGCGGCGTTAATGTTTACTTGACTTTTTTATTGATTCAGTTTTGTAAAAAAATCGATATTTTATAATTTACTTCGATTTTTTCTAAGCGTTTAAATAATTTTTTTTCTGAAAAATTGAGTGTTTATACAGGGTGAGTCAATAGTGGGTTACTTCTGACATGTCCTAAGATGCAACCAAAAATACTAATTGCTCTTACCACTGGATACTTCGTTTGATTTTTTAAAACATTAATTGAATCAACCATTGGTTTTTTAGCTTTTAAATAATAATAGTCTATAATGAAATTTTAGCAAAACTGTCAAGACAAACTTGCCAAGACCCAAAACAATGTAATCGTGGATTAATTTAAATTTTTTTAACGATTACCGATCTGGTCAGCTGGAATCAGTATTATTGGTTGCATATTTAAGAAAAAGTCAGAAATAACCCACTATTGACTCACCCTGTATTAGCTGTTTCAAAACTATGTAAACGCCAACGTCGCATTTTACCAAATTATTTTTTTAAATAAGGTTGATAAAAATGTAAAATAGATATTAATGATTAGATCTCTCATTGAATGACATTAGCTATTAATGTTTTGAAGTGCATAAATAATTTATAAAAACTAATTTTGAGAGAAAATGCGACGTTGGCGTTTACATAGTTTTGAAACAGGTAATAGAGCTACCTATACTCGTTTTCAAAATAAAATATATCGCGGTAAGCCATGAATATGTAAAACAACCTTTACGTTTGATTGTCAAAACTCAAAATGTCAAACAAAATTTGAGTTTAAGAAAATTGTGTCAAAATAATTGTGTTTTAATCTTTTGGTGAAACTAAAATTGATTATTCAGCCAGCTTCTACTGTAAAATCTCTTGATATAACCACAATGGGTTTATTACTTTTTAATTTAAATCGGTAACTAACTTTAACTAGTTAGAAAACAAATACCAACTGTTAATATGTGAAGATACTAAAAATAGCAGTATAACCAACTTAAATTCAAATTTCCACAGCCTACTGGGATATTATTTAATTTGAAAAATAGTTATACAGGGTGAATCAGAAATACGTGTGTTAATTTTATCACGTAATAGTACTCATTAAATGCAACAACTTTTCTATATAACATTTTGCAAAATTCTTATTTATTATTTTCACTGTTTTCATCCTTTCTATTGTGCAATGAGCCGGTCAGTGTTTAATAATTACTTTACTCATAGCAACAATTTTCATTGTTGTTTTAAATTGTTTAAATTATCCGTTTCTATCACATCGAAAATAGTTCGGCACTTTTATTTTTGTACCCATGGGCGGGTACAATGGCGAGCAAAAAATTTCGGACACCCTTGTCATTGTCAAAAAGAATAGGGAATTACACACGATTATGTCAGCGAAATGTCAAAGGTGTCCGAAATTTTTTGCTCGCCACTGTACACGTCTCAGTATGTTTTCCTTTTTAAATTTCAAGTAAATTTGCGAAACTTTTAATGAAAAATTACAAATAGAAAAGTTGTTTTATGTGTTGAGCTCTGTTACCTGTTAAAATTAACACACGTATTTCTGATTCACCCTGTATATCAGGGCTACCATCATGTTTTATTTCATTACAAAATAATCTATAATTTTGAAAATGGAAATCTTAATTATTTTTTTATCGTTACTCTCAAAAAGTAAAGTTTTCAGGTTTTGGATATTGTTTCTGTGCAATTTTCTTAATAAAATTTTTAGAGATAACAGTCAAAAATTAGTAATGTTCCAAATTAGAAATTTTTGATTTTTATTGGTTAGAAAATGGTTTGCGTAAAAACTAAGTTTTCTTCGAATAATTTCACTAAAACTGACTGAAACAACATCAGAGATTATGCTACTTTTGATGTTTTACTCGAATGAAGATTATAATAAAATTTTGTAATAAGATAAACCGAACAACCATATTTTTTGATACAAAAATTGTCTTTTTGAAACTTTTAAGCACGTATTGTATTAAAAATAATGTACAGTTTATTTTGGAAAAATCACTGAATCGTATCGAAAATGACATTGATTTTGTATTTATCAAATGTTTTGGTATAATTTAACTGAGTCGAAATTTGGTAAAAATATTTACCAATTTTTTGTTTTGTCGTGAAAAATCACTAAATTCGGTTGAAAATTTTATTGTTTTTGTTTTTTTGTGTATTTCAACAAGTTTGTCGTTAGAAACACAATTATTTTGCAACATTTCATTAAAAACGCGCTGAAAATATATCACTTAAGCTAAAAATGATGTGAAATTTGTCTTTTTAGATTGTTGAATTAAAAACTAAGTTTTCTTTGAACAATTTCACCAAAACTGGCTGAATCAACACCAGACATCATGCTACTTTCGCTGTATCACTCGAATCTTTTTTTTTTAGTTTGTTAGTTTCTTTTATGGTCAGAAACGCAATTATTTCTCAATTTTTTTATTAAAACTAGCCAAAAATGATTCAGGCGAACATATCATTTATTTTGTTTTTTTAAGTATTTAAGCAACTTTTTAAGGTAAAAACAAAAGATGAAAAATTACGAAATCAGATCGAAATTAATTTTATTTTTTACATATTTCGTTGGACTCTGTTTTGTACCAGACACTCGTTTATCGCCAGTTGTAAAAACAACCCGAAAAATCACAAAAAATAATCTAAATTGATATTTTTTTAGTTGGTTTTTGATCGAAATTTGGTCATAAATAAACCGAAAAATATAAATTTTGATATATAAATTTTAATATTTTTTTGTACTCATAGTCCTTAGACAGCGTTTTCCCGGTTATCTCCAGGGTGTGGGAAAGTAACTTTCCCGTACTGCGGTGTTTTTTACTTTCCCACAATGGCTAGGAACATTTAGTAGGTTGGTATCGCTATCGTTGAGATGGAAACGGTTATTTTTTTTAGGATAAGTGACAGTTCATGTCAATTTTTTTATTGTTTGACCTGTTACCAACCCATTAGCAAAAAAAATAAATTATAAAAAATATTAATTTTTAATTTTTTTTGAGCGATTCGTTACAAAAAATATTGTACCTAACTTGTTTAGAAAGCAATTTCCCACATTCGCACTTCATGAGGCCGCAAACAAAGTGCTCATGTGGGAAATTGTACTTTACCTCTTTGTAAATTACCTGTTTGAAACTTTTGAGCACGTTTTAAAACTAAATAACGTATAGTTTATGGAAAAACAATAATAATAATAATAATAATTATTATTATTATTATTATTATTATTATTATTATAAATCGGATTTTGCCTTTATCGAACGTTTTAGTATAATTGGTAAAAAAATAAGCCAAGAAATTTTTGTTGTTTTATCCTGACTAAATTCGGTTGAAAATTTTATTGTTTTTGCTTTTTTCGTGTGTTTCAACACGATTGTCGTTAAAAACACAATTATTTCCCAACATTTCATTAAAAAGGCGCCGAACATATGTCAAATTAAGCAAAAAATGATGTTAAATTTATCTTTCTGGAGTGTTTAAAGACGTTTTTACAGTAAAAATTAAGTTTTTTTCGAACAGTTTCACTAAAATTGGCTGGAACAAGACAACATTATGTCATTTTGGCTTTTTCACTCGAATTACATGATTTTTTCGTCTTTTTCAAGCGTTTTAGCTTTTTTACACTTAGAAACGTAATTAGTTCGCAATTATTTTATTAAAACAAGATAAAAATGACATGATATAAGCAACGATATTATTTTTTTGTCTTTTTTGAGTGTTTTGAAGAATTTTATCAAAATTGTTAAAACATGACGAAATTAAATCGAAAATTAACCTTATTTTTTACTTATTTCGTTCGACTTTATTCATTCTTGTGTCAAAGACTTATTTATTACCAGTTGTAAAAAAAAAAACACTGAAAACCACAAAATTAAATTTATATATTTTTTTCAATTAGTTTTTCAAAATTGGTAATTTTCCAAATTATACATTTTTGATTTTTGCCTTTCACTAAATTTACTTTAAGAAGAGACGAACTGTTCTTACACCATTTTATAACGAAATTTTTATAAATGATAATTGTAATACTAATAATTAATAAGGTGGATAATTAATGTTCTAGAACGCCACTAATGTGCACTTAACTTTTTTCAAGTTTTTTTTTGATATTTTATTTGTTTTGATTTTTTCTATGCATTAAATTTTTTTTTTTGAAAATCAGAGTATTACAACACTATTATTATCAGGGCTACCATGATGTTAAATTTTAATTTCAAAATATTTTGTATTACCTATTGACAGTAAGGTAAATAATGTGCAAAACGGCATTAATGAATTACTTTTTTAATCAAATTTAAATTTTCTGATATCTCGCTACTAAAAAATTGACCACCAGAGGTTGCAGAGGACTTGCTTGCAGTGTTTCAAACTGCTAACAAAAAAAATCAGCAATTGATTAAGAAACCTATTTTTTCAGTGTCAACGAGCCGGGGAAAGACCCAGGCTACGGTCAGAGCATCCTCCACGAAAACATGTTAATATTCCGGACACCACCATACATCGTTCAAGAAATATCGCTTCAAGACACTCTGACTCGTAGCAAATCGCAACAAACCAGTACAAGCCCACGAATTGGTGAACCTGACGCCATTAAAATAAGTCCAGTTGGTACGACTGAACGCGAACGTAAAGTCAGTCGTCGATTTTCCTCAACTTCGATTCGAAGTTCGATAATGAAAGAAGTGCCATATGCGAGACTAGTCGAAACGTGTCCAATTCTTCCGTCAAAACTCGACAGTGATTCGAAATTACACACCGAGGTCGGGAAATTATCAGTAACAAACGAACCGGAACCACTTCCTAAAAATAGCATTTCCGATTCGAAACTAGCCGTTGATTATTTCAATGCTCCCAATGCGACAACAACAAAATCATCCGAATCGCATCATTCACTTGGTGAGCGAATCAGTTCGGATGAAAAGTTGGCCATGGAGGTGCAACGTACAACGTCAATGTCAAGCGAGAACCAATCAGAAGCGTTCTTTTCAGCCGATGAAGATATAATTAATTCGCGTAGCTCAAGTCTGCGAAATTCCATTCTTTTGACACGACAGGATAGTAATAGTGTTCCACCCCAACGTAAAAAATTCTCAAGTGAGCTTAGTATTGTGGCAGATCGGCCTTATAAAACAATACATGCACCAAGTTCGGCTCCCGAAGGTTGCAACACTCGACTTCGGCTCGCGTCACATCGTAGCGATCACGAAATACACACACCAGAACATCGCAGTATTGCCACCAATGGACTTGTCACACCTCAACGATTACCAAATGTTCGAACTTTAAATGAAACTGATAGTCTAGGTGGTGAATCATCAGACAGTTACAGTAGCACGTCTTATGTTTCTGCAGTTGGTAGTCAGGAGGATTTTACGTTGGTAGACCTCCATATGCAAGTGAATCGTTTAATTATTGATTCGCCCATGCTTATGTCGAGTTATGTGACACATTTGACTCAATGTAAATGTAAAAATTGGGGCGACCAATCAAAACATTCCGACCAGTTTTCGGTCCCTTTATTTGAGAAAAACGAAGAGGGGAAATTGGTTTATGTGGGTGCGAGGTTTGTTCCGTGTATGGAGACGGCAAGTGAGGGAATAACCTCGTTGAAGATGGTGTCACGTGGTGAGGGGAGTAAGACACCGACGTCACCCTATGTTCATGTTTGGGATCAGGAAGAAGTCGAAGATACATCGTTTCAAGAAGAGGAGTTGTTGAGTAGTCAGACGGATGCTGGGTGCAGAACCATTGTCATTGTGAAATTGAAAGGGGATTTGGATGTGATGGTCAGTCCGTTACTGTTGGAATCGTTACAAAGGTAAATTACAGGAATCTGTAATCTTAACTTACAATTTATAATTTTTATTCAAACTTTAACATCCCATTTAAGCCTCTAAGGGGGTGATTGAAAAACTTGGAACACGTGTTTCTTCATTTTTAATCGAATACCCAAATATCGGTTTTCATGGATATAACTTTATTACAATTTATTTATAACTTTTAAAATGACAAATTTTTGTTCAAGTTTTAACACCTCATTTTAGGGGGTAATTTTTCAAAAAAATTTTCTTAGAGGATGTCTACATTATAAGAGCTATCTACTATGAACATTTCAATTTTTTATCCTCAGCCGTTCAGCAAAATGCGTCGGGTTCTAGCTTACAAAATTGCAGGAATCTGTAATCTTCACTCCAAAATTTCATAAGGAAATGGGAAACAGACCAATTATTTTATAGTTATATACAAAATGTGCCGAAAACGGATCAAATTTAAGTCAAAAATTATGTTAATTCACCTTTTTAGAGGTTCGTTTTCGCAGTAGAAAGTAAGTTTTCTTCGAATAATTTTACCAAAACTGGCTGAAACAATACTAAATTATGTTATTTTCGCTGTTTCACTCGAAATTAAAACAATAATTACATCATTTTCGACTTTTTTCGAGCGTTTTAGATTGTTTTGCAATCAGAAACGCAATTATTTCGCGTTTTATTTTTATTAAAGCAAGCTTTTTTGAGTTTTTAAGCTAAGTTTTGGGGGTAACAACAAAGTTTGTTAAAATTGCCTCATAATCACGAAATTGGATCGAAACTGATCTTGTTTTTTTATTTCGTTTAACTGTAATCATTTTCGTACCTGAGACTCATTTTATTGCCAGTTGTAAAAACAGCCTGGAAAACCATAAACATTAATCGAATTTATTATTTGTTTTTTGGAATTTGTTAGAAAAAAGAAGCCATCAAGAAGTTAAAAAAAAATCATAATTTTTACTTTTTTTTCTTGTGTTTTAACACGTTTGTCGTTAGAAACAAAATTATTTCGCAACATATTATTGAAAACGCACCAGATGAATCTAAAAATGATGGTAAATTTGTTTTTTAGAGTGGTTAAGTACGTTATTGCAGCAAAAACTCAATTTTTTTCGAAAGTTTTTACCAAAACTGGCCGAAACAACATCCGATTGTTATTTTCGCTTTTTCACTCGAATTCAAGACAATATTTAATATAATATTTTGTCTTTTTTTGAGCGTTAATTTAAGTCTGTTTTACAGTCAGAAACACAATTATTTTGTAAATTTTTTAATAACACGAGTTGAAAACTTATTATTTCTTTTGCTTTTTTTTGAATATTTTACTAAATCTTTGAGGTAAAAACAAAAGTTTTTTTGAAGAATTTTGCTAAAATTGCTTGAAAAGAAAAATAGGAATTACATCGAAACTGATCTTTTTTTGTTTATTTCCTTCAATTCTGTTCATTTTTTGTGCCACAGAGTTGTAAAAACATCTCGAAAAATTACAAAAATTTATAAAATTTGATACAAAAATTGGTTATTTTTACCTCTGTGAAACCTTCAAGCACGTTTTAAAAGTAAATAACTTACAGTTTATTTTGTGAGATTTTTTAAAATCACCAAATCGTATCAGAAATGACAATGATTTTGTTTTTTTGAATGTTTTAGTATAATTCTGCTGTGTCGAAATTTAGTGAAAAAATAAGCCAAGAAATTTTGTGTTGTTTTGTTTTGGAAAACCACCAAATTCGATTAAAACTGATTAATTATTTTTGCTATTTTCATGTGTTTCAACACGTTTGTCGCTAGAAACAATTATTTCTCAACATTTTATTAAAAACGCGCCGAAAATGTATCAATCAAGTTATAAGCTAAAAATGATTAAATTTGTCGCTTTTAAGAGTGTTTAAGTATGTTTTTGCTTAAATTTATGTTATTTTCCACACCAAGTCAATAATTAACATACTTTTTTTTTATCTTTTTTGAGCATTTTAGTCTTTTTCTAGTAAATTTTTTATTAAAACAAGCCAAAAATGATAAGATTAAGCCGAACACGTTATTACTTATTAGGTACCTTTGTCTTTTATTTTATCCAATTTTTGAGGTAAACAGAAGAATTTTTCTAAAATTGCTTGAAAAATCACATTAGAATTTTTTTTTGCTTATTTCGTTTGACTGCGTTTATTTTTGTAGCATAGGACTCATTGAATCATTTATTACATTTCATGTTAATTTTTCCACTTTTTAAAACTAAATATTTTACAGTTTATTTTGTTATCATATCTTAAGTGACTGATTTTTTCCTTGGAAAATCACTAAATTCGGTTGAAAATTTCATTATTTGTGCTTTTTTCGTGTTTTTCAACATTTTTGTCGCAAAAAACATAATTATTTTTCAACATTACATTAAAAACGCGTCGAGAAAGTATCAAGTTAAGCCAAAAATAATATTAAATTAGTCTTTTTAACGCCCGGTATTTCAGTTGATGGTTAAACTAAAAATATTCCGGTTACCAATTTATTTCTTGGTTTGGCGTATTTCAGTGCTTGGTTATGATTTACCCAAGGTTAAAATCTTTACCGAAGGAAATGTGTCTGGTTGCAACTTTTTTCGGGATTAGTCATACCACTAGTCATACTTATGCGCATTGTTTTTGTTTTTCTAACCTAATTTTTTTCCGAGATTTCACGCCGTTTTGTCACTTTCTGCGACTCGTTCTTGTCCGTGTTTTGGTGGCACGGTAATTATTTTATACGAAGCATAAATGCTGTGGATGTCTATTGCATTTTTAGAAACAATAAAAAAATCATCAAGAAGTCAAATACAGATTCCTACTTTTCAACGTCAACAAAGCTGGGAATTTAACCCAATTTCTACTAAAGCACTGAAATACGCTTTCAGAGTTAAAATCTTGGGTAATATTTACCATAGGTTAGTTACCAAAGATTTTAACCAAGCACTGAAATACCGGGCGTAAGAGTGATAGGTACGTTTTTACAGTAAAAAGTTTTCTTTGAACAATTTCACCAAAACTGACTGAAACATATGTTATTTTCGCTGTCTCATTCGTAATCAAAACAATAATTAATGTAATTTTTTGTTTTTTTTAGTGTTTTAACCCGGTTTAGAAACAGAAACCCAATTATTTTGCAAATAACAAGTCCAAAATGACAAGATTAAGCCGAACATGTTATTACCTTTCCCAGCGCCTTGGCAATTTTTTTTAGTATTGAAGCAAATTTTAGACTTCGAAGAATTTTTTTTTTATTATTGAAAAATCATGAAATTAGATCGGAATTTTTGCATATTTCGTTCGACTCTGTTTTCATTTTTGTACCATAGACTGATTTGTTGTAAAAATTACCAAACCGTAAAGAAATGCGTTGATTTTGCTTTTATCGAACGTTTGGTAAAATTTTCTAGAGTGGGTCAAGAAATCAATAAAATAGTTCAGAAAAAGTAGTTTTGTTTTGAAAAATTAATTGAAATTTATAAAAATGTGCGGGGTTCTGTCTGATACAATTACAGGAATCTGTAATTTTTTGGTAGATATGTCGATGCCCTCACCCCGATTGTGGCCAACCTGCACCCTCTCACAGTCATCAATCATTTGCATACGTCATGTGTTGGCCAAGTCGAAGCCGCCAATATCCTCAAAACAACGGAAAACATTGCAAAATTATGTCAAACTCCGACAGGAGACGAAGGCCCCATCTCTGAAGGGATTTACGAAGAAACGGTCAAGACACAACTCCAAGCCGCTATCTATCTACCAAAAGTACCATAAAACACATTTTGTTATCAGTTTTAATATTTTTCGAATTCTAGGTTAATGTAACTTTATTACAAGTCTCAATAGTTGAAGAAATCATCTCATTTTCGGCCCTCGATAACATGAAAGACCTCACTTGTGTTTCGCTATTTTCGGTTTGTTTCGATAATGTGACAGCGAAGTTACATTGTGATAAACAAGCACGTGAGGTGCTTCAACGATTTCATCGACCTGCAGTTGTCCAAACTGGTAGTAAAAAAGGGGCAAATAAAGCTAAGATTTTGTTAGGACTTCAGACAAATACTAATGCTGATATAATACAAGGTGAACCTGTTTTTATCGAAAGTTGTGAAAAACAACAACAACAATTGGTGGTGTGTCTCAATGTTGGTAAAGCGCATGCGCAATTGAGACGTTTGCGAAATGAAAGTTCGATACTAGACGATGCGATTATTACAGCGATACCGAATTATAAATCGAAGGTTTTGTTTACGCCAGCGAAAGTGGGACCACTGTACCGGGGGTTGGAGTATTATCTACAACCGTCGCAGAGTGACAATAATGTAAGTTTTTTTTTATTCTTAAAACAAAAATTTTTCGTGAAAGGCATTGGCAACAGTATTTTATCTATTTAATGTTTTAACGAAAATTGAAAATGTGGCTCATTTTATGTCGGCAGGTCCTTTTCAAAATTTTCTGCCATGAAAAATAAGCGAGATAATCACTTCGAAAGGAAGAAATCTTGACGTCACAACCGCCTCTCATCACAGAGTCCTCTTATCACTGAACCCTCTCATTCACTAAAAACTTGACACATCATTCACAAAATAAAAAATTAACTACTTTCTCGACTTTTTTCTGTTCTAAATTTTCTCTTGAACCTCGTGAAAACATCTCAGAAATTTTGTTAAGTTTATCAAAACTCTGTCAGTGTCACTTAAAAGTTAAAAACTATTTGATCTTAAAATTGGACCAAGTGCTCAAGAGGCGGTTACGACGTCATAATTCCAACTTTAAATCGAAATAACTCGAGTTAGAGAGCAGATACAGAGAAACGGTTTTCACTACTGTAATAAGCGTTTCCAGTACTATCATTTAAGATAAAGTTGTTTTTTAAGTTGTCAATGCCTTTAAGTTTTGATAAATCGGGCTTGAAAATCGCGAAATCGCAGCTAAAATGATATTGTTTTTGACTTTTTCGAATTAGGACACAATTATTTTGCGAAAATAAGCCAAAAATTACTGTGTAGGTCGAAAATGGTGTTATTTTTGTTTTTTTCGAGAACTAATTTAATGAAGTAATTATTTATTTTATCTCGAGTAAGAGACTGAAAAATCACCAAATCGCGTTGATTTTGTCTTTTTCGAGCGTTTTGGCATAATTTAATTTTTTGCTATTTGCTTTTTTCGTATACAGGATGTAAGCGAAATAAGTACATTAACTTTAACCAGTGGTAGAATTCATCAAGACAAACACTTTTTTTATGTACCATTATTTCAAAATCGCATTTTTTTAAATCATTTTTTCCCCCTACAAATTGACGAGCCTTTTATGAAATGCTCCAACAAAGAAAAGTAACAATATATAATAGCCGCAACCAAGGTAACCGTTTCAAACGCTAATCTTGTCGACTAGGTAACTTTGCTTCCAGTGGCGTGTAAGAAAATTGTGTAAGATTTTAAAATAATCTTAACTCAAAAACTAAAACGTTTTGAAATAAAAGTTATTAGGAAAAATTGTTTGTCTAGACGAGTTCTATTCCCAGTTAAAATTAATGTACTTATTTCATTTACAGCCTGTATTTTAACATGTTCGTAACTTAGAAACGCTAAATTTTGTAAAAACATCTTACTTTTTTGAAAAAATTTGCTGAATTTGTCCAAAAATCACAAAATTACGTAGGAACTATACTAAATTTTAGCTTATTTCGCTCAGTTGCATTCATTTTTGAATTAAAGACACATTTATTGCCAGATCTTCTAAAGACACCAAAAATTAAAATTAATTAAAAAATTAATCGAAATTGATATTATTTGTTTGTTTCACTCAATTTTAGTTTGGTTTTGATCGAAATTTTGTCAAAAAATCAAACGAAAACAATAAAATTTGGTAGAAAATTGTGTTATTCTTACAAATATCTTCAAGTATGTCTAAAATTAAATTTAAAATTCTAGTTTTTTTTTTAATTATTTTGCTTTTTATTTTTTTATTGTTATATATTTTTTGTTCTTTTTCTTCAGTAGTTTTTATTTTTAGTTTTAGTTAGTTTTATTCATTATTTATTTATTTACTTTTCTGTTTATTTATATTGTTGGGGGCGGGGTTAGGTTTGAATAGCAATTGCTAGACTATGCTTTCGAATTATTATAAAATGTTTTTTGTGAGATTTTATTGAACCAGGCTGAAGAATCACCAAAGTGGATCAAAAATTATTTAGTCAGTAACGTGACTTTCTTCCGAAATTTATTCAAAAATAAGCCAAAAATTCAATACGCTTGTTAAAAATTGTGGTTTTGTTTTGAAAAATTATTAAATTTAGTTGGAAATATTATTATTACTTTTTTCGTGTTTTAAAACCCAATTATTTCGGAAAATTTCGTTAAAAACCAGCCGAAAATGTTTCAAATTAAGCAAGAAATTATGTTAAGATTACCTTTTTAGAGTGTTTACAAAGTTTATTTCTTCGAAAATATTGCCAAAACTGGCTGAAAAACTGAACAAAAACATATTTTATTATGTCAGTTTTGAAATTGAGGTTTATTTATTTAGAATTAAAATACTCTGAAATATCACAAAATTTCGTTAAAAATATGGTCGAAAAGAGTAATTTTACAAGATTAATAAGCCGAAAATGTTGTTAGTTTTTTCCCATAAAATTTTTAATATTTCAAAAAATTACGAAATTGGATCGAAATTTATCTTGTTTTTAGGTTTTTCACTCGACTTTGTTCGTTTAGTTGTTACAAATTACAAAATGTGTTTTTACGTTTTCAAACCTTAAACAAAATTTTGAGTTTTTTTTTGTGATTTCATTCTCTAGTTTTTTTTACAGAATTTCTTTTGCTTTTTGTTGTTTTCTTCCTATTTTATTTTCTGTTCTTTTTCTTCAATAGTATTTCTGTTTTTAGTTTTATTACAGTGCCATTTATTGTAAGGCGAAGCGAAGCGTAGCCGAGCTATGCAATAATTGCGAGGCACAAAACCACTTTCAATCCTAATTAAACATGTTATTTTTTTTTCCAACAGTAGCAAATGATTTAAAAAATCTTGGGGTGGAAAATTAAAAGAGAAGGTCTATATCTGTTCTTCAGTTTGTTCAAAATTGGAAAGTTAATAATCCCAAAAATTTTAAGGTTAAGTTTGGTCAACTTTAAGTACCCATAACTTAATTTTTTCAAATGGGATGTTCCAATTCTTATTTTACTACATGGAGGAGATTTTTGTTCTGTATCGATCTGTATTAGTATTCCCTATACCTGTCTGTAATAATTTTCAAGTTATGTTGATTTTTTTGTGATTGTAGGAAATTTCTTACTAACCAAAGCTATTTTTGCATAGTTTGCCATAAAAACATTTCTGAATAAACTTAAACGACAAATTCTGTTCAAAATTGTGTTATCCATCCCGTGAAAACAAAATAAATTCATTGAATGTTATTGGTTTAAAAAACTTTAGTTTCTCACATTTTTTCTTTGTTTCAATGGCAACCTATGAAAAAAGGCCTATGGCCATGAATTTCTCAATCCCAACAAAAAGGTATTGTAACCTGAAAATATTAAACATAAGTATAGGGAATGTTAATACAGATCGATGCAGAATTAAGTTCTCTACCATTTAGTGAAATAAAACTTTTGCCATAATGGCAGAGTGATCGATTTTTGAACTGGAAGGTGCGAATCCAAAAATTTTTTAAAAACCATAAATATATCGTAAACGGCTAAATTTAGGTATAGGGCATGCTTATGAAAACTACCTTAAAATAACTCTAGTAATTCAAAATCACATTAAAAAATATAGCTTTCCATTTAAAATAAGGAAGTTGTTAGCGACTTCCGGTATAACCGGAAGTGCTGCCATCTTGAAAATATTTTCATTGAGCAGGGTTTAAAAGATTATGGTTGTACACAAAATTTTAGATGACTATCATTATGAGAACTTCCAATACTTCTAATGTGGGGTTTAGACAGAACATCCTTTCAAAGTTTTATTTCGAAAAATTGCTTTAGATTTGCAATTATGTTAGCTAGGGTTTACTACATTAGAACATAATTAAATATATATTTGTTAAAGAAAAAAATAGCTACTTTCAGTTAGAAATAAGTTAAATGTGTATATCATTGTTTAAAATAGTTCAAATGTTACGTAGCCCCTTCATCCACTAAGCCCTTCAATTACTAAATTGTGTTATTTTTGTCTTTTTCAAGCGCGTTTTCGAGCAAAAAATTCAGTCTTTTCTTCAATTCTTCAACTCTAAGAAAGATTTCCGAGTTCTTAATAATTTATTTTCTAACACTAGATGGTCCAGACCGACGACACAAGCGAAGATAAGCTAGGCTTCATAATGTTTGAATGTGGCCTGGAAGGCGTTTCATTAAAAGTAGTAAAAAAATCCCAATTCGAACACGTTGAATGCAAATTAAATATGCAAGAACCGGTGGAAAATTCAGTGAAGTCAAACGACGAAGCCGACACCGAACCCAAACCAGAAACCCCCAAATCACGAGACGGTGGTGAAGGAGACGTTGATTTAGACATCTCGAACGAAACTAAAGACAATACCGTGATGGCGAAAGATTCGGGTAACGTTTCAAGTTGCATAATCGAACTAAAAGTGGTTTGGTTCAACTTTGCGGCGCCTCCAAGGGCCCCCATAACACGTAAAATCGATTACACTCGACTTGATTGGAATTTATTAAGTACAGCATCACCTGCGATCAATGCTTGGATGAATCCCAGTAATCGTCTGGCTATCAGAGTTGTGCATATGGTGAGGAGTATGTATCGAAGATCTACAGCTGTAGTGGCATGTCTTATGACCGAAGCACTTGAAACACAAAAAGCGCACATGTTGGCCAAAAGTCGCTACGATAAGTTAACACCACTTGCTGGAACATTGCATGACGATCCAAGTTTGCAATTGTGTTCGATTCTACAACAGTATTATCTTGAAAGCGATTCGCTGGTAATTGAGGCAAATCTACGCGAGTCTGACTTGCCTCAACTGTTCACTTTGAGGCAAGGTGTTGTTGTGTTGAGTCGTCAGTGGAAAAATATTCTCTACACGCCACTTTTGCCTCAACACAGTGTTAAATCATCAAGGATTAAACCTCTCAATGTCACAATAGCCGTTCCAGAAGTCGAAGAGGTGAGTTAAACAATTGACAATTGAAAAAAACACAAGTGCTAAAAGTATCAAAAGTGTCTACAGATCAGTCACGATTTAGAAGTGGTGGATAATTTCGAGGAAAATAATCGTAAGCGAGTTTTTGTGTCTCGCCCGCTTTTTTAATCGTGCACTAACCAATTCATTCATTTCTTTTTTTTTTTGTTTTTTCCTAACACAATGTGTGTGCTTTTATGCAGGTGTGTATCACAGATGGTGAAGTCAGCGGTAACGAAGATCACGATATTACCGACGAACACGCACGCTTGCTACATTCCGGCATTATTTTAAAACCGAATGCGGGTATGTGCACGCTTTTGTGACTAACACGCTCCTAACTAGTCTATAATTCATTCATGTTGGTTTTGGTTTAACTGTTGTGGTACTATTAACTAGTTAAAAAAAATTAAATTGAATAGAATTTTTCTTTGACTAACCGTTTCTTGTTGGCATAGAGTGAATAAAATTAATTGGCACATCAATAATTGTGTAAAAATATCCGGATTAATCGTCATTAACAAAAAATTTTTTATGTAACTAATTACTGCAAAGGTGTGAACAATTGATACATCAAATTTCGCTGCGCTCCATTAAGGCCGTAACAAAAGTATCCGTTGACTGATTCTCCTAACCTAAAAATTTTCTCCTTAGCTAGCTCTATCTGCTGGGAAAAATGCAAACAAAAACAAAACCAAGAAAATGTGACTAATCATAATCCCTAAAATTTTTATTTTTAATTGACACATAGACTGAAATCAAACTTTGTCAAAAAAATTTCAAATAATAGGAGTGAATAGTCAGTATAATTTGATAATTTATTAGATTGATACCTATCTAAACTATAAAAAGCAAGAAGCATTCAAGGTAGGAACACAAAAATTGAAAAAGAAGGCAGATAATTATTTGGATTTTCAGGTGCACATTGCTTTGAGATAATATTTACTTCTATACTATACTAATATTTACTTACGTTGATACTATCTGACCTTAGTCTGTTGGTATGATTAGCGATGATTTTTGAGCATTATTGAGCTTATTATTCATTGTCGTATGAGGATATTTTGAATAAGAATATGTCTATTAACGATTTAGTTAGAACTATGCGAAAAATTGCTTATTTTAAAGAAAATAGCGGAACAATTTTTGAAATCAATCTAGTGGTTAGTTTGTCAGATAATAAACAAATGGCGTTACACAAGGAGAATTTTTTTTAGGTTAGGAGAATCAAATCCAACAATGAAAAGGGAAGTTTTGTTACGGCTCTAATGGAGTGCAGCGACATTTGATATAAGTTGGCGATGCTTAAGTAGAATTGCAGCACAATTTGAGAGTTTCTGTAAAAGAAAAGAATTCTGTGTTAAACTAAATCTCAGCGCCACGTTTTGAGCTAAGAAAACCCACCAGAAACTTTCAATTTGTGCTCCATTTCACTCAAAAAATTCAAATGCGCTATTGCAAAATTCTACTATGAACTGAAATGGTATATATAATACAAGGTGTGTTAAAATGATTTTCATCTAGTTCCCTACGTAAAATCGGAAATGCCGCTTTACAGAACTAATGGCAGGCATTCATTATTGATTATTATTATTGCCATTTCTCAATTGATTAACTTTTCAATTCGGAATCAAGCTTCGATAATAAAAGTGTTTTCTTCTATAGTGTAACATTTTGGTGAAACTTTTCACAACTGACAGTTTTGACATTTATTGACAGCGGATTCAATTGAGCAGAGCGGTACAAATTTTTAAGTAAACTAAGTTAACTAAATGGGAATTTTAACACATCTTGTAGATAAGAAACAGAGAAAGAATTGTACAGGCTGTCTCAAAATTGACGTCTGTGCTTTTGGAATTTGATTTAGGAGGCTAATACATATCGAAAATTAAGACTAAAAATTTTCCCAGTTGTCCTTCGTTATCGAGTTATTGACAAAAATGTAAGTCATTAGTTTTATGCGGTGTTTCCAATTATTTGTGCAACTCATTCATTAACTGGCCAGAGCGATGTTTTAAAATCCATTTTGGATTTCGTTTTCTAATCATTCAATCTATTATTGATTTTTATTAAAGTTTAATGTTTAAATTGTTAATTTTAGTTTTTTGTCAATAAGTCGATAACAGACAATCGGAAAATTTTCAATTCTTAATTTTCGAAATGTTTTAGTTCTTCGGAACATATCTCAAAAGTCCTCGCGGCAATTTTGAGACCTTCTGTATAATACTTACCTTACGGTAGTTGACAAAAAACTTACAAATCAAAAAAAAAATAGCCGAAAAGTCACTAAATATGTCGAACATTTTTTTGACTGTTTTAATACGTTTTTCAACCAGAAACGGAATTAAAATAAGCTGAATACTGTGCTGAATCATTGCCAAATTGTAAATAAAAAAAGTTTTATTTTTACTTTTCTCGAGCTAAAAATTCGGTCTTTTTGTGAGATTTTCATAAAACCGGTGTGTAAAAGATTTTTACATTTTTAAAGGGTCTTAGACCCGATTTTGCCAACTTTGGTTAATTCTACTGAAAATTCTTCAAATTAGTTAAAAATTGTGCTATTTAAGCCTTGGCGAAAAAACAAGTTTCTGAGCTAAAAACTCAATATTTTCACGACTTTTCACTAAAACAGTTTCGAGAATTCACTGAATTATCTCGAAAATGGGATTATTTTTGCATTTTCTGAACATGTACATTTTTCAGCCAGAAACTTAATAATTATTTGGCAATAATATTTCGTTACCAAATTATAAAAAAAATTTAAAGAACGTCCCTGAGCTACAAACTCAGCCGAGAGTCGATTTTTCTGCTTTTTTAAAAATGTTTTAACATGTGTTTCCACCAGAAACGGAATTTTTTCACGAAATAGGCTGAAAAATTACATATTACATTATTTTTTGACTTTTTTGAGCGTTTTTGAGTTAAAAATACTCAGTACTTTTGAAAGATTTTGTTTAAAGCGGAGTGGAAAATTATTAATAACTACCTCTAGTTCGGAAATTACAAAATATTTCTTCCTTTTTTGAGTGTTTTTACATGTTTTGCACCTAGAAACGAAATTATTTTTCAAAATGTCATCAAAAATATGCTGAAGACTTACCACATTATTAAAAAAGATTGTATTTTTGACTTCCTCCAGCGTTTCTGAATAAAAAATTGTATTTCTGGAAAATTTTGTTAAAAGCGGGCTGAAAAATTATTTATTATTTAACTAAATGATAAAATTTTTACATTTTTACAGAGTCTAAACACTTTTTCCACCTATATCACTAAATTTTTAAAAGTTAGTATTTGTTTTTGAAAAATTTCAACGAAACTAAACCGAAAACTCGCCAAATTATTCAAAAACTACGTTAATTTTGCGTTTTTCGAGCATGAATGATTATCTCTGAGCTAAAAACTTGGTCAAACAAGTTGTCATGCCGAAAAATCACAAAATTATGTCGGAATTTTTTTATATTCTCCGACTGGACAAGCAAATATTTTACGAAATTTTGTCAAGAATAACCCAAAAAAAATCACACGATATTTTGTCATTTGCATTTTTTTATGTTATAGATTTTAGCGATATTTCATTACACCAGACCAAAAAATCATATTGCTTTGCTTTTGTCGCGT
Source organism: Tribolium freemani (assembly GCA_939628115.1). NCBI lineage: Eukaryota > Metazoa > Arthropoda > Insecta > Coleoptera > Tenebrionidae > Tribolium > Tribolium freemani. The sequence continues at coordinate 14,625,411 of OW626788.1, forward strand.
ATTTTTGTCAAAAATAACATGAAAAGTAGTGGTAATTTTTATTTAATACATCCAAAAACATCATGAATGGATTATAAGCCTAGTTCATTCGTTTAAAAACAAGGGCACAGTTCTAATTTTTTTTAAAGAACGAGACATCATATTAAATGATGATTTGTTTCTTTAGGAGAACCTATCCAAGCTAGTTACTTGGACATGCCACAGGTGGCGGTAGTGTCCGGTGGTGTGGAAAGCGTCCTCACATCACCAAGTCCAACAGGTTTGTTATCCTCGTTCATCATTTGTTTTCGTAACTAACTTTAACCTTCTACTAACAACTAGTGCAACACCGAAAACGTAAAAAAAGCTTACAACCGACGCAACACCCTAACAGTAGTCGAGCCAGCGTTGTTTTACCACTGCTTACTAGTAATAATAACCCATTTGGCCAAAAACGTGATGATAACATTTGTGAGTGTCAACTTATTTTTATTGTATTTTTTTGAAAATTGAAAAACAATTTTTCTTTGAAAGGTTACGGCACGTTGCGTGAAGATTGCCTCATCTACAATATGGGTTCAGACCCAAGCGAGGTTTATAGTCATTCCAGTCCTGAATTACCATCAAGTCCATTGCACAAAACTGGCTATACTCACTCCTCTGAAGATTTGTATTCTTGGATGGCAAAACAGGACGCTGTAGGCTCACTTAAGGGTTATATGGAGTCGAAAATCGATACTTTACAGACTGAATCGTCAGGTGATGCGGGTACTTTACCCAAACCTAGTGCAACAGCACCGGAAATCTCGCTATATCCGATTCATGATTCGGTAAGGTTGCTGGATGCGAATCAAATTTTTCAACCGTTGTTGTTGGGGTTGGGAGTGATGCCGCAACAGTTGAGGTTTACGACTATGTCAGATTCGAGTGAGTTTGGAAAAAATACAGTTTTGGTTTGTGTCTTGACTATTTTTTTTGTTGATAGGTGCAGGGAATGATGTGACGACTTTGGATGCACTTGGATCGAATTTTAGTCTTGTGGGGAATATGGAAACGATGCATATTGATATAGTGGTTTCAGAACATGGCAAAACCGAGAAGAAGAAAGGGAAAAATAAAGGAAAAAAGCTGTTTGTTGAAGTTAACGCGAGTAAGTTAAGATTGCAGGAAACTGTAATTTTTGCGTGATAATCAATTAATCACCAAGAACTTAACTCAGTGACAATTAGATTACAGGACCCTCTAATTTCAGTATTGGAATTTGGTTACTTATCTGGCGTCCGTAGTTGTAATATAGCCAACAGAAATTGTTAAATCGAATCAAAATGGCATTTTTTTAATAGTTTTGTGCATTTTTTTAAGCAAACGTGCCATTCATTACTTTGCATGATTTTGTAAAAATAGATCGATAACTCGCGTAATACTGTGTGTTCCAAGTTTTATGGCCCAGGCAAAAATAAATATTTCTATTCGAGTAAAAAAATAAATTAATAGTCCAAACGATACTTTGATAACATTTGATTTGATACTTTGATATTGTTTAAAATTTTTAAGGTATTGTGTGAGACATTGAAAACCAATTTTGTAATTTTTTTTTTAAGTTATTGGCGTGTTTTCTATATGGTAAAATTTCTTTAATTTTTAGAAGCATAATTGCTAAAATAGAATTATGCGAAAGTTGATAGATTTTGAGTAATCAACATTTTAATATTGGAGATCTAAAAGCTCGAATAATTTATGGCGGGCTTTGTGGTATTGTGGTGATCAGATCAGAATTCCTTGACAATAGAACGCTTTACCCCGGAAAGATTGTAAACATCGTAGCCAACCTTTTTCTATTGTCAAGGAATTCTGACCTGATCACCAATTACAACATAAATTATTGAAGCATTTGAATCTTCAATATTAGAACGTTAATTATTCAAAAGCTATCAACTTTCGTATAATTCTACTTTAGCAATTACGGTTCTAAAAATTAAAGGAATTTTACCATATAGAAAATACGCCAATAGCTTAAACTAAATTTTTACCAAAATTGGTTTTTGAAGTCTCACAGCAATAATTTAAAAATTTTGAATAATATCAAAGTATTCTATTAACTATTAATTTATTTTTTTACTCGACTAGAAATATTTATTTTTGCCTCGGCCATAAAATTTGGAACACCCTGTACATTATTTTTGTCTTTTCTTAACGTTTCACCACGCAATTTTTAATGTAAGATTTCGCTAAACCAAGCAGAAAAATTATTAAATCGTACTAAGATTAACATTATTCTGCTTTTCTCGGGCGTTTTTAATACGTTATTGTCACTCTGAAACTTAATTATTTTAAGGAATTTTGTCAAAATAATGAGAAACGTTACGTATTCAAAAATTCTTAATTACAGGAACCGTAATCTTTGTAATAGACTTACACATTTTTTCCACGTTATTGTCCGCTCTGTTGTCAGTAATTCTAATACAGCAAACATTATGGTTGCAGAAACACAATTATCTTCGAAATGTTCTAAAAAATAAAATGAGAAATCACTAAATCGAATCAAAAATGGCATAGTTTTTGCATTTTCTAAGCAAACGTCATAATTTCGAATAATTTTTTATAAAAAAATACGTTGAAAAATCGAATGTTTTGTTTTTGTCCTTTGTGAATGTGTAACTAAAATTCTTAATTACAGGAACCTGTAATCTCAATAGTTGACTTATATATTTTGCCTATTTTATTGTCGGTAATCGTAATGTAGCAAACATTATGGTTCGAGAAACACAATTATTTCAGGAAATATCAAAAATAAAATCGCTAAATCAAGTGAAAAATGGCATAATTTTTGTATTTTTTGAGCATTTTCCACGATTTTCAGGCTAACACTCTATTACTTCGAAAAATCGACGAAATTTTGTTTTTTGTAATTTTTGAACGTTTAACTAGTCAGTTTTTGCGAGATTTGGATGAACCAAGCAAAAAACTAGTGAATCGGATAAAAAGTATTATTATTCTACTTTTTTCAAGGATTTTAGAACGTTATTGTTAACCAGTAACATAATTATTTCGGAGAATTTTGTCAAAATAACTAAGAAACGATGTATGTATTCGAAAAAATGTATACAGGAACCTGCAACCTCTGTAAAGGCGAAGAACATGTTCTGAAGCGACTTCTGGTGGAGATTTCAGTTGCTAGTCAAAAACGTATTCGTACTGTAAACACTTATGAGATTAATTCGTTTTTATTAGTGCAATTAGTGTAATTAGTGTTTATTATGCACCAAATACAAATAAGACAGTCACAAAAACAACTACAAAAATCCGTATGGCACCAGTGACACCATACGTTTTTCAATCGCCACTCGCAGCGCCCCCATCGGTCATATTCTTTTTTCTGTAACAGCAAACATTATGATTTATTTTTCTCCAAAATATGGATCTTTGTGACAAAAATGGTGGATGCGCCGGGTTAGAGCATTCTAATTTTCTTTTTTGTACATTTTGATGCTTTAATGGACTTATTAACGAATGCAACGTCATCATGTGCGATGTCATAATAATCATTATTTGACGGAACATTTTGGGAAAATTTTTAGGTTGGCAGGAAGCCAATTCGCAACCGTATTTTTGCCACTTTCACAAACTTCGGGGGACGTTCATGCAAGATTACCTTCATTAACATCCATACTTGTCTTTTTAGAGAGAATTTGGATAAAACAAAAATTTTAAATTAATTTTTCATTTTCATTAATTTTTCAATGAGACATTGCCAATCGTCACAAAAATCCCTGATTTGATTAAAATAACAATTTTTGTTTAAAAACGACGAAAAGGGGCAAATTACAAAAAATAGTATAAAAAAAACTCGTTTCATAAAACTGAGTTCGTGCTTCAAGACTGGTCTTACGAAATTTGTTTTTTAATATACTATTATTATATTTAAAAATTAATATCGTTGAAAATGAATAAATCAGTATAACAGAAATCTGTAATATAAAAATATTTTTCAGACGAATCGCCTGCTTTTGTGTGCGAAAAAGTGTCCGTCGAGTTGGAAATCGACCGAATGACAGATATGGCCGTCAACGAAATGATGCGTACGAAAAACGTTCTTTACATATCACGTGGCCAACTTAAAAACCATACAAGTACCGTTATTAACTTCACGATTGGTAAATCCCTCGATTTTTGAAATGATTTTTTCGTTAATTCATTAATTCAGGAGTGCGTTACATTTCGCAACGTGTCAACATGCCCCTTCTACGCCTACTCCACCAAATCAGCAACATGTACCAAAACGTCAAAGACACCCAAAACGAACTACGCGAACAACAACCGGTCGAAATTCGCCGACCGAAGACGAGCTCAAGTGATCAAGCCGACATCAAACACCATTCGTCAAGTAAGTACAAAAAAATTATTAATTTCACGTTGGCGCCCTCTGGTGAACGATTTTGGAAATTGGACTAGAGGGAGGAAATTCAAATTTTAATGGCGGATTTGAATCACTTTACAGTTTCCGATATTCAAGAGCCACTAATCGACACAAAACAATTGAGTTTGAAAATTTCCGATGGTTCATGTACGTCGCAAAATAAACCAATTGTTTCCCCATCGCCGAGTCTACGTTCGCGTCCGCAAAGTTTCGCGCAAAAATTACGATCAACCGGAAAAAGTGTCAAAGGTTACGTTAATTTGAACGATGGTGGGGGTACTCCAATGACAATGAGCAGTCCATCAGGGTCGGCTTTGGATCACATGACCGTTTCGTCAGACAAAAGTACGGGACGTTGTTGGAAAACAATTTATCATTTACTGGAATTGTATGCGAATATGCCAGATACTAAAACAATCAAGCATCGCTTCTCAGTTGGTACGTACGACATTTCGGAACATTACAAAGGCAATCGAAAGTATGATTTATTGACCGAGATGAAGTCGAGTGATCATTTAGACAAAAACGAATCGACACCACCCCCAGTACAAAACAAGGTTAAAGAACACACTAAACTGGTGGTTTTTGGTGTTGCACGCATACACCGAACTCGTCTATTGGCAACACTGTCGGGCCTTAAACTCGAAGCTGAAATCACAAGTCTACATTCGAGTCTAACATGTCGGAAAAAATCAACACCCGCCATGTTGGAATGTTCCCTAACCGGTCAAATCGGTCGCACTATGATCAATCTCTTAGAGGGCGTGTCACCAAATCAACAAACCGTCGTCAAGGTAACAATCGGTAAATCCCAAACGCTATACTCCAGTATCATAAAACGTGGCAAAGATAAAAACTCTGGTCTTCTAACAATTGGCGCCGTTAACATCGATATACCCCAACATCCGGTCGCACTTCACGGAATGGTCACCAGAGGGAGCAAACAACTCAGTTCAACACTACAAGAATTACGCGTCACGCGAACAGCAAGTCGGCTATCACGTGGCGTGCAAATGGACGACGACCAACAAAGTTCACCCAGTCATCAAACTCGCGACGTCCCCGTGTCAAGTTTTGCCAAAAATGTAGCCGAAGAAAAGAGTTTATTGCAACCGTTGGTAATGCAGTTTTCTGTAATTTTGCAAAGTTTGAGTATCACAGCGGCGCTGCTGCCGTCGCTACAGGCCACTTATAAAATGGATAAAGTTAACAGTGCCGGCTTTACAGGCAGTCGGGCCAAATTCACGATTGATTTGCCCCACCACTCGTTGAGTTTTAATACGGTCCTGCAGGGCCACTACGAAAAAGTTGAAGCGAATTTACCGTCCGAGGCGAGTATTGCATTACCGGCCGTGCACGTCAGTGCTGAGTACATCCCCGAAAATGCCACCAATATTCACAAAAACCCCGATGGGGTGGTGTTCCGTCAAGGGGGCTATTTGAACGCACACGCCGAAATTGGGGTTTTTGAACACAGTCTCACCACCGATTTACTCAACCATTTGGTTTTCGTACAAAAAGTATTCATGAAAGAGGTTAACGAAGTCGTCCAGAAAGTGTACGGTGGTGAACGACCGGTTCCGATTTGGCTCGAAGATACCGAAGATACGTCATCACTCAACCGTCTCTTGTTTTCATTAGTGATACGAATCAGTCGAATTCAATTGACTGCAACCACTGCAGGATCATCAGCTGTGCGTTTGGAGACGGGAGCTGTTGTTTTGGAGCTGTCAAATCGCGTACAAAATGTCTCCGGTTCGACGCAAAGTAGCGCCACCGTGCGGCTGTTTGGTAAAGCACAAGTTGATGTTAACCTATCGCTCGGTCAAATCATACGTAATGCGGTCTTTGAAGAGGCTGAGATTGAGTATCAACCGGTGGCGTTTTTCAATACGAGGATTGGATTGAGGAATGCGTTTCAGGATGAGATTGTCGAAGGTGAAGATAAGGAGGTTGTTTTGATTACGTTGAAGCGGCCGTTGATTTATATTCAACCGGTGGCGATTGATAAGGCGATTCTCGTTTGGTTGAATTATAAAAATGCTTATGATTATTGGACTGAGAAACGAGCGAATTTGAATAAGGAAGTGTTAACTGCAACGCAACAAGTCTACGAAAAGTTCCAATTTGGACAGTTTACCAGTCAATTGAGTGCGCCACATTTGGGGACATTGTTTTTGCAATTGACAGTTGAGGATATGGGAATTTGTTTGCCGTTGAATCCATTACCGTTGACTTGGAACCAGAGGAATGTTTACGAGGAGAGTCGGGGCGCGGTTGTGATCACGCTGGAGAACACTAGTATTTCAGGTTGGTTAAGATTACAGGAAACTGTAGTGCGCATTGTAGCCGATTTCATTGCTTTTTTTTTCGTTGACCGATTGTTAGATAATGCCAATTCTTTGAGATTTTGACGTTTAAAATTTAATTCCTGTTTATGGGACTTGAAAAACGTTTAACAATTTGTCACCTACTTTTTCCAAGTCAGCAAGTGTGTTTAAATTGCACCTGAGAGGTTGCTGATAACCCGTTCTTTGACACTATTTCTAGAAAACACTTGAAAAAATGCACAAGATACTACTCACACATCACACTTTTGAATCACCTACAACTGGATTATTTCCGAATTTCCATCGTTTTGCTTGTGACAGCAAATAATGTATTATGTTTAGCGGAAACGTGTAATCAACTCGTTGATTGGGCGATGTAATAATTTCAACTATTAAACAGTTTCGATTATTAATCGCCTTCATGAATAAATTAGTTTATTAAATAACTGTTTGTCCACGCTGTTTATCTATTTTGCGTATTTTTAACGTATTCGCAACAGAGTATAGCTAAAATACAAATTTCTAAATAAAAAACAGCTCGAAGGACAAATCTTTAGCATATTTCACGTAATGAAACTTTTACCTCGCAACTTTTTTTAGAATTTTTGAGAGGGCGAATTTCTGAACTTTTCTTCAATTTCAACGTTCAGTCTCTTATTTATAAAAAAACACTTAAGTTATAACGCAGTTGGAAGATGACTGAGAAGAAATTGTATCAAAAAAAGAGAGAGGTTCATATACAGAAAAAAATATCTTGAATTATTGTTACTACCCACTTAGAGGGTGTCCCAGCGAGTTGGAAAAGTCCATATAAATAATTGAAGGGCTTAGTGGATGAAGGAACTATGTAACAGTTTTTTGAAAATTGACTTTTACAAATTTGAACTATTTTAATCACGTTTAATCAAAATATGCTTAACATATTCTGTATTTTTCTGTAAAATTACAAGTTAGTTGTGGATAAAGGGGCTATGTGCAAGGTATTATTAAATTTAGTTGTGGATGAAGTGGTATGTCTAATTATAATTTGTATTGCATGATAATAAAAACTTACTTAAAAGTACTAATTATTGCATATTGATTACTGCATAGTCTAAAAATAAATTAACCGTTTGTATATTTTTTTATTTCAAAAAGTATCATTTATGTATAAAACAGTGACACACACATTTAACTCATTTCTAACTGAAACTGGCTATTTTCTTCTTTAACAAATATACAAGCTGATTCACATAACTTTACGACCCTGACGAACTTTAAATGCGGCCCATTATATTATTCATTTATAACTTAATTTCCTTAGTTATGTTTAATTAGCATGAAATCCGGACACATCTGACATCAATGACAATTACAATTGAAATTACTGGTTGCATTTAAAATTTGTCGGGGTCGTAAAGTTATGTGAATCACTCTGTATATCTAATTATGTTCTAATCTACTAAACCGTAGCTAACATAATTGCAAAAATCTAAAGCAATTTTTCGAAGTGAAACTTTGAAAGTGCGTAGCGTAAAATTTACTTTTATGTACCATTGGTGGACATAAAAACTTGTACATCCAAATTTGCTCAATGTGTATCAAACTTTTGAATTGTCATTGAAAACAAAAATTGATAGAAATCTAACGATGGCCACCGGAGCTCTTTGAACATAAAGAGATGCTAAATCAACTATCTTATTTAGGTAATCTTTGTAAATGCAGAGAACATTAAAGAACTGCCCTTTAGTTTAATGTTTTTGACAACATGTATGTCACAATTTGTATAACCTTATTCTCAAAAATTTGACAAGTAATTATAATTTAAAATATGAAAATGTTGTCATTATTTATGGGAATTCTTCCACACGACGAATTTTACAACAATTTATTGTTTTTTTTATCGGAAAGCTATTTAATAAGGTACTAGATGCTGTCATGGTCAGAGGTGCTGCCATCATATGATTTTAACAATGGCAACGGCTTTTTGACCTTCAAAAAATGCCAAAAAAGTGACAAGTTTTGAAAGATTTAATGTCAGTGTCACATGCTGTCACAATTTGGTGACACAAAAGTTAATCTAAAATACCTATTTTTGACAATATAGTCGATTTGACAAGGAAAATTTTCAAGGTCAAAAAGCCGCTGTCATTGTCAAAATCATATGATGGCAGTACCTTCAGTCCCTTACTATTTAATATTTTTGTTCGAAATAAAAAATTAGACACTACTCATTACGATTAAATCTCTTGAACAGAAAGAACCTTTAGATTTTTTTAGATTTTGCTAAAAAAAATACGAATTTTAGAATAAATTTCTAAACCTTATTGCTCACGTGGTAACATACAAATAGAATAAATGGAAGAAATTAGAATAATTGTCATCAAATTCTGATTTTGAATTGCTTTGTATTTCAAAATGCTGGCTCCTGAGAGTTATTTCATTTAGAATAACTATCATCATTTTCAATCGTTGTGTCAGTGCTACCAATCGAAATACTGGCAGTACAGAGCTCCCTAAATACTTTTTTCAATTTTATCGTTTAAAAAAAATTAACGCAAATTTGAAAAAATCCTATATATTAGACTTTTTTTATTTTTAGGTTGCACTCTTTTAGTTAATTAGGTAAATTCACATTTTTAACTTGCTTTATTGTCTGTCTGTCTGTTTCATATTTTCCGAGTCAAATTTGAAAGGGTTCCTGTTGTCGAAATAAGTTGAAATTTTGCCTACATACGTAATCTCATAATCTGCGTGATAATGCATTATTTTGTTAAATCACCCCTAAGGGGGTTAATTGGGGTGTAACCATTTTAGGTTATGTTAACCACGGACTCTTGATTTGGGTAATTTTTACATTAGCTACTTCTGGTGTTAAATAATGCACTGTAACTAAATCTCCGAGGAAAAGACGATTAGAATAAGTAAAGACCAAAAAGCAAAAAATTAAAAATGTTTTTTTAGAAAAAAGCTTTTATACAGCGTGTTAGGGAATGGTTTAGCATAAATTGAAAGGTAGAGAGAGAATGGCAAAACGAATTGATTAAGTAAATTTTTTATAAATCGAAAATGCATAGTCGTTCTGAAATTAAAGTCCCAAATTTTGAGAACCGAACTAGAATGATAAAAATTAGCGTAAATTTTAATATTATTGACAAAACAGCAGACGTAAATTAACTTCTTGATCCACTCCGTAATTCTTCTATTTCATTCTGTTTTGTGATCAAAATTTAAAAAAAAAACAAAAAAAATTTTTGACAGGACGGGAGTTCGAACCTCCCACACAAATGACCATGCAATTTTGAAAAAGTCTCAAAACGTCCATGTGCCACTATGTCCACTTTGTTTAAAGAAAAAATTAACCGCTAATAGACTACCATAAACGACATAGTGGCTCTCAACAGGTGGATTAATAAAAATTTTTGAAGAAAGTTTGCACTTTTTGGAAAAATGGTATAAGGCTTTTTAACTCGTCTGATCATGACAAATTCACTTACGAAATATTGCTAAACCATTCCCTAACACCCTGTATAAAAGATGGACTAAAAAGTAAAAAATAATGTTTTTCTATCAGAGGAGAATATTTTCGCTTACAAGTTAGAACTCTAAAATTTATAAAAGCCTTGGAAATGGTCATAACAATACGGTATTACAAAATTACTTTCTAGAAGTGACCACTGTTCCCAAAGCTTTTATAAATTTTAGGGTTCTAACTTGTAAGCGAAAATATTCTCCTCTAATAAAAAAATATTATTTAAATAAAAGCTTTTTTCTAAAAAAACATTTTTTTAATTTTTTTTGCTATGATTTTGAAGAAATACCCACATTAATTAATTCAAAAACATACTTAATGTAATTTTGTATTACAGGAACCTGTAATTGTAACACTTTATATTTTCTAGCATGTAGTTCCGGTTCACTCGTCAGTAAGGGAAAATTCTCCAACTTGTGTCTACGTTTCGCGGACGATTTTGAGACATCACTTGACGACTGGAAGCCCGATATGAGTGACTCTTCCATAATGAATTTGTGTGTTGTTAGTGACGGCACGTACGAGGTTTGTAGTCGCACAATCGCAGCTAAACAAGCCAATGGTGAGTCCCTACTACCAACTTAACCCCCCCAATCAAACGCAAATTCCCCCAGAAAATGCCAAGTGGTTTTTAAACGTCCAATGGCAAATGGAAGGAGTCGACATTCATCTTGATACCGGTGTTGGTAAACAACTCTCAGCCTTAGGACACACTTTAACAATGTTGACGGGGGCTGAAGAAGCCCAGTTTCCCGTCGATTATGACAGTGATGATAACGAACCCATTGATGGGACAAGAGTCTCCCAAGAGAGTATTTTACCATCGTTTATGTTCGACCCAAATTTGGACAATCGCAGTCGTTCGAAACTCATGGAAAAAGAAATGAACGAACAAGCGAAAATCATCAATGATTTACGAACGTTGGGGGCTTCTCACGGCACGATCGAGCTCGAAATGAAACGACTACACGAACTCGAAACAATCGTTTACAAAGGTTTCAGACGCGATATGATCCAAAAACTCCGTAGACAAAGCATTAAAGCACAATCAATCAAAGGCAAATTCGGTCTTGGTTCGAAAAGTACCTTCCGTTCCAAATCATTCATGGTCCAAAGCCCTACACTAGAACGCAAAGACAGTCCCGAGCGCGCCCCCACGGTTAACACCGGAAGTTATGAAAGTTCCCCTCGATCAGGGCCCTCCAGATCGGCGTCGTTACGAGTGCGTAATCCCGAATTGGGGCCGAAAGTTACGTTCTGTGATACGAGACAAGCATCATTGCCGAGTGCTAGTTCCGAGACTCATTTAGACTGGCCCGAGTATTTGGATATTGATGGGGAGAAGATTCTGTTGCGGAAGAAGGGAATTGATGATTTTGTATCGACTTCGAGCCCGTTTCAGGGGGCTCCGACTGTGGGGGCTCCTCTCAAGGCGCAAGAACCGAACGTTGATTTGGAATTGGATGTGAAGGTGTTTATCAATAGTGGGAAATGTGTGCTGCATACGAAGGATCCGGTCAAGGAGGAGGAGATTAAATTGTAAGTAAAGTTACTAGAGGTTGTTCCATATCTGGTGGAGAACTGACAGTGACATAAAAGATTTTTGAAATGCATCCACTTGGTTTTAACTTGGTCAAAATTATTTGTTCATTATTCTCCATCTTCCATATCTTATTATAATTTTTTAAAGACTAACAGGAGGTTTGATAAACATTTTATTACGACGTCTATGGACAATTTTTTTTATATGTTTAATGCCAAAATTCAGTCATTTTTGACAATGTCAGTTCGCCACCAGATTTGGAATAAGTTCTAACACCCGCATCAAAAATAGTACCGCAGCAAATTTTAGTTTTTCCTTTATTAGTGGATTATGGTGTTATTTTATTAGGAGTAAAACTGATGCTTTATGGAGTCGAAGCTGAACGTTTAGTTTAGTAGAACGTTTTAGTCCGAATAACAATACTATTTTTTTCTCCAACCGCACAGTGGGCCAGATTGAGATCGTAGAGCGAATTAATTACAAACGTTACGTATGTCAATAACAAAATTATATAGGTACTTTTAACAACATTTGTAACAACAACCAACATTACACAACTTATAACTTTTATGGACATAGTATCATAAAAAATTATTTGCTTTCGGAAAAATCTGAGCCTTATAGTTGAAGAATTTGAAGACATATTTTGGAGGTTTGTTTGTGAAATATTTTTCACTTCATGCAGGTAGTCCCCTGAATTAACACAACACTCATTTCTTGGTAAAACTATCTACTCGTTGAATAACTTGAAGAATTGTGGTTTTGGATTTTAAAAAATAAGATAAAATTTTATGGGGCAGTTAGGGGCACTTGATTTGAAAGTAAATTAAAGTAAAAAAATTATTTTACTTAGTGTAAAAATTGTAACACCTGCTTAAACCTGCATTTTTAAATACATAACAAAATAATTTTGGTGTACTTAAGAAAACAGTAATTTCACAATATAAAATTGCCAATTGATATTTCAGAGTAAAGTTTCTTAAACAAACTTATTAGTTTACCTTCGTTAATGTTTGTAATAATGTTTTCAGTAAAACAGAAACACAAAAACTGTAAAAACTATGTATTTTGGAAAGCCATTTTTCAAAGAGTCTCGATAGAAACAGGGTAGAAACTTGCTTTGATATTCCGTCAGTTTAGATTGGCGTAATGCGTACGTTTGTTTTTAACTAATTTCCAAGTACTTGATAGGTGTACTTTTAAATAAAATGACATTTAAAGAAAATTAAAAAGTTGATTTTCTTAATTAATTCGCGCTACGATCTCAATCTGGCCCACTGTGAACCGTCTTAAAACTTGACAGTTCTAATACCACTTATGAAAGATAAAATTGACGTTTTTGTAACTAAGAAAAAAAGTTCGCGTTACTAAGACAAAGGGTTCTGTTTTAATCCGGCGGATTAAAAATACTTTTTTATACTTTGCGTTTATAATACGTCTATCTATTAACGTCTATCAGTAGGAGTCGTTTATGGCTCATAAAAGTACAGTGTACTTTAATTAATTTAGGGATATTTAGTTTTCAAGAGTTTCATGGATCGATTTAATCATCATTTCTTCTTTATTTATTATTTATTACCGTTACCAACTGACACAAAATTTCCTATACGACAAAAACATTTTTTTTAATTAAAATAAGAAAAAAGGGGGCGCAAAGTGTAAAAAATAGCTTAAAATACTCGTTTTATGTGGGTTTTGGCGCACGAATCCCATAGAAAACCCGCCTGCGGCTCGTTTTCTAACTTGAGATTCTTAAAAAACTTGTTCTTTAATATACTATTTTTTTACTAGGAAAAAAAGTAACACCCCAAGATTTTTTAAACACCAGGTTACAAACTGGCATTGCTTTGCTTTTTTCGAGATTTGAGCGTGTTATTTTCACTCAGAAACGAATTTTCTCAAAAAATAACCTGAAAAATAGTTTTCTTAATTTTATTTCAAATTTTTTTTTAGGATTATTCACGAATTGAATACAATATTTTATCTACAACTGCATTATTGAATTAAACGGTAATTTTAAAACTGTCCATCCGAGTATTTGAGTAAATACAAAATGATGTTAATTTTGCGTTTTTCAGGCGTGGAAAATCGTCTTTGAGTTAATAAGTTGGTCAGATCAGGTCAGCATGATAATATTTTTGCTTTTTTGAGTTGTTTTAGCACGTGTTTGAAGCAAACGCCGAAAAATCACAAAATTAAGTCGTAATTTTTGTACTTTCTGGCTAAGCAATTATTTCGCGAAATTTTGTAAACACATTTTTAAGCCAAAAATATTTCATTACACCAGACGAAAAAATGACATTTTTTTACTTTCGAGCATTTGGGCATGTTAATTTCATACAGAAATATAGTTAAATTATTTTAAGGAATTTTTACCAAAAACAACCTGAAAAATAGTGTTTTTTATTTACTTTAAAAAATTGTTGCAATCATTGGAGGGGAATTGTAAAAATTACTTGAAATAACCAAAAACAAATCCAATAATAAATAAAAATGTATCACTAAACACAAACTAAAAACGATTAACACTTTTAAAATGACGTTAAACAAAAATAATCCCAAATTTTGAATTTGATTTGATTTTGAATTCAAATTTGACAGGACCACAAAAATGGCGGAGGGATATACTACCAACCTAATAATACGCACTAATAAGTACATTTCAGTAATTTTATTGTTATAAGTCCAATCTTTCGAAACAAAAACTATATCCACAGTTAAGGTTTTTTTTTATTTCTATTAGAAGTCGAATGAGGAAGGATCGCAGTTGCTCGGCCGGCCTTCTGGAATTCCCCCCAAGTACGAGCAGTCCCGACCCCATCCGACGCAACAAAGACAAACTTCTCAACCAATCGAGTGGTTCCCGTCTTCGTCCAACCCAACATGCTACACTAGTCGATCTTACAATTTTCCATATTCCCGGTATGGACGTAAAATTACATTACACATCGAAAGTTGTATGCGAAGATGATTCAGTACAAAGTCCCGATTTTGAAAAAGTATTTAAATCACCGATGAGTTTTGACGAATCGGAGGAAAGTCGCATTGATAAAGCATTTAAACGCGTTGAGAGTGAACCGATTAAAGTCTCAACTTCAATGCATGGAATAACGAATCCGAACTATGGTTGTAGTCCAACATCGAGTTTGGATGACTTGCAGTTGCCACTAGATACAACAGGACGTGGGGGTGTTTTAGGGCACCGAAGAGCCGGGGTCAAGAAGGCGTCACTTTTTGCATGGATGACGCTACAAAGTGTGCCCGAAGAAACTATCATAAGTCCGCATATTTTGGAGTTTTTGGAGCAAACACTTGAACCAATTCCACCAAAAACTAATTTTAATACCACTGACACGTCATTTTTACCATCGGATCAAGACTTGTCAAATTACGGCAATTATGTCTATGCTAGTTTCCCAGTCGATGTGATCGTCTATTTTCACATGCAACCAAGCACTTTTCGGTTCAGTTGTTTGCCGGTGTCTCGCGTTGAGTGTATGCTGCAACTTCCTTCGCTTGATATTGTCTTCAGTTCGAAGCGAGCCGAAGACGAGTTGAGTGAATTTGGTGATGGCGGGGCTCCTAATCCTGCCGCAACTGCCGTTGGAGGGCTCAGTGTCACCGGTTGTCTGTCCGATTTTTCCGTCTATATTTTCCATCCTTATGGGGGCAAAAAATCGGCACTTAAAGAAGCCCAATGGTCGCCGTTATCCGATAGTGAACGTAAAGATTCGCTTTCGATTAATGTTGAATTTGTCAAGGTTCATTTATCGCGTTCGAGAATGTTGAATTTTAAGCAAGATGGGGCGAATAAGGGCAAAGGGGCTGACCATAGTAGGGCTGTGATTCGATTTTCAAGTAAGTTCAAATTTAACAATGCATTCTTTTTCATGCATCATGTATTAGCTGTTTCAAAACTATAAAAACGCCAACGTCGCAATTTTCCGAATTATTTTTTTAAATAAGATTGATAAAATTGTAAAATAGTTATTAATGATTAGATCTCTCATTGAAACTATGAATTACATTAGCTATTATTTTTTTGAAGTGCATGAATAATTTATAACAGCTAATTTTAAGAGAAAATGCGACGTTGGCGTTTTTATAGTTTTGAAATAGCTAATAGGTTGTTGAAGTCGCATTTAATATAATGGTCGATTCACACAAAACTGGCATTATTGACGTTTTTCGATGGTTGCCATTTATTAGGAGATATCTGTTTCAAAACTACAAAAACAACTGTCATTTTTCACAATTGGTTTTCTTTTTTAATTAGTTAGTTTTCTTGGCACTAAATTTGTCACTAGAATCCAATTTAACACACAATCACACGGAAACACAGAAAGTTTTAATTTGTGAGGTATTTAACCCCAATAAAATGTAAGTGCACTGTTGCCATTTTTTTATAGTTTTGAGGCAAAAATACAGAAATGTTGAGCTTTGCATTCTTAGTAGGCTAAGAAAAACTAATTAAAATTTTCACGAGAAACATGAGAAAAAAATTATTAACAATTTATTATTTGCGCTTCGTCCCATATTTTTCAAAACGATGCGAATACGGTTAAAGATACAAGAAAAATGTTAGGAAGAAAGTTGTAGAGAATTAATTTTTTTACAAAAAAATCAGCTTGTCTATCTTCAACTATGCTTCAACTGTTTAGGCCTCAATGATGTTTAAGGGCGCTGAAGCGACGTTTCATTTTACCGCCGGCTAAGTATCGGAAAATTATTTATACCTAAAGTACCTAAACCGTTGACTAGAAATATGCTAATTAGGAATATAAATAGGAAATTTAATTCTCTACAACTTAGTCCCCGTGACCCGACGAATGAGCCCGCGACAAAATAGCCCCGACAAAATAGCCATGACAAAACAGCCCACCGACAAAATAGCCCACCGACAAAATAGCTCATTCCAACCACAGTTAGACGTTAGTCGCATAAAAATTTATGCGATCAATAAACCGACTAAAACATTGTTCCAAATTTTAAATGTTGGAAACAAATAAAATAAAAAAATTAGAGAAAATTTTGTAGTTGCTCTTATTAGCTGTTTCAAAACTATGTAAACGACAACGTCGCATTTTCTCTCAAAATTAGTTGTTATAAGTTATTTATATCCCATTTCAGTTCATAGTAGAATTTTGCAACAACATATTTGCATTTTTTTGAGTGAAATGGAGCACAAATTGAGAGTTTTTTTTCTTAGCTCAAAACGTGTCGCTGGGATTTATGTTATAGATTTATCTATGTTTAACATAGAATTCTTTTCTTATTCAGAAACTCTCAATTTGTGCTTTATTTTTCACTCCAAAAAATTTAATTGCGCTGTTGCATTCTACCATAGATTATAGATATATACAGGCTGATTCTTTTAGGGTCTACATTAGAAACTTTTTAAGTTCTAGTATAGCTAGAGATTTAAAATTTTGTATACGATCCAAATCGACTATTCTGAGTTCAACTAAATTATTTTCAAAATGGCTGAACTTCTGGAACTATGGAAAATTGGCGCCAACTTTGAAATTTTAAATAGTAACCACCTATTTTTATTGCATTTTTGAATTCGCCTTTTGAAACTGATTAAAATGTACCCTATTTATTAATACTTATCTGTCATAGTTTTTGACGTATATCCATTTTTTTGTGCAAATTTTCATTTGCAGGGTTTTATTTAAAATATCACAGCTCTTGAATCCTTTAAAGTAAGTAAATAATTCTTTTTGCATTTGATAACCAAAGGTTCGAAGGGTCTCCTAAAATCTTCAGAATTTGAAATTGTCAAATTGCAAGGCTACTATGATTTTTTGAAAATGATGATCAAAAAATGATAACACAATTTTTTCAAAAGGAATGACCCTATTTTTTCAATGGCAATCAAAAGAACATCGATTTTTATGGAGACTTTTATCAACATTTTCTATATCTATCTCTTACAGTTTTTGAAATAATCGTAAAAAACGAAATTTTAGCTCATTATTTTCATTTTTAATCAAGTAAACTTTCGAAAAATACGCTATTAATCAAAAGAAGTATTCGATTTGTCTACCATTTTCACTGAATAAGTTCAAAATTCGATGGCATACTGACTGAGTTACTTTACATAATTCACTAAGTTATAATAAACCATAATTAATAAGTTATAATAAACCATAATTAAATATTACTGTTTTACTGTTTGTTCCACAATGAGCCAGCTAAAAACCAAATCAAATGTTGAAGTTCGACAATTGTTGACCATTTTGCAAGGCCTACTTGATTAACGATGAAAATTACAAAGTACAATCCGTTTTTCGTAATTATTTCAAAAACTATAAGAGATAGGTATAGAACATGTTGATATGTCACCATAAATGTCGATGTTCTTTGGATTGCCGTTAAGAAAATAGGGTCGTTCCATTTGAAAAAACTGAGTTATAGCCGTTCTTTGATAACCATTTAAAAAAATTCATACTAGCCTTGAATTTTGATAGTTGACAACTTTAAAAAGTCTAGAAGACTCTTCAAACCTTTGGTTATCGAATGCAAAAAAAATATTCATTTATCCCAAAAGGTTCAAGAGCTGTGATATTTTAAATAAACCCCTGCAAATGAAAATTTTAACAAAAAAAATGACATATGTTGAAAACTATGACAGATAAGTACCAACAACTTGGGTAAGGTTTATTCAGTTTAAGAAGGTGAATTCAAAAATGCAATAAAAAGGTGTGGTTACTATTTAAAATTTCAAAGTTGGCGCCAATTTCTCGTAGTTCCGGAAGTTCAGCCATTTTGAAAATAATTTAGTTGAACTCAGAATGGTCGATTTGGATCGTATACAAAATTGTAAAGCTGTAGCTATATTAGAAGTTAAAAAGTTTCTAATGTAGGCCCTAAAAGAATCACCCTGTATATAGCGCTAGTTGTATCGCTTGGAGGGAAATTCAAACCATCCTTGTACTGGACAAGAAACCAAGAGATATTTGATGAACAAAAACACAGTTTCACACCCGACACACGAAGCTTTGCGTTTCACACGACGTGTTTCAACCTGAGGATTTCCACATTGTGATCAGCCTCAGTTCGAAAAGGGTCTTGTAAAACTAGAAGTTTGGTGTGTCGGCTGTAAAAATGTGTCTGTTCATCCTTTGTTCAACCGACACAAATTCTGCGCCTGAAGATACAACAAAGTCTCGATGGATCGCGACGAATTTAATAACTTCATTGATTCTGTATCCCATAACATCATTTTGAATGTACTTAAGTGTGAACCGTTGGAGACACATGCGCAAACAACAAATTTTTTAAATGATTGAGACAGTAATATATTTCATCTTTTTTGCTTGCTTGTCAGCGCTTCAGCGTTGTTACCACTAACTAACTATCCCTACTCCCGGCTTTTTTTTAACGAGTTATTAGAGGCTGCATTCTACTATGAACTGAAATGGGATGTATGCACTTTGCACTTCAACAAAATTAATAGCGAATGTACTTACCTAATTTATAGTTTTAATGAAAGAGCTAATCATTAATAATTATTTATTAATTTTTTATTTATTTTTATTTTTTTATTTTAAATTTTTATCGTCCTTATTCAAAAAAATAATAATAATTTGGTAAAATGCGACGTTGGCGTTTACATAGTTTTAAAACTACAAATAGTAAATTAAAATTTTAAAAGGATAAAAAATTAGTTGAATAAAAATTCAATTTTATTACGTAATAAAACAAAAACTAAAATTTACAATTTTAATAATGACACTTATAAAAATTGTTCTTATAATCATAACTAGCTTGCCCGCGGCTTCGCACGCATGTTCACAATTATTTTGTAACGCGGAAAAATACCGCAAAACTGAGTAAGATGACCCAATACGAAACCAAGTAACTTTTGGCTGTTTATATAATGGTTTTTATTCACTGTTATCCTTATTTAACCCCCTTCTGGGTGTAATTTCAAAAAATTCTGAAACACATGTTTCTTCATTTTTAACTGAAAACCCAAATACCAGTTCTCATAAATAGAACTTCAAAAATAATGGATTTTTGAATTTAATCCCCTCGCGGATAGAATTTATAAAAATCCTGAATTACATGTCTCTTCTTTTTCAACCAAATGTCCAAATATTAATTTTCATAATCATAGCTTCAGCAATGAATGATTTTTTACATTTAACCTCCTTGAGGCTGGAACTTTTGACAAATCTGAAACACGCGTTTTTATCTTTAGTCGACAGCGTAAGTACCAGTTTTCATGGTTAGAACTTTAAAAACTACAAATTTTTATATTTACTCCGTTGGGGGGGGGTGGAACTTCCAAAAATTCAAAAACACGCCTTTTTTATTTTTAACGAAAAACTCAAATATCAATTTTCACAAATGTAACTACCATCAAACACGCGTTTTTTATTTTTAGTGTATAGCCCCAATTCCAATTTTTATGGTTAGAAGTTACGTATATTTATATTTAACCCCATTGGGAGATGGGGATTCAAAAAATCTAGGAACACGCCTTTCTTCATTTTTAACCGAAAGCTTAAATATGAATTTTCATACTTCAAAAATAACGGATTTTAAAATTTAACCATCTTATTAGGGAGTGGAACTTCTAAAAATCATAAAACACATGTTGCTTCATTTTTCACCGAAAGCCCAAATACCAATTCTCATGGATATAAGTTTAAAAATGACGGATTTGTATAGTTAACCCTCTTTGAGGGTGGAATTTTTAATAATTATAAAACCCGTTTGTTTATTTTTAGTCTATAGCCCAAATAAAAATTCTCATGAATATAAGGTCAAAAATGAAAAAAGTTTATATTTAACCCCCTTAGGGGTGGAAATGTCAGGACTTAAAACATGCGTTTTTCATCTTTAACTGAAATCCCAAATACCAATCTGCATGGATATAATTTTTAAAATTACTAATTTTTAAATAAACTTTAACACCCTATTTAACCCCCTTAGGGGTTGATTTTTCGAAAATCCTGAAACACGTGTTTCTTCATTTTTAACGTAAGGCCTAAGTACCAATTTTCATGAATATAACTAATATTTCTCTTAAAATGATGAATTTTATTCAAACTTTAACACCCCATTTCACCCCTTTAGAAAAGGATTTTCGAAAAATCCTTTCTTAGCGGAACCCTACACCCTCTAAAGAACGTATCTTCCAAATTTCATGTTTCTAGGTTCAGTGGTCTAGGCTGTGCGTTGTCTGTCACTCAATCACGGTACTGTTTTATATATACAGGGTGTTTCAAGTTTTAGGTCCAGTCAAAAAATAAATACTTCTAGTTGTCCAAAAGAAAAAAAATATATCTCAAACGATAGAGTTTCTAACACGCTTCAATTTGATGGTTTAATGTTATACGAAATTTTCATGGTATGAGCGTGAATTGTGAAAAACTAGATAAAAAATTTTTTGTTTCCAAATTATTGCAATCGTTTTCTCATAATAAAATTCCTCCTATTTTTTAAGTGAGACTTCCGAAACTGAAACAGTAAAAAACCCAAGGCGTATTGAGCAATTGAAATTCCAATTTGCAAAAGATCAAATAAATGTTTTATCTTAGTCACCTTTGAAAAAACAGAGCTCGTGTCTTTGCTTGATTCACAAAAAATTGAAACGTCATTAACTGTCAGACTAAAATTTTACTTGTCAATTAAAAAATGCCCTTTTTTTGCAAATTGAAATTTCAATTGCTCAATACGCCTTGGGTTTTTTACTGTTTCAGTTTCGGAAGTCTTACTTAAAAAATAGGAGGAATTTTACTATAAAAAAATTATTGGAATAATTTGAAAAAAAAATTTTTTTAATGTAGTTTTTTGCGTTTTACGCTTATATCATGAAAATTTGGGATATCAGCAAAGCATCAAATTGAAGTGTGTTAGAAACTCTATCGTTTGCGATATATATTTTTTATTTTGGAATACTAGAAGTATTTATTTTTTGATTGGACCTAAAACTTGAAACACCCTGTATATATAGATCACTGACAATGTTTGAAAAGTTTGAAACATAATAATAAAAACATTTATTTAATGTCTTGATCTATTTAAAGTTGAATAGGGCAGATTATAAGCATTTTTTATATTTTATTGATATTTGCACATTTTCACAGACGGCTACCAGGCCTAATCGTTTGTCTAAATGGATTTTTTTTCCCTTACTACCTACTTTGCAAATATTTAGACCAATTTTTTTTAGTCCATACTATTACCTTTTTAAATATTTTTTAGCACCCTGTATTTCAGTGGTGGGCTGTTTTGTCGCCAGGCTTTTTTGTCGTGGACTATTTTGTCGGTGGGCCATTTTGTCGGGGCTATTTTGTCGGGGCTGTTTTGTCGGTGCGCCTTCAGGAGAGCCTGAGTGGGACATGCAGAATGCAGCCATTTTAATAATTATAAAAAAAGTTACGGATACAGATAAACTACAATTAAATTTTTAAAAAGAGTACGAGTGCAAAAAATTATAAGCAATTTTAGCTTTGAGAACCCTGCGAATACAGCTGAAGATACAAAACAAAGTTGTAGAGAATTAAATTTACTACAATAAAGTCCGGGACACCATATTTCTACCTTCAACGGTTTAGGTTTAAATTAATTTTCCGATCCGATTAGATTGAAACTAACGCCTTTGGGGCAAAAACGGTTGAAGATAGGAATATGGCCTCGCAGACTTTTTTGTAGGAAATTTAATTCTCTGCAACCGTATTCGCAGAGTACAAATTGGTAAAAGTTTCATTTTTTTTAAACATAGTTTACGATATAGGTAATTTTTGCCTTATTTTTATCACTTACTATTGAGAATTGAATGCTCTATCTGCCTGTGTTTTCGTTTGCCTTGTGCTAAACGTGATTTAAATACAGCCATTTTTTTTTTAAATTCGTTGCTCTGAAAACTCAGGCGGTAATGGGACGATTGGACGGGGACGTTTTATTTGTACGTCGTTACGTATCCTAATCTATAGTAATCCGTAGTTTCCACTTTAAAATGATTCATCGCCTACCTCGATGCACAATAATATGAAAAAGATTATAATTTATGTACTAATTGATAAATTTCAGCAATTATTGATATTGGATCAGCGTCGTTTAAGTACGATATGAGACGATTGACTGAGATTCTAGCCTTCCCAAAAGCCTGGTACCGAAGATCAATCGTACGAAGAATGTTTTTGGGTGATCTAAGTATGTCGGCTGTGTATAGTGAAGAAGATGATTCAATAGCATCGCAAGGCTCACCAAATACTTTAAGAAATAGTCATGAGACACGAAAAAATGACAGGTCGCCACTTTTGAACAATAAGGATCG
The DNA here is from genome assembly GCA_939628115.1 of Tribolium freemani. Lineage (NCBI taxonomy): Eukaryota > Metazoa > Arthropoda > Insecta > Coleoptera > Tenebrionidae > Tribolium > Tribolium freemani. The sequence goes on from OW626788.1 coordinate 14,648,487, forward strand.
ACTCAAGTTGAACTTAGAATCGGATGTTTTGAGACATAACAAATTAAAAGACTTGGGACGGGCATTTAGTGGCGATTCGGCCAAAGAGGAGACACCAAGTCCGTCCGAATTTAAAAATCTAACCGCTTGGGAGACCTTGGTTTTGTTCGCGGTCAATTTCAAAAAATTGAACGTTCATATGAATATGGGCAACGTCATGGGAAATGTTTCGTAAGTATTTTCTTGTAATAGTTATTTACAGCGTGAAGCCCGAAGCGAAGCTGAGTGCTTTAATAAAATAGAACGCTGTAAAACACCAAACGCACAAATAATGTCGAATAATTCCCGAAAAAAATTGTGATTAGTTTTGAATACTAAATATACAGGTTCTATCAGAAATACGTGTGTTAATTTGAACAGGTAACAGAGCTAAACAAAGAAAACATGTTTTCTATTTGTACTTTTTCAATAAAAGTTTGGCAGATTTACTTAAAATTTCGAAAAGATAACGCATTGAAACGTGTACCCACCTATGGGTACAAAAATAAAAATGCCGAACTATTTTCGTTGTGATAGAAACGGACGATTTAAACAATTTAAAACAACAATGAAAATTGTTGCTATGAATACAAACTAATTATTAAACACCGACCGGCTCGTTTGCACAAAAAAAGGTGGAAAACAGTGAAAATAATAAATAAGAATTTCGCAAAATGTTATATAGAAAAGTTGTTGTATTTGATGAGTTTTACTATGTGGTAAAATTAACACACGTATTTCTGATACACCCTGTAGATAAATGAGAGCGGTATCTTCTCTTAGCATTGATGAACTTTGATGAACATTTGGCAACATTTAGTAATGTTACCATGGTAATACTTTTGGTTAATATTTTTCTAAACGTATAAAAATAGGTGTACTTGTACGGCGTTGCCTATACGCGACTTTTGACACACCCGATATCATAATAGACTGTTTTATGAGGATTAAAACCTAAAAGTGGCGTTTTGTTCGACGAGCAATTAGTTTGGGTTGCAAGGCGAAGCGAAGCGTATCCGAGCTATGCAATAATTGCGAGGCACAAAACTACTTTTAATCCTAATCAAACATGTTATTTTTACTCAAACAGTAGCAAATGATTAAAAAATCTTGGGGTGTCAATTTTTTTTCCTAGTAAAATTAAAATAGACCCATTGTCTTAGTAACGCGAACTTTTTTTTTTAGTTACAAAAACGTCAATTTTACCTTTCATAAATGGTATTAGAAATGTCAAGTTTTAGGACGGTTGGAGAAAAAGTATTTTTTTCGTGGTCTCTGAAAGCCTAAAATTTTCGTGTTATTTTACCACACTGCGCCTTGTGTACGTAAAAATCAGACACTGCAGTAGTTGGCAAAAATGTGTAAACATGTCAGTTATACAGCGTGTCTAAAAATGGGCGAATTCCGAGTTCAGAGCGTTGTAGAGAATCACTTTAGTAGTCCAAATATGTATAAAAACACAATAAAGATTTGGGGGTTCCCCACAAAGATACATTGGTTTGAAGGTGCACTCCAAGTGTACTTTGAATTGCGTTTTCTTCAAATGAAGGCTAAAAATTTTAGTGTTTATTGTTATTTATGGAGTAGATGATTGTAGAAAATAATAATGTAAAATAATTTCTTACAAAATTAGCTCCATTTTTGAAATTTTTCTTAAAAATGAAACGGTAAATTACAAAAATTTTAGATTTTTATCTCCAAAGTAAAGCTAATTTTGTGAGAAATTGTTTTACATTATTATACATAGACCAAGATCCGAATTAGGGTCGTGCTGGACTGATCTGCTTACCGGATGAAACTTATTTTTTATCAAATCGTTCCATTAGAATTACACTGTCGTATAATGTATGTAATGCCCTATGTTTATACGACTTTTCAAACCGAACGAAATATAATATACAAGGGAATGTATTGCGAATGGGTTTTCTACAAAAATTTGCTCAAGACTATGATTAAGGGGGCTAAAAAGACTCGAATTTTAGCCATCTTTCTCAGTGTTTTACAACCGTTTTAAGTAACATTTTTGAAAGTTATTTACAGGATACATTTTTCTATTCGGTCTGTAGGGGAGAAAATCTTTTAAAATGCGGCAACTGCTTTATTTAATGTAAAAAAAATCTGAAAACTGAAAAATCTAATAAAAATCTAGTACTCTGAAAAATTTTCCCATCAACAATAAGAATCATTCTTTATTCCTAAGAGTCTACTGCATGACCAAATGTATTATTTTCTTTTTAACACTTATTGTTGATGGTGAATTTTTTTCAAAGAGGACTAGATTTTTTTTTAGATTTTTTTTCAGTTTTCAAAATCATTTTCTGAATTAAATAAAGCGGTTGCCGCATTTTAAAAGACTTTCTTCCCTACAGCCCGAGTAGAAGAATGTATCCTGTAAATGAGTTTCAAAAATGTTTCTTAAAATGGCTGTAAAACACTGTAGAAAATGGCTAAAATTCGACTCTTTTTAGCCCCCTTAATCATAGTCGTGAGCAAATTTTTGTAACCCATTCGCAATACATTCCTTTGGATATTTTATTTGATAAAAAATAAGTTTCATCCGGTAAGCAGATCGGTCCAGATCAACCCTAGTTCGGATCCTGTACTATTATTCTCCACAATCATCTACACCATAAATAATCAATAAACTTTAAAACTTTTAGCCTGCATTTGAAGAAAACGCAATTCATCACATTCAAACCAATGTATCTTTGTGGGGAAGTCCCGAATCTTAATTTTTTTTCTATGTTTGGACTACTGAAGTGACTCTCTACAATGCTCTAAACTCGGAATTCGCCAATTTTGAAACACCCGCCTGTAGTTGTCGAGGCCAAACATTATATCTAGACCAAATACATTATAACAGTATAATGTATTTGTATAATGTATTTAAAATGTATTTGATTTAGACTAGTTTTTTGACTGAAACCCAGTATGTACAGGAAACTGTAATTTTTCAACAGATGGATGACGAAGGACTTCCGAAGCGACGGCCGCCTCAGTATCGGCTCCACCGGTCACAAAAATCTCTACATCGCGCTTGGCCTTGGCGGTTCAAGCCTTGACGCAAAAGGTGGCATCGTAGGTGGTAATATAGAAATCGCCAATATCGACACATTTATCCACATCCGAGAAGAACCCGAAGTGGAACCCGATCACACAGTCGGGCTCCGCCTTCACGCCCTTGAGCTCCGCCTCGATTACATGGCCACCTCTGTTCTAATGTGTCGTGTGAGCGACTTAAATGTCAATTTACGCGACGAATGGAAACTAAGTAGGGCCACATCACGTGACTCGATACCAACACGACGTCCAGCTACGATTTTCATGCATGGGAATTTAACATGGGATCAACTCCAGATGATGATATCGAAATCAACAACAGCCGACTTATTGAAAATGTTTAATAAACTTGAAGAGTTTTTCTCGCAACAGTTTAATAGTAGTAAAAGGGCATTTAGTGGCTTTGCTGGAGGTTCCTCAAGACCACCAAGAGTCACACCGCAAAAAAGTCGCGAATTTCCGACATCGGCCACGAATGCAACCGATGCCAGACATCACAGACATTGGCAGAAAGTGATGGCACAAGTCGCTGGATTACAATTAAGTACAATGGATGTGCCATTGCCGCAATTCGGGACCGTCTTAGGTAAAATTCTACTTAAGATCTTTCTTCCTTATATCCCATTTCAGTTCATAGTAGAATTTTGCAACAACGCATTTATCTATCTATCTATATATATATAGAAAACAGTACCGTGATTGACTGACAGACAACGCACAGCCTGAACCACTGAACCTAGAAACATGAAATTTGGATGATACGTTCCTTAGAGGGTGTAGAGTTCCCCTAAGAAGGGATTTTTCGAAAATCTTTTTCTAAAGGGCTGAAATGGGGTGTTAAAGTTTGAATAAAAATCCGTCATTTTAAGAGAAATATTTAAGTTATATTCATGAAAATTGGTACTTAGGCCTTACGTTAAAAATTAAGAAATACGTGTTTCAGAATTTTCGAAAAATCAACCCCTGAGGGGGTTAAATAGGGTGTTAAAGTTTATTTAAAAATTCGTAATTTTAAAAATTATATCTATGCAAAGTGTTAAAGTCCTAACCATGAAAACTGGTAATTAAGCTGTCGACTAAAGATAAAAACGCGTGTTTCAGGTTTGTCAAAAGTTCCACCCTCAAATGGGTTAAATGTAAAAAATCATTCATTGCTGAAGTTATAATTAAGAAAATTAATATTTAGACATTTGGTTAAAAAAGAAGAGACATGTAATTCAGGATTTTTATAAATTCTACCCCCGAGGGGGATAAATACAAAAATCCATCATTTTTGAAGTTCTATTTACGAGAACTGGTATTTGGGATTTGAGTTAAAAATGAAGATACATGTGTTTCAGAATTTTTTAAAATTACACCCACAAGGGGGTTAAATAAGAATAACAGTGAATAAAAGCCATTATAAAAACAGCCAAGAGTTTCGTATTGGGTCACCTTACTAAGTTTTGCGGTATTTTTCCGAGTTTCAAAATAATTGTGGACATACGTGCGAAGCCGCGGGTAACTGCTAGTTATAAAAATAATTTTTATAATTATAAAGTTAAGTCGTAATTCTTGTATTTCTCGGCTAGACAAGCAATTATTATATTCTCAAAATTTTGAAAAGAATAAGCCGAAAAATCACACGGTGTGCCTTTTTCAAGTTAAAGACTAAAGATTTTCGCGATATTTCTTTACACCAGGCCAAAAATGACTGTTTTGTTTTTTAAATTTTATTTAAATTTTTTTTTAAGTTTATACCCGAATTGAATACCATACCTTATTTACAACTACATTATTTAACTATTTAAATTTAATGTTTTAAATTAAGTTTATACACGAATTGAATATCATACTTTATTTACAGCTACATTATTGAATTATTTAAATTTAATGTTTTAAATTACAGGAAACTGAAATTTTAAAACTGTCATTTTAGGGGGCACCATGGAACTGCACGGTAACAACATCTCATTGGCTTGCTTTCATGGCCTCAATTTCAAAAGCAAGTCATGGGCGTTGTTCAGTTTAAGAGAACCGTCAATTACGTTCAATACCGAAGGACAAGAAATACCATCAAATATAGGTAGGTACTTGTAATTTTGGTTACCGACACTTGTAATTGTAATTTTTCAGAAGATGCACCAGCACAAGACGTTCACGTCGTCCAAACACTAACTTGTAGTCTCGGCTTGAGCACATACAAGACACACTTATCAATGGCTACAGTTTGTAAAGTGAGTCGCAGTGTGATTTTCCCGCCACAATTCAAAACGTTACAAGAATGGTTTCATTACGCATTCGCCAACAGTCAAATTGATGGTAACTAATTTTTAATAAGTAGTGACAGTGTAACCAACTTAAACTTTTAGAAGTGGACAAATTCCCCTCCTTGGAACGGGAGAAATGTGACGGTAATAATTCAATCGAACGCCGAAACAATACGAAATTAGCCGATCCGAACCATAATCGCGAAGTTATTTTCGCACTTCCTAGTCTCCAATTGCACCTCAAAACTGAGCATTTGCAAACAGCGAATGTACCCGACATTTCCGGGGAAAAACCGACAGTCGAGTGTAGCTTTATTACCGAGTTTGAGGATCATATTTTTGTGACTGTTGATGCGGAGGCGTTTTTCTTCCTCCATGACTTGATAACGTCATACGTTAAAGAAAAGGAGAAAGTGGTGAGGGTTTGTAGCGTTGGGGGCGCTCTCTAGTTATTTGTTTCAGTTGGGTTTCGGGGAAAAACGCAGCAGTGTTGATCTGCAAGACAAGGGGAAATTGGCCGAAGGCCAGGCAAAGAAAGCCGCAATTGATGATATTTTTGCGAAGGATTGGCGTAATTATAATTGCAAGACGTGGCATTTGGAGCCAACTGTGCGTCTTTTGAGCGTTGCGGGGAAGTACATAGAGCCCTACGGTATTGATTATATTTTGCAAAAGTTGGGTTTTTCACACGCGAGAACTACAATCCCCAAGTGGATGCAACGAGGGTTCATGGACCCTTTGGACGCCATTTTAGCGGTGTTAACGCTGCGAATGGTCCAGGTGGTGAAAGGCGACGGTAACAAAACTGACAAAGAAACAAAGGCTGTTAAGGATAAAAGCTAGATTAAGGTGAATGTTAGTCAAATCGTGTAATTATAGAAAAAACATTTATTGAGATTTAGACGTTAATAAACCATAAATAAGCACTCTATTGCGTTCGTTCCTTAAAAATTTAGAATCTCTGGGACAGCATTTAGGACAGCAGTTGTTTGATTTCGTTATTCTCAGCGCATTCGAGATACGTCTTCCCGTCAGGGGCCACTCCGTTTTTCGATGCACCGTGCGCCAGAAGCAGCTTAACGCAGTCTTTGTGGCCCTCCCAGATCGCCGCCAAGATTGCGGTTATCCCATGTTTGTCTTTCGACTGCAAAAGGCAATTAAACGTGACTCAAACCACCGGCAACTTACGTTAACGTCAGCTCCTGCCGAAATTAAATACTGGATAACGTCAGTCTGGCCGTAATCTGCGGCGTATAAAATCGGGGGGCGCCCGTCGATCAGTTCGTTTATGTTAACAGCCTGGCAAAAGGGCGGTGCACACTAGAGTCACAACAAGCGAAACAACTCACCTTTTTCTCCACTATGTCCTTCACTTGGTCCAAATCACCGTTCTTGATGCCCCACACGAGTTCACTCATTGTTATTTGAATTAAATACGCGAAAACAACGAGCTTTTTTGACTAGCCGAGTGACAGGTGTGTGACAGCTGTCACCTGCAGGCCGCGTGCGAAGTCCGACAAGACCGAACTATTTATTTAAGTGTATTAATTATTAATTAATAATTAAGAACGAACAGCTATGATCATTAATCATAGTCATTAATAATCGAAAAATGGCGTTTTACATTTATTTTGGCCCCTATAAGGGGGCGACTCAGACACGCAGATTTCATAACTTCAACTAATGGAGTAATGGTTGCCTTGTAAACTATTAGTTAATTTTATTCCAGTAGATGGCACGAGAATGTAGAAATCGAAATTAAATACAAAATTTCAATTTTTTGAAATTTTAGCTTTATAGATTTTCGATGAATGTTCAGGACAACTTAAAGAAAAGCTGAGTGCAATTTAAGCTGTACGTGAAGATTTTGAAGCTTCCTTTGTGTTGAAAATTGAAAAATGTAACCTTCATTTGCCAAACAGAAGAAAGAGAAACATAAAGGTTATAAGATGAGAAAAGCTGTTTGATAAAAGGTATTTTTCTAATATTTTGTAAACCCTTCCGACAGAAATAACGTGGAAATTCTGGTAGAAGAGTGGAAGAACTGTAGAAAAAAAAATGTAATGGATGGAAGGAGTGGATGTTTTCTTAGGAGTATTTTTCGTTTTTAATAGTATTGAAATAAGACAAAGACTTTTCAATAAAAATAAAATAAGTAGTTTTTATCACTGTGTAACAAGGTTGAGATTAAATAACTATTAACTGCCAAACATATGCGTTTGTTTATGTTATCGGAAATTCAAAACCCTCTCTGATGCGCTCGTGTCGCAAACAAGTGCTCATACGGGAAATTGTATTTTCCAAACACGTTAAGTAAATAACTATTACAGGCTAACAATAAATTTGACAATTTGTCAACAATTTTCAACCGGAAACCTTGATGTGGTGCCTCTAAAAATGTCACTGGCACTTCCTTCCAACTAAATTTTGAAAGCAGTAATTTTTAAAAAACATCGTTATCAAAGACATTTTCCAAAAGTTGTTTTTTCCTTGCTATTACAAGTATCGGGTTCAATTTTTGCATGCATATTTACAATGATGTTGTGCATATATCCCATTTCAGTTCATAGTAGAATTGCAACAGCGCATTTGAATTTTTCGGAGTGAAAAATAAAGCACAAATTGGAGTTTTTGTAAAAGAAAAGAATTCTGTGTTAACTATAGCTATTTTAAAACTATGAAAACGCCAACGTCGCATTTTCTCTCAAAATTAGCTGTTATAAAATTATTCATGCACTTCAAAAAAATAATTGCTAATGTAATTTATAGTTTCAATGAGAGATCTATTAGCTGTTTCAAAACTATAAAACCGCTAACGTCGCATTTTACCGAATTATTTTTTTAAATACGACTGATAACAATGTAAAATAGTTATTAGTAATTAGATCTCTCATTGAAACTATAAATTACATTAGCTATTATTTTTTTAAGTGTATGAGTAATTTATAACAGTTAATCTTGAGGGAAAATGCGACGTTGGCGTTTTTATAGTTTTGAAACAGATAATAAGTATGAGCACATGTTTTTTTGATCATTTTGAAAGTTCTCAAGGGCCGCCTTAAATTAAAAATATTTGGTGACTTATTGGGGACTTTGTTTTGTCACTAACAGTATCAAACTAACCTCACTTACTCGTTCGTAAACATACGAAGCTTTTGTGGTGAAAAAGGCCAGAAATGGCTTCAGGACTCGATTCGTTCGTCAACCGTATCCTTTTCGACGTTAGGTGTCTCAAGTTCGCTCACCCTTAACTCGTTCCTAGATACAGTCTCGATTATAACCTCTGATGGGCGCAACTTTATTGTAAGTTTTCTCGCTTTTTGTCGTGTTTTTAACCACAGTTTTAGGGGACTTTGAAGGGTTTCGACCAAACCATCAATGTGATAATTGACGAGTCGCACGAACGCGTTTATTCCACCACTTCGGGAGTCGAGCAGGTTATGTTAGGGCTCCACATAATTCGAGGCGACAACGTGTAAGTTATTGAAGGAGCCCTGCGATGGTCGTAATTATGAGTTTTAGGGCCATCGTGGGACTCATTGATGATGAACTAGATAATAGACTTAACTTGGCTAATATTAAAGCGGAACCTTTGAATTCTGTAGTTCATTAGAATAAATCAAGTGGTATGGTTCAAACGTCATAAATGTCATTTCTACCTTTTTTCCTGTTTTTGTTATTTTTGTTAAAACGCGGACGTTCGGCTGATTTAAATGTCGGAACGACTTTATTTACTAAAGCCGATAGAGTGAGGGAGTGTTGGTCGTCCGAAAATGTGGCCTTACTGACCTCCCGAATGATCCTTGAGGATCTGTTACCGTGTACTTCAATCCTTGTCATAGATTCGGACGAGTTCGTCACAGATTTGGTCGAATATTTCCGCCTGATTCTCGAAATCGTGCGCAAAGAAACGCACGGCAAAACCAAGCACATCACGTTGTTAGCACTGACGGATTTATTGGGTAAAGTCCCGAATTTGCTTGGTGTGTTTAAGTGCCGTTTTCAGGGGGTTATTTGCACCATGCCGTTCTCCCCATTGCAAAATACGCATTTTACGCCGGTTTGATCAGCTATAACAGTATTGCCATACTTTTGGGGCTTTTTGAAGAACTTAAATTATTTTTGCGAAGCAATGGTCAAGGTTGGGCCCAACCTTTACCCCAAAACCGTGAGTCTTTAGGGATTTTTTGTTGGTACCACTATTATTTAACCCCCCACAACTAGTTGATAATTTTCAAATCCAACCCATGACGTTGCAAGACTCGATTCCGAAAGAACAATGTGACAATTTATTGTTTGTGCAAAATACGGAACAATCTGGACATTGTGACGCAACCCTCCCTTTGCCCTTTTTCGATTCAAACACAAAACCTAGTGCAATAGCCCTTCCTACGAAAACGTGCCCTTTGCACAACATAGAGGCCAACACATCGAGTTACCTTGTCATGAATTTTTTCGTGACGTCATACAAATGTCTACAATTGAAAAACACCAAATCGGAAAACATCGACAAGTTTCGGTGCGATTTCGTGCGATGGATTGACGATCAAGTCGTGCCGCGACTCGCCGATGTGAGGTTTTATTCGGCTTTTGGGGGAATCCTCCGTGTGCGGAATACGCTGCAAAAGCTAGGTAAAGCGCGCGAGATTTGAATTTGCCGCCATTTGGCCCGTTTCAGGTGTGAGCCGAGGCAGTGCCGAGCAACACGTCGATGATTTTCGGAAAAATACTCAAACGGTATTGGACAAATTTCACATGACTAAAACTACTATGATTATTTTCGCGGTTATGGTCTTGCTTGTCATTTGGGTGATTTTTGGAACGATGTGTGTTTATTACAGAATGAAAAAAACGTTGAAACGTAATTAAGAATTTTTTGTTGAATTTTATTTAGTTAAGATTATAGCGTGTTCACCTGAAGGGGGGCGCAGCACGACCACTTGCACGTCTTTAGTGTCAAGCAAATACTCATATCCTGACAAAACCAGATCATCAGAATCGAGTCAAGGTAAGTCGTGTTTTTGTTAAGTATTAATTAAGATCAATAAAATAGATTGTTTTTGTAAAACAAACGACGATGAGGATTATACCACAAGCCCGCCAGCTGAGACCAAAAACCGAAAAGAAAAAGAAGAAGAAGAAGAAGAAGATTATACAACCACAGGTAGTGGTGCGGCAAATGATTCATCCCGCACAGATAGTAGGCTACCGTCAATTACCGAAATGTCCGAAAAAACAACGTCTGGTAAGAAAACACCTTCGAAAAAAATCTCCCCCAAATCAAAAGCCACTACGAAAAAGACAACACCGCGCTCGAAGAGAGATGGGTAATGTACTGCAGGTTTCTGTGTTACCGCCGTTTGGTTAAATTGCGTATTTTAGCAATAAACATAGCTACGTGGAATCGGACTCAGAGCCTGAAACGTCCAGCGAAGAAGGGTGATGTTTGTTTTGTATGTTTTATTAAAATTTTAACAAATTAATGGCATTTTTGCGATTTAGACTCCGGATGTGAGTAACGTTACGACATGTGTCAAACAGCAAATTCATTCGTGATAATTTTAATAAAACAAGTTGGCAGTTTTGAAATACTGTGTCTGTTGGCAATACTGAATTTAAATTTTGAAGGATACGAATGGATTACGCTTCTAGTTAACAATAATTCAACAATCTTGTGGGGTTGTATGTCAAATAATTGTCAAGAATAATCGAATCCAGTTGCAATGTTGCAAATTGCGAACAAAAATACTTTTAAAACTGTTGCTAACAGACTCAGTTTTTCTGTCATTGTCATTGAACGTCAAAAAATTGTCTTTTTAAAAGCCGTGCAGTTTGTTAGCGTCCACTCCCTAGTGTAAATTTCCAAAATTTCGCCGGTGTAAGTCGCCCTTTAAACAGGCAAAATTGTCCAAAGAGCGTCTTACACTAGTGAATTACACTCATATTAGCATATTACACTACGAAGTGGATGCAAAGGAAAAGAAATTGTAGACATATGTAATAGTCGATTCTTTTTTATAATCAACTGTTAAAGAGCTCTCAGGTTGGCATTACCATAAATAGTAATTTTTTTGAATTAAGATTGGTACTATTTTTTACCTGACCTGACCTGACAAATTTAATCTTATGGTCTTTAAGTTACATCCACGTACAACACAACACATCGAGTCACCCAAGATTAATATAATCTAGGAAATCAGCTAGTCTATGCAACTAAACTAATTTAAAGACTAACGAATTCAAATTTCACTGTCAGGGTACAGGGTAGTGCATTTTGGATGACCGAGTAGGAGATCTGCGAAACTAAGAGGTTTAGAGAAAAACGAGTGACATATTCTCTAGTCCGTTTTTTGAGAAAATAATTTTGGTCAAAACCTCATTCCGCTATCGTCTTTTGTTTTCGACTTATAAACAAAAGTTGAGATTTTAGCGAAATTTAAAAAAAATCATATCTTCCTTATTATAAAAGATACATATTTGAAACAAAGACATTTATCTACCACTAATATACAGGGTGATTCTTGAATAGACCGACAAAATTTTGTCAGTCTGACGATCTGTTCCATATTTACGTTTTAATTTCGTAGGGGTAGAAATCCCTTAATCCGTGCCACTTACGACGCTCATGAGTTCAATTTAATTGTATTGGAAAAAATTTGCTCGTTTTCATCATGAATATCGATAATACACAGTGATCATTGTTGCATTGATCAAGTACATTCTCATCAGATGATTATCATGCTTTCCACTAACTGCTAATACTACTTACGAACACATCAGTGGCGTACGCTTTATCTCCAACATAATTAAAAAAAAAATTATTTCGAAAACGCTTATACAAGGAATTTTTTTACTATTTTTTCCAGCATGTAGTCATTTAACACTACCATGGGTAGAATTTTGTCGGTTTATTTAAGAATCGCGCTGTATAATGAAAGTATTATATTTGTGGTTTTTGAATTATAATGCCATATAATATTCCCGCTTGCTCTCCAATCACAAAATTTCCCTGCTCTTACTCACCATTTACAAAATTTCTCAAATAATACCATGGCAACAAAATACACAAACTCAAAAGTGTCATATATTGTTAAACGCGTAGTGTTTGTGAATTTGTACAAATCTCTTAGTTGTAGATAAAGTAGAGTATACTACTCGCAATAATCATTATTGACTTGTGGTATAATCTACTATATACAGACATTTTTTACAGAGAATTTAATAATATCAGATTTTTTTAACCATTTGTTTAGTTGTAATAACAAAGTTGTATTTTTTAAATAGGAATTATAGTTGGCTATAACATTTTTGAAAAGCTTATTTTTTCTGAACTGAAAACATTGTAAATATGTAGTTTGATATTTTTATATACTTTTAATAAAAAATATATATTTAAAATAATTGAAAGTAGTTGGCCCTGGAAAAATTATTTCACATAAAAGGTGTGAATAATCTAGAAATTTTGTGACCGGTTATTAAAGTAAAAAATGTGAAATTATAAAAATAAGCTATATTAAGTTTAATTTCAATTGAACAAATACAGCGTGTTCGGTAAATGGACCGCCATCACTTTCGGAATGGTAGAGGTAACCACCAGGATTCAAAAGTTAGTGTTAAAATTTTCCCATCTTGCTTTTTGTTGGAACAATAGTCTTTCAAATTTACCCAATCAGACCTTTTGCAGCCCTTAACATCCATACCACATTAATCGTGTTCCTGCTTTGTTACCGGAAGATCTTCCAAGGAGGCGCCGTTTTTGTGAATGGTTGTTACAAAAAAATGATGAAGATCCCCAATTTCTTTTTAACATTTGTTTCACTGACGAAGCAACTTTTTCCTAAAATTACTAAATTTAAGAAACATGCATTATTTGTCTGTAGAAAATCCACATATATCACAAGAATAATTAATCAACAACAGCCATTTTCGCTCAATGTTTGGACTGGGATGTTTCAAAATTTATTAGTTGGACCCTTTTTTCTCCCGAATCGCCTAACTGCAAATGATTATCTAATTTTTTTGGAATCTAAATTGGAAGATTCTTCGACGGGCTGCCTCTGCAACAGCGATTTAAATATGTGGCATATGCAGGACGGAGCATCTCCACCTCTACACATCCATAGAATATTTGAGCAATGTATTTCCGGAAAGGTGGATTGGCAGAAATGGTCCGTTTCTGTGGCCCCCTCGAAGTATGGATTTGACTCCTTTAGATTATTTCTAGGGCCACGTAAAATCCAATATGTCATTCACCAAAATTTTGGTGTGAAGCTGTAACGGGGTATCGGAGGCGGCATGGAAGTCTTTTTGCAACTCAATTTTTTGTTTTGTTAGATTGGCAAAAATCTCAAATTTCGTCGAAAGTAATTAATTACGTGTGCTCGTTTCGTGAAATAATTATAATGGAATTTTCTGTAAATGATCTCAACAAACAAAGCTGACGCATCTTATCCAAACAATCAACGGTTTTTTTGTTCACGATTGCAATAACAAACCCATTGATAAAATCATTACTCCCTCCCTCCCACGCTCCCCTCTTTGACGTAGTTTTTTCTGACATTTTGTAAACAAAGGTTTCATCCCTGACAAGTGTAAACGTGGCTTTAGTAGGTGAATGTGTTTGGAGCGCATGCGCCAGCCTACGAGATCATAGTCGCCATATTTCCAATCTGTCTAATCTGAAAATTCAGTAAGTAAATATTCGTTTCCGCTCGGATTCGCGTGTTTTTGTCTGAAATCGTCTTTTCTCTCTCAATTCCCTCGAAATTTGGCGTAAGTATCGCACTTCGGGGGCCCCCTAACCCCTGTCTCGTTCCCTAATCAATCGCGAGATTTTCCAACTATTGCATAAAGTATGGTTTTGAAGGCGTTCCAAAGCGTTGGGGGGCCCTTTGAGCGCGATTTTGTGCCGAAATCGGGCAAAAACCGTTTGACAGATGGTTGGCCCCCTTGTCCTCACTCATCGTCCATTGTCTGTGCAGGTGATCGCGCAATGTCAGTGTTGAATCAAAGCGGGGAAGAGCAAGTGGAGTGCCCCCTGTGCATGGAGCCCCTCGAGGTAGACGATTTGAACTTTTTTCCGTGCACTTGCGGCTATCAGGTGAGGCCCCCCTCCCCCAATAAGGTGACCAAAAAAATTCAATAATATTCGGACAGATTTGTCGGTTCTGCTGGCACAGAATCCGGACCGATGAAAACGGACTGTGCCCAGCGTGTCGCAAGGCCTACTCGGAGGACCCCGCCGACTTCACCCCCCTGTCTCAGGAACAGGTGGCGAAGCTCAAGGCTGAGAAGAGACAGAGGGATCAGCAGAGGAAGGCTAAGTTGAGCGAGAGCAGGAAACATCTAGCGAGTGTTAGGGTCGTGCAAAAGAATCTGGTGTTTGTGGTGGGGCTGCCGATGAGATTAGCCGAGCCCGAAGTGCTCAAAAGGCATGAATATTTCGGCAAGTTTGGCAAGATACATAAAGTCGTTATTAATCAGTCGACGGCGTATGCGGGCTCACAAGGGCCCAGCGCAAGTAAGTGAAAGTTGCAAGGTTATAAAAACAAATAGAGAATGTTATTGACATTTCGCAATTTTTGACAAGTCTATTATGGCAAAATTTGAGCATTCCTTCCTTTCGCCAAATGTGACATTTGTTCGTGACGTTTCACTAAATTTTGGAGTTATTCTGGACCGTATGAATTAAAATGAATAATTGCTTTTGCTTCCAATTTTGCGACTAAATACTCAAAAATCTAAGTACTATAAGTAAAGCATCTTGTGCGAGAATTTGCTTTAGCGACGAGGTTTTACTCATTTTTTTTTTTTTAAACAAAATGAGTAATATTAAGGAAATGCTTTTTCAAATGAGAATTTACTTCAAAATTATTGATGCTAATTAATACGAGGATCACCTTTTAAAAGTAACACACCAAACTCACAACTATTGTCAATGTTGTACACCTAATGGCAAGAAAAACTTACAAACAACCTTGCGAATCCTTTGGAAAAGATTTTAAGACTTTATATCGGTTTGAGCAAGAAAATCAATCAGTCAAGCTTTGGTTAGGAATATTTTGCATAAGAACAACGTAAGACAAGAAGATGTTGTAATTTCGACGATGTTCTTCATGTAATTGGAAGAAATAGCATCTCTTTTCAAAATTATAACATTGAAAAGTTACTACTATGATAATTTTGAAAGCATATTATGCGAAAAACTAAAAAAAAAGCTGTAGCTTATTCATACTAGTCAAATGCTTTTACATTGTACTTATGCTTTAATTAAGTATTTCAACTTTATTCAAACGGTTCGTTGTCAGGTTGGTAACAAATTCGCAATCTTATTTGGCCACCTAGACTATCAAATTCAAATGACAACAATATCTAAGCATCGCTTGTTCAAAAATGACAAGAAATTTGTAATAATTTTTTCAGCGATTTAGTAACTCAAGTTATTTCGATTGAAAGTTGGAATTATGATATCATAACCTCCGTTTGAGCATTTAGTCCAGTTTTAAGATCAAAAATGACAGTAGTAACCATTCATCAAATGTGACAAAGTCTGTTAGGGGTTTCTGTGCAATGCAAGACAAATTTTTCAACAGAAAGATGTGTGAAAAAGTTTTAGGTTGTTGATAAGGTTTTGTGGACAGAGGCGTTTATGTCGTCACAATGTCTGATTTTTGAAGCGATTAGCTCGTCATTTTTCATCGCAGAAATTTTGAAAAAGATCTGACATAAAATCAACCATATTTTCATTTCCGTTAAAACCAAAAGTAGGTATATTAAGTTTGCCATTGCCTTTAATTAATAATTAATTTTAATTATAAGGAATTGTAGAAAAGTTGTATAAAAATTTACATGCAATGAAAATAGTATAAAATTTCTGATAGCAAACTCTGAATTTTGTGTAATTATTAGTTCTTAATTTTCATTAACATAGTATTTACTGTCATAGGAATGCCACCGTTAAAAATCACTTGGCGATATGCAGAAAAAAAAAATGAAGTGCGCTCACCTTATAGCTTCTACTTGTGCCACCATTTGTAGAAAGCATCATCTTCGCAAACAAACCTACTGTCATTAAAACAAAGAGAAAATAGTATATTGTGATTACAAATTTAATGAAATTCTTCCGAATTTTTTTTTACATACTACAACTCTTTAATCCGGATTTTCTTTTGGAGATCTATTCTATTGGCACACACAAAGCACTCAAAATTTAAAAAGTTGCCTATCGACTAAAATTAATTAAAAGTATTCTAAAAGTCACAATACGTATTGGTTATTGAATTGTTTTGAAAAGCTGCAAAATGTTGATTTTTATTTTGTTTAATTTAATAAATTTACGAGGCGTCCGTTTGCGACAAGAACAAATGACAAACTGAGTAAAGTAGAACGGCATAATAGTTGTGGAAGAGTGTCGATTAATCGTCATTAGCAAAAAATATTAATCAAGAGAGGTTTGTCATTGATTTTTGTTGCGAGATCATTTTTTGAGAAAATTGCTTTGGTCAAAACAACATTCCGCTGTCGCATTTTGTTTGCTATTATATCAATATTGCGTTTAATTAACTTACACTAACTTACTTTTATTAAAACTCAATATGTAATATATAATAAAGAACAAAATAATGAATCAACAAGCAAAGAAATAATTAAATATGTAATAATATTCGTTGCAGTATTTTTGTCGAAACGTCGAATCAATAAAATTTTATTTTATTTCACAAACAAAAAAATGATATTATGGAAAAATAAGAATACAGAGTTGAAAATCAAAGGCATTGAAAACTTACAGAAACAAAATTTATTTTTATTTTTAGCAAACGAAATTATCACCATTGTATTACGGTTTTTCATTTGAATTAAGTATAATTTTTTTGTGTCGCCTAAATTGATTCTTTCATTTGCTTAAATGAAATTAATGAAAGTTCAGTTACCCAAAATGGAAAAATAGAAGGAATATTTTGATGAAGAAAAAAGTAAAATATTTTTAACTTTTTAACTTTTTTCCTACCTTTTGAGTTATGACTTATTATGCCAAATGTAAACTTGAAATGAAGTTAAAGGACTTGCCAATTTATTTTACAAACTTTATGTTTTAACTGAGATTGTTTCAAAACTATAGAAATGCCAACGTCGCATTTTCTTTAAAAGTTAGTTATAAATTATCCACGCACTTCAAAAAATTAATTCTTTCGGTTCACTTTCGTAAAAACCATTGTGGTTCAAATAACTAAGCTAGTACCATGACAACTCATCTAAAAGTTAATGCCAAGGGTTCGCTATTTACATCATAGTGGTTTTTATGAAAGTGAACCGAATATAGTTAATGTAATTTATCCACAGCCAGTCTTTTATTAGGTCATAATATTACTACTAGGAGACGTCTAATGATACCAATAAAACCTATAGGTCTTATGAAAAAATCGTCTCGTGATTGGCCGAATAAAACCTAATTTGACAAAAGTCACTTCAAAACGTCAAATAAAATTTTTCTGAAATATTGATTTAGCCTTTATTGTAAGACTGTGGTCTTACACACATTTTATCCCCTTAATTATCCTTTACGGGGATAAAATACTTTGTAAGACCCTTATACAATAAATAACTATTATAGCTTCAATGAGATCTAATCATTAAGAACTATTTTACATTTTTATCAACCTTATTTAAAAAAAATAATTCGGTAAAATGCGACGTTGGCATTTTTATTGTTTTAAAACAGCTAATAGTTTACAGATATTTCTAGCACATTTTATACAAAATCAAAAAATGAGTCTTATATCCTTTCAAAATTATCTCTGTAACTTGACACGAACACCATTCTTCAAATTTTGATGAATTATTTTTTAGTGCCAATAAGATCCACAACTATTTGATCTTAAAATTGCACAAAATGCTTTCAAGGCTATTATGACATCGTCTTATTCCATTTTTAAATCGAAATAACTTGAGCTGGAAAGCAGTTATTAAAAAGCTCTTCACATTTTAGTAAACATTTTAGTAAATTTTATTATTTAATATTTCTTTTCTTTTCACTAATACTTGGTTTATAGATTGTCACATTGCGACATTTAGAAAAATATTACTTTAGAAGCATCAGTTTATACTCAATAAAAGCTATTTAATTAATTTTTTTCTTCGAAATCGGGCTATAAATAAAAATCTACAGCACTTGCCGTTTTATGAAATCACTCTGTACAGTATGGTTGTTTTTTTTTTTTTTTGTAAAGAAGTTACAGTGGTCGAATATCAAACTGGTTTGATGAAACTATAGTTAACATAATTATTTCACATAAAATATTTCTGAAAAAATTGCACAATTATGCAAATAATGTGGCATAAACTACACCTCACTAAATATTTTTGATACGGTAACAATAATTTGGAATTTTTATTACAAGATATGGTAAAATTTGTAAGGAATTTACAAGTTTCACATTTTTTTCAATGAAACATTTCGATTCGTAATTAGGCAATAATTGATAAAGCACGTGATTTCATAATAAGTTGGCAACATTGTAGTGTTGGTCAAGTTGAACGTGACAATTTTAATTTTCAATAATATCAGTTTTAATTCAATTTTTTGACAGATTTTATTCACAAAACATTGACCCCTTATTAATTTGACATTGGCATTAATATTCAATTCGTTTCTATTTTTACGTAGTCACGTCTATTTATAGAAATCTCAATTACATTGAATGTGCAAACAAATGACAGAAAAGGCAGATTTATTTATTGTTATTATTGCAAAACAACAATCTTAATCTTGTTTATTATTTTTATTATCTGATATGGCGGAAATCCATAATTGTAATGTTTTTAATAAAAATTCATAATATGCAACCAAGACTGCACACGTGCACAGTTTGTGGCCTGCTTCAGTCACATTTCAGCCGGTTTCGGAAAAAAACATGCTTCTGAGATCGTTTTGTTTTTTCAGGTGCCTACGTGACGTATATGAAAAGTGATGACGCTTTACGCGCCATTGAAAGTGTCAATAACATAACAATCGACGGACGTCTCGTAAAATCCAGTTTAGGAACGACGAAATATTGCAGTCACTTTATGAAAAATCAACCATGTCCAAAACCGGACTGTATGTACCTTCATGATTTCGGTGAGTTGTTGTGTTGAATTATTAATGTTTAAATTAAAACATCAGTTCACTTGAATAGTACTTTTTTTTCGTTTTAAAGGAGATCCTGAAGCTAGTTTTACGAAAGAACAGATGCACGCCGGAAAACATCAAGAATACGAAAAGAAATTACACGAAGCGCTATTACAACGGACTAATAATAATAATACAAATGTGACAACAACAGAGACAAAACCGACAACAAAAAGTAAAGAAACGGTGCCGGTTGCGACGCCAACAAATAATGGCACAAATAAAGAGAATTGGCCACAGTTGAATTCCGAAAAGGACAATAGTAAGGAAAAGAAGGTGGAAAAGACGGCGGAAAGTAAAGATAAAGTTGCGAAAGGTAAAAGTAAAGAAAAATCGAAAGAAAAGAAGGAGAAAAAGCCCGAAGTTAAAGCTGTGAAGGATAAAGAAGAGTTGAAGAAAGAGAGTGGAGATAAATTATCGATATTGGACGATAATACGAGTTTTTTTTCGCACAATTCGTTCCAAAAAATCGTCCCCGAAAATCTCGAAGATGACGATAGTCCCAATCAAACATCACCGTCTCTTTTAACCGATTCTCTCCCTGATATAAATACGAGCGAAGATTGGGCTGCAGCTTTCGGTTTTAATAAAACTAGCGAGACAACAGTTTGTTCCGAATCGAGTCAATCGCCAATCGATCCGTTTTTCCACACCAATGATTTTCGCAATTTGATTGAAGCCTCAATTACAACAGCCAAAAATAATGGTTATACTAAACCACCACAAGCAACCACCACTACAACAACAACAGTATCGGATAATTATTTCGGTAAAGAATCGGGTTTGGATCAGCACATGTCAAAGTTTTTTATGGATTTTCATACGAAAAATGGACAGAAAGATAGTAACGGGTTTTCGATGAATCATAATATGAACGGGTTTCAAGTGAATAATTATTTTATCAATCAGGATCGTTTGTTGTTGTTGCAACAGAAAAAAATCGAGGAACATTTAAGGAATCTCTCGTTCAAACAACAGAATCAGAGTTATGGTGGGTTTATGAATGGTGATGTGACGGCACAAAATGGTTATGGAGGAGGGTATCAAGGACAAATGTATCAAAATCCACAACAACCAGTGCAAAAGAGTCGGACACATTCGGAGGATGATTTGGGTTTTGATCCGTTTCAAGAGACACAAAAAGCCTTGGCTGAGCTTATAGCGAACGAACAGAGTTATAAGGCACATAGTAATAGTAAGTTATCACTAAAACTAAAAAAAAACTGACTGATATTCTAAAAGCTGTCGCTCATTGACAAAAAGTGAAAACAATTCGGTACACTTGAATAATTTTGTTTCATTTACAGTTGTATATCACAAATGTTCTAGATCATTCGATAAATTATTGGGATTTATTCATTAACTCAAAAAACTTAATATGTAATAGATAATAAAGAACAAAGAAAAATTATATTTCGTAATTTCGTCGAAACTGAAGAAAAAATGTGAAAAATGCACAAGTTAGAACGTCATAAATCAACAAAATTTTATTTTGCTTACAAAGAAAATAAAATGTGGATAATGAATTTTCAGCTACAGCCTTATAGCCTTTCCCATGTTATTAAGATTTTCCGCAAATTGAACCAAAAGTTGATTCTTTTGTGCAAACGTGCCAGTCAGTGTTTTAAATTGTTTAAATTGTCCGTTTCTATCACAACGAAAATAGTTAGGCATTTTTATTTTTGTACCCATATCTTTTCCATATTTTAAATAAATTTGCGAAACTTACTGAAAAATTAAAAATAGAAAAAATGTTTTATTTATTGAGCTCTGTTACCTGTTAAAATTAACACACGTATTTCTGATAAACCCGGTATATATTCTTAAATGAAAAAAAGTCAACTTTTTTTTTTCTAAATGGAACCCTATATATTTTTTGCATCATTTGATGGGTAACAAATTTCTTATTTCAAAAATGTATGACACCCCATATTTCAGGCTAGCGCAACAAAATAATAATTAATCATCAAAAATTGTCTGATCTAAATAGTAGTTAATTTCAAGAACTTTGTTATCCAAGAAAACAATTTCATTTCACTTGTGTCAAAAAAACATCGCGACTTGTCAGTCAGTTGAAATTTGATTAAAAATGGCTAGTTATTCGAATCAAGAAAGGTTAGACATAATTTTAATTTACGAGGAGTGACAAAAAAATTAGTATTTTTGTTCAAATTAGTAAATAAAAGTTTATAATAATACCTAATTATTTTAGTTGTTTTTTATCTAAAATATTTTATGTATTTTTTCCCGATTATTTACTATTATTTTGTCATATTGTGACACATGTTTAAAATTATCAAATGGTGCAAAATTTTATACAGGGAACCATTAAAAAAAAATTGACAGTCGCCGTTTTACCAAATGTCATAAAGGTAACTTGATACTTCTATCCAATAGATTTTATAATTTCATTCAAGAATATACAGTAAAGATTTTATTTTGCTGAACATTGGGGTTTCTATGGAACTGTTTGTAGTGCATTGATATGGACTTTAAAACTGAACATAGGTTATTTTTTACTTCTTTTGTACAAAACATGATAAATTTTCGCTTTTGCTATTGGTTACATGGCAGTGACATAAAAGTTAACTTAAAATATCTATTTTTGACATTTTATCAAGGACAAAATCATAGTAACCTATAAAGCTTCAAAACTATGTAAAGGACAACATCGCATTTTTTCTCAAAATTAGTTGTTATAAATTATTTATGCGCTTGAAAAAATTAATAGCCAATGTAATTTATGGTTTCAATTCGAGATCTAATCATTAATAACTATTTCACATTTGTATCAATCTTATTTAAAAAAATAATTTTTTAAAATGCGACTTTGGCGTTTACATAGTTTTGAAACAGTTAATAAGTCTGTAAACAAAGTAATTAATATAGGGTGGCAAGTATAAATATTTTTCAGTATTAACGTTTTGTATGACACTAATGACAGATTTTGTGTGCATCGGCTATTGAAGGTGCACTTACAATGTACTTGAAATAGTGTACATTCATTTTATGTTGGCAACATAATAATCAAATAACAAGTGGGTCCTAGCACCAACGTGACACATTAAAATCGTTTTTAAAAAGAATGAACTTTTTGACAGTACAGTGCCTGACAACAAATTTGTTCTGTCACTTCAAAAAAATTAGATATAAAACAATAGTATATTATTATACGAGTTGTACAAGACAGTCCATTGTCGAACGAGAGGGTTTGGAACACGACGAGCGAAGCGAGGAGTGTTCCAAAGGAACGAGTTCGACAAGATGTCTTGTACAACGTGTGTAATATGCTATTTTTTCAATTTCGCTTTTATTTATTGAAATTCTTTGTTTAAATCATTTAAATAATGACCTAGTAACTTTTGAGGTTTTGGGTTGGTAATATGACGTATGGGATGAAATGACAGTTTATTGCAAATAAATTACAAATTTCAAATCTTATTGCATTGTTACTGCATATTTGATGGTTTTCTCGTTACTTCGTTTAATTAAATATGGATTCTGATGGATGTTGTGCACTCCTTCCGAGGTGAGAGACATCGTAAACACTGCTGTGAGTAAATTGTTCCCGACGAAGTGCAGTTGACCCGGCTGCGGCTTCGCTGTGAGTTTGACGATGACGACAGTCACGCGATCGCATTCAGTAACCAAATGGATATTCTTTTGGGCCAAACACAAGATAACCTTAAGTTAACTATCTAATACTTACGTTCAATCCGACCAAATTCTGTAGCATTTCTGTTGTACGACATTGAATATGAAAATTGGGAGGTTTGCGGTTTGACAGAACTGACAGAAATTCATTACCAATAATAATAATCATGAACAAAAAAGTTACTATTTCAATGAGACAAAAATTCATTTTGTCTAACTGTTTCCATTGACAACAGTTGCACAAAATTGCATTTGTGTATGCGAAATAGAAAAACATTATTGCCAAACGGTTACGTCAATGTGATTGACGTACATTTTATTTTTTATTGTCATAATATTGTCACCACTGTCAGGCGTATGTATGGCTTACTTTAGAGGCGAATATCAATTGTACATTTGCAGAGGACCAAATTTCTTGTCCGGAACTGTACCTTATATCCCATTTCAGTTCATAGTAGAATTTTGCAACAACGCATTTGCATTTTTTGCAGTTAAATGGAGCACAAATTGAAGGTTTCTAGAGGGTTTTCTTGGCTCAAAATTTGTTGCTGGAATTTAGTTTAACACAGAATTCTTTTTTTACACAGAATCTCTAAATTTGTGCTTTATTTCACTCCAAAAAATTCAAATGCGCTGTTGCAAAATTCTATTAGTATGAACTGAAAAAAATAAAAAAAAAGATTTTGTTTCAGTTAGAGGAGGTACGTCATCGAGTCAAATGAACGGTGTGGTCCACAGTCAAAGCGGTAAAAGTCACTTACCACCACCCCCGCCCGGTTTTGTTCAACCGACAACACATATGAATTCATTCGGTGGGTTTTCCCCTAATTCAATATAATTTTAATAATTTTTTATGTACTAAATTGTAGGTAGTAAAATTTTACCATTTTTAAATATGTCAAATCAACAAATTAGTTCATCAACACAACAACAACAACAACAACAACAACAACAAAACTGGCCTAGTTATAATTCGCAAGTGCAGCCACCACCACAACAACAGAAAAGTGAGTATTTTTGTGTGTATATTTTTTTCGATTGGTTACTAAAAAACGGGTGGATTTTTTGCAGATGCAAACAGCTGTAACGATTGGAAAGATTTCGATTCGGCAATAGTTACGACCAGTCGTCACTATCCTATAATGGGACCGATAAATAATCCTTTCAGATCGTTACAACAACAGTTAGGTACACAACAAATACCGAACGGATCGTTAAGATCACACGAATTTACGAATAACGCATTTTCAAATTTCACACAACAGTTACAACAACAGCCAAGTTATTCAAATTATTCATCACATTTAAATAATACAACAACACAACAACAACAACAACAAAATCTGAGTTGGTTTACTAGCGAATTAAATACACAAATATCAAGTCCACCCGGATTTCGAACTGCGACTCAAACGTCTAAACAACAAGAATGTTAAAACACAAAGTCAAAAAACAAAACACGCAACGTCGAAGGTGTGTGGATCCGTTAAATATATAATTTTTATTTGGATTTCATTTTTCTTTTCGTTTCTCATTTATTACATAATACAGTGTGACGAGAGTTTCCACAATTGTGCAATAATAATACAAAAATGGAAATAGCCGACTGGATAGAATTTTTTTTTGTGGTTTAAATTATTTATCAGGATCCATGCAGTTAAGTTATTCTAATTATCAAGGAAAAAGCGTAAAAAGAGTACTAAAATGTGCTTTATTTTATTATAAAATTCTGTGGGTGCTTGGCCAACAATCTTCAAATGATTAAAAACTAATATTATCCTTATATTCATTTGATTATATGAAATAAAACAGCTAAATATATAATACAATATGACTGACGTTTTAATGGCCATATCTCAGCTCCTTCCTTCAACTTTAACAACCTTTCCCACAGTTTTTATTAATTTAATATAAATGTAGAGACATTTTGTTGGACATAATTTGGTTGGTACTCCTTTAAAATGGCTGAAATTTCTTTGGGTTGGTTACGTTGTTAAAAAAAAATATAGCGGTTTTAAAGTTTGTGCATGATTGTGATTAGTACTTGTAGGAGAATCTTGCCATGCTCCTGTATGGTAAGTCTAGTTTCATTTCGTTTTTTTTTTGTTTGGTTTGCGACCAAGTCAATATTTATGTGAAGGTCTCGTCATAATAAACATTTAAATAACTAAAGCGGTGTGTAGTAGCAAATTAATTCTGAAATTGTTTTGTTGCAATTTTGAAGTTTTGGGGATTTTTTTTTCTCTTGGGTTAGTTAGGAACATTTTGTTAATTGGAGTTGCGTTGGCCACCTTCATTATAAAAACATGGCAGATTTTTAAGTTTTTTAGTGCATGTTTTTACCAAAAATTGTGCTAATTAGTGCGTTTAAACAGTTTAAACCGTACTTTTGTGTCTTGTAGGAACGTTCTGGACGTCCAGCTGTTGTGGTACGTGTAATTCCATTTGTTTTATTATCTTGTCAATGGTTTGAGTTCATGTGAACACATCAGAACTTTTAAGTAGCGGTTTTGTTACAGTAAGCATTAAATAAATAAGGCAATATTTAACAACAAATTCAAATTTCAGCCCAAGAACATTCTGTCATTTTCGTATTGAATTTGGAAGTTTTGGGGAATTTTTGTCTGTTGGGTTGGTCATGCTAAAAGGCGTGTGTGAATGTTTACCAAGATTTAAAAGTTTATTTGGTAAATTTGCCAACCAATAAGAAATAATAGGGCATAGATCAGTGAATTGCTTCCTCTGTGAATAGGATCATTTTAACGAAATTCTGCCAGATAAGTGGATTTCTTGTTCAAAAACAAGGTGACAATCTAGGGACATTTCGTCGCTGCTAATTTAGTTGGTGGCAGTGGAAAAATGGTTGAAATTTTTAAAACGAACAAAATTTTGAAAGTTTATTGCTAATTGGATTGGTTTATAAATAAAAAAAGGTCAGCGTACTATACAATATATTAATAAAAATGAAACCATACAAACTATCGCATAAAATAAGAGATTCGCTCTAGAAACAGTCAAAAAGATCGCCCAGCTTTGGTATGCATTCCAGAAAATGCCAATATAGTAAAAATAAGTCTTATTTTGTACCTTATGATTAGTGAATTGTGATGCTTGACACCAAGCGAGCGTTAGTGTAAAAAAAGTGCGCCAAAACTTACGTAAACAAGGGCAAATTATGAAAATGATAGCCCCTTTTCCCTTTAGCAGCTAAATAAATATAAACGACGTGATACGCCCCCGGCACGAAACAAATGAACCCCGCCAATAAAAACACAGAACCTTGTAGTCCTGAATTGGGCTCAGCCAATGAAATCGTCCCAGTGGTCAACAGCCCCACACCGATAATCAACAAAGTTACCGCTGCCAACACCATTCGCCAATTTTCCCTAACTTTGGGGTGCCTGAAGCAGGACCTATCAATATAGTCCTGACTCGAAGTGTCATAGCAGTCTTGAATGAGCGAATCGCTGTCTCTCGACGTATCATTTGCCAGTTTATAGCCCCTGTGGAAGTGGTGGTTGTAGAATGAGGGCGTTATTAATGGGGGCACTCACCGTCCGTTGTCCACCCGGACGTCCACTTGGGGCGAGCCGGCGGTGGGCGTCGTCGTCGTGCCGTATACTTTAATGGCCTCGTCGGTCTCCTCTTCGAAGGCGTCGTCGATGGAAAATCGTTTGGGTTGGCGCTGATTTGACAGCGAAAATTGCGTTGACATTTTGAGGTTAGTTGCGATGGGGGCTGACCGATTGATGCTGCATTGTGGGGCTTCGAGGCGAGGCGAGCCGTTAACGGACGGATTTGGGAATTGAGAGGCCGAATTTGGACACAGACGATCACAGAATTTTAATCGAGTTTTTTTTGCTTTGTTTTGATTGATGTACTAAGATGGCGCCAGTTTGTGTATTGTTGGAACTGTTTTTTTTTGGGGGTTTAGGGGCCTTGAAATGTTGCTAATTGTGGCAATTAGTATTAAGTAGGTATAGCGTTTTACAAGTAGTATTACTTTTTTTCAGGGAAAATTTTATTAAGATAAAATCCTCTACAGTTTTACTTATGCAACCAGCTATACATCGGTGAGCACATTTAGCCGAAAAAAAGTTTAGCATAATTTAAAACTAAAATAACTACTAATATTTTATTAGCTATTTCAAAACTATAAAAACACCAACGTCGCATTTTATGGAATTATTTTTTTTACATAAGGTTGATAAAGTTGTAAAATAGTTATTAATGATTTGATCTCCCATTGAAACTATAAATTAATTGACTATTAATTTTTTGAAGTACATAAATAATTTATAACAACTAATTTTGAAAGAAAATGCGACGTTGGCGTTTATAGTTTTGAAACAGCTAATACATTTTTATCAACCTAATTCAAAAAAATAATTTGGTAGTGTGAAAATAGAGTATTAAAAAAAAAATAAAAACCATAGTAATGATATCTAGGCGTCCCATGTTTGCTCGATATCTTTAAAAATTACGCTTGTCTTTTCTGATTACAAGTGCAAGCATTTAAAGTATTTCCAGCGAGAGATTAGACTTTTCTAAATATTTTGGAAACATTAAAATCACTAAGATATACCTTTAGTAGGGTATTTAATGCGAACTGTTAGGTTGGTAATATTCCAGCGCTTGTAGTCTTTTGTGGTCCTGTCAAATTCGAATTCAAAACGTGTTGTGTTAAAGATTTGGGATTATTTTTGTTTAATACTGTTTTTAAAGTGATAATAATCGTTTTTAGTTTGTGTTTTAGTAAATATTTGTTGATAGTATTGGATTTTGTTTTTGGTTATTTGAAGACATTAACACGACCACCATTTCCAAGAATTTTTACAAACGTAAGGCATTTTAAAGGAAAAACTAAAATTTGGTGAGGTGCTACTGTAAGTGCGGAATGTTAGTAACTTGTTTTTCACTAATTTTTGGCTGCAAATACTATACTTAACAGCTACGGCCTCTTGTGTGATGATGAAAATCTTGAAAGACTTTTTATAACAACACATACAGGGTGTCCCACCGAAAAGGGCACCCCCCTCATAACTTTTTTATTTATTAATCAATTCGAACAAAATTTAAATTACACATGTTTGGACTAAAGGTCCACATTTTAAAGTAACTATTTCTTTTGAGGAGTTTACCATTTGTGAGATAAAAAAATAAAAATCATGAAAAAAGATGCAAAATCCTTAAATTGCATATTATTAGAAGAAGCTATGTTACATTGCCGTGTTGGCAAACTTTGTTTCAACAAAAGTAATCCAAATTTCCTTAAATTCTTTTTTAAAAATCTCAAAAAAAATGAAAATTTTGTGTGAAATATCATCGTCCATGGAGCGGTGTTGTGAGATTGCTGCAAACAATTACCTGTAAGATTTTGTCAACCTGTTAACAACTACTGTTGACAACTAATTTCAAAAATGTTATCAAATCAAGAAAAGCGAGAAATCATTCTTGTCTACGGTGAATGTGGCAGAAATTTACGACTCACAACGCGAGTTCTTGAAGAGCGCTTTCCAGACGTGCGTTACTCTTTGAAAAAAGTCCGCAAAGTCGTCCAATTATTTGAAGACACAAGCTCAGCAGTGGTTAAACCTAAAAGGGTTTATTTTCCTGTAAGACACAATCCTGATTAGACAACATTTTTTGAGATTTCAATGTCAGAGTGACAGTATAAATTCACAGGTAGCTTTTACAATCTCACAACACCGCTCCATAGACGATGATATTTCGCACTAAAAAAAAGATTTTTGGCGAGATTTTTAAAAAAAGATTTGAGGGTATCTGAATGACTTCTGTTAAAACAAACCTGGCTTCTTCTAATAATATGAATGTTAAAGGTTTTATACCTTTTTTCATAATTATTAATTTTTTTTATCTCATAAACGATAACCCTCCCCAAAAAATAGTTACTCCAAAATGTGGACCTTCAGTGCTAACATGTGTAATTTTAATTTCGCCTAGATTAATTGAAAAATAAAAAAGTTAGGAGGAGGGTGCCCTTTTCGGTGGGACAGCCTGTATTTAATTAAGTAATGCGCTATTTAAGTATTTAACACTAAATTTAAATCTTACTGTGAAATTGTTTTGTACAGGGTGATTCTTTTAGGGTCTACATTAGAAACTTTTTAACTTCCAAAATAGCTAGAGGTTTAAAATTTTGTATACGATTCAAATCGACCATTCTGAGTTCAACTAAATTATTTTCATAATGGCCGAGTTTTATTGCATTTTTGAATTCACCTTCTCAAACTGAGTAAAATTTACGCAAGTTGTTGATACTTATCTGTCATTGTTTTTGATATGTCAATTTTTTTTGTTAAAATTTTTTCTGCAAAGGTTTATTTAAAGTATCAGTCCTTGAAATTGAAAAAACTAAACTGATTTTTAAAGCTTAAAGAAGTGCAAATTTAAATATAGGGGGTGCCATTTAAAAATGTTATATGTTATAGGTTACATTGTAGAAATGGAACACCTGTATAGAGCAAAATAATTCTAAAAAATGCACTTTGGCCTCTCATTTGCAGTGTCCTTTGTCTCATTTCGATATCATTGACGGTGTAGATGCAATCAAGCACGCCCATATCAATAATTCACCCTGCATAGTGGGTCGCATTTGAAGTTCGTCAGGGTCGTAAAGTTATGTGAATCAGCTTGTATAACAACTAATTTTGAGAGAAAATGGGACGTTGGCATTTACATAGTTTTGAAACAGCTAATATACTAGAAATTAAAAAGTTTGTAATGTAAGGGGAATTTGATTTTTTCTGTTAGTTTGGTCACGCGCAATGGCGGCACATTTGAAAAATTTAAATCGAAACGTGGAATAAAGCAATATAATAAATGAATAAAAAATGGGAAATGTGCAATTTGGTGCCGACTGAATTTGTGAAATACAATTCAAAATGATTTTTCTTAGCCCATGCAATCAATTTTTGCAAAGTTGTTGAATCAAGCGGATTGTCTGTAAGAAGTAACCTATCCAAATGGGCTCTACGTTCGAAAAAATCATCAGAAAGGGTCACAATTTTATTATTACGCAAGTCAAAGCTTGAAACTGCATAATTATCAAAAACACCGGTCGGTAAATTGTAAATTTCGTTACTGGTGAAACGAAACCGCGACTGTAACCCAATCATTCCACCAAACACGTCTTTATCAATAATTTCAATCGGGTTATATGAGAGTTCAATACATGAATCATTCCGTTGAATAAACTCAAACGAATTTTTTCCAAGCTTACGGAAACGATTTGATTCCAAATTCAAATCAAATAAGGCAGGTAATCGAGCAAAACTTTTGGGATCCAATTCGATCAAAGCGTTGCCTCTCAAGTCGAGATGTTGGAGTAAAGCCAAATCGGCAAAAGCCTCACTTTCGATTATTTTTAACTCCGCATTGTGTATTACAATAATCTTCGAAACTTGAAGTTTTTCGAATGTATGTTTTCGTATTGTTGCCACTTGTGTCATCGTTATATGAATCCAGTTTAGGGAATCCCAGTTTTGTAAAAATCCACTTTCGATTTCTTCAACGTTTGGCGCCTGAATGGACATCGTTCGAACAATGTTGGAAAAATTGAACATTTCGCGTGTTAATTTTTTGTGTTTTTCGAAACACAAGCCGAGATATTCTGTATCTTCTTGGACTTCGATTGCCTGGTTTATGTTTATTATAACTAGATTTGAGGTTTTTTTACAATTGGTTTGCGCCACAACAAGGAAACAACAAAACAGGTCAAGCTTTAACGAAAACATTTTGTATTGTGACAGATTTTCAATTAGAACTTAATGGATTTTCCCAACACTTTCGCAATCAAGTTTCGACGAAATTAAGCAACGACCCCACACAAAAAATCTTCCTTTTCGTGTCACGGGCCCTCAGAACCATCGTAGCCCGAAATCTTCCGGCCCAGAAAGGGGCGCTGTTTGTGATATCAATTGCGTAATTGTTGACGGTGTAATTTCCGGGCGGAATGTCGCACTTTTCCACATTTTGCAGTCCTAGAGCTTTGCCGAAATCAACGGCCATTTTGACCAAGTCGTCGAAACCGCTCTTCATCACGTTCTTGCATGGGTCTTTCTGGTAGGGAAAAATGGGCATATTGATCCATTTACCATCAGACCAGCGTTCTAAAGTCACGCCACCTTCGACGTTTTGGTCAATGGGACGGGCTAAGGAAAAGTCGGCTGTGATGGCACGATGGGTGCGATTCAAGCGATCGATTCGATATTTTCGCATTGGGATTTCGAGTTGGTTGTTGTCTGGGCACAAATAGCCGTTTTCGACGTCCACCATGTATTTGTGTTTCATCTAAAAAGTTTGGGTTTTTTGAGGGAAGGGTGGTTTGAATGCTTACGAATGAGGCAAGAGTTGGGTGGTGGCAAAGCGCGAGGAAGAGAAACACGTGTAGAGGATGTTGAAACATATTTGTAAATAAAAAAATTAATGATTAACTTGAATTAAATTGTGGGTTTTTATTAAATGAGATGATTATCATTTGGTTGTTTAATTTTTGTTGGAGGAAACGAAGTTTTAATTTATGATATTTGGACGCAAAAATCACCAGTGGAACACATTTCTCTCATAATTGTTCGTTCGAACAAAAATAACACAAACAAGACTAAACTAAACAAGGCTGTGCCGTCTAAACTTCACGTTAGAATTATTGAAAGTTGTAATAAAGATGTTCATCTGAAAATTGGTACTCAGCCATAATCCGTTAAGTTCTGCTTAATGAAAATATTTTCAAGATGGGTTATACCGGAAGTCGCTTTCAACTTTCCTACTTTAAATGGAAAGCTATGTTTTTCACTGCTTTTTTGGATTAGTTGAGTTATTTTAAAGAAGTTTTTGTCAGCTTTCTCTATACCTAAGCTTACCTAAGATATTTAAGATTTTTTGAAAACTTTTGGATTTGCACTTGTCACTTCAAAAATCAGTAACTCAGTTTTTAGGGATTTTGAAATCATATTTGGAAAATTAAAAAAGACTAGATCTGTCCTTCAGTGTGTTCAAAATTGAAAAAGAAAAGAAAAGAGGTTAACAAACGCAAAAATTGTTGTTAATACAACAAAACTATTAATTCATATTTTTGTGAACTTTCAAAATAAAACTTACATAGGTACACCCACACGAGTAGAATTTAGCTTTTTATTTAAAATTTAGAATCAATGGACACAGTTGTGAACGAACTATCATTATTCTATTATCCCTTTGTTTTAAAACTTTTCAACTTAAATATGCTTTTCAAATTTTGAGTGCGTCCTCTATATTCCACTAGAAACATTTTTGCCCCAAGTGAAATTTTAAGACAAGGTTTATGGGCGAAATACATAGTTCATATGTTATTCGAGCATAACAACTAGGAATACAGATCACTGCGCCACCTGCAGATTATTTTTTAAATTATTTTTGGAAGGATATTCATGGCTATGATTGATATACAGGGTGAGTCATTGATATGGGCGTGCTTGATTGCACCTACACCGTCAATGATATCGAAATGAGTCAAAGGACAGTGCAAATGGGAAGCCAAAGTGCATTTTCTAAAATTATTTTGCTCTATACAGGGTGTTCCAATTTTAGAGTGCAGCCTATAACATAGTTTTTTTAAATGACACTCCCTGTATATTCATACATATTTAAATTAGCATTTTCTTAGGTTTTACCAATCTATTTAGTTTTAGTTTTTGTTATTTGCTTTAACCGTTCAGAAATTATTTAATTTTTTCTACAATTCAGTACGTCTGCAGGCACATTACTAAAAAATCGCAGTGTGCTTAGTTTTCGAGATATCAAGTTGGGACTTTACCAGTGTGTAAACTACTGTCTGAGGATCTTTGTGTGGTTAGGTCGTCCATTTTCATTGTAGCGTCTCCTTGTTGTGGCACATTCATTTTAGGACAATTTGAAGGACTTGATTTTTTTAAATAGCACCCCTGTATTTTATTGCTAGATCCTATTCACTGTCTCATTTTACATCTTTTCTACCTCTTATGTTTTTTCCTAAAAGTTGATAGTTTGGGAGATAATTCGGTTTTTCTAAAAAATGCACACAAAATATCTTTAATAGTAACGTAGCGTGTCATGACTGTCATAAAAAACAATAACTTCTGACATACCAACACCAAACTGGCGTTTATTGTACGTCACGTTTTGATTTTGTTGTGAAAATTATTTTTTCATGTAAATGGCATACAATCTCATTATTATATTATAAAAGCTTTTCATAGAATAGATCATGCCACATTAGAAGCGGTGAATTTTTAAAGAGAATTGACGAATGTAGTGCTTTATTATTGCTTAAGAAAGCTGTCATTTTTAAGTTTTGTAATTGCAAGTAAAATGCTATCGCCATTGATTTGTTATACCTCAGTAAATATTTTTTTATTTCATTATTTCTCCATTGTAAATTTCTTTCATTTTTATTTAATAATTTCTTGTCAAAGTTTATATATCCCATTTCAGTTCATAGTAGAATTTTGCAACGGTTCATAGGAATTTTTTTGAGTGAAATAAAGCAGAAATTAAAAGTGTCTGTATAAGAAAACAATTCTGTGTTAAACTAAATCCCAGCGACAAATTTAGAGCCCAGAAACTCTCAATTTCACTCCAAAAAATGCAAATGAGTTGTTGCAAAATTCTACTATGAACTGAAATTGGATATATCTCGATGAGATTTGTAGGAATGCATTTTATGCGAAAAACTCATTTTCACAAGAAAATCAAATCGCGACATACTATAAATGCCATTTTGACATTAGTATGCCAGAATATATTGTTTTTCATAGCACGCTTCATTAGTATCCAAGAGATTTTGTGTGTATTTTTCAGAAAAACCGATTTATCTCCTAAACTATCAATTTTTAGGAAAAAACTTAAGAGGTAAAAAAGATGTAAAATGAGACACTGAATAGGACCTATTAGCTGTTTCAAAACTACAATGTGTTCGAAAATGGGTGTTCATCAAGTCACTTATGAAATTTGAACGTAATGTGCCGCTTAATTTAAATTGTGAATGCCATCAAAGTGACAGATCCGTCAAAACAATGCAAAAAGGCTTCGAATCCAAAAGGAAAGAATACACAACAACAAATATCACGGAAATACAAAACCCAAATCAAGACAAACCCCACACTTGAAACAACTTTGCCGAAAAATGCAAAAAAGTGAGTAAAAAGCTAATTCAAAGATTTGACCTAGAAACTACGATAGTTATTTGGACGAAGCGGTACTTTGAATTTGAATTCCATAGTCGACTTGATGGACAGCCATTTTTGAACACATTGTATAAAAAAGCCAACGTCGCATTTTCCCGAATTATTTTTTTAAATAAGGTTGATAAAATTATAAAATGGATATCAATGATTAGATCGCTCATTGAAAGTATAAATTACATTAGCTATTATTTTTTTGAAATGCAAGAATAATTTATAACAGCTAATTTTGAGAGAAAATGCGACGTTGGCGTTTTTATAGTTTTGAAACAGCTAATAATAATAAAATACAGGGGAAGCTATTTAAAAAAATCAGGTTACGGTCCTTCAAAGTTTCTTAAAATAAATGTGTCACAGCAAGGAGATGCTACAATGAAAATGGACGATCTTGCCACCGAAAAATACCTCAAACATATGGACAAAGTCCCAACTTGATATCCCGAAAACCAAGCGTACTGCGATTTTTTAATAATGTGCCTGCAGACGCACTAAATTGTAGAAAAAATTAAATAACTTCTGAACGGTTAAAGCAAATTAAAAAAAACTAAACGGATTTTTAAAGCTTAAAGAAATGCAAATTGAAATATGTACAAATATACAGAGGGTGCCATTTAAAAAAACTATGTTATAGGCTGCAATGTAAGAATGGAACAGCCTGTATAGAGCAAAATAATTTAAAAAAATGCACTTTGGCCTCCCATTTGCTGTGACATTTGACTCATTTCGATACCATTGACGATGTAAGTGCAATCGAGCACGCCCATATCAATGATTCACTCTGTATATGAAAATAAGTTAATCAATGGCAGGCCTAACATTATGGTTGTATACAAATTTTCAGATGATTATCATTATTAGAACTCCCGATACTTCTAATGTGGGGTTTAGACGTACAGAACAGCCTGTAGTTATTTATACATTTACATTATATAGACTGTTCGGTCTAAACCCCACATTAGAAGTATTATACTGATAGGTTGCGCCCTGTCTTACACACACAAAACCGTCAATAGGCATTTCTTTGTCACTTGGGGTTGCCAAACAATAGCTGGGTTATAGTAAGTAATTTCCTATACAATGTCAAAAAAAACAAACTTGAAAATTATCACAGATAGGTATAGGGAATGCTAATACAGATAAATGCAGAAAAAGTTCTCCATGCAGTAAAATAAATATTGGAACATCCTATTTGAAAAATTATGTTATGGGTACTTGAAGTTGTCCAAACTTAACCTTAAAATTTTTGTATATATTAACTTCTTTTACAATTTTGAACACACTGAAGGACAGATATAGGCTTTCTCTTTTAATTTTCCAAATATGACTTTGAAATCCCTAAAAATACGAGTTGCCGATTTTTGAAGTGACAGGTAAAAATCCAAAAATTTTCAAAAAATCCTAAAAATCTCGAAAACGGCTAAACTTAGTATAGGGACAGCTAATGAAAACTCCATTAGAATAATTCAACTAATCCAAAAACGCAGTGAAAAACATAATTTTCCATTTAAAATAAGAAAGTTGATAGCGACTTCCGGTATAAGCGGAGTGCCGCCATCTTAAAAATATTTTCATTGAGCAGAACTTAACGGATTATGGCTGAGTACCAACTCTCTGTTAAATATCTTTATTAGAACTTTCAGTACTTCTAATGTGGGGAACACCTGTATACGTGTGGTAGATATTTTACAACGTGAAGTTTTAATATTGAAGCCCGAAACGGGTTTTAATAAAACTGAGCGCTGTAAAATACTTAAGGCACAAATAATGTACAAAACTTTTTGTCCATGGTGTTATTCTTTGATTAATTCAAATTTCGATTTTTCAACGCATGAGGAATCCATGCGTTTACTGTTTTCACCACGAGATGGCGCTGATTAAAATTTAACAAAAAAAATTGTTCTTTTTTAAATACCAAACAGATAAATTGAGAGCGTAAATTCTATCAGTATTATTAAACTTTATCATGAAGTATCTATTGTTTTCAGGGTCCCTGAAAGCCTAAAATTTTCTTGTCATTTTACTGCACTGCCTTTAAAAATCGAAATACCGTAGCTGTCAAAAATGAGTAAAAATGGCAATTACAGTTGTCGGGGCCAAAAATAAAACTCAGAATTATGTATAAATATTTCTTTATTAATTCGTTACACAAAATTCATTCCAAATACAAATAAAATAGTTAAAAAATTAATAATATTAGAAAATAAAAACATTTAAAGCAATAAAATTTAAGCACATTTTCAACAAGTTTAAGCCATGGGATATTGCCTCAAGAATTTGTACTTTAAATAATAACAAACATGGCTATACTTAAACATAAAATTTGGCACTATTGCACTTGTATATAAATATATTATTCGTAATAATTCTTAAATAGTATATATCTTTATAATAAAGCATAGAAAAATAACTATTATACATTCCACTAAGGCAAGTTTTCCTCCTATCACTATAGGTAGACACAAAATCGAAGAGAGAGAAAGAGAGAGGGATTGTGTTCTGTGTATATGAGAATTAATAATCAATAATTAAAAAAAATAAAAATCAGTTTCGTAACTCGTTCGTTAGTTAGACTTATTTAGTTATTAATCTAAAAATAAATTGAACACAATGTCGTTGAAAACAAACAACCAATCTAGACTTTTTTCGCTTGTGAATAATTATCTAAGCATAGGCGTACCATGGTTGTCTTCGAACCCATCTCAGTTTTCCGTGTGTTTGGGCGTGAATTTTAACGCTGGCACTCTCTGCCGCTCTGACTGTCTCTTTTACGCTTTGCATGAGATTCTGGGCGTTGCCTTCCAACATTTCCGTTGCTTCGCGGTCTTCCTCCGAACCTAATGTGCAAAATTATCAGTTTTTTGTTAAATATTTATTTAGATATAAATTCGTAATTGAAGCAGCACGAGCGCAGGAAGAAATATTGACCAGAGATTTTAAGTGGGATATACAGAACGCAGTGAGAGAAAAAAAAAGGGGAGAACCAAAGGCGGCATTCTAACGGGGATTAAGAAAACACGGAAAGAAGAAAGGAAAGAAGAGAGAATTTCGGAAAGAAAAATCAAAGTAAATGAAGAAAAATGGAAAAACAAAGCAAATCTTAGACAAAAAAACAGAAGCTACAGAAGAGAAGAATTTTAAAATTTTAATGCGAGAGTGGGAGCAAAAGGAACAAGAACAGACGACGAAGAGTAAATAAAAACAAGAAAAGCAAAAGACAAAGTGGAAAACAAGGAGAGCGTAAACATTAATTGAAATGATCGAAGATAAGGGATGGGAAATTTTAAAAGGCAACAAAAAGGGCGATTTAGAGGGAGAATATACATACACTGGCCAAATCGGAACATCCATAAGAGATTATGGGATTGTAGATTGTGGAAGAAAATTGTCAAGTTTAAGGTAGGAAACAGACTAGAAGCTGACCACATGCCTTTAGAAATTACAATAAAAGGACAAAGTACAAAGAAAAACGTAAGGGGCAAAAAAGAGGAAAAAATCATACAAGTAAAAATAAAATGGAACGAAGAAGCAATCCAAAAGTATAGACAACAAGCAAACACAGAAGTCTTTAATAATACCATGCTGATATTGACGATATGTATAAAGATCTAGTTAGAAGACAGAAGCAGCTATGGTTAAAGAAAAAGTATATACACAGACAAAGCGTAACAATCGGTGGTATTCCACCGAATGTGAAAAACTGAAAAAAGAAGTTAGAGATAAACTGAAAGAATGGATAAAAGGAGTAGGGACAAAAACAATATCCGGAAGCAAGAATACGGTACAAGAAAAAGTGTGAAGAATGAGAAAAACAGTAAGAAGTAAACAAAATACCTTAAGGAAATTAGAACAGAGTCAGAGGTGTGGAAATTTATAAATAAAGAAAGAAAAAGTAAAGACAAGATAAACAAAAACATAAGTATGGAAAAATTGAAAGATCACTTTATGGAATTACTAGAGGGAAGCCAAAACAGTTGTACGGGGACCAAAAGTGCAGAATCATTAGAGGAAATAAACGAATTTAAAAAAGAAGAAATAGAAAAACAGATTAGAAAAAAAAAGAAAGCTACAAGAGAAGATGGAATTTCAAACGACATGGATATACGACACAGAAAACCTATAAAAAAGGTTATATGAAGTCCTCAATAGAGTTTGGAAGGGAGGGGGATTGCCCAAAGACTGGAAAAAAGAACTATTATTAATTTTCTTTAAATTAATATTAATGTGTTAATTTAAAGAAAATTAATAATTTTTTAACATCTAGAGGTGAATAATGGACTTTACCTACTCGCTGGGACATCCTATAGTAAGAGAGAAAAATTAAGAGTGGAATCCGGAAAAAGAGCCATGAGGTTTGAAGAGAAATTAAGAATTTGGCGTGAATGCAGAATTCTGCAACAGTATTGGGCAGAAATTAAAAAAGCAAATGAAAATGTTAGATGAAAAGAACAAGAAGACTACTACGAGAAGTATAAAAATTATAAAAATTGAAAGTATGAGAGAAAACGAAAGAAAGATGAACTGAAACTGAGAGATGCAGACATAGATAGGCAGGAAAGAGAGCATAAGAGAATCGAGGTATAACCCAAAATATGTCCTGCTTATTAACGATGAACTCCACAAATACTTAAGTAAGATAAAAAGTAAAGATAAGAAACTCATAGCCAGATTTAGATGTGGCTTTTGGAGGGAAGATTGGGAAAGAATGTGCAGATTATGTGGAGAAGAAAGAGGTAGACGTTAGAACATTGTTTGTCAAAGAGTGTGGAGCTAAGAGAGTGCGAGTTTGATAGGGACTCTCTGCGCTCGTGCTGCAAACGAATTGTATTTTCCAAGTAATTCGCTCACAAAAAAATATAAAACAAGTAGCAAATGGGGTAATGAAAGCTTACTTACCTTTTTTGGGCTTCCCTTTCTCTACGTAAGCAATCCGAAAGCATGTATTTACAATGCCACACAAATAATTATATCTAGTGCAAAAAAACAAACTTACCTTGCGCTCCCAACATGGTGGCCTTGACCGTACTCAAAATCTTCAATTGTGTAGCAATCGTTGGAATTCTTTCGCACACCTGTAACAAATTCGTACGGATTCTCTTATCCGTACACTCTCTCGCCAATTGTTTGGCAATTCTCGTGACGTCATTACTAGCATCAGCTATAGCTTTAGCTGTTGCTATAAGTTCACGTTTGCTGCCTTTATCATCGTTGTGAACCAATTCGGAAAGGTGTGCCATTAAAACAGCCATTCGTTTAGCTGCAGCAATCAATTCGTTGTCTTTGGCCGACCATTGGCGCACCTCTCTGTGTAGGTTATGGGCGGCGACCATAATGGGTTGGGTGGAGCTAGGGGCGTGTCTAAACACATCGTCTTCATCGTCGGTTTCAGGCGGGGGTGGGGGAGGACGCATTGGTGCTCCGTCGTGGGGCAATGGTGGTCTGGGCGGGGCCATATCTAAACAAACACCAATCAGGACAGCCGCTCTCTTTGATTTGTTTAATACAACATTCAAGGACATGCTATTACCGTCTTCTAAAATATATTCCGGGATAAAACTGCAATATCCTGCGGATGCATGGAAAACAACAATCAAAGTGTTAGTACGAATAAAAAACATATTAACTGTGGTTGATTGAAAAGAAATCAAGCATTCGACTAGCATCAAGCCAACTACGTGTGCATGCGCATGCGTGAAACCCCATTTTACCTGGTTCACGATCTACGCTAGGGATAAGTTCTTGACAGAGCAAGTCGGAATTATCCCCTGGCGCAACGAAGAAGAAAAAATAAATTAGAAAAGAAAATAGTACCAAAATGTATATACAAATGCAAAAAAATGTGTCACTGCGGATACCTCTGGCCCATTTCGGTAATGGACTGACGCGTCCGTGTTGATGGGGCGTAGGACTGAGAGCCCCCGGATCACGGCCGGGAGTCGGTGTGTTTCTTAGCGGTTCGCCAACTACAAATTTTAGCCTTAAGAAAAGCCGTTATTCTACAGCGATTCAAATTATGTACAACAATAAAAAAGAAAGAAAAAAATCAGTGTGATAATGAAAATTAATTTGAAACCAAGCAAAACCGATACCTTTCTCAATAAATAGACTGTTGGGGGCGGGTTCTGTAATAATGAATGAATAGTTTAGTATGATGTTAAACGCACCTACGGATTACTAAAGATTAAGAAACGAAACGACGTACAAATAAAACGTCCCCGTGCTCAATACTTCCGTTAATGTCACCAGAGAGCGCCATCAATCAACTAACTAGTGTCTTAATAGGTTTTAAAAGAAATCTTAATGATTACATTGTAATTTTTCGGACAACACCAGCGTTAAATCGCTTTCCTGTACTTTGGGATAAGATGCATCATTTCAGTTATCATGTTGTTTTCGGTTTAAATTATGTTTTTTTATTCAATACTGCTTATCACATAACCAGAAATTTCTATAAAAATTGTTGCTTTAAACAATGATGGCCGAAAAAAAATAAAATTTTGTGTGAAATATCATCGTCTATGAAGCGGTGTTGTGAGATTGCTGTAAACAATTACCTGTAAGATTTTGACAACCTGTTGACAACTAATTTCAAAAATGTTATCAAATCAAGAAAAGCGAGAAATCATTCTAGTCTACGGTGAATGTGGCAGTAAATTTACGACTCACAACGCGAGTCCTTGAAGAGCGCTCTCCAGACGTGCGTTACTCTTTGAAAAAAGTCCGCAAAGTCGTCCAATTATTTGAAGACACAAGCTCAATGGTTAAACCTAAAAGGGTTTATTTTCCTGGAAAACACAATCCTGATTAGACAACATTTTTTGAGATTTCAATGTCAGTGGCAGTATAAATTCACAGGTAGCTTTTACAATCTCACAACACCGCTCCATAGACGACGATATTTCGCACTAAAAAAAAATTTTTGGCGAGATTTTTAAAAAAAGATTTGAGGGTATCTGAATGACTTCTGTTAAAACAAAGTTTGTCAATACGTTAATGTAACCTGGCTTCTTCTAATAATATGAATGTTAAAGGTTTCATACCTTTTTTCATAATTATTAATTTTTTATCTCACAAACGATAAACCCCCCAAAAAAAGTAGTTACTCCAAAATGTGAACCTTCAGTGCTAACATGTGTAATTTTAATTTCGCCTAGATTAATTGAAAAATAAAAAAGTTATGAGGGGGGTGCCTTTTTCGGTGGGACACCCTGTATTCTTAAAAATATTGATTTATTATTCTTTCCCTTATTCTCTGTCCTGCATTGAAGAAATGATTGGGTATATTATTAACAACATTATCGTCCTCTATTATATCATCATGTTGAAAGTCGTCTTCAACTATGACATCATTGCGTTCAGTGCAAACATTATGCAAAATGGCACAAGCATTAATTATTTTAGCCGCCCTTTCTGGCGAATAGTGCAATGCTCTTTCCCCAAAACAACATCGAAAACGTGATTTAAGAACACCATTTAACCTTTCGATAACATTACGAATGCTTCTATGTGCAGAATTGTAATGTCTTTCATGTTCATTTAAATTTCTTCCAATTTTTGGAGTCATTAACCATGGCTCTAAGGGGTATCCAGAGTCTCCTATGAGCCATGAACTCTGCAATTCATTATTTTCATATGTAATTTGTAGATGATGTTTTATTTGGCTTGTAGCCCATATAGCAGAATCATGAACCGAGCCGGGGTAACGGGCATTAACTCCAAGGATTTTCAGATCTGCTGCAACTATAATTTGAACGTTTATGCTATGAAATCCTTTGCGGTTCAAATATAAGATTCCGGGATTTTCAGCATCAATTTTTGGTGGATGTATTCTGATGTGGGTGCAATTATTGATTGCACCTATTATGCCAGGAAATCCATTTGGAACATTAATAAATTTTTGTTTCTGATTGTTGGAAATTTTATTATGTGCGCAAAATAGTTGTTTAAAATATTGGTCACAGCGGTAATACAGTTGCTGACTGCGGATTGGCTCATCGGAAAATTTAAATCTTGAGAAACAGATTTTTGATAACTTCCTTGTGCGTAAAAATGAAGAGT
The DNA here is from genome assembly GCA_939628115.1 of Tribolium freemani. NCBI lineage: Eukaryota > Metazoa > Arthropoda > Insecta > Coleoptera > Tenebrionidae > Tribolium > Tribolium freemani. Next base: position 14,690,909 of record OW626788.1, read on the forward strand.
ACACAGAACAATCAAATAATCAGGTAAAGCAATTTGTTGTCGCACTCTAACAGGTAGGTGAGCGCTAATTTCATGTATTAACTAATAAGCTGTTTCTCTTTCTAAGCGATAAATTGATTTAAAAATACAAGCGGGGAGAGATAACGGATCTGATGCATCTCTTAAAGTTCTTCTTTTTAACCTGTACTGTTGTCTGCAATTTTTGAAAACATTTATGTAACAAAAAAGAATTATTTTCAAAGAACCTTTCTTCCTCGTCTTGAAGAGCATGTATTAAAAGTATGAACTGCACATCCATTTTTACAAAATTATAAAAAGTCATAAAATGACTGATAAACAATTAATCAATACCAATTAAGGGTAATCTCAAAGACCCTGAATGTTTTTCAATATCTACTATTGAATATTGCATTGAAAGTTGTCACCGTAATACCAGAAATTGATTCTGTACCAATATCTAAAAAATTTCAAGATCTTGATTCAATAATAGATAACCAATAGTGTACGCTAATAGGAAGACAATTTGTTATTGCTTATTTTCAGATTATTGAAACAATAACCAATTTTCAATGATCACCGTAATAAGCCTGTATGTATGAGATCTTGTTATTGATTACTTAAATTGCGGCACTTTTTGCGTTTTTTCTTTGTCTCCATTTTTTCTTAAATAAATGTGCGCAAATGCCAAAATGGACTTGTTTTTCTGTCACTACTACGTTCATTACTAAAAACATTGTGTTTCAGTTAACTAACTCGACAATAACTAACAAAACGTGACAATAGCTTGAACATTTTTTTTATTTAACGGATAAATAAAAATTATAGATCTGTTAACTGATGATTTATCGTTGGCGAAACCCACCTTACAACTTTGTTCCTATGGGACGTAGCGCAAATTTTAAATAATTTTTTTCTCATACTTCTCGTGGATATTTTAGTCAGTTTTTTTTTCAGTCTATCTCTATTATTTCTATTTTTTTCCATTTTTACTCTGCCGTACTACAGAAAATCGTTCAATTTTGTATCTCGTTTCGTTTCCTAACCTATAGTTCTCCGTGGACGGAACTTACCGAGATTCAATGAGTTGATGTCCGGAAGTGGGGGAAGCTCTGGATTGATTTGCACCGCCTTGCGGACCTCTCCCACAGCATTCAGCAACTATACAAGTAAATTAATCAAATAGTTAATTCACGAGGGGCGTAGCCCCGAGTGAATAATTACCGCTTTATTGGAGTCCCTCCACCTTGAAACAGCAGCCCCATCTGCCGGATTGACAGCCACCGACTTGGCATCTTGCACCATCGAAGGTATAGTCCCTTGTAGAGCATCCGATGCCCGATTAACATCATCAATAAAACTCGGATCTTCCGAATTATCACTCTCTTGTTTCGCCACCAGTAGCACCCTATTAGCCAATCTCGCAATCGCCGATGTATTATCAACCATTTTCTGTGGCTGTCGATTCTTAATCGCTTCCTCACACAAAAACGTATGTTTTCGCATCTGTTCCTCTGACGCCTTAATAAAATCAGCCGAATCTGTCGCTTCATCGCACAAATTCCTCATTTTGGTCACTGTATCAGCATACTGTTGTCTCAAATTCTCAAAGTGCTCATCTGCTGCTTTACTCGTCGGATAATTCATTCGAATACTTCCAGCTGAGACAAGTTGCGGTGTCAAACTTTCAACCTGATTCGAAGCGCTTTGTAAAGCTTCCGCTAATTTTTTATTACCACCGCTTCCACCGGCTGCCACCATTCGAGCAGTTTTAACGGCACGATTTGTAAATTGTTGGAGGTTGGCAGCCTTGTCGGCGAAATTCTGGTCACGGTTTGGTGTCCCTTCAGGTGCCAAAACAGCATCGGTGAATTGTTTTAAAGGAGTGACAATGTCGATGAAATCTTCAACAACACGATTAACAACCGCTTGATTGATGCGTTCTTTCAATTCATGCAGTTTTTGCGAGAGTTTACGTGCGATTTCTTGCGCTTCGGGCGTGTTGCCCTTGCCTTGGGCGCAAAGGTCGGCCAACTTATTGGAAAGGGCGTCCACTTCGTCACATAATTGTAAAATTTCGGCCTTTTGCACGCCGGGAAGGCCATCAGCAACCTGAGAAAATTTACGATTTTACAAAAAGAAAATACAGGCTGATCCAGAAATACTGAGTCTGTTGGCAACAGATTTGAAAGTATTTTTGTTCGTAATTTGCAACACTGCAACCGAATCCGATTTTTTTTTGACAATTATTTGACGTACAACCCTACAATTGTTGAATTGTTGTTAACTGAAAGCGTAGTACTCCATTACTATCCTTTAAAATTTAACTTCAGTGTTGCCAATAGACTCAGTATTTCTGAATCAGTCTGTAGTTATTTACATTATGCGAGCGATAGGTATAATTTTACGGCGTTTAATAAAACTGAACCCAGCAAAATACCTAACGCACAAATAATGTACAAAACTTTTTGACCGAAGACTGTTCTTCGATTAATTCAAATTTGGATTTTTCAACACATGATAGATCTATGCCTTTACTATTTCACCACGAGATGGCGCTGATTAGAATTTAGTAGTAAGGTCACTCATCCGGTTAGCTTTGCTTTCATAGGTAAGGAAATGTGTTCCTAAATGACAAGGAAAACGTCAAATGAAACTCGTTTTTTCCAGTGGCGTAAGTCGCGAGTTAATAATAGGGGTCAGAATACTCCTCGACACTTTCATTTTAAATTTGCATAAATAAAATGTTAAACAAGAAAAATTCAGATTTATTATTAAAATAGAAGCAATCAAATTTATAATTCCTGCAGACATACTTTTTAACAAATATTTTGCACTGCTCGCCTCATTCCGACACTGCGACTATCACATCGAATGTTTTGAGGTCTTACGGTAGTCCTGTTGGATTCTCTGGTGAGAAAATGAATTCTGGCTTTATAATACATCGACACCATTTTTAGTGCGATGTCGTGGCACACGGTAAATTTTGATTTATGATGCGATGTACTCATGAAAGAGCGTAGAAGTAACTTTAATTTTGTTTCTTCTTTTAACAAGCAGGTTTCAAATTTTCTAAAATATTCTTCCGCTTCCTTCAGTATTTCGAAAACTTTCACTGTTGCAAATGTAATTTTGTTTGAAAGCGCTTTCAATTTTATTAATTCAACTAAGCCAGAAATTTGGGGATTATCCTCTTGTGTTTTTATGTCGTCAATGCATGTAGAACAATTAATTTTGTGAATTTTGATAACTTGATGCACAGTCCTGCCAGCCAAATAATACAAACTTTGAATTTCATCATGTCCTGTGTTGCAACAAAAATCTAATGTAAGATCTTCCAAGGAAACTTCACTTTCATCCTCCTCGTGCACTTTAGGATTCTTGTTTAAAAAATTTACCAAATACTCTGCGTCAGATATCTGAAAATTACCTTTTCTGTTTGATCGATTATATTGTGATATTGATATTAATCTAACTGCCGTTTTAAATTCTTTAGCACTAGGTACAGGTTGAATGGTCCGTATTACTGAGAAAGAATTTTCTATTGCATCCTGAGTAAATCGTCCCAAACACAGATAATAAAAATTTTCTTTTTTTAAAAAGTAATCTGCTAATTCAATAGCATTTTGTGTCGCCAAAATAATACCCGTCTGTACAGGTTTCCAAACACATCTCATTCCTATTTTAATATTGCATACCAAATTTTGAATATCTTCTAAAAAAGCTATATCTTTTGCATACTGAGGCCGGTCTTTTAGAGCAATAGACCTTGTTCGACTTGTAAGTAGTTTGAACCATCTGAATATTTGCTCAAAAAACCAAGCAGTTGTTAACATATTAGTGTCTAATTTGCCTCGTTCTACATAATATCGTAAGCCAGCTGCTGTATCATGATTGAACAGAGCTATAGCTAAACTTACACGCAGTTTTTCAAAATGAGAAGGTGTTAAGCAATTTTGTTTTAAATAAGGAACCACTTTTAATTCGTTTGTGTTATCAATTTTCAATGTGTTTTATTGACACGGTGTTATTTGGAAGGTTGTATTTTGTCACAAAATTTTTTTCAATTTGCTGTTGAGGCAACCGGCAACACAACAGACATACACCATTATTGCAACTCCGTTTCACGAGACCACGAGATTGTGTCGACGCCAATGGTAGTTTTGACTTTGACAAACTCGTTTTTCTGAAATTGTCAGTTCGGATTTCCTTACCTATGAAAACAAAGCTAACCGGATGAGTGACCTTATTTAGTAGGGAAAAAACTTGTTTTATTTTTGAATATCAAATAGATAAACGACAGCGTTATATTCTCTTAGCACTAATAAAGTATCTAATGTTTTCGGGATCTCTGAGTCTCAAATTTTCTTGCCCAAATGCCTTTAAAAATCCAAATACCGTAGCTGTCAAAAATGTGTAAAAATTTCAATTACAGTTGTTGAGGCCAAAAAAAAAATTGACAGAATTTTTGTCTCAATATCTTGAAGTGTTGCCAACTTAGTTGCAGACACATAGGCTACTCTGTCATTTAATTTATTATGTTAGTGTAAATATTTACTGATGTATGTACAAGAAAAGCATGTTTTCAATTTGTCAATATAATGTCTCGCGTTGTTGCTCACTTAAAACTATAAATTGGCACATAATCTAAAAATAGACACTAACAGAATGATTAACTGACTAACAAGTGATATATTTACACAGCTAAAAACAGCTTCTTCATACACAGTTTATTTACGAGGGCAAGGTGAAAAATTCTCGGCCTTACAATGAAAGACTTCGTTTTTGAATTCAAATATGCTTTTGAATTCAAATATGCTTTTTTGTTGTTTAATCTCTATTTAGTTCAACGCACATAGTGCAATGTGTTTCTAGTTTTTTAATCCCATCCCTGAAGTGACTTTCTGGTAGGTCTGCAAAATACCTGTTTACAGCTGCAATCACCTCCTCTTTCGAGTGATAATTTTTCCTAACCACATTTTTTTTCAAATTTGTGGTTGGTGGAAGTCTTGGGAAGTCAAATAAGGCGAATATGAAGAATTTTCTAATAATTCATGTTTTAAAACCCTCTATTTTCCCATTGCCAGAGCGCTTTTGTTGGAAGGTGCATTGGACAAATGCGGCACCCTTTAGCACACAATTTTTTCGTATCTAATTCTTGATGCAAAATAAACTACACCCTTTTCTCAGATTTAGCTATCTCATACACTTTCATTTGCCAATCGTCCAATACCACATTATGCATCTTTTTGAGGTTTTCATCCGTGGTTACTGGTTTTGGTCGTTATTCACAAAACTCATCATTGAGAGATGTGCGACCACGTTCAAATTCAGCTGGCCATTTTATAATAGGATATGAAGAGGTTGACCTTTATAAACTTTCACCAACTTTGGATAATTTTTTGTTGGCAATCAGCCATCCAAAACAAAGAATTTGATGACAATGAATAAAATGGAGAATCTTGATTCTCCATTTTATTCATTGTTTAAAACAGACATGCACCTTTACTTTAAAAAATGCTCAGAAAAAAAAACATTTGTCAAATTAAGACGAAACTTGAGGGATGCTATTATGACACATGATGACTTGCTCCCGCATTAAAATTTTATCGATAACAAAGTTAATTCTATGGTAGGCCGAGAATTTCTCACCTTGCCCTCGTATCTTAAAAATACAAATTAAATTAAATGGAAAACCGTGCTAGAAAATTAAATTAAAAATTAAATAAGAATTTCACTTGTTCTTAAAAGTAAGTAGAAGTATTTATTTTTTAGTGAAATCCAAGTATACACCGTTCACGATTGTTTCAAATTCGGGATATCTATGAAAATCTGACATTTTATTTGGCACTACTGTGAGTTGTCACAAATTTATTTTAGGTTGTAGTTGATGACAACCAAGCATTGTTGTCAGTTTGCTTCATTTTTTAAATAAATAATAGAATGCTTTATTTATTGTATTTCACTCATTATTATTAGATAAAAAGTCCGCTCTGTCTTTCTTAGCATCCTTTGATACACGTTTTCTTATCAACAGAAATTATGTTCGGCATTTTAAATTAACAAAAAGTAGAACCAACAAGGCGAATCTTTGAAAGGACAAAGTCATAAAGACAGCACCTGACAGGACCTGAAGCCAACCTGACAAAACCATATCTAGGCCTGCTGCATGTTTAAAACAATCGTGAACAGATAATATGTCCGAAATTAAGAGGTTTAGAAAAAAACGGGTGTCAAATTCTGAAGATCCTGTTTGAAAAAAATATTAAATAATTAAAATCGCAGCACGCTATCGTCTTTTGTTCAAAAGTAACCATATTAGCGAAATTACAAAAATTCATCTTTCTTATTATCAAAGTATCACAGATTGAAACAACATTGAAACAAACAATATAGATGCTTTTTTATGTAGGATTTAATAATATACAACCCATTTTTCTCAACGATTTGTTTAGCTGTAATAAGTAACAAAATAACAGGTGTAGTTTTTTAAATGAAAAGTTCCAATAAGTGGTTGTAGCATTTTCTAATTTTTTCAGTTAGCTTAGGCCTAAGTGCACCGGTTCGACATAAGTAGAACCCATAAGGGTAACGCTTAACAAAGCTATGGTTACAGATATAATTGGAGTTTAAATAAATCGACCTGCACCGTGACATGTTATCTGTTAGTTAATTTAATCCGCCAAATGCCTGGCAATTACCTAGTTGTCAATAGTTTACAAATACGTGAAAATGTTGCGGATTTTTTTAATTTCTGCTATCAGGAGTAAAATAATTCAATAAAATTAAAATTAGTGAATACTTGCTTAAGTTTCTAACTTTGAGTTTCTACGACCCTTCAATAAATTACAACAGTTAATAACAATAGTACCGACAATTTCTTGGTTAGTTATGATGAAGTTACTCCCTTGGACAATTTATGGTGGTAGGATGGTTCCAATTACAGGGACAAGAAAATAAAAGAAAACAAAACTGCTTTCGTCGACTAGTTTCGTTCTATTTCAGAACATCATCAGGACTACAATAGAACAGACAGTTACAAAATTATTCCTTAAATGGTTCGGACTTACCTAAAGCATTAATTAAATTTGAAATATTTTATTTTGGACATGTCACTGTGATGTGACTTTCTTGGTTAGACAACACATAATACTACTTTTCATGCTGACATTCGAATTATGCCTTAGCAACGAAAGTGTGTACTTTCTTAGCTACGAGGATCCATGTAAACAGATTTTAGCATGGTGGTCGTAGAAAAAATATTTTTTAATGTGTTGCAATTTTTTTGAAGGGGTGAACAAACTAGAGAATACTATTATTCAATTTTTCAAAATTTGACATTGAGTTTGTATCGGAATATGTATTACTGATTGCATCTTACAAAATGGAAATTGGTAAATAAGTCTTTGCACATTGCCTCGTTCTTCGGTTTCAAAAGCTTTAACAGGTTCCACTTTTTAAAAGTTTTAAATCTTTTTTGTGTTCCGGTCATTATCGATTTCTATTTCTATTCCTGCTCAAATTTTACAAATGTGGTTCTAATTGTAGGTTGCAATAAGTTTGATTGGTACAAATTCCTTTAAATAAAAATTCACTTCCACAGATAGTGTTTATAAAAACTGAAAATAAAATTCAAAACTTGTGTAGTGTCCCGTCTGCTAAATGAAATAGCTGTGAACATAATTGCACATAAAATTAATGAAATACAGGTGATTCACATAACTTTACGACCCTGACAAATTTTAAATGCAACCAGTAATTGTAATTGTAATTGCAAGTGTAATTGTCATTGATGTTAGGGGTGTCCGGATTTCATGCTAATTGAACATATACTCCGATCACTTTTGTAATATTAAACAAAATCGCATCAACTTGAAAATTTCGCGTCATTTACCGCGAATTTAGGCTTTCAAAAATAGGTTACGTTATATGTCAGTGTCAAATTCTTGCATTCTTTAAGTGGATATCCTGCAAAATACGTAAAGTTAGTTAAGTTTTCTGCTAGTAACATTTTTTAGTCATTCTAAAGAAATCTGAGTACATTACTTGCACTTTTAGCCGCTAAAAAGGGACATTCAGACGTTCAAAAAACTGCTTCACTCAAGCTTATTAACAGTCAAAACGTGACGAAAACTATCAAATATAACAAGATTTTAATAACAAACATGTAACAAACCTAAATAAATTAGTGGACAACTAAATAAACTTGTGTGTTGAAAATATGAACGGACAAAAAAGGAGACCTGTAAAACCTACCTTACAAGTTACTTAAGATAAATAATTAGTTATTGTGCGTCCGAAATTGGCAGAAACCCTTGCGAGAAGTAAGTAGAGAAGACTTTACAAGACTTTTCGGCGTGTTTTATGTTGTTTTGTGAGCTGCAGATTGATTTAAAGTCTCTCGCCATAATATTGAAAATAACCTTTGTCAATGGTTCCAGAGTGTCTTGGCGGGCCCCCATGCCAATTCGATAGGGTTACACAAACAGCAGTAGGGGGCTACTTCGTTGCTGCTCGCTTAATTCTTTTAAATTTGTTATCTTTGACAAGGCCAAAGACAAACTTCAAATTTTCATGACAGTAGTGTGAGCATTGCCAACTGTCAAATTTAGTAACAAAACTTGGTCCGAATATAACAGAATAAAAATCTCTAATCTCCCAATATTACAAAAGTGATCGGACTTTAACTAAGGATATCAAGTTATAAATGAATAATGTATAATGGGTCGCATTTAAAACTTTAAATGGCAGGGTCGTAAAGTTATGTGAATCAGCTTGTACATAATTAATTAATAATAATAATGGCATACCCTGTATGTCAAATTGCGAATAAATTTGACGTTTGTTTATAAACGTAAAACATGAATAGACATTTTATGTTCAATAAAACTGTTTTGATAAATTAGGTACGAGAGATACTTTCGTAAACAAAACAAAAATGGCAGAAAAATGTCTTGTAATTCATTATTCACATAAATATGTGTGTTTTATAACTGTTATGTCAATTAACCCAAAAATAGAACAAAAATTCTGTTTGTACTGATTAAGTTTTGGCAATCAAATTTACATAACTCGGCCATTAAGCAAATTTTATCGTTCGGAAACTCCCTCTCAAAACACAAAACTGTGACTCACAACGCGCCAAAACTAAATTTATCCAATTTCGTAACACTCTCAAGGTTTTTTCATTTAATAATAATCGCTCATTTGCCACGTTCCCAACTCACCTTTCTCCCTTCTTCCACAATCAGCGCTATCGCCCTTCGCCCCAACCCCTTATCGTCCTGTCCCGGATTCGATAACCATTTCCTCGCTTGCTCCAACCTGCCTTGCACTGTATGCGCCGTCTGTTGCAACCCGGCCTTATCAACAGCCACCACCGCATTCAACACAGCTTGTTGCAAATTCCCCAACTTATCCTTAATCCCACGAGCCAATGACTCCGCTTGCGGAGTCGCCCCTTTCCCGTCCTGTCTCAACTCGCAAAGCGCATCCGTCATTGTATTCAACTCCGAACACAATTTATTGATATTGCGGGCGTCTTGCGGAAGACACCTTTCAGCCACTTTTTGCGCCGCTTCGATTATCTGACGGAGACTCTTTTCGCCAATACCCCCACGAACAGCATTCGGGTCCAAAAGCCAGTCATTGGCCGTGTTTATCTTATTTTGAATCGCATTTTGTAATTTCTTCAAAACCGTTAAGTTATCCAAATCGGATTGTTCCTCGTCGTAGCTTGTAAGTTGCAAAACTCGGATTATCTCGTTAATTTCATCGGTCATTCGTTGGGCCAAATAGTTACGATTTTCAATTGCTTCTTCCACCCGTTTGCCCCCTTGTGACACGATTTGAATGTAAATTTTCATGGAACAAATTAATATGGGGGCTAGTGTTTTGACTTGGTCCAAGCAACGCACGAGAATTTCGGAGTGGACTTGATGGGTCAATTCCTTCTCTCTAGCGCTCACCTCCCGACTGACTTTGCTTAAACAGGGGCTCAAGTCGCGCAAAAATTGCACCAACTCGTCCAAAGTCTCGATCACCTCAGCCACGGCCAGGTAGTCAAGAACACGGTGACATTCCCGTATGATTTTCCTCACTTCGGACTCATCAAAGCACAGAAGGAGGGCTGAGGTGGCTTGCAAAATGCCCCCACTGCCTTCAATCAACCGTTTTCGAGCTGGTGAAGAATAGGGGTCGGACTTGAGCATACTGCTCGCTTCTTCGAGCAGTTTGGAGGACCGCTCAACGCGGACCAACGCCGCGGGCATGTCTTGGCGCAAAATGGGGTCATCAGAGCTGTTAATCGTTTCACGTCCGACTTTGACCAAATTCGAGACCGCATTTGAGACACTCCGGACGGGTTGCTCCAAATCGGGCATGGGGATGCCATCTTCGGCTTCTTCGTGCAAAATCACAAGTTTCGAAACCTGGAATTGTGAAAAAATTCATTAGAATGCCGAACAGGTGGGCGTAACCCCAACAATGGGCGACATAACCTTATTTGGTCCGATCGAATTTTAACATAAACAACTGGCACCAAATCCGACACTTAATCAATTTAGCGACACTTTCACCACGAAAACCAACCGGAAATGAACATTTCCACGTGAAATAATGATTTTTCCTGGACAATAATTGACATTTCTTGCCAGGCAACACCCACTGCGATTCCAGCAAAATGCATCACACCGGAAGCACAGAGTATATAGCCAATTTACTCTGTGCCGGAAGTTTGAGTGGAATTATCGTTTGTCGCCCATTGACTTGGGGTTGAAACAATTTAATTTGTAATTTATTTTTACCTGTTGTGCAACGGGCTCCAAAATAGATTCGATCGTTTTCGTGTGGAAAACCGGCATTTTGCACTGTTTTGCCTTAAACTAATTAATAACAAACACTGTCACGTAACTAAACAAGCGAAACCTTCTAAGGAACGACCGTAAACCAAACGATAAACACAAGAAATTAATAGCGAATTTATAAATACACTTTTGACTCACCTTGACGCGCCATCTGGCGGCGACACAAACTGGCGCCAATTTTGAATTAGAGCAAATTTTTTCTCGAAATTCGGCCAAACTGTGGGTGTAACCCAGATTTTACAAACGTAAATAAAACACGACTTACCTCCAAGCGTAACCTTGACAATGAAAAACAACCAAACGAAATGGAGATTTTTGCCAATTATACTTGGAACACCCCCTGTACTTAATTGAAAACTGTCTGGTTGGTCCTAATTTGACAACCTTGACTATTAAACTTAACAATTAGACAAATATTTTTCTTATCAAATGTCAATTTTTTGTTATAATCGGCTGCCTTAGATACATCAGTCCACCAAATTTCGGTGTGATCATCCGATCGTTAATAGTCGAATTTATCCAAATTCGACTATTAACGATAAAGTAACCAATCAAATGTCATGCTTTTGTGTCATGCCTAATAAGTAATAACTCAGTGTTGCCCATACATTTTTACTAGAAATCATAAAATTTCGATTAATTAGCTAACACTATTCTCAAATTCTCATATTTTTAATTAATTAGTGTTTTCGCCGACCCCATCAGAAACTACAGGTGTCCGTTTTTCGATCTCCACCATGGGGATCTCAGTTATTATAAGAGATACGAGATCGGTTAAATTAGGGCAAAGTTGCGCATTTTTATGCTGAACAATTATCTGAAAGAAAATTTGATGTGTCATTTTTAGTTTTTGAATTATTGAGAAAAATCAAAAATTTTTAATTTTCGTTTTAATTTTTTTAAGCGAAAACCAAGAGAACTAGACCTTTTTAAGTAAAACATTCTTTTACAAGAAATCTAAATCTGTCATCGCCTTTTCCAAGGCGTTCTTGATATCATAATTACAACATATGTATTATATTGTCCACTGAAGACTAAGAAGTCTGTTGGAAATAAATTCTATTATTATTATTATAACATATCATAATCACAACTTTGGTTTTTCTTATGGACGCCATATTTAATACTTGTATTTTTGAAGTCTTTTTGTTCCTGATTACAACGAATCCTACATGCTGATAAAATTAAGAAAAAAGCGTTTTTGTAAAGAGAGGTTTGGAAAAAACACATACCTATGGAAAAAAAACACCAAAAAGTTTGTTTAACAAACTAACTTTTGACAGTTCTATTAAATATGCGAGCAGAATTTTTATAACTTTGTCTTGTTTTGTTTTACAAAAGATAAACTTCAAGCTTATCAAGTCGTTTAGTTTTTAAATAAGTAAGCTTGGCGGAAATGTGGACCTTCCAGATCCAAATTCAATTAAACTTTCAGAATCTAGTTTGTTTAAAAACAAAATTGTTGCCGTTTTTTCCCAAAGCACTCTTCGCAAAAATGCTTTTTTCCATTTTGATCAGTATGTAAGATTCGATCATATCATGTGATACATCGTTGTAATCAGAAATAAAAACACTTCAAAAAACAAAAATCGAATATGACAAATTTAAAAAAGTCATCAAATTATCTAAGCCTGTAGTTTTCATCAATGTCCTAAGATAATATTATTAAACCTTTCCAGCCTATCCAGTGCATTTTACTGTGCCATAGAGCAAAAATTGTTTGAATATGGCAGTTGTCAAATTGACAAACAAAATCTGTTTCAATCTAAAGAAAATTCAATTTTCCGATTTTATTGCATCCAACTGTACGTATCTACTTTTGCATCTTCAAATGAGAGAGCAAAATATCATTTTCGCTTGTGCAATTACACACTTTGCTCGCCGGAGGAAAAGCATACTTGATAAATAAATAGATATTCCTCTCTTATTTTCTCCCCTCATGGAATATTTGGAAGGTGAAAAATGATATTTTCAAAAACATCACAGCTCTTGAACGGCGATGTTGAACTCTATGCGACATGTGAATAATTCCTTTTGCATTCGACAACCAAAGATTTGAGGAGTCTTCTAGAACTTTCAAAATTGTCAACTGTGATTGCAAGGCTAGGATGTCTTTTTAAAAATGATGATTCTAAGACCTCAGGGTTTGGGCGGTGTTGATTATTAAAATACATATATAGGTTTCCAATTTTTATTATTGAATATTTACACAAAAAATAACCAAATTATAAATAGTATTTATTAAGTGGGTAAGTACAAAAAATAAGGAAGTTAATTATTTTAGCATCAAACGAATTCTATCACTTTCCCAGCATTGGATCTTGATAAAAAAAGTGAAGATAAGGGCAGATACATACATACATACTTTATTTACTGGTTTGTTTTTATCATAGCTTCCAATGCCCGGATAGTGATACAATTTGTCTGACGTTAAAATAATTAGACTTCCTTAATTTTTGTTAAAGAGTAATTGTAAGAAGATTTCAACAAATACAAAGATTAATTATTTACTGTAGGATGATTCACTGTTATGTTTTGTTTGCATTTACATAACATAATTCTCAACTCGACAACAAATACCTACTGAATTTTTTGTTTAGTTAGATGCATACTAATCTTGTGTCTCTTAACATTCTCCCTCTTCTTCGACTTGTACTCACACAAATCACACTGAATCATCGTCGCCTCCCCATTTTTATGAACCGACCTGATATGTCTCGTCAAATTATACTTAAGTTTACCCTTATAGTCACACTGATCGCACTGAAACCACTTGATGTCCTCAGGCTCAGTGTGTTCAATAACTATATGCCGTTTTAAAAAAAATGGAAGATGCGTTGTAAAAAAACAATGCGGACACTCGTGCAACTTCTTTGAAGAGTGTCTTTTCGCAGTATGTCTTTTCAAATCTTCCTCAACGGTTGTTTTAAACGGACACTCATTGCAAGCCAACTTCTTGACACTACTATCAGAGTGTTGCATGTTTTTGTGATCACGGAGATACTCTTTACATTTTCCCTTGTAGCTGCATTGATCACACTCAAACCAGTGGACTTCTTCAGGTGCGGTGTGACGTCGGATGATGTGTTTTTTCAAAGACTGTTGTTGGGAGGTTTTGTAGGGACAAAAATCGCAAGAGAATTTGTTTACACGTTTTACACTTTCGTGTCTTAACTTAAAGTTTGTGTGGCGTCTTATGTAGTGGCGCTTCAAGTCGCCCCCATGTTTCGTTTTGAACGGACATTCCTTACACACATAAATAACACTTGGTGGTGAATGATTGTAGCTTTTGTGTCTTCTTAAATTATCTTTGAGATTTGTTGTATAATTGCACAAATCACACTTGATTTGAACCCCTTCAGTGTTGGTGTGTTGCCGTTTGATGTGTCTCGCTAAGGATGTTTTAAGTTTGGCTTTATAATCACATTGTTTGCATTGAAACCATTTAATTTCTTCAAGCGGAGTGTGTCTGCTAACAATGTGCAATTGTATGGTGATTTTTTGAGCGGCTTTAAACGGACAGTAAGTGCAATAAAATCGACAAATAGGTTTAGATGCCGTAAATTCACTAATATCTAAATTTTTTCTAATATTATGCTTCAACCACAACAATACTGAAAATGTTTTAAAATCACATTTGCAACATTTGTATTTTAGAATTTTTCTACGGGTCCCGTTTCTCGTCAAATTGTGATGGAAATTTCGGGTGTGATGATGCAATATGAGCCTGAAGTCCGTCTTGAAATTGCAAAGTTCACACCTGAAAGTTTCTGGCGTTTGGGTACAGCTGTAGTTTGGACCACCAAGCATTTTTCCTGAAATTGTAGAAATGATTTTTTGCCATTGTTATGTTTTTACTAACTTTAATAGTGTAAATTCCAGGTTTTTTTAACACCATTTGAGATGTTTTTATTATAAATAATTATTGTTTGACGTGAGTAGTTCCTGAGTAGTTTAAAAAAAGCCTGTGTTGCGTAAGTGTAGATGGACTAAGTACTTTTTCTACGAATTCCGGAAAGACAGAATTATTCATTAATGAAAACCTTTTCCTTAGGCGGACTATTCCAAATACCAATTTTTATCCATTTTAGGCTGTGTTTAAAGTTACAAGTTACAAGTCGCAAAAACGTGATTAGCTAAGGCCCAATTTCATAATAAAGTCCTTTTAGTTAAAAGATATTGAAAAATTAAAGTTCCGTTAAAGCGACTTTACAATTATTTCCATTTCATAAAAGAAAAATGTATCAACTTTAGTTAAAGTGGCTTCAAGTAAAGTTGGTATAATGTTTTCACTTGGATAACGACCAGCTGTAAAGCTGGTACTCCGCGCCTAGTTTTTTTTTAGTGTACCGGCTGGCAGTACCAATGAAGGTATACTATCAATTCATTTTTAAAATTTGACACTTGGCACAAGTGCAGATGATACTTGCGGGATAAGTTATTTGGGGCTGGTTCTGTCTCTGCGAAGCCAACATGTCGGCTCTAATTCAGATTCCATCTATCCTTGTTCTTTGGTTGCCAATACATTTTTTTGCCTCAATCATTAAAAGTCACGGTACTTTTGCAGATTCATTTCGTACCTACAATAAAATCTCGTTTTCGATCTGTTAACGAATCACCTAAGCGTCAAAGACGAAAATCTTGACAAGAAAAAGATGAATACAACGACAATCAAATGAATAATGCATGGCTTTTCTAGAGGACTTTGCATTAAATAATAATTGTACTTATACTTCATTTATTAGAGGTAAAAAGATATTGGTTTAGTAACAAAAACTAACAAATGATTCAAAACATTTTTATTAAAATAAACACAAATTTACACATGATTTTTTGTAAAATGCCGCCTAAACTTATGCCTCTTAATGTTATCCTTCCTCTTGGACTTATAGTCACACAAATCGCAACTAAACATCTTGGCATTTTCATGCGCCCTCCTTGCATGCCTCGCCAAATCATCCTTAAATTTCCCTTTGTAATCACAACGATCGCATTTGAACCATTTAATATTTTCGGCATCAGTATGTTCTCTTATGATATGTCGCGTCAGATAAATCCTAAACCTCGTCGTAAAAAAACAGTGAGGACATTCATGCAACAATTTTCCTGAAGGGTGTCTCCTTGCGATATGTTTCTTTAACGCTACTGCAGTTGTTGTTTTAAAGGGACAGTGTTTGCAAGATAGCCTCTGTACACTAGTATCAGAATGCTGCATTTTTTTGTGAAGAACAAGATAGTCTTTGCGTTTTCCTTTATAGTCGCATTCATCACATTCAAACCATTCGATTTCTTCACTTCTTTTTTTCACAGCGTCTCCTATATGTTTTATTTTAACGTGCTTTGTCATGTCTTTTTTTACCTTAGCGCGATAAGTGCAGTATTCACAATTTAACCATAGAGCGGCTTCTGGGCCCGTATGTCTTCTCAATATGTGACTTTTTAAGTGGCTTCGAAGTTTTGTTTGAAAAGTACATTCTTTGCACCCATACCAGCAAATATCATTCGAATGTTTATACATTTTGTGCTTTTTCAAATACATTTCTTGTTGCGATTTGAAATTGCACAAATCACAACAGAACCATTCGGATTCATCAGTGACTGTGTGCTTTATTTTAATGTGTCTTTTTAATGACGACTTTAATTTAGTTTTGAAATCACATTGTTCACAATGAAACCAATTGATTTCTTCAATTGGAGTGTGTCTGTTAACAATGTGGAATTGTAATGACACCTTTTGAGAAGTCTTAAACGTACAGTAAGTGCATTCAAACCGATACACATTGGTAAATTCATTAATACTCAAGTTCTTTCTAACGTTATGTTTGAACCAGAGTAGTATTGAATATGTTGCATAATTGCACTTGCGGCATTTATACTTTGCAATTTTTTTACTAATCGCTTCATTTTCAACTAAATGTAAGTTTTGGATATGATGTCGTAAAATAAGCTTGAAGGCGGTTGTAAAATTGCAAAATCTACATGTGTAAGCTTCAAGCGTTTGGCCACAAGTGAAACTAGGCATTGCAAAATAAAGCTGTAACTCCGAATTATTTTGTCCTGAAATTACAGAAATAACTATCTTATTGAATAGTACATTTTTACCAACTATTTACTCCATAAAAGTCGTTTTCAACACATGTTTGTACATTTTAATTTGTATTGATTGTTTGACAGATTCACATGTTTACTATCCTACGTAAAGTGCGTTACGTTTGGTCGAAATCTACACGCCGCGAATTCCAGAACATCAGAATAAAAATTAACTTTCGCAGCTATTTTAATGAGTGGTACAATCAAAAATAGTTATTTACCTAACGTATTTGGAAATTTTCCCACATGAGCACTGTGTTTACGACACGAGCGCAGCGAAGGTTGCATGAAGCGCGAATGTGGGAAATTGTTTTCCAAACAAGTGAGTCATTCATTAGTAGGTTATTTACTTATTTCTGACATGTCCTAAGATGCAACCAAAAATAATAATTGCACTTACCACTTGGATACTTCGTTTAATTTTTAAAAACATTAATTGAATCAACATTGGTTTTTTATTTTTTAAATAATAATAGTCCATAATGAAATTTTGGTAAAACTGTCAAGACAAACTTGACAATACCCAGAACAATGTAATCGTGAATTAATTTTGAAATTTTTTAACGATTACCGATCTGGTCAGCTGGAATCAGTATTATTGGTTGCATATAAAAAAACTTCAGAAATAACCCACTATTGACTCACCCTGTATATGCGAGTGGGACACTTCTCACGAGCTTTATAACGGCATTTCGATCACGTGTGATATACGACATTTTATCTTATCTTATTTTATCTTATAGCATTGTACATTATACCATTGTTTTCGGTGAAAGAAATCAAATTTCTCTCACAAGAGAGATAAAGCTGTCAGATTTAGCTTTATCTCTTTGTGAGAGAAATTTGATTTCTCTTCTCTCACCAAAAACAATGGTATAAAACTGCACCTGTAAGATAAAAAATTAAATGTGAATTTTTTGTATCTAGTGTTTTGTGACTTTTGTAAATTTGGGTGCGTACATTAGGCGCAAGCCTCGTAAAGTTGTGTGAAACAACCTGTACGTGGCAGCAAATGACTTGTAGCCATTTACAGTCGAAATAGAAGAATTCTCGCCCTTAATAGCAAGCTCTGATTTCTGTGGGTCTATTGGAGTTGAAACACTGTCCTTTTACCATTATCCAGCGATCGTAGGTCGGAAGTGAATGACAATTGAGTATAAAATTTTGACAAATAAATTTGATAGTCAAGGTTGTCAAATTAAATTTTCAAATTGGTTACCAACCTGACTACCTAAACACAATCATTAATAGTCGCCCGATATTATTACAACCAGAGTCGTTTTCATATCTGATGGCGAGAACAAAACACTGTTGAATGTCACAAAATCATCTTGTCATTGTCAATTTTCTCATGAGCGTTACAAGTGCGAATAATTTTAAGGGAACAGGGAACATCAATAATTTAGCAAAAATGATTTAGCAAGTGATTCCTGATAGAACTCCAATTTGCGCAGAATTATTTGACACATCCTACATTTGACGGTAAATTGTTTTCCAAAACTTCAAAATATCCTTTGGATATCTTGTTTTGTTGTATCCTTCCTGTCAAGATTTTGTTAGTTGCGTTTTCCTTCATTGGTTTAGTTGGTTCATGTTTCGTTGTTCTTGCGTTTAACAATTATCATTGTTGACAGGTAATTAATAACTTGACACTCTTAGCAGTTGACGAGAGAAGTTGACGCACTACACATAGCAACGCGCGGAATTAAGAAGTCACTGTTTCAATGCATTTTTTACGAAATGCCCAGGCGGGATATTCATACATTTCATGTGATACTAATAATTAATTAATTTAACATTCAAAATAACTGTTTTCATCATTATTTTCACCAAGGTTTATAATTAGTTCTGGAACCATTTCGTCTCGATGCCGTTCATTACGTAAAGAATTATCTTCATTTGTCGTTCCACGCTTACACATGTTCCCAAATTTTGGATTCAATACGAATTTTCTATTGTCTGGTTTTAGCCCTTTTTAATCCAATTCTTCGTAAAAGTCTTCTAAGAAACGAAGTACTGCCTTCCCAACCAAGATCTTTCTTCAGTTTCTTATTTAAATGTTCGGTAGCTACTCGACATTTTGCCGTCAAGTGAAAATTATAAATAATGTTTCTGAAATTGCTCAATTCAAAACTCTCCAAATTAGTAACTGTCCATTTTCTATGTCGTTTTGTTGGTGAACATTTCACAGGAATTCCATCGTGAATTTCGGCAGAGTCCGTCTTTTGCTTCAAGATCCTTTCAGTCGTTCGTATCATTCAGAAATATGTTTTTTCTCATCCATTTCCCCCGAAAAAATTCTTTGCATATAGTTCCACGTATGACACACTATTTCCTGAACTTGGGCATGCATGATCTTATTACCAATATGTGACATTTTCTAATAATTAACGAACGTCTTTGGGAAAATTGACACTGACAAGTTTATTTTATGACATTCAACAGTGTTTTGTTTTCGCCATCAGATATGAAAACGACTCGAACAAGCGTCTATAAAAATGATTTACATCGTAGTGTGTCTTGCCTAGGCCAACGTAGGTCTAATTTAGATATACGCTGGCCTAGCCAAGACACACTACGATGTAAATCATTTTTAGACGCTTGTTATTATAATGTTATAAGATTATAAGTTATTACTTACAGTTTTATTGGAAAAAATATTCAGATGTCGCTATGGCGCTACACATGGCGCCAAATTCAAACCACCTGTCCTCGCCTCAACATCCCACATTCCGTTATCACTTCTTAAAATGCAGATCGCAATTATCACTTCCTTTCCTAATCAACTTCCCCAGGAACTGATAAGGGTCAAGTTCGAATTGAAAAATTTCAGTCGTTGTTAAAAGATGCAATTGTTCGGTAGTTTCTTCGTCCTCCTCGCTTTTTTCGAGGTAACCTCAACCGTAAAATCCCCCAATCGTGATTGTCCCCCCATCAAAGTCCCCAACGGACGCGTCCGCTATCGACAACGTGGTAAAATCGCGCGTGTTTTATGCAACACTGGGTATACACTAGCCGGTGATCGATACAGTGTGTGCGTCCAAGGCGTTTGGGATAACACATATCCAAAATGCGTCAGTAAGTCATTGATCAAAATCAAAATTTGTGTTATTAAAAATGCACTAGGGGGCACTTGTCGTGCGGCCAAACCTCCAGCCAACGGCTTCATCTACCCGTCACACGGGGGCGCAGTTTTAAATTTCTTCTGCAAGAGTCACTTCCAACTACGAGGGTCGAGTATTGCATACTGTGACGGTTTCAAATGGGACAACCCTTTACCGGCCTGTTTGCGTAAGTACAGCCTTCGGGGGCCGCCCCTCAATCAAGCACCCAATCAAATTACAGCAACCAATTCAAGCCCCGCCCTTTCGTGCGATTTCGAATCGGCCGACTTGTGTGGGTGGAACCATGACTTGAATCACGATTTTGATTGGATAAGGCTTAACTACGCCACGCCCAGTGGTTCGATTGGCACTGGGCCGTCCCACGACCATACGAAAGGTGTCGGTAAAGACGGTTTCTACATGTATATCGAATCATCAGCGCGGAATATCAACGATACGGCTCGACTTATTTCGCCAGTTTACGACAAAACCGATGAAAATGTTTGTTTCGAATTCTACTACCACATGTACGGAGCTACGACCGGTAGTCTCCGCATCTACTTGAAAAAAGTGAACGAAACGTGGCGACTTGATCCCAAAAAATCACTCTGGGAGAAAACCGGCAATCAGGGAAATCGTTGGTTTCGCGGTTTTGTCACAATCGGTGCAATTAGTGACGATTATCAAGTAGGTCTCGTCGAAAAAATGACACAATTTGATTATAATCTGTTTCAGATCGTGATAGAAGGCGTACGAGGGTCCAGTTATGTCAGCGATATAGCAATCGATGATGTCCGAGTGATTGTCAATTGTTCACCCGATGATGCAATCGAAACCGAAACAACAACGTTAGTACCCCGCCCATTTAACCCGCCCACTTGACTGCGATTGGTTTCAGGGCGGAGCCAAGCACTTGGACGCCAATCAGCGTCGAGTCTTGCGAAAACCGATGTGAAACGAACGACACCCACCTGTTACACGATTGGTTGATTACGTGTGACTGCGACGAGGCGTGTTTTGAACGTAACCGATGTTGTCCCGACTACTTTGATTTCTGTTTGAGCGAAACAACATCCACAACTATTGAGACTAGTGAAACTAGTGTTACTATCACTGTCACTACTAGTATTTCGACGCCGACTACGACTAAACTAGTGACTGAAACATTCCCTCCAATCAAAGAAGGAGAAATAATTACCGATTACGAGGACAGTGATAAAAGCTACGACCATCAGAAAATAGTGATCGGTGATAAAATCGTAACGAGTGACACGAAATCGATCATTTTCGGTGTTGGTGTTGTTTTTGGTGTTTTGTTCGGTGTGGTTGGTATGGCGTTTGTGGCGCGGCGCTACCAACTGTGTCACTGTCGACGTTTGAAGCAAACGTCAAACGGTGACAGTCAAAGCGATGTTCGTTTTTTAACGGGTGACGAAGTGATTGATTTTAGTCTGGCTAGTGATTATGACACGTTGTGAAACAAACAATTTCAAACTATAAATATTTTTTTTATTAAATCATCTGTGCTCTCAATTATTTACAATGTACAATAATAAAATCTTTCAATTTTCTCTCGTAACTGAAATATTAAAAATATCTTAAACTATTATTAATATAAAAATTCCAGGTATCTATAAACAAGTCAAGCCCATATTTTGCACCGACATTTGATTTTTAATACATGATGAAAAGAAAAATCACAGCCGTCGAAATTTTCCGAAAGCAAATTTAATAAATTTCCCCAACAAAAGAAGAACGCTACAAAATATGGACGCCAATCCGACACCGACCCGTTTACAAACACACGATATAAAGTAAAGTAACCATTTCTACACTATTATTTTAAGCAGAGTATTATCCTTAAACAGGAGATTTTTCCCTATTGGTGTTTTTTTTTTAATTTCTCTCTCTTTTAAACTACAATGAATCGGTATCAAGGCACCGAAAAAAACTAAATCAGGCACTTCGTTTCTCGTCGACCTTTTCCGCACTTACCGTCGCGGTGTCTGTTGGTTCGGTTTCACCGTTTGTAGTCGTCGTTTTTTGCTCCTCGACTTTCGCTTGTTCTTTCGCACGATTTTGAGTCAATTTTTCCACAGCATTCTGTAAACTCTTCTCGCTTTTTCCGCCGTTTTCCTTCTTCTTTTTGAATTCGGTCGGTATCTTCTGAAACTAACAAATCACAATATCTGGAAAAGTGCACGAAAAAATAGAAACGCGCATCATCGCAAGTACACAGAAACGTAATCTACTAAAAACGAGCATTTCCACAAAAGTAAAAAAAAAACGGTCACGAAATGTGACGAAGTGATATCAGCCTACACTACGGATTACTATACGTCAGGATACGAAATGACGTACAAATAAAACGTTCCGTTAACCAGTTGTTCCACTACCGTCTAACTTTTCAGAGTAACGAATTTAAAAAAAAATGGATGTATTTAAATAGCGTATGAGCACAAGGCAAACAAAAGAAATACGGACAGACAGAGTATTAAACTGTAAGAGATAAACAGAATGAAAACTTATATCGTAAACTATACTTAAAAAAAATTCAAACTTCCCAATTTGCACCCCATAATTTTTAAAACGCTACGAATTCGGTGCAGATACAATAAAAATGTAAGGAAGAAAGTTGATAGAGAATTAAATTTCCTACAAAAAAGTCCGCGTGACCATATCCCCATGCTCAACCGTTTTTGACCAAAAGGCGTTCATTTTGATCAAAAATCGGAAAATTAATTTAAACCTAAACCGTTGAAGATAGAAATGTGGAAATGAAATGAAATACAACTTGCTTTATTTCTCGCACTTTTTTGTATCTTCACACAAACTGATAATAGCTTATAAAAGTTATAATTTTTAGCACTCGTACTCGTACTTTTTTTTTTAAAGAATTCACTTGTGATTTATCTGTATTTGTAGTCTTTTTTATAATTATTGAAATAGCCGCATTCGTCCCACTCAGGCTCTCCTAAATATAATTCAAAAAAGTTATAATGTGAACAATGTAAAATTACATTTTAAAATTGTATTTTTTATTAACTTTAGCTTTTTCTTTGTTTTTCTTTTGAAGTTCATTTACAATTTTAATTTTTAATTAGTACTTCATTTATTCTTTCACCAAGGATTAACCAATTAAATGAATGTCTTCGTGATGCTGTGTTACATTTATATCCCATTTCAGTTCATAGTAGAACTGCAACAGCGCAATTGAATTTTTCGGAGTGAAAAATAAAGCACAAATTAATAAGAGTTTCTGTAAAAAAAAAAGAATTCTGTGTTCAACTAAATCCCAGCCCCACGTTTTGAGCTAAGAAAACCCACTAGAATCTCAATTTGTGCTCAATTTCACTCCAAAAAATTCAAATGCGCTGTTGCAAAATTCTACTATGAACTGAGATGGGATATAGCTCTAGTTACTGCTTTTGTTATAACTAACTATCTTTAAGAAAGCTAATTCTAATTTGTCAATAAGGTAGCATAAAGAAATGAAGATTTCCGTTGTCAGGGTTTTGTTAAGTTTTGAAGTAAAAATAAATAAATACTCGTATGGTGGTAATGCCATCACCCAAGTGCCAGAGTTTTCAGGTCGCATCTACAGCCTCTGACCTGACCTAACGACCACTAACTAGTAGTGACCGGGACCGACGGCTTAACGTCTCCTCCGAAAGACGAGTTAGTTGCGATGTTTTTGCCATTACATTATCCGGTCACCCATCCAAGGAATGACCGGGGTCAGTGCTGCTTAACTTCATAAACTAATGAAAACCTATGAAATCAGCTAGTCTATGCAACTAACTAAGTTTTGAAGTAATACAGGGTGAATCTCGGACCATCTCTTGATGACTGATAGAAGATAGAGCTAAAAGTTCACATCCTATGACAAAAATTTGTTTGAGCCTTTTTTCTTTTTTCATGAGATATAGCTCTTTAAAGTTAGATTTTTAGGTTAAGTTCGACGAACGAGGGAGTTGGATCACCACACCTTCTCAAATACTTTATCGAAAACAATATAAAAATTATTATAAAGGCTGTTCCACCTAAACCCCACATTAGAAGTATTGAAAGTTCTAATAAAGATATTTATCTGAAAGTTGGTACTCATCCATAATAAGTGGTCAATGTGGTCAAGTGGAAGAAAATGTCCAACATCTTGTCGAAGAATGTCGACTTACGAGTTTTCAAGAAGGCTTCACCGAAATTCATGAGTTGTCCACTATCAAAGTTTTGTAATTTCTTCTATGTACAAGTATTATTGTCCTTTATGTTGTCATACGAATATATATATACAGGGATGTTTTTTTATTAGTATACATTGCCCTATGTATACAGTTAAAAAAACCGAGTCAATTTCATTGTTACTATGACGATTACGATTAGGCCGTAGGTCTAGGTGCAGGCAACCAATATTACAAAAACTTTAATATCCAAAAATAAAGCATAAACTTTGCAAAACAACAAAATAAATGTAATTAAATGACGCATCAAACCAAGGAAAATATTAAATAATCAGAGAAAGTGCTAAAAAGGCCCTCCTTGCACATCCAAACAATAGCTCTAGTCTGATACTTTGACCAGTTTGGCACGAATAATATTTTTTGTAACATCTAGGTACTATCTAGTATAAGTTTATTTACGAACTTTCTAGCCACCATAAAATTTTTACATCGGTCCCTAATTATTTCAATGAGTGCGGTTTAAATTTGTTAGATCTTGAGCTGCACTGGTGTATGGCGTTTGAGGCTAATGATTTGGATCTATTCCAGGCAAAAATTTGACCTTAGGGGTGTTAGTTGCCTAAGACCTTTTTGCCCTGTGTGAATTGTAATTTTGGTTGCCTGCACCTAGGCTAACCTAGACCTACGGCCCAATCCTAATAGCACATAATAGTCATAGTAACAATGAAATTGACTCGGTTTTTTTAACTGTATACATAGGGCAATGTATACTAATAAAAAAACATCCCTGTATATAAGTTAATTCCAACTCAATGAAAATATTTTCAAGATGGTGGCATTCCGGTTACATCGGACGTCTCTATCAACTTTCTAGCTATGTTTTTCACTGCGTTTTTGGATTTGTTGAGTTATTCTAAGGGAATTTTTATCAGTTTTCTCTATACCTAAGTTTACCTAAGATATTTAAGATTTTTTGAAAATTTTTGGATTTGCACTTGTCACTTCAAAAATCAGTAACTCTGCTTTTAAGGATTTCGAAATCATATTTGGAAAATTAAAAAAGACTATATCTGTCCTTCAGTGTGTTCAAAATTGAAAAAGAAAAGAAGTTAACAAACGCAAAAATTGTAGGGTTAAGTTTGTACAAATTCAAGTACCCATAACTTAATTTTTTCAAATAGAATGCCCCATTTTTATTTTACTAGATAGAGGAGTATTTTTTTCTGCATCGATCTGTATTAGCATTACGGAATGGTGAGTTGTGAGATGAAATTTCGTTCACACAGCGCCGAGCGTACGAAATTTCGAAATCTCATCTCACATCACCGTTTTCGAAATATTTAGGATCTTTTGAAAATTTTGGATTTACACATCATTTAAAAAATCGGAAATTCTCTTAGTTTTAGAGATTTCGAAATAATATTTGGAGAATTAAAAGAGAAAGCCCTTCAGTGTGTTCAAGATTGGAAAAGAAGTTAATATATCTAAAAAATTTAAGGTTAAGTTTTGACAAATTCAAGTACCCACAACTTAATTTTTTCAAATAGAATGTCCCAAGTCCCAATTTTTATTTTACTAGATGGAGGAGAAATTTTTTCTGCATCTATTTGTATTAGCATTCCCTATACCTATCTGTGATAATTTTCAAGTTATGATGTTTTTTTTGACATTGTAGGAAATTTCTTACTAACCACAGCTATTTTTGCATAAGTTTGCCAAAGAAACATTTCTGATTAAACAAACGACAAATTCTGTTCAAAACTTGTGGCATTTCATTTGAAAAAAACTGAGTTATGCAAACTTAAGTTTAAAAATTTGGGGTTTGTTATTCTTTTTTAGAAATTTGAAAACACCAAAGGAAAGATCTAGGCAGAGTTATCAATTTTTGAACTGGAAGGTGCAAATCCAAAAAAAAATTAGGTATAGGGAAAGCTTGTGAAAACTACCTTAAAATAACTCTAGGAATCCAAAAACGCATTAAAAAATATAGCTTCCCATTTAAAATACGGAAGTTGATAGCGACTTCCGGTATAACCAGAAGTGTCGCCATCTTGAAAATATTTTCATTGAACAGGACTAAGAAATTACAAATTTTCAGATGACTATCATTATTACAACTCCCACTACTTCTAAAGTGGGGTTTAGACGGAACAGCCTATATTAGCAATTACCAATTTGCGCACCACCGTCCCATATTTATCAAACCGCTGCAGATACGGTTGAATATTTTGGAAAATTTTTATTTGACGCTTTGAAGTGACGTTTGTCGAATTCGGATGTAGGCAAGCCAATCATAAAACGATTTTTTCATAAACCCGTGTGTTTTATTGATATCATAAGATGTCTCTTAATAGTGGTACTATGACTTAATAATAATATACTGGCTGTGGATAAAATTAATTTAACAACTTGGCACCAAGACGGTATAACTCTACCGCACTAAATTTTTTGGGTGCGATTTTGTATCTCGTTTCGTCTCCTAATGTATAATCCTCCGTAGCCTGCACAAAATTTTACAAAGTGTCACAAAGTGACACGAGCCCTTACGAAGTAACCAAATTAACGATGCTTACTTGATGCACATTAATATAAAAAATTTAATTTAGTGATGGTGGCACTCACCTGTGGACTGTGTGGCATGCCCCCCAACTTAGGGCTAGTCGGACCCGCCAACTCGAAACATTTGCCCATCGTCAAAGCAGGCGGAAATGCCATCCGCTGTCCGTAAATAAGATTATGATACGCTGCCATCACTCTCGGATCGTACGAGGGGAATCCCGGAGGTCCTGCCGGATACAAAAACTGATTCGGACTAACCGTCGGCGACGTCAAATTCGGTATAAACGGATTACTTGGCGTAAAATTCAAACTCAACTTATCCCTCTTCGTCATCGTCGTCGTGGTCGGACTCTTCGGCGATTTCCGCTCACCTTTCGGCGAATTTTGCAATTTCAGCGGATTAAAAATCGACACCGAACTAGTATTAATCTTCAAATCGCTCGAATTGCTCAAAGACGTTGTTTCGGGTGCTTTCTCCGATATGGGTTTCAGTGTTTTCGGATCGATTTTCACAATTGAGTGTTTCTTAATTTCGCCAGTGGGTTTCTCTTTTTCAGGACTTAACTGGACCGGATACATTGGTTTCACACCCGATGCGGGATTCCCCAAATAACGTGGTAGATTATTTCGTCGTTTAAAAAACTTCGCTGGTTTGATATTCTTCGGTTCGCTGATTGGTTTCGTAACTCTGGCGATTTGTGAATTCCAACTTTTGGGTGGGTCTCGTAGCGTTTTATAGCCAATCGGTGTGCTTGGTTTTGATTTGATCAATTTGGTTGGTTGGGTGGGGGGTGGTGTTGGTGGTGGTGGTAGCGGGATTGGAGGTTTAGACACGCCCACACTTGTACTTGGTTTCGGGACGGTTATCACCGGTTTCGGCATGTAACAAGGTTTGGGGGTTCCCGGTCGGCTCAAGGTCACACTTTTAGGTTTCGTGAAAACACTATCGTCTTTATTTACTTGTGAATGTTTCTTGAGTGGGTGATTATTGGAGAGGTTTTGAAGGCCGATCGAGTGGTTGAGGATTGTTTGTTTTTTGGGCGGTTCGGTGGGCGTGTCCGCTTTGCGTTTGAGGGTGGGTTTTTCTTCTTTTTTATCACTGTCACTTGATACACTGCATTTAGTCGAATTGATTGTACTAAAAACGGTTTTTGTGGTCGTGGACGAACTGAATGTGACACAAGTTGATGCTGCACTGTTTTCACCGATTAGATTAAGTTCAGGTAACTTTTTATCGACGACTGTTACGATTTCAGGTTTGTAGTTGTTATTATTTACAAGTTCGGAGGCTTCGTTTTGGATTATTGACATTTCACCGTTTTCACTTATCCTCAATTGGACTTCTTTCCAATTGTTGTTTTGTTCACTTGTCTCCTCTTCCTTCTTCACTTCGGTTTTTTTCGGCGCGTATTCGTAAATTCGGTAAGTTAGCTCCAGGGGGGTTTTTCTCTTCCACGAATAAATATAAGACACGTCGATTAGAGTCAACGTTGAGTTAAGGCAATCTTGATTGTACAAAATATCTACATGATGATTATCAAAGAGACCGTACTTGGCCCGAATTAATTTCTGCAAATGCCCAATTGTAACAGCAGCTGGACAACGCAAATAACGTGACGATTCTTTACACCCGTAATAACACATTGTCAACGAAATCGTTTCGTCTGGACTGATAATATGCTGGTAATTATCCAGGATTTTTTCTAGGTTAGGTTTCGCGTCTGGATGCGTTTTGTAAAAATCGCGTCGCCTTTGAACCTCATCTGAAACACACACTTAACCCGACATAACCTCACTTCCTCGACTTACTTTGAAACAGTCTTGGAACCAATTTGTAGACGATATCTTGTAAAGTTCTGTCTTGCCTGATATTAAGCAACGGTTTCGACTTGTGTACTTGCACATCGCACACTGGACAATACTTATTCGCCTCCAAATACTTAACGATGCAACTTCTGCAAACTTTGGCACGGTTTAGCCTTGCACAAATGTGCATGTCCCATACTTACAAGAGTGCAAACATTCGATAATCGTGGTGGCATCGATGAAATAACCCTTGCACAATTTACAAATCAGGTGTTGGTTCAGATCGGTGATTTGTGGTTTTTTCGCTCGGTGCATCGTCCCAAGCTATCCCATAAACCTCCTTACATGATGGTACTGGGGGTTCGCCATAATTTGCCCATATTGCTGGCGCGCTGACCTAAAAAACCCCACGTCGCGTCCCAGCACCAAACCAACTTCCCGTCTTTGGCAAAATCATCGAAATCGTCACACCACCGTGCAAATGCCACGAAATTTCACAAATATTTTTGTTTACTTCTAAATTAATTATTTGACAGACGGACCTTGCTCACATTTGACAGATGGAGCGAAAATGGCGTCACTGATTTTCACCAACAATTTATTAATTTCGGCGATTTTTCCATCACTTGCCGGTTATTATTCAAGTTTTTCATACGTCGTGACGTTTTTCACATGGAAAACTTTCGTAAAACGGGAGACAGAAGCGTCGGAAAATGCCACCAAATCAAACGCATTTAGTTCGCATTGCCAACCTAAAACACTAAAATCACTAGTCGGGGAGGGGATGCAAAGTCCTGCCTGGCTTTTGTACAATTTTATTGTTTCCTTAAGAAAAATATTTAATACACCAATAATAAAATTGATAAACAAAACAAAATAAAGAAACGGAATCGTCTACGATTTGAGAGAGAAGAAAGAGCAAATAATAAAAACGGAATCGTTCGAGAATACTATGCTGAAATTGAACTAAAATAATTTAAGGGGGCTGGTTTTATTGTTGTGTGGCGTTTTGAACCGGCGTGGTGTTCATTGCTAGGTCCTTCATATGTTTCTCCACAACCTTCTTTATATAATTATACTCTTTGCTTTTGGTGTCTCCTCTGATATTTTCGAGCTGATACGGTGGGCTTATGATCACTTCCTGGTTCCAGACGACGATTTCCGAATTCCTCCACCTCACCTCTTTTATTGTTTTGGCGATTGCTATAAATAAACTCTGGCCTTCTACTGATACGTTTGCAGAAATTGCTTGTAAAATTCGGCGTTTCTTGTCAACCTGGTTCCGCACTCGCGTATTTAGCTGCAAATTGATCCATTCCAATAAACACGTTCGCAATCGTAACAAAACTCACCCTTTGCAAATTTAACGATTGTGGCACTTCAGGTAACGAAGTGACTTCTTTTTTCACCTGTAACTCACTAACCAACGAAAGATTGACGAAATGAACATCGTTTAGTTTCGAATCACCGCTTGTTGAAGGGCATTCTGGCCGCAGATAAGGAAAAAACATGACTCGGACCGACTTAACCTAATTGAAATTGGCCAAAGTTTCAGTGTGAAAAGGATACTCAATATAAGGATTTTGACTTGGGGGTCAAATGCCATCACCTCCCCTTCGATTTCTTTGTTATAACATGTCCTGCACCACACTGTACTTCCTATTGAAAAATAATCTAAAACGGCAGCCATTTCGCAAATACGACCACTGTTTTAGTAACTTTTCGCTTGCGCGATCTAGTGGCACACACTGCTGCCAATGCGGATTACGGGTGCGTTCCGAATCAAACACCCAATTCTTAATTTAAATTTATTATCTGAGATACTTTGTACATGCTTATTTAATAGTTAATTAATTATAATTGTTATTGTAATTAATAAATATTTCTCACTGTTTTCTTAAGTTATATAATTTCTAAAATATTGCGTTTTATTTTACATTCCATAACGCTATTTTTTTCCGTTTTTGTTGTTTGTTTACAGCTATTGAGACGAGGCCGCAAGAAGCCTCCCGAAGCAAGTCTAATTTATATGCCTACAAGATTTTTCAAGTTGTTGAACACACATTTTAAGTCGGAAATTTGTGTTTTAAAATTTGAGTTTTCCACATGCGGGAAAATTTGAATTTTAAAAACACATCTTTCGCCTCTATCACAAAAATTTGGCTTATCATAGCTCACATTTCAGTTTGTATTTTTGTATTCGGCGTTTTGAGAGCCGATCAATCGTGTATTTAAACTACAGCTAAATACTTTACGACTACAAATTTTATGCACAACCGTTTTTAGAGCATTTCTTTTTTTTTGACAAGTTTTTTTGATTATTATATATACAAACTAAAATTGACAGAGTTTACATATTGCTCTTGTTTTTGTGAGGGGGCGGGGCAATGGGTGATCTCCCTAAACCTACTTATAAATTAAAAGCTACGTTGGCCAATAACACAACGAAAACGCTTTCATCGATAAAATTTCCAAACATCAACAAGTATATCAACTAAATAGGTATTTACAAATGTTTTGTTTGTTTCATTTTAGCGTAGATTTAATAATACAGGTACTTTGTTAATATACTTTCAATAAGACTCGGTTGCTTACCCGCAACGGTAAGCACAATTAACTAAATAGTGTAATTAGTTTTGGCCAAAAAATTCTCGATTTATGAACTATGACACCTAAATATCTACACTACTTAATAAATTACTATCTTACATTGCTACAATCCTTACGACTAATCTTAAAATACTTCTTTGGAAAAAAATCATTCGTAACAAATTTTAGGCTCTTTTGAAACATTTTGTGTAATAATAATAGTTTGATTTGTTAACAACCTGTCCCGTAAAAAATTTTGAATTTCGATGAAATCACTACAAATTTATAACAATTTAACGTCACAGCCTAAAATTGAAATATTCCGACAAACAACAAAACAATATGGGAGGGAATTACTACAACAAAAGTGTATGTTGTGTGTTTTTAGAGAGCCGATAGATTCACTCGAATTGGACTAAAAACCGATGGCAGCCTTTTTGAGCAAAAATCTCACTTTGATTTTAAAGTCAATTATAAAGACTGTTTTCAAAGGGGAAAAACAATATCAAAAAACTAACCTAGAGAACGTACAAGTTGAGAGGAAATAATAAGGCATCGAGCAACAACACCTCCAAATTCAAGATAGGACACAGTTTCCCCTCGACTAAATATACGATTGTTGCGAATAAGAGTCATCGAGTTTAGAAAAAAATAATCAAAACTAAACTAATTTATACACATCCTTAGACATTAAATAACAATTACTTGTTAAAAATATGTGTAGGACTTAGTTTTTTCTCTCTTCTTTTATCTACAAAAGAACCTAAGCTAGGAATAATAATAGTAAAGTCCAATGCTAAACGGGCTTCATCTCACTTTTGTATTAATAACAATAATATTGTCGATTATTTAAATAATATTGCATTTTTATTATTATTTTTTTGTGTTTTTTATATACAAGCAAACATTTCTTTTTTAATAAATAAATTATCCCTTTCTTAAGTGTCAACAACAAACCTCGTTTTAATCACATTTTCAGTGTTTCCATTTTTTTACAGGTATCTGTAACATCGTTGTTGGCTAGGGGGGCGTCACCGGCGCCGATTTCGCTCAGCGAACCTCCCGATTGGCCGACGTTGCGACGCGTCGATCTTTTATTCCGCCTCACAACCGACGCTGCCGACGCCGACGTCAACACATAGCTCTGTTGGCCGTTGTTCCGCAGCTGTTGCTGTGATTGAACAACGAAATTATTTTTAGTTTTGTTGTTGTTGTCCAAGGTGGTGTTGTCCTTCTTGTTGTTGTTGTTCGTGCGTCGTCCTAACGAATTCTGATACGTTCTCGAACCGTTATACAAATGAAAACTGTTTGTTGATTGTTTATCTTCGTTTTTATTTTCGTCGACGGCGGCGTTTGCCGACGAATTCGAATCAGTCCGAAGACTTGATCTCGACGAATTGTCATTGGTTCGATTCGCGGAGGCGGAGTTAAAAGTGCGCGGTTTGCGATAACCGTTCATGGTTTTATTGTTGTTGTTGTTGTTGTAAGGCGGGATTTGAGATCGTACGGGCGGTCCGTTGTAGTTGTAGTAGATGGGAGGCGGGGCTTGATTTTGGGCAAAATGCGGTATAATGATTGGTTGTTGTTGATGTTGATGTTGTTGTGGTGGTGGTGGTGGGGGTGGTTGAGGTTTAACGCGTCGTCCGCCTTGCATCGAAACGAAATCTTTTTCTAGGTGTTGTTCCATTGACAGCAGCGACACGACCGGCGTTTTGCTTTGTCGGCTGTTGTCGGCGTCGTTCGTTTCGTGTTCGTATAATGGGGCGTGGTCGGCGGTGAGAGGTGTTACGATTGGTGGTGGTTGTGGAGGTGGGGCGGAGTCATTTATGTCTTGCGTGGGGTCGGCCATAGGGTAGGGGCCCTGATGAATATCCGTGCATCCGTCAAAGCCGTGCAAAAACTCGCCTAATAACTGACTAACCTCAGGATAACCGCCGCCGTTGGACATGTCCAGACCTTCTGGATAGAGGGGGGCCCCCTCGACCGGACCGCCGTATACTGGCATGTTGTAGTATACTGGGTCCGGTGTGTAGGGGGGCAATTGGGCGTTGTAGCAAGGCGGTCGAGGGGGGCTGTTCGATGGGGGCATTGGGGGGCCGCCCTGAGAATTTCCGCCATTTCCACCGCCTCCGGGACCGCCATTCTGACCACCGACCATGTATTGGGCTCCTCCTCCGTTGTTAGGGTAGTAGTTGTAGTCGTACTGATTCAAGAAAAAAAAAACCAATCAATTTCTCTTCCCTACGACACTCGATTGGAGCGATTATCACAGCTCCAACCTATCTTAACTAAATCTTCAATTTTCTTATTTTTATTCAAATTGTGATAAATAAACCAGTCATCGTTTTATACAAGCAAGAAATTGTTATTATTACACACATGTCAGTGGTGGCTCGTGGGTTTCAAAGAACTAATAAAAATGCGTCGAAATTTTTTATACCTGTTGAGGTCGTAATTGGTTCAAAATTATACAGGCTGATTCTTTTAGGGCCTACATTAGAAAAAACTTTTTCACTTCTACTATAGCTAGAGCTTTAAAATTTTGTACACGATCCAAGTCAAACATTCTGAGTTCAACTAAATTATTTTGAAGATGGTTTAAACTTCCGGAACAATGAGAAATTGGCGCCAACTTTGAAATTTTAAATATGTATTAGCTGTTTCAAAACCACTAAAACGTCAACGTCGCATTTTACCGAATTATTTTTTTTAAATAAGGTTGATAATAGTATATTAAAAAACAAGTTTCATAAGACCAGTCTAGAAGCACGACTCCAGTTTCAAAAGAGTTTTTTGAAAGAATGAGTGCTTCAAAGTTTTATGAAATAAGCTTTTTATACTATTTTTTGTAATTTACCCCCTTTTTGCCGTTGTAATTTGCGGTTATTTTAATCGATTTAGGGATTTTTGCGACGATTGGTAATGTCTCAATTTTAAAGTGAAAAATGTATTTAAAATTTTTGTTTTATCCAAATTCTGCCAAAAAACAGGAATATGGGTGATAATGATACCTTCATTATCATTCATTCTTGCATGAACGTCCCCTGAAATTTGTGAAATTAGCAAAAATACGGTCGCTAATTTGCTTCCTGCCAACCTAAAAATTTTCGTAAAATGTTCCGTCAAATAATCACTATTATGACATCGCACTTGATGACGTTGCTTGCTTTAATACGTCTATTAAAGCATCCAAAAGACGGCAAATTACAAAAAAAAATGTAAAATAGTTATTAATGATTAGATCTCTCATTAAAACTATAAATTACATTAGCTATTAATTTTTGAAGTGCATGAATATTTTATAACTAATTTTGAGAGAAAATGCGAAGTTGGCATTTTTATAGTTTTGAAACAGCTAATAGTAACCACCTATTTTTATTGCAATTTTGAATGTGCATCTTGAAACTGATTTAAAAAAAGGGTGTCCCAGAACTCGCGCCCCAGAGAAAAGCAGAGAAATAGTCATATTCAGACGAATAAATAATCCTAATGACAAAATTTTCTATCTTCAACGGTATTCAAGAAAAGAACAGTTTAAATTCGACCAATCAGAGCTTTTTTAACCATCCAGGTTATTCCTCATAATTATTGCTAGGTTGCATATTTTATTACCTTTTCAATAAACTGGTCAACTATGGAACTTTTGAGAAACGTCAGTGTGAAAATTTTAAGAGCACTTTCGTTCTTTAGTACTGGGTGTCGATTCTAAACCAATATTTCGACTCGAAAAGGGTTTCGACTGTCGCAATGTGATCGTGAAGCCATCTGGTGGCGTGAACGCTAAGCGCTTGTGACGTCATCAATTCCCTTTTCAAGTCGAAATAAAACTCAACTGCTCCATACATGTTAAGTAAAGATTTCGACTTGAAATAATTTGACGTTTGGTGGTTATGTTAAAGTTGGTTATGTGCAAGGTGGATTGACACTCAAAATTGCCTGTGTTAACACTATTTAAGTGTGTTTTATTAATAAATTCTATTTGAGAACGTTAGAAAAGAAATTCAACGGCGTTAGTGATAAAAGTGCAAAGAAAACCAATAGTTAAAAAAAAATACAATTTTTGTTAAAGGCGTTTGAAAAATTTTAATTGAAAATAATTAGTATTGGGACTATATAAGCAAGTGTTTAATAAATTGTAATAATTTTTTAAAATAAAATATACAATTATTTATTTACAAATTTACGTGCAATGTTGGTTCGGTTATTTATAGTGAATCAGGGTGTTGAGGTAGGAAAAATTGCTTTTAACCCTAATTATTTTTTTTAGAAACAGTATCACGATTAAAAGTATTTTTATTTTATTTGAACGTGTTGATTTTTTTTAAATTAAACATAATCTCACTGTTCACGTTTGTGAACAGATTATTTCGACTGTCGAAATATTGACAGTCGCGTAGGGCAAGTCGCTTTGACGTCATCAGATTTCGACTCGACTTGAAGTTTCTAGTCGCAATGAATTAGAATCGACACCCTGTTTAGTACCGCCATCGAGCTCAACCGTACTCTGTCTTCATGTATTCTGCCGGGGATTATGTGGAAATGTTGATAGTTTAGAAACAATGTGGATAGAGTCCTATTAGTGCTACAGAAACGGCAACGGGAACGCTTTCCCGAAGGGAATCATCCTTATCACAAAGTGATTCTCAATAAAGCTATCTCACGAACGGTATGGGCACGGTATGGTGCTCGCAGGACTGTTCTCACTGTTCAAAATTAAGAGACTTTTCTCAAAAGTGCATTTTGCTGTCACGTATGTCATTTGTAACGACATTTTTAAAAGGGAAAACTGTTTTGGGGTTAATATTTCTACCTTTTAAGTCATCGTAACAGTCCTAATTCTTGGGAAACGCTTTAATTTGTGGCTTTGGTACTAAAATGTCAAAGACTGTCAAATATTAAAAACAGACGGAGGTCATGTCGTGTTGTTGATTCACACTGCCCCGACCAGATGATATTTTCGATGCGTTTGCAAAAGCTTGGCAACCAATTTTACTCACATTAACACCTAGAAGTTCCCTTTCTGGGATTGGTGGTTCTTAAACTCTCAAAACTTCGTTATGAAAGCCATTAATTTTACTTCGTTTACACTTTTGGAATCTACCTTGTCGTCGGCACTTGTCAGTTTTCTCTGGGGCGCGAGTTCTGGGACAGCCTGTATACAGTGGCGAGCAAAAAATTTCGTTGACATAATGTGTGAAATTGCCTTTAATATGTTAATCCAATTTTAATCATTTTTGTGATTTTTCGTGCTAATAGTCATCCATCAAAAAGACAGTTATTTCTTATGACAATAAAGCGCAGACTACATCGTCTTTTTTAAAATGACGTTTAAATTACTGTCCAAAATTTTTTGCTCGCCACTGTACCAGTTGTTAGTCCTCATCTGTCATAGTTTTTGAAATACGTCAATTTTTTTATGCAAATTTTCATTTGCAGGGGTTTATTTTAAAATATCACCGCTCTTG
The DNA here is from genome assembly GCA_939628115.1 of Tribolium freemani. Lineage (NCBI taxonomy): Eukaryota > Metazoa > Arthropoda > Insecta > Coleoptera > Tenebrionidae > Tribolium > Tribolium freemani. The sequence continues at coordinate 14,727,565 of OW626788.1, forward strand.
AACCCTTTACAATAAATGAATATCTCTTTTTGTGCATATGGTAACCAAAGGTTCGAAGGGTCTTCTAAAATTTTCAGAATTGTCAACTGTCAAATTGCAAAGCAACTATGATTTTTTTTAAATGATAATCAAAAAATGATTAAAGTTTTTTCAACGGCAATAAAAAGAACATCGATTTTTATAGAGACTTTTATCAATATCTTCCATATCATCTATCTTACTGTTTTTGAAATAATCGCAAAATGAAAATTACAAAGTAAAATCAGTTTTTTGTGATTATTTCAAAAACTGTAAGACATAGGTATAAGACGTGTTGATGAAAGTCACCATAAATGTCGATGTTCTTTTGATTGCCGTTAAGAAAATAGGGTCGTTCCATTTGAACAAAAACTGAATTAAAGCCGTTTTTTGATAACGAATTTGAAAAAAATCATACTGGCCTTGAATTATGACAAATGACAATTTTGTAAATTCTAGGAGGCTCTTCAAACCTTCGGTTATTGAATGCAAGAAAAATTATTCACTAATCGCAGAGGGTTCAAAGGCTGTGATATTAAACCCCAGCAAATGAAAATTTAAACAAACAAATTGACAAAAATGTGACAGATGCGTACCAACAACTTGGGTAAATTTTACTCAGTTTGAGAAAGTAAATTCAAAAATGCAATAAAAATATGTGGTTACTACTTAAAATTTCAAAGTCGGTGCCAATTTCTCGTAGTTCCGGAAACACAGCCATTGTGAAAATAATTTAGTTGAACTCAGAATGGTCAATTTGGATCGTATACAAAATTTTAAAGCTCTATCTATATTACGTGTACAAGTTAAAAAGTTTCTAATGTAAGCCCTAAAAGAATCACCCTGTATATCTTTTTCTTTTTTAAATTCTTAAGAGGGCTACTCAAGTCCTGTTTTCATAATTAAGGGTCGGTGTCACCAACGATCAATAAATCGTCAGTTAGATATTTGGCCAATAATTTTTATTTATTAGTTAAATAAAAAATTGTTTCACCAAACTTCTGTTCGATATCATCCAGTGAGTTAATTGGATACGATGTTTTTAGTAGTGACAGTACAAAGTGTTAAATTTGGGGTTTGTGCGCGTTAGTTTGCTAAGAAGAATAATTCTAATGAGTTACAACAGAAAAACCGAACGGTCAAGAGGAGGCTAGCTTTTTTGGAAGAAGCAAAAGAATTTTTGTAATTCTAAAATAAAAATGTCAAAAATGACAACCGAATAAAATTTAACTGCTCAATTTCGTCCAGTTAGTTTATCTGATGAGTAAGTTTTAACTGAAATCGGTGAAACAGTAACTGCCACATTTATTTAACAGTTAGTGCCCTAAAACTAATTAATCACCTTAAAAAGAATAGTTAGCCTTTATTTCAGTAGATGATATGAGAATGCAGAATGCAATCGACCGTGATATCGAAATAAAATATAAAAGTGAATTTTTGGACAAATTTCTGATGATTGTTCGTGACATATCGTTTTACTTCTGATCGATTCCTATATTAATTCCTACATTAAAAAACTCCTGTCTTTCACGAAATTTTGCTCAAATACACCGAAAGAATACCGATGAAGTTCGAAAATCGCATTATTTTTGCGTTTTTTGAAACATTTTTTTCACCTGATGAACCTCCACTGACAGTCTCATTTTTGCAAAATAGTGACGCAAAAACCGTTTGCTTGTTTGCTTTTGACTGGTGTGATAATGATATAAAATTTCGCCACGCATGCTCAACAAAATCATAAGCCAAATAAAGAAAATAAATAACGAAATTAAAAAAACAACATAACAAACAACAAGGCCTCGTGCAAAAATGAAAAATACAGACGTTTCGGCGTGCGATCAGAGACCTTAAGAAAGGGGCGGGGAGAGACGTGGGGAGCCCTCAGTACTGCAGGCCGTCCAGCAACACGTAGGCAGGCTGGGTGACTGGATACAGCCCTTCCGATATGTAGTTGCTGGACTGAACATACACACTATTTATACACGAACAATAACAATTATGATTTTATTCGATTGTGTCGTAGCGAAACCACTATTTTTTTCAATTATTCCTCTCAATTTTTAAACCTAACACTAGAAAAATCGCAATTAGGCTTTGTTTCTTATACTTACCGGCATCGGTGGCATGGCGTACTGTTGTGGCATATAGATGTGATGAGGGAACATCATCGGTGGGTAAGTTGGGGCTTGTGGTTGTCCGGTTTGGGCCGGATATACAGGAGGAGCTAGAAAGTTGAAAAAAAATAAAACACTAAATTACCTCAACCCACAATGCATTTAAAACGCTTCATGTGCGTAATTTAAGACTTGATAAGACGTGAATGTTGCAGCGACGACAAATTTAATAATTATTGGAGGAATGTAAACAAAAACTTGACACATTTCAAGCGTTGTTATTGTTATGAATATGTTAATTGTGGTTGCGGACCAAGTCAAGTTCAAGGTCGCACAAAACACTTTCCATAACTGCAACTTTACTAAATGTAAGAATTTATTTCTAAAAAAAAACTATTACAACAATTTCAGATGTTACGGATAAACCCAATGACTTATTTACACACAGCGTTGGGCAAAAGTATGGAACCAAGCGTTTTGTGCCTAAACTATGTATCTTACGAAAAAACTAATTAGTACATCAACTACTTTAAAAATGTGATCATTTTTTAAGAATAAATTTTTTCAAAATTCCTTTGTTTTCGGGTTATTCAAAAAAAATTTTTTTTATTGCAAATGGCACCCCACCACGGCGATTTTTTTGGTAAAAGATTATGCTCTAAAAATAACTTCTGTTTTAATAAGAATAATTTTAAACCAGTTTTTTTAAATAAATTATTGGAATTGTGGTCCGAACTCATTACGAAGATTTTTCGAATTTGGCCGAAGTGGCATGGATGCTTTTAATCCATTAATTTGATTCGTCAAATTTTTCGCAAACAAACATCCATGGATACAACCACTTCGGCCAAGTTCGAAAAACCTTTGTAATGAGCTCGGAACACAAATTTAATAATTTATTTAAGAAAAACTACTGGTTTAATATTAACTTTATTAAAGTAGAAGTTATTTTTATCAAAACAATCACCGTAGTAGGGTGCCATTTCAAAAAAAATTTTTTTTGAATAACTCGAAATCTAAATGGAATTTCGAAAAAATTTATTCTTGAAAAATGACCACATTTTTAAATTAGTTGATGTGCTAACTAGTTTTTTCGTAAGATACATAGTTTAGGCACAAAACGCTTGGTTCCATACTTTTGCCCAACGCGGTATGGACTAAATGGGCCGTAGTCCAAGGCGACAAAGATATCTTTACTTTGATTTAAAAAAAATGTAGACAGACGGGTTGCAATGTTTGAAATCAACTGATCAGATTTTTATTTTTTGTCGTATTATTTTACTTCTTAAGTTCTTAAGAGTTTGGTTAACGAACGAGTTTTAAGAAGTTTTTAGTAGTTTGAATTCATATTATAAAAAATGCACGATGAATAATGGTAGAAAAAAGCCTGAGTGATGCACAATACAGAAAAATATCTTTGAAAAAAATCAGCGGCAACGTAATATTATTTATTATAGAACAAAGTGTAAAATAGGCTACGTTTTTTGAAAAACAAAAAATTCTTAAATAAATACAAGGTGATTTTTTAATAGAAGCTTAGAAAAATAAAGAAGACACTTATAGCTAATGCATGTTTTCAGGTTTTTAAATTCATTTTCAGAACTACGATCTTGCATTTCTAGAAAACTTGTGCTACAACTGGGTTTGCTATTTTATTTAAAAAAACTTATTAAAAAAAAAGTTAAGAACATTACTGAGTTTTAGAGAATATAAAATAATTTATTTTTATCATATTCTAAAGATCGAAAATTGATAGAATTTGTTTGATGTTAGAATAATTACACTTTTTCTAACTGTTGTCGAGCAGTTCATACAGTTGAGCAGTTCATTTAACAGTCACAAGAAGGGTGGTACCATTCAAAATTTTGAAGGGGTTAAGTACTCAAATTTTCAAAGTACGACAAAAATGTCTCCCTGTTCATAAAAATTGTCCTTTTTTTCGGGGTTTGAAGTTTTTCTTTGTTTTCCTTGTTTTTTTTTTTTTAATTTTGGAGAAATGTTGCCATAGGCAGGATCGGCATTAAACCTAACTAAGCCACTGTATAAACCATAACACAACTTACTGTAGGTTAACTAATAAAATAATGCAACGTTTAATAAAATGCAATTTTTTTTATTAATAATGATTACATTGATTACTGTTAAATGTGCCATTTTTTTATTTTATGATTAATTTAAAGTCGGGCAGTCATGGCTCCAACTGAGTATACCTAAGGCCTCAGTTAATTGTTTATTGTTTGTTAACAAAAAATAAACATTACCAAATAACAGGATAGAAATAAAATCTCAAAATTCTTGTATAAATAATCACCACCTGATTGCATATCACTTTTCAGTAATAATAATACTAATATCCGCCTCATACACAATTCTTTGTTCCCACAAACTTATCAGAAACGAAACACTCGTTTATCAACTTTTCAAATTATTCAACAGCAAAAGTTAAACTCATCATTGCACTGCAAATTGCTTCGATTTTCGCATTCAAAAACGGCAAGCATCATTGTTTTCATTTTTGTTATTCACCGAATGTAAACCAGGGTAAACACATAAATCACACTATGAAGACCAATACAACCAGTTTATATCGAAAATCTTACAGTGAATTTTTTTTAAAGTGAATAAATTTAATAAAATAATAAACGCAATCAGTTCTTTACAATTGTACATTGTTCACAAATTAATTTCTCCAATAAAAAAAAATTAAACGGCCAAAAACAGGTTCTTGCATTTGATTTTTTAACGACATATTTTTTGTTTTATCGTTGATAATAAAAAACTATAATAATATAAAATATTTGAAATGAGATCAATATTAACTGAAACGTGAGGTAATGATTTAATTTAAAAGCAAAACCACTTTGTTTATTATTTTTCTTAATACTCAATAGCAAATTTTTCATTTAAACAACTTTCAAGCATTTTCGGGCGATCTCAGAAACGACATTTAATATCGTCTAGGGAATTCCCCTGTGAACACTATTTTCCAGATTGTCAATTTATATTAATTTTTAATCTTACAAAATCATAAAACTAAAAATGCCTCTATAATTCTTCAAGTTTTCACCTTTACACAGAGAATTAATTATAAGCAGATTCTCTTTGTTTTTTCCATGGAAAATTTTTTTTTTGAGAAAAACGCACTTAAATGCTTTGACTTTTTATTGAAGTGGTAATCAAAACAAAACCAAGTTTGAGACTTTAAATATTTTCCCAAAACCACGTGCAAACTATTTGTTATTTCAAAAAATTGTAAAAACTACAACTTCCAATCCATTTTAAATTTTCACCATGCGTTAGAGAAATTGATTTAAGCAGATGTTTCTGTTTTTCCCTTCAGTTTGTGAAAAAAAAAACGCGATTAAATTTTGCAGATCACTTGAAATGGAGAGCAAAGTCACCGAGTTGGCAACAATGCACCGCAGACTAGTGTAACATAAACATTCAGCAATTTGAAAGAATAAAAAAATAAACTTGAACACGTGCGGAAAAAAAATCGTCGAACTATAAGCACATAAACAAAAACTCATTGAAGATTTCTTCGAATTCGTTCAAAGAAATTCGAACATTAGCTTTTGCTCTGTGAAAATAACAAAGGAATTGATTATACAATTCTTGTAAAATGATAATTAAAAAATTTGTTCCATTTTTGGTATTTCACATGATCATGATTGAATGTATTTAGCGCAAAAAAATGTTATCACATCCATTATTTGTGTAAATGGACGCAAATAAAAAAATTTATAGTCACGGGCTCATAAATAAACAAAACGGTAATTCAATGCCAAGTTATGCACTTACCCTGATAGACGGTTGTTTGGGAGTTGGGATCTCCGGGGGCTGTCGGTGGCTGTTGATAATAGGTGACGCCCCCTTGAAAATAGGGTACTCCGGGGCTCGGAGGGAAAAAGTACTGTGCCGTGTTCCCTGGCGCGACAGTCGAAGGACTGGCGGCGTCAAAAGCTCGATTGAACGGCTGTGAAAGCGAAAATGTTAACACATTGCGCCCCCTTGACCTATCGCATCTTACTTGTTTCTTGATTGCTGGTGCAATGTTTAATTTTCTTTCCTTGAGGACGATATTATCGGCGTCTTTCAACGGACGTTTAGCATCGTCTTCGCTTTCAAACGTTATGAACCCGTAGCCTTTGGAGACACCTGCTCTGTCTTGAATGATTTTGGCCGCTTTTACGGTACCGTAATTGCTAAAGAGTTGCAAAAGTTCGCCTTCGGTGGTGTTGGCCGAGATGCCGCCGACAAAGATTCGGTTGGGGACAAGGGTGCCGTATTTGGGAGCGTTGTTGTTCGGGGGCGGAGGGGTGCTCTGCGAGATCGTTTGCGAATTGCCGTTAGCCACCGGAGTGCTGGCTGGGGTGTTCACAATTGAACTGTTTGAGCTCTTCTTGCCGTTGGTTTGAGCGGTGGCCGACATTTTACCGATTACCAAGCAAACTCACTGAGGAAAACTACCTAGGGCCCCCCGAGAAATTTTAGGTTAGGTCTCGTTCACAACCGACGCATTTTACACAAACTAACACTAGTTTTAATTGTTAGAGGCGCCAAACGATCACAATTCGCCAAAAATCAAAACAATGATGTGTTTATCGCCAATTTGACAATAAATACAAACAAAAACTTTTTCGTTTCGATTTAGTGGGAAAACAAAAAAAGTCCCTAGCGAATGACCTACATTGAAAATTTTCACTCTTCACCAACCGATCGAAATTCGCAAAACACACAAAAATGCAATTAATTTGAATGAAACTAAGATTATCAAGGGGGTTCCCGCGGTCGGGGCACCACGCTTGGCAAAATGCGCCGAGTGCGGGCCTGAAAATCCCAATCCCGTGCCCCAAACCCCGATTTAGATCCAGTTTAATTCAGTCGAGTTTTCGTGGAGAAATCACGACGCGATAATGTAAATAAAATTCAGGTAAAAAAATACCGCAGTGGGACTGCAACCACTGAATAATTGTAATCAAAACCCGGAAAACTAGACAAAGAAACCATGCAAACTTACTTGTGGCAACAACACCGTAAATTTATGAAGAAACATGAGTGAATTTAGAGAAATGAACACAGAAATTATTAAAAACTAAAGTCGTTTTCACTACAAAACGGAGCCATCGATAAAATGGCGTCGACCAATGAAAATGCACCATTTCGTGACGTAACGGTAGGCAACATGAAAAACGAAAATAATCAAATTTCTTACGTTTCCTGACTCACCTTTGCGAAAACCTCTTCAATTACCACAAACATTCATTCAAATCAACACTCTGGAACGTGTAAAAAAAACACAACAGGGAAAAAAATTAATTCATCTGTCAATAAATCAACAAAGGTAACTGTCAAATAACATCACCATGGCAACCACGATCCGCGATTGTTAGCCACGAGGGGGCACTATTTCAACTGAACAAACGAAATGAGGGGCAAACCGCACAAAATGGCTCAGAATTGTCGCTCAACCCTGATATGAGCATCTCAATCGTTACTCAACCATACTCTGATTCAAAATTCTGCACGCGCTACAGCAGGTCGGGAAATGGCGCATGCGCAGTGCGCCAACCCCCCAAACAAAATCAAGCGAAATAAAACACAAATTCAAAAATTGAACTTTATGAAAAATGCTTACACTTATATAACACTGGAACTGTAAAAGAAACACACTAAAAAGTACGAAACGTGATGCTAACGCGTTAGTCTCTTTAAATTCTTCTTGCTTTGCTTGGAGCTGATCGTGTAGGTATGTCTCGGGGGGCTATCACACTCCGCCTGTTTGCGAGGGGGCTCGAGGGCCACGACCGGAATGTACGAAATGGAGTCTTTCCTTTTATACGTCACAACGACTTTGTTCTTGTTGCACACAGACAAAGCTTTGGGCGTCTCTTTATTAATCGTCTGGAAGAGATTCCGTTTCACCTTCACCTTTGGGGGCGTTTCATTCTCGGAGTAAAAACCCGAGTCTTGACTCGAAAAATTCGAAAAGGAGTCTTCCATCGTATTGCTCATATTGCCCAAAGTGGGGCGAAATGAGGCATGCCCACAGGCATCCTTAAAGTCTTTATAGCCCGTCTCAGAGAAGCTTGAGCACAGGAGACAACGAATGAGGCCACACGAATGCAAGTTCTGACACTGGCTGATTTGGTTGTCTACGACTGCAACCCCACTGCATCTGTCACACTTCCGCAAGGTTTGCGAACCTGTGAGACTGCGGGCCACCTAAACACAGCTATAATTTTTGCAAAAATAACAACATGTTAACAATACCCTGAAAAACTTGTTGAACGTTTCGCTACTAGTCCTCGGGGGGCTGTCAGGCTTGTCCGGCGATCCGGGGGGCGTAATCACATAATTCTCTTTGTTGTCTTTATAACTGTCTCTGTAGACCCGATATCGCAAAAACGCGTCTTTACTCGCCTCCAAGGCTTTACAAAACGAAGGTGAAACAAGACTGAACCTGTACAAGTCGCCCCCTGATAAGTACCGAAAAATCACATCCATTATAACATTGATGTTGAGGATACGTTGCAACAATTTCTGATTGTTGACGGGAACACATTTATTACAAAACCCAATCTTTCTATCACGTTCGGGTTTAACCACTTTAAGACTACCATAGAGGATTTTTCTCGATTCTTGAATCGGGGACGAAACAACAGTTTGCGCCAAAAGACTCAGATGTTTTTCGGGAGTATTAGGAACAGAACCAACCAAACGAATGTCTTTCAAATCTGTGATTAGCGATTCGTTTAAGGTACTCGAGAATTTGGGGCTCTTCGGAGACTCAAAAGTGTCGTCATGTTTGCGTTTGCGAGAGAAATGGGTTAAGGGGGTTGATGCGTGGCCAAAAAGCGCCTTCGAGTCTCCAGGCGGTGTCAGCTCCATCTGCACAAGTATCAAACGTAAAACACTAAACCAACAAAAACAAACTCACCTTAATATTAATTAAAAGGAACGGATGTGTACAAACAACTATGGCGCCATTTCGTTAGTAAATAAAAAAGGGGGTTTGGGGGGCTGTCTTCTTACGTAATGAATAAAACTACACTAAACTAACACGCGGACATGCATTTGGGTTTAGGACACACGAAAAAAAACGAAAAAAATGCACTTTTGCTTCCGCTTTCACCGACCTCGGACACCTGTCAAACGCCGCGATGCAGGCGCCATCTACAACTAGTCGAAGCTTCCCGCAAAATAGTTATTTCAACCAGAAACAAACCCAAATCAATTACAACACGTCGCATAATTAACACCACTCAAAATATTCGATACAATTCGTTCATAACGCCACAAATACACAAAACAGGTGGCCCCCATCATGTTGGCAACCCTGCCGTGGTGACATAACCTCAATCAATTTAAAATTCAAACCACCATTATAATGTCCGTTTCCGAATTCGATTCGTGTTTCGAAGAGTTGGACAAGTTAAGGTGCGAATTCCTCGATGTGGGGGCAACCCCCAGCGATGGTGTCACCAAACCGGTGATCGAATTGGCCCAAAATCACCTGTCGTGTCTTCAAGCCATGACCTCGCTTTTCGACAAATTTTCAATTAATCGGTTTCAAGCCGATTGTGCAATTTCAATGCCAGACCCCAATTCGGTTTTGAATTTTGTTGAGTTAGTGAAAACGGGGTTAGAATTAGGGAAGGGAAGTGACTACGACGAAGACAAGAGGCTTGATAAACACTTCGCCAGTCAACACAACGCCCATTTGAACCGTTTGAGTGGCTGCGAATTGAATAATAATGAATTTAATCGCAATTTTCTGGAGGCGGTGCGCTATTTTGAGGCTTCGCCTGAAATTGAAGACTTGGCGGAATCGACCGTCAATACCATAAGAAGCGACGATGTTTTAGCCTCGTCCCCGATTTAACTTACTTGTAATAATAATACAAATAATAAATATTTGCCAAATTATTTGAGTTTAATAAAAGTTAGGATTCTCCTAGTTGTGCGGTTGGTAACAAATGGTTACGCCCACTTTTTTCAGTCATTTATAACCTAGAAATTGTGATAATTTATTTAAAACACGTAAGTTATTGCTCGTTTTATTGCCGTTTAAATTGGCAAAAAAGTGATTTGGCCCTGTGGTAATAAAATTTATAGTTTCAAGATGTTTGACGAGGTTTTATTTGAGCAACGCCTCAAAGACTTTAACCCTGAACCTTTAATAACCCCAATTGAGCCAAAAGACGCCCGTTTGGAAATCCCCATGGTCACAGAAGACGCAAACAATATTGATTTGGCCAAAGTAAATTATTTGAACCTTTTGAATAACGAAGAAATCAAGAAATCGTCCGAAGACTTGATCAGGGAATACGGGGTTGGTACTTGTGGCCCTCGTGCCTTCTACGGTACGTCTCTAAAAATTTAATAGAGTTGGCGCTGACCGGTGTCCATTTTAGGCACCACCGACGTCCATCTTGATTTGGAGCAATGCCTCGCCAAATTCCTACACATGGAAGAATCAATCGTTTATTCGTACGGTTTTGTTGCAATTTCCAGTTCAATTGCTGCTTATTGTAAGAAAAACGATGTGATTTTCATCGATGAACACGCAAATTTTGCAATACATCAAGGCCTGACAGCTGCACGTAGCCATGTTGTGACATTCGCCCACTGCGACCCGGACGATTTCAGGAAAAAAGTACTCAGTGTGACCAACAGTGAAAAACGCAAATCGCGAAAATTCCTCATTATTGAGGGGATTTCTTGGACGACGGGCAAGTTGTGCCCCCTTCCGGCCTTCATTGAAGTGGCTGAAGAATTCAAAATGCGTATTTTCCTCGAAGAGAGCTACACTTTGGGGGTTTTCGGGGATAGTGGGCGTGGCTTGACCGAGTATTACCGAATCGAGCCGAGTCGTGTCGATATGATTATTGGGACACTTGAGGGGGCTATTGGGTCAATTGGGGGCTTTTGTGCAGGGTCGAGTATGACAATTGAGCATCAGAGGCTCTCGGGGTCTGGGTATATCTTCTCGGCTTCGCTTCCGACCTATTTGGTCAAAGTTGTGCTAAAAGCGCTTGACTTGATCGGTGATAAACCAGTGAAATTTGGACGATTTGCGGTCAAATTTCATCGATTTTTGACCGAAGAGTGTGGGTTTGATGTTTCAAGTCATCCGGAAGCCCCCTTTAAACTTGTAACGCTTTCGCCGAAAAGCAACGAGAAGAAGGTCCACAACTATTGTAAGGAAAAAGGGGTGCATTTTATACACAATGAAAGTGGCTTGATGCTCAATTTGAGTTTGGGGTTGATGGAGGATGAGAAACGCTTGGAGAAGGTGTTCAAAGTCCTGAAGGGGGCGTCTGATTTGATCGAAAATAATTCATTGTAGTTCATTATGTATCTAATTGAAAATTATATTAATGTTTTTGTTAAATTTTTTCGTTTTATTATCTTTTTGTTTTTGTTTATTATACAGGGTTTAAGCGAAATAAGTACATTAATTTTAACCAGTGGTAGAACTCATCAAGACAAACACTTTTTCTATGTACCATTTTTTTCAAAATCGCATTTTTTAAAATCATTTTTCCCCTTACAAATTTACGAGCCTTTTATGAAATGCTCCAACAAAGAAAATAATAAATTTAATTTGATTTTCATGAACTTGCTTGGAAACGGTAATCTTGTCGACTAGGTAACTTTGCTTTCAGGGCGTGTAAGAAAATTGTGTAAGATTTTAAAATAATTTTAACTCAAAAACTAAAACGTTTTGAAAAAAAAGTTAGAAGAAAAAATTGTTGGTCTTGACGAGTCCTATTACCAGATAAAATTAATGTACTTATTTTATTTACACCCTGTATACGTGTACCGAATCCGGCTACCATCTTTTGTTTTCGACTTATAAACAAAAGTTGACATTTTAGCGAAATCTTAAAAACTTCATATCTTTCTTATTATAAAAGACGTTATTATAAAGACGTTTTTATTTGATATGTCTATTTGTGTAATATGAGCTGTTTCAAAACTATGTAAACGCCAAAGTCGCATTTTCTCTCAAAATTAGTTGTTATAAATTATTTATGGACTTCAAACAATTATAATATATACTATAGTCGTTTTTTTTTAAATCAATTGTCAAATTGTTTCAACGTTGGCAACTCCATTTAAAATTAGTAGTCCAGGCTTCGTTCCTATGGCAATGTGGCAGGGTTCCAACATAATTTCAAAATTTTTGACACTGACAGTTGATATTAAAAAAAAATGAGGTATAGCTGTTTCAAAACTATAAAAACGCCAACGTCGTATTTTACCGAATTATTTTTTTTTAAATAAGATTGATAAAATTGGAAAATAGTTATTAATTATTAGATCTCTCATTGAAAGTATAAATTACGTCAGCTATTATTTTTTTGAAGTGCATGAATATTTTATAACAGCCAATTTTGAGAGAAAATGCGACGTTGGCGTTTTTATGGTTTTGAAACAGTTAATAGTTAAATATTATTAAATATTATATTAAATTTTTGCATATTTTGTATAGCTTGTGGCTGTGGTTGCAATTGCTGGCGGCTGTAGGTGTGATGAATTATTAAAAATGTGTATCACCGATATAGAAGACAAAGGCGATCTTCTCCTGATCCATGTTCCTTACACCAAGACCCATAAGAAACGGTAGTTTACTATGTTGTCCACTGGATTTGGAATTAATCCTATTAATTTATATCCCAAATATATCAATTTACGCCCAGAGAAAGTGGACACAGGAAGACTATTTCTTTGCTACCGAAATGGAAAATGTACGATACAACCCATAGGCATTAGCAGTTTTGGAAAGATGCCACAATTGATAGCAAAATTTCTGAAGTTAAAAAACCCCGAAATGTATACCGGACACTCGTTTCGGAGATCGGCTGCTACTTTGTTGTCTGACTGTGGTGCTGATCTAAGAACTCTGAAGCGATTCGGTAGCTGGAAGAGTGATGCTGTCGTTGAAGGATATGTAGAGGATTCTCTGCAGAATAAAGTTAATATTGCGAAAAAAATTCTGGAGATGGATGTAGTAATTCTACAAATGTAAACCATGAAATCGCGATTGTGGAACAGAACAAAGAAGTAGCTTTTAGTGCTAATAAAGAAGTGTACTTTAACAACGCGAATTGTACCGTTAATGTTAACATTTAAAAGAATTAGAAATGTATTAAAAATGTTAATAATTTTGAATAAATATTGTATTTTCAATACAAAATAAATTACAATTTTTAATTACAACTGACAGCTTTATCTCTCTTGTGAGAGATATTTGATTTCTCTCACCGAAAACAGTGGTATAATGTACATACCTAAAAAAACTGCACCTGTAAGATAATATAATTTATAGTTTCAATGAGAGATCTAATCATTAATAATAAGTAATAACTATTTTACATTTTTATCAACCTTATTTAAAAAAAATAATTAGGTAATAAAATGCGACGTTGGCGTTTTGAAACAGCTAATACATTATTTTTAAATATTTAAAAAAACATAACATTTTGCTTTTTCTTTATAGTAGGCCATGAAAAAATTTTGGATTTTCAATTAAAACTATAAAAAATATATTACCCAACAAGTATTTTTAATTTAATGATTTTTTAAACACTAATTAATCCAAAAACAGCATAATAAATTATTATTAGATCAAATGTTTTTCGGACGTCCAAAATGTAATAACTAATAATTACAATTTACCACATTTTACTACCGGCCAAAAAATTGTGCCACATACTACCTAACTGTTTTTTTTTTTTGCAACAACCAATGGAAATTGTGGTTTATTTGTTTACGTGTTCGGGTACTGGCCTGTCTCATTGCGTTACTACCAACTAGTCTATCGTCACCGTTTGTACGATAAATAAGTGTGAAATTTTATAGTTTCAATATGTTTGACGAGGTTCTGTTCGAGCAACGCCTCAAAAACTTTAACCCTGAGCCTCTTATTACGCCAATTGATCCTCAAAACGAATCCTTGGAAATTGCAATGGTGACAGAAGATGAAAAAAACATTGATTTGGCCAAAGCTAATTACTTGAATCTTATACATAACGAAGAAATTAAACAAATTTCCGAACAAATTATTAAAAAATTCGGTGTTGGGACGTGTGGACCTCGGGCTTTTTATGGTATGTATACCTCAATTTTTTTTTAAATCAACTGTCAGTGTCAAAAAATTTGAAATTATGTTGGAACCGTGCGACATTACCATAGGAACAAAGCCTGGACGACTAATTTTAAATGGAGTTACCAACGTTGAAACAATTTGACAATTGATTAAAAAAAAAACGAGTATATGTGATACATTTACGATCTTTTTGATTAAGGTTTTTTGCAGTGGCTTTTTATCGTTATGTGATCAATGTAAAAAATATTAAAAATGCAATCCGTTTGAAAGATGACAGCAAAAAAAGCACGTTTCAAATTATGAAAAACAGAATTATATGATTTAATTGCATCGATTTCTAACAGTTTTTGTCGAAATTTAATGTGATAGTAATTTTTTGCGTTTTTCCAAATATCATAATTATGCAATTCAATGCTCATCTAGAGTCGTAAAATTTTGTAAAAATAGGCCAAAAAATAACATCACACTTCCTTTTCGTCTTGAGTGTTTTAGTACGTTTTACATCCAAAACGTAATCGTTTCGAAAAATTTTGTCAAAAAAATCACCAAATTAGTTTGAAAATAAAAAAATTTTAAACGTAGAAATTATTTATTTTCAAACTATAATATGGTGATTTTTTTCAACGGAATCAAAAATGATATTGGTTTTGCCTTTTTCGAGTACGTTTTGTACATGCAATAATTGCGTTAAATTTCGTCAAAATTAAAAAGTTGAATAATTACTAAATTATGTCAAAGATGAGCAGAAAAAACACTAAATTTAATCGAAAATGATGTTATTTTTGCTTTTATTTTGCGTTTCCTGTTTTACTACAGTGTTTTGGTACATTTGGCGGCCAGAAATGCAATTATCTCGTCAAAAATAAACCGAAAATTCACCAAATTTTGTAAATTTTTTGTTTCGGTTTATCAGTTTCGAGCAATTAAGTACATTTGTGATTTAAAAACTCTTATTTTGCACAGAATTATTTTTGTCTTTTCCTTTTTGGACACGTTTATTACCCACAAACACTAAATTTCCTTTTAAAAATATGTTAAAAAATTACAAACTTGTGTCGGAAATGGTGGTACTTTTGCCTTTTTCGAGGGTTTATAAGTGCTTCTTTAAAAAAAAACTCAGTTTTTTTCGGCAAAAAATTGGTAACTTAAGTCAAAAAGTGGTATTACCATTGCCTCTTTTGAGAAATACAACTATTTCCAGAGATATGTATCAAAAAATGAGCGGATCGAAGATGAAACACCAATGAATGTTTGTGAACTAAAAACAAAAACTAAACTAACTATAAAAGTTGTTTTATGAAAAAACTCTAAATTGGGTCGAAAATAATTGATTTTTGTCACTTTTTGAGCGTCTATTATTTTAAAATAAACCGAAAAAAACAATTAATTAGGTATAAAATGGTGTTATTTTTGCCTTTTTCATGCATTGAAACACCCGTAGCTAAAAATTCAGTTTTTTGTTATACGAGCCTTAACAACTAAATGTTTGGACGAATACATTTTTACAACTAAAATGCACGTCATTTTGAATATTTATTTGATGGTGTTTACTGTCTCATCTAGTATGTACTCAAATTTGTTCCTTGGCAAATTTAACCGTACTTTTGAGACAATCATTGTGAAAGATCTCTTGTTTATTTCTTCTTACTCGTTTTCGAGAATTTCAAACTCTACAACGCATACATGAAATTAAGATTCATCACTAAATATTTCCAGTCATTGTACAGGGTGTTTCAAGTTTTAGTGCCAGTCAAAAAATAAATACTTCTAGTTGCCCAAAATAAAAAAATTATATGGCAAACGATAAAGTTTCTAACACGCTTCAATTTGATGCTTTAACGTTATCCCAAATTCTCATGATATGAGCGTGAAATGCAAAAAACTACATTAAAATTTTTTTGTTTTTAAATTATTGCTATCATTTTTTCATAATAAAATTACTCCTTTTTTTTAATGTGGATAAGGACAGGTAAATGTTTTATCTTAGTCACCTTTGAGAAAACAGAGCTCGTGTCTTTGCTTGATTCCCAAAAATTTGTACTGTCATTACTTGTCAGACAGAAAATTTTGATTTGTCACTTAAAAAAATGCCCTTTCAATGCTCCTTTGAAGAGAAACTCGAAATGGTGTTAATAGTGTAATTCTTGGTGCATCTCTGAATGTGATACGGATAGTTCTTGTGTCGTTTGTGCGCTCTAGTTCGGCCAATACCTGTGGCGTGTGGCGTTTGAATTTCATTAGACTTAAATTTGCATTATTCGTCAGATTTGCAACCAACGCTTGATTTAGATAATGGGTTACAGGAAGAATTTCGTTTACCTTTTTCTCGGTTCCGTTTACACTTAAATTGGCACCAAGTATTCGAAATAATTTTCGACTTGGATGTTCCTGGCTGGGAACTATTTCCACATACCATTGTGCAGCTTGTAGGTTGAATTTCTGCCACATTCGCTATAGATTAACACCATTTCGAGTTTTTCTTCAAAGGAGTATTGGAAAGAGCATTTTGAAGTGACAAATCATTTTTTTTGTCTGACAAATAATGACTATACATTTTTGTGAATCAAACCAAGACATGAGCTGTTTTCTCAAAGGTGACTAACCCCCGGTTTCTTGAACGATTTATCGATAGATAAATTTTATCGGTTGGATAGTTATTGTTAAGGTAGAGATGATCTGATTGGTGTTTCTATAGAAATTATGGAACCGATAGCATTTATCTTACGATGACTCGTTCAAGAAACCGGGGGTAAGATAAAACATTTATCTGATCTTAACCAAATTAAAATTTCAATTGCGCAAAACGGCTTGGGTTTTTCACTATTTCAGTTTCGGAATTCTCACTTGAAAAATAGGAAGAACTTTATTAAAAAGTCTATCGTTTGAAATATAATTTTTTTCCTTTCGGCAACTAGAAGTATGACTGACACTAAAACTTGAAACACCTTGTATATCCACTGCCACTAACTTTTGACCTACAGAGTTCTCCCCTTTCTTTGAGCAGAAGTGAGGAATGTTTATTTTTGCCTATTTAAAATTATAATAATGGAAAGTAACATTTTGTTATTCATTTGTGTCTATCTTAGAAAAACCAAGTTTTATTTTTTTATCCATCTGCAACAACATTCTCAAGAACAATTGGAATATGTTTCTGCAGTCATTAGAGCAGTGACTTCTCTTAAAGTGCTTCTGCAGCAACTTTTACAAATTTTTACCAAGTGTCGTAGCAGCCTTGTGTTACAAACTCGTGATCTTCCAGGACTTTTTTCTTTAATAACTATTGCACCTTGCTCTTCCAAAAAAATTATTTTGTCTTTGTTGGAATTTCCACCCCTTTTGGTATTTTAATAATTTAAAACCCAATGAATGTTGGTGTTAAATTTCTTAGTGTCCATACATTTAGTTGCCAAGCTCAAGTCGGTAAATTTCATCATTTATATTTTTTTCTGATAACTGATTGAAAATTAGACAATAAATTACAAAAACACTTTAGAGTATTTAGAAAATTGCGTAAGTTTGAATCTATGCAAATTATGAATAAAAATTTTTTGCAATATAAAACCAGATTAATAATTAAAAAATAAAACGAGATTTCACCCACATATTTAGTTGTTAGGGCTCGTAATTTCGTCAAGCTAAAAACTTAAGTTTTTTCACAAAAATCGCTAAATGAGGCCACAAATGCCAATTTATCTCAAAAGTGACTGTTTTTGAGCGTTCAAAATACGTATAAAAAATCACTAGAAATAGCGAAAAGTTGGCAACACTGTTAAACAACACCCTTACCAGTCTCACAATTTTAGGAACGACTGAAATCCACCTTGAATTGGAGGAACGTCTCGCCCGCTTCCTCCACATGGAAGAATCAATCATTTATTCATACGGTTTTGTAACAATTTCAAGCGCTGTTGCGGCTTGTTGCAAGGAAACCGACGTTGTGTTCATCGATGAATACACAAACGTTCCCATTTGGCAAGGCCTGAAAGCGGCACGAAGCCGCATCATTAAATTCTCGCACAACAATCCCTGGGATTTCCACCAAAAAGCACTCAGTGTTACCAACTGTCGCAAATTCCTCATCCTTGAGGGCATTTCATGGACCACTGGTCAACTGTGCCCTCTTCCCTCATTCCTTGAAATCGCCGAACGATTCAAAATTCGTGTTTTTGTCGAAGAGAGTTACACTTTGGGGGTTTTCGGGAATAGTGGTCGTGGATTGACCGAATATTACCGAATCGAGCCGAGTCGAATCGATATGATTATGGGGACTTTTGAACGGGCGATGGGTTCAATTGGGGGGTTTTGTGCCGGTTCATTTACTATAATAAGTCAACAGCAAGTGGCTGGTTCTGGATATATTTTCTCAGCTTCGCTTCCAACTTATCTGGTTGGGGTTGTATTAAAAGGGTTGGAATTAATGGGGGAAAAACCGGTCAAGTTTGCACGACTGGCTGTCCAGTTTCATCGGTTTTTGGAGGAATGTGGGTTTGACGTAACAAGTCACCCGAAAGCCCCCTTTAAACTGGTCAAATTGGAGACGAAATCAAAGGCAATGAAAGTACACCAATTTTGTCGAAATAAAGGAGTCCATTTTATAAGAAATCACAACGAGTTAGTCATTAATCTGAATGTGGCCTTGATGGACGATGGCGAAAAGTTGAGGAGGGTTTTTGAAACCATGAAGGAAGCAGCCGATTTAGTGAATTAAAAAAATGTATCAGATGCAACAATAAACATAATAAAATCAATTAAGATTCGTTTTTTTGTTTGTTTTGTTGTTCAAAACTCACCAAAAATGCAACTTTATGGCAACGTTCCAATTTTATTTTATCATCTTCAGGTATTCTGGCAAAAATAATCGAAAGGTTGCTATAAAATTGTATTTTTTGAGTAACACCTATTCCAAAAACACCAAAGAACTTTTTTATTGGTGCCTATTATTAAATTTTCCTTAAAAAATGGTTTTCTTTTAATTGTGTACTATCTTTAAAAATAACGAAGTTGCTAATACTTAAAATGTTTAGTTTGAAATTATTTGCTCAACAAAAAAGCACATCAAAAAAACGTTAACCATGAATCTGATGAACGGAACGTCTTGGTTTCCCATCTTACAATTAGTTATCTCACAGATTATATTTTTTTGCTGGTGACTTTTTTTTCATATTAAAAATAAAAAAATAAAATATTCTTATGAACAAAAACAATTTTTGTGTCGTTTAATTTTATTCAGTTTACTACTTGCTATTGTCATAAATAAAGTTTCAAATTTCAAATTCGTTGACTAGTACGGTTAGTGTGTGGTACTGGAGAAAAGGAGGAAATAATCCAGAGTAAAGGTCTGCAATACTTCCTTTTTAGAAAACAGTCTGTAATATTTTCAACTAATTTAATGCGATGGGACTTTCTACAAACTGTAACAGAAGTTAAGTGCATTTTGATTTTTTTCTATTTATCGGCAATAAGTGAGATGTTGAAAAGTGATAGTTTGAGTGTAACATTTTTTAGAACACAATAATTAATTTAAAAAAAATTCAAACCAATTTGATGACACAGTGCATTGACTTCATTTCTAATTTCGGAAGGCTCTTCTATGAAGTGCATTTAATTTTTATTAACCTGAGAAGAACAGAACATTCATTTTTGACATAATTTACTGCTCTTTACTAAAAAATCTGAGCTGTTTAACTACTCTCCAAATTCCTGTTTAAACGCTCGAAAAAGGCATACATTTTCAATCTATTTCAACAAAATTTTTGTTATATATTTTTGAGAAAATTTTGTAGAATCGATTTATCTGATTGAATTGCATTATAAAAAATATCACTCCTAAACGTAAAACTAACACCATTTTCAACCCAATTCGGCGATTTTTCGGTCTATTTTTAAGGAAATTTTGTAAAATAATTGTGTTTTTGGATGAAACAATTTCAAAATACAACACCGAAGTAATGTCATTTTCCATTCAATTCTGTGATTCTTTAGCATAGACTGAGTTTTTAGCTTGAAAACGTGTTTAAATACCCGAAAAAGGCAAAAATGTCATTATTTTCAATTTCATTCTGATTTTTTAAAGTAATTTTTGACGAAATTTTGCTGAATAATTGCGTTTTTGTATGAAAAACGTACAAATGGTAAACATTATTTTCGATTTAACTGCAAAAATAACAATTTAATTTCAATGAACAATCGAAAAATGCAAAAATTGCTAAATTTTTGACAAGTTTTAAATTTTTCTATTAATTTTTTGTGAAATTTCACTTGTTGTAACTGCGTTTCCAAATGAAAATGGGCTAAAACATCGTAAAAAGCGAAATAATTTACTTTTCCTTTAAAATTTGGGCATTTTATTTCTTTCCTGTTTATCACCAAGTAGTGTGAAAATTTGATTTTTGTGTTGTATTTTGTACTGTTCATAATTTTGAAAATAAATGAATGAATTTCGTTTCAAAAAATTAGCGGTCACGTGGCACCTACCTTTCTGGGGGAAACACAGGATTGGGATTTTCGGGTTTGTTGTTTTCGATGTTTCGTTACATATCATATATTTAATACGCTATAACATAACCATATAATAGTGTTAACATGGAATGACAAATCTCACACTTATCTAACTTATGTATTCTTAATAATGGCATCATATGCTTGAAAAACAAACGGTGCCACTTCAACCGACCTCGATTTGAGACTCAACGTTGCATGATTAACTCCTGGTTGTAATTTCAATTCCAACAAAACCCAAATATTATTCGTCAATTTCAACGATTGATACAACATGTCTTGACCTTCGACGTTACGTTTCGCAATCGTAAAAATATTATTATGTGTCATTTTGGCCGAAATCGCATCCGAGTTACCTTTGAGATCGTTCAACGTGTATTGAACCTCATTGGCTGACGGTATATCGCGCCAAGTGGTCAAAAACACACGTTTATCCAATGTTCCATCTTCAATGAAAAGAACTTGAATTGGTATCTGACATGCATAATAAAAAACATCGACGTTATTTTTGATTGCAACTTGTAGCGTTGTTAACGGATCCATACGTTGGACAGGTCCATTCGTATTCAAGGGTAGGTTGTATTCGAGGGTTTGTCCTGGCTGGAGGGCCCCCATATTCATGGGGGCTGCAGGTGCAACCCCAAAACTATTTTTATTAAATTGGATTGCAAAACCACTCATTGCTTGCATCGCTTTGTTGGTGCAACTCAAATCCATGGTGATTTGACCGGCACGTCGCGAAAAAGTGCCCATTATTTCCAAACCTTTGCCTTTATCGGCTGGCAACCAACATGTTTTTGGGGGTGTGTACATTGTTGGGGCGGAGCTTAAGCCGAAAATGTCGCCCAATAGGCCGGTGGTTGATGGGGCTACGCCCAAATCGGCTGAACCACCACCTAGCTGGATAATACAAAATGAGCGGACCGCAGACTAAACACCAAAAGTATACAGGCTGTTCGTCTAAACCTCACATTACAAGTATTGAAAGTTCTAATAAAGATATTTTTCTGAAAGTTGGTACTCAAGTCATAATCCGTTAAGTTCTACTCAATGAAAATATTTTCAAGATGGCGGCACTTCCGGTTATACCGGAAGTCGCTATCAACTTCCGTATTTTAAATGGGAAGCTATGCTTTTCATTGCGTTTTTGGATTAGTTGAATTATTATTAGGGAGTTTTTATCAACTGTCTCTATACATAAGTTTAAACGTTTTCGAGATATTTAAGATTTTTTGAAAATTTTTGGATTTGTACCTGTCACTTAAAAAATCGCTAACTCTTATAGTTTTAGAGATTTCGAAAACATATTTGGAGAATTAAAAGAGAAAGTCCATATCTGTTCTTCAGTGTGTTCAAAATTGGAAAAAAAGCTTAAAAAAAACCCAAAAATTTTAAGGTTAAGTTTGGACAACTTTAAGTACTCATAACTTAATTTTTTCAAATATGATGTTCCAACTTTTATTTAACTAGATGGAAGAGATTTTTTTTCTGCATCTATCTGTATAAGTATTCCCTATACCTGTGAGACTGTTTAAGTTATGTTGTTTTTTTTTGTATAGAAAATTCCTTACTAACCACAGCTATTTTTGCATAGTTTGCCAAAGAAACATTTCTGATTAAAACAACAATAATAAAACGACAAACTCTATTCAAAATTGTGTTATCCGTCCCGTGAAAACAAAATAAATTCATTGAATGTTGGTTTGAAAAACTTTAATTTCTCACATTTTTTCTTTCGTTTCCATGGCAACATATGAGAAAAGACCTATGGTTAATGAATTTCTCAATTACAACAAAAAGTTATTGCAACTTGAAAACTATTAAAGCATAGGGAATGTTGATACATATCGATGCAGAATTAAGTTCTCTACTATTAAGTGAAATAAAAATTGTGGCATTTCATTTGAAAAATTTACTTAAAGTTCTGCAAACTTAACTTTAAAAATTTGAAGTTTGTTATTCTTTAAAAAAAAACACCAAAGGAAAGATCTAGGCTTCCTCTTTCAAATGAGCTGAAAAATATTTCCAAATTTTAAAAAATGGCAGAGTTATCGATTTTTGGACTGGAAGGTGCAAACCCAAAATAATATTAAAAAGCCTAAATATTCCGTAAACGGCTAAATTTACGTATAGGGAATGCTTATGAAAACTACCTTAAAATAACTCCAGTAAACGTATTAAAAAATATAGCTTTCCATTTAAAATACGGAAGTTGATAGCGACTTCCGGTATAACCGGAAGTGGCACCATCTTGAAAATATTTTCTTGAAGCAGGATCTAACAGATTATGGTTGTATAAAAATTTTCAGATGACTATCATTATTAGAACTCCTAATACTTCTAATGTGGGGTTTAGATGGAAGAGCCTGTAGATTAGGAGACGAAACGAGAAACATTTTATGTTCATTGAATAAGCGTACAACTTCATTTTGGTTGTGTAATTTAATCTTTAATTTTTGATTTGACACAAAATTGTCAGTATTGTCACGGTGACAAAATATGTTTTGATATTGAAGTTGAACAGTCATTTTGGAAGTTCAGAATGCCATCTCAATTAGTTAATATTCAAAAAGCACAAATTATGGCCAAACTTCAATGCGGATGGTCAATCCGAAGATTGGTGGTAGATTGTAGTGTAAATAAGTTTTTCGCCTACTTGAACCGAAAGCGTAGCATAGCTGCTATAATGAGCGGGCTGTTCTGATCAAATGCGGGCTTTTGGCCATTTTTACGGGCCCGTTCTGTCAAATTTATTGGAAGTCTACTTGAAAATGTAACCTAAAATCTAAAAATATAATCGTTTTTTACCTTTCTATATGCAATCTCTAAGCTCAAACAGTATCTGCTAATTGGAAAAACAAGCTACAAGAAATAAAATTTTGTGAAAGCTAACTGCCAAACTGACAAATAATCCAAAACACCCTACCGGTCTGGATTTTCCTAGAGATCCTTGTCACAATTGTCACCATTACACATTACACAGTTACAGAAGACGAAAAATTTTTAAATGTAAAATCAAGTAGGCGAAAAACAGTTGTACGTCTCATGGTCCGAAAGGCATTAGCGGCCCTTAGCTGCCTGTTGCCCTCGCTTCGCTCGGGCATCAAACGGCTGCGGGCCGCTAATGCCTACTTTCGGCCCTTGAGACGTAATATACTATTAGAAATCAGACATCATAATCTAAAGTACCGTTTGCGTGGCAACGTAGTAATAATAATAAAAAACAGGTTTCACACAGAATAAAAATTGCAAAATTGGCTTTCACCCCTTGTACGCTTTTTCAGTGAACAAAAGTGTACAAAATCTATGCTAAAAAAATACAGATTGAATCAAAAGTAACGCACAAAATTCAAATCTTTGTTAATAGTCACTTTTCAAAAAAAATAAAAATACTCGAACAGGTCGATTTTATTTTTTTAAATAATACATTTTGACATCATAGTGACGTTTTTAATGTCATGCGTTTTTAAGTTGTAACGTCACTTTTATTTTTTTTTAATGACAACCGACATTTTTATTAACTGTTTTAAATGCTACACATCTTTATCTTTCTGGTAATAAAAAAAAAATTAAAAATGTAATTTAAAATTAAAAAAAATAATTTAATAAAATAATAGTTATTTATTGTATAAGAGTCTTACAATGAGTTTTATCCCCGCAAAGCTTAATTAAGCGGATAAAATACATGTAAGACCCGTATGCAATACAACGTTTTATCCACAGCCAGACAATATACAAGGTGATTCTTAAATAGACCGACAAAATTTTATCACAGCTATCCAAAGATAAGCAGAAACGATCTGCACGCACCATATTTATGTTTTTATTTCGTAGGGGTACAAATCCCTTAATCCGTGCAACTTACGACGCTCATGAGTTCAAATTAATTGTATTGAAAAAAATTTGCTCGTTTTCATCATGAATATCGATAATAAACAGTGATCATTGTTGCATTGATCAAGTAAAGTCGTTTTTTTTTTAAACAATTGTCAAATTGTTTTAACGTTGGCAACTCTATTTAAAATTAGTGGTCCAGGCTTCGTTCCTATGGCAATGTGGCAGGGTTCCAACATAATTTCAAAATTTTTGACACTGACAGTTGATTTTAAAAAAAAATAAGGTTTACATTGTCATCAGATGATTATCATGCTTTCCACTAAGTGTGCTAATACTTCTTACAAACACATCAGTGGCGTACACTTTATCTCTAACACAACTTTAAAAAAATTTATTTCAAAAACGGTTATGAAAATAATTTTTTTACTATTTTTCCCAGCATGTACTCATTTCAGACTACCATAGGTAGAATTTTGTCGGTCTATTTAAGAATCATGCTGTAGACTAAATCCGATTTAATCAAATTTTCATTTGACATTTTGAAGTGACGTTTGTTAAATTAATTTTTAAAATAGGAATATACTGCATTAGTTCCGGCTTCGTTTACAGTAAATCTGGCATCTACATCGAAAAAAGGAAAAACCGACCATATTTTCTCTTTTAATTTTAAGGTAAATGTTGAAAATGCAGTTTAATTTTGTTACGGGTCTTTTCATGACCTATAGGTTTTACTGTTATCATTAGACGTCTCCTAGTAGTGATATTATGACAATAAAAGACTGGCTGTGGGTAAAAACAATATTGACAATTAAACATAGAAGGCTTTATCTTTTTGTTCTTGCCTTATTTTATAAAAGGCAATAGTTTTTTGTTTTTTTTTTTAATAATTAGCATGAAAACACTTGTATGAAACCTAAACACAAAAAATACCCCTTATAAAATAAAGCAAGAACAAAAAGATAATAAAGCTCTTTGTATAAAACTTTCAATAACTTTTTTAACTTATTTATTTTATTTTCTTCTTTTTTTGAATTTGTGTGCGTTAATTTTTGGAATTTTTTTATCAGAAAGATAACGATGTGGACTATCTAAAACGGTAATCAAAAATGTTGGTTGACATTAAAAAAATTAAAAATGACGGCATTACTCAAAAACGAATGACGTCATAAATGTTAGCATGGTGTCAAAATGAGGCATTTAAAAAAATAAAATCGACCTGTTCGAGTTTTTTTTTTTTGAAAAATGACTAATAACAAAGATCAGAATTTTGTGCGTTACTTTTTGTTTAGTCTGTATTAGCTGTTTCAAAACTATGTAAACGCCAACGTCGCATATTCTCTCTAATTAGTTGTTATAAATTATTTATGGATTTCAAAAAACTAATAGCTCATGTAATTTATAGTTTCAATGAGATATCTAATCATTAATAACTATTTTACATTTTTATCAACCTTATTTCAAAAAATAATTTGGTAAAATGCGACGTTGGCGCTTACATATGTAGTTTTGAAACAGCTAATATATAAAAATGAATCCCTATTTCCCTTGGTCACGCCATAACTTGAGAACGACTTTACCGATTTCATTCATCCTTTTTGATGATTTATCATTCATCTTTTGATCTGTGCGCCGTAAATGTCATACAAGACAACGTCTGTCGGGACAGCTAGTACGGCGCCAAACCGTTCTAAATTAATTTAAAATCAACCAATTCACTAATTCCTACGAAAAAAAATATATAAATGTTGAGCTTTGAATTCTTAATAGACTGAGAGTAACTGCCAACTAAAACTTATTTATTTATTTTTTAAACTTATTATTTGTCGTTTCGTATCCTAACCTATAGTAATCCCTAATCAAAACTTACCAAAACGTCTAGTCCTCCACCGAGCAAATCGACATTACTTGTGGGTGGTGCTGCAGGTTGTGGTTGCGCAACAGTGCTGCCAATATCCATGGATAACAAATCACCAATTAGTGATTCTTGGTTTGGTATAACTGTGGCTTCTTGAGCGTTGGTATTTTCAACGGAGCCTTGTCTCGCTGGAAGTGTTTTGCGAATACCGGCACTTCGCCCCTCAACGAATGCAGTTGGTGGTTTATGGTAGACACTTGCAAGTGATGAAATATGACATATAAGTTCGTCGAGAAGTGTGGGTTCAAGTAAATCGGTTTCTTCGGAGATTAAAGGTTTATCGGCTAAAACCACTTCTTTAGCGGCTGCTGGATCAGTACTTAATAATCTCCAATAAATAAAACCACGATCTCGCAAGTCAGGATTGTCGGAATCTTGTGTTGCGAGACTTAGTACGTGTTGGACGAGGGCTTGGGTATGAGCTGGACGTTTGAGGAAGAGTTTGACGACTGCTGTGAGAAGTTGGAGCTGGACTTGGGCGTTTTCGTCGGCGAAACCTTCGAGGAATGAGTCGAGGAGTTCGTCGGCGTTGTCAATACGCTCGGCGTATTCACCTGAAATTGTAGGAAAAGTCCGTTTTTAAAGGCATTGGCAACTTAAAAAACAACTTCGTCTTAAATGATAGTACTAAAAACGCTTATTACAGTAGTGAAAACCGTTTCTCTGTGTCTGCTCTCTAACTCAAGTTATATCGATTTAAAGTTGGAATTATGACGTCCTAACCGCCTCGTGAGCATTTGATCCAATTTTAAGATCAAATAGTTTTTGACTTCTAAGTCACACTGACAGAGTTTTGATAAACTTGACAAAATTTCTCAGATGTTTTCGCGAACAGAAAAAAGTAGAGAAAATAGTTAATTTTTTATTTTGTGGAAGATGTGTGGAAAATTTGCAAATATCTGTCAAGTTTCTAGTGACTGAGAGGGTTCAGTGATAAGAAGATTCTGTGATGAGAGGCGGTTGTGACGTCAGGATTTCATCCTTTGGAAGTGATGATCTTGCTTATTTTTCATCGCAGAAAATTTTGAAAAGAACCTACCCACATAAAATGAACCACATTTTCAATTTTCGTTAAAACATAAAATAGGTAAAATAAGTTGCCAATGCCTTTAATTAAACGGAAATCACTACTTTGTGACTTGTGCTCGCTTCTGACGATGCACTGATCTGTTGATGCATTATTCTAAATCTTGACAAGAAAAACACTACTCGAAAAGCATATTTCGTATTATACCTAACTTTTTCGAACAGTTTATGATTACGAGTAATGCATCGATGTTAAAACAGTTTTTTCTTATTTTTACAAAATGTAATGCAATGGTCCAAAAATTCATGTTGTTCCAAACCATATCATTATGGCATCAAGTGTTTTTTGTTAATTAAAATAATCTGAAAAACCGCCAAACTAAACTTAAAATTATACAGGGTGTTAGGGAATGGTTTAGCAATATTTTGTATGGGAACTTGTCATGATTAGACGAATTAAAAACCCTTACATCATTTTTCCAAAAACTGTATACTTTCTTCGAAAAATTTTATTAACCCACCTGTTGAGAGCCACTGTGTAGTTTATGGTAGTTTATTGGCAGTTGATTTTTACTTTAAAAAATGGATATAGTGGCGCAAGGACGTTTTGGGAATTTTTAAATAATATTGTTACCATTTTCATTTGTGTATGAGGTTCGAATCCAGCTTTTAGCATACATTTTTTTTTGTTTGGAAAATTTAATAACAAAATACAAATTGAAATAGAAGAATTACGTAGTGGGCCAAAAAGCTAATTTATTTATGCTCTTTTGTCAATAATAATAAAATTTACGCTAATTTTTATCATTGTAATTCAGCGGTTCTCAAAATTTGGGACTTTAAGATCAGAACGATTTTTTGGGAAAACTATGCATTTTCGATTTACACAAATTTTATTTGATCGATTTGTTTTGCCATTCTCTATCTACCTTTAAATTTTTGTTAAATCATTCCCTAACACGCTGTATAACTGTGATATAACCTTTGCCCACAGACCTTTTCTCCTTTTTTTTCTGATGTAATTTTGAGAGATTTTTGAACTAGAAACTGCTATTTTGCATAGAATTTCTAAATTGAATCAAAAATGGCTGTTCAAGCGTTTAAGCCCGGAATCATTTCGATAAATTTCGTAAAAAAAAGTTGAATAATTACTACATTACGTGACTTCAGAATTAGAGTTACTTTTTCCTTTGTCCGGTGTTTTTTGAGAGAAAAACTAATTTTTTCGGCAAAAAATCGTTAAATGAAGTAATTAAGTGACTCGTTTGAGCATTTTCGTGGCTTCTACGGCGAAAAACAGAAGTATTTCCGGTATTTCATCAAAAACAACGATTGTATTTTTATCATTTTCGAGCAATTAAGTAGATTTTTGAACTAAAATCTCTCTTATTTTGCGCAATATTTCTGAATTAATTTTGCTTTTTCTTTTTGAGCACATTTTTTAGCCAAACGCACAATAATTTCGCTAAATTTCGTCAAAAATAAGTTAAAAAATTAAAAAGTTATGCCGGAAATGGTGTTAAGCACTTTGTTGAAATAAAAACTATTTTTTTTCAGCAAAAAATCGCTAAATTAAGTCAAAAAAGTGGCATTACCTTTACCTCTTCTGGACATTTTATAGCTAGAAACACAATTATTTCCAAAGATATTTCGTTAAAAATGTGAGGATCGACAGCAAATTAGTTTGAAAATGATGTCTTTTTGAACGTCTGAGCACGTTTCTGACCTTAAAACTATGTTATTTTGTGAAAAATCTAAAAAATAACCTTATTTTTGTTTCTGAATAAGCCGAAAAAACACTGAATTTGGCTAAAAATAATGTTAATTTTGCCTTTTTCTTGCCTTCAAACACTGAGCTGAAAACTCAGTTTTTTTGGCGCATCACAAAATCGTTTAAACTAAATCAAAAATTACACTACTTTTCCTTTTTTGAATGGTTTAGAACCTTTCACAGACAGAAACCCATTTTTTTTTCGTCAAAAATAAGCCAAAAAATCACCCAAAATAAATAGTGTAATTTTTGCCTTGTTCGAGCGATTATGTCCGTTTTTCTAAATAAAAAATTGCTGAATTTCGAAGGTTTTGTTTTACATTTTTCAGATATAATCCACAATTTTTTAGGCTAAAACCTTACTTTTTGCAAGGTTTTGCTGCAGTAGACTACGAGATCACCAAATCAGGTCGAAATGATGACATTATCCTGGTCATTTTCAAACACTCTAGTACATTAAAAAAAAACACGCAATTAAGCCACAAATTTTCGACTAAAATAAAACGATAAACCACCTACTTAGTTCTAAAATGATCATTTT
This sequence comes from Tribolium freemani, assembly GCA_939628115.1. Taxonomy (NCBI): domain Eukaryota; kingdom Metazoa; phylum Arthropoda; class Insecta; order Coleoptera; family Tenebrionidae; genus Tribolium; species Tribolium freemani. The sequence continues at coordinate 14,757,403 of OW626788.1, forward strand.
CGAAGTATTTTTTGAACTAAAAACTATTATTTTGTATTAAAAGTCTGAAATGAATAAAAAAAAGGAAATTATTTTTGTCTTTTTCTAGCGTTTCGGTGCGTTGTTTTCGTAAAATTCATCAAAAATAAGTCAATAAACTACTAAATAATGTCTAAAATGATATTACTTTTCTCAGTTTTGTCGCAAGATCTTGTTAAATTGTCGACAAAATCGCCAAATTAGGTCAAAATGACATTCTATTTGCCTTTTTTTAAGCACCCAGAATGGTAAAATGGAAGTCAAAATTTTTTTATTCATTTAATTTTTAATCACTCTGTTGCAAAGCAAAAAAATTAATTAAGATTTAAGGGCCGGTTTACAGAAGCGTCATTAATTTAATCCACAATTAAATGAGTGATTAATTGATCACGTGATCAAACTGAACCAATTAAATTTGAGTATTCGCGTTGTTAACTTTTAACAACGAATTAAAATTTAATTAAGGCCCTTAATGTTTTTTAATTTATGTGTCAAAATCAGAGATAAGTGCAATTCGATTCTAATTTTGAAAGAGATATTGAAATGTCGATAACACAGGAATCGATAACTTTCAACTTACCAATGATCCAAACCATGCTCGCTCTCGCCTCCGGCTCGTCCAAAGTATCCAAATTCTCACAAAGCGTACTAATAATACTCTCGTACTTGTTCGGATACTTCCGGAAAATATCTTTAATTACAACGATGGCTTCCTGCACGACATAATTGACCTTAGTCTGGATCAGATCCAACAATGTTGAAACACAACGTTCGGCAGATGGCTCCACTTTAATAGCACATCGTCCAATCGCTCGGACAGCCTTCCTGACAAAATCAACATCAACTTCAGTGGCATACTCCTTTAGCTCGCTCAAAACCTGAGCGATATTTGCTTGCGATGCTAATCGAATCATAATATCCAACTTCTCTAATTTCACATAAATCGGATCGTTGTATTTGACGAAAAAAACCTTCATTTCGTGTTTGAGAATATCGGGTTTTTTCTGAACGATTAAATTAATGTTACGGAGAGCAACGTATTGTACTTCAGGTTCGGACGATAGAAGGGTTACTAAAGGTGGTGCAAGTTTTTTACTCAAAGTGGCGCAAAATTCTGTATCTCCAGCTAGGATTTCCATCATTTTCATTAAAACTTTAACGGCTGATAGGACAACAGCAGCGTTTGCGTGCGCTAGACGGGGTGTTATACGTTCGCAAATGCTTTGAGCTTCGCGTTCGTCTTTCGGATTGTAGTTTGATAGAGAGTCGAGGATAAAAACTTGGCCCCATTCGGTGCACTCATTCAGAGCGGTTAACAGTTTATTAATTGTGGCATGGTTGAGCTCTGCAATAAAAATCAAATCATACAATAGACGCAGCTCCTATCTTTAATTAAATTTGACTTTATACATATTCAACGAATGTGATATAAAATTGCTCGATTTTTTCTAGCTAAAAAAAATGGTTTTAAATCAATTTAAATTTAAATAATTCAGTAGATTTAGAAAAAAAAGTGGGTCTTAAGGCTATTGTCTGCCTATTCTCCTTATGGAGATTTCAATGTAAATTTCGAAATAAAATATCTACGAACTGGAAACGAATTTTTCAATTTTTTTTAATCAAAGCCATAAATTTATACTACGTTTCATAATTATAAACAAGATCGAAAAAATCTTCTTTTAACACAAAGACAAAGACAAAAACCGTGTGTAAAATTACGTTTATCTATCATTTACCAAAATTTAAACAAACTTGATAAAAAAAGCAATCTAGTTACGATAGATAGTATATGCTCATTTTAACTGTGAATTATTGAATACAATTCGTTGTAATAGTAGTTATAGGATTTGCCAAATAAAATTCATAATAATTTAATATAATAAATCGAACATTTTAATAATTTATTTCCTAAAAAAAAAAAAGTAACAAGTTTCCAATGTAAAATTTTGTTTGCAATTTGTTTCACATTCATTCTTTCTAAAACCAACAGTACCACATGCTATTTATTATTTTCGCGTGGCACAATTTAACTCTTATTTTTGCAAATAAGTAAATAAGCAGAAAAATCATTAAGATCAGTCGAAGTTTGTGTTACTTTTGTTTTTGTTGGCGAAAAATTAAGATTTTTTCGGGAGATTATGCTAAATCAACCTGTATAGTCAACAAATTATTAACACTAAAATTACTTTAAATTTGCGTTTTTCGAAGGTTTTAATACGTTTTCCCCATTGAAACACAATTATTTTGCAAAATTTTGTCAAAAATAAGCATAAAAATCATATAAGTAGATAGGAATTCAAAAAATGTTGTCTTATTTCAGAAGTTCTAAAGAATTTTGAAGTAAAAGCTTAACTTTTTTCGTGAAATTATGCTAAATCAAGTCGAAAAATCACCAAATTAACACTAAAATTACTTAACATATATGTTTTGATCTTTTAAGTTTACTGACAATTGTACAAAAGCCATTTAATAGATAAAGAAATCTTAGTTTTAATTTTAAGATTCATTTTACTTATGAATTTATATCACGAATTAGTATCAAATACTTCCAACGCAACAGACATTGCATTAAATATCAACCTTTTATGTTTTAAACCCAAGTTCAAAAAACAAAAAATATTGCAATATTTTAAATAAAACTCATTTAAATTAATCAGATTTAAAAAAATCATTAAATTTAATAAGAAGTAATCGTAGTTTAAACTGATAACAATGTTTTGATTTTCATTGTGGTTTTAAATTGTTTAAATTGTCCGTTTCTATCACAACAAAAATAGTTCAGCACTTTTATTTTTGTACCCATAGGGGAGTGCACGTTTCAGTATGTTATCTTTACCAAATTTTAAATAAATTTGCAAAATTTTTATTGAAAAATTATAAATAGAAAATATATTTTATTTGTTGAGCTCTGTTACTTGTTAAAATTAAGTCACGTATTTTTGTTACTCCCTGTATATTTTATAGTAATCTCAAAAGTTTATTTCGAAGACTTTTATAAAAAATTTCGTATGATTCAAGTAATTTTTTGAATTAGTGTGAATGTGAGTATATAGAAAAATATTACGAGTATTATCATTTATTTTAATAAAAACAGTGAACTGATGAAAGTCACTTTGTTTTGGATTCTTCACACGGTTACTCTATTAGAAAACTATAAATAATATATTAGAAAATTGTAAAATAGCATAGTATTAAGACACAATTTTTGTGTTTCGTACGTTTTAAGTGTTTTTGAACTAAAAATTCAATATTTTCCGGAAAGTTATGCTAAATAAAGCACTTAAAACAATTATTTTGCAAAATATTGTCAAAGATAAGCTGAAAAATCATCTAATCAAGTTTAAATTGGTATAATTTTTGCTTGTTTCGAGAGTTTGAACGTTTTTGAGAAAAAAAAATTTTTTTTTCGGGAAATCATGATAAATCAAGCCGAAAAGTCACCAAATTAACACAAAAATTACTTTTTATTTGATTTTTTCACATTAAAACGCAATTATTTTGCAAAATTTCGTCAAAATTAATAAAATAAGTCGAAATTGATATAATTTGCGTTTGTTTCGAACGTATTAAACGTTTTAGAGCAAAAATTATTTTTTCAGGTAAATCATACCCAATCTAGCCGAAAAATCACCAAATTAATACTAAAATTACATTATACTTGCTTTTACGAACGTCTTAATATACTTCTTTCGCACTAAAACACAAAAATTTTGCAAAATTTCGTCAAAAATAAGCCGAAAAATCATTAAAATAGAACGAAATTGGTAAAATGCTTACTTGTTTCAAGCGTTTTAAAGAACTTTGTAATAAAAGCCTACCTTTTTTCGTGAGATTATGCTAAATATAGCCAAAAAGTCAGCAAATTGATACTGAAATTCCTTCATATTTACATTTTCAGGCCTTTTAGTACTATTTTCACAGTGAAACGCAATTATATTGTAAAATTCCGTCAAAAATAAGCCGAAAATGATTAAAGTGGGTTGAAATTGGCTTCATTTTTGCTTGTTTCGAACATTTTAAACGTTTAAAAGTAAAAACTTCCATTTTTTCTGAAAATGATGCTAAATCAAGCCAAAAAGTCACCAAATTAACACCAAAATTACTTTTACAATTGTTTCTTTTCGATTGTTTTACCAACTTTTCACACTAAGTAACAATTATTTTGTTAAATTTCGTCAAAAATATGTCGAAAAATAATTAAAATAGGCTGAAAGTTGTATAATTTTTCGAGTTTCGAGCGTTAAAAAAAATAAACTAAAAGCTCACTTTTTTTTCGTAAAAATATGCTAAATCAAGCCGAAAAGTCACTAAATTAACACTAAAACTATGTACTTTATACAGGGTGTTTCACGTAATTTTACGAAGTCGCCGCCTGTAAAATGCAATCAACAATACATACCAATACGAACTCAATTACAAATTTTGAAACATTGGATAGTCTTCTCTAGTTCGTTCACGCCTTCAAAAAATTGCAACGTTTTGAGTTAGTAAGCGATTGAGCAGATAGATTAGAATCATATTCATTCTCTCTCTTGATAGAACACATAAAAATTGTTTCTGAAAAACATCAATTTATGACTAAGTATTGATGATTAGTTTGACAATTACTGTCTGGGTTTTCAAAAATTATAATAAATTAAATTAAAAAATTAAATAAATCTATGTATTTTTGTATCTTGTGTTTTGTGACAATAAAAGTGGGTACTTGAATTATTTTTCATTCCTTAGTAACGCATCTATTGTATACACTACACCAAGATAACTAGAGAGCCTGGTAGACCACCTTACCCGATTTTCCGTTGAAGGGTGCGAACCAAAATGTGGCGCTAAGGTCACTCATCCGGTTAGCTTTGTTTTCATAGGTACGGAAATGTGTTCCGATATGACAAGGAAGACGTCAAATGAAACTCGTTTTTTTCAGTGGCGTAAGTTGCGAGTTTATAATAGGGATCTGAGTATTACTCGAAAATTTATTTTCTCACCAGAGAATCCAACAGGACTGCCGTATTAAACCTCAAAACCTTCGATGTGATAAAGGGCCCATTCACAATGAGATACTCAGGTATATGGAATCAGGTCTCAGAGACCAATCTCATAAGACACACAAACTGAAGTCTCATGATTCAGCTTATGATTTTAAGCCATGGACAGCGATTTCGAATGTTCATGTAAAGACTTGTTGAGAGGCAGGTCTCAGTGTACCGCATAATAATATATTAATCTGTGGCGATACAAAAACGCCCTGATACAAACCCATTCACAGTGAGCTTGGTCTCTGAGACCCCTGTCTCTTCACATGCTTTAAAAAAATGTGTCGAGGAGTATCAAACCCCTATTATAAACTCGCAACTTACGCCACTGGAAAAAACGAGTTTCATTTGACGTTTTCCTTGTCATCTCGGAACACATTTCCCTACCTATGAAAACAAAGCCAACCGGATGAGTGACCTTATGTGGCGCAAGTTTGGAGCTATTTTTGTTATCTAACAGATGACGACAGGGTAGACTGGGACTGTCAGAATGTTTACAAAAAAAAAAGATTCATGCCTCAAGTTGTTAAAAATGCGGCATTTATGAAGAATTAGTAATGCTTGAAGGATGCCCGCACCGAATGGTAGTCAAGTTTTTTTTCTGTAAAGCATTTATTCCGACTTCAATACTTTGATGTCAAAAAAAAAATTCTGTTTCACATTACAAAAAAAAGACCTCGTTACTAGATGATTAACGTGGGCGCTAAGACAACATTTTTTTTATTTTGCATATTTTTTTATAAAAAAACAATAAAAATTGTAAAATTGTGACAGTCCCAGTCTATCGTGCTGCCATCTATCACCAACTTTTTTTTCAAAAATGGCGGCGACTTGGTTTACCTGTCTCTATAGTTACCTTGCACTACACCTAGAAGAGAGCTTCAGGGATTGGTCACTTTGAGACCTCTGTATCTCGTAAACGAAGAATAAAAGACCTTTCCGGTGGGGAGTGAGTTCCGATACACCCTGTATTTGGGTGCGTACATTAGGGGCAGAACGTAAGGTTGTGTGAAACACCCTGTATTTGCTTTTTTTTTTTCAGGCGTTTTAGAACTTTTACCTATCAAATGCAATTAATTTGCAAAGTTTCATCAAAATGAAAAATAATTAAACTAGCTCGTAATAGCATAATTTTTGCCGCATTGAAATTCAATTCTTATTTTAGAAAATTTCATCAAAAATATGCAACAAAAGCGTTTTTCTACTTTGTTAGTCACAATTATTTAGCAAAATTTCGTCAAAAATAAGCCGAAAAATAAAGTAGATCAAAATTTGTATCATTTTTGTTTGTTTCGAGCAACGTAAACGGTTTTTGATTTCGCGTTTTTTTTTGAGTGAGTACAGAGTAAAATTTTAGCTTCTTTTTTAGCACCTACCAACAAGGGGCTGTCCCGTGGGGCTACTCTCGTTGATTTCGGACAACGCCGCCACCGCATTAGCCACCACCATGGGGTTGGAGTCACTTAGCAACTCCTTCAATTGTTCCAAAAACCCCTGGTCTTCTACAAGCCCTATAATTTTGTTATTACTCACTTCATTGTAATTTTTCCCACTTAACCACCACCTGACGAAATGTCGTACAGTTTGGCCACACAGACGGCTGCAGTCTTGCGAACGTAGGGGTCCTCGTCCTTGAGACACTTCCTCAGCGGCTCGCACAAATATTCGGTGATTTTATCGACGCGGATGCAGCCCATCGTGCGCACGGCCAAGGCCCGGATCAGCGGATTGGGGTCCTCGCAGTCCTTGACAAGCCAAAGAAAAAACATTGCAATTTTATGTCACAGTGTTGCGATCGTTTCAAAAAACGGAACTACGAGAAGTAGAACTGAATTTACCTTGACTAGCTGAGATGTAGGCAAATCCTTGCAGTAAAAATACAATTGAGAGAGTGTTGCGATATAAGCAAACTCGTCAAAGACAACGCAAGGGCTTTGTACATACCTTCACAAACGTGTTTACGGCCATTATGGCCATGTCCGGCTGCGACTTCGCATAATTCATCAGATACAAGTAGACGAGCTTTTTCAATTCGAGGTTATCGGTTTGCATACAATTGACAACGTCGGGAAAGAGCGCCGAGACGTCTTTGCCCACGGTCATGGAGGCGATGACCTGGACATAACCTCACATTTTCGAAACAAAACACAAAATTTGACCGGTTTTACCTTCTTGACGGCTTCCTTCTTCTTCTCCTTCTTGTCATTGTTCAATTCGGACTTCAATTCGAAGATTTCGCCCTTTTTGGTCGTTGTAAAATACTTGGAATCCGTCATTTTGACAGCTCCTGAAAACAATCGATAATCGCAACACTTGCCCCATTTCACACCAGAAAAACGATAAAAACGCCAACAATTGATTTCGTGACACTTAAAACGTGCAAATTGACACTTAAATGGGGGTTTTACCTGAAAACAGCCCGGCTTTGAGAGGAAAAAGGGGCGGTTGAGCTGCGAAACGCCCACTTGACACAAAACAACGTCACCAAAACTAGGGATTTTTATTTTTTAGTTCGTCACGTTAACATAATTCCCTATTTTAAGTAATAAATTATTAAATAGACGGTAAATAAGACTAATTAAGTATTAATATTACGATTAAAGAATAAAAATTGTTTTTATCGTCGTCTGCGTTGATTGACAGTAATATAAAATCTGTCCAATGTCAAAAAAACGGTCGTTGGGGGCGCTACAAGTCCGCCCTAAAATGGAATCTATATATTTTGGTTTGAAACTTTGCTAAATTTTGTTGGCAAAAACTTTTTTGAGGTTTGTTTACTTTTGATTGATTTTTTTTTAATTAAACCAAACACCTCAGAAATTAATTAATTTTAAAATTGTCGTTCAGTTTAAATCCTATGGATTGCGTCAATACTTAGTACTTTACAATGACAGAGAAACAAAAGAAATAGCACCAAAACATGTGGGTTTGATGGCAAATTACTTGTACCAAATTTTATTAAAATCGATTATTCTTCTAAAAAGTTATTCAAGAAAATCGAAAATAATTTTTGAACTTTGGCGCCCTCTAACTTTTAAACGGTGCAACTTATACGTATACAGGTAAGTTGGGTTAAATCGCTCTATTTTGAGCTGGGGAATCTCTGGTTCTCTGTTGTCCCCATCTTTTCGTTACACCCTGTATATCCCATTTCATTTCATAGTAGAATTTTTGACAGCGCATTTGAATTTTTTGGAGTGAAATAAAGCACAAATTGAGAGTTTCTCTATAAGAAAAGAACTCTGTGTTAAGCTAAATCCCAGCGACAAATTTTGAGCCAAGAAAACCCACCAGAAACTCCAAAAAATGCAATTGCGTTGTTGCAAAATTCAACTATGAACTGAAAAATACTGAAAAACTTTTAATATTCATTACAAAGTTATCCCAAGAGACCCTTATAATTTAAGTTACGAAGAAATTAAAGAATATTTGAGAAGTTATTTCAACCCAAAACCATTAGAGATACCTATTAGCCGTTTCAAAACTATAAAAACGCCAACGTCGCATTTTCTCTCAAAATTAGCTGTTATAAATTATTCATGCACTTCAAAAAAATAATAGCTAATGTAATGTATACTTTCAATGAGAGACCTAATCATTAAAAAAACTAACAAAAAATTAATTAACTCAAGCGAAGCCGAGGGTAGTAATTAATTGTCGTATACAGGGTCTCCGTTTTTCGAGCTCCACCATGGGGATCGCAGTTATTATAAGAGATACGAGGTCAGTTAGATTAGGGCAAAGTTGCGCATTTTTATGCTGAACAATTATCTGAAAGAAAATTTGATGTGTCATTTTTAGTTTTTGAATAATCGGAAAAAAACGGAAATTTGTAAGCGAAAACCAAAAGAACTAGACATTTTTAACTAGGACGTTCTTTAGGCACTTTTTTGCAAGGAGTCTAAATCTGTGATCGTATTTTCCAAGGCGTTCTTGATGTCAGAGTTACAACACTCAACTTTGGTTTTTCTTATGGACGCCATATTCGATTTTTGTATTATTGAAAAGTGTTTTTATTTCTGATTACAACGATGTATCACATGTTATGATCGAATCTTACATACTGATCAAAATGAAAAAAAAGCATTTTTGCGAAGAGTGCTTATTTAACTAAACGACATGATAAGCTAGAAGTTTATTTTTTGTAAAACAAAAAATATGCTCGCATATTTAATAGAACTGTCAAAAGTTAGTTTGTTAAACATAATTTTTGCCGTTATTTCTTAAGCACTCTTTGCAAAAACGCTTCTTTCTTAATTTTATCAGCGTGTAAGATTCGATCATATCATGTGATACATCGTTGTAATCAGGAACAAAAAGACTTTTCAAAAATACAAGTATTAAATATGGCGTCCATAAGAAAAACCAAAGTTAAGTGTTGTAACTCTTACATCAAGAACGCCTTGGAAAATGCGATGACAGATTTAGATTTCTTGTAAGAAAGTGCCTGAAGAATGTCTTACTGTAATACGTCTAGTTTTCTTAGTTTTCGCTTAAAAAAATAAAAACGAAAATAACAATTTTTTTATTTTTCTCAATAATTCAAAAACTAAAAATGACATCAAATTTTCTTTCAGGTAATTGTTCCGCATAAAAATGCGCAACTTTGCCCTAATTTAACCGACCTCGTATCTCTTATAATAACTGAGATACCCATGGTGGAGCTCGAAAAACGGACACTATATATTTTTAAATTTAAAAGTTTTAATTCTTCGAATTTGGATTTTTGCAACAAAAAAAAATACAAATATAGATAAGTGAAATAAAATCATATCATGCTCAATTTGCGTTGATCTCCATCATAATCTTCGGATAATTTCGATATTACGCAAGGATTCATTCTGAAAATTCCAACCTCCACGATTATTATTTTTTCCTGCAATTTGTTTCGCGTTGTTTGGTGTAAAAACCTGTAATTGGTCGCGGTGATGCATCACGGTGGCGACACTTGTTAATTTGCGTGCTAAGTTTTTTTATTCGAATAAAATATCAAACTATGAATCTGACTTTTTAGTCAAAACGTTGCTCTTCTCGAATTAAACTTATTTCGTTAAAAATGTAATTATTTGACTCCCTTTTTTTAATTTCCTAAATTGACTGGTGTCCTAAATCATCTGACATTGTTTTTAATCTTCCTACTTCAACATAGGGTAATTTTTATTAGTAGTTAGTTTGAAAAACAATACATCTGATTTTTTTATTTAATAGATTTTCAGTTTTACATCTAAATATTTTTTGTTTCTTAGGCTTCTAATCTTTCAATCTCACAGTTTTTTTTGTGTTCCAATCACACAGTTTTTAGGTTTCTCAGTATTTCAGCTTAATTTCTCCATATTTTATATTTATTTCCTTTTTTTTCAGTTTTTTATGGTTTTCTTTAAGGCCGTGGTTAGCCGTCCGCACATTTGTGCGGATGACTATAACTTTGTGTTAGCCGTCCGCGTAAGACTTGAATGGAAATTGATAATGACATCATGTCTGAGAAAAGTTATGGAAATTAATTTTCTAATTTATTCTCATTTTCGTGTGATATTCGAAAGACTAGTTTTTGATGTTTCGTTCGAAATTGTGTGTATTTTTCAGAAAAACCAATTTATCTCCCAAACTATCAACTTTTAGGAAAAAACTTAAGAGGTAGAAAATATGTAAAATGAGACACTGAAATAAAATACAGAGGGTGCTATTTAAAAAAATCAAGTTATGGTCCTTCAAAATTTCCTTAAATGAATGTGTCACAGCAAGGAGATGCTACAATGAAAATGGACGATCTTGCCACCAAAAGATACCTCAAACAGTTATTTACATATGGACAAAGTCCCAACTTAATATCTCTAAAATCAAGCGTACTGCGATTTTTTAATAATGTGCCTGCAGACGCACTAAATTGTAGAAAAAATTAAATAACTTCTGAACGGTTGAAGCTAATTAAAAAAACTAAACGGATTTTGAAAGCTTAAAGAAATGTAAATTTAAATATGTACAAATATACAGGGGGTGCCATTTAAAAAAACTATGTTACAGGCTGCACTGTAATAATGGAACTCCCTGTATAGTGCAAAATGATTTTAGAAAATGCACTTTGGCCTCCCATTTGCAGTGTCCCTTGACTTATTTCGATATCATTGACGGTGTAGGTGCAATCAAGCACGCCCACATCAATGACTCACCCTGTATAGATATTAGCTATTTCAAAACTATAAAAACGCCAACGTCGCATTTTACCGAATTATTTTTTTAAATAAGATTGATAAAATTGTAAAATAGTTATTAGTGATTAGATCTCTCATTGAAAGTATAAATTACATTAGCTATTATTTTTTTGAAGTGCGTGAACAATTTATAACAGCTAATTTTGAGAGAAAATGCGACGTTAGCGTTTTTATAGTTTTGAAACAGCTAATAACTATAAATTTATATAGTTTATAACTATATAAACTAACACAAAGATGACTATAAAGTCATCCGCACAAATATGCGGACGGCTAACCACGGCTTTTCTTTAAATAATTTAAGTTTTTCAATTTCTTAATGTTCTTACTTTGCACTTTATGACTCACTTAGACCTACAGAATTTTTATAACACTGTTTTTTTAGTTTTTTTGTATTTCAGTTTTTTAAGTCTTTTAGGTTTTCAGTCTTTGTTTTTTATTCATAATGTAATATTTCAAATTATAAGTGTTTCATTTGTCCAGTTCTATAGTCTTTTCAATTTCTTATTTTGTCAGTAGTTTAGTGCTTTAGAATTGAAATCTCATAATTTTTTAGTATTTTTGTGTTTCAGCTTTTTAGTTTCTCAACATTAAAGTTACTTTGCTAGTTTTTAAACTTATTATTTTTTAAAGGTGCACTGTCTTTTAATTTTGAAGATTCACGAGCTCTTATAATAAGCACAACATGATTTTAGCTAAGCCACTTTGGAAAATGACTTACTTTCACACTTTAAAATTTTAGCGAATGGCATAAGAACTAAATAAAAAGAAATAGTATGCCTGTCACTTGTTGAACTATTGAACTCGTGAATAAAGTGTAAAGGAGAAGGTTCCCGTCTTATGGAAAACTAATGACCACTTAAATACAAATTTTTTGGTATCACTGGATAGCTCTTAAAATAAGGATTAATTCGTATTATTATTCAAATAAAGTAGCTAAATTAATTTAAAGTTCATATGACTTCTGTCACAGAGTTTATAAAAGCGTCACCAAACCGACCCTTTTGTCCGCAGGTAATTTTCAAATCAGGAAATGCTTTCTTTTTCTCAATAGGTCCCAAATCTTTTTGCACCCACCATGGCGTTAAGCTTATTACAGGTACAATTAGCTTCGATGATTTATGGACTCCCAAACTTTCTTACCACCCGATTTCTCTTGTATCGCACTCTTACCAATGCATTTTGCATTTGCCGTTTTTAATTTTTCAATCTTTAATTCCGCCTTTATTTAAAGAGATACAGAGTTGGCGCAATGATACGAATTGATCCTTATATCAAGAGCTATCGATTGGTGTAAAAATATTCGGATTGGAGTGGTCATTAGATTTCCATAAGGTGGGAACCTTCTCCTTTTTGTAAAAAACACTCCAGGAATTGTGGACAAATTGGTTAGTGACAAACTGTAAAAAAAATCTGGATATAAAAATCTACTGAAAATAAAAATATTTATTGAACGAAAAAATATTGGTAATGTAGCGATGCCTGATTTTAGTACTAGTGCTAGTTTAAATTACCATTCAGTAAGTTCATTTTCTCGGTATCAACCTAGAAAATGGACTGAAAATTTCTTACAAAAAAATTAACTAATGCAACAGCAAATTTAGAATATTTATGTTTAATAAATAATTAACTTCTTCATAAGTTTTTCTTTGTGCAGTAAAGAATTTTAAGTTTTTTACAAATCGTATTTGTTTTTATAACGAAATTTATTGCATTAAAAATTACGATTGTTTTTTCAGTAAGAATAAAAAAATGTATCCTAAATTATTAGATTTCAATACCTGACCTACTGTTTTTTTACAACCTTTTTTGACACCTAAATACAATTTTTAACATCCTAAAAATCCGGTCTGTAGTCATTGTAAGTTGTTTTCTTATTATAGAGCGATTTATTTTTGTGTTTTTCTAGGATGCAACCCGATTTAGTGAAATTGTTTCCTGGAATGAATTCAATGACTAGGGTCATTAAAAATTTCGAGAATACTCAGAAAAAAGTTATCGCAGGTGGCTGTGAAAAATTTCACTTAGGGCTAATCCAGTCAACACTTATTATAGAGGGATTAAGGGAAAGTTAGGGTTGTTTGGTGGTTAAAATTCCCACGTTTAATCTTCTTGTTATTTATTTAGAGAAGTGTTTGAATAATTTAAGAAATGTGAGAGTTATAGATAGCTTGTCGTGTCGTTTGATTTAAATCGATATTATTAAACGAATAACGATTTTGAATAAATTAAGTAAGAAGGTTGATAATTACGGAGGTATTTACCTTTTTGATTGTATGACTTGTAATTTAAATAAAATTTGGGAATTACGATTTTGGTTTTATTTAATTGAAACAATTTTAGTAAAGTTTTAACAATAATTATAAGCAAGAGAAATAAAAATTAAAACTAATAATCAAAGTTAAAAAAAAAGAAAAAAGATTTTCATTACTTTTTTGACGTTAGTTTTTAAAGAATTTTTAATTAAAAAAACGAAATTATATTGCTATTACCTTTCTATAATAATTATTATTTATTAAAAAAGTAAACAAGTTCCTTTGTTGTATTTTAGTTGAAATAGTCATTTGGATTAGTTTTAGCTGGTAAAAGGAATGTTGACCTTGAGAATATAGAAGATTTCGTTTGTTTTGAACCATTAATAATATGGTTACCAAGAAAACAATTAAATTTCATTGTTTTATTTAGAAAAAGATTCTTTTCTATGCAAAATTTGTTCATTTTATTTCGAATTAGCTGCTTATAACAATTTTTACATGATCTTCTGTAATAAAAATCAACAAATTTTTGCAGTTTTGTTGAATAGTACTTCTTTTACAAATGAGGATAAGACAAAATACACCGTTTTTATTAAAACAATAACAATAAAATTCTTTCTTTCCTTCTTTTCATAAGTTGTTTTTTTAATTTGCCTGTATTTTTATTAAACTCTTCTTGTGTTTTTATTAAAAATAATGATTGGTCAGTGTTTATTGTGTAATTTTTAACGCAGAAACACAACAAACTACTTACTAATTTTTGTATAAGTTGTGGCAATTCATTCTTTCAATAGAAAATTATTAAAAAAATTAAACGTCTGAGGATAGAAAGAAAAGCAGTACCTAGTAACAAATGTCGTCTGGAATAATAATTTGATCAAACGAAAGTTTGATTACTTTACTATATAAAATTAGTTTAAATATTTTTTTATTTAATGAAAGAATTTGAACTGAAACAGAAATAAATAAAAGTTGAGTAATATTTATCTCCGAATTTTGGTTATAACGTAACGCTTGATTAAATTCAGACAATGATTAAGTTGAAGTCAAAAATATTTTTGAAAGTGATAAAAAATGAGTGGAAATAAGGAATAACAAATAACCTATTTGACTTTGAAAATACTATTTAATTTTACTTTTCAAAAAAAAACATAAACAATTTTAAAATTAAAATACATAAACCAATTAACTATTTGTCTTTATGTGGATAACTTATTTCAGATCCAATAAAAAATTACAATAATGCACCCGAAGAACCCAAAAATGATAAACTAACGCTAGATTTAGTTCTGAAAATCAATAAACAAAACCAATAGTTAAGCAAATTTGTATTCTATGATTAAAATAACACGGAAAAAGCCAATTTTTTGCAAAAATTTGTATGAGAAAGTGGCAAAATAACTTTCACCCCAACCCCACTCTCCCTTAACTCCAGGGGGTTTGCTAATATAAACCCGAAATTTTGGCCCCAAGCCATCAGTTTGAAAGTGAAACCTGACAGGGGTAAGTCAATTGTATTCAAAATTTTGGTTTATTATATATTCGACTTTTTGTTTTATCAATGGATTGGTATAAAATTGAGACTTCAGCATTTTCATGTAATTTATATCAACATGATATGCTAAAGTTTCGGTTTTACAACAATCTCAAATCAATCAATTAACAAACTTGATTTTAAGTAGACATGAGTGGTATTTATGTTGCATTATTCATAATACTGCTAATGTCTCCTGAGACTCGCTGTTTGAAAACTCCTGGTATGCATACTTAATTTTTTCTACTACCAGGCAAATAATAAATTTGATGCTGAGTTGATTTGGAGTGGTACTATGTTTGAAGGTACTCATAGTACGTCCCGAATTGACTCGTTAACAAATTTAAATTCAACAATAAAAAAAAAACAATTATTTGATTGAATTTAGTATTGAGTTGACATGGAGTGGTACTGTGTAATTTTTTGAACATAGTACAACCCATGTTGGCTCAAAAATAAATTCCATTTCAACAATTTTGTTGTTTTTTAGTGAAGCTTTTCATTGGACAAAAAATGAAACTCTATTGCATTCTCTAATATATGCAAATTAATTCTTATGTACACATTTGATTTGGTTTTATGGAAACATTATATCGTACTATGCCTTAATTTCAATCATAGTACGATTGATGTTGCCTTAATAACACATCACAACTCATCAACATATTTTTAATTTTTTTAATTTTTGTAAATAAATTTTCTTAATTGGATTGGTGTGAAGCCAACACTTGGGCATTTTCATGTGATTTATTGTACCATGATTTGCGAAAGTGTCGGTTTTTTAAAATTCACTAAATCATCGCAAACTTTCGATTCTGTTTGGTTCATGTTGTTTAATTGATTACCAACTCACTCTCAATTAACCAAAAAGTCGGATTGGAGACGAAGTCTTCTTCATTATTTTTAAGTTAAGAAATGAAGAGTCAAAGGCTTAGTTTTTAGATCGACAATCACTAAAACAAAATTTTTTCTATTAAAATGTCTTTAACCAAATCAAATTATTTTATTAACGCCCGACAAACATGTTTTTAAATTTATTTATTTAATTAAATTTAGTATTGAATGTACATGGAGTGGTACTGCGTAACTTTTGAGCCATAGTACGACCCATGTCGGCTTTTCACAACAATTTGTTGTTTTTAGTGAAGCGGGAATTTTTTATTGTGTTTTTAAGGCGGCCCCTGAGAACTGGCAAAATGGTCAAATGTGTTCATACTTTTATACAAATCTCCAAAAATAGTCCACCGATCAACACCAAACAAAAAGCAAACTGTTAGAAATGAGCTCCCTTCAAAACTGGACATTTTTTATTTAAAATTTAACCCCTTTTTGTCTGCTGATGTGGTAAAGTTGAGACTTGGGTGCCAAACGCAAGATACTGCACAGATCGTGGAAAAAATACACTATTTATGCACAACCTCATTGTAAATATGCATGCAAAAATTGAACCCGCTTCTCGCAATAACAAGGAAAAAACAACCTTTAGAAAAAAATGAGTCTTGTCAAATTTACCGCTTTCAAACTTTGGTTGGAAGGAAGTGCCAGTGACATTTTTGGAGGCGCCACATCAGTTTCCGGTTGAAAATTGCTGACAATTTGTCAAATTTATTGTTAACCTATAAAATTATTATATTAAATAACTGTCATGATATATGAATTAACGTGGTAAAAAGTTCATTTGTTGGGGATTTTCCATAGTAAAACGATGTTGAATTGTGAATCTTTTCCTGAAAGGAGTTTGTCATCATCGAGTTCTTGTGTGAAAAAGGCATCAGATTGTGTGTTAGTCGTGTTAATGTAACCAAATTTTAAGTTTCGTTCGAACTACAAACAGTGCAGTATTTTCTACATTTTTAGGCGGAAACACCTAACAGTGTGCACAACACAGCACCCAACAGTAACGTGCACAGTTTTGCGATAGGAAAATAAATATGATTAAACGAACATATTAGCTGTTTCAAAACTATAAAAATGCCAACGCCGCATTTTCTCTCAAAATTAGTTGTTCATGCACTTCAAAAAATTAATAGCTAATGTACTTTACAGTTTCAATGAGAGATCTAATCATTAATAACTTTTACATTTTTATCAACCTTATTTCAAAAAATAATTTGGTAAAATGCGACGTTGGCGTTTACATATGTAGTTTTGAAACAGCTAATATATAAAAATGAATCCCTATTTCCCTTGGTCACGCCATAACTTGAGAACGACTTTACCGATTTCATTCATCTTTTTTGATGATTTATCATTCATCTTTTGATCTGTGCGCCGTAAATGTCATACAAGACAACGTCTGTCGGGACAGCTAGTACGGCGCCAAACCGTTCTAAATTAATTTAAAATCAACCAATTCACTAATTCCTACGAAAAAAAATATATAAATGTTGAGCTTTGAATTCTTAATAGACTGAGAGTAACTGCCAAAAATTATTTGGTAAAATGCGACGTTGGTGTTTTTATAGTTTTGAAACAGCTAATAAATAAAATTTCATTCATTACTCTATATTATTTATTATCTACGAATTTTGATCATCTGAACATGAATAACCTAGACGTTGAGATGTTGGTTTTAGTGTAGCCATAATTACCATGTGTGGCTTGTATAATTGCGTTCAGAGTTTCCGAAGGTACACGCTTAACTTTTTGAACATGAAAAGCGTGAACTTCTTTGAAATCTTTTGAAACACATGGAGATTCCCGTAATACACACCAAGGCAAATTTGGTAACAGTATTAAAGAGCCCGTCTGATTCGATGGTCTTTCTAATTCTCGATAAAAATAAACAAACACTTATTTGTTACCTAGTTAGTTTAATCTGAAACGTACACAGTGATGAAACTGAATATTGAAAAGTCCTTTTCTTTTTCCAACATTATTGAAAAGGAAAAATACTCCAAAGAAAGCACCACAGCATCCACTACAGAACTTTTCTCCTGTTATAACCGTATATTTCTCTGGTTCACAAGTATTCTTCTGTTTGTCAAATACCTAGAGGTATCTTTCCAATTTTCAACACAAATTCACAAAGAAGCTTCAAAATCTGCACGTACAAATCAAACTGCACTTAGTTTTTTGTTGAAATATTCTATGGTTGAAATGTGAAAAATGACAATTGGTGACACGAGTTACAATTTGATCGGAAATAACGAAAAATCCCGAACGATCATCGGAAATCAAGCCAAAATTTCCAAAAATTTGCATTTAATTTCAATTTCTACATTCTCATGCCGTCTACTGATGGAAAAATTTTAGTCGTTACTATGACTACGATTTAGTTCGAATAATGAAAACTGAGGGCTTGAGCCGCCCCCTTAAAGCATGAAAGACTCTTGCTCCCCTAATGTGAAATGTTCCACCTTCGAAATGTTTTCGTTATTTAGCTGCCATTGGCCGTTTCTATGCTGTTTTATGTTCATAGTATGGTTAATGTTCGCTTAATTTTGAATTCTCTAACAACAGAACTGATTCTCCAATTTTTTATGTTTTGCGAGAATTTCATTTTTTTTGTTCCACACACCTAAATTTAGAACGGTTTTTATTTATTGGGTCATTAACTCATTAAAGCAGTAAGAACATCTTAAATTTCGAGAAATGTTTTACCTAAGAAAAGAAATTAATTACAACAATGTTTCAAGTTTCTGGACATTTAACATTTTTTGTTTTAATTGTTCAATTATGTTATTCAATCAAGCCAGAAATAAAAGAGTTGTTTATTCAACAATATTTTCTTTTAAAAAAAAAATTCAAAAAGAGAAATATACCTACTTTGCTGTTAATTCGTTTGCCAAAATAAAATGAAGCAGTTAATAAAAAAAATGCGGTGTGAAAGTGAGAGAGTGCAGTTTGCGTTTTATCAGCTCATGGTTTTCATCCGATTTTGTGAGGATAATTTCAATTTTAATTAGTAAATTATATATCATTTTGTTCCTTGGGTTGATCTCCTGCCGGTGCACAGTGGTCTAAAATGCAAAAAACACGCGCTAAAATCATAAAATCATTATTTTTGTAAATATCTTTACCAAATTTTTGTATACACACCTAATATGCAAGTCTGAATTCAACTATAGTTGAAATTTTGAAAAATGGCAAAAAGGCAAAAAAAATTTTTTGTATTCAATTAATATTTATGCAAATGCTGCCGCAAGTAACAAACAAGCTGTTTTACACAATTTTATGTGGCCTGCGCCTCTAAAATGCAATCAGCAAGGCAGAGTTTTCCGTATTTTTTATACCCCTTAAGAAAATGGCGCAGTATTGTGAGTTCCAACCCAAAGGTTCTTCTGAAAATTTGTCATAATTCATTAAATCCTGACCAGTGAAGGTAGTTTCAAAAGTATGGCACTTCCGGTTATACCGGAAGTAAGTAGCAACTTTGCGGATTTGAGTAAAAAGCTGGTTTTTATTGCGTTGTTAGATGATTTCAGTTATTCTACGACTATTATTATGGGCCATCTCTATACTGAAGTTTAGCCGTTTTCAAAATATTTCACGTTTTTGCAAACTGTTAAATTTGCAAATCTTTTTTCAAAAAGTAGTAACTTTTGTACATATTTTGACATCACAATTGGGCACTACTGTAATCTAAATGCAATACGAATTGTATTCATTACGTTTGACTTACTCTGTGTAATAACATAACAAAAAAAGTACGAAATTAACTGTAACAACGCACATTTAACATGTTTTCACACAAGTAAATGATTTCATTTATGATGTATTATGTTAGTTATTATATGTAAGAGTAGTTATTAGTATTTGCTGGAAAACATTTTGAATAGCCTTTTCCAAAGCACAAGTATACTTCTACAGCAGGTTGCCTACAAGTACCCACGCCCCCCTGATTCAGTTTCTTAATTTTTTATCATACCAGTAGATTCTACACTCTAAAATTACCCCAATGGCAATTTTTTATACATTTCCTTCAATCTGAGAAAATTGAGAAAACTCATCTTTAGCTTCCAATCTTCAGGGGGCTATAGCTCTCTTAGGAAGCATTTTCAGCCAAACGTCCATAGGAAGTTGTTTTTGTATTGTGGTCTAAGGAATCACGTCACAAAAGCTTTTAACAGTTTTTCCGAAAAAGCTCTATACCTACAAAACGGCTTGCATCCTTACTCCCAGTTTATGTACGTATTCTTTACATCCGCACGTATCCGCAGCTGAATTTGGGTTTATTTGTTTGTAATGCGTCTAAATAATTGCAAAACATAGAAATTGGCGTGTACCGTCGTGTACCATTTTTTGTAGTTGCTATTAAATGACAATTTTAAGGGATTTAATAGGAACATTTACACTCTGCAGTCAAGCTGTCCATATAGCCAAAGAATTCTAGAAAGCTATAATGAAAGTAGAATTTTTTAGAGTCCTTTTCTATGGATGTCACATTCAAAACCACGTATTTACAGTTAAATTCAACCACACCAAATTAATCAAATTCAACCAGCCATTTTACCGGTATGAAGTTTTTTATATTTTCTCTTTTTTGCCCATAGGTGGTAAGCACTGTGTACTTCATTTTACCAAAATTACAGGTTTCTATGACAAACTTCAAAAAATGAATTTCGCGCGTGTTTTGAGCAATTTGGTCCACTGTGCGGTGGTTCAGCCCTTTGTTGATTTTAAGTTGATTCGTAATTTTATCGTGTTTTATAGCCTGATAGTAAACGGTAAGTTTTTCAGAACGTTGAGGCGAGTGGCTGCGATCTTCGTCGCACTCGCCTCGTTTTTGCGTATAAGGGAAAATTTCCTGCAAAAAGTGTAATTTAGCATGGCAGTTGGAGCTTCGGAAGCCTCATCACTGCCAGCATCTTTAGTAATCAAATACCAATTATAGAATTTTTCTAAGTTTTGATGACGTCTGTTACAATTATAAGGAACCGGGTCACGTCGTATCTGAGTGCCCCAAGCTAAAGGAATCTAATAACAATAATAATCTGCCAATTAGCCAGGATGTTCAGGTTCCACCACTTCTAGATCTTTCTGGCAAGACTCCTGATTCTCAAAATGAAATTAAACGACTTAGCAAAAAAAGAAAATCTAGTGATTCTACAGAAAGTTTAACTCCCACGTCAGATCTTCTGGAACCCGTAAAAACTATTCTCGATAGTCCTAACTCTCCTTATCCCTTAAATTTCTCTCAGGTGGTGCGACTAATGGAAAAGACAGTGGGTGAACAGGATGTCCTAAGTATGTCCTAACTGATGTACAGGGTGTTTGTCACTTACTTTTCGATATGTATCCTCGTGTAAGTCATAAGAGTATGAAAAACAGGTGTAAAAAACTGCAGGCAAAACTAAGAAAAGCTTATTCGCAATTTCTGGATCAAATTAGTGTTGAAAAACAATATGAAGAATCTCAGATTCCTATAATTGACTTGGATATGCCCTCTGTCAGTACAGATGAAAGTTTCGGTGAGTCCCAAACTTAAAAAGTACTTCATCATCGCTTACCAAAATAATTCTTTTAATTTTTTTTACTCCTTCAATTGCTTATACTAATATTGCCTCGTTAGTTGCAAAGTTAGATCAATTTGCTGCTTTTGTAGATTCCTGTAAACCCGATATTGTCTTATTAACTGAAACTTGGTTAAACGATTTGTTACCGGACTCATTAGTTTCATTGAGTAGTTACAATATTTTTCGGAACGATCGGCTCAACAAGAAAGGTGGGGGTGTTAGTATCTACATCACAAAAAAATTGTCTTACTGTTGTCAAATTTTGAATAAACCTTTTACTTTTGGAGACACCGAATGTTTATTTGTCGAAATAATTAACAAATCATTCAAACTACTCCTAGGCTGTGTTTATAGACCCCCTTTTGCATCTCCTGAGTCTGGTGCTATGTTATTTGAAACTTTAACTAATTTATCTAACGAATATGCAAAATTTTTAGTTTTTCGTGACTTCAATATGCCAGACATCACATGGAGTACTCATCCTGTCTCCTGTTCTGCCCCCGCTAGTCAGACACTCATTGAGTTGCTAACTAATAGTCAACTATCCCAATTGGTAACTGAACCGACTAGACATCGTCCAAATCAAAGATCATCTATACTGGATCTAGGAATAACATCTGCGGAACACTTGGTTCAAAGTATTTGCCTTGAGGATCCTATAGGTCGATCTGACCATGTCGTACTTAAAACTACTTTACAGCTTTCTTATAGGACTTTAGCAAAAACTTTTTTAGAACCCAAAAGTGTTATTGACTTCTCCAAGTTAAATGACAACTTAGCTAAAATTTCCTGGAATACAGAATTGAATAGATCGTCTATTGATGAAGATTCGGATACCTTTAAACATATACTTGATCAATTAGTTAAAAGCTATTCAAAAACGATTATTGCTAAGCGATCTCCTACTAAACCCTGGACTAACAACTATCGAGCGTTCAAATAAAAACCTGGGCTCAGGAGGCTGTGGAATCTTCTTTTGTTTTTTAATTTTCCAGCGTAGAATTTGACATTACGAAATGTCAATATTGTCAAGCGAAAATCTCCTTTGACTTCACTTAAAAACCTGCTAAAAGTTAAAACAAGCGCCACAGTACAGAGTAATAGCCACAGCAGAAATGCGCAGTGACCCAAAGCAGCCATAAAATCAAAAATTTGGGTGGGAAAATATCTAACCTCAAATCTTTTTGACATTTCATAAACGATAAATGACTGCAAACAACTATTGCCGGATCCGGTTACACTGTTCCCATGTTCAAATTTAAAGCACTGCCAACTGGGCCAAGATTTTTAAATGAACGCACGATATATTTTAAAATTAGTAAAAGAAAAACGGAGACTGTGGAAAATCTATAAACGTACTGGCAATAATGCGGACTATGCGCTTCACAGATCGTTTTCAAATTATCTTCCACGTTAAAAGAATCTAGGAAAAAATTTGAGGAAAAAGTAACATATTCCAAAAATAGTAAACTTTTTTACAAGTATGTGAAGACTAAAATCTCAGGTCCTGTCGGTGTTTCTCAATTAAAGGACGCAAGAGGGGCTCTTGTACAAGATAATAACGACGCAGCAGAAGTATTTGCAGATACTTTTTCTAAACAATATTCGAGTGATCCACAGCCACCTCTGATACCCAGTTTGTCAGTATCCAAATAACCAGAGATTTTAAACTCGGTTTCTTTCACTAAAGAGCTTGTGCAAGACAAAATTTTCAAGTTAAAAGATTTAACTTCTCCGGGTCCTGATCAAATATCGGCCATTATTTTAAAAAAATCTGCGAAGATTTTGTCAAAACCATTGACAGTTTTGATGGAAAAATCATTTGCGATTGGTGTTCTTCCTATGAATTGGCGGCTGGCAATAGTTAAACCAATTTTCAAGAAAGGTGATAAGTTTGATCCATCCAATTATCGACCTATAAGTTTAACCTCCTTAGTAGTCAAAATTATGGAAAGTATAATAGCCGAATCAATCAAAGGTTTTCTACTTAAGCACAAAATTATTCCAACCGAACAACATGGTTTTATTAAGGGTAGGTCTGTCGCCTCTAATTTGTTGTGCTGTCTCAATGATTGGACCAAACATTTAGATAATAATAATGCAGTAGATGTAATTTATTTTGACTATGCTAAAGCATTTGATCGTGTTTCAAAACAGTATCTGCTTTCTAAACTTCGTTCCTACTGTCTAGTTGGTAGGCTGCTAAATTGGATTTCTTCGTATTTGTCCGATCGCTATTTTTGTGTAAAAGTTGGCAACTCGCTTAGTAACTATAAACCGGTTCTTAGTGGGGTTCCGCAAGGATCCGTCTTGGGCCCCCTTCTTTTCATCATCTACACCGCTGACCTTAGAAATGTAATTGTGTCTGATTGTTCTTTTTTTGCGGATGACAGTAAGATTTACAACGTTTCAAAAAATCACTTAGTACTTGCAAAAGATGTTCAATCTGTCAATGAGTGGAGTAAAAAGTGGCTTCTGCCTCTCAACATTCAGAAATGTGTAAGACTACATCTTGGTCGAAATAATCCTCAGACAAATTACTCTATTGATGGGGTACAGTTAAATAAGGTTAATTCTCATGATGACTTAGGGGTGTCTATAACTTCGGATCTTACTTGGTCAGATCAGGTGGCAAAAGTAGTAAAAAAAGGTAACAAAATGTGCTATCTCTTTAATAAAGCATTTCCTCTAGCTGCCTACAGAACTACTGCGGCTCTCTTAAGTCATACATTAGACCTATCCTCGAATTTGCTAACTCTGTCTGGTGTCCCGTCTTAGCAAAAGACATAGATTTAAAAGTCCAGCATCGCATGACTCGTTTACAGTCACCCAAAATGAAAATGACGCGTCCATAAACGAACGCCTACCTTGCAACCCCGATCCCTTGACCGCAACCAACCCCTGCCATAAATCATTAGAGATTGTAAATTTATCGGCTTTTGAAGTGTTTAAGGATTTCTTCATGGAAATCGTTGGTTATTCCAAATGTGAAATAATACAATTTTTAAGCTCTTCGCAACGCGATGTTTCGACGCTTTGAGAGAAGGTCACAAAAATAAAATTGTTAGTTGGTTTGCAAATTTAATTTATTATTTGGTTGATGCAAAATAAGTTTTAGTGTGCAATTAAAATCTGCCGAATAAAAAACACGACAAAACATTGATTCTTATTTCATTTTGTTTAAATTATCATTAAATTAAATTTCGTGGATTGTGATGCGATAGCGAAACGAAACGTCTACACTCTTAATGGTTTTAATTATTAATTGCACAATCGTTTTTGTGAACATTTTGGTTTACTAGGGCCGGTTTATAGAAAGCTCCATTAAATTTTAGTTCGTTTTAACAACGCGTTAAATTTTAATGGAGCTTTTTATAAGTCTGCCCTTAATGTTTTAAAAAATTAGAATCTCTAGAACAAAAGTTATCAATGAATGTTACGGCAATTCATTCATGGGAATACCCGGATTAAAATTCCGACTATTACCGCAAATAAGATTTAGTGGAAAATAATTAACAAACCCGTAACACCACAGGGGATAACTTAAGACCAAAACTGCAATGAAAGAATTTTATTTACTATTAAAGAATTTACTATTTAATTGATGCAAAATAAGTTAAACTAAGTCACTCGTGTCCTAATTAAGTATTTACTATTAAAATTAAAATGTCTTAATCCAATTGTATTTTAAATTTTAAACAAAAAATTGGAATCAGAATAAAAGTTATCAATGACGTTACGGCAATTCATTCATGGAAATACCCGAATGAAATTCTGACCATTACTGCAAATAAGGTTTACAGGAAATGACAAACAAACCCTTACCGCAGGGGATAACTAAAGGCCAAAATTTCAAGGAAAGAATTTTCAAATTCTTCATAAAACTGATAAGCATTTATTAATTTTCTTAGAAGACAAATGAGAAATAAAAAGATTTTCATCTTCGTCGCCACGTTTCGTCACTTTGAGAAGTCAAAAAATGTATTTTTTTTAATTAATTTATTATATTTTAGTTGATGTCAAAAAAAAAAAACAGTTATAATACTATTTCCAATTCATGAATAAAATTAAATACTTATTATAAGTAGTTTAGTTATTTATTAAACAACACGATAAAATTTGATTTTATTTTTGAGAGCGGTTACAATTTTTGGAATTTTAAGATTACAACTTATTTTCGTACTCAATCTTGTCTTAACTAAGTATTTACTATTAAAACAAAAATTGTATTCCAATTGTATTTCAAATTTCAAACAAAGACGTTTTAAAAAATTGGAATAATCATAATAAAAGTTATCAATGATCGTTACGGCAATTCTTCATGGAAATCCCTGAATGAAATTCTGACCATTACTGCAAATAAGGTTCACAGGAAATGACTAACAAACCCTTACCGCAGGGGATAACTTAAGAACAAAATTTCATTGAAAGAATTTTTCAATTCTTCTTATTACTGATAAATCCTTATTAATTAATTAATTAATGGTCGAGTGCATTGAAAACAACGGATATTATACCAAATATTAATAATGTAATAAATCTGTAAATAAATTTTGTCGACTTGTTTATATTTTATTTTTGTTTGCGATACCTATAGATTCACTTTAAAAAAGGCGTTGATTAATTAATCAATTTGATTGGGCTATTCGCGTTGTTAGCTTTTAACAACGAATTAAAATTTAATGGAACTTTCTATAAACCGGCCCTAGTAAACCAAAATGTTCACAAAAACGATTGTGTAATTAATAATTAAAACAATTAAGAGTGTAGACGTCTTTGCTTGAAATTTAAAAAAACAATTGGATGTCGACCTTTTTATTTTATCTTGTTTTATGCACAACTATTATTGCAATAAGTTTTATATTCTTAAGAAATAAACTATAAAGACGATCAAATTTTTAGTTACAATTTGTGACAATCAGATTTTAAGTATAATAATTATTTTGAAATATTTTTTGGACAATGGATATCAAAGTGATCGTTTCGCGATCGCATCACAATCCACGAAATTTAATTTAATGATAATTTAAATAAAATGAAATAAGAATCCATGTTTTGTCGTGTTTTTTATTCGGCAGATTTTAATTGCACACTAAAACTTATTGCATCAACCAAATAATAAATTAAATTTACAAACCAACTATTTTTGTGACCTCTCAAAGCGTCGAAACATCGCGTTGCGAAGAACTTAAAAATTGTATTATTTCACATTCACATTTGGGATAACCAACAATTTCCATCAAGAAATCCTTAAACATTTCAAAAGCCGGTAAATGAAATGTGGAACACGACTCAAAACTAGTTTACGATCTCTAATGATTTATAGCAGGGGTTGGCTGCGGTCAAGGGATCGGGGTTTCACAGTAGGCGTTCGTTTATGGACGCGTCATTTTTATTTTGGGTGACTGTACAATTTAGGCGCCCTCATCCTTCTTATGAAGAGCGTAACTTCCTTCATTAGCTTATCGTCGCAAAAGAGACGATCTTATCACGATTCACGACTTATAAAATCTTAACTGTAGATAGCTCACCGGTTAGACACTTGTTTTCATTTCATACTGACCATCGCACAAGAGGCCATCGGTACAAACTCGCAAAAGAAAAGTGTTCATCTAAAATACGGCAGTTTTTTTTTCACCAATTTAGAAAATCATTTAAGAGACTCCTTTTAAATCCTAATGAGCTCTCTTTACCGAGTCACGCGGGCATAACAGGATTCGTCCTCTGCTCGATCGTGTTATTACAATAAATAATAATAATAATATGCAATGAAACGCTGAATAATAGTACTTTTTATTCACATCATAAAGTACGACCACAATAAGAAATTTGACGTAACAATAGTTATTAAAATTTTTGGTGCTGTTTATAAAACGATTCAGGCTTGGACATAATAAAAATCGCAAAAATGTATCACTTGAGTACTTTTATCCTTTTTTTCTGTACCATCTGTGATGGCAAGTTGGCTATTAAGTTAAGTTGTACTTTTTTTACTTACTTATTTCAGTCTTATCATTTGGCGTAAGCCCTCGCTTGTTAAAAAGCAGTCCGTATTTGTTTATTCCTAACAAAGTGTTCAACATCAAATATGTAAAAGACGATATCGTGGTCAGAAGATGTCTAGCAATTGCGCTTACCACCGAATGGATGATTTCATCGGCTTATTGTCTCCTGAGAGAGTGATTATTAAATTTGCTCAAGTCTTTTAGAAATTCACAGTTAATTGTAGAGACGCGGAAACAATGATTTTCGAAATTCCGTTCGAAGAAAATGGAAATGAAATTGTGAAACGTTACTACAATACACAGCCTGTGATACATCCAAATTTTGATAAGAATACAGGCAGGCACGATATTGGTTTGCTACGAGTTATTGGCGGGACAGGTCTTGGCACACAATTGATAAAAAAAGCAATAAAACCCTTTCCCACTTTTCCCAATATAAAAGCATCTGTGACTGGATTGAACGTCAATTCTTCAGCTAGTTATACAATTCCACCTGAAGCTGTTAATTTTGGCCAATTCAGTGTTATGCTTTATCCCATATCTGAATGCAAGGTGAAATATCCACAACTGCGTTGTTTGTTACATCTGGATGGTCGTTACCAATTTTGTGGACATCACAACCAGAATTTTGGAGATTTGTGTGAGTCAGATGCTGGTGCTCCTGTGTATAATGGAGTAGATTCTGTTGACGGAATTATTGGAATATACAGCAACATTTTTGCTGTTGCAAGTGGAGAAAAACATTACTGCGATGAGGAACATGGACATCCATTTATTTTTACGCAGATTTGGCCTTATTTATCTTGGTTTTCACAAGTTACACGTATTTCTTATGATGATTTGAGAGACAAATACGCACCATTATAGTCATTTTACTCATTTTCTAATTTTTATTTTTGTTGTATATTTTAAATAATTGTGTATTTTTTCGAGTAGGTACTATTGACAGTACCATAAGAAACTGAACTGTAATTTATTATTCAACATTGAATAATAGTATACAGTGGAGTTAAAGATAAGTCAACTTCCGTTATTCAAATATTTATAGTTTCTGAGACTTCTGAGACATAAAGAGTTTTAATCGGCGAATAAGTTTGCGAAAAATTTTTTGCACAATTATAGCCCAAAATAATGTCTAATAATTCCCAAAACGTCATTAAAATATATTGACTACAATAATCTGAAAAAAGGAGACAATCTAATTTTCCCTCAATTTAAATTTAAAAGTTCAGATCCCGAACCCGACTTTTTTTCTAAATGAGACTTGGGACAATTACAAAACCGGACAATGACTATTAGCTCCCAAAGTTTCATAAATAATCCTACCCATGTAAACTTTGGAAGAAGGTACTCAAAAGAGGTAAACCTAGTTGATATTGCGTTATTTTTGACGAATTTCACATTTGAAGTCAAATCTATCATGCGTTCATTTAAAAATCTTGGCCCAGTTGGCAGTGCTTTAAATTTGAACATGGGAACAGTGTAACCGGATCCGGCAATAGTTGTTTGCAGTCATTTATCGTTTATGAAATGTCAAAAAGATTTGAGATTAGATATTTTCCCACCCAAATTTTTGATTTTATGGCTGCTTTGGGTCACTGCGCATTACTGCTGTGGCTATTACTCTGTACTGTGGCCCTTGTTTTAACTTTTACCAGGTTTTTAAGTGAAGTCAAAGGAGATTTTCGCTTGACAATATTGACATTTCGTAATGTCAAATTCTACGCTGGAAAATTAAAAAACAAAAGAAGATTCCACAGCCTCCTGAGCCCAGGTTTTTATTTGAACGCTCGATAGTTCGTTACATCCGGAAGTTCGTTATAAGCGGGTTCGTTTTTTTGTTTATTTTTTTCGTCTTATTTAAAAAAAACTAATTAATTTTTTATACTCTGCGTTTATAATACGTTTATTAACGTCTATCAGTAGGAGTCGTTTATTTAGGGATATTTAATTTTGAAGAGTTTGATCGATAATGCGTGGAATACACGTACGATCGATTTAATCATCATCACTTTTCTTCTTTATTTATTACCGTTACCAACTTACACAAAATTCCCTAGACGACGTTTTCTAACTTGGGATTCCTGCGCCAAATCAACCCTTATAAAACATGTTCTTTCATTTCATTTATTTATTAATGTCAGAACCCAGCATGGTTTTGCACAAGTCAACAATGTTGTACAAATATACATAAATATAAATACAAAACAATATTGCACAAAAGGTGAACATTTACAATAAAAACATAAAATATGACCACAAAGAAAACTTTTGTAGTCGTAAGTGACTTATTCCAAAAGGATAGATTTAACTTTTAAAATGAATTTTTCTCGAGGCAAATCGGTAATTTCTTTTGGTAAATTATTATAAAATATAGGACCATAGTAGTTGACAGCCATTTTGCTTTTATCTAGTCGTAACTACTGTGTATTTAAATTATTTTTGTTCCTTAAATTAAAAAAATGCATATCTGCCCTAGATTTATAATTATCTAGATTATCTTTGACGTAAATTAAACTATTATAAAGATATAAAGACGGAATGGTTAAAATTTTGTTTGTTATAAAAGCGTCTCTTACAGGGTCACAATAACTCAGGTCATTTATGATTCTAATGATTCTGCATGGGTAGAATGGCCCTAAACAACAATTACGATGCAACTGACTGAAATAAGGAATGAAAAATTGTTAGTAGCAATCTTGGAGAAACTTGGTTGCTCAACTGACGCAAAAGATAGATGGTTTTACATAATCTGCCCGAAATGTGATCAACATGAGCTTTCCAGTTGAGACACGGGTCCAGGATAATGCCCAAAAATTTTACTTTTAATTTTAATTTTACGGGATTTTCAATATTGTCAAGACTACGCGTAGAAAAGATCATTTTTGTTGTTTTATCTTCATTTAAGTTTAGTTTATTTACCGAAAACCAACTACTAGAAGCTTTAACTAGGCTGTTTTCCATAGATAACCGTAGTTGCTATTGTTTTGTGGAAAACATATTTTATTTGCTGATAATTTATTAATTTTTTATCAACCTATAACACAGTTAATGCGTAATTAAACACTGAATAATGGTACTTTTTATTCACATCATAATAAATTTCAAGTCAATTATAATTTTTGGTTTTGTATACACGGTGTCCCACGATGTTGTGCATATACAGGTTGTAAATGAAATAAGTACATTAATTCCATCTGGTAAAAGAACTCGTCAAGACTAACAATTTTTCTTAATAACTTTTTTTTCAAAACGTTTTAGTTTTTGAGTTAAAATTATTTTAAAATTTTACACAATTTTCTTACACGCCACTGGAAGCAAAGTTACCTAGTCGACAAGATTACCGTATGAAACGGTTACCGTAGTTTGCGATTATTATTTAGTATTACTTTTCTTTGTTGGAGCATTTCATAAAAGGCTCGTCAATTTGTAGGGGGAAAAAATGATTTTAAAAATTGCGATTTTGAAAAAATGGTACATAGAAAAAGTGTTTGTCTTGATGAGTTCTACCACTGGTTAAAATTAATGTACTTATTTCGCTTACATCCTGTATAGGGTCGCTAAAAAGTATGGATACAGTTAAATATTATAAAAAGTATTCATCAAAACATCTCCATTTGTTCTGATAGGATACAATGTTGGTTTTTTTAATGACAAGAAGGATCAAATTTCATATTTTTAAAAAGAGCATTTTTTTCTACTGAGTAACACTTGCATACCTTATTTTATTCGAAAGTTATCTTACTAATAAAATTTTTAAAAATGAAAATTTTTGTTAGACTTGGAAATATTATCTTTATCTATCATTAGCTCTTTACTGCTTGACTTTTGACCAAAAAATAAGTAAAAGTTAATAATAATTGTTAAATAACACTTTTAACTGAAAAAGAACACATTTTAATAAAAAAAAGCTAAGACACGAAATACATGATTTTTATGCTACAAAAAATATTCAAAATGATTTCCATTGCCTTTTTGGCAAGAATGAATACGTTGAACAAAATTTTGCAAACAAACAATTAAAATATTTAGAGAAATATTGGTAACTTCGTTTCTTATTCGTTCTTGTAGGTCTTCGATCGCTAATAACAGTATTTTCAAAGCTAACTTATTAGTTTTACTTTTACCTCTAATTAAAATTAATGTAATATTTCGCTTACATCCTGTATTTTAACCATTGACTGAGCATTAAAATTCAATAGACCTCCAAATTTGCCCCAAAAATACAGATTATAATTTTTATCTCTAATAATAATACAAACATATTAGAGATGATATCATGGTGAAAAGATGTGCAGCAATTGCGCTTTCTACCAATTGGATGATTTCATCGGTGTTTTGTCTCCTGTGAGAGACCAATTTTTGAAATTTATTGCTAACACTAGTTTACAGCTTATATAGGATGTCCCAGAACTCGCGCACCTGGGAAAAGGAGAGAAATCGTCACAAAAAGACGAATACATAATCCTAATGACAAAATTTTCTATCTTGAACGGTATTCAAGAAAAGAACGTTTTAATTCGACCAATTAGAGCCTTTTAAACCATCCAGGTTATTTCTCATAATTGTTGTTAGGTTGCATATTTTATTACCTTTCCAATAAACTGGTCGACTATGAAACTTTCGAGAAACGTCAGCAAAATTTTAATAGCACTTTAGTACCGCCATCCGGCTCAACCAGGCCCCTGAAGGTTTATAGAGATTGAAGGTTCACTGGCAGCGGTGGGGCAAAGGGGGGAAATGGATAAAATAGTTCAATTGCTTCACGTCTGAGGTCGCGTCAGTAGCAAAGAAATCTGCAAATTTAAAGGAATCTGTAAAGTCAGTGGGGAAAACTTCTTGCTAATGGACAAAGAAAGAACGCCGCGCGCACGCACTTCTCTTTTTAATGTTTTGATTTAAAAACAGTGGATTATTTTGCTTTCGTTGTGGTTTTTGGCGACATGTTGTTTAAAGGTGTTTTTTAACGATTTAACGTAATTTTTAGGGTGTTTTTGTGATCAAACATCTTTTTTTATTTCGATCCTTTATTTTGATCTAGTGTATACTTGTATAGTGTAAATTGACAGTCTTCAATTGAATGGAGGATGAATGAAGGTAAACGTTATTGAAACGTGTGTACAGCAATTAATTGCGATTTCCAGTTGGTGATATATTAATATTACATCGAGGAGGATCACACAAACCCCCATAAGGGAATTATCGGAGATGTTGGAGACACAGGTTAGAGATGACAACCGTCCTTGGAGATGATGACGATTCTTGGGATGAAATTGAAAAGCCCACGAAGAGGAGTTAAATGTAATGTGTAGTAATTAATATGCAGTCATAATAAACAAATTTACTGTAGGTGCGAAGCCAGTATTTTGTGAGAGCAAGGAATTTAGAACTTGCTATGGATTAGGGTTTTCAAATTCGCCATGTCCGTCTACGTCTATATCTTTTATGCAGACTAATACACGATGTTTCAGACAATTTTATAAGGCCTATGCCTGCTAAAAACAACCAACAATCTGTGCAGCCATTTGAAATTATGTTTAGTTTTCTGTATAATTGATACAACTTTAAATTGTCATGAGTTGTAGGCTGTGGTTGTAGGTCAGTTTGTGATTAGAATATAGGATAATGTCTTCTCTTTTCTTTATTAGAACTGTTTTTGAAAAACAACCCAAAGGTTTCCAAAAATCAGGTAAATACTAGTATTAGCAGTTTCAAAACTATAAAAACGCCTACGTCGCATTTTACCGAATTATTTTTTTAAATAAGATTGATAAAATTGTAAAATAGTTATTAATGATTAGATCTCTTATTGAAAGTATAAATTGCATTAGCTATTATTTTTTGAAGTGCATGAATAATTTACAATAGCTAATTTTGGGAGAAAATGCGACCCTAATTATAAATTCAAATTATTACTTGGTATTAGCTGTTTCGTCGCATTTTCTCTTAAATTAGTTCTTATAAATTATTTATGCACTTCAAAAAATTAATAGCTAATGTAATTTATACTTTCAATGAGAGAAATAATGAGTATTTTACATTTTTATCAACCTTATTTAAAAAAAATAATTTGGTAAAATGCGACGTTGGCGTTTTTATAGTTTTGAAACAGTTAATAGTTGTAATCAGCTAACTTTCGATTATAGTAATGGATAACAGATATCACACTATTTATTGTGTCATAATTAGGTACAAATTTAAAATAAGTTTATTAACAAGCTTTAGTAACGTTCTTGTGCACGAGTAATTTACTAATAACTATAATGCAATTTAGATTACTTTTAAAAAAATTACAAAACTTATCAAGAACTTCAACATTAAACTATTATACGTTTTAGGGCCGCTTTTACAAACGTCCATAACTTTATAACCGGGAATATATTTCGAAAAATACATTGTTGAAACAATTGTATGGATTCAGCTCGGTTTGCATGTGGGGATGAGCTTCTTTTATTTGTTATTCATGCTTTGATGACTAAAAATTCAGTCATAAGTGTGTAAACAAATAGTATTAGGGTCTATAAGAAGATAATATGTCGAAAAGCTACATTACATTTACCATTGCTTTGCAAAAATTGTTTAAAATAGCGAGCCACACGCAAACCGTAGTGAACTGACCCATAACCATAGTAATTATACCACAAATAATAACTTATCGGGAGTTTTGTTCATCTTAGAGATATAAATTGTAAATTAGGAAAATTGTAAATTAGGAACTCAAAACTTTGACTAATGTTGTTTTAACGTATATTTCGTAACGTTACTATCAAAACTTTGATAATTTTTTTGCTTTTCTGAACTGTGTATAGAAAAGTAATGAAACCTGTGAATGAAACCAATAAAACTGGTGTATTTATTATATTTGGTCATTGTATTTACATTACTACATATGCGTATGTTTATAAAGTACAATTCGAGTTGAAATAACTTTGCCTATACATTCCATGCCGTTATTTTTTTTAATAAATTTTTGTGGGAAGGACTTTGTTTTATTTTATTACGCGATGTTAAATGTTTTTGTGCTATTGCAACTGTTGCAGATGTTTTTTTATTAAAATGTCTCGTAACAGTGCACGGGTACAAAAACATTTAATATTTATAATCTTTTAAATATGGAATATAAATAAAATGTCCTGTTTGAATTTCCCGCTATTGTTGAGTTAGTTCGCTTGCTTCTCGTCAGGTAGCGCTTTCGGTAAAAACGAGGGGTAGACAGAGAGATTCAACTTCTCCCTCTCTCTTGTTCTATGGGCTCAACCGTACTCTGTATACTCTGTATTCTGCCGAGGATTATGTGGAAATGTTGATAATTTAGGAAAAATGTGGACAAAGTGCTACTAGTGCTAGAGAGGCGGCAACGGGAACGCTCTCCTGAAGGGAATCATTCCTATCACAAAGTGATTCTCAATAAAGCTATCTCATGAACAAGGGAAACAGGTCAAGTTGTACCAAATAGAAAGGAGACTTTTATTAAAAGCTGTTCCTGTCACGTATGTCATTTGTAACGGCATTTTTAAACGGAAAAACTGTTTTGGGGCTAATATTTATACCATCTAAGTTATCATAACAGTCGTTATTCAAGCCCTAATGCTTGGAGAAAGCTTCAATTTTGTGGCTTTGGTACTAAAATATCAAAAACTGTCAAATATTAAAAACAGACGGAGGTCATGTCGTATTCTTGATTCACACTACATTCTTGATTCACACTACCCCTACCAGTTGATATTTCAGATGCGTTTGCAAAAGCTTAGCAACCAATTTTATTCACATTAACATCTGGAGTTCTCTTTCTGGGATTGGTGGTTCCTAGACTCTCAAAACTTTGTTATAAAGGCCATTAATTTTTCTTCGTTTGCACTTTTAGAATCTACATTGTCGTCGGCACTTGTCAGTTTTCCCTGTATGTTGCCTTAGATTTTTTTGCTGTTGTTAAGTAACTGTTGGACGCTGATTTCAAAACTGCAGATAGATTTTTCTAGATTTTTTTTTCTAGATCAGCTCAAGTTTTTGAGATACAGGTAATTCATATTAGCACTTTTCGCACATTTCGTAGGCTCTAAAAATGGAAACTCGAGCTGATGGACAAATTTGGACTTCACTCTACACTCCAAAAGTATATACAGGCCGATATTTAGGATTTTTAGGATATGCACCTGTCACTTCAAAAATCGGCAACTCTTAGTTTTAGAGATTTCGAAATTTAATTTGGATAACTAAAAGAGAAAACTTTTATCTCTTCTTCAGTTTGTGCACAATTGGAAAAGAAGTTAATACAGGGTGTCGCAGAACTCGCGCCCCAGAGAAAAGCAGAGAAATCGTCATAAAAAGACGAATAAATAATCCTAATGACAAAATTTGCTATCTTAAACGGTATTCAAGAAAAGAACATTTTAATTCGACCAATCAGAGCTTTTTAAATCATCCAGGTTATTTCTTATAATTGTTGCTAGGTTGCATATTTGATTACTATTCCAATAAACTGGTCGACTGTGAAACTTTCGAGAAACGTCAGGAAACGTCAGTGAGAAAATTTTAAGAGCACTTTAGTACCGCCATCGAACTCAACTGTACTCTGTCTTCATGTATTCTGCTAGGGATTATGTGGAAATGTCGATAGTTTAGGGAACACGTGGATAGAGTGCTACTAGTGCTAGAGAGGCGACAACGGGAACGCTTTCCTGAAGGGAATCATCCCTATCACAAAGTGATTATCAATAAAGTTATCTCACGAACAAGAGAAACAGGTCAGGTTGTACCAAATTGAAAGGAGATCGGTGTGGTGCTCGCAGGACAGTTCTCACTGTTCAAAATTAAGAGACTTTTCTGAAGTGTATTTTGCGGTCACGTATGTCATTTGTAACGACATTTTTAAAAGGGAAAACTGTTTTGGGGCTAATATTTCTACCTTCTAACGGGCTGATTTCAAGTTGAGTTACGACCGACGCAAATCGTGATTGACATAGCAACGACGCAAATCTAGCAATGTCATTGGTTGCTGCTATGCAACTGCGACCAACGCAACTTTGCGACCCAACTTGAAATCAGCAAGTTCGTCATCATAACAGTCGTAATTCAAGTCCTAATTCTTGGTAAAAGCTTCAATTTGTGGCTTTGGTACTAAAATGTCAAAGACTGTCAAATATTAAAAACAGACGGAGGTCATGTCGTTTAGATGCGTTTGCAAAAGCTTAGCAACCAATTTTATTCACATTAACACCTAGAGTTCCCTTTCTGGGATTGGTGATTCTTAAACTCTCAGAACTTCGTTATGAAAGCCATTAATTTTTCTTCGTTTGCACTTTGGGGATCTACATGGTCGTCGGCACTTGTCAGTTTTCTCTGGGGCGCGAGTTCTGGGACAGCCTGTATATACAAAAATTTTAAGGTTTAGTATGGACAAATTCAAGTACCCATAACTTAATTTTTTCAAATGGGATGTCCCAATTTTTCTTTTACTAGATGGAGGAGAATTTTTTCCTGCATCGATTTGTATTAGTATTCCCTATACCTATCTGTGATAATTTTCAAGGTATGTTGGTTTTATTGACATTGTAGAAAATTTCTTACTAACCACAGCTATTTTTGCATAGTTTGCCATAAAAAAAACTTTTCTGCTTATACAAACGACAAACTCTGTTGAAAATTGTGTTATCACTTATCAGTCCGTGAAAATAAAATAAATTGATTGAATGTTGGTCTGAAAAACTTTAATGTCTTACATTTTTTCTCTGAGAAATAACCTATGGCTAATGAATTTCTCAAACCCAACAAAAAGTTATCGTAACTTTAAACTATTATAGATAAGGTATAGGGAATGTTCATACAGATCGATGCATAATTAAATTCTCTACCATTTAATAAAACTTGTGGCATTTCATTCGAAAATATTTTAGTGTAAAAGATACAAATTTTCAAAAAGTGCTGCGTCACCACTATTTTTGGTTATTTCAAACAAGTTTTTGACAGTGTTTTGGTTCAAATTTTTAAATGAAATTTTGCTAGTTTGTAGATAACAAGAAGGTCCAAGCCAAACCAAAACGACATTATTAAATTTTCTTTACTGTCTGAATTATAGATTTTTAAAATTTTGTATTATAGAGGGATTTTTTTCTCTTTACTTAAATTTAAAAATTCATATCTTCCGAACCCGACTATGTTTTTAAATGAAGTTTTGCACAATTATATAACAGTACAATGACAATTAGCTCACAAAATTTCGTTCGAAAATATCGATTACAACTTTGCGAAAAAAATTCATGTTTGGTGTAAGATGGCAAAAATATAATTTTCTTTCAACTTCGCTTCAAAAATGTGTATCTTTCAAACCTGATTTATTTCAACAATGAAGTTTTGTACGGTTATAGTCCGAAATAAGGTCTATTAATTCCCAAAATATCGTTCAAAAATATTGACTACAGCTGTCTAAAAAAGTTTTGTTGGTGTGATGAGGCAATAATCTAATTTTCTCTCAACTTAAATTTAAAAATTCATATTTTTCAAACCCAACTTTTTTTCTAATTGAAATTTCGTTCAAAATAGTCCTAATAGCCATGTAAACTTTGGAAGAAATTTCTCGAAAGAGGTAAACCTAGTTGTATTGCGTTATTTTTGACGAATTTTTAGACGCTAAAGTGGAGGTTACACCCTCTATGTCTCAAAAGTTAGACACAAACATTCGGATAAAGCAAAGTGATTTATTTTCACTTCTTTTGAGCTCTTCTATCATTTTGCATAACTATCAAATTCACTTTAAAAACTAATGTGGGGTTTAGACGGAACAGCCTGTAGAATCAAATGGCAACAGACAAAAAGTGAGATTTTGTAAATCAGTGCAATTTGTTTCACATTATGATAAGAGTACAGGAAGCCACAACTTTGCTTTGCTTCGTGTTGTTGGAGGAATGCATAATGCACTCAGAGTAACGCTACAAAGGCCATTAATGCAATTTTTTCTGGTCCCGTAATGAAAGGAACTGTATTTGGATGGGATGTCAAATCATCAAACTCCTTATTTAACTCTACCTGAATCCGTTCGTTCTGGATATATAAAAATTCGGATGTATAGCCTATCTGAATGCAGGTCAAAATTTCCAGAGTTGGATTGTTTTCGACATTTGGATGGTGATTACCAGATGTGTACATATCCAGAGGAAAATGGAACAGCAGACTTGTGTGCAGCGGATTTTGGTACATCTTTGTCATCTTTGTCCTACAGGATTTCTGGAGGATATGTGGGAATATACACTGATAATTTCGGGTACTGCTGGCTGTACTTGAAGAAACTAAACTTCGTTTTATTTCAACTTTTTGCATAATAAGAGGAGTGTTTTTTTAATTATTTATATAGCCATATTAAAATTTTTTGTACGACTGGTACTACTATTGTTTTTGTTCTCATTAAATGTTTGTTGTTTTAATCAAAAATTTTGATAACCGAAAGCAATTTTTATAAAAAAAAATATTTATCCATTGTTTCTCCAACTTTTATCTTATAGTACTTTATGGTTCAATAAAAAGTACCATGTATTTAGTGTTTTATTGAAGGCTTTAAGTTCTAGGTACTATACACGTGAATGCGACTTAAATTTATGCTTAATTTTTATTTGATTTTTTTAATTACGACAAAACTAGTCAAAAAATGGAACTATTTTGATGTTAAACCAATGAAAAAT
This sequence comes from Tribolium freemani, assembly GCA_939628115.1. Classification (NCBI taxonomy): domain Eukaryota; kingdom Metazoa; phylum Arthropoda; class Insecta; order Coleoptera; family Tenebrionidae; genus Tribolium; species Tribolium freemani. The sequence continues at coordinate 14,796,584 of OW626788.1, forward strand.
GATCCGGGAAATCGATTGGCGACAAGAAAATCGCCAATACCCAATGGTTTTTTAGTTATGTTTTTTTTTATTAACCTACCAACTTTTTGCGATTTTTTGCAATTTTCTCGAAAACTATAAGTCCGAGAACAAAGATTTTTTTTTAGAAAGATAGATAACTAAGAGACCTTTCAAACGATAGTAAACATCATATGGTTACCTCCAATAGTTCCGGAGTTATTGCTCGATAATCTTCCAGGTTCCAAAAATCGACTAAAATTCGACAAAATTTAAAAAATCAAACCCTTTATAATGGTGTAAAAAGTAGTAGGTAATACGAAAAATAAGCTGCACAATTCACTAAAACAAACCGCTTTACTTTACGACCTTTAGATTTTGAGTTATAATTTTTTTTAGAAAATAACCCGGCGCATCCACCATTTTTATGGGTTTTCTTATTTATTCAATTACAGCAAAACTATTCAAAAAAGTAAAACTATTTTGATGTAAACCTATGTAAAATGATCCGGGGAATCGATCAGCGTCAAGAAAATTGCCAAATTCCTAATGGTTCTTTAGTTACAATTTTTTTTTTTAAATAACCTACTTTTGTTTTTATTTTTAATTTTCTCGAAAACTGTAAGTCGTAGAACAATGATCTTTTTTTAGAACAATAGATAATTAAAAGAGATTTCCAACTTCATAGGGTTATCTCTAATAATTCCTGAGTTATTGCTCAATAAATGTTCCGGGTACCGAAAATCGACAAAAATTTCGCCGAAAAGTGGAAAAATTAAACATAAAAAAATCGAACCTATTGACGTTTTTTGCATTTTTAACAACTCGAGAGGGTTGTGAAGACATAGAAATGTCCGTAAAACTTTGATAGCACAAGTTTAAAAAAAATTCAAAATTTTGAATTTAGTGTAATAAGTAGAATTCGCCGTAGAATTCAGTGGAACAAATTGTTTTGCTCTAAGTCTTATTGCTTCCGAGAAAAAACTCAAAATCTCAAAAAAGGGTGCAATTTTCACTTTTTGCAATTTTTAAACGGCGATTACGACAAAACTATAAGACTTAGAGGATTCATTGTAAATAGCACATCAAAATCTATAAGATGGGATGGGTTTTAGCAATTTTTTTCAAAATGTTTCATGTTTAGGCAACAGGAAGAGGTGTTAACAAGTTTTTGATTTTTTTTATTTTTCTCAATTACGGCAATACTATTCGAAAAAGTGGAAGTATCTTCATTCTATCTCATGTAAAATGATCCGTTGAATCGATTGGCATCAAGAAATTCTGATATTAATGAAAACTTTTCCAACTGTTTTATTGCACCACTAAATTTATGATTATTATGATTATTATATTATTAAATTTGACAAATTCTCAACTGTTTTGTTGCAATTTTAAGCCTTGTTGAGTCTAATTCAAAGAATAAAATGTTGTATCCAACTCGTTTTCGTGTAAATCGGTTCATTTTTTCACCTCGTGGATGTTAAAAATCCACTCGTGACATAAAAACCCGATTTACACTCAAACTCGTTAAATAAATAACTATTATTTGACCTACTTTTACTTTTATTTAAGTATAGTCTTGAAACAGCTAATAGAGCTAATAGAGAAATTCAACTTCTCAGTTGACTTGGAGACGCAATAACTGCCAACTGCATAGCTAGTAGTGGAAAAAATATATATTTTCGATTTTATGTAGTATAGGAAATTTTTTTGGAAAAGAAAATTTTCTAAATTTTAAATTTTAGAAAACCCAGTATATAACACGTAAACTGAATCGTAGAATTCACTGGAACAACCCGTTTTGCTCTAAGATTTTTACTTTTCGAGTTATAATTTTTTTAATGAAGAAATAATGAAATGTTTGAAAATTTTGAAATTTATTACTGTTTTGCTTTAATTAATCTAAAAGTTAGTGCCAAAATCAATTTATTGTAAAAATTAATTTCTCTCAAGTATTGACCGTTTTAATGACCCACAAAAGGCAATCAATAAAAACAGTTAAAACGGCCTTAAATTATTCAAATTCAAATGTCATGTGTGTGCAATTAGCCTTCCTTGGCAATTTCACCCAATTAATTAAATTATTAATCGTCAAAATTGCTTACTTATAAACTCGTTCCTTCTCTGCAAACAAACAGAACAGTTTGTGAAACAAAATGTACTATTTGACTAATTCACTCCCTGAATCTAATTCCCTCGGAGCGCTCAGGTCGTAAATACTTTTCCGCGGAAATAATAACTATCATTTCATTATTGACTCGTAGTATATAATTAAGACGTCAAGTTTTTTAAATATTCATTATAAAGTATCAGTATTTGACAATTTTTGCATCACCAAAAATGTTACAACTGCTTCTTCTTTTGTACTTTCAGGGTCAGTTTAGACAGACTAGTAGTAAACGAATAACATACTTTTATTCCAAAAACCTTAATAATAACTCTCATCATAAGACTTTAGATCTTAATAGAAATATTCACCATATTCACCGCTTAAGTTCCCTAGGTATTGTTAGGATAATTTAAACACAAACATAGAAAAAGTGGTTTGGGCTTAATTTACATTCACTTTATAATATTTTAAAGCAAATAAAATGTTTAACAATTTGTTAATCACGTCAATAACGAATGCCAAAGACACACCACAAACAAGTTTGATTCAAAACTTTTGAAAAACTAAAAATGACAGATTGTTTCTTCTTTTGTACTGATCAGTGTCAGTTTCTCTTATTGCAACCAGCAGTAATCGGCTAACATATTTTTATCTCAAAAACCCTTGTATACCCCTTTTCATAAGAACTTAAATCTTAATCTTAAATCGCTTATAAAAGAATCATTTTTAAGCAGTGGATTATCAAGTAATTGAGCACCATGTAACTTAATAAAAAATTATTTAACTCAAAACTCAAAAAAATTACACTGAGGAATTTCTGGTCAAAATATGTACCTTTCATTTGAGGTATCATAAAGGGGGTCATGCCATTTGAAATTTTAAAGGGGTTGTTTGTATTACAAAGGGGGTTGGTGTTACAACTTTCGGAAGTACACTAAAAGTTGTCCCCTTGAAAATAAAAATTGACCTCTCTTAGGTTTTTCTAATTTTTTGTTTATTTTCTGAGATACAGAGTGGCCCACAACTCGCTCCCCACCGGAAAAGTGCATATAGTTTAGGCAATTCTGAATCGAAAGTTTCTCTTTGCGTTTGGGAGATAAGAACGTTTCAAAGTAGCCAATCACCAAAGACCTTGTTCCGGAGGATTACGGAAATAAAACACGTTGCTAAGAAACCAAAAATAGATAGAACGGATTATAAAAGTGTGCACTTGAAATATTTTTCATTCCTTAGCAACGCATCTACTGTAGGCATTACACCTGGGAGGGAGGGAGCTTCTGGAATTGGTTACTTTGAAACCTTTTTATCTCCCAAACAAGGAATAAAAGACCTACTGTTTTTTGCATTTTTGTCATCTCCATTGCTGTTACCACCGACACATTTTCGGTGGAGAATCAGTTATGGGCCACGCTGTATTTAGGGTGGCTCGTTTTCAAAAAATTATCCTGTATATATAGATGTGTTAAGTTTGTCGTTATTTGTAACAAATAATACGTCGTAAAGAATTTAGTCGGATTTTGGGCGGTAATAAAACTAGAATTCCTCACAAATTTTTATTTTAGATAAAATAAAACGCAACTATGACGTTAAGAATCACAGCCAGGACGTTATTTTTTACTATTGAGGAAGAGTTCATTCTCAGAAGGAAATGATTTATCCATGATCTATATTCGGCTACAGATGTGTATATTCCAGGATCATCGCCGCATCCATTACCCATGGACACAATTCCTGCAAGGACTCCGTTGCAGATTAAAGGTCCTCCAGAGTCGCCCTAAAATAATTTTTTTGACTGGAAATTACATTCGTTAATATTTTTTTTTTAATTGGGATAAATTAGGGCCATGATTAAGTGACTTCATAATTTTTTTGACTACACTCTGGTTAAAGCAAACAAGTAATCACCTTTATCTTTCGTTAGAAAATTTTGTAAACATTGTTATTGCATTCACGAATGTTTTTTAACTGAATTAGGCGAGATTATGAGTAATTCGATTTAAAATTTTATTCAAAGAATAAGAACTGTTTGATTGTTTGACGGTTGAAATGACCTTATAAGTAGGGCTGAGAAAAGTATCGATACTTTTATAAAGTATCGATACCTGACCAAGTATCGGGTATCGATACCGACTAAAATCAGGTATCGAAATATCGATACCTCCGATACCTATCGTGGTATCGGCGGTATCGATACTTGATACCCCGATACCATGGTACTCGCGATACCTCGATACCACAATCCCATTGATACCACGATTCTTGCAAAACTATTTCACTGCCACGACAATTATTGCCATGCGTCGACACTCTGGTTATATATTAGGTCCAACAAATTTAAAACTGAATTTAACTAAAATTTTTGTATTCATCGATTAATTGAAAAGTCGATTTTACGGTTGCCATAAATCACTATCAGTTTAGACATTATTTTACGAAATTATTAATTACTATTTCTTCAACTAATTACTTATATCATTAGAATTACTAAAAAAAAGGCCGACACTTCCATAATTCAGTAACACAGTTTTTCGATTAATTGATACCACACCTGTAGTGCTGACATCATAATACTGTCGATACCACGATGTTCGCGATAACTCGATGCCACGATACTTTCGATACCTTCGATACTTCGATATAGTTGGAACCAACAATATTTGAGACTCATTATACCTAGAATAAGCCGATTGTCCCTCACAATGGTTTATGTCCCTTGCGGTAAAGATGCCATAAACAAATTTACATTTCTTAGGGCAGCCACCTTTCAAACGTTTGTACGGAGTGATGGACCGTAACAGAAATTTGTGTATGGGCTTTCACCAAACAAATATTTAATACAATTTTATTAATATTTAGGTATATTTTTAAAATGTTTGTTCACAAATAAAGTGATCTAAGAAACTAACTAATCTAATGAATTTTGAAACTTTAGTTTGGAAAGTTTACTATGAAAATTACTCAATACGGCTCATTTGTGAATCTTCAGGGTGGTGCCACCAGCTGTGAAAAATTGTTACGGTAACCGCAAAGCTGCTTAACCCTCAATAAAGCTTGCATAAGTCAATCTCAAATATTTCTGGTTCCTACTATACCAACGATACTTTGGTTAGTATCGATACATTCAAGGTATAATTTATTGTATCTTCATCTGTTATCTTTTGAGCGTATTTACTTTAATTATGGCACCTAATTAAGGACAATGCTACTACTAAGTAATACAAACATATACAGAGTGCCGGCTAAAAAAATAAACTGAAGGTAGCTCATTAATTTAACTAATTTTTGCAGAAAACAAAGCCTCATTTCAATTGTAACAAATGGTGAACCAATCATCACATCTTAATAATTTTTTTGTTTTCTTAAAATATCTAGTCAAGTACTTACCAAAATTTGTTTGTTTGAAAATTCTAATTTTTACAACAAAACTTTGTTAATTTGGAACCGAAACTCGCAAAAACGTTGCCAAAATTTGTTAATTAGTCGATGATTGAAATGTTAGACGTTGTAATCTAACTCAACTACTTGTTAGTTAATTTACCTGACATGAATCCTTTCCTTTTGCTCCTGCACATATTACTTTATCAGTAATTAGCATATGTTGGTAGAATTGTCTTAGACAATATTGTTTATTCCATATCGGAACATCAACGTAAAGAAGCTGATTACTGGCTCTCGATGTGCCCTACAAAATTTTTACAATTACAAAATCAACTGATACAAAAAACAAGTACAAATTTAGTAGTTCCCCAACCACATGAGAAACAAATTCCGCTTGAAGGCACATAAGGTGCAATCGGAATGGCAGTCAACAATCTACTCCACCACAAATAGAACACTCCTCTAATCTTAAACAAAAAATTAGTCAAATGATTTTATTTGAACGCGGATTTTTTACTCTAATTAACGCAATGTCGTTAATCTGATATGTAGGGTTGTATCTCGGATGAATAATAATTGCATCTACGTGTTGTACGATCCATGTATTATTCAAGCGCAAACTTCCTGCTGCTATTGACATGCTTTGAGGAGGATACGGTTTATTGTTATCATTATTGACGCAGCAATGAGCGGCTGTTAGGACATGAGAGAAGTCGATGATAGAGCCTCCGCAGATATGTTGACCATTAAGCCTTATCGACACCTACAATAATAATTATTATATTGTTGAAGAAACGTAAAACAATTACCATAAAAGCAAACTGGGACTGGTCAGTAGCAATGTATCCTCCTACGATTTTTGGCAACACTTCCGTGTTGTTTTGACCTGAGACAATATTGATGACTAGAACTGGACAAAAATAAAATTTGGTTTCAATTTTTGGGGCACTTACAAAAAAATAGGTATCTGGGAGACATTTTGCGCAGTAAACATTAGAAATTACGTGTCGGGAGTAATATATATTATCAACGCAAAACAAACAGTCGCTGAATTAAATTTGTGCAAGGTTTAATTAGGATGAGATGACACATAAATTAAATTTTATTAAAATCCCATTTTGTCGTTAATTACACATCCTTAAATTACACAACTTGCTCAACCATTGTCTTATTTTTATGTTAATTTTCATGTTAATTCAGCGACATTTTTTTTCATTTTTTAAACTTTTTGAGATTTTGCCTTGAAGAAAATGACCAGATCATCTGCTAAACACATTCGTTTAAATATTACTGGTTTCATAATGAAGATATCTCATATACTTATGCCTTTTTTTTCTGTTTTACTCATTGCAGTGAATGTTAATCTTAGTATTACATTTAGGATCTGCACTTCCACGGCTTAGGCCAGCAGGTATAGGAAATTCTTGAGACCAAAATCTTACATCAGTTATATTTTCGCTGTGCGACCTCATCACTATCACTCATTATTATAGTGTCTCGAGGTCCGATTCTACATACTGTTTATCGTATTGAGATTCAGTTACGCTTTTTCCAAAAGTACAAGTATAACTACCATTGCTGAAAAACTTCCTTGAAAGCTATTTTAATGAACGTCTGAAGTTTTGACACGTCGACTTAAATTATTTTTTTACTCCAAAACCGAGGCCAATACAAAAATTTTATAAGTTACAAAAATTGTTGAAAAAGAATGGGTCTTTCTAATAAAGAAAGAATTACATCACTCGAATAACATATAAGAACAATTTGTCTTAAAATGTGTTCAATAGTTGATAGGTAAGTAATAATAATAATAATAATTTATTTTCTATCAATTTATACAGATGTAGTAACAAAAGTGATGCGAAAGACGTCAGTATTCTACACAGAAATAACAATAACATAAAAATAATTTTAAGACATCAGTCAAAAAACCTGTCTGTTATAGAATTCGTTTAAATTATATGGTTCAAAATCCAAAATGTAGTCAAATATTTTCTTTTTAAACAAATTTAAATTACAAGGTGTGCGTAGATGCACAGGTAAACTATTGTATAGTTTTATTCCTGCATAATAACTGTTTTTTTCCGTCAGCGTAAGTTTGTGTCTTGGATACTCTAAGTCTACTTTGCGAGTGTTGTACTTACGGTCGTTAGTGACATTAAATAGATTCAGTTTAAAGAAAAATAAGAGTAACCTATATATGTATAAACCAGTTCCTGTCAAGAAGTTATTGATTTTAAAGATGTTCCTACAAGTTTCATTATATTTTAAAAGTTAAACATAGTTCTCATGACTTGTTTTTGAGCAACAAATACTTTTGATATCTTTCCACTTTTCCCCCAAAATACTATACCGTTGCTGAGAAATGATTGAAAGTTTGCGAAGTATACAAAGCGATCAAAAAGTCCTTCTATCAAGTAGGCGTATCACTTGAGAACGTGTGTCCGGTGTCGTGTATTAGTTCAGCCTGATGTCAAAATTTAAACTGAAATTACCTCAAACGTAAACTGTTAGATGCCGTAAATCCGTGGTACAAATAACACACCAACACTATACGACCCCTAAATGGTGTGAATGGGGCAAAACTGGATTCCAACAATAATTTAATTTGCTTAATTTTTTTGACAGTTTTTCTTTGACATTAGACTTGAGTTCTGCGGACATACGTCCTTTAATTTCTAATCTTACTTGATAGAAGGACTTTTTAATTGCTTTGTACTATGTATTCTTAGTTGTTCAATGTTAATATATTTTTTTAAAACACGTAGCTATTGTAAAATGTATTTAGTTTATTTTTTTTAAATAAATTATTTATATGATTACTCCTCCTTAACTTATGGTCAATGCATATTCCCAGAAAATTCGTTTTCTCTGTTAATTCAATTTTTTTAGATGATATTACAATTTTATTCGGTTTCTCTGTATTCTTGTGATTACATATTGCAAAATGAATGCCGTAGGTTTTTTCAAAATTTAACACTAATTTATTTTCTTCAGTCCAGTTTATTACCTTATTCATGCATGTCTTTGCGTCTTTCATTATATCTGTCATATTTTCACCCCAAATTAATATGTTTGTGTCGTCAGCACAGTTAACTGCACTATTGTTGTCTGAGGCTGATAAAATGTTTAATAGGTCGTTTATATAAATTACGAAAAATAAAGGCCATACTATACTACCTTAAAGTACACCTTGTTTAATTAAAAGTTTATTTGATGTATATAAAGTACTGTTTTTTGGTATTGTGACCTGCTGATACCTATTATTAAGATAAGATGTGATCAACTTTAACATAATTCCTCTTATGCCGTATTTCTCTAATTTACTTATTAGGATGTTATGATCTAGGCAAGCGATGGCTTTGGAGAAATCTAGGAAAATTCCAAGAACCACCTTTTTTTCTTCTAATTTATCTAACAGAGCATTAGTGAAGCCAAATATAGCTGAGTCAACAGATTTCCCTTTAATGTACCCGTGTTGTGATGTATTGAGTAGCTGAAATTTCATTAAAAAGTTAGTAATTCTGGAAGATACAACAGTTTCAAAAATTTTGGAAAACGATTACTTATTATTGGCCTATAATTTGATATTAATGTTGGGTCACCTTTTTTGTATATAGGAAGAACTTGCGCTCGTTTTAATTGTTCTGGGAAAATTCCATAATCTAAACAGTTTTGAATAACAAAAGATAAAGGTGCGCTAATTTCTTCAGCACAGTATTTAATTATGTTATTAGATATTTCGTCAAAGCCTGTACTTTTCTTATTTTTTAAATTTTGAATTATAGTAATAATTTCTTGACAAGTCATTGGGTATATGTACATAGTCTTAGCGCTGGATGAGATCATATTATTATTATTTGACTAACTTCGTAGAAAGGGCGCTGAATTAATGAAAAATTGGTTAATGTCATTAACAATCTGCTTAGGATCACCTTCGATTTGAATTTCACTACATTTTTTACTTCTACCACAAATTTTGTTAACAATATTCCACGCACATTTTGATTTATTGTCTGCATTTTGGATCCGTTGTCCATAGTAATTTTTACGTGCCGCCTGTAGAGCAATGTCGTATTTTTTTCAAATGCTTAAAAAGAATAACATATTTATCGTCACACTTACTTATCACAGATAACAAATCATTCCATTAGAATTACACTGTCGTATAATGTATGTAATGCCCTATGTTTATACGACTTTGTAATTCTAACCGAACGAAATCTAGATAATATTTATAATATTTTACTTTAGGATCATTTTTATAAATATTCTCTTGTTTTTTCTTCTTTTATTTGTTTTATAGGAAAACATTCGTTAAATTTATAATTGAAAATATTTATAAAATTGCTCCACTGAGCATTGATGTCATTGCGATTACATGCATATATCTCTTTCCAACACGTTTTAGCTATAAAACTTTTAAATTTTATTTTGTGTTGTTCATTTAAAATTCTAATGTTTTTTACGCTATCTTCATTTCTTGCAGTACATCCACTTTTTTCACTATAGATTGCACATTCAAATAAAAAACAACTAACTCACTAAAGTCTCTTTTCTTGGAACTTGATCTCTCTGTCCCTATATTTCTTGAACACTGCTCTTCTTTTTTTCTAAAAAATGCTCTCCCCTTTTAGAATTGAAGACTATAGCTCACTCTTTCCGGCCAAAATGTTGCTTGATAGACTCATTGATTAATTATATTAACAATAAGTTAATCAATGATAGACTGCTTCTTTTAGTGAAAAATTCATTCCTACGAGGAAGCATTTGTTGTTTTGTGTTTTGTTTTTCACTTCTAATTCTTTGACATTAATTGTTGTTCTATCACATCCTGCTTGTTTTTCTATATAGTCACTTCTGTTACGTGATCTTGAACTCGTGACACAAACAACCAGATTTTCTTAGTTTGTGTTTTCTTTTCCACTTTACCTAAAAATGCGTTTTCACTGCCGCTTTGTATAATTGCACTTCTTAGAGTCCTTTGTCTTCTATATCGGCGTGTTTGAGGTTGTAGAAAATATTCCTGCGACTCGATGTTGTTATTATGCTTGCCACCGTTGACACTGCTAATCCTTTCCCTTTCTCTTGAGCAATAAGTGTGTGTTTGGACTTAACTGAGGTTTGTTTTTTAGCAATCGATAGTGTTGCCAGTGCACTGGTATAATTTTTTTTATCTGATGTTGTGATAAGCAATTGTAAGGATCCTAATCCGATGATGTCTTCCATAATTTCAATTTGCTTTTTTCCAGTTCTTTTACATGGCTCGTCTTATTATTCTTGTTTGTTACCACGGGGAATTTCTTGGTTTTTGTGACTCGGTCAATGGTACTTTTACTTGGCGTTTTTTTTTGCAGCTTGCATGTTTACCTTGAATTTGATTTTTTTTGCCCAATAATTCTCTAATTAGTCTGTTTAATTAAACACTAAATTTAGTGCGGATGTCCTTACGTTAAGTGAATACTATTTTAAAATTGTCGTTCAGTGCAGTTTGAATCCTATGGATTGCGTCAACTATTGTTGAATCAGTACTTAGTAATTTACAATGACAGAGAAACAAAAGAAATAGCACCAAAACATGTGGTTTTGATGGCAAATTACTAGTACCAAATTTCATTAAAATCTATTATTCCTCTATAAAAGTTATTAAAGAAAATCGAAAATAATTTTTGAACTTTGGCGCCCTCTAACTTTTAAACTTGGTATACAGGTAAGTTGGGTTAAATCGCTTTATTTTGAGCTGGGGAATCTCTGGTTCTCTGTTGTCCCCATCTTTTCGGTTACACCCTGTATATTCCATTTCAGTTCATAGTAGAATTTTTTGACAGCGCATTTGAATTTTTTGGAGTGAAATAAAGCACAAATTGAGAGTTTCTCTATAAGAAAAGAACTCTGTGTTAAGCTGAATCCCAGCGACAAATTTTGAGCCAAGAAAACCTACCAGAAACTCCAAAAAAATGCAAATGCGTTGTTGCAAAATTCTACTATGAACCGAAAAAAACTTTTGATATACATTACAAGGTTTATCCCAAGAGACCCTTATAGTTTAGGTTACGAAGAAATTAAAGAATATTTGAGAAGTTATTTCAACTTAAAACCATTAGAGATTATTATATTAGTGCAGATAATCATTTATAATGTGTCATAGTTTGGTCATTTCGTACGATATTGTGATGAATTTCAACGACATGAACATTCTGAGTGTGTTCATCTGCATTTGCCAAATTACAGAACTTATCATTGAGAAAAGTATTAATTAACATGTTCGCTTCTCTCACGGTATGGGTTAGAGGGGGTACTGCCCACGGGCTAACAAAGTCTAGACAAAAAAAAACACACAACCAAATAAAAAACAAGACTTTATCGGTAAAATAACAAAAACATTGCCCAATCTTTGCTTAATCTCCTGAACAATCTCCAAAATCCCTCCAAAAATCTCATGCGGAGTGCAATCTGTGTTGTTAGTACCAACGAAAAGTACCACAGCTTTTAACTTAACGTTAAAATCGAGTTCGTCATTTTGGATCCGCCATAACACATTCTCAACTCTTGGGGAATCACATAATAAACAAAAAACAAAATGGTGGTTTTGTTGTACCTGTCGCCACTATCCCGAAATTAATACAATGTAAAGCGCTGATTTTTTTCAAGCTATAAAGAAGAAAACTGTAATTGTTTGATGACTGAATCACCAATGAACAAAATCTCCGATTCCGCAGGTGCGCGCTTGTTGGACGAAACATTTGTGCTAGAAATTGGATAATTGAGCAATTGTTTCAAGTGTTTAATGACAGGTGTGACTTGACCCCAATCAAACAATTGGCGGAAAAAATAATAACACAAAAAAACTAACAAAAAATTAATTAACCCAAGCGAAGCCAAGGGTAGTAATTAATTGTCGTATATATACAGGGTGATTCTTAAATAGACCGACAAAATTTTAACACAGTCATCCAAGGATAAGTAGAGACGATCTGCACTATATTTACGTTTTTATTTCGTAGGGGTAGAAACCCCTTAATCCGTGCCACTTACGACGCTCATGAGTTCAAATTAGTTGTATTGGAAAAAATGTGCTCGTTTTCATCATGAATATTGATAATACACAGTGATCATTGTTGCATTGATCAAGTACATTGTCATCAGATGATTATCATGCTTTCCACTAATACTAATACTAATACTACTTACGAACACATCAGTGGCGTACGCTTTATCTCCAACATAATTTTAAAAATTAATTTCGAAAATGCTTATACAAGAAATTTTTTTACTATTTTTCCCAGCATGTACTCATTTGACACTACCATGGGTATAATTTTGTCGGTCTATTTAAGAATCACGCTGTATTTTTTAATTTAAAAGTTTTAATTCTTCGAATTTGGATTCTTGCAACAAAAAAACACAAATATAGGTAATACTATGCTCAATTTTCGTTCATCTCCACCATAATTTTCGGATAATTTCGGGATTACACAAGGATTTATTCTGAAATACTAGCCTCCACGATTATTATTTTTTCCTGCAATTTATTTCGCGTTGTTTGGTGTAGAAACCTGTATTTGGTCGGGTTGACGCATTACAGGTGTGGCGATACTTGTTAATTTGCGTGCTAAGTTTTTTTTTTATGCAAGTAAAATATCAAACTATGAAATGAAAATATGATTTTTTTAGTCAAAATGTTGCTCTTCTCGAATTAAACTTGTTTCGTTAAAAATGTAATTATTTGACTCCCTTTTTTTTAATTTCCTAAATTGACTGGTGTCCTAAATGTGTTTTAAACAACATCCTGACTTTGTTTTTAATCTTCCTACTTCAAAATAGGGTCATTTTTATTAGTATTAGGTGACTTTGACTGACTTTGTTTTTAATCTTCCTACTTCAAAATAGGGTCATTTTTATTAGTATTAGGTTTAAAACAATTCATCTGATTTTTCAATTTAATAGATTTTTAGTTTTACATCTAAATAATTTTTGTTTTTTAGGCTTCTTTCAATCTCACAGTTTCTTTTTGTGTTCCAATCACACAGTTTTTAGGTTTCTCAGTATTTTAGCTTAATTTCTCCATATTTTATATTCATTTGCTTTTTTTTTAGTTTTTTTTTATTTTCTTTAAATAATTTCAGTTTTTCAATTTCTTAATGTTCTTACTTTGCACTACTTTATGACTCACTTAGCCCCGGTTTCCTGAACGAGTTATCGTTAGATAAATACTATCGGTTCCATAATTTTTATAGAAACACCAATCAGATCATCTCTACCTTAGCAACTATCCAACCGATAAAATTTATCTAACGATAAATCGTTCAAGAAACCGGGGGTCAGACCTACAGAATTTTTATCTCACTGTTTTTTAGTTTTTTTGTATTTCAGTTTCTTAGTGTATTGTTTTTTATTCAGAATGTAATGTTTCAAATTATTATTAGTGTTTCTTTTGTCCAGTTCTATAGTCTTTTATTATTATTATTATTATTATTCGTAAAGATTATTTGCCGAGGATTAACCTTTTTGGCAAAATTAAATTAATTATGCGCATTGAGGTGTAAGTGTAAGGCTTTTTTAAATTTATATACTGTTTCGACTTCCAGAACGCTAGACGGTAATTTGTTCCAAATATCAAAAGTTCGGTTCGTTAGATAATGCTGTCTTACAGTGGTTTTAAATGCTTCCTTTTTTGTTTTATAGGGATGTCCACGAAGCCTCTCGCTGTCAGCAAACTCTAAATAATATTCTCTACTTGGAATAAACAGATTATGTGTTATTCTGAACATTTGAATTAAATCGGCCCTGTTTTGTCGACTGTCTATTGAGTTTATACTTAATTTGTTTAATCGTTCTTCGTAATTTAGTTTTCCAAGATCGTAATTCCAGCGAGTGACTTCGTGTTGTAGTCTCTCAATTAATATATTATCTTTTTTTAAATTAGGTCGCCAAACAGATATCGCATATTCAATAAGTGGACGTATATATGCACAATAAATTTTTGAGAGCAAATTAACGTTAGGTTGAAGAAAAACATGTTTTAAAATATAAAGCATTTGTCTAGCTCTGCCCACGACCGCTGCGCATTGATCTGACCAAGTTAACATATTGTTTACCACAATTCCTAAATCTTTGTGTTTAGTTTTAATTTCTAAATTGGTATTATTAATAACATAATTTTGATTGGGGTTTCCTGGACCGCAATGTAGTACACAGCACTTTTTTGTATTTAAAGGAATTTTCCACTGATCACTCCAATCATACACTATTTTTAATTTTTGATGTATATCAATTTTTAATGGGTTACCAAAAGTTTTTATATCATCTGCATATGCTGCACAACATTCTCCAAGAGAGAACAATAAATCACTTGTGTAAATTATAAACAAAAGCGGACCTAGTACCGAGCCTTGTGGCACGCCACTTTCGACCGACTTTTATGAGACGAAAATGTTCCAGCAACTTTAACACAAAACTCTCTATCATTTAAAAATGCCCTGATCCAGTTTAAAACATTTCCTGTAATCCCAACAGATTCTAACTTTAACAGTAGAAATTTATGTGGGACTTTGTCAAATGCTTTGCTGAAGTCTAAGTAAAGTATACCCAGCGGTTGCTCAGAGTCAATTATCTTTGTCCATGCATTAGTAGAATGAAGCATGTTAGTCAACACAGATCTATTGGGCAAAAAACCATGTTGTTGATATGGTATAAGATTAAACTTTTCGGGATGTGTCAGCAGGTGTTTAACATGAATCTCATTATGTTTTAGTATTTTTATGTTACACCTTTTTAGTTTTTCAACGTTAAAGTTACTTTGCTAGTTTTTAAACTTATTATTTTTTAAAGTTGCACTGTCTTTTAATTTTGAAGATTCACGAGCTTTTATTAAAGCACAACATTATTTTAGCTAAGCCACTTTATAAAATGTCTTACTTTCACACTTAACAAAATTACAACAAAAATAAAAATATTAATTAAACGAAAAAATATTGGTAATGTAGCGATGCCTGATTTTAGTACTAGTACTAGTTTGGATTTCTATTCAATAAGTTCATTTTCTCGGTGTCTCAACCATTGATTAACTTAATCAATGTCTCAACCTAGAAAATAAACTGAAAATTTCTTACAGAAAAATTAAGTAATACAACAGCAAATGTAGAACAATATTTATGTTTAACGCAGTAAAGAATTTATTTGTTTTTGTAATGTGATTTGCAGTAAGAATAACAAAAAAATGTATCCTAAATTATCTGATTATCAGACCTAACGTCTGTTTTTTTACAACCTTTTTGACACCTAAATAAAGTTTTTAACATACTAAAAATCCGGTCTCTAGTCATTGTAAGTTGTTTTCTTATTGTAGAGGGATTTATTTTTGTGTTTTTCTAGGATGCAACCCGATTTAGTGAAATTGTTTCCTGGAATTAATTTAGTGACTATGAAGTTCATTAGAAATTTCGAATATACTCAGAAAAAGTTATCGCAGGTGGCTGTGAAAAATTTCACTTAGGCCTAATCCACTCAACACTTATTAGTTATTATAGAGGGATTAAGGGAAAGTTAGGGTTGTTTGGTGGTTAAAATTCCGACGCTTAATCTTCTTGTTATTTATTTAGAAAAGTGTTTGAATAATTTACCAAATGTGAGAGTTATAGATAGCTTGTCGTGTCGTTTGATTTAAATCGATATTAAACGAATAACGATTGTTGAATAAATTATGTAAGAAGGTTGGTAATTACGGAGGTATTTACCTTTTTGATTGTATGACTTATATTGTACGATTTTGGTTTTATTTAATTGAAATAATTTTAGTAAAGTTTTAACAATAATTATAAGCAAGAGAAATAAAAATTAAAACTAATAATTAAAGTTAAAAAAAAGAGAAAATATTTTCATTACTTTTTTGACGTTCGTTTTTAAAGGATTTTTAATTAAAAAATTAAATTGCTATTACCTTTCTACAATAATTATTATTTATTAAAAAAATAAACAAGTTCGTTTGTTTTGTATTTTAGTTGAAATAATCCTTTGGATTAGTTTTAGATGCTAAAAGGAATGTTGACGTTGAGAATAATAGAAGATTTTGTTTGTTTTGAACCATAAATAATATGGTTACCAAGAAAACAATTGTCTAAATTACAATTTCATTGTTTTATTTAGAAAAGGATTCCTTTCTATGCAAAATTTGTTCATTTTATTTCGAATTATCTGCTTTTAACAATTTTTACATGGTCTTCTGTAATAAAAAACTAACAATTTTTTCCAGTTTCGTTGAATAGTACTTCCTTTACAAATAAGGATAAGACAAAATACACCGTTTTTATAAAACAATAACAATAAAATTCTTTCTTTCCTTGTTTTCATAAGTTGTTTCTTAAATTTTCTTGTATTTTTATTGAATTCTTCTCGTGTTTTGATTAAAAACAATGATTGGTCAGTGTTTATTGTGTAATTTTTAACGCAAAAACGCAACAAACTACTTACTAATTTTTGTATAGGTTCTGGCAAATCAGAAAATTATTAAAAAAATTAAACGTCTAAGGATACAAAGAAAAGCAGTAGTAACAAATGTCAACTGGAATAATAATTTGATCAAACGAACGTTTGATTACTTTACTATGAAATAATTGTATAAAATTAGTTTAAATATTTTTTTTATTTAATGAAACAATTTGTGATCACTGAAACAGAAATAAATAAAAGTTGAGTAATATTTATCTCCGAATTTTGGTCACAACGTAACGCTTGATTAAATTCAGACAATGATTAAGTTGAAGTCAAAAATGCTTTTGAAAGTGACAAAAAATTAGTGGGAATATGAAATAACAAATAACCTACATGATTTAGAAAATACTATTTAATTTTACTTTTCAAAAAAACATAAACCAATTTTAAAATTAAAATACATAAACCAATTAACTATTTGTCTTTATGTGGATAACTTATTTCAGATCCAATAAAAAATTGCAATAAATGCAGCCGAAGAACCCAAAAATGATAAACTAACGCTAGATTTAGTTCTGAAAATCAATAAACAAAACCAATAGTTAAGCAAATTTTTCTTCTATGATTAAAATAACACGAAAAAAGCCAATTTTTTGCAAAAATTTGTACGAGAAAGTGGCAAAATAACTTTCACTCCAACCCCACTCTCCCTTAACTCCAGGGGGTTTGCTAATATAAACCTGAAATTTTGGCCCCAAGCCATCAGTTTGAAAGTGAAACCTGACAGGGGTAAGTCATAATTGTATTCAAAATTTTGGTTTATTATTTATTCGAATTTTTGTTTTATCAATGAATTGGTATAATATTGAGACTTGAGCATTTTCATGTAATTTATATGAACATGATATGCTTAAAGTTTCGGTTTTACAACAATCTCAAATCAATCAATTAACAAACTTGATTTTAAGTAGACATGAGTGGTATTTATGTTGCATTATTCGTAATACTGCTAATGTCTCCTGAGACTCGCTGTTTGAAAACTCCCGAAATTCATACTTAATTTTTTCTACTACCAGGCAAATAATAAATTTGATGTTGAGTTGATTTGGAGTGGTACTATGTTTGAAGGTACTCATAGTACGTTCCGAATCGACTCGTTAACAAATTTAAATTCAACAATTAATTCAATTATTTGATTGAATTTAGTATTGAGTTGACATGGAGTGGTACTGTGTAATTTTTTGAACATAGTACAACCCATGTTGGTTCAATAATAAATTCCATTTCAACAATAACTCACTTAGTTGTTTTTTAGTGAAGCAAAGATTTTTCATTGTGCAAAAAATGAAACTCTTTTGCTTCTCTAATAAATGCAAGTTCATTCTTCGTAACAGTATGTACACACTTGATTTGATTTTATGGAAACATTATATCGTACTATGCCTTAATTTCAATCATAGTACGATTGATGTTGCCTTAAAAATATATCGCAACTCATTTTTTTAATTTCGATCTTCGTAAACTAATTGGATTGGTGTAAAGCCAACACTTGGTCATTTTCATGTGATTTATTGTTTATGCTAAAGTGTCGGTTTTATAAATATCTGTTTACTTCATGTTATTTATTTGATTATCACTGGACAATAATTTCAAGAAGATTTAACCAATTAACCAAAAAGTCGGTTTGTAGACGAAGTTTTTAATCATTTCTCCATTTTCAAATTAAGAAATGAAGAGTCAATTGGTTTTTGGTTCGACAATACGTCAATTTTTTTCGTTTAAAATTTTGTTTATGTAATTTGTTTAATTAAATTTAGTATTGAGTGGGCATGGAGTGGTACTGTATTCATAGTACGACCCATGTCGGCTCAATAATAAATTCCATTTCAACAATTTTAACACAATTTGTGGTTTTTTAGGGATGAAGGTTTTTTATTGTGTTTTAAAGCATGAAAGACTCGTGTTCCCCTGATAAATGCAAATTTGTTCAACATGCGAAATGTTTTCGTTGTTTAGCTGCCATTGGCCGTTTCTATGCTATTTTATGGTCGTAGTACGGTTAATGTGAGCTTAATTTCGAATTCTATACAACAGAATTGATTCTCCAATTTTTTGTGTTTTGCGAAAGTTTTATATTTTTTTGTTCCACATATCTGAATTTAAATAATTTGAAACTGTTGTAACTGCTTTTATTTATTGATTGTCTTTAAAGCACTAGTAAATCTTTTGAATTTACTCAGCGAAGCCACAGTTAAAAGTCAAGAATACAATTATTTATTTAACAATATCTTTTAATTATAAAAAAATCCATAATCTATTGAAATATATTTTGCTGATAAGTTAATAATAAATAAAAAAAATTGAACACAGTTTGTTTTTTAGTGAAGCGAATATTTTTCATTGTACAAAAAAGAATTAATCTCTTTAGCTTCTCTAATAAATGTAAATTTTTTCTTTGCAACAGCACATCACAACGACTTTTTTTTTAATTGGATTAGTGTAAAGCCAATTCTTGAGCAATTTCGTGTATGTACCATGATATGCTTCGAATTGCTTCAGTTGATATTCTATTAACCAACAAATGTCGGATTGGAGACGAAGTCTTTAATGTTCTTTATTTTTAAATGGAAAATGAAGAGTCGATAAAGGCTTATTTTTTCGTTCAAACAATTACGACATTTTCTTTATTAAAATTGTTTTGTTCTTAGTATGAAATGTTTTCGTTATTTAGCTACCATTGGCCGTTTCTATGTTGTTCATAGGACGGTTAATGTTCGCTTAATTTCGAATTCTATAACAACTGAATTGATTCCCATTTTTTGTGTTTTGTGTTGAGAATTTCATATTTGCAATCGGTTTCTGTTCTATTTAAATAATTTAGAAAGTTAATTGCTGGCAATTAATATTAATTAATATTAATATTTTTTTTCAATAACGCAGTTGACACTCTGAAAAACAACTTGGCCTAAGTAGTAATTTTTCAATGTTTTTCTATTATTTCAGTTTGTGTAGGTATTTTCATATTTTTTGTTACTTAATTACTCAATCAAGCGAGAATTAAGCCAAACATTTATTTAGCAATATCCACTTCCAATACATTTTGCTGTTAATTCGTTAAGTTGTTGTCAACATGAAAATAGCTAATATCTAATTAAACAGTGAATAATGGCACTTTTTATTTACATTATACTACTTCTATAAAAAAATTATAAGGAACAATAGTTTTATGAGTTTTTGTTACCGTTTATAAAGCGAATCCAATAAATCCAAAAACAATGTTGCACTTCAGTACTTTTTTTTTTTCTGTATCATATGTGATGGTAAATTGGCCGAGACCGAGTTTCTACACGAAATGAAATTAAGCTACTAACTAACAAAAGGTATAAAAAAGTGATTTTGAGTCAATTAAATTCAGCATAAAGTTGCTAAAATATGAAAATATACCTAAGCCGATTTGCCTGTGTTTTTTAAATAAAGTTAAAAGTTACTAGATCTTAAAAGGCTAAAAAAGTGATTTTGAGTCAATTAGATCTATTAATAGTCTTTTTTCATAATCCCATTAAAAATTTGCAACAAATCGTCTAATAAATTTCACAAAACTTTGCAAAAAGTGGCTAAAACCTCAAAAAATAAGGTAGAGTCAGTGAAAGTTGTTTCTATAATAAAGGACTAATAATAATAGGTAGTAAAATCTAACTAAACCCCTGGCTGGGTGTAAGTTAATCCGCACCAAGGAGTGGTGGTGAAACTCGGCCCTGAGATTAGAGGCCTCTCGCATCCGTGGTGAAACTCGGTTACACCGGGTAAATTGGTTATTAAGTCAAGTTGTACTTTTTCTACTTACTTATTTGAGTCTTTCCGTTTAACGTAAGCCCTCCCTTGTTAAACGATGGTTCGAAATTGTTTATTCGTATTCAAGTGTTTAGTATCAAATACAGCGTGATTCTTAAATAGACCGACAAAATTCTACTCATGGTAGTGTCATATGAGTACATGCCGGGAAAAATAGTAAAAAAATTTCTTGTATCACCGTTTTCGAAATAAATTTTTTTATAGATGATGTGTTCGTAAGTAGTATTAGCAGAGGTAGTTGAAAGCATGATAATCATTTGATGACTTGATCAATGCAACAATAATCACTGTGTATTATCGAAATTCATGATGAAAACGAGGACATTTTTTCCATACAACTAATTTGAACTCATGAGCGTCGTAAGTGGCACGGATTAAGGGGTTTCTACCCCTACGAAATAAAAACATAAATATGGTACAGATCGTCTCTACTTATCCTTGGAAGACTGTGATAAAATTTTGTCGGTCTATTTAAGAATCACGCTGTACAGGGTGTTTCAAGTTTTAGGTCCAGTCAAAAAATAAATACTTCTAGTTGTCCAAAAGAAAAACAATATATCTCAAACGATAGAGTTTCTAACACGCTTCAATTTGATGTTTTAATGTTATACGAAATTTTCATGGTATGAGCGTGAATTGTGAAAAACTAGATAAAAAATTTTTTGTTTCCAAATTATTGCAATCGTTTTCTCATAATAAAATTCCTCCTATTTTTTAAGTGAGACTTCCGAAACTGAAACAGTAAAAAACCCAAGGCGTATTGAGCAATTGAAATTTCAATTTGCAAAAGATCAAATAAATGTTTTATTTAAGTCACCTTTGCAAAAAACAGAGCTCGGGTCTTTGCTTGATTCACAAAAAATTGAAACGTCATTAACTGTCAGACTAAAATTTTACTTGTCAATTAAAAAATGCCCTTTTTTTCCAAATTGAAATTTCAATTGCTCAATACGCCTTGGGTTTTTTACTGTTTCAGTTTCGGAAGTCTCACTTAAAAAATAGGAGGAATTTTATTATAAAAAAATTATTGGAATAATTTGAAAAACAAAAATTTTAATGTAGTTTTTTGCGTTTTACGCTTATATCATGAAAATTTGGGATATCAGCAAAGCATCAAATTGAAGCGTGTTAGAAACTCTAACGTTTGCGATATATATTTTTTATTTTGGAATACTAGAAGTATTTATTTTTTGACTGGACCTAAAACTTGAAACACCCTGTATGTAAAAGACGATATCGTGGTCAAAAGTTGTCTAGCAATTGCGCTTAGCACTGAATGGATGATTTCATCGGCTTTTTGTCTCCTGAAAGAGTCATTATTTGCCCACAACTTTTATAAAAATTCAATGTTTATTTATTGCAGTGATGCGGATGAAATAATCCGCTCGGAAAAAGTGGAAGAATTTTAAATGTGCAGCATTACAACAATACGAAAGCTGTAATTCATCCAGGGGGCCGTATGAATAAAGTGAAGTAAATGCTTTTACTTATAATAGTAAAAGATAGACGTAATATATATTTTATGAGAGAGAAAGAGATAAAGCTATAGTAAAAGCTTTTGCTACATTTTATTCATACTACCCATTGTCTTGACGAAGAAATGATAAAAAAAGATTTAAAACCATTTCCTACTTTTCCCAATATTAAAGCATCAGTAACTGGAATGAATGTCAACTCTTCAGCTAGTTATTCAGTTCCACCTGAAAATAATTTGAAAATATTGATTTAGTCTGGGATTTAGTCTTTATTGTCTGCCTGTGGATAAAACTTTGTATTGCATACGGGTCTTACATGTATTTTATCCGATTAATGACTAACTATTATATAACTATTTAAAATAAGTAAAACTATTTTGATCTATTTTACTCTAGGACTTTGAGTTTTTGAGTTATAATGTTTAATAAATAACCCGGCACATCCACCATTTTTTGATTATATTATTATTTTTTAATTATCGCAAAACTATTTAAAACGTAAAATTATTTTGATTTTAGCTTATGTAAAATGATCCGGGAAATCGATTGACGTCGAGAAAATCGTCAACTTCAACTTCAAACCAATAGTTTTTTAGTTATTTTTTTTTAATTTTACTTATTTTTGCTTTTATTTGTAATTTTCTCGAAAACTATTAGTCGGAGAACAATGGTCTTACGCGTTTTGCTCTAGGATTTTCACTTTTCGAGTTATGAATTTTTTTAATGAAGAAATAATGCTAAAAATTTAAAATGTATTACTGTTTTGCTTTAATTAAACAGAAAATTAGTCCCAAAATCATTTTATCGTAAAAATAAATTTCTTTCAAGTATTGACTGTTTTAATGACCCACAAAAGGCAATCAATAAAAACAGTTAAAAAGGCCTTAAATTATTCAAATTCAAATGTCATGTGTGTGCAATTAGCCTTCCTTGGCAATTTCACCCAATTAATTAAATTATTAATCGTCAAAATTGCTTACTTATAAACTCGTTCCTTCTCTG
The DNA here is from genome assembly GCA_939628115.1 of Tribolium freemani. Classification (NCBI taxonomy): domain Eukaryota; kingdom Metazoa; phylum Arthropoda; class Insecta; order Coleoptera; family Tenebrionidae; genus Tribolium; species Tribolium freemani. The sequence goes on from OW626788.1 coordinate 14,819,828, forward strand.
CAAACAAACAGAACAGTTTGTGAAACAAAATGTACTATTTGACTAATTCACTCCCTGAATCTAAAACTGAAACTGAATCAATTTTTCAGGCCTGAAACCCTCTCATACTACCCTGAACTTATGCTAAAAAGCGCCGGCTTACACCCTTATACCAAGCTGAAAATTGCCAAATTTTTCTACAACCACTATCTCAATTTATTTTTTTTTATTTTCCTCCTGTTTTTGGCAATTTTGGAAGTTGTTGTTTCGGCCAAGTGTGACTTTTATCGTGCTATTGAAGCGCTCTCTTCAGTTTTGTTCATGACTTTGGTAAGTTGGGCTAAGTTTGAATACAGGGTGTTTCAGTTTAGTTTCGCACCCTTGTAACTTTTTTATTTCTGTTAAACGATATGACAAAATCTATTGAAGAGAATCGTCAGTTTAGCTTTGTCATGACATTTGTCAAAACGTTGATTGTCAACTTTTTTGTTAAACGGTACCCTGTAAAATTTTTTGACCACCTGATAATTTACTTCTGATTTTAGACAAGTGTTACAATATGACAAAATAATAGTAAATAATTAGAAAAAGTAAAAAACAAAAAATATAAATTATTTCATTTTATTTTATAACAATTATTATTATTAACATTTATTTAATTTAAGCTTAAATACTAATTTTTTGGCACGTCTCGTAAGTTTCGTCAATTTATTTAAGAATAATTTAAAAATAAAAAAGTTGCAAGAGTGGGAATACCAAACTGAAACACCCAGTAGGTAGAGGTATATGACAGTCAAATAATTATTTAAATCAAAATGTTAGAAAAAAAGCTTGCATTTTTAATATAATTTACTATGAAGTATTTAATAATAATTTATTTAATTTATTTAAAACCTTTAATCAAAAATTTTTTCGTTTCAGCCCTCAAGAAAGAGTTGAAAAAACAAAAATAAAAGGTTTCTTAAAGATTATTCAAAATCGGCACGAGCTAGAAGAAAAATTTTAAATAAACAGTTTAAAGCATAAAATTCTAGATAAAAGTACTATCTTGAATTTTTTTGATATTATTCAAATTAACACTTAAAATTTGTCTAGTCGTTTTATATCTTTTTTGCTTGTTTTTAACAATTTTGTGAATTTGTTGAATTTCCGGCTGTCAAACACCCAAAAAAAAAATAATTATGTAATTGTTGTCTTAATTTAGTGATTTTTCATTCTGTTTTAGCAAAATCTTATACTAAAACTCAGCATTATTTCGTTTAGAAACACCATTTTTGATCAAGTTTGTGTTTTTTGACAAAATTTTGTAGTGTTTTGGACTGTTGTAATTATGTAATTGTTTTTTTTTTTTTGTTTTTGACAAAATTTTGTAGTGTTTTGGACTGTTTTACTTTAAAATAAAAAGGTTTCCAACCGAAACTAAAGAAACAAAAGAAAATAAGACAATTTTTTTTCAAATTGTAATGTTTTGGTGAAATATCATTATTTTCGATCTAAGTTCGTGTTTTTTTCCAGGCAGATTTATAAAAAAAAATCAAAAATAAACAAAAAAAGTAAAAAAGGTAATATTTTGACAAACTTTTGGAAAAAAATTGCGTTTCTGGCTATAATCACCATTTGTGACCAAGTTTTTGTTTGTTAGGCGATAAAAACTTCAAAAACACTGTAGAAAGCTATCATTTTTTTTAACTTGATACTTTTGGGCTGTTTTAATTGTCTCTAACTCACAAACACGTGAAAACGAAAAAACAAAACTAATGTAATTATTGTCTTTTAGTCATTTTCAGTCTCTTTTAGCGAAAAAAAAAATACGATTTTCTACCAAGTTTATTGTTTTTTTGCTTATTTTTGACGAAATTTATTTATTCTATTGGTTATAAACTACAAATGATTTTGATATGTGATTTTTTGATTAACATTATTTTAACTCAGATTCCGATGTTTTGTTTTTTTTTAATTTGAACCATTTAAAATCGAGTGAAACAAATAGAATAATTCCCATCTAATAAATTACTTAAAAAATCAAAAAATCAAAAGTAAGAACATGTTCTGTTTAATCTTGATGTTTTTGCTTGTTTTTAGCAGAATTTTGAGAGCTTGTTAAGTTTCTCGCCATAAAACGCTAAAAAGACAAATAATAATTATACCATTTAATTTAGTGGTTTTTCAGTCCATTTTATCATTTTTTAAAAGCTTTTATTTAGCTCATAATGTTATCTGTCTGACGGTTATTTTTTCGGAGCCAAATTTGAAAGAGTTCCCCTTGTTCCACTGAATTGAAATTTTGCATACTGACTTAATCTGCGTGACAACGCATTCCTATGTAGTTAAATACCCCATAAAGGAGTTAAATGGGGTTTTGAAGTTTTAGGTTATGTTTACAAAGGGGTTCTCGATTTGTAAATTTGAGAGGGTTCCTGTAGTCGCAATGAAATGAAATTTAACATGCTTAGTAATCTGTGTGACAATGCAATTCTATATAGTTAATTACCCCCTAAAGGTGTTAAATGGGGTTTTAAAATTTTAGGTTATTTACAAAAGGGTTCTCGATTTGTACATACCGTAACTTATACCGACATAAACGGTATGTTGGTCACTTGGACGTCACGGTAGATGCACAGTGTAATAACAATAAATCTATGCAATAAATAAAGACTAAAAAGCAAAAAATAATAATATATAAAAAAAATGTTTAAAAAAAAGCTTTTATTTAAAAGATGCCCTAAAAAGTAAAAAATAATGTATTTCAATCACAGGAGAATATTTTTTCTTACAGGTTCAAATTCTAAAATTTATAAAAGCTTTGAGAGTTGTCAACTGAACAAAATAATTCTGTAATGCCGTAGTTTTATAACACCCAAATCTTTTATAAATTTTAGAATTTTAACCTGTATGAAAAAATATTCTCCTGTGATTGAAATACATTATTTTTTACTTTTTAGTGATTCTTTTAAATAAAAGCTTTTTTTAAAAACATTTTTTTTATATATTTTTATTTTAATAAAACTTGCTTAATAAGTAATAAATAAACAAATAAAGTAACATTTCTGGTTAAATCTTATCTTTTCCCCTTGTTTTTGACATAATAATTCTGTGAAAAAATTGTGTTTCTGGCTATAAAAACACTACCTTTAATTAAGTTTTTTGTTTGTTTGTCCATCTGTTCCAAAAAAATTGTTTTTTATTTCCAAAACGTGTTTAAAAGCAAATTGAACATACCTTTTTCACTTAGTTTGATATTTTTGAGCTGTTTTTAATTGTCTATAACTCCGTGTTTAACGCTGGAAGAAGCTAATAATAATGTAGTATTATCTTAATTTAGTCTTTTTTTAGTCTGTTTTAGCAAAAATACGACTTTTAACCAAATTTATGTTTTTTATGCTTATTTTTGACGAAATTTTAGTACCGTTTCTTTAAGTATTGGTTATGAACTGCAAATGATTTTCATGGACTTTATATGTGGTTTTTTGATTTTTTTTATTGCATACAGGGAAGGGACAATATTGGCTCCACTTCAGTAACTCTCTTAATAATGCCAAGAAAGTTACAATTTTTGGCCCAGTTACTTAAGTAACAAAACCGAATTTAATAAGATTTCTTTGGCCACATAGGGCGCCCCTAATAAATTCCAGGACCGCACCTAACTTTTTTATTTATTCAGTCAGAAAGCGTCAGTAAAACACTTAATGCTTTTAAATACTTTACAGTAACTTACTTATACCAAAAATGTAATTTTCACCATTATATTTTTTTTTGTTTTAGACACTCTTTCGCTACGTTGTCAGTCATCGCAATAAACCATCACTTGCCTGGTTGTTAGAAAAGCGCTCAAACTTCTGGCCTCTGGAGCAATTTGACAGACAAATTCGCACCGATTGTGATAAAATAATGAACACAAGCTCTAATTTCATCCGAAAATACAAAAACTATGCTATAGTTTTGGCCGCAGTTTTTTACGTCCAACCGTTTATTTTTCACGAACTCCAGATGAAAATCTACGTTCCTGAAGGGTGGTTTTATTACTTGTATCTGGTTTACTGGTACATGACACCGCCTCTGTTCGTCAGTGTTTACGGAGTCACTTCCATGTTTTGTGCTATTTGTATTCCAGTCACAATTCAGTTCAAACTTTTAGCTTATCGTTTCCAAAATTTGGAATTTAAAAGCGGAAATTTTCAACGTGATTTGAAACATTTGGTCGATTATCACAATTTTCTGATCGAATATTGCACGAGAATTAATCGGTATTCAAATGGGGTGTTACTTTTTGAGTTTTTTATTACAATCTCGGTTTGTTGTATCTTGATTTTTATTGCGACAAAGTAATTGTTGCAAAAATTTGTTGATTGTTTTTTTTAATTTTGTGTTTTTAGCGATTACCCGTTCGTAGATAAAATCAAGTATGCAGGTTTTATCGTAAGCCAGTTTTTGGATACTGCCATTTTTTGCTACAATTGTGAACTAATCTCAGACGCTGTGAGTTGTTTTAAGTTTTTTCTTTGAGTTTTTTTTAATTTCTTTTACTCGAAAAGACAAAAAAATATCAATTATTGTGATTTTTCGGTGAGTTGTTTAAAAACACCAATTTTGTTTCAGTGTTTCAGTGATTTCACACAACAAAGCCACTATGATTAAACTATTTTTTTTGCTTCTCCTTTTACAAAAATGCAAAAATTGTTGTGATTTTTTACTTATGACTAAAAACATTTTCGACCAATTTTATGTTTTCTGTCGGTTATTTTTGACGAATTTTTTGTGTTTTTTTTTTGGCATGTTTTTAAAAAGAAACAGACAAAAATATAAATTATTTTATTAAATTTAGAATTTTCTCTTTATTTTTTAGTGATTTGATAATTCTCTCGATCTAAAAATTTGCCTAAATTATCAAAAAAGCAAAAATAAAGTCATGCTTGGCTTAATCCTGTCATTTTTGTTTGTTTTTATCAAAATTTTGCAAATTTGTCGTGTTTCTGGCAGTAAAAGGCTCAAAAAAATACAGGGTGTTTTGTCTAAACCCCACATTAGAAGTATTGGGAGTTCTAATAATCATAGTCATCTGAAAATTTGTGTACAACCATAATCTTTTAGATCCTGCTCAATGAAAATATTCTCAAGATGGCAACTATCAACTTCCTTATTTTAAATGGAATGCTATATTTTTTAATGCGTTTTTGAATTACTAGAGTTATTTTAAGGTAGTTTTCATAAGCTGTCCCTATACCTAAATTTAGCCGTTTACGAAATATTTATGGTTTTAAAAAAAATTTTGGATTTGTACCTTCCAGTTCAAAAATCGATAACTCTGCGATTTTTAAAAATTTGGAAATATTTTTGAGCTCATTTGAAAGAGGAAGCCTAGATCTTTCCTTTGGTGTTTTCAAATTTCTAAAAAAGAATAACAAACTCCAAATTTTTAAACTTAAGTTTGCAGAACTTTAAGCACCCATAATAGTTTTCAAGTTACAATACCTTTTTGTTGGGATTGAGAAATTCATTAGCCATAGGCCTTTTCTCATAGGTTGCCATGGAAACGAATGAAAAAAGGTGAGAAATTAAAGTTCTTCAAACAAACACCCAATGAATTTATTTCGTTTTCACAGTCTGATAACACAATTTTGAGCAGAGTTTGTCATTTGAGTTTAATCAGAAATGTTTTTATGGCAAACTATGCAAAAATAGCTGTGGTTAGTAAGAAATTTCCTACAATGACAAAAAAACCAACATAACTTGAAAATTATCACAGATAGGTATAGGGAATGCTAATACAGATAGATGCAGAACAAAATTCTCCTCCATCTAGTAGAATAAACATTGGGACATCTCATTTGAAAAAAATAAGTTTTGGATACTTGAAGTTGTCCAAACTTGATCTTAAAATTTTTGGGTTTATTAAATTCAATTCCAATTTTGAACACACTGAACAACAGATATAGGCTTTCTCTTTCGATTCTCCAAATATGATTTCGAAATCTCTAAAACTAAGCGAGTTACCGATTTTTTAAGGGACAGGTGCAAATTCAAAAAAATTTCAAAAATCCTAAATATCTCGAAAACGGTTAAATTTGGGTATAGGGAAAGCTGATAAAAACTCCCTTAAAATAACTCAATTAATCCAAAAACGCAGTGAAAAACATAGCTTTCCATTTAAAACAAGAGAGTTAATAGCGACTTCCGGTATAACCGGAAGTGCCGTCATCTTGAAAATATTTTCATTGAGCATAACTCAACGGATTATATGCCTGAGTACTAACTCTCAGTTAAATATCTTTATTAGAACTTTCAATACTTCTAATGTGGGGTTTAGACGGAACACCCTGTATTGTAATTATTGTCTTAATTTAATGTTTTTTCATTCTGTTTTAGCATAATGTCGCCCAAAAATTGAGAACTTTGTTTATAAACACTATTATCGACCCATTTTGTGTTTTTTTGGACAAAATTTTTGTTAAAAAAATTACTTTATCAAGAAAGAAATAAGCAAAAATAACACAATTTTCTATCAGATTTTTAATTTTTGGTTTCTTTTCTTGCGAAATATCATCATTCTTAAATTTTGGTTTCTTTTCTTGCGAAATATCATCATTCTTAAACGAATTTCGTACTTTTTTAAACTGTTACAGCAAACATTTTTCAAACAAAACTTGCTTAAATAATGTTTGACTAAATCTTGTCATTTTTGCAAATGTTTTTGTAATCATTGTCGTAATTTAGTAATTTTTTGGTAGGTGTGGCAAAATATTAAACAAAAACTGTAAAGTTAATTTAAAAATACCATTTTTGACCAAGTTTTTTGTTTAGAAATCTGTTTAAAGAAAAAACTTGTTATTTACTTCAAACATATTAAAAAAAGAAAAATAATTCAATTTCTAACAGAATTTGATGATTTTTCAAAACAAAACCACTGCTATTTTTAATCGTATTTATTACATTTTTGGTTCGTATTTTTTACGAAATTTTGAAAAACTTAAAATGTTGATCAGATTTCATAATTTTTCGTTCTAGTTTAGCAAATTCTCAGAAAATAACCTGAAAATATGGTTTTAAACATTAATAGACGTTGAAAAATATTTAAAAAAACAATTATCAACCAAATTTTTTGTTTTTCAAATAAAATTGTATTTCTGGCCTTAATTTAGTCATTTTTTCAGTTTGTTTTCGATCAATAGTTTAATTTTTTTTTAATTTTTTTGACAAAATTTGTTAGTATTTCTACCGTTTATTTAAGTATTAGATTGATCTGAAATTTTTGATTTTTTTTATTGCATACAGGGTGGGGACAAAATTGACCCCACCTCAATAACTTCCTTATTATTGCCAATTAAAGCACAATTTTGAGCCCAGTTGGTTAACTAACAAAGCTGAATTTAACCAAATTTCTTTGGGCCACATAGGGTGCCCCCAAATTCCAGGACCGTATCGTAAAAAATATTTTTGAAATTTTCAGTCAGAGAGCGTCGGTAAAGCAGTTTACGACTCGTTATGGTACGGATCCGAAAGTAAAACTCGCCGAAGTTTGATTCTAATTATCGTACGAGCGCAAAAAAATGTAGCTTTCAGTGGCTACGGACTGGTGCGAATCAATATGATGACGTTCACACAAGTAATAAATTTCAAATTTTTTTCGGGTAACTAACACAATTGTAGGTTTTTAAAGCCACTCTCTCCTTCACCAGTTACTTAAATACGGTCACAGTGGATGAAAAAATGCTAAATAATTGAAATAACACACGGATGTCACTATCGATCACTTAATTACACACTGTAGCTGTCACAATAATTACAGTTCTTGGCTTATTTTCTTCACTCTTGTTGTTAGACGTCCACAAAATGTGAGTCATAACAGTCATAACGTTTAATTGAAGTCATTTTTCAGGTCGAATAAACAACTAGACCCTACTTACTATATTTTGAAAATTTTTAAAGCAGGTGGGGTGCACCCTGATGTTAAAGTCACCCCTTTTTTGGTCTTTTTTTTCTGGATGAACTGTAGCATTGTCTCTGCTGTTATAGTTTTGGCAACAATTGGTGCAATTTTTGGTGCTTTAGACAACGATATTAACACAGTGGTTGAATGTCTCCAAAGTACCTTTATCTACATACATGTGAGTTCTATGTACCGGTGAAAAACTATTCACTAGTCAAACTCTATGCTTACGTTTCGTAAAAAACTTAAAATTCTTTTATGCACAAAGAAAAACTTATAAAGAAGTTAATTAATTGTTGAATATAAATATTGTTCTAAATTTGATGTTATAAAATTAGTTAATTTTTCTGTAAAAAATTTTCAGTTCATTTTCTTAGTTGAGATATCTAGAAAATGAACTTACGAAATGGAAAGTCATACAGTACTCTTAGTACTAAAATCAGGCATCTCTACATTACCAATATTTTTTTATTCAATTTTATTTTCAGTAGATTTGTATATACAGAATTTTTTTTGGACAGTTTGTCACTAACTAATTTGTCCACAACTCCTGGAGTACTTTTTACAAACATTTACATTTTATTCACAAGTTCAATAGTTCAACAAGTGACAGTAAACTAATAAACTCCATAATAATAATCAGGTGATTCAATGTGCAGTGGTAAAGGATTCCATGTGCAGTGACTCGGTGAGAAGAAAGGTGAAGACTACAAAATGAAATTAAAAGAAATTCCGAACGTATTGGACAATTTAGGAAAATTTTCTAAAATGTCAATCAAAACCCTTCATAAATTAATATTTCAAGAAGATGGAGATCGACTAAATAGAAATCGGCTGAGAAACTTTGATGGATTTCAGTTTGCAATAAATTCTCGAGAATATAATGAAAAAGTTAAGTGGATTGAAGATAATTTTTCACTCGCTGATTTAACTGTGATTTGTTCAATTTTAAAAATTAATTATGAAGGTGATTCAGAAACAGTAGCGAAGAGAATTTGTCACAGTTTGACAGATTTAAATTTGTTGTTACTTGAAGATTCTGATCAAGAAGATAATGAAAATGCAGAGGAAGAACAACAACCTTCAATGTGTAACGAACAGGTTGAACGCAATTCATTTCATACATCTAACGAAAAAACAAGAGCATGTTGTGCAAAATTTACCATGACATTTATAGACGTTCAAGATACTATTATCTGTCTAGAAATGAATGTAGAATCGTAGTAGGTACTAAAAGTTTGCCGTTTCTTTCAAGAAAAAAAGAACAATGTTAGTATATGAAACAATTAGTCTTGCTGGTTGCCTGGGTAGATAAACACTTTTCAGAAAATTCATAGAAATAAAATGATTAAATGCAGCAAATTCAAATTCCAGAACCACCCGAGATCCTACACTCTTTTATAAACAGTCCGTATAAAGCCGTTTAGTGGGAACGATAATTATCCAATCGAAACCTGGTTTGAAGAATTTGAGGAGATTGCGGAAATGATGGCCTGGAACGATTTTGAAAAATTAGTTTGTGCCCGAAGATCTATAACAGGTTTGGCCAAGATGTTTGTACAAAGTGAACGAGGTTTATCGAACTGGAAATTGTTTAAAGAAGCCATGTTGGATGAATTCAGTAAGCGAGTTACTAGTGCTGAATTGCATAAGTTACTCAGTAACAGTGTGATGAATAAAGAAGAGTCTGTTCAAGAATATGTATTTCGAATGAGAGAAATTGCTTCCAGAGGAAACATTGAAGAAGAAGCACCCATAAGTTACATCGTGGATGGTATTCAAGATGTTTATACGAATAAATTCAGTCTATATGAAGCCAAATCTCTGAAACAATTAAAGGAAAAGCTCGAAGTTTATTCAAGAGTGAGAAACAAAGCACTTTCGCAACCTGCTTTCATGAACAACAAGAAATATGAAGTACAGAAGCAAAGTTTTGTAAATTCAGGAAGTAAACAAGTCGTACGCTGTTTCAATTGTAATTTGTCAGGACATGTAATGTCCAACTGTACAAAGTCGAAGAGGGAAAAAGGATCTTGCTTCGAATGTGGAAAATTTGATCATTTTGCTGCTAACTGTCCTAGAAGAAAATTTAATGAAAGGCCGAAGAGAGAAAAAGGATCGTGCTTCGAATGTGGAAAATTTGATCATTTTGCTACTAACTGTCCTAGAAGAAAAATGAATGAAAGGAAGACTGGAGCTGCAACTACAAATTTGATTGACGAACAGGAAGCAATTTTACCTCCGGATATGATTGAAGTGGATTTGATAGTTTATACGGAACACGGTGATACTAATTATTTAAAAATTAATGCATTGATTGATTCTGGTAGCCCAATTTGTCTTATTAAACAGTCTTTTATACGTAAAATTAATATAATTCAACGAAGTGTAACAAAAGAATTTACTGGAGTCAATCAGAGTAAATTAAATATTTTAGGAGTTTTTGAAACTTCAATCAAAGTGAATGAAATTGATATAAAATTAAAACTTTATGTAGTACCTGACAGGACTATGTCGTTTAACATGTTGTTAGGAAGGGATTTTATTCATAATTCTGCCATTGAATTGAAATTTACTAAAAATGGTGTAATTATAAAAAAAATTGAGACAGAAATAATTTCAGATGAGGTCCAGTTAATGTTAATTGATGAAAATGCAGTTGAGACCAATTGTGAATTGAAAATTAATCAGAATTTAAGTCTTCAAGATAAACAATTAGTACAAAATATGGTTGATAATTATGTAACAGCAAAAAGATCGGAAAAACGGCAAATAGATTATGAAGTGGAAATCAAATTAGATCCAAATCACAAAACGTTCAATTTTAGACCAAGACGTTTATCTCATTCTGAACTTTTAGAATTACAAAAAATGATCGATGATTTACTTGATAAAGGAATAATTCGCAATAGTAATTCGCCTTATGCATCACCAATTGTTTTGGTTCGTAAAAAAATAGGTGATCTGAGATTATGTGTTGACTTTAGATATTTAAATAAAATATGTGTTAGAGATCGATACCCGTTGCCTCTTATAAATGATCAACTTGATAAACTTAAAGACAAAAAATTTTTCACAAAATTAGATCTTCGCAGTGCTTTTCATCACGTCAAATTGGCAGAAGAATCTTGTAAATATACCTCATTTGTCAGTCCACTTGGACAGTATGAATATGTTAAAATGCCGTTTGGATGGTGTAATAGTCCTTCAGTGTTTGTTCGCTTTATTAATCAAATTTTTAAAGATTTAATTTTAGAAGCGAAAGTTTGCATTTTCTTAGATGATATTTTAATTGCAACAGAGACCATTGCTGAAAATCTGAAAATTCTTCAACAAGTTTTAGAATTGATGATATTGAATTTATTAGAACTGAGAATGGACAAATGCATTTTTCTTATGACTTCAATTACTTATTTGGGATACAATGTGAAGGAACATGGTATTTCTCCTTGTGAAGATCATAATACAGGCAGTCTCACAATATCCAGTACCAAAAAACTGTAAAGAAATTCATAGTTTTATGGGACTTGTCAGCTATTTTCGCCGTTTTATACCAAATTTTTCGATTTTGGCAAAACCTTTGTATGATTTACTTAAAAAAAAACACAGTTTTTAAGTTTGGCGAATTAGAATTAAAATCTTTTGAAACTTTAAAGAATTGTTTAATTTATTCTCCACATTTAGAAACTCAATTACATTGCGATGCTTCATCTCAAGGTTTTGGTTCTGTACTAATGCAACGTCAAACTAACGACAACAAATTTCATCCCGTTTCGTATTTTAGTAAAAGAGCATCACCAGCTGAATCGAAATATTACAGTTTTGAGCTTGAATGTTTATGCATTGTCTAATCTTTGAAAAGATTTCATGTATATTTGTACGGAATATTTTTTACTATATTTACTGATTGTAACAGTTTGAAATTAACCTTAGATAAACGAGACTTAAATCCCAGAATTTCTAGATGGGCCTTATTCTTTCAAAATTATGATTACTCAGTTCAACACAGATCATCGAAAGGCATGAATCATGCAGACGCACTTAGTAGACGCCATAATGTATTATTACTTGAAGAAAATACATTTGAACAAAATTTGGCTTTACAGCAAGTAAGAGACAAAGGAATTTCTGAAGTCCGTGAGTTTTTAGAATCGAGTGAGCATCCAAAATACGAACTTCGTAATGGTTTAGTTTATCGTAAGGCAAAAGGAAAAATTCTTTTTGTGGTACCTGAAAATATGGAAAATCAGATAATTCATACTTATCATGTTAACTTTGGACATGTTGGATGTGATAAGGTTATCGAACTTATTACTAGAACTTATTGGTTCAGTAAAATGCGTGATAAAGTAAAAAATTACATTTCTTCATGTTTAAAATGTATCACTTTTTCTCCTGTATCGGGGAAAAAAGAAGCTGAATTGCATGTTATTCCTAAAGGGGATAAACCTTTTATACAATTACATATAGATCATTACGGTCCCTTAGAAAAAACAGGTAAAGGGTATAAATTTATTTTTGAAATTATAGACGGATTTTCGAAATTCGTTAAATTGTTCACTTGTAAAACTACCAATACTACAGAAGTTATTAAACACTTAACCAATTATTTTGCTACCTTTAGTCGTCCTCTTGTAATAATATCTGATCGTGGTACATGTTTTACTTCAAGCCCATTTAAAGAATTTGTCGATAGTCATGGTATTTAACACATAGCAGTAGCTACAGGAGCGCCTAGAGCAAATGGACAAATTGAAAGGGTGAATAGAGATATTACACCGATGTTAGCTAAGTTAACACCTCAATTGAGTAAATGGGACACTGTTGATATTAGGACTAAAGCTGCTCAAAATATTATTAAGAGTCAAGAAAGAAATAAGACAGAATTTGATAAACGCCATAAACTTCCTAAACGTTATCAAGAAGGTGATTTTGTAATGTTGCTCAATTCCGATGTAACGCCGGGTATAAATAAAAAATTAATACCAAAATATCGGGGTCCGTATGTTGTTGTAAAATGTTTACCAAATGATCTTTATTTAATTAAAGATGTCGAGGGATTTCAGATAACACAACTTCCATTTCAAGGAATTTTTGAACCCTGTCGAATAAAACCATGGCAGAGAGATTCGAATTCACAATTGAGTCTGAATTAAGTTAGGTAATTGTTATGATCTTAGTTTATTTATAATTATGAATTCTGTGATTGCAGCAAAATTTTCATAATGTTTGTAAATGCTTATGAATCCTTATGTGAACTAGGTTCAGTTTATGAATATTTATGTTTTATGTGAACTTGGTGGTTCAATTATGTCTTATGTCTTATGTGAACTTAGTTCAATTTAGGAATGATGATGGGCATTATGAGAATTTCGTTGTGCTTATGAAAATTGATGTAAACATTGTGCTTTTTATGAATTTTGATCGAGGTCAATCAACAGTCAGGTTGGCCGAATTGTGGTAGTAATTTTAAGTGTATATCAAGTTTACTAACCGGACTGATGACCACTATGGAGAATGTTGTTGTTGATAAAAAAAAAGACAATATAATTGTACAAGTTTTGAATTGAGAAAATAAAGAAATTAAACTAATAAACTCTATAATGTTTTATGTTTTATGTTTTATGTTTTATATTTTATGTTTTATGTTTTATGTTTTATGTTTTATGTGGAGATTAATATTTATATTACCGTATATAACAAATATTATTAACACATGTCTTGTGTTTTTCCTGACGAATGGAAAATTTCATACGTAATACCTTTATCCAAAACTAAAGAACTTAATTCATATACAGATCTAAGGCCAATTAGCATACTACCGGTTTTGGCAAAATTAATTGAGAAAATTATGTATACACAAATTGTAGAACATCTTACCACATTCAATATTTTGCCCGAATATCAGTCAGGTTTTAGGAAAGATCATAGTTGCACAACGGCATTACTTTCAATAATAGATGATATTATTGCAGATGTAGATAACGGTAAGACAACGGCTTTGATCTTCCTAGATTATACTCAAAAACATTTTTTTGTCTAGCTTACATTTTATTGGTTATTCACAACAGGCTAACCAACTTCTAAACAATTATCTTTCAAATCGCAAGCAATATGTAAAAACCAATATAGGTAATTCAAATTTGGAAAGTATATCTTGTGGCGTACCCCAAGGTTCGATTTTGGGACCGTTATTTTTTACTATATTGTTAGATATTGGAAATTAATAAGAATTAAAAAATTGTTAATTTGTTGTATTATTTTGAAAACAAGGTTGAATTAGATGTTGGATAATGATGTGAGACTCATTTAGTAAGAAACAATGTTCGTAAAGTCTAGAACTAATTATTATTCAGATTATGCATTTTTTGGTGATATGACACATTAAGGGATGTTATGTAAGTGTTAATAGCCGCTGCCGGTCGGATCGTGATGAGTCAGTCATCACGAGACGCTCGGGGAAGTTGCTGCTATTCTTGATGTTAATTATTTCGAGCAATTTTATCAATAAAAGTGTTGCAGTTAAAAGTGTCTTTGATTCGTTTCTAACAATATATACCAGCAATCTTTCAACGTGCTTGTTGACACGCAAGTTTACTACAGCTTTGATTTTCATAATCTAAAAGTGGCCAATGACATTATTAATAAAGATTTATTGCGACTCGTTGAAAACTCAAACAAACATTGTTTACCTATTAATTCTGCTAAATCTAAAGTTATGATTTTTGGTAAAAATAGAGACTGTTTCAAATTTAATTGATGTTTGGGTAGGGAATTGTATGTTAAATTGCACAAAAGAAGCAAAAAATTAAAAAATCACATAAAGAAATGTACCCAGAAAGCGTATATAAATCTTAAAAAGCTATATCCTCATAGACATATTTTACCTAACAATATTAAGATTACATTAACTGAATCCCTAGTTCTAAGTCATTTCAATTATCTCGACATTGTATATGGACCCTGCCTGGACAAAGTAACACAAGAACGTATTCAAAGAGTACTATCTTGTCTACGTTATTATATTTATGGTATCAGAAAGCATTTACCCATCTCATATAAATTTAAAGACGCTAAGTGGATGACTATGTGCTTGAGACGTAAGTTTCACTTTGTTTGCTTCTGTCACTGTTTAATTATTATTATTAATCAATGTCCCCCCGATTTATATCGTAAATTGAGATATCGTACCCATATTCACAATTTAAATCTAAGACACAAGGGTCTCATATCTTTACCATCATGTAGAACATCAATATTTCGCCGGGGTTTTGTTTATAATATCTACTTATTCAACAATGAAGTTCCTCTGACTTTAAAACATTCTAAAATGAGCAAATTTAAACACAAATATAAAATGTTTCTCACAAAATGATTTTTCTGTTTTTCTTATTTTTCCTCTCTATAATTTTGTTAAATAGAATTAGATATTTTTTTTAATTATTTTTTTTATTTTTCTTCAATCACATTGTTTATTTATATTTTTTTGTTATTTCTCATTTATTGTCTGGGCCAAAACCTTGATCAGCTTTGCTGCCTTTTGGTCCAATGTGTGGTAGGAACGAACAACTTGTAGAAAAATTTTAATGTTGTTATCTTTTTTTTTCTTGTTGTAACTTATTATATTGTAACTATTTTACAGCCACAAATGCAAAAGAAACGCTAATAATTTGAAACATTACATTCTGAATATAAAAAACGGTACACTAAGAGACTAAAAAGCTAAAAAACTTAAAAACAGTGAGATTAAGCATAGAGTTTGATTATTGTTCGATAGTTTTTTCACCACAGCCATTCAGATTTTAGGCAAACACTTCGTGTTGTTCTACAGCAAACCCATCCTATCCCATCTCCTAGCCCAACGCACCCATTTTCTCCAATTAGAAACCTTCGATTTAAGTACCATCGAGCAGTACCAACAACTTCTCAAAAAGACCTCCAAGTTCGTCAACACCTTCATGTTTTGTACGAGTTGTGTGGTGTTCAGCTTCTACATGCAACCATATCTCACACATGGCGATTTACCAGTCAGTGTTTACGTACCAGATGGGTGGTACTATTACATTCATTTTGGATTCTGGCCTTTGGCACCATGCATTGTTGCCAGTATTTATGGTTCAGATGCACTTTTCTGTGCAATTAGTGTTCCAGTTATTGTGCAGTTTCGACTTTTGGCACGGAAAATACAAAACTGGAAAATTGAAAACACGAAACTTAATGATCAAAAGAGTAGAACGGTTTTCAAAAAAAATTTGAAAGAACTGGTAGATCACCAGAATTTTTTGTTTGAGTATTGCAACGAAATGAACCGATTTAATAACGGGATTTTTCTCAACCAGTTTTTACTTTCAGTGGGGATTATTTGTGTCCAATTGTTTGTAGTGTCGCAAAAGTACGACTTGAATCAAAAGTACTTGCAGTTTAAATCATTTTTTTAGGGGGTTTAAACTACCAAATAAAATCAAGTGTGTCGGTTACTCTTTTATGGAAATTATCGAAACTGCTATTTTTTGCTTCAATGCGGAGTTGATCTCAGATGCGGTAGGTACTATTCAAAAAACAGAATACTATATTTTTCGTTTTTTTTCTTTTTTTTTGTAATAGCTATTTCAGGTCTTAAATGACTAAATGAGTGTTGAAATAACACAAAATAGGTGCTTTAATAAATAGCTGCGCTCACTGCTTTTGGCAAACATTATGTTCGTTAAACAAAATCGGTATTTCATAACTGGTTATGTAAATAACTAAATTTAGTTAAATTTTTTGTTGTCAATGTGAAAAATTACTGACTTACATAAAAATGACGTAAAATTTAAGCCTTTCTTAGAAAATGCAGTTTTCTTTAATTGGAGAAAAAATTATTTTAAAAAATCGAAACTCTAAACTATTACACTCGAATGTTGTTTTTCGCAGAAAATTTGCTGAAAAGAGTTAATTACTAGTTAGATCGAGCGTTTATGTACTTTTTGACTAAAAGCTTTTTTTCTCGATAAAAATCATACTTTTTTAAGGATTCTAATAAAATATAACTAAAAAAAAAAAACAGTGAATAAAATCGAAAATAGCGTTCTACGGTTTTTTGAGTTTTTTGAGCTAAATACTCTCTTTGTTAAAAAGCTCACTTTTTCGCTAAAAATCTTACTTTCTTCTTTGAAAATTTTACTGAACCAAGTTGTAAAACAGTGATTTATTTAAAAAATTACTTTGTTGACTATTTTAACACTCAAATGATTACGAAAATTATTTAAAAAGTTTGAAATTCAAAACTGTTTCGCTCAAATATTTCAATTTTTTGTGTAAAAATTTGTTGAAAAGATTTCCAAGAATTTTATTGTTGCTCTCTATGGACGTTTGACTAAATTCTTTAAAAAAAGCTTTACTTTTTGATAACAATCCCAATTTTTGGTAATGTTTTTAAAAAAGAATATGATAAAACAAGCTGAAAAACAATAAATAAAAACGTTAATTTTGTTGTTTTTAAGTGTTAATGTATGTTTGTCGGTAAAAATTTCACATTTTCGGTATACCTACATTTTACTTTTTTCTAAAAATGTCTTTGAAAGAAGCTTAAAATTGCTTATTTGGGACAAAAATAGCAATATTTCAACGCTTTTTGAATGGTTTAAATAAATACGGTTTTTTGCTAAAAATCTAACTTTTTTCGAAAGATTTTACATTTTTTGTAGCTAGATTTTGCTAAAAAAAAACAGTTGTAAAATATGGAATAAAATTGTATTATAATAATTGTAAAATTGTTATTTTTGAGTTTTTTGAGGTTTTTTCATCTAAAATCATACTTTCTTAGAAAAATTCTGCTAAAAAAAATCACAAAAATTACTTATTTAGGTCTTATTTTTGCACTTTAAGTACTTTATTCTTTGATTTCTTTCTTTTTTCTGTCTTTCGACTTTAATTAAAAAGCTTTATTTTCCAAGGAAAGTTTTAAAGATTCCTGAGGGTTTTTTACAAGATGTATAAATGTATTATTATTATTAAGATTTTTCTAAAACGAGATGAAAAAACATTGAAAATGGCATTATTTCTCGTTTTTTAAGTTGTAAAGACTCTTTTTGCTCAAAATCTCACTTTTTTCGAAAAATTTCCCTAAAAGGGATCTTAGTATTTACTTATTTTAATCAAAAATGGCTTTATTTTTGCACTCTAAATGCGTTCTTTGAGTAAACTGTCTTCAACTTGGTTTGGCCAAAGTTTGTTGAAATAACACTTTTTTCAAATTAAATATGACCTTAATTTTGATTCGAACGTTTAATCAATTTTTTTTGAGCTAATAATATTACTTAGTTTACGCTGAAATTTTACGTCCGATTTCGTTAAAACATGCTAAAAAATCCTTTACAGGATCTAATCTAAAAGAAAACACATGTTTGGTCAAATTGTCCTATTCTAAAACACTTTTTTAAATTAAAAATTGTCTTTTAAACTTTTTTGCTGAAAACTTACTTATCTAGCAGAAGAAGTCCATTTCCTCTCTTTTATAAAATTTATAAAGAAAAGTGAGAATATTAAAAAGTGACTATCTTATAGCACTCAAAAGAGTGCCATTATAGTGTTAAAATGGATACTTAAATTACATTATCAGATAATAAAACAAAAACGGGCCCAAAATGAGTGCTTTAATTTAATTTTTTGGTACACGCTCTCTAAAATAGTTACTTTGGGAACTGCTTTGACTCCGCAAAATGTCATTTTAAAGGACAAGTACTTAAAGTCGTCATAGCAACACTTTGCGGACTCTAATTCATTTTGCGGACTCTTAATTTATTTATTATTTGAAAAAACAATTATTATTGTTTCAATAAATCAGTCGTTGCTATGACTATCGGTCGACTGCACTTATGATGAGGGTGGATTGGAAATGTAATTTTTTTTACAATTTTGTTGCTTCGAGAGCTGGTACCAAAAAAGTTTGTATGCAACACTTCTGCAAAATAATTTTAGCGGACTCATCATCCGATTCGTCCTCTAAAACACTATTTTGCGGACTTGTTACATAAATAACTATTATTCTTCGACACTGTCAAAATCAATGGTCAAAATTTACGATTTTTTCCCTGTATAAGGAAGTTTTGCCAACTGTCAATACGAAACGTCAGATTATTTTTACCAGATTTAAAGCAATTTTAAGCCTTGTTGAGTCTAATTCGAAGAATAAAATTTTGTTTCCAACTCGTTTTCGTGTAAATCGGTTCATATATTATTATATTTCACCTCGTAGATGTTAAACGTCTCGTTAACACTCGACGTTTAAAAATCCATTCGTGAAATAAAAACACGATTTACGCTCAAACTCGTTAAATAAATAACTATTAATTTCAGTCCTAAAATGAGTGTTTTTTTATGTTTTTTTTTTAGTCTGAAGACGTCGGAAATGCTGCTTATGACTCCCTCTGGTACGAATCCGACGATCCTGAAGTACGACATGCCATAACTCTCATAATTGCACGTTCGCAAAATCGCATAGTTTTCAGCGGTTTTGGTTTCGTTTGGATCAATTTGAAAACATTCACTCAGGTATTCAACAAGTTAGTGTTAATTGCAGGACCTGAAAATCGCTTTCAGATTTTTAAAACGGCCCTCTCATTCTACAGTTATCTTCACAACGTTGTATTGAATTAATTAGAGCGACCACACATACCTAAATAATTATAAACTTAGCGGCTTTGTAATTAATTTCAGTGCTTTGTAATTTCACTTATTTTAAAATTTAATTAATTGTACAGCGTTCAGTATTTAAATAAATCGAATAGGTGGCTAGGCGCAGTTAAAATGAACGATCCGAGTTATTATTCCCTTAAATTGCTCAAAGTTTGTGGTTTGCATCCAAACTCGAATAATAAGCTTCTGAATGTGTATTTTGTGGTGAATTATTGTTGTTTCTTGTCGATTTTAACGCTTGCCATTATTGGAATTGCCAAAACTTACAACAGTAATGTTTTTGAAGCGATTGAAAACTTACAAACTGTGTTTCTCTACATTCATGTGAGTGGTTGTTTAGTTTCATAATTTTTAACTGCTTGTTTCAGTTATTGGGTAAATACCCAACACTTTTCTTTAAGAAAAAAACACTGAAAGAGTTGCTAGAACGTCAGAAACAATTCTGGCCCATTGATGATGTCGAACCAAAACTCGCCAAAAAATTTGACCAGATTTTGACCAACACAACGAAATTCATTCGCTATTTTATAATCGTTACGTTTCTAGTGATTATGAATTTTTTTCTACAACCCATTCTAACAGGGGATTTACCGGTACGTGTGTACGTACCACCTGGTTGGTTCCACTACATTAATTCAGTCTATTGGTACTTAATTCCGGTCATTATTGGAAGTATCTATGGATCTGATCTAATTTTTTGCTCACTTTGTGTTCCCATTATTATACAATTTCAATTATTGGCACACAAATTCGAAAATTTCAAACCCCACCAGTTGAAAAAACTCGTCGATCATCACAATTTTCTAATAAAGTGAGCAAAGAATTGGTCCTTTTCTTGCTCCCTGCGGTACGCATTTTTTCCAGATATTGCAACGACTTGAACAAATACATCGAACCAATTTTTCTTAATCAAGTGATCGTAGCCACGGCCATAATCTGCATGCAGTTATTTATAGTTTCGCAAAAGTACCACTAGTACCAATTTAAAAAAAAAACACTAATTTCTTTCCCTAGGGAATTTTTGCTCCCCAACAAACTGAAGTGTTTGGGTTATTGTTGTGGCGAAGTGATCGAAACGGCGATTTATTGCTTCAATGCCGAAATGATTTCCGATGCTGTAAGTTTTTTTTTTTGGTGTTTTTTTTTATAATTTGGGGTTTTAGGCCGAAAAAGTTGGCAACGCTGTGTATAATTCACTGTGGTACAAAGTACCACAAAAATCGGTCGTTTTGGTCATTGCCAAGGCGCAGAAAAAGGTGGTTTTTAACGGACTTGGATTGGTTGCAATTAACTTGAAAACGTTCACTCAGGTACCAAAAATGACAATTTTTCAAAATTTTGATGGAGTTTTGTAGATTTTCAAAACTGCGCTGTCGTTTTATAGTTATTTGAACACGATGGTAGCATTTGAAAAAAACTAATTCGCAAAATTTGGATTGGTTACATACGTAACATAAACGTTACAAAAAAACGTAATTATACAACCAAATAATAACGTTACAACTATTTTGTTTTTATGTATGTATAACTTTAACTTGAAACGTACTCTTAACGTTGAAAATTTGTTAAAAAATTTAAAATAAACTTTCACAGAAAACTTAATTATACAACCAAATAATAACGTTACAACTATTTTAAGTTTTTTTCTTTTTTAACTTAAAATGTACTTTGAACGTTAAAAAATTGGTTAAAAAACTTAGTTTGCTTCACCAAATACGTAACATAAATGTTAACAGAAAACGTAATTATTATACAACCAAATAAATAACGTTTTTATTTTATGTTTTTACGCATTTTTTAACTTAAAACGTACTTTGAACGTTAAAACATTCGTTAAAAAACTTAATTCGCTTCACCAAATACGTATTATCATGTGCATAATACAACTTTAACTTATAACGCACTTCTATATCCCATTTCATTTCATAGTAGAATTTTTTGACAGCGCATTTGAATTTTTTGGAGTGAAATAAAGCACAAATTGAGAGTTTCTTTATAAGAAAAGAATTTCTGTGTTAAGCTAAATCTCAGCGACAATTTTGAGCCAAGAAAACCCACCAGAAGCTCCAAAAAATGCAAATGCGTTGTTGCAAAATTCTACAATGAACTGAAATGGGATATAACGTTGAAAATTGGTTAAAAAACTTGGTTAAATACGCATGTAACATAAACGTTAATAGAAAACTTATATCCTTGAAAATTAGTATTTGGGCTTTTGGCTACAAATGAAGAAACACGTGTTTCAAGATTTTTGAAAAATCAACCCCTAAGGGGGTTAAATGGCGTAATAAAATTTGAATAAAAATTCGTAACTTTTGATTTTACATTCATTAAAGTTGGTATTTGGGCTTTCAGTGAACAGAAAAAACACGTGTTTTAGTTACTAACCCCACGGGGGTTGAACAGGGGTTGGAATTTGTATAAAAATCCGTAATTTTTAATTTGTATCCATATAATTGGTAGGTAGGTACTTGAGCCTTCGGTTAAAGATGATAAACATTTGGAATTTCCACCCCTAAGTGGGTTAAATACAGGCTGTCCCAGAACTCGCGCACCAGGGAAAACTGACAAGTGCCGACGACAATATAAATCCTTAAAGTGCAAACGAAGAAAAATTAATGGTCTTTATAACGAAGTTTTGAGAGTCTAAGAACCACCAATCCCAGAAAGGGAACTCCAGATGTTAATGTGAATAAAATTGGTTGCTAAGCTTTTGCAAACGCATCTAAAAATCAGCTAGTAGGGGTAGTATGAATCAAGAACACGACATGACCTCCGTCTGTTTTTAATGTTTGACAATCCTTGTCATTTTAGTACCAAAGCCACAAATTGAAACTTCTCCCAAGCATTAGGACTTGGATTACGACTGTTATGATGACTAAGGCCCGGTTGTTCAGTTCGGGCTTAAATCGAGTTCAACTAAGCTTAAGCTTAAGCCGGCACCGAATGTTGCTCAGTTACCAAATATCGACTAAGCCAAAGCTTAGCATTGGTTTAACTAAGCGATCGATGTTGGCCGCTTAAGCATTGGCTAGTATAATGATAATAATTTACTTAGGGCCGGTTGCTCAGTTCGAGTTTAAGCTTTGGCTTACGTAAACTCGGCTTAAATTTAAACTAAGTTTAAACCACATTGTGTTGCTCAGTGGAAAGTTTAGCTAAGCCGCGCTGAACTTGTCACTTATGCGGTTGGTAGTACTGTACGCTTGCGCACTTCAAGTAAGAGGTTGCTTGTGAATTTTTGTTTTGACAGTTCTGATTTTGAAAAGTTACGTTCGGATAAAATAATATCATCATTTATCATTATTTTAGTACATTGGAGGAATATTATCGCTATAATATGAATCTTATATTTAAAAATGTATCTCTGTGAACTCTTGACCGGGACTGTATCCCTAAAGATGGTCGGGACTACCCCCCTCCCTGAAAATAGTTTAGCTGGGTAGAAGACCAGACAGAGTAGTGAGTACAACTTCATGTAATAAATACAGGCGTTACTGCAACGGCCTAAATTATAATAAAATAAACGCCATACAATTACGTCCGCGTTTTCTAATTATATCCAATCCTATCTAACATACGTACGGCCACTGCCATCCAGCATAATACAAAACAATCTCAATATAATTAGTATTTACTAGAATGGTTTTTTCTTATTTCATGGAGCTCTTTCATGCGCGGCATATTCAAATACTTTTTTTAAGTTTTTTTTTTAATATACTAACTGACAACATGTTGTTGCCATGGCCCTCCACTCATTACTGTTATTGTTCAAGTTTATTTGTTTATCACAAGTTTATCTCAAACTGAATTGAAATTTATTAAAAAAAGCTGTTTCTGTGCATCATCAGCAAATTCACTGTCGAATCCGCTAATCTATTGGTTCCTTATCACTAATTATCATTAAAAGCAATTTTTTTACACATTTGTGAAAGTAAGTTGTATATGGGCTAGATGGCCCTCCACCAGTCTGTTTTTTATAATATTGTTGTTTTGCATATTTCATAAAATTTTTAATTGTCGCATATTTTTTGTAATGTAGCAGCTCCTCTACGGGTGTCTGCTGTTGCATTAAATCTTAGTGCAATTTGGGCCATGGTCTATTTTTTTCATCGAACAAAAGCAAGTAACTTTTTTACGCTCTAATGTTAGTTGAATAAAATTAACCAAATTTATTTTCTTTGAGCGGAAAATTGCTACTTCGTTTTTTTTATTCATCTGTTAACGATTTCAATAAAATTATAAAGTTATGTATATTAATAACGTTAATATTAAAAGTATTTAGAGATAAGCCAATGCTTAAGCGGCCAATATCGACCGCTTAGTTAAACCAATGCTAAGCTTTGGCTTAGTCGATATTTCGTAACTGAGCAACGCTCGGTGCCGGCTTAAGCTTAAGCTTAGTTAAACTCGGTTTAAGCTCAAACTGAGCAACCGGGCCTTACTTATTTTTATTCTAGTATTAAACATTATTTTTTTAATTGCTGCAGCAGAATCCGGCAGTCAAGGAAAGGAAAGTCATTAGAAATTACTGATATGTAAATCTTATGTGATTTTAATTATAGCACAAATTTTTAAACAGTTTAATTATTTATATAAAATTGTTATGCTTCAAAACTGAGGACGCCCAAGTCTTTAAATGCACAAAAGCAACTAATAAACTGTGCAAATCAATTTATTGCTGTGCTATGAAAGGAAAAGATGAATTGAATTTTTCAGAAGGAAGCACAATTTAAATATGCCGCGCATGAAAGAGCTCCATGAAATAAGAAAAAAACCATTCTAGTAATTAATAATTATATTGAGATACATTTTTAAATATAAAATTCATATTATAGCGATATTGTTCCTCCAATGTACTAAAATAATGATAAATGATGATATTATTTCATCTGAACCTAACTTTTTAAAATCAGAACTGTCAAAACAAAAACTCGCAAGCAACCGCTTAGTTGAAGTGCGCAAGCGTACAGTACTACCAACCGCATAAGTGACAAGTTCAGCGCGGCTTAGCTAAACTTTCCACTGAGCAACACAACTGTGGTTTAAACTTTGTTTAAATTTAAGCCGAGTTTACGTAAGCCAAAGCTTAAGCTCGAACTGAGCAACCGGCCCTTAGAAGGTATAAATATTAACTCCAAAACAGTTTTTCCGTTTAAAAATGTCGTTACAAATGAATCATTACTCATTGCGTTCATGTTCAAAGTTCATCTTCATCCCTATCTTGTTATTATCTTTAGAGTAGGCTATATAAGTGACCGTCATGCAATCACATGCCATTTTTGCTATTCGATCAGATTCTGCTCAAATCCATTCAATTATTTCATTATTCCTACGAGTATTTCTATATATTTGTTAATATTAAAGTATTAAAATATATTCTACAACTCTGCAAGACTGACTTTATTCTTTTCCCTTCGAGACCCACAACAAGTTTGGTGATAGCGACACCCAATAACCATTTGGACTCAAAAATAGTACAAAAATGCACCGTCAACATTTTCCAACAAGCACAATGTCCTCCGCTGCTTTCAAAATAAAATTATTCGTTTAATCTATTTTAATGACATACATAGATATTTATTTACTCTGAACATACCCATTATTCCCTGTGTTCAATCTGATAAAAAAAACAAATCAACGCACTGCGAGTTTTGGTATGCAACTAATTATTCTACGCGCTGTCAAAAATCTTAACCTGCTAATTAAATCTTCCAAGATTATTCAAATAGAATAAGAAGAATAAGAAAAATTAATTTTTATGAAATTTAATTAATCATCAGGTAATAGTAACATGTAAGGAATGATAAATGATTTTAACAAATATTTGAAATCACTTCAAATTGGTTCAAATAGAGATTTTTAGATCAATGCTTTGATATGATTTTTTTCAGATTGAACATAGGGCTATGTTCAGAGTTAAAAAAATGTCCCTAAAGATAGTAATTTATGGTTATGATTCTTATTTTAATAAGATTTATTGCGGAGGTAAAAACCTATGTCGCAATTACGTGCAGAATGTGTTTAGACACTGCCATTTAAATTTATAGAGTATCCAAATTATTCACTTTTTGAATTGACAATATTATTTGGCAAACTATTCCAACTTGAGAATGCGCAATTAGTTAATACTTAATAGTATATTAACATAACGAGTGTGGAGAGTGAGTGATATCGTGCGAGTGAGAATCTTAACGCACGAGGCGCCAGCCGAGTGCGGAAAGCTCACGGGCAATGATAGACACTTTCCAGCGAGTTTTGTACACTATTTTTCCTACGACACTGAAGAAAAGCCATTTATTGAAAAAATTTGCATTGTATTGGTAACTGATTCATCAGTATATTCTTCGCCACAGCAGTAGATTTCCATCCACCGTGACTCTTAAGAGTTGTCTTTTCGGCGGACCGCCGAAAACAGTGTATTATTATTATTAAATTTCTGGATTTTTAAGGTTCAAATAAATGGTTATTTGTTTAAGGAAGCTGTAAAGTTTGTTACGTATGTTCACACCTACCAGTTGTCTTGCTTCGGAGCTCTCCTTGCAGATAAACAGAATAGCAACATACTTGATAAAAGCAAACAATTACGTTAAAACTCTGCGTTATCATAACGCACAGGTTTTTGACAAATGTATGAAATTGTCAACTTTCGGGCCTACAAAATTGTGTGAAACTGACAACTTTCCAATAGTGTCGTAGGAAAAAAAATTGTCTAACAGTGGTCCAAAAAATCGAAAAATCAAAACCTTAAAAAAAATTTTGCCCGATTTTTGAAAAGTACTGTACCTATTTATTTTTCAAATTTTCGATTTATGTATATCCCCGTAGAGCAAGTTTCATTTTCACTTATTTTGCATTTTACTCATTACTGATCATAACTTTTTTTAATTACCACTATCAAATGTCAAATTAAGGAAGTCGATGTATAGTAGTATCATTTACGTGATAACTTCTGTTCGTATTTAAGTGACCACACTATTTTTTCATTAAAGAAATGCCCCAGACTCCATCCAAATACAGTAGTGCCCAACATTGCTAGCTTTTTTCCAATGGATTACCAAACATTTTTATATCATCGGCATACGAATAACATGAAACGCCAAGAGAAAACAACAGATTATTGGTGTAGAGAATAGACAGAACAGAGCCCAAGACCGAGCCTTGGAATGCTCCACTTGTTAGAAGCTTGTTCCAGAAAAATCTTTATTAACTTTCACCGCAAAGCTTCGAATGGTTAAGAATTTTTAATCCATGACAGCAGAGAGTAAAATACATGGAGGGTCCAATATAACAATTAATTTTAACTTATTTATCAAAAGACTGTAAGAAACCTTATCAAAATCCTTACTAAAATCTAGGTACAGTATGGAGTATGTCTAGAGGACTTCCACTGTCTAATACTTTTGTCACTCTTTTGTCCATTCATTTGTAGCACACCACATATTTGTTAAAAGTTATAAGTAACCTTCCAGGACTAAATTCGCACTGTGTTGCGGAAATAATTTGTTTGAATAACAAATCATTCACTAGTTCGTTTACAATAGCTTTTTCCATAAGCTCACAGCTAATCGATGATAGACTTATTCGTCTATATAATTGGCCAGATCTAGCTTATCTCCTGATTATACAGAGGCGTAACTACCGTCTGATGCCACTCAATTGGACGATGTCATTTAGGTATTTTTTATTTTAAAAGTGGCAGTGATAATGATGTAGCGCAGTTTTTAGGGAGTTTAGCTATAATATGATCCGGGCCAGGTGCTGTATCAATAGATGGTAAACGACTAATGAGTTTCTCAAGTTTTCAAGTGTTTTTTTTTTTTTCGAAAAAATCAACGCTGGAAAGTCTAGCGGGGCCATCAAACTGAGTGGAAAAAATGCATTATTATGTATTGTATTATTAAAGATTTTGAAAAGGTTTCCGCAAGAGTATTTATTAGTGGTTTCTCGGTGAACCTTGAGAGTTGCGACCTAGTGATATACCGACACTCTGCTGGCGATGGTTTTACAAATATGGACATAGAAAGCTTTGGGTTTATTTAATCAAGAATTTTCTAATTACATTTTGCGAGTTTTTATTCATTTTTAAGCTGGTTTGAGAAATTTCAATGAGCAATAAAGTTGTTTTCAGTTGGACATTGTTTATATTTTCTCCAAAGCCTTTTTTATGCTAAAATTTTTCAGTAAAAACCTTGGTAATCCACGGTTTCTTCAATTTTTTTTATGTTTTAGTACAGGATCCGAACTAAGGTCATCCTGGACCCATCTGCTTACCGGATGAAACTTATTTTTTATCAAATATGATATCCAAAGGAATGTATTGCGAATGGGTTGCCTACAAAAATTTGCTCAAGACTATGATTAAGAGGACTAAAAAAGACTCGAATTTTAAAACAGTTTCTCCCCTACAGCCCGAGTAGAAGAATGTATCCTGTAAATAATTTTCAAAAACGTTACTTACAACGGCTGTAAAACACTGCGGAAAATGGCTAAAATTTGACTCTTTTTAGCCCCCTTCATATTTCTTTAGGCAACCCATTCGCGATACATTCCTTTGGATATTATATTTAAGAAAAAATAAGTTTCATCCGGTAAAGCAGATTGGTCCAGGATGACCTAAGTTCGGATCTTAACTATTTGTAACAATACTGGAGTGTAAATTTGTATTTGACTGGAACCTGTTAAGGAACATATTCCACTGATCTTGAGGAGAATAGTCGTTAAATTGTTTGAGTACAGAATTGTAGGTTACACTAGTTTACAACGTTTTTTACCAATAAATGAAATCAATGTGTGTCGGTAGAATAAATTAGCCCTAAGTCTGATACTGACGTCGAAAAAAAATTAGGACGTCAAGTTTTTTAAATATTCATTATAAAATATCAGTATTTGAAAATTTTTGCTACATCAAAAATGTTACAGACTGCTTCTTCTTTTTTACTATCAAACTCAGTTTATCTTAATGTTAGTAGTAAACGAATAAAAACATTCACCATGTTCCCAGGTTTTGTTAGGATAATTTAAACACAAACATAGAAAAAGTTGTTTGGGCTTAATCTACATTCACTTGACGATATTTTAAAGCTGGCGCCTCGTGCGTCAAGATTCTCACTCGCACAATATCGCTCACTTTCCATATTCGTTATGTAATATACTATTTCCTACGACATTATTCGAAAGTTGTCAATTTCACACAATTTAGTAGGCCCGAAAGTTGACAATTTCATACATTTGTCAAAATCCTGTGCGTTATGATATTGTACAGGGTGGTGCATTTTGGATGTCCGAATAGGGGATCTCCGAAACTACTAGGTTTAGAGAAAAACGAGTGACACATTCTCGGGTCCGTTTTTTGAGAAAATAATTTTGATCAAAACCGCATCCCGCTATCGTCTTTTGTTTTCGACTTATAAACAAAAGTTGGCATTTTAGTGAAATCTTAAAAAATTTATATCTTCCTTATTATAAAACATACACATTTGAAATAAAGACATTATACAGACACTTTTTTACAGAGAATTTAATAATGTTATCAGCGATTTTTTTTTAATAATTCGTTTAGCTGTAATAACATAAAGTTGTATTTTTTTAAATAGGAATCATAGTTGGCTATGACATTTTCGAAAAGCTTATTATTTTTTAACTAAAAACAATATATACACAGTTTGATATTTTTATATACTTTTGATAAAAAATATACTTAAAATATTCGAAAGTAGTTGGCCATGGAAAAATTATTTCACATAAAAGGTGTGAATAATCTAGAAATTTTGTGAACGGTTATTAAAGTAAAAAATGTGAAATTGTTAAAATAGCTATGTTAAAGTTATTTTCAATTGAACAAATACGATCGTCGCAGATTTTAATTACATAAGAAATGTGCAGAAAATTGAAAACGATGTGTCACTACTATTGGATAACACTTTTTTATGATTTAGTGAAGTGCAATGGAGGTGACGTTGATAATGTTATATATTTTTTTACCGCAGATGGGATTTGATATTGGTGTTTGGATTGACATTTTTTTGTAAAATAAAATTTTATTGACAAGCAATCACACAATTAATAAGATTTTTCTTTTTTCTACATTGCATGTTTAATTAGAAAATAGAATAGCAATAAGTAAGCTTGCCATTTTAAATCTAAAAACAAATAATATTTATTAATTGCAAAAATTTGATCTAATAACAATTTATTATGCTGTTTTTGAATTAATTAGTTTTAAAAAAATTATTAAAATATAAATACTTGTTGGGTAATATATTTTTCATAGTTTTAATTGAAAATCCAAAATTTTTTCATGGCCTACTATAAAGAAAAATCGAAATGTTTTGTTTTTTTTTAATATTTAAAAATAATGTATTACACAAATAGACATATCAAATCAGAATCAAATCAGCTTTTCAAAAATATCACAGCCGCTTATGATTCCTATTTAAAAAAAATACAACTTTATGTTATTACAGCTAAACTAATGATTAAAAAAAATCGCTGATAACATTATCAGATTCTCTGTAAAAAAGTGCCTGTATAATGTTTTTGTTTCAAATGTGTATCTTTTATAATAATGAAGATATGATTTTTTTAAGATTTCGCTGAAATGTCAACTTTTGTTTATAAGTCGAAAACAAAAGACGATAGCGGGATGCGGTTTTGACCAAAGTTATTTTCTCAAAAAACGGACCCGAGAAAGTGTCAATCGTTTTTCTCTAAACCTCTTAGTTGCGGAGATCCCCTATTCGGACATCCAAAATGCAGCACCCTGTACAGTTCTAACGTAATTGTTTGCTTTTATCAAGTATGTTGAATGTTGCTATTCTGTTTATCTGCAAGGAGAGCTCCGAAGCAGAACAACTGATAGCTGTCAACAAACGTAAGAAACTTTGCAGCTTCCTTAAACAAATAGTCATTTATTTAAACCTAAAAAATCCAGAACACTGTTTTCGGCGGTCCGCCGAAGTTACAACTCTTAGGGCCGGTTGCTCAGTTTAAGCTTAAGCTTTGGCTTACGTAAACTCGGTTTAAATTTAAACTAAGTTTAAACCACAGTTGTGTTGCTCAGTGGAAAGTTTAGCTAAGCCGCGCTGAACTTGTCACTTATGCAGTTGGTAGTACTGTACGCTTGCGCACTTCAAGTAAGAGGTTGCTTGCGAGTTTCTGTTTTGACAGTTCTGATTTTGAAAAGTTAGTTTCAGATGAAATAATATCATCATTTATCATTATTTTAGTACATTGTAGGAACAATATCGCTAGAATATGAATCTTATATTTAAAAATGTATCTCAATATAATTATTAATTACTAGAATGGTTTTTTCTTATTTCATGAAGCTCTTTCATGCGCGGCATATTCAAATTGTGCTTCCTTCTGGAAAAATGCAATTTATCGTTTCCTTTCAGAGCACAGCAATAAATTGACTTGCACAGTTTATTTGTTGTCTTTGTGCATTTGAAGACTTGGGCGTCCTCAGTTTTGAAACATATAAATAATTTAACTGTTTAAAAATTTGTGCTATAATTAAAATCACATAATATTTACATATCAGTAATTTCTAACATCATTCTTTCCTTGATGCCGGATTCTGCTGCAGCAATTAAAAAAATAATGTTTTTCTATTTCGCATACACAAATGCAATTTTGTACAACTGTTGTCATGGGAAACAGTTAGACAAAATGAAATTTTGTCTCATTGAAATAGTAACTTTTTTGTTCATGATTGGTAATGAATTTCTGTCAGTTCTGTCAACCCGCAAAGCTCCCAATTTTCATATTCAATGTCGTACAACAGAAATGCTACAGAATTTGGTCGGATTGAACGTAAGTATTAGATAGTTAACTTGGTTATCTTGTGTTTGGCCCAAAAGAATATCCCTTTGGTTACTGAATGCGATCGCGTGACTGTCGTCATCGTCAAACTCACAGCGAAGCCGGGTCAACTGCACTTCGTCGGGAACAATTTACTCACAGCAGTGTTTGCGATGTCTCTCAGCTCGAAAGGAGTGCGCAACATCCATCAGAATCCATATTTAATTAAACGAAGTAACGAGAAAACTATCAAATATGCAGTAACAATGCAATAAGATTTGAAATTTGTAACTTATTTTCAATAAACTGTCATTTCATCCCATACGTCATTACCAACCCAAAATCTCAAAAGTTACTAGGTCATTATTTAAATGATTTTAATTAAAAAATTTCAATAAATAAAGGCGAAATAGAAAAAATAGCATATTACACTCGTTGTACAAGACATCTTGTCGAACTCGTTCCTTTGGAACACTCCTCGCTTCGCTAGTCGTGTTTCAAACCCTCTCGTTCGACAATGGATTGTCTTGTACAACTCGTATAATAATATACTATTAATATACTAGAATAAGAATAAGTAAGTAAATTATTATCATTATACTTTTTTTTTTAGTTTTTTTTAATATACTAAGTACCAACTTACAACATGTTGTTGCCATGGCCCTCCACTCATTACTGTTATTGTTCAAGTTTATTTGTTTATCACAAGTTTAACTCAAACTGAACTGAAATTTATTTAAAAAAACTGTTTCTGTGCATCATCAGCAAATTCACTGTCGAATCCGCTAATCTATTGGTTCCTTCCTTATCACTAATTATCATTAAAAGCAATTTTTTTACACATTTGTGAAAGTAAGTTGTATATGGGCTAGGTGGTCCCCCACCAGTCTGTTTTTTATAACATTGTTGGTCTGCATATTTCATGAATTTTTTAATTGTCGCATATTTTTTGTAATGTAGCAGCCTCTCTACGGGTGTCTGCTGTTGCATTAAATCTTAGTGCAATTTGGGCCATAGTAAATTTTTTCCATCGAACATAAGCACGTAACTTTTTTACACTCTAGTGTTAGTTTTATAATATTGATCAAAATTGACCAATTTTTTTTTCTTTGCGCTGTCGCGGAAATTTTAAATCGCGCGCACTGCGCGGGCGAACTAGATTGAATAATATCTATTAAAAAAATTTAGACTAAACTAATACCCAACGACATGATAAGAGCATTTTAAAAACCAAGCACGAGTTAAAACACTATTAAAAAAACACCTGGAAAATCGATCTGCTGCTACCTATCTCAAAAACGTGCTTCGAGACTCAAAAAATGCAAAATTAGCTCAATTTTTACATTTAATTGCGCTTTGTGTTTAACAAAAGTGGTTTTAGCAAAAAAATGTAGATACTAAAACGCTAAAAATAGAAAAATGAACGTAATTTATTGCTTTTTGGGAAGAAAAAATTATGCATTATTTCCTGAATTAAATGACTGGAGAATTTTTAAAGTAGGTAGACGATTTAAAAAACGCTAAAGTCGGCTAAAGTCTGAGACTAAATCGAAATTAATATGAAACTTATCATCAGCTAGATACTTACATCAACGGTTTCGAATTTTGGAAAAGCTAAAAGTTTTATGCCGATTGTTTGCAACATTTATGAAACTAGTATGTATGAGCAAGTCCTTAAAAAAACATAAATCCTAAAAAATCTTCACCTATTTCATTTTGATAAGACTTACCTACGAGATTCGGCAACAAAGAGGTTTTTGTGTAAAAAAAAAGGCACTGGCTAAACAACCGCCGCCAAAATTCTGAATTAAATCGTTAGTTTCGGCGGTTTGATATGAATTTATTGACAGATGCCGCTGGTCGGCGGTATTCTCTATTTAAAATGTTAAATACCACCGAAAAATTTGTCATACCTAACCCTATATGTTATTCTTACAATTTTATAGTATCTTTCTACATGTTGGCCACCTGAACACACATGTTTATTTAAATTTAGTTAATATAATCCAGGGTGATTTTTTAAAAACGAACCACCCAAAATATCTCTGAAAATAAACAAAAAATTAGAAAATCCTGAGACAGGTCAATTGAAGGGTACAGGGGAAAAACGACCTCAGTCCATCTCAAATAAAGTCACAAACAATCAAATTCAAAGTTTTCCAAAGTGGACCCATTACTTTTTTCTTCGGTATAGTGTATCTTGTAACACATTTTGCTTCGTACTAAAATCGTATTTGCTATTTCTCGCTTTAATTATCTGATAGTATTCTCAAAAACTACAATATTGCAACTCCACCTCATTTTTGTAAACAAGTGGACTGAGGTCGTTTATCCCCTGTACCCTTCAATTGTTACACCTTTTAGTGTACTTTTGAAAGTTGTAACACCAACCCCCTTAATAATGCAGCCTCTTAAAAATTTTAAATGGCATAACCCCCTTTATGATACCTCAAATGAAAGGTATTTTGACCAGAAATTCGGCTGTGTGATTTATTTTGAGTTTCAATAATTTTTTATAAAGTTTTTTGGTGCTCAATTACTTGATAATCCAATGTTCAAAAATGGTTCTTTATCAAAAAGTCGACTGTGGAATTTAAATTCAATGTGCCGCTTCGCTCAAATGAGAAATGTCATCGCTGTCAAATATTTGATTAGTTGTTTCCTCATTTTTATGTATTTTTCGGCAATGTTGTTTCTGTTGTAGGGTTTGTCTTGATTTGTGTTTTACATTTTCGTGCTTTCTTGAATTGTCTGAGCTGTCGTTTTTCTGTTTGAAGCGTTTTTGCTTTTTTTGACGGATCCATCACTTCTGACAGAATTCACAATTTCGATTTAGCGGCACATCACGTTTAAAATTCATAGGTGACTTTTACAATAATTTGTTCTGCTATTCTGCTAAATCTTGTTCTGTGTAATGTAAATAAAAATATTCAAAATTCAAAAAAAAAACAGAGCCGAATTCCTGGTCAAAATACCTTTCATTTGAGGTATCACAAAGGGGGTGATGCCATTTGAAATTTTAAAGGGGTTGTTTGTATTACAAAGAGGGTTGGTGCTACAACTTTCGCAAAGTACCCTAGAAGGTGTCCCCCTTTAAATAAAAATCAACCTGTCTCGGGATTTTTTAATTTTTTGCTTATTTTTGGAGATATTCAGGGTGGCTCGTTTTCAAAAAATCTCCCTGTATACAGCGTTGGGCAAAAGTATGGAACCAAGCGTTTTGTGCCTAAATTATGTATCTTACGAAAAAACTAATTAGTACATCTTCAACTACTTTAAAAATGTGGTAATTTTTCAAGAATAATTTTTTTCGAAATTCCTTTGTTTTCGAGTTTTTCAAAAAAAATTTTTTTTTAATGGCACGCTACCACGGCCATTTTTTTGGTAAAAGATTATGCTCAAAAAATAACTTTTGTTTTAATAAAAATAATTTTAAACTATAGGTACAACCTGCGTATACCGACTGAACAAAAAATATGGAAATATGAAAGTTTTTTATTGTTTAAACTTGTTTAAAGTAGTTTAAACTAAATGCTTGTCTTCAAAAAATAATAATTGGTGAAAGATATAAGGCTACAAATAATATAAATATATCTTAAAGATCAAATTTTATTTTGATTTTGTGTTATGCATATTTTCTTTTCAAATGACAACCGAGTATGAAAATGTCTTTAGACAAAAACTAAGTTTTAGTGAGGTAGTTGTAAATCCCAGTCTGTTTCATGGTAGGGTGCTATTCAGAAAAATTGAGCTTGACTCAGAAACAAACAAAAAATATTAAAAAAAAACGATCATATTTTTACAATACCCCCCAAAATGTGCCATATATCTAACTTCTCCCAAAATTTTGCCAAGCATTTACTAAATGAGTATTTCCACTGTCCATTTATTTTTTCAAATCTTCGAAAATGGCATTCTACAATGTTGGTTTTTTGTAGGTGGTAAACACCATTTCGAATTAATTTTCATTAAGCAAGCATTTAATTTTTGAAAAATTATTTTTTAATTCTTATCTGTACGTCAATTTTTGATATGTGGATAAAATTCCGCAGGCACAGCTTGCTCTAATTCAACTCATTTTCGGTTTCATGTTATAAAATAGTAAAAGGAATTTTTTTAGGTTTTTAAGTTTATGCTTAAGTAGCAACAACATGAAACAATCTTTCTTTACAAACACTGCAATCACAGGATTATAACCACCTCAATTGAATTCAATTTTTGTCAAAATAAATTTTCATATTGGAATTAGAATTAGACTTATGTATGACAAAATGTTGTCGGTATTTGGTATTTTCAATAAAGAAAACCGCCGACCAGAGGCATATAACAATATATTTGTATCATACCGCCGTGACTAACGATTTATTTCCAATTTTCGGCGGCTTTTTCATAAGTGAGCAAATAATGCCGCCGGGTGGCGCGGCGGTCTTTTTAGTATTAACTAAGAGTACCGCCGGCGGTCGTTTAGCCAGTGCCTAAAAAAAACCTGTTTTTTTTTTATTCAATAAATTGCGTTTGTTCATTTGTTGATACGCATTTGTAAAAAGTTTTGCGGTTTTTTTTATTTTCAAATCATTCTATAATGGAGCTGTTTCAGCACTAAAAGCAGTTTTGAAATCAGCAATTTCGACACCTAAATTTTAATTTATTATTAGAGCTTTTATTGCGACTAAAATTAAATTCAATTTGTAGATTGTTATTATTAGAATTACTTTTAATACTATATCAACAGGACTGCTAAACACATAAATTCCCTACTCTCACAAATTTGCTTTTTTGTAAAGTAAAAAGCCTAAAATGCGCAAATTACAAAAATAGCGTAAAAAACACATTGTATAGGACATTAAAGGCACTCATGTTTTAGGGAACTCACGCTTCGCTGCTTGTTCTCTAAACAGATTAGTGCTAAAATAATTGTCTTATAAACTAGTTTTTTAATATACTATTTGACATTTATTAAATGACTTATTCGTTTTCACTGGATGCTTACATTTCGTTAGCCACTTGATGTAATTCACACGTATTTCACTAAGTGTAAAAAATATAAATGCATTTCATGAAAAGTCTATAATTGTTAACCGACCACCCTAAAATATTTTATAAAGTAATCTTAGCCATATATTTCACGTTTTGTAATATGGAAAACTAAATAGGTTTAATTTCGTTGACCATATTTTAAGAGGTTACTTGATTTTACAATAAATAAATCATTAAATACAAAAAATTATATGCTGAATCGTAAATGGCAAAAATTTTGTAATGGGGGTAAAAACGGATTTTACCATTTAAATAAAAGTGGAAAAGACGCAAACCTCTTAAAATATGGTCAACGAAATTAAACCCATTTAGTTTTCCATATTATAAACGTGAAATATGTGGTTAAGATTAAACTTTATAAAATATTTTAGGGTGGCAGGATTTTTTTGCCGGTCAGTGTATATAAAATTGCTTGGCCTGACTGACCAATCAACGCACAGCCTAGACGGCTAAGGATAGAAACTTGAAATTTTTACAGTAGATAGCTTTTGTAACGTAGGGGTGTACTAAGAAAGGATTTTTGGAAAATCACCCCCTAAGAGGGTTAAATAGGGTGTTAAAATTTGAATGACAATCCGTCATTTTTTAAGTTATATCTTTGAAAATTAGTATTTGGGCTTTCGGTTAAAAATAAAGAAAGACGTGTTTCAGGATTTTTGGAAAATCAACCCCTAAAGGGGTTAAATGGAGAGTTGAATTTAGAATTACAATTAGAATTTAGAAAATCCGTCATTTTTAAAGTTACATTGAACTTACATCCTTGAAAATTAGTATTTGGGCTTTTGGTTAAAAATGAAGAAACACGTGTTTCCGGGTTTCGAAAAATCAACCCCTAAGAGGGTTAAATGGCGTAATAAAATTTGTATAAATATTCGTAACTTTTGAATTTACATTAATTGAAGCTGGTATTTGGGCTTTCAGTGAAAAGTGAAGAAACACGTGTTTTAGTTAGAAATACCAACCCCAAGGGGGTTGAACACGGGTTAGAATTTGTATAAAAATCCGTAATTTTTAATTTGTATCCATGCAAATGGTACTTGAGCTTTCGGTTAAAGAAGAAAAACGTTAAGAACATTTGGAATTTCCACTCCTAAGGGGGTTAAATAAAAAAATCCGTAATTTTTGAACTTATATTTATAAAAATTGGTATTTGGGCATTCAGTGAAAAATAAAGAAACAGGTATTTTATTATTTTTAGAAATTCCACCCCCAAAGAGGGTTAAACATAAAAAATCGTCATTTTTGAAGCTATATTCTTGAAAAATGGTATTTGATCTTTCGGTTAAAAATTAAAAAAGACGTGTTTTTGGATTTTGGAAGTTCCACCCCCAAGAGGGTTGAATAAAAAAATCTGTCATTTTAGAAGTTATTAACCAAGAAAATTGCTATTTGGGCGTTTGTCTAAAAATAAAAATCGCGTGTTTCAGGTTTGTTGAAAATTCCACTCCAAGGGGGTTAAACAAAAAAATCTTTCATTGTTGAAGTTATACATATAAAAAATTCTTTATTGTTGAAGTTAAACATATCAATTGATATCTTAGACATTCGGTTAAAAAGGAAGAGGCGTATATTTCAAGATTTTTAGAAATTCTACCCCTAAGGGAGTGAAACGCAAAATTCCTGCATTTTTAAAGTTATATCTAAGAGAATTGGCATTTGGACTTCCGGTTAAAAATAAAGGAAATGTGTTTCAGGATTTTTGAAAATTACATCCACAAGAGGGTTAAACAGGGAATGAGTTTGTTTGCAATTATAAAAACAAGTAAAATTTACTCGGGTTCGCAATGGGTCACGGTTTTAAAGTTCACAATAAAATTATGTGTTCCTACTTTTTGTTGTACTAAGTTTTGAATTGTTTTTCTGTTTCAAAATGGTAGGGGACATGCGTGCGAAGCCGTGGGCAACTGCTAGTTTTTAATAAACTTCTTCTCAAATTACTCCAAAATGGGTACACGTCCACACACAATAATTGCAGACGATACACACTTCAATAAATTCGTTTTGTAACAAAATTAAACACATACTCGTAATTTATGTGTAACATATTGTAAATCCAACATTTCTGATTACGTTTTCGGTACAAGTGGACAAGCCTTGTGCTCTCATGCAGACAAAACAATTTTTTTGTCAACACAATCTAATTTTGTCAGCTAATAAAAATAATTTTTAACTTTTGACTTTTTAAAATTTGTTCCTAATTGTAATTTGTAATTGGACAATGGAAAGGACCACACTGCGGACCCCTTCGGCGGGGTCCGGGCCCGTCCCGCGGAACCCACGGTACTCTGCCCAGTACACCACTGTTGTGATTCCTATGATTATTCTACGATGGCTTTAAAGGGCCATGAACACAACTTTTTTAAACTGCCAGATTAAAATCTCGCACTGCGAGATTTAAACACGCAGTGCGAGATTTAAAGACGCATCTTTAATGGGATTTTTCGATTTCAACTAAATTTGCATCGTTAACATAAAATACACCCCTGGTCTGTGCTAGGACTAGCTTGTGGAAAGATAAAGGACTAAACACATTGTTTTGCATAATTAATACAAAATTAAATATGTTTATCGGCTATATCGATATTTTTTCAGCAAGTCAGCATATCCCTGAAATGCGGTACTTTCGGCACAGACTGTATTTGCATAAATTATAAAAATTAAACAAAATACTAGTAGCAAATCAAAATAGGTATATTGCAAAAAAATTCAACTCATTTACGAATTAGTTTACATCGTATTCTGATCTAACAAAGCAAATTGAGTTATGCCTAAAACTTCTATTTTTTGTTGAATTAATCTGCCCAATCAGATTCTCTAATTTTTACTAAGCCTATTATAAACTGATTACACTTTATAACATAACCCAATATTAAAAATATAATATAAAAAAATCTAATGTGAAGCAGTTGTAGCAGAATGCTATAGAGGGATTTTCCCAAATCCCTGATACATGAAAGTACAGGGTGCTGCATTTTGGATGTCCGAATAGGGGATCTCAGAAACTAAGAGGTTTAGAGAAAAACGAGTGACACATTCTCGGGTCCGTTTTTTGAGAAAATAACTTTGGTCAAAACCGCATCTCGCTATCGTCTTTTGTTTTCGACTTATAAACAAAAGTTGACAATTTAGTGAAATCTTAAAAAATGTATATCTTCCTTATTATAAAAGATAAACATTTGAAATAAAGACATTATACAGGCACTTTTTTACAGAGAATTTATTAATGTTATCAGCGATTTTTTTTAATCATTCGTTTAGCTGTAATAACATAAAGTTGTATTTTTTTAAATAGGAATATAGTTGGCTATGACATTTTCGAAAAGCTAATTTTTTTTTGAAGTAAAAACATTATAAATACAGGTTGATATTTTTATATACTTTTGATAAAAAATATGTTTAAAATACTTGAAGGTAGTTGGCCATGGAAAAATTATTTCACATAAAAGGTGTGAATAATCTGGAAATTTTGTGAACGGTTATTAAAGTAAAAAATGTGAAATTATAAAAATAGCTATGTTAAAGTTATTTTCAATTGAACAAATATACGATCGTCGCAGATTTTAATTACATAAAAAATGTGCAGAAAATTGAAAACGATGTGTCACTACCATTTGGTAACACTTTTTTATGATTTAGTGAAGTGCAATGGAGGTGACGTTGATAATGTTATACATTTTTTTTACCGCAGATGGGATTTGATATTGGTTTGGATTGACATTTTTTTGTAAAATAAAATTTAATAGACAAGCAATATCACACAAGATTTTTCTTTTTCTTAATTTCTTAATTAGAAAATAGAATAGGAATAAGTAAGCTTGCCATTTTAAATCTAAAAACAAATAATTTTTATTAATTGCAAAAATTTGATATAATAATAATTTATTCTGCTGTTTTTGAATTAATTAGTGTTTAAAAAATTATTAAATTATAAATACTTGTTGGGTAATATATTTTTCATAGTTTTAATTGAAAATCCAAAATTTTTTCATGGCCTACTATAAAGAAAAAGCGAAATGTTATGTTTTTTTTTAAATATTTAAAAATAATGTATTACACAAATAGACATATCAAATCAGAAAAAAAAGCTTTTCAAATATATCACAGCCGCCTATGATTCCTATTTAAAAAAATACAACTTTATGTTATTACAGCTAAACTAATGATAAAAAAATCGCTGATAACATTATTAGGTTCTCTGTAAAAAAGTGCTTGTATAATGTTTTTGTTTCAAATGTGTATCTTTTATAATAAGGAAGATATGAATTTTTTAAGATTTCGCTGAAATGTCAACTTTTGTTTATAAGTCGAAAACAAAAGATGATAGCAGGATGCGGTTTTGACCAAAATTATTTTCTCAAAAAACGGACCCGAGAATGTGTCACTCGTTTTTCTCTAAACTTCTTAGTTTCGGAGATCCCCTATTCGGACATCCAAAATGCAGCACCCTGTACATTGGAATGAATGTTTATCGGCTATATCGATATGTCTACAAGGAACAAGGAATGTGTGAATAAATCAAAATAATAATAAATCATTAATAATGGTATATTCCATTCTAAACAATAAAATGGTATTTTATCTAGGTACTGTTTTGTTTATGATAAAATGAAAAATAAGTTTCACATTCATTGTTGTTTTTCTGTTTTAGACGCTTAGGTATATTTGTCACTCATAATAACTCAGAAATTCAATCGAAACTATTATGTATTGAACACAACAATAAACTTCACCATAATCTTCTCGAGCTCTCGAAAATAATCAAAGTTAAAATTTACAAATAATCTAACTTTGTCATACCAAATTATTATTTTGAATGTATAGCTTTGAAGAGCATAAAATTAAAAAAATAAGAAAGTATTGTATTTGGGGTTTAAAATCGTTAATAAAATCTTCACTTCCACAAGCAACATAGCCAGTGCATCAAAATGGCCTAGATATTCAATAATAGGTAGTAAGTATTTGTAGGTAAAGGTAATTCTCGGGTTGCTTTTTTTCAATTTTTTAATTGCGTATATTTTCTAAATAGAAGGTCAGATTTTTTTTAAATATTTTTTCATGATGTCACCATATCCCTGAAATGGGGAACTTTCGGCACAAACTGTACTTATATAAATTATAAAAATTAAAACAAATTACTAGTAGGAAATC
Source organism: Tribolium freemani (assembly GCA_939628115.1). Lineage (NCBI taxonomy): Eukaryota > Metazoa > Arthropoda > Insecta > Coleoptera > Tenebrionidae > Tribolium > Tribolium freemani. Next base: position 14,861,397 of record OW626788.1, read on the forward strand.
GAAATAAATATTCCATAAAAATTCAACTCTTTACGAATTAGTTTACATCGTATTCCGATTTGACAAAGCAAATTGAATTATGCCAAAAAATTTCTTATTTTTTGTTGAATTGAACTGCCCAATCAGATTTTGTTGCAAAATCACCCTTTAACCGAACCACATCCCTCGTCTTAGAAAATGCCTTTTTTAAGGAATTCCTATCTGACAAAGCAAAACGCTTTTACATAATTATATGAAAAAATGTTTTAATTCTTATGTCAGCTAAACGTCGCATTATAGTGTATTAGTTATAGAAATATATACTGCGTGTCTCACTTAAGGCTTTAGAGCTTATTATATCTCAGTTATTTGTCAACGGATTGTTATGAAATTTGGAATGCACACTGAAAAAACTGTCAAAAGCGCATTTTAATCTTTACTTTCTGAAATATCTGCATTTTAAATTTCATAAAAATCTGTTGAGAAATAACTGAGATAACAGGCTCGACAGTCTGAGATTGAGACACCCTGTACAAATGCATCATTATATGCGAGCTTCATAATGGCATTTCGATCACGTGTGATATATGACAAATTATCTTATTTTATCTTATTCCATTGTACATTATACCATTGTTTTAATTATTTCTTAATTTAATTTTAAGGTTATATAGATTATAATGGATTTGCTTATAGAAATAATAATATTCCCACGTATTTAAATAAAGCAAAATTATTATTAAAATTAAAAAACAAAAACAAAAACAAAGTATTGCGTTATTACTTATTAATACATAATATCCGAAGTACAGCGTTCAATATCGAGGCTATTTTAATTGTTGAAAACGGTGACTTTTTAAGTTGTTGTTTATAATTTTCTTATCTAACGTAAAAGTGCAATTTACCGACAATAAATTAAATCGACATCGCTTTGGTTGCTCAAAAAATTTGAATATCCAAATACATTTATTTGTTTCATCAGCAAATTTGTTCAAGTTTATGTGTTGAAAGCAAGTAGAAATTAAATGAGGATAGGTATTTACGTTTATTTTAGTGCTATATTTTCATTCCAATGTACTTTCATGTATCAGGGATTTGGGAAAATCCCTCTATAGCATTCTGCTACAACTGCTTAATATTGGGTTATGTTATAAAGTGTAATCAGTTTATAATAGGCTTAGTAAAAATTAGAGAATCTGATTGGGCAGATTAATTCAACAAAAAATAGAAGTTTTAGGCATAACTCAATTTGCTTTGTTAGATCAGAATACGATGTAAACTAATTCGTAAATGAGTTGAATTTTTTTGCAATATACCTATTTTGATTTGCTACTAGTATTTTGTTTAATTTTTATAATTTATGCAAATACAGTCTGTGCCGAAAGTACCGCATTTCAGGGATATGCTGACTTGCTGAAAAAATATCGATATAGCCGAATTGTTAGGGGCACAGACTAGGGGTGTATTTTGTGTTTACGATGCAAATTTGGTTGCAATCGAAAAATCCCATTAAAGGTGCATCTTCAAATCTCACAGTGCAAGTTTAAATCTCGCACTGCGTGTTTAAATCTCGCACTGCAAGATTAAATCTCGCAGTGCGTGTTTAAATCTCGCAGTGAGAGAAATTTGTGATCATGGCCCTTTAAAGCCATCGTATTATTCCCATGCTTATTCATTACAAGTAATAAATCTGTTAGTAGTTAGTAGTATTTGAAAACCGTGAAAAGCCAAAACAGTTAACAATTTGAATATTTCAAGAAAATCTTTAAAGTATTCAAGAACATCCCGTAGATTGAAAATCGTAGTTTCCCAAAAATGAATGTGAAATGTTTTCACAAATAAAAGTCAGTGTTTTCGAAAATTATGACGAAGTACCCGCAAAAGCTCTGATCAAGCACAATGAGTTACATGCAAGCGCGGCCACCTACCTTTAGAGGTTGTGAAAACTCAGGGAAAATGACACAAGTAATTAAGAATCGAAAATGTTTCAGAAAACAACCAAAACTATGCGCATTCACGAACACCAATTTTCTCTAAGCTGTCCCGATCACGAAGTCACTGTCGTAAATAAGCAAATCTTGGAAGGTGTGAAGGGCGATGGGTAGGAGGGGGAAAGGTTGGCGAGAAGGGACCGTCATCATCAGACGTTCTCACGCTAAAACAAAATATAAAAAAAATTAGCAGGTCCGGACTCACCATCGATTCATCCGAATACAGGGCCGAATCAGGCCTTGGCGCACATACCAAAAATTGCTCACTTATTACTCTGTATTAACCTTTTTCTGCATAGGTGTGTAACGATGCTTATAGTTTACGATACAATTTGTGTTTATGGCAGAAAAAATCTAAATAAATTTTTATGTATTCCTAAATGTTTACAGATGTGTTAATAAATGGGCGCCGAATCGGAGCGTATGCATCCATTGAAATTTGGTACTGTACAAGGTGTTTCAAGTTTTAGTGCCAGTCAAAAAATAAATACTTCTAGTTGCCCAAAATAAAAAAATTATATGGCAGACGATAGAGTTTCTAACACGCTTCAATTTGGTACTTTAAAGTTATCCAAAATTCTCATAGTATAAGCGTGAAATGCAAAAAACTACATTAAAAATTTTTTGTTTTTAAATTATTGTAATCGTTTTCTCATAATAAAATTCCTTCTTTTTTTTTAACTGAGAATTCCGAAACTGAAATAGTAAAAAACTCAAGACGTTTTGCGCACTTGAAATTTTAATATGGTTAAGATCAGATAAATGTTTTATTTTAGTCACTTTGAGAAAACAAAGCTCGTGTCTTTGCTTGATTCACAAAAATTTGTACTGTCATTACTTGTCAGACAGATAATTTTGATTTGTCACTTAAAAAATACCCTTTCAATGCTCCTTTGAAGAAAAACTCGAAATGGTGTTAATAGTGTAATTCTTGGCGCATCTCTCAATGTGATACGGATGGTCTTTGTGTCGTTTTAGAATTTTGTGCACACTAGTCAGGCACGGAACTTGAAGCTTTTATTTAGGTGGGCCCAGGGTAAAATCAAATTTGTTAAGGTGGGCCACACAAAAACCTAATTTGGCACTTGTAGATCTAAAATTGCTAACTGTTATAAAATTACTTTTTTTATCTTGTTTATAAGCAAAGAATTACCAAAAATAATTATGAAATTTACATTACCAATACCCAATTAAATGTGTTTGTTAATTGTTAAATATTCGATGGCTTTATACACTTATACCTATGTTTATGTAATTATCAAGTCGCGATTTTTTACTTCCGCACAAAAATATTTGTATTAATTTTTTGACTGCTGTTAAATGTGTTCGAAATTATTTAATAAAAACAAACAGAAACTTACCTAGTGTACAAGAATCCTTCGATTGTCATGTGCAGCATCAAATTGAGTAACCACTTTTGCAGTGTCTATTTCTTTTGCCATGACGCGATCAATGTTAGTAGTTAATGTCCTACTTTTGATCGATTTTTACGACTTTTTAATGACCCTAATTAGCGCCATTCTAATTACCGCCAATTAGCACTTTTTAATTGTCCTAATTAACAGATGTGTATCTAATTATCACAAAAAAATTTGAAATATTGGAATTTGCTGTAAGACAAATAATGTAATTAATTTTGGAAAATGACACATAATAAGTAATTATGTGTACTTTCACGACATATATATATATATATATATATATATATATATATATATATATAGGTATAAACAAATCAAAAATTAATTATTTTAAATAAATGAAATTGATTCAAACTTACCTTTAATTGAAATGAAAACTTTGACACAACTAGAGTAAGATACTTGGGGAACTTCTTCGAGAATACTTGTTTTTCAACACATTGTATTCAGTACATCAGTCCTCATTTATATATGATATATAATGATATGATATGATATGATATGATATATATATGAAGGGCATAGTATCATATATAAATGAGGACTGATGTACTGAATACAATGTGTTGAAAAACAAGTATTCTCGAAGAAGTTCCCCAAGTATCTTACTCTAGTTGTGTCAAAGTTTTCATTTCAATTAAAGGTAAGTTTGAATCAATTTCATTTATTTAAAATAATTAATTTTTGATTTGTTTGATACTAGATTACAACAAAACGTTGTGATATTTCCATCGTAAAGATGTGCGATTTATTATCAAAAAAAATCAAATTAAATAAAGTGGAAGAAAGTGATAGTCACTCACAAAATTTATCACTAGCAGAAGAGGAAAGGATGCCAGAAAAATTAAAAATCGAAGACGATGAAGAAATTGAAAAAGCTATGGTAGAAGCAGCTGAAGCGTATGAACAAGCTGAAGCCAAGAAAGAGGAAGCCCGAGTGGCATTAGAAAAATTTAAATTGTCCCGAGCATTGGAAAATGAAAAATACCGTTTACTTGACGAAAGCATTTTTCCGCTAACAAAATCAGTAAGTAAATTTGTGACAATAGGTGTTTCACCTTTGAATAAATATGTTCCGACCATCAAAATTCATAACAAAGAACTAACAGCAGCTGCTTGGTTCAATATAAAACAGTTTAGGGAATTTCTGTTTGAAATAAAAAAAGTGCTACCCATGCAAAATGTTCAAGAGGAAACACTTCTATGTCGCACACAAAATTATGTGTTAACAGAAGTCACGAACAAAACATTGAAATTTTGTACCATGCGGAAGAATGATCCGTACAAACCGCTATATATCTCGGAAAAGACTAGAAAATTTAATTAAAGCAGAAAAATTTTTTTTAAATAATCTACAAACTAGAATGATTAAAAGTAATTTATATTTTGATTATTCACGTTTTGTAGAAGCTATTGCTTTACAGAAGATAGAAAATCGTACCCAGGATTACGAAGATATAGTTTTTGAAATCATCAAAAAGTACGAAGACAATCCAATTTTATATGATATCTTTTTTAAATTACCTGTAACTCTAAAAACTTCATTTGAAAAACATTTTAAATACTTTTTAGAGCACAATAATTATAATTATTATGACGATGTTTCTAATGCTGATAACAATTATTCTCAGTGTTAATTATAAATTATGTAATAGATATTTTAAATAAAAAATATAGTACATATTACATGATTTGTTATTTTATATATATAAAACCTACCTTTATATACAATAATACAAATTCATCTACTTTACTTATTAAGTGTACTTTAAGGTGTAAACATTGTTAAATATGGATTTACGATTTAAGACACCATTTACAGCAATAGTGGCTGGTCCCACGGCATGTGGAAAATCATATTTCATAACAAGATTTTTGAAACATTTAAATGAAATGTGTGATGTAAAATTTAAACGTATTGTTTGGTTTTACGACGAATGGCAACCATTATATGAAAATAATAATAATAATAAATTAAGAATCGAATATCAGCAAGGAATTCCCGAAATGAATGACTTTGATTCTTTACATCCGACATTAATTATTATCGACGACTTAATGAGAGAGGCCGATGGACGTATTGTTAACATTTTTACTAAAGGAAGTCACCATAGAAATATTAGTGTTTTTTATATTACCCAAAATTTATTTCATCAAGGAAAAGGTCAACGAGATATATCATTAAATGCGAATTATATTGTATACTTCAAGAATCCTCGCGATAAAGCACAAATAAATTTTCTGGCAAGACAAATTTACAAAATTTATTCAAGAAGCCTATAAAGATGCAACAATGAGACCTCATGGATATTTACTTTTTGATTTAAAGCAGGATACGCCAGACGAATTTCGTGTACGTACTAATATTTTATCAGATGAATCACCTTCTTTTGCATACATTCCAAAAAAGTATAAATTAAAAAAAACAAGTAATGTAATAGTTAGTATTGAGTGAGATGTCCCGTGCGTTAGAAAGAAATGCAGAGCTTTTAAAATTTTTACAGAAAGCTAAACCAGAGTGTCGCAAATCAATTTTAAATTCTGCTGATAAGAATCTAATTCATTGTATATGTGAATGTGCTCATAATACTTTATTGGGAAAAGTTCCTTTAAACATTTCACAGAAAAACAAATTGAAAAAGCATAAAAAAAATTTATGTGACCTGGTAAATCATCAAATATCTATTCATAAAAAGAAAAAATTACTTGTGCAAAAAGGAGGAGCTTTTCTACCATTGTTATTAGCTCCTATAATTTCAGGAGTTTTAGGACATTTGTTCAGTAAATAAAAATTTGAGTAATGGAGCACACTAAAAAAATGATATTAGTTGAACCATCGGTTCTTGAACGTCTGCATAATAATAATCAAAGTCAACCTGATGTTATAGGTCAGTTAGATTCTGAAATGACAAAAATATTACAATTGAAAAATATTAATGATCATGAGAAATGGACAAAATACGATCAGGTGCTTCAAAAATACATAAATATTATAAATAGTGCTCGTAAACCAATAACAGTTCCTTTATTTGAACCTAAAGATGACAATGATGAAAATCATCTAAATCAGTTTACTAAAAATATTTTGGAATCTCTTCCTAAAACAATACAGCCTAAAGCTCACTCTTTGATTGGCATTTTATTACGTAATGGAGTAACATGGAATAAAATGGGTAACGTGATTTATGATAATGACTTGCTAGCTGGTTCAAATATAATTGATTTAATTACTGATCTAATGAAGAATGAAAGGTCATCGATGGAACCATTTGGATGGGAAAAGTTTGCTGAAATTTTGTGTAAAATAAATATTCCTCATAGTCTTATAGTTAATGGTAAACGGTTAAAATATTTAGCCAAAAGTAGTTGTTCAAAATTAGAGAAAAAAGAAATAAATGAAGAGAATATAACACCATTAACTTCAGTATCAATCACGAAAGAAAGCTGGGGAATTGAAAGATTAAGAAAACGTAGAGGAAAAAAAATTAATTGGTCCCCATACACAGTTGATGATAGTAGTGAATAGGAAAATGGAAAATTTAAAAAGAAGGTATTCTACACTTAGTGATCCTCTTAGTTTCTCTGGTGTACATAAGTTAGCTAAATTTTCGGATGTCTCTAACAAAGAAATTAAAAAATGGCTGGAAAGTGAAGATTCTTACACATTACATAAACAAATTCGTCACAAATTTTCGAGAAATCGTTATCATGTAACAAATATTGATGATCTATTTCAAGCTGATTTAATTGATATGAGAAATTTAGCTAAACATAATGGAGGTGTAAATTATCTTTTATCCGTAATTGATGTTTTTTCAAAATTTGCATGGGTTAAACCTTTGCGTACAAAATCAGGAAAAGAAGTTGCCGAAGCTTTTAAAGAAATTTTCAAAGAACGTGTACCTATTAATCTTCAAACAGATAAAGGAAAAGAATTTCTAGCTAAAAATGTTCAAAATTTATTTAAACAGTATGATATAAATTATTATGTAACAAATAATCCTGATGTAAAAGCTGCTGTTGTTGAAAGATTTAATCAAACATTAAAATCTAAAATGTATAAATACTTTTCTCATTACAACACCTTAGAATATATAACCGTTTTACCGGATCTTTTGAATTCCTACAACTCCTATCATAGTACAATTAAAATGTCACCCGTTGATGTTAATCCTGATAATATTTTAATTGTTTACAATAACCTAATGAATGGACGCTTAAGAAGAAATGGAAAGAAGAATAAACCAAAGAACTTATTCAAAATCGGTGACTACGTTAGAATATCTAGATATAAACATATATTTGAAAAAGAATTCATAAACAATTTTAGTGAAGAAATTTTTAAAATAACTAATGTAATTAAGAGAGATCCTGTAGTGTACAAAATAAGTGATCTAATGAATGAATCTATAGGTGTATTTTATGAACCAGAATTACGTGTTACTTATGACGCATCGAAAAATTTTCAAATTGATAAAGTTATAAAGAAGCGATATAAAAACGGAAAATGTGAAGTTTTTGTTCAGTGGAAAAACTATCCTTCTAAGTTTAACTCGTGGGTGCCGTGCAATTATTTAACTGCAATATGAATGAACACAATGATTTTTATATAACATTAATGTCAAACAGTTCAATGAATTATTTTCCTGAAATTACGACAACTCATTTTTATAATCAATTACCAAAAACTGTTCATTTGGATGGAGAATGGTGTGTAGGACTTTCAGAAATACAATATCCGTGTACTTTTTTGACAGTTAACAATGGTGAAAATGTAATTTACTGTGTTTATGAGTTTAATTTATCACGTATTATTCAACAAGGAATATTTACAATTGACGCATTTGTAAATGACAAACGTGCATCCGTATGGTTAGAAGACCAATTACGTCAAAGAAAATATACAAATCCAAAAGATTTTATGAACGACATCATAACGAAGTAAATTAATATCGAAGATAAAGTGACTGCAAAGTACATGACTAAAATTGAAACTGGAAATTATGATTCAATTGAATCTATAGTAGTTGCTCTTAACACAATAAAAATTTTATTAAATGATGTAAAATTTCAAATAAACGAAGGATCAAAAAAAATTAGAGTAACTAGCACAAGTCATGAGCTAGTTTCTTTATTATTTTCTCCAACACTAAGTCTACAATTAGGTTTTGAACCAGGTGTAAATGTATTAAACAAAGTTTCATCATATCCTGTAAATATTATGTTGGGTGTACCCTCACAACTTTTTGTATACAATGATATAATTGAACCTCAAGTTATCGGCGACATTCTATCAAAAGTATTTCGTGTAGTTGTTATCGATAATAAGCGTTACGTTTATGGTACACATCATACTGTATCATTTGATCACCCACACTACATACCTGTGTTAAAAAGGGAATTTGAAAATATCGAAATTGATATAAGAAATGCAAGTGGAGAAAAAGTACCATTTTTGTTTGGAACGTTTTGTGTTAAGTTACATTTTAAAAGAGTTTTATAATGCATTCATGTCATTATCACGATTATTATGTTAATCAAGCTGGTTCAGGTATTGGTGCAATTTATAAAGGAGTTAGCTATCAAAGAGGTCATGGTTTTGGTAGTTTTTTAAAAGGGCTTTTTCGATCAGTCGTTCCTCTATTGAAAAGTGGTATCAAAACTATTGGAAAAGAAACATTACGTAGTGGAACAAATTTTCTGGGTGATGTTGTTAACCAAATACCAATAAAAGAAGCTTTTAAATTACGTGTCAATGAATCTGTTCAAAATTTAAAGCGAAAAGCGGAAGATAAAATAGAAAATTTAGTTGGATCTGGTGCTATAAAAAGAAAACGTATACAAAATAAAACTCATAATCGAATTAAACGTCGATCTGAAAAGAAGATTACTCATAGTGACATTTTTAGTTAAGAAATGTCTTTTTTACATCCTCATAGTTGTGAATGTGCTAAAAGTGAACTTGATCTTTTTGCTTTACCACCAACACAAACTAGCATTGAAAGTGGACAATGGGTTAATTACAAAACGGTATCATCTATATCAGAAAATAGTCCGCTCGAATTGGTTGTACCTTCAGGAGAAGATTACATAGATCTTTCTCAAATTTTGTTAGCACTTACAGTAAAAGTATGTAAAGAAGACGGAAATAATTGTACAGTAGATGATAAAGTAGCACCTGTTAATAATATTTTGCATTCAATGTTTAGTCAAATTGATGTTTATCTTAATCAAAAACTTATATCCCCTCCAAATAACACTTATGCTTATAAGTGTTATTTAGAGACACTTCTAAATTATGACGCTGGAGCAAAAAATTCACATCTAACTTGTGGAATGTGGTATCCGGATACAGCTAGTAAGATGGATGTTATTGGAGATGAAAATTTAGGGTATGCTACACGATACAAACTTAAATCAGCAAGCAAAGAAATTGATCTTATTGGTCATTTGAATTGTGATATATTTAATCAAGAAAAATTTTTAATTAATGGTGTAGAAATGAGATTAAAACTTGTACGCTCTCGTGATAGTTTTGCTCTTATGGCTGATGGTGTTAATGGTAAAATACAAATTACTGATGCAACTTTAATGATAAGAAGAAATAAAATAAATCCAACTATTTTATTAGCTCATGCAAAAGCTCTTGATATTTCATCAGCAAAGTATCCGGTAACTCGCACAGAATTAAAAGTGTTGACCATACCACAAGGAGTTCAAGGAAAATCGTTGGATAACGTATATTTAGGTCAATTACCAAAAAGATGTGCTATATGTTTTGTAACAAATAAAGCATTTAATGGTGATTATACTCTAAATCCATTTAATTTTCAACATTTTGGAATAAACTATTTATCATTGTATGTGGACGGTCATCAAATTCCAAGTAAAGCTTTACAGCCCGTCTTTGTTGGATCGAATAAAAAATTTGTTTCAATGTATCATACTTTGTTTTCCGGAAGTGGAATACACTTTTTGAACACTGGAAATGCTATTTCAAGACAAGACTATTCTGGCGGATACACAATTGCTGTCTTTGACTTAACACCAGATTTATCTGCTAGTAATAATACATTTTCGTGGAATTTGATTAAAAATGGAAGTTTACGTATAGAAGTAGGATTTAATACAACACTTAATGAAACTGTTAATTGTTTAGTATATGGTGAATTTGATAGTGTAATAGAGATTGACAAAAAACGTAATGTAATTGTTGATTATAGTAGTTGAAATTTATTTGTAAGTTATTTTTAAATACTTATATAAATATATAAAAGTTTAAGAAATATTTATTTTTATTTTAAACTTTGCTCAGTATGGTTGTGTTTATCGATTACCAAGCATTCTGTTTTGGTCGTGAAAGTATTTTTGTGAAAGAATTAGCTATTTATAATAGTTGTAAAAAATTAACTAAATATTTTATATTTAAACCTCCAAAAGATCTTTCACTTTTACCAGATCATTATAAAAAAACAATCAAATTGGTTGACTTATAATTTTCATGGAATTAAGTGGTCTGCAGGTAATACATCATATGAAGAATTATTAGAAATATTAAAAAAATCTACAAAGAATTTAAATTATATTTACGTAAAGGGTGAAGAAAAGAAACGATGGTTTTCAAGGTCTTTACACAACTGTTCAGTAATAAATATTGAAGAAATAGGTTGCCCATCTTTTGGCGAATTGCGCGAACGTTTTGAAACAGATTTGTGTGACAATCATTTGATACAAAAAGCATCGTGTGCTTTACAAAACGTTCAGAATTTAGTTTCCTGGTACAATGAACACAATACAACTGGAGAGTTGTTTAGAGATGATTTCAAATGTAAAGAAACATCATGTTCTTGTTTCTGCATATAATAGATTACCAATGTTTATAAGTAAACCCTTACTACTGATAATTAACAAAGATCCGGATTATAAGTCTGTAAGTCATTGGTTTGCTGTATATGTTAACAAATACGGATACGGATATTTCTTCGATAGTTTTGGAAATCAACCACCGAGTAATATTTTGAAGTTTATTAGAAGAAATACTTTGATTTGGTCGTACAATACTCGTCAAATACAAGATTTTATATCAACATGTTGTGGTTATTTCTATTTCTATTAAATTGTGTTATGGGAAAGTCAATAGAAGATTTCTTAAAATTATTTCATCATAATTTGAAAAATAATGATCAAATTTGTAACAAATTGTTTCAACAATTTTTCAAAATAAAATTAAAATGATACGACAATACATGTGTTTTTTTTTAATTGTAAATCTTAAAATAGATGAGTAATAGACATTATTATTCCCTATATATCAAAGATCAATAAAAAAAGAAATCGTTTTATAAAAAAATTTATTGGAAAAAAAACACTGAAAGTTTATACAATATTATTATTATTATTATTTTACAAATGTTTAACAATTATTCTACATAACCATACGGTAAAGTATCGTAACTATCGTTTAAACGTCTACGTTTCGTATAATTAATGCCATATTTTTTTGTTGAAATACGCGACATTACATCACAACGAACGTTTCTAACAATAATTCTATCAGTTAAAATAATAACCCCTTCATCATTGTCATCGTTATCATCATCATTACCATTACAAATCATTGATTTCATTACATCAAATTTTACTTTTTCGGCGTTCTTGTATTGGAGAGTTATACCCTTGACTTTACAGACAGTGCTAAATTCTTGTTTGTTACTATTCCAAAATTTAAATGCGTAATTTTTTGGTCCTGCACTGACAAATTCACTAATATAACTATCAGGGCCATAGTCAGTCATCTCATCAGTTAAGTCACCTAAAAAATCACCTGTAGGCGGTTCCCATTCACCATCCATCTGGGTGAAAAAGACACTATCAGTGTCAAAATATAAAAAAAAACACGTCTACCAAGTTGTTCAAGATATTTATATAATTCGAGTCGTGCTGAAGATGTTGTATAAGCTGCAATAGGTACACTTACAGTTCGCAATGGTGTAATACCTTCTTCCACTTGTTCATATGTAACCAAAAGAACATCTGGATTTATTATTGTTATGGAATTGACTACAAGATATATATATGTCTCTTGTCTCTTGTAGTCAATTCCATAACAATAATAAATCCAGATGTTCTTTTGGTTACATATGAACAAGTGGAAGAAGATATATATATATATATGTCGTGAAAGTACACATAATTACTTATTATGTGTCATTTTCCAAAATTAATTACATTATTTGTCTTAAAGCAAATTCCAATTTTTCAAATTTTTTTGTGATAATTAGATACACATCTGTTAATTAGGACAATTAAAAAGTGCTAATTGGCGGTAATTAGAATGGCGCTAATTAGGGTCATTAAAAAGTCGTAAAAATCGATCAAAAGTAGGACATTAACTACTACTGATCATAACTTTTTTTAATTGCCACTATCAAATGTCAAATTAAGGAAGTCGATGTATAGTAAAGTCGGTTTACTTTCATAAAAACCACGTTCTAGTGTAAGTTCTTTATATTTGGCTTATGTAACTCGGTCTTTAATCAAGCGCTATTGTTTCTGGTAATTTCTAGTGAAAAATTTGTCAGAATTGACAGAGTCCACAAATTAGGTTAGAAGCTCTAAAAGTTTTTAAAATCTGTTAATTATTCACTTAAATTAAATCTGTGAAGATATGAAACTGGTCTAAAGACAGGGTATCAACATTAACACTTTGTTTTAATAAAGATTTATATTGCGTTAAAATTTTTTGAATTGGGGTCTTGAGCACAGGCGGGTGAAAAGGAATTAACAAGGGTTAGGTCACGGGTTAGGTAACGGGCAGGTGTAGTAGGTAAAAAAGGGAAAATGTGTGGAAAATTACCGAGAAAATAGTATATTACGTCTCAAGGGCCGAAAGTAGGCATTAGCGGCCCGCAGCCGTTTGATGCCCGAGCGAAGCGAGGGCAGCAGGCAGCTAAGGGCCGCTAATGCCTTTCGGACCATGAGACGTACAACTGTTTTTCGCCTACTTGATTTTACATTTAAAAATTTTTCGTCTTCTGTAACTGTGTAATGTGTAATGGTGACAATTGTGACAAGGATCTCTAGGAAAATCCAGACCGGTAGGGTGTTTTGGATTATTTGTCAGTTTGGCAGTTAGCTTTCACAAAATTTTATTTCTTGTAGCTTGTTTTTCCAATTAGCAGATACTGTTTGAACTTAGAGATTGCATATAGAAAGGTAAAAAACGATTATATTTTTAAATTTTAGGTTACATTTTCAAGTAGACTTCCAATAAATTTGACAGAACGGGCCCGTAAAAATGGCCAAAAGCCCGCATTTGATCAGAACAGCCCGCTCATTATAGCAGCTATGATACGCTTTCGGTTCAAGTAGGCGAAAAAGTTTTTTACTTTCGTCTCCAATGTTTTCTCCGAAACGGCTGGCAAAGTTGCTTGATTTCTGCGTGGCATTTTATAATTGCCTGTGTTACATCAATATTTAGTCTTGCACACTTCTTTGTAGACTTTTGGCTGCTCATTTTTTAAATTTCAATGTGAAATTACAATTTTTCTTACTGCGCTTGTGCCAAGTGTCAAATTTTGACAATGAATTAGTACTGCCAACCGGAACACTTAAAAAAACTATGCACGGAGTACCAACCTAACAACTTTACAGCTGGTCGTTATCCAAGTGAAAACACTGTAGAATCATTTACGTGATAAGTTCTGTTCGTATTTAAGTGACCACACTATTTTTTCATTAAGAAATGCCTTCCAGACTCCATGCAAATACAGTAGTGCCCAACATTGCTAGCTTTTTTCCAATTGATTACCAAACATTTTTATATCATCGGCATACGAATAACATGAAACGCCAAGAGAAAACAACAGATTATTGGTGTAGAGAATAGACAGAACAGAGCCCAAGACTGAGCCTTGGAATGCTCCACTTGTTAGAAGCTTGTTCCAGAAAAATCTTTATTAACTTTCACCGCAAAGCTTCGAATGGTTAAGAATTTTTAATCCATGACATCAGAGAGTGAAATACATGGAGGGTCCAATATAACAATTAATTTTAACTTATTTATCAAAAGACTGTAAGAAACCTTATCAAAATCCTTACTAAAATCTAGGTACAGTATGAAGTATGTCTAGAGGACTTCCACTGTCTAATACTTTTGTCACTCTTTTGTCCATTCATTTGTAGCACACCACATATTTGTTAAAAGTTATAAGTAACCTTCCGGGACTAAATCCGCACTGTGTTGCGGAAACAATTTGTTTGAATAACAAATCATTCACTAGTTCGTTTACAATAGCTTTTTCCATAAGCTCACAGCTAATCGATGATAGACTTATTCGTCTATATAATTGGCCAGATCTAGCTTATCTCCTGATTATACAGAGGCGTAACTACCGTCTGATGCCACTCAATTGGACGATGTCATTTAGGTATTTTTTATTTTAAAAGTGGCAGTGATAAAGATGTAGCGCAGTTTTTAGGGAGTTTAGCTATAATATGATCCGGGCCAGGTGCTGTATCAATAGATGGTAAACGACTAATGAGTTTCTCAAGTTTTCAAGTGGTTTTTTTTTTTCGAAAAAATCAACGCTGGAAAGTCTAGCGGGGCCATCAAACTGAGTGGAAAAAATGCATTATTATGTATTGTATTATTAAAGATTTTGAAAAGGTTTCCGCAAGAGTATTTATTAGTGGTTTCTCGGTGAACCTTGAGAGTTGCGACCTAGTGATATACCGACACTCTGCTGGCGATGGTTTTACAAATATGGACATAGAAAGCTTTGGGTTTATTTAATCAAGAATTTTCTAATTACATTTTGCGAGTTTTTATTCATTTTTAAGCTGGTTTGAGAAATTTCAATGAGCAATAAAGTTGTTTTCAGTTGGACATTGTTTATATTTTCTCCAAAGCCTTTTTTATGCTAAAATTTTTCAGTAAAAACCTTGGTAATCCACGGTTTCTTCAATTTTTTTTATGTTTTAGTACAGGATCCGAACTAAGGTCATCCTGGACCCATCTGCTTACCGGATGAAACTTATTTTTTATCAAATATGATATCCAAAGGAATGTATTGCGAATGGGTTGCCTACAAAAATTTGCTCAAGACTATGATTAAGAGGACTAAAAAAGACTCGAATTTTAAAACAGTTTCTCCCCTACAGCCCGAGTAGAAGAATGTATCCTGTAAATAATTTTCAAAAACGTTACTTACAACGGCTGTAAAACACTGCGGAAAATGGCTAAAATTTGACTCTTTTTAGCCCCCTTCATATTTCTTTAGGCAACCCATTCGCGATACATTCCTTTGGATATTATATTTAAGAAAAAATAAGTTTCATCCGGTAAAGCAGATTGGTCCAGGATGACCTAAGTTCGGATCTTAACTATTTGTAACAATACTGGAGTGTAAATTTGTATTTGACTGGAACCTGTTAAGGAACATATTCCACTGATCTTGAGGAGAATAGTCGTTAAATTGTTTGAGTACAGAATTGTAGGTTACACTAGTTTACAACGTTTTTTACCAATAAATGAAATCAATGTGTGTCGGTAGAATAAATTAGCCCTAAGTCTGATACTGACGTCGAAAAAAAATTAGGACGTCAAGTTTTTTAAATATTCATTATAAAATATCAGTATTTGAAAATTTTTGCTACATCAAAAATGTTACAGACTGCTTCTTCTTTTTTACTATCAAACTCAGTTTATCTTAATGTTAGTAGTAAACGAATAAAAACATTCACCATGTTCCCAGGTTTTGTTAGGATAATTTATAGGATAATTTAAACACAAACATAGAAAAAGTTGTTTGGGCTTAATCTACATTCACTTGACGATATTTTAAAGTTGGCGCCTCGTGGGTCAAGATTCTCACTCGCACAATATCGCTCACTTTCCATATTCGTTATGTAATATACTATTTCCTACGACATTATTCGAAAGTTGTCAATTTCACACAATTTAGTAGGCCCGAAAGTTGACAATTTCATACATTTGTCAAAATCCTGTGCGTTATGATATTGTACAGAGTGCTGCATTTTGGATGTCCGAATAGGGGATCTCCGAAACTACGAGGTTTAGAGAAAAACGAGTGACACATTCTCGGGTCCGTTTTTTGAGAAAATAATTTTGATCAAAACCGCATCCCGCTATCGTCTTTTGTTTTCGACTTATAAACAAAAGTTGGCATTTTAGTGAAATCTTAAAAAATTTATATCTTCCTTATTATAAAACATACACATTTGAAATAAAGACATTATACAGACACTTTTTTACAGAGAATTTAATAATGTTATCAGCGATTTTTTTTTAATAATTCGTTTAGCTGTAATAACATAAAGTTGTATTTTTTTAAATAGGAATCATAGTTGGCTATGACATTTTCGAAAAGCTTATTATTTTTTAACTAAAAACAATATATACACAGTTTGATATTTTTATATACTTTTGATAAAAAATATACTTAAAATATTCGAAAGTAGTTGGCCATGGAAAAATTATTTCACATAAAAGGTGTGAATAATCTAGAAATTTTGTGAACGGTTATTAAAGTTAAAAATGTGAAATTGTTAAAATAGCTATGTTAAAAATATTTTCAATTGAACAAATACGATCGTCGCAGATTTTAATTACATAAGAAATGTGCAGAAAATTGAAAACGATGTGTCACTACCATTGGATAACACTTTTTTATGATTTAGTGAAGTGCAATGGAGGTGACGTTGATAATGTTATATATTTTTTTACCGCAGATGGGATTTGATATTGGTGTTTGGATTGACATTTTTTTGTAAAATAAAATTTTATTGACAAGCAATCACACAATTAATAAGATTTTTCTTTTTTCTACATTGCATGTTTAATTAGAAAATAGAATAGCAATAAGTAAGCTTGCCATTTTAAATCTAAAAACAAATAATATTTATTAATTGCAAAAATTTGATCTAATAACAATTTATTATGCTGTTTTTGAATTAATTAGTTTTAAAAAAATTATTAAAATATAAATACTTGTTGGGTAATATATTTTTCATAGTTTTAATTGAAAATCCAAAATTTTTTCATGGCCTACTATAAAGAAAAATCGAAATGTTTTGTTTTTTTTAATATTTAAAAATAATGTATTACACAAATAGACATATCAAATCAGAATCAAATCAGCTTTTCAAAAATATCACAGCCGCTTATGATTCCTATTTAAAAAAATACAACTTTATGTTATTACAGCTAAACTAATGATTAAAAAAAATCGCTGATAACATTATCAGATTCTCTGTAAAAAAGTGCCTGTATAATGTTTTTGTTTCAAATGTGTATCTTTTATAATAATGAAGATATGATTTTTTTAAGATTTCGCTGAAATGTCAACTTTTGTTTATAAGTCGAAAACAAAAGACGATAGCGGGATGCGGTTTTGACCAAAGTTATTTTCTCAAAAAACGGACCCGAGAAAGTGTCAATCGTTTTTCTCTAAACCTCGTAGTTTCGGAGATCCCCTATTCGGACATCCAAAATGCAGCACCCTGTACAGTTCTAACGTAATTGTTTGCTTTTATCAAGTATGTTGAATGTTGCTATTCTGTTTATCTGCAAGGAGAGCTCCGAAGCAGAACAACTGGTAGCTGTCAACAAACGTAAGAAACTTTGCAGCTTCCTTAAACAAATAGTCATTTATTTAAACCTAAAAAATCCAGAACACTGTTTTCGGCGGTCCGTCGAAGTTACAACTCTTAGGGCCGGTTGCTCAGTTTAAGCTTAAGCTTTGGCTTACGTAAACTCGGCTTAAATTTAAACTAAGTTTAAACCACAGTTGTGTTGCTCAGTGGAAAGTTTAGCTAAGCCGCGCTGAACTTGTCACTTATGCGGTTGGTAGTACTGTACGCTTGCGCACTTCAAGTAAGAGGTTGCTTGCGAGTTTCTGTTTTGACAGTTCTGATTTTGAAAAGTTAGTTTCAGATGAAATAATATCATCATTTATCATTATTTTAGTACATTGTAGGAACAATATCGCTAGAATATGAATCTTATATTTAAAAATGTATCTCAATATAATTATTAATTACTAGAATGGTTTTTTCTTATTTCATGAAGCTCTTTCATGCGCGGCATATTCAAATTGTGCTTCCTTCTGGAAAAATGCAATTTATCGTTTCCTTTCAGAGCACAGCAATAAATTGACTTGCACAGTTTATTTGTTGTCTTTGTGCATTTGAAGACTTGGGCGTCCTCAGTTTTGAAACATAAATAATTTAACTGTTTAAAAATTTGTGCTATAATTAAAATCACATAATATTTACATATCAGTAATTTCTAACATCATTCTTTCCTTGATGCCGGATTCTGCTGCAGCAATTAAAAAAATAATGTTTAATATACTAGAATAAGAATAAGTAAGTAAATTATTATCATTATACTTTTTTTTTAGTATTTTTTAATATACTAAGTACCAACTTACAACATGTTGTTGCCATGGCCCTCCACTCATTACTGTTATTGTTCAAGTTTATTTGTTTATCACAAGTTTAACTCAAACTGAACTGAAATTTATTTAAAAAAGCTGTTTCTGTGCATCATCAGCAAATTCACTGTCGAATCCGCTAATCTATTGGTTCCTTATCACTAATTATCATTAAAAGCAATTTTTTACACATTTATGAAAGTAAGTAGTATATGGGCTAGGTGGTCCCCCACCAGTCTGTTTTTTATAACATTGTTGGTCTGCATATTTCATGAATTTTTTAATTGTCGCATATTTTTTGTAATGTAGCAGCCTCTCTACGGGTGTCTGCTGTTGCATTAAATCTTAGTGCAATTTGGGCCATAGTAAATTTTTTCCATCGAACATAAGCACGTAACTTTTTTACACTCTAGTGTTAGTTTTATAATATTGATCAAAATTGACCAATTTTTTTTTCTTTGCGCTGTCGCGGAAATTTTAAATCGCGCGCACTGCGCGGGCGAACTAGATTGAATAATATCTATTAAAAAAATTTAGACTAAACTAATACCCAATGACATGATAAGAGCATTTTAAAAACCAAGCACGAGTTAAAACACTATTAAAAAAACACCTGGAAAATCGATCTGCTGCTACCTATCTCAAAAACGTGCTTCGAGACTCAAAAAATGCAAAATTAGCTCAATTTTTACATTTAATTGCGCTTTGTGTTTAACAAAAGTGGTTTTAGCAAAAAAATGTAGATACTAAAACGCTAAAAATAGAAAAATGAACGTAATTTATTGCTTTTTGGGAAGAAAAAATTATGCATTATTTCCTGAATTAAATGACTGGAGAATTTTTAAAGTAGGTAGACGATTTAAAAAACGCTAAAGTCGGCTAAAGTCTGAGACTAAATCGAAATTAATATGAAACTTATTATCAGCTAGACACTTACATCAACGGTTTCGAATTTTGGAAAAGCTAAAAGTTTTAAGCCGATTGTTTGCAACATTTATGAAACTAGTATGTATGAGCAAGTCCTTAAAAAAACATAAATCCTAAAAAATCTTCACCTATTTCATTTTGATAAGACTTACCTACGAGATTCGGCAACAAAGAGGTTTTTGTGTAAAAAAAAGGCACTGGCTAAACAACCGCCGCCAAAATTCTGAATTAAATCGTTAGTTTCGGCGGTTTGATATGAATTTATTGACAGATGCCGCTGGTCGGCGGTATTCTCTATTTAAAATGCTAAATACCACCGAAAAATTTGTCATACCTAACCCTATATGTTATTCTTACAATTTTATAGTATCTTTCTACATGTTGGCCACCTGAACACACATGTTTATTTAAATTTAGTTAATATAATCCAGGGTGATTTTTTAAAAACGAGCCACCCAAAATATCTCTGAAAATAAACAAAAAATTAGAAAATCCTGAGACAGGTCAATTGAAGGGTACAGGGGAAAAACGACCTCAGTCCATCTCAAATAAAGTCACAAACAATCAAATTCAAAGTTTTCCAAAGTGGACCCATTACTTTTTTCTTCGGTATAGTGTATCTTGTAACACATTTTGCTTCGTACTAAAATCGTATTTGCTATTTCTCGCTTTAATTATCTGATAGTATTCTCAAAAACTACAATATTGCAACTCCACCTCATTTTTGTAAACAAGTGGACTGAGGTCGTTTATCCCCTGTACCCTTCAATTGTTACACCTTTTAGTGTACTTTTGAAAGTTGTAACACCAACCCCCTTGATAATGCAGCCTCTTAAAAATTTTAAATGGCATAACCCCCTTTATGATACCTCAAATGAAAGGTATTTTGACCAGAAATTCGGCTGTGTGATTTATTTTAAGTTTCAATAATTTTTTATAAAGTTTTTTGGTGCTCAATTACTTGATAATCCAATGTTCAAAAATGGTTCTTTATCAAAAAGTCGACTGTGGAATTTAAATTCAATGTGCCGCTTCGCTCAAATGAGAAATGTCATCGCTGTCAAATATTTGATTAGTTGTTTCCTCATTTTTATGTATTTTTCGGCAATGTTGTTTCTGTTGTAGGGTTTGTCTTGATTTGTGTTTCACATTTTCGTGCTTTCTTGAATTGTCTGAGCTGTCGTTTTTCTGTTTGAAGCGTTTTTGCTTTTTTTGACGGATCCATCACTTCTGACAGAATTCACAATTTCGATTTAGCGGCACATCACGTTTAAAATTCATAGGTGACTTTTACAATAATTTGTTCTGCTATTCTGCTAAATCTTGTGCTGTGTAATGTAAATAAAAACATTCAAAACTCAAAAAAAAATACAGAGCCGAATTCCTGGTCAAAATACCTTTCATTTGAGGTATCACAAAGGGGGTGATGCCATTTGAAATTTTAAAAGGGTTGTTTGTATTACAAAGGGGGTTGGTGCTACAACTTTTGAAAGTACCCTAGAACGTGTCCCTCTTTAAATAAAAATCGACCTGTCTCGGGATTTTTTAATTTTTTGCTTATTTTCGGAGATATTCAGGGTGGCTCGTTTTAAAAAAATCACCCTGTATACAGCGTTGGGCAAAAGTATGGAATCAAGCGTTTTGTGCCTAAACTATGTATCTTACGAAAAAACTAATTAGTACATCTTCAACTACTTTAAAAATGTGATAATTTTTCAAGAATAATTTTTTTCGAAATTCCTTTCAGTTTTCGAGTTATTCAAAAAAAAATTTTTCAAATGGCACCCTACCACGGCCATTTTTTTGGTAAAAGATTATGCTCAAAAAATAACATTTGTTTTCATAAAAATAATTTTAAACTGTAGGTAGAACCTGCGTATACCGACTGAACAAAAAATATGGAAATATGAAAGTTTTTTATTGTTTAAACTTGTTTAAAGTAGTTTAAACTAAATGCTTGTCTTCAAAAAATAATAATTGGTGAAAGATATAAGGCTACAAATAATATAAATATATCTTAAAGATCAAATTTTATTTTGATTTTGTGTTATGCATATTTTCTTTTCAAATGACAACCGAGTATGATAATGTCTTTAGACAAAAACTAAGTTTTAGTGAGGTAGTTGTAATTCCCAGTCTGTTTCATGGTAGGGTGCTATTCAGAAAAATTGAGCTTCACTCAAAAACAAAAAAAAATATTAAAAAAAAACGATCATATTTTTACAATACCCCCTAAAATGTGACATATACCTAACTTTAATTCTTACATTTCTGTATGTCCACACGGTTGTTGTTCACTTGAATAGTACAAATGTTTATTTAATTTTTGAAAAAACTTATCGATAAATGTACGGTAGGTAACTACCATGAGATCGCAAATGTAATGAATTAGAGCAAGCCTGGAAAGTAAACTATAACTTTAGCCACATTTCTTTTCAAAACATTGTGGAGGAGACTAAGAAAGTGTCCAGAACAAAATTCTTGGAGAAATTTCTCCCAAAATTTTGCCAAGCATTTACCAAATGAGTTTTCCACTGTCCATTTATTTTTTCAAATGTTCGAAAATGCCATTCTACAATGTTGATTTTTTGTTGGGTGGTAAACACTATTTCGAAATAATTTTGATTAAGCAAGCATTTAATTTTTGAAAAATTATTTTTTAATTCTTATCTGTACGTCAATTTTTGATATGTGGATAAAATTCCGCAGACACAGCTTGCTCTAATTTAACTCATTTTCGGTTTCATGTTTTTAGGTTTTTAAGTTTATGCTTAAGTAGCAACAACATGAAACAATTTTTCTTTACAAACACTGCAATCACAGGATTATAACCACCTCAATTGAATTCAATTTTTGTCAAAAGAAATTTTCATATTGGAATTAGAATTAGACTTATGTATGACAAAATGTCGTCGGTATTTTGTATTTTAAATAAAGAAAACCGCCGACCAGTGGCATATAACAATATATTTGTATCATACCACCGTGACTAACGATTTATTTCCAATTTTCGGCGGCTTTTTCATAAGTGAGCAAATAATGCCGCCGGGTGGCGCGGCGGTCTTTTTAGTATTAACTAAGAGTACCGCCGGCGGTCGTTTAGCCAGTGCCTAAAAAAAACCTGTTTTTTTTATTCAATAAATTGCGTTTGATCATTTGTTGATACGCATTTGTAAAAAGTTTTGCGGTTTTGCAATAATATTTTGATGAATTTAGATAATTTGTAATATTTTACTTTCAAAAATACCGTTTCATACATTTCTAATGTTTTTTTAAAAGTTTTTTCAAAAAGTTAGTCATCATGAACTTAGGTTTTTGATTTTGAAGTTAAAATAATTTTTAACAGTGTTTTTAAAAGGTTTGTTGGTATACATATTTATACATATTTATATTCCAGAAGACCGCCTTGTAGGGACAAGTTTTTTTAAATTGATGTCTTTAGTGTCTTATCTATATGTCGCAGCCACTTGGCGAAATCAGACGTTTCATGAAATGTCTGGTTATTTCATGAAAAGCTGACTGTGTAAATCAAAAGTTTTTCGTTATAAGACTAACAATTATAGACTTTTCATCAAATGCATTATGATTTTTTACACTTAGTGAAATAGTGTGAATTACATCACATTACATCAATTTTGGAAATTTTAAATATTTATTTACAATTGGTTAGTAATTAAAAAAATGTTCACTGATAATAATCTTGAAAGAACATTTAAATTCTTTCTAAAAAAAATTTTGAGAGCGTTTCAACACTGTCCACCACGTCGTATTAATTTGTTCGAGTGGGATGCAAGGGCAAATTAAGATGTTAAAATGCACGAAAAATAATTTTCGGATATAAATTAAGGCACTGGCTAAACAACCGCCGGCGGTACTCTTGTCTTAGTTCATACTAAAAAGACCGCCGTCCGGCGGCATTATCGCCTAACGTATAAAAAAGCCGCCGAAATTCTGAATTAAATCGTAAGTCTCGGCGGTTTGATATACATATATCGATAGATGCCGCCGGTCGGCGGTATTCTCTATGTAAAATGTTAAATACCGCCGAAAAATTTGTCATATCTAACCTTATACGTTGTTATTCTAACATTGTCATAGTATCTGTCTACATGTTGATCACTTGATATATACACATGTTTATTTAATTTAGTTTGCAGAATAAAACGTACAACTCCCGGTGTATTTCGAAATAAATAAAAAAAAGCAAAAGGTAAAAGTAATCAAAATCAATCTTTGTTCGTTTGGAATAATTATTCAGAAATACTCTTCGCAAATGTCGCCAAGCTTAATTTTTTTATGTAGGTACATACGTACACAACCTGCGTTTAGCGACTGAACAAAAAATATGGAAAAATGAAAGTTTTTTATTGTTTAAAGTAGTTTAATCTAAATACTTGTCACCAAAAAATAATAATTGGTGAAAGATATAAGGCTAAACATATCTTAAAAATGAAATTTTATTGTGATTTTGTGTTATGCACATTTTGTTCTCAAATGACAACTCAGCATGAAAATGTCTTACGACAAAACTAAATTTAAGCGAGGTAGTTTGCAGAATTGACAAAAAAAAATGTTTTACAGTAGGTTTCCATTCAGAAAAATTAAGTCTAACTCAAGAACGAAAAACAAATGAACAATGATCACATTTTTACAATACTGCCTAAAATATGACATATACGTACCTAACTTTAATTTTTACATTTCCGTATGTCCACACGACTGTTGTTCACTCGAATAATACAAAAAATTAATTGATGAATGTACACTGTACATTCATCAATCAATTTATTGTATTATTGTACAGTAGGTACAATTTTTCTTCACAAAGAGTGGAATCACAGGATTATAACCACCTCAATTGAATTCAATTTTTGTCAGAAGAAATTTTTAATTGGAATTAGAATTAGAGTTAGGTATACGAGAAAATTTCGGCGGTATTTGGTATTTTAAATAAAGAAAACCGCCGGCCGGCGGCATCTGCCGATAAATGTATATTAAACCGCCGAGACTTACGATTTAATTCAGAATTTCGGCGGCTTTTTTATACAGGGCTTTCATTTCAAAAGGAGCCAGTCTCAATAACTTTTGACATTGAGCAAATCTGTTTTCAAGCAAAAACAGGTCGATTAGGATCGCGAGGGGGAAGTTCAAAACCAACATTTGTTATATTTTAGGTTTCATCCCTTAATCACTAGCTACCCCTACTTTAAAATTTTAAATGGCACCCCCTATTTTTTCAAACATTTTCGGAAAGGGAAAAAATTTGCGGATCGAACTGTCAAGGGAAAAAATTTTTTTGTCTATTCGTTTCTTACTTAAGGGTGGTTTTATTTTTGAAATTTTTAATCCTAGTAGCCTTTGATTGGAGGCCAATTTAATTTAAATAAAAAATTTGAGGATTAGAGATGCAATGAGAGAGTTTAAATCCAACATTAGTTACATTTTAGGTTTCATCCCTTAGTTGCTAGCCACCCCTAATTTAAAATTTTAAATGGCACCTCCTACTTTTTGGAACATTTTCGGAAAGGGGACAAATTAGCGTATCTAACTATCAAAAAAATATTTTTCTATTCGTTTTTTAGTTAGGGGTGGTTTTATATTTGAAATTTTTAGTTATAGTGGCTTTTGATTTGAAGCCAATTTTATTTAAATAAAAAGTAGGTATGTTGTTTTGGATTGCACTGGGAGAGCTCTAAACCAACATAAAATACGTTTTAAGTTCCATCCCTTAATCGCTAACCACCATTAATTTAAAATTTGTAAAAGCACCCCCAACATTTTGAAACATTTTATGTTGGTTTTGAACTCAAAAACGAATCGAAAAAAAAATTCTGCTTTTACAGTTAGATAAGCTTTTTATCCCCTTTCCAAAAATATTTAAAAAGATGGGGGTGCTATTACAAATTTTAAAGTAAGAATGATTTGAAATTTGGAGATGAAATGTAAAGTGTACTTTATCTTGAATTTGAACTATTTCATTGTACCTCTTATTGACAAATTTCTTATTTAAATTAAATTTGCTTCAAATCAAAGGCTACTAGGACTATAAGTTTCAAAAATAAAACCGCCTCTAACTAAAACACGAATCAATAAATTTGTTTTTGACAGTTAGAAACACTCATTGGTTCTCTTTCCGAAAATGTTTCAAAAAATAAGGGGTGCTATTTAAAATTTTAAAGTAGGGGTGGCTAGCGACTAGGGGATGAAACTTAAAATGTAAGTAATGTTAGTATTAACTCTCTCATCGCATCTATAATTGACAATTTTTTATTTAAATTAAATTGGCTTCAAATCAAAGGCTACTAGGATTAAAAATTTCAAAAATAAATCCACCCTTAACTAAAAAACGAATCAACAAAAAAATTTTTTTCTTTGACAGTTAGCTACGCGAATTTTTTCTCTTTCCGAAAATGTTTGAAAAAGTAGGGGGTGCCATTTAAAATTTTAAAGTAGGGGTAGCTAGCGATTAAGGGATGAATCCTAAAATGTAACAAATGTTGGTTTTGAACTTCCCCCTCGCGATCCTAATCGACCTGTTTTTGCTTGAAAACAGATTTGCTCAATGTCAAAAGTTATTGAGACTGGCTCCTTTTGAAATGAAAGCACTGTATGTGAGGCGATAATGCCGCCGGACGGCGGTCTTTTTAGTATAAATTAAGAGTACCGACGGCGGTTGTTTAGCCAGTGCCATAAATTAATGTTCGATTGTAAATTCGGTAAGAAACGACACAAACTCTAAATATTTTCAAATCATTCTATAATGGAGCTGTTTCAGCACTAAAAGCAGTTTTAAAATCAGCAATTTCGACACCTAAATTTTAATTTAATATTAGAGCTTTTATTGCGACTAAAATTACATTAAATTTGTAGATTGTTATTATTAGAATTAATTTTAATACTATACCAACAGGACTGCTAAACACATAAATTCCCTACTCTCACAAATTTGCTTTTTTGTAAAGTAAAAAGCCTAAAATGCGCAAATTACAAAAATAGCGTAAAAAACACATTGTATAGGACATTAAAGGCACTCATGTTTTAGGGAACTCACGCTTCGCTGCTTGTTCTCTAAACAGATTAGTGCTTTAATAATTGTCTTATAAACTAGTTTTTTAATATACTATTTGACATTTATTAAATGACTTATTCGTTTTCACTGGATGCTTACATTTCGTTAGCCACTTGATGTAATTCACACGTATTTCACAAAGTGTAAAAAATATAAATGCATTTCATGAAAAGTCTATAATTGTTAACCGACCATCCTAAAATATTTTATAAAGTAATCTTAGCCATATATTTCACGTTTTGTAATATGGAAAACTAAATGGGTTTAATTTCGTTGACCATATTTTAAGAGGTTTGCTTCTTTATAACTTACGAGAGGCTACTTGATTTTACAATAAATAAATCATTAAATACAAAAAATTATCTGCTGAATCGTAAATGGCAAAAATTTTGTAATGGCGGTAAAAACGGATTTTACCATTTAAATAAAAGTGGAAAAGACGCAAACCTCTTAAAATATGGTCAACGAAATTAAACCCATTTAGTTTTCCATATTATAAACGTGAAATATGTGGCTAAGATTAAACTTTATAAAATATTTTAGGGTGGCCGGCTTTTTTTGCCGGTCAGTGTAAGTATATAAAATTGCTTGGCCTGACTGACCAATCAACGCACAGCCTAGACGGCTAAGGATAGAAACTTGAAATTTTTACAGTAGATAGCTTTTGTAACGTAGGGGTGTACTAAGAAAGGATTTTTACAAAATCACCCCCTAAGAGGGTTAAATAGGGTGTTAAAATTTGAATAACAATCCGTCATTTTTTAAGTTATATTTTTGAAAATTAGTATTTGGGGTTTCGGTTAAAAATAAAGAAAGACGTGTTTCAGGATTTTTGGAAAATCAACCCCTAAAGGGGTTAAATGGAGAGTTGAATTTAGAATTAGAATTAGAATTTAGAAAATCCGTCATTTTTAAAGTTACATTGAACTTACATCCTTGAAAATTAGTATTTGGGCTTTTGGTTAAAAATGAAGAAACACGTGTTTCCGGGTTTCGAAAAATCAACCCCTAAGAGGGTTAAATGGCGTAATAAAATTTGTATAAATATTCGTAACTTTTGAATTTACATTAATTGAAGCTGGTATTTGGGCTTTCAGTGAAAAGTGAAGAAACACGTGTTTTAGTTAGAAATACCAACCCCAAGGGAGTTAGTTGAACACGGGTTAGAATTTGTGTAAAAATCCGTAATTTTTAATTTGTATCCATGCAAATGGTACTTGAGCTTTCGGTTAAAGATGAAAAACGTGTGTTGAAGAACATTTGGAATTTCCACCCCTAAGGGGGTTAAATATAAAAATCCGTAATTTTTGAACTTATATTTATAAAAATTGGTATTTGGGCATTCAGTGAAAAATAAAGAAACAGGTATTTTATTATTTTTAGAAATTCCACCCCCAAAGAGGGTTAAACATAAAAAATCGTCATTTTTGAAGCTATATTAATGAAAAATGGTATTTGATTTTTCGGTTAAAAATGAAAAAAGACGTGTTTTTGGATTTTGGAAGTTCCACCCCCAAGAGGGTTGAATAAAAAAATCTTTCATTGTTGAAGTTATACATACAGGGTGAGTCATTGATATGGGCGTGCATGGGCGTGCTTGATTGACGGTGTACAATGATATCGAAATAAGTCAAAGGGCACTGCAAATGGGAGGCCAAAGTGCATTTTCTAAAATTATTTTGCTCTATACAGGGTGTTCCATTTTTACAGTGCAGCCTATAACATAGTTTTTTTAAATGGCACCTCCTGTATATTTGAACATATTTCAATTTGCATTTCTTTAAGCTTTAAAAATCCGTTTAGTTTTTTTTTAATTTGCTTTAATCGTTCAGAAGTTATTTAATTTTTTCTACAATTTAGTGCGTCTGCAGGCATATTATTAAAAAATCGCAATACCCTTGGTTTTCGCGATATCAAGTTGGGACTTTGTCCATATGGAAACAACTGTTTGAGGTATCTTTTGGTGGCAAAATCGTCCATTTTCATTGTAGCATCTCCTTACTGTGACACATTCATTTTAGGAAACTTTGAAGGACCATAACTTTATTATTTTAAATAGCACCCCCTGTATTTTATTATTAGGTCCGATTCAGTGTCTCATCTTACATCTTTTTTACCTCTTAAGTTTTTTCCTAAAAGTTGATAGTTTGGGAAATAAATCGGTTTTTCTGAAAAATACACACAAAATCTCTTGGATACTAATGAAGCGTGCTATGAAAAACAATACATTCTGGCATACCAATGTCAAAATGGCATTTATAGTATGTCACGTTTTGATTTTCTGGTGAAAATGATTTGTTCGCGTAAAATGCAAATCTACAAATCTCATCGAGATATAAACTTTGACAAGAAATTATTAAGTAAAAATGAAAGAAATTTACAATGGAGAAATAAAGGAAAGAAAAAATATTTACTGAGGTATAAAAATCAATAGCGATAACATTTTACTTGCAATTACAAAACTGTTTAAAATGACGGCTTTCTTAAGCAATAAGGCACAACATTCGTCAATTCTTTTTAAAAATTCACCGCTTCTAATGTGGCATGATCTATTCTATGAAAAGCCTTTATAATTCTTTCTTGCATATTTTCTCTGGTAAAGCCGTCGTTTCTTTCATTTTTGTTTAATTATTTCTTTTCAAAATTAGAGTTTAGTTTATATCTCGATGACATTGTATGCATTTAACACGAAAAAATCATTTTCACAACAAAATTAAAAAAGTGACGTACAATAAATGCCAGTTTGATGTTAATATGTCAGAAGTTATTGTTTTTCATGACACGCTACATTAATATTCAAGATATTTTGTGCGCATTTTTCAGAAAAACTGAATTATCTCCCAAACTATCAACTTTTAGGAAAAAACTTAAGAGGTAGAAAAGATGTAAAATGAATAGGATCTAGTAATAAAATACAGGGGATGCTATTTAAAAAAATCAAGTTATGGTCCTTCAAATTGTCCTAAAATGAATGTGTCACAGCAAGGAGATCCTACAATAAAAATGAACGATCTTGCCACCGAAAGATACGTCAAACAGTTGTTTACATATGGACGAAGTCCCAACTTAATATCCCAAAAACCAAGGGAACTGCGATTTTTTAATAATGTGCCTGCAAACGCACTAAATTGTAGAAAAAATTAAATAACTTCTAAACGGTTAAAGCAAATTAAAAAAAATAAACGGATTTTTTAAGCTTAAAGAAATGCAAATTATAATATGTACAAATATACAGGGGGTGCCATTTAAAAAAAACTATGTTATAGGTTGCACTGTAAAAATGGAACACCCTGTATAGAGTAAAATAATTTTAAAAAAATGCACTTTGGCCTCCCACTTGCTGTGACATTTGACTTATTTCGATTTTCATCATTGACGGTGTAGGTGTAATCGAGCAAATCGAGCATGCCCATATCAGTGACTCACCCTGTATAAAAAATTCCTTATTGTTGAAGTTAGACATATCAATTGATACCTTAGACATTTGGTTAAAAAGGAAGAGGCGTATATT
Source organism: Tribolium freemani (assembly GCA_939628115.1). Taxonomy (NCBI): domain Eukaryota; kingdom Metazoa; phylum Arthropoda; class Insecta; order Coleoptera; family Tenebrionidae; genus Tribolium; species Tribolium freemani. The sequence goes on from OW626788.1 coordinate 14,891,753, forward strand.
TCAAGATCATTAGAACTTCTACCCCTAAGGGAGTGAAACGCAAAATTCCTGCATTTTTAAAGTTATATCTAAGAGAATTGGCATTTGGACTTACGGTTAAAAATAAAGAAAATGTGTTTCAGGATTTTTGAAAATTACATCCACAAGAGGGTTAAACAGGGAGTGAGTTTGTTTGCAATTATAAAAACTAGTAAAATTTACTCGGGTTCGCAATGGCTCACGATTTTAAAGTTCACAATAAAATGATGTGTTCCTACTTTTTGTTGTACTAAGTTTTGCATTGTTTTTCTGTTTCAAAATGGTAGGGGACATGCGTGCGAAGCCGTGGGCAACTGCTAGTTTATAATAAACTTCTTAAATTACTCCAAAATGGGTACACGTCCACACACAATAATTGCAGACGATACACACTTCAATAAATTCGTTTTGTAACTAAATTAAACACATACTCGTAATTTATGTGTAACATAATGAAAATCCAACATTTCTGATTACGTTTTCGGTACAAGTGGACAAGCCTTGTGCTCTCATGCAGACAAAACAATTTTTTTGTCAACACAATCTAATTTTGTCAGCTAATAAAAATAATTTTTAACTTTTGACTTTTTAAAATTTGTTGTTCCTAATTGTAATTTGTAATTGGACAATGGAAAGGACCACTGCGGACCCCTTCGGCGGGGTCCGGGCCCGTCCCGCGGAACCCACGGTACTCTGCCCAGTACACCACTGTTGTGATTCCTATGATTATTCTACGATGGCTTTAAAGGGCCATGAACACAACTTTTTTAAACTGCCAGATTAAAATCTCGCACTGCCAGATTTAAACACGCAGTGCGAGATTTAAAGACGCATCTTTAATGGGATTTTTCGATTTCAACTAAATTTGCATCGTTAACATAAAATACACCCCTAGTCTGTGCCCCCAACAATTCAACTCCAGAGCTGTGACACAAGGACTAGTTTGTGGAAAGATAAAGGACTAAAAACATTGTTTTGCATAATTAATACAAAATTAAATATGTTTATCGGCTACATCGATATGTCTACAAGGAACAAGGAATGTGTGAATAAATAAAAATAATAATAAATCATTAATAATGTTATATTCCATTCTAAACAATAAAATGGTATTTTACCTAGGTACTGTTTTGTTCATGATAAAATGAAAAATAAGTTTCACATTCATTGTTGTTTTTCTGTTTTTGACGCTTAGGTATATTTGTCACTCATAATAACTCAGAAATTCAATCGAAACTATTGTGCCAGTCTAACGAGACTGGTGCGTGGGTGTAACTTGAGTAAATGAGAGAATTAAAATTTTTGATCTAATTGGTAGCGTGGATTTTTTTCTCTCAAAGTGGAGTTGGTACCTTATTGGGTTCAGCCGATCCTCAAAACCGAAACAAAGAGGATCGCTTACCTTGGTCGACGAGTCGCCTGAAATAATCCTTTGGGGATCACTTCACAACCGAACGTAAGCAAGAAGACACAAGTTTCAGCGAAACCAGCCGTTTATTGAACAAACCAAAATAATGCAAAAAAAAGGAAAGAAGTTAACACTTGATAAAAATTAGCAAAAAAGTCTAGAATAAAATTACTCGAGTGTATCGGTCACAAGGACTATTCTGTTTCGGAATCAAACAAGAACTAACTAAACTTCGGAATTTTGAAACTAGGAAAGCTCGCCTTCGAAGAGGGGCTACTTCCTTGACCAATAACTTGGAAGCATCCCTTGGCGGCAATTTCCGATCTGAACGTTGTTGCCAAATTTTTCTCTCTGACCCGAACCAACGCGAGAACCCAGAGAGAGGCTAGGTCTTTTATTGTCCTTGTGACTTTGATGGATCATCTCAACACTTGTGGCAGTTTACATTTCTACGAATTATGCGTACAAAGAAATTACAGTACCGCCACCCGATCTTGAGTAAGTTCCATCTCTTAATTAAGGTAGCCAGGACCTCGCGACTCTCCTGTGAATAGAAAGGCCCTGAATACCTGTCTGGTCTGGCCGATCTTCCGACTATACAAAAGTTGAATGTTTACGTGAGGACCGCATCTATTGTATTTCTAGCATGTGGTGGCTAATCTCCCTTGATTCGCGTTTAGTAATTCGGTTCCATTGTCTTATTTAACGAAGAGAAACTTTTGAACCGCGATTCTACGAAATGACCACATGTCCCCAATAACCAGATGACGACTGCTTCGGCTATAGAGGCGGTCGTCGGGGGTGGTCGAACATTACAGTTTTCTAAAGAGGTCTTCACTAATTTTGACAAATTTATTATTTCCCGTACATGAACTGAAATGACGAAAAAGGCTGGTAAAGTGTCGGCCTTCCGAGAACGCAATCTGGACGACACTTTCGAATTGTGATCTATTGTGACAAATAACGGACAAACTGAAGCTAAAGGAACCGAAATTACTATTTCGTCTTTAACAAATAACACATTTGTTACACTATTATGTATTGAACATAACAATAAACTTCACCATAATCTTCTCGAGCTCTCGAAAATAATCAAAGTTAAAATTTACAAATAATCTAACTTTGTCATACCAAATTATTATTTTGAATGTATAGCTTTGAAGAGCATAAAATAAAAAAAATAGAAAGTATTGTATTTGTATTTTACGTTTATTTTTTATATTTTCATTCCAATGTACTTTCATGTATCAGGGATTTGGGAAAATCCCTCTATAGCATTCTGCTACAACTGCTCCACATTAGATTTTTTTATATTATATTTTTAATATTGGGTTATGTTATAAAGTGTAATCAGTTTATAATAGGCTTAGTAAAAATTAGAGAATCTGATTGGGCAGATTAATTCAACAAAAAATAGAAGTTTTAGGCATAACTCAATTTGCTTTGTTAGATCAGAATACGATGTAAACTAATTCGTAAATGAGTTGAATTTTTTTGCAATGTACCTATTTTGATTTGCTACTAGTATTTTGTTTAATTTTTATAATTTATGCAAATATGCTGACTTGCTGAAAAAATATCGATATAGCCGATAAACATATTTAATTTTGTATTAATTATGCAAAACAATGTTTTTAGTCCTTTATCTTTCCACAAACTAGTCCTTGTGCCACAGATATGGAGTTGAATTGTTAGGGGCACAGACTAGGGGTGTATTTTGTGTTTACGATGCAAATTTGGTTGCAATCGAAAAATCCCATTAAAGGTGCGTCTTTAAATCTCGCAGTGCGTGTTTAAATCTAGCAGTGAGAGAAAGTTGTGATCATGGCCCTTTAAAGCCATCGTATTATTCCCATGCTTATTCATTACAAGTAATAAATCTGTTAGTAGTTAGTAGTATTTGAAAACCGTGAAAAGCCGAAACAGTTAACAATTTGAATATTTCAAGAAAATCTTTAAAGTATTCACGAACATCCCGTAAATTGAAATCGTAGTTTCCCAAAAATGAATGTGAAATGTTTTCACAAATAAAAGTCAGTGTTTTCGAAAATTATGACGAAGTACCCGCAAAAGCTCTGATCAAGCACAATGAGTTACATGCAAGCGCGGCCACCTACCTTTAGAGGTTGTGAAAACTCAGGGAAAATGACACAAGTAATTAAGAATCGAAAATGTTTCAGAAAACAACCAAAACTATGCGCATTCACGAACACCAATTTTCTCTAAGCTGTCCCGCCGATCACGAAGTCACTGTCGCAAATGAGCAAATCTTGGAAGGTGTGAAGGGCGATGGGTAGGAGGGGGAAAGGTTGGCGAGAAGGGACCGTCATCATCAGACGTTCTCACGCTAAAACAAAATATAAAAAAAATTAGCAGGTCCGGACTCACCATCGATTCATCCGAATACAGGGCCGAATCAGGCCTTGGCGCACAATCGCACATACCAAAAATTGCGCACTTATTACTCTGATTAACCTTCTTCTGCATAGGTGTGTAACGATGCTTATAGTTTACGATACAATTGTGTTTATGGCAGAAAAAATCCAAATAAATTCTTATGTATTTCTAAATGTTTACAGATGTGTTAATAAACGGGCGCCGAATCGGGGCATATGCATCCATTGAAATTTGGTACTGTACACGCTGTTTCAAGTTTTAGTGCCAGTCAAAAAATAAATACTTCTAGTTGCCCAAAATTAAAAAATTATATGGCAAACGATAGAGTTTCTAACACGCTTCAATTTGGTGCTTTAAAGTTATCCAAAATTCACATAGTATAAGCGTGAAATACAAAAAACTACATTAAAATTTTTTTGTTTTTAATTTATTGCAATCGTTTTCTCATAATAAGATTCCTCCTTTTTTTTAAGTGAGAATTCCGAAACTGAAATAATAAAAAACTCAAGACGTTTTGCGCACTTGAAATTTTAATATGGTTAAGATCAGATAAATGTTTTATTTTAGTCACTTTGAGAAAACAAAGCTCATGTCTTTGCTTGATTCACAAAAATTTGTACTGTCATTAGTTGTCAGACAGATAATTTTGATTTGTCACTTAAAAAATACCCTTTCAATGCTCCTTTGAAAAAAAACTCGAAATGGTGTTAATAGTGTAATTCTTGGCGCATCTCTCAATGTGATACGGATGGTCTTTGTGTCGTTTTAGAATTTTGTGCACACTAGTCAGGCACGGAACTTGAAGCTTTTATTTAGGTGGGCCCAGGGTAAAATCAAATTTGTTAAGGTGGGCCACACAAAAACCTAATTTGGCACTTGTAGATCTAAAATTGCTTACTGTTATAAAATTACTTTTTTTATCTTGTTTATAAGCAAAGAATTACCAAAAATAATTATGAAATTTACATTACCAATACCCAATTAAATGTGTTTGTTAATTGTTAAATATTCGATGGCTTTATACACTTATACCTATGTTTATGTAATTATCAAGTCGCGATTTTTTACTTGCGCACAAAAGTATTTGTATTAATTTTTTGACTGCTGTTAAATGTGTTCGAAATTATTTAATAAAAACAAACAGAAACTTACCTAGTCTACAAGAATCCTTCGATTGTCATGTGCAGCATCAAATTGAGTAACCACTTTTGCAATGTCTATTTCTTTTGCCATGACGCGTTCAATGTTAATAAGGGCCAAGTTGGAAAGTCTTTCATCAGTGATTTTGTTTCTAATGTAGGTTTTTAAACGTCTTAAACAAGAGAAAGTCCGTTCACAACCCGCACTGAACACTGGGATTGTAACAGAAATCATTGACAGTTTATATGTTTCTTGACTGCATAATATTCACTATTTTAATGTGTTTCTCTTTTTCATATTGAATAATTGTCTTTGGCAAAAGTTGTAATTCTGATCTAAAGGATTCTAGATCGCTATTATAGTTTTGTGCGAGTGGTAATAAATATTCATAAATTAAAAAATTTTCATGTTGTGGATGTAAACCACTCACAGCAATAATGATGTTAGAACAATTTTGGAATCGATTTCTTAACTCACTTAATATTAGATCAGTCGATGGAAAAAAATGTGTGTGAAATTGTCTGCTTTCTCTCAAATACTCTTCTTCAAGATTAACTTTGCTCGTAATAAAATGATTTTCAAACTTCTTGGGTATTTTCCTAGATCGTCTTGCCTTTAGATTTGAATTTGGTCTAGATATGTTGTTTTCTTCACTTAAATTGATGGCTTCCTTGTATAAAGTCGAAAACTCCTCCTCCGTCCGAAATTCAAGAAATCTAGTTATGGTGGCCTCCAGTAAGACATTAGCTTCAGCAATATTTGAAGTTACTTTTTGCAAATAATCACTTACACCTTCAAATATTTTAAGAATACATACATAATTTAAAGGCAAAATTAATATCAATTTGATTTACTAAACCAATAATTTCTGGAGAGCGATCACTTTCTTCTTCTATTAATTTGTTAAGTAGAACTAAGATTTCACTTAAGAGCTTTTTTACAGCATTGCAAGCATGGACTTGTGCTGTCCAACGTGTGTAGGAAATTTTCTTCAATTCTAAAGGAGGCTTTGTAGGGTTTAACTCCTTTTGGATCGCCAAAAACTTCAAATGAATTGCAGAACCAGACAAAAAAACGTATAAAGTCTCAATTAAATCAAAAAAACGTTTTCCGTACACAAGATTTTTACACATCCACAACTACCAAATTCAAACGATGATTATAACAGTGCACATATAGTGCACTAGGAACTTCATCACGAAACAATTTTTGAACACCATTTAAGTGGCCACTCATTACATTAGCCCCATCGTAAGTCTGGGCAACACATTTTTTGATATTTATACCACACTGAGCCAAAAGCTCTTTAATATAAGAAATTAAGGAGGTTGCAGTCAAGTTTTGCGCGGGTCTAAAATCAATAAAACGCTCATAAATGGTTCCACTTAAGTAATATCGTAAAACTACAGAGATATGTTCGGTTTTACTAATGTCTTTTGTTTCGTCACATTGTATAGAAAAACACTCGCTTTCTTTTATTTCAGCACTAATTTTTTCCAGAATATATTTTGAAAATATAAATAATATTTCATTTTGAATCTTTGGACTTATATTTTGCATTTTTTGCCAGTCCATCTTCTCCAAGTTTCTTCCTTACGATTTCGTTGTATTTTGAGAACAGTTTCAAAAGTTCTAAAAAATTTCCTCGGTTGATGCTAGTTCCCTTTTCATTATCACCGCGCTGCGATATGTTTTGTTTGCATAGCCGTATAAAGCAAAATATCCGCAACAATACCAATGTAGGTTCGATTTTCTTTAACAAGTATTTCATGAGCTTCGCTAATTTGGACTGCTACCGATTTTCCCTCACTTTCAACTTTCTGGTAATTCACCCACTTTATCTCACAATTTCTGTGTTCAGCACTCAAAGAATGTTTTTTTTAAACCCGATTGCTGTATCACCCACCGTGAAGTGTCTACAAACAAAACAAAATGCCATGTCTGTCAAAATACTATACTCCAGCCACGCAAACAAATTATACCAACTGGGATTAAATTGTCGCAATCGTTGTCCGAATTTCGATCTGGGATAAAATTTTAGTTTAGGTTGTGTAGGTCCATCCATGGGATTTTGCGAAAGATCAGATGGCCCCGGTGCTTTATTATTAATACATTAGTAACCGAGTACCGACGACCACTATTCGATTTCAACTAGAACTAAAACCTAAAAACAAAATAGAGTCACTCGTCAGTGACTTGGGTTTGTTTATAGTACCAATCTTTTATTTAATTTCAAAACAAAATGTGTGATTTCAATTTTCCAAGAAACTTGAAGAGAAGAAACAACACGACATAAAAACAATAAATAAGGTTCGAACACGTGCAACAGCGGCAGCGGAGTATCAAAAAAATACAATAAATAGTGTCACCTGCCCAGCGCTTATTTTTAAAACAATATACAAAATGCATTTGGATATAATTAATCAATAACGTAGCTCATGGTTTCAAGTCGCGGGTGGGCCAGAGGATGGGCCAGCACTTTTTCAGGTGGGCCATGGCCCACCCTGGCCCCCCTGAAATTCCGTGCCTGACACTAGTTCGGCCAATACTTCCCTGTGGCATTGTGAATTTCATTTGGATTTAAATTTGGATTATTCGTAACAAGATTTGCAACCAACGCTTGATTTAGATAATGGGTCACAAAAAGAATTTCGTTTACCTTTTTCTCGGACTAAAATTTCCGTTTACACCTAAAATGGCACCAAGTTTTCGAAATAATTTTCGACTTGGATGTTCCTGGTTGAGAACTATTTTCACATATCGTTCTGCAGCTTGTGGGTCGCATTTCTGCCCATTTTGAATTTTTCTTCAAAAGAGTATTGGAAAGAGCATTTTTTAAGTGACAAATCATTATTTTTTGTCTGACAAGTAATGACAGTACAAATTTTTGTGAATCAAACCAAGACATGAGCTCTGTTTTCTCAAAGGTGACTAAGATAGAACATTTATCTGATCTTAAAGGCATTGGCAACTTAAAAAACAACATTGTCTTAAATGATTGTACTGGAAACGCTTATTACAGTAACGAAAACCGTTTCTCTGTATCTGCTCTCTAACTCGAGTTATTTCGATTTAAAGTTGGAATCAGGGATGGTAATTTACGCGTAAAAAACGTTTTTTACGTTTACATGTAAAATATGCGTAAAAAACGTAAAATGCGTAAAAAATGTAAAATACGTAAAATATTGGTTTGAAGGTTAGGTAATGTCATGTAATGTTGTCGGTGTGTGTGTATCTTGAGTTCTTTGATTTTTCGTTTTTTAATAAAATTCACGATTATGCCTCGACCAAGAAATAATTTATACGAGAATCTGGACTAAAAGTGAACCTATGTTAATTTGTTTTTTCGTTGATTTTTAGAATAATATTTTTGTTTTCATTTTAAGAATCTTATTTGAGTTATTTTGCAACTCGTTGTTTGTATTTTAAGTAAAAATTTTGTATTTTTTGGCATTTTTTACTTTTTTTACGTTTTTATCGTTTTTTACATCTAAAGAGATGGTGTAAATTACGTATTTTTTACACGTAAAAAACGATGTATTTTACGTCAAGTAATTTACTCGCCCATCCCTGGTTGGAATTATGACGTCCTAACCGCCTCTTGAGCATTTGGTCCAATTTTAAGATCAAATAGTTTTTGACTTTTAAGTGACACTGACAGAGTTTTGATAAACTTAACAAAATTTCTGAGATGTTTTCACGAAGTTCAAGACAAAATTTAGAACAGAAAAAAGTCGAAAAAGTAGTTATTTTTTTATTTTGCGGATGATGTGTGGAAAATGTTCAAATATCTGTCAAGTTTTTAGTGAATGAGAGGGTTGAGTGATAAGAGGATTCTGTGATGAGAGGCGGCTGTGACGTCAGGATTTCTTCCTTTCGAAGTGATTATCTCGCTTATTTTTCATCGCAGAAAATTTTGAAAAAGACCTACCGACATAAAATGCGCCACATATTCAGTTTTCGTTAAAACATTAAATAGGTAAAATAAGTTGCCAGTGCCTTTAACCACATTAAAATTTCTATTGCGCAAAACGGCTTGGGTTTTTTACTATTTCAAGTTCGAAATTCTCACTTAAAAAAAGAAGGAATTTTATTATAAGAAAACGACTGCAATAATTTAATAAAAATATATAAAAAAATGTTTTAAAAAAAAAGCTTTTATTTAAAAGATGCACTAAAAAGTAAAAAATAATGTATTTCAATCACAAGAGAATATTTTTTCTTACAGGTTAAAATTCTAAAATTTATAAAAGCTTTGGGAGTTGTCAACTGAACAAAGTAATTCTGTAATGCTGTAGTTTTATAACTCCCAAAGCTTTTATAATTTTTAAAATTTTAACATATAAGAAAAAATATTCTCCTGTGATTGAAATACATTATTTTTTACTTTTTAGTGCATCTTTTAAATAAAAGCTTTTTATCCGCAAACGTCACAAAACTAACAACATTTATGACAGAATGTCACAGGTAAAATATCTAGTTCTCGGACCACTTTATCGGACATGGGGTAAATCATTTTTATGTGATAAAGCGTTTTTTACTTTTGTCTATCATCATGACTTACCATTGTTTTCACTTTCTTGTGTCTTTCGCTGCTTCGCTGAAGAGGAGATGATTCCCTCATTGTGCAACTGGAGACACTGCACTAGATGCTGCACTAGTTAAATTAAAAAACACTCAACACATTCGAAAATCTCAACACAAATATCCGAGACTGACGTTTGCTTATAAACATTGTTATGGTAATGATTCACGTGCAAAGCTTCCTGATTATTTTATTCATTTACCTTTAAATTAGTGTTGCTCAAAATTGCTCTTTACTCTTCACCAATACGTTTGCGGATAAAATAGTATATTTTATTCGGAGTAAATGTGAGGTTATGTGGCTCAGCTGAATTATTTGCCTCATTGCATTCGGCAAAATAAACATTCAGCTTCCCCACATAAACTATCACATTTACCCCTTATAAAATAATCTACTATTTTAAAAAACATTTTTTTTATATATTTTTATTTTTTGCTTTTTAATCTTTATTTATTGTTATTACGCTGTGCATCTACCGTGACGTCCAAATGACCAACATATCATCTATGTCGGTATAAGTTGCGGTATGTACAAATCGAGAACCCCTTTGTAAACATAACCTAAAATTTTAAAACCCCATTTAACACCTTTAGGGGGTAATTAACTATATAGAATTGCTGTTCACGCAGATTACGTAAGCATGTCAAATTTCATTTTATTGCGACTACAGGAACCCTCTCAAATTTACAAATCGAGAACCCTTTTGTAAACATAACCTAAAACTTCAAAACCCCATTTAACCCCTTTAGGGGGTATTTAACTACATGGGATTGCGTTGTCACGCAGATTAAGTCAGTATGCAAAATTTCAATTCAGTGGGACAACGGGAATTCTTTCAAATTTGGCTCCAAAAAAATAACCGACAGACAGATAACATTGTGAGTTAAATAAAAACTTTTAAAAAAGCTTTTAAAAACAAAAACAAAAACCATGCGTTTTGTGCCTAAATTATGTATCTTACGAAAAAACTAATTAGTACATTATCAACTACTTTAAAAATGTGATTATTTTTTAAGAATAATTTTTTTCGGAATTCCTTTTAGTTTTCGAGTTATTCAAAAAAAATATTTTTTTTTCAAATGGCACCCTGTCGCGGTGATTTTTTTGGTAAAAGATTATGCTGTAAGAATAACTTCTGTTTAAATAAAAATAATTTTGAACCAATGTTTTTTTTTTAAATAAATTATTGAAATTGCGGTCCGAACTCATTACGAAGATTTTTCGAATTTGGCCGAAGTGGATGCTTTTAATTTACAAATTTGATTCGTCAAATTTTTCGTAAACATAAACATCCATGGATACAACCACTTCGGTCAAGTTCGAAAAACCTTTGTAATGAGCTCGGAACACAACTTCAATAATTTATTTAAGAAAAACTACTGGTTTAAAATTAATTTTATTAAAGTAGAAGTATTTTTAGAGCATAATGTTTTATCAAAAAAATCACCGTAATAGTGTGCCGTTTGAAAAAAAAATTATTTTTGGATAACAAGGAATTTCGAAAAAATTTGTTCTTGAAAAATGATCATATTTTTAGAGTGGTTGATAATGTACTAATTATTTTTTTCGTAAGGCACATAATTTAGTAATTTGAATGTATCGATTATCGATATTTAAATCTTAATATCTCCCACCCCTAGCCCAAACTCATAGGTGTGGCCATGCCGTCGCAAATTAAAAAAACACTGTAACATGTGTAAAAATAAAACTTTAATAAAACATATACAATAAAATCAAGATTTGGCGGGCGATTCCGAGTCTGAATCCGAGTCCATATACACCTGCCTTTGTACTCTACCCTTCCTAAAACCGAAATTAACTACCGACAATGCAGACCACCTTCATTACCTCCGAGGGGCCTCGTTTTTCAACTTTTCTGGTTTCAAATCGTTGTCTTTTGATGGAGTCAGCGACGGCGTTGTATTAGTCGTAGGTTCGGATTTCTCCGTAATCGAAGTTAATTTTCCATCAGTTCGTGTTGAATCGTTAACCGTACCACTATTCGTTGTATAATCCTCATCTTCGTCCGCATCCTCCTTGCACCGACAGCTCGTTATCACGATTTGTTGGCGCCCACCTTAAACCACAATCGGGGATTTACCCAGAAAAACGCGACAACCACAAACCTCGCTTAGTGCTGGACGAGCTCAATTTCTCCGGATAGAAGTATTTACTTGAACAAAGTGACGAACACGTCGTTGTCTTATCGCCACCTTCGGGTGATGAACACGCTACAAGCTCACATTGTAAACAAAACAGTGTTGGGCAAAGTGTAATCTGATTAATAACTTTGTAACAGATTACTCAAGTAATGGTCATTCATAATTACCCAATATAATCGATTAATGTGTAACCAATTACAGTGTAATCTGATTACTTTATACAGGGTCGCTAAAAAGTATGGATACAGTTAAATATTTTAAAAACTATTCATCAAAACATATTGTAATTTGGTATAAGCTTAAAAGCATATTAATTCATATAAATTCTATGGTTTTAGGTGATTATCAAATTCCTATCTTCTTTTGTTCTCAGGATAGAAGGCTAACTTGATTTTTTTTTAATAGCAAGAAAGGCGAAATTTAATATTTTTGAAAAGAGTATTTTTTTCTGAATTCTATGGTGTAACACATGCATACCTTATTTTAACCAAAACTTTAAAAAAAATTATCGAACTAATAAAATTTTCAAAAATGTAAAATGTTATTGGCCTTGGAAATGTTGACTTTATCTATCGTTAGCTCTTTGCCGCTTGAACTGTGACCAAAAAATAAGTAAACGTTAATAATAATTGTTAAAACAACACTTTTTAACTGAAAAAGAACACATTTTAATAAAAAAAAGCAAAATACGAAATATATGCTACAAAAGATGTTGCTCAAAATGATTTCCATTGACTTCTTGGCTTTCTGTCGCCATAGCCAACCATCATGAGAGTTTCTGTACACTTAGTTTCACTTAAATGTACCATTCTTAACCTAATTATTGCACACAAGTTTAATTTTTGGCTAATATACAAGTGACAGATCGCTAATGACAGTATTTTCAAAGCTAACTTAGTTTTGCTTTTATAGAAATCCAGAATAAAATTTTTGAGTTTTTTTTGTCTTTTAATAAAAATAAAGGTGGGAATATGTTACATCACTAAATTCCTGCCATTTAAAAAAATCAAGTTAGCTTTGTATTTTCAAAATAAATGACGGTAGAAAAATAAAAAAAATCTCAGATAATAGAATTTAAACACATTTAACTGTACCCCAAATTTCAACGTGCTCTGTTAAACCGTTCTGAAAATATTTAGCCGTATCCATACTTTTTAGCGTCCCTGTATTTAATTGTAATAATTTTTTTATTAAAAATGTCCGTCATTTTTAAAGATATGGAAACCATGACATGGTATTCGCAGAAAAAGAGGAAACACGTGTTTCAGTTTTTTTTTATTCCACCCCAAGGGGAGGAAGGTGTTAAACAGAGGTTTAACAATTGATGAATTTAGTGAAAGAATATAATATACCACATATTCTGGTAAAATATTAGATCAATGGTTAAAATGAGTTATCTAGTTTCAGGATGAGCAATACTGTAAGAAGCCACAGAAAAAGTAGCGTGCAATCTTCCACCAGATGGGAGAAATTTAAAGCAATAATCGTCTTGCATAATTAAAATTTCACCAGAATTTTATACAAGAACTGATTAATTAGTTATTTGTGGCTTATCATGTTCTTACACTAAGCCCTTTAATTATATTTATCAAAATTGGTCTTTGGGCTTTCGGTTAAAGATGAAAAACGCATGTCTTGGGCTTTTTGGAAGTTCCATAAGGGAGTGCAGTAAAAAATCCGTTATTTTTTAACCTAGATTCATAAAAATTGGTATTTGGGAATTAAAACTCATTTTTTGTGATTTTTGAAAATTCCACCTCAAAGGGGGTGCAGTATAAAAATAATTTTTGAACTTATATCTATAAGGCCCGGTTGCTCAGTTCGAGCTTAAACCGCGTTTAACTTTAAACTAAGCTTAAGCCAGCACCGAGTGTTGCTCAGTTGCGAAATATCGACTAAGCATAAGCTTAGCATTGGTTTAACTAAGCGGTCGATGTTGGCCGCTTAAGCATTGGCTTATCGCTAAACATTTTTAATATTAACGTTATTAATATACATAACTTTATAATTTTATTGAAATTTTTAACAGATGAATGAAAGAAACCGAAGTAGCAATTTTACGCGCAAAGAAAAAAAAATTGGTCAATTTTGATCAAGATTTTAAATCTAACACTAGAGTGTAAAAAAGTTACTTGCTTATGTTCAATGAAAAAAATTGACCATGGCCCAAATTGCACTAAGATTTAACGCAACAGCAGACACCCGTAGAGGGGCTGCTACATTACAAAAAATATGCGACAATTAAAAAATTCATAAAATATGCAGACCAACTGTGTTATAAAAAACAGACTGGTGGAGGACCACCTAGCCCATATACAACTTACTTTCACAAATGTGTAAAAAAATTGCTTTTAATGATAATTAGTGATAAGGAACCAATAGATTAGCGGATTCGACAGTGAATTTGCTGATGATGCACAGAAACAGCTTTTTTTAATAAATTTCAGTTCAGTTTGACTTAAACTTGTGAAAAACAAATAATATAGTATATTAAAGTAGTATATTAAAAAAAACTAAAAAAAAGTATAATGATAATAATTTACTTATTCTTATTCCAGTATAATAAACATTATTTTTTTAAGTGCTACAGCAGAATCCGACAGTCAAGGAAAGAATGATGTTAGAATTATTGATATGTAAATATTATGTGATTTTAATTATAGCACAAGTTTTTAAACAGTTAAATTATTTATATAAAATTGTTATGCTTCAAAACTGAGAACGCCAAAGTTTTCAAATGCACAAAAACAACAAATTAACTGTGCAAATCAATTTATTGCTGTGCTCTGAAAGGAAATGTTAAATTGCATTTTTTCAGAAGGAGGCACAATTTGAAAATGCCGCGCATGAAAGAGCTCCATAAAATAAGAAAAAACCATTTTAGTAATTAATAATTATATTGAGATGCATTTTTAAATATAATATTCTTATTTTAACGATAATATTCCTACAATCTACTAAAATAATGATAAATGATGATATTATTCCATCTCAACCTAACTTTTCAAAATCAGAACTGTCAAAACAAAATCTCGCCAAGCAAGGACAAGCAACCTCATACTTGAAGAGCGCAAGCGTACAGTACTACCAACAGCATAAGTGACAAGTTTAGCGCGGCTTAGCTAAAATTTCCACTGAGCAACAAAACTGCGGTTTAAGCTTAGTTTAAATTTAAATCGAGTTTACGTAAGCAAAAGCTTAAGTTCGTACTGAGCAACCGGCCCTAAGGGTTAGTATTTGGGTTTAACTTTCTTTTTATTTTTAACCGAAAGCCCAAATACTAATTCTCCTACATATACTAAAATTCAAAAATAATGGATTTTTAAATTTAACCCCTTTTGGGTAGAATTTTTAAAAAGCATAAAACACACGTTACTTTATTTTTTATCGAAAGCCCAAATACAAATTTTCATAAATATAACTTCGAAAATAACGGACTTTTATATTGCACCCCTTTAGGGGTGGAATTTACAAAAAACCCAAACCATGCGTTTTTCATTTTTAACCGAAAGCCCAAATACCAATTTTGATAAATTTAATTAAAAAAAAATTATAGATTTTGTACGAGTTTTAACCCGTTTAACACTTTCTTCCCCCCTTGGGGGTGGAATTTATAAATAAAATAAAACACATGTTTCTTCATTTTTTGACAAAAGCCTAGTTACTAATTTTCAGAGATATACTCGTAACTTCAAAAATGAAGGATTTTGATTCAAAATTTAACATCCCATTTAACCTCCTTATTTAGGGGATAATTTTCCATAATAATTTGTTATAATGTAATGAATTAAAAGTAATCGATTACTTTTCAATTGAATTAATACAGGGTGACCCAGGGGTGCGTGCACGCTCTTTAACTTTTTTTCTATGCAAGGTATCAATTTGATCTTTTTTTCAAACAATAGGTCTTACAATACGGCATGTTCTAAATATATTTTAATTAGTATATAGAGTGTTCCCAAATAACATACCCAACTAAGTTATGTTTTTTTAAATGAAAACCCTACAATTTTGTTACATTTTTTAAATTGCGACTAAATTGTCGATATAACGCACCCGGGTTTCTTATTCTTATCTATCATAGTGTTTGAGTTATGTCAATTTATGTGTGAAAATAGGGCTGTGGATAGACCATAGAAAAATTTATAACTTTAGAACCATTCAAGATAACTTAACCAATTTTTTTCCAGTCGATTCTTTAAGCTTTAGCGCATGTTTTGCAATAAAGACGAACTCGGAGTCGATATTCCATCGCCAACTACGATTTTCTAAAAATGACAAATCACAAATGGCGATAACTCGATTTTTTTAATGCAATACTTTATATTTTATTGCACCATTGCATGGCATTTTTTATGAGCTTTTTGTCGATATAAGGTTTATAGGGTCTACTTTATCAAATTTGTGAGATTTTTGCAAAATAATAAATATTGATGTTTTTTTCGGAAAAAAATTCGAGTAGGCCGTTATCTTAAATTCAAGAATTCCACCACACTCTGAAAAGAATTTCTTTCAACAAGATGAAATTGTAATAGAAACATGAGTACATCGCAAAGGGAACAATTTTAATATTTTTTACAAAAACATAAAAGTATGATTGACAGGAAACAATGAAAAAATTTTGAGAAAAGCATACTTACAAAAATGTTCAAATAGGTCACACAAGCTGCTAGTCTTCTAGTAAATGAGTTCCGAACCCTAGCAAGCATTCAATTGAATGGAAGGCTTCCGTGATCTTGTTGCTTACTTTCTAGGAGTCAGAGCACATTTACCACATGAATAGCTGCTTGTGTGGAACCACCTATTTAAGCATTTTTTTTATAAATTGCTTTTTCTCGAAAGTTTTACACTGTTTCCTATCTGTCTTACTTTCCTGTTTTTAAAAAAGGCTACTAAAACTATTTTCTTTGTGATGTAGGTATTCCTGTTTTTATTACAATTCCTATTATAATTTACATTTAGTTGAAGAAAATTCTTTTCAGAATGGTATGGAAGTGTTAAATTTTACGAAACGGCCTACTCGACTTTTCTTTTCCGACGAAAAAAACCATCGATATTTTTTATTTTGCAAAAATCTCACAAATTTTACAAAGTGGTCCCCACAAACCCTACATCGGCAAAAAGCTCATAAAAAATACCATGCAATGATGCAATAAAATATAGGGTGTTGCATTTGAAAAAATCGAGTTATTGCTATATGTAATTTGTCATTTTTAGAAAATCGTAGTAGGCGATGGAATATCGACTCTGAATTCGCCTTTACTGCAAAAGATGCGCTAAAGTTTAAAAAATCGACTGGAAAAAAGTTGATTAAGTTATCTTGAATGGTTCTAAAGTTATAAATTTTTCTATGGGTCTATGCACAACTATATTTTTACACATAAATTGACATAACTCAAAAACTATGACAGATAAGTACCTATAAGAAAGTCGCAATTTAAAAAATGTACCAAAAATTTGGGATTTCCATTTAAAAAGACAACTTAGTTGGGTATTTTATTTTGGAACACCCTGTACACAAATTGAAATATTTTTAAAACATGCCTTATTGTAAGACCTATCGTTTCGAAAAAAATCAAATTGATAGCTTGCATAGAAAAAAAATTATGGAGCATGCTCGCATCCCTGGGTCACCCTGTATGTAACTTATTACAACTAATAAAAAAATAATTGCAATTACATTGAATACAAAGTAATCAGACTGCAATGTAATTACTAATTAGATGAATCTGTAATTACATTATTAATCTAATTACATTGTAATCTGATTATGGCCAACTCTGAAACAAAACTCAAATTTCCCGCCCCAAATATATTACGTTTTGATTGGCGCATCCTGTAACAAATGAACATGGTTCCCAGCAAAAACCAAACAAAAATCGTGATCAAGACGGCCGTGAGTATCATGGCGGCACGGCTCATTTGTCGTCCGTTGTTTGTTGATTTTTGCGCGTCTTCGATAACTTGTCGAAAATCGTCGAGTTGTTTCTCGGCACTTCCCGGACTGACGCCTGAAATGGACAAAATGGCGGACAAATTCAAATCTGGCGCGTTTACCTAGCCGTTTCAGGGTGTTTCTCACGCGGAGGATTCCCCCAAAAGCGGCGTAAAATTTCTCGTCGGGGAGGCGCGGCATGATTTGATCGTCAATCCAGTGAACAAAATCGCACTGAAACTTGTCGATATTCTCCGAATTGCCGTTTTTCAACTGTAGGCATTTATACGACGTCACGAAAAATTTCATGACAAGGTAACTCGATGTGTTAGCTTCCACATTGTGCAAAGGGCACGATTTAGTAGGGAGTGCTATTGCGCTAGGTCTTGTGTTTGAATCAAAAAAGGGCAAAGGGATGGTTGCGTCACAATGTCCTGTTTTTTCCGCGTTTTCGAGCTTATCGTTGTGCACAAACATCAAATTGTCGCAATCGTCCTTGTCATGTATAGGGGATTGTAGCGGGATCAGCCTGATTTCGAAATTTTCAACTAAAAGTGACAGGGATACCAACTGTAAAAATTCCCCTGTATAGACTCACGATTTTGGGACAAGGGCTTAGCCCAGCCTTGTCCATTGGTTCGCAAAAACCACTTAAGCTCATCAAAAAGCCCCAAAAGTGTGGCCATACTGTCGTAATCAATCAAACCGGCGTAATATGCATATTTAGAAATTGGCAGAACGGCATGATGCAAATAACCCCCTAAAAACGTCGCTTAAACAAACTAAGGAAACTAGGGACTTTACCCAACAAATCCGTCAGTGCTAACAACGTAATATGTTTGGTTTTGCCGTGCGTTTCTTTGCGCACGATTTCGAGAATCAGGCGGAAATATTCGACCAAATCTGTGACAAATTCGTTCGAATCTATGACAAGGATTGAAGTGCTGGGTAAAAGGTCCTCTAGGATCATGCGGGAGGACAATAACGCCACGTTTTCGGACGACCAACATTCCTTGGCTCGATCAGCTTTGGTGAATAAAGTCGTTCCGACGTTTAAATCAGCTGGGTTTGTATTTTTTGTCAAAAATAAAAGCAGGAAAAAAGGTACAAGTGACATGTCTCTTTTGTCAAAAAACACTGGATTTTTGTACCCACGATTACAGTGTCCTGTATTATCATTGTCTAAAGGTTTTTTTTTCAATTGAGGCGGTCAGAAGCAAAGGGGTGCATATCCCATTTCAGTTCATTGTAGAATTTTTGGGGTTTCTGGTGGGTTTTCTTGGCTCAAAATTTGTCGCTGGGATTTAGTTTAACATAGAGTTCTTTTCTTATACAGAAACCCTCAATTTGTGCTTTATTTCACTCCAAAAAATTCAAATGCGCTGTTGCAAAATTCTACTATAAACTGAAATGGGATATAAGTGCATTTTTGGCAAAAATCGAGCGATGTACAGGGTGGTGCATTTTGGATGTCCGAAACTAAGAGCATAGACTAAGAGGTTTATACTAGAAAAAAGAGTGACGAGTCCATTTTTTGAAAAAATAATTTTGGTCAAAACCTCATATCGCTATCGTCTTTTGTTTTCGACTTACAAACAAAAGTTGACATTTTAGCGAAATCTTAAAAAATTCATATCTTCCTTATTTTAAAAGATACATGTTTGAAACAAAGACATTATATAGGCACTTTTTTACAGAGAATTTAATAATGTTATCAGCAATTTTTTTAACCATTCGTTTAGCTGTAGGTAATAACATAAATTTGTATTTTTTTTTAAATAGGAATCATAGTTGTTATTGTAGAAATGTTGCTAACATAGGGTAACAATTTTTACAACTACTTTCTATTTATATTGTTTGTTTTTGTTTAGTTTAACTTATCAAAATCTGTTCAAACTATTTCCTCTTAATTTTGTTAATTATTCGGGCTTTATCAATAAATGACTTGACGCTATTGACAGATTACACACTAAATTGCAGTGATGACTGATGACACCCAGCCCAGCACTGCCAATACAACTCCTAAAAATTTACTAAAAGGAGTTGCACAAAAGTTCTCTTTGAGAAACTACTTTCGGTTTCACAATGAATAATTTGTGAAACCGAAGTAGAAAAAAAATAATAATCTTCAATTATTTTAATAGCAAATACTGATTTCTGTGTGATTAATTGATTATTAATTCTGAATGACAGTAAAAAATACTTTTAGCAGATTCACCTTGAGTAGAGCTTATTCCAAACCTGGTGGCGAACTGACATTGATAAAAATGACTGAATTTTGGCATTAAACATTGCCCATAGGCGTCGTAATAAAATGTTTTCAAACCCACTGTTAGGCTTTAAAAAATTATAATAAGATACGTAAGATGAAGAATAATAAAGAAATTAATAATAATAATAGTAATATTTCTATGTATCTTCGTTCTCAAAATTTATTAATGTTAAAATGACAACTAAGTAAATTTTAGAGAAAACAAATGTACGCCCATGTATTTCATTATCTTAACCAAGTGGGTGCATTTCAAGAGTCTTTCATGTCACTATCAGTTCGCCACCAGATATGGAACAGCCTCTATGCAAGTTTTCTGAATCTTTGTTGCTTTAATAGTACAGGGTGTCCGTTTTTCGAGCTCCACCGTAGGGATCTCATCAGGTATTATAAGAGATACGAGGTCGATTAAATTAGGGCAAAGTTGCGCATTTTTATGCTGAACCTGAAAGAAAATTTGATGTGTCATTTTTAGTTTTTAAATTATTATTGAGAAAAATCAAAAATTTGTAATTTTTGTTTTTATTTTTTCAAGCGAAAACTAAGAGATCTTGACGTTTTTAAGTAAGACATTCTTCAGGCACTTTTTTACAAGAAATCTAAATCTGTCATCGCCTTTTCCACTCAACTTTGGTTTTTCTTATGGACGCCATATTTAATACTTATATTTTTGAAAAGTCTTTTTGTTCCTGATTGCAACGATGTATCACATCATATGATCGAATCTTACATACTGGTTAAAATTAAGAAAAAAACGCCAAAAGTTTTGTTTAACAAACTAACTTTTGACAGTTCTATTAAACATGCGAGCAGAATTTTTATAACTTTGTCTTGTTTTGTTTTGCAAGCCTGAAGAAAGTCCTAGTTAAAAACGTCTAGGTACTAGTTCTTTTGGTTTTCGCTTGAAAAAATGAAAACGAAAATTACAAATTTCCGATTTTTTACAATTATTCAAAAACTAAAAATGACACACCAAATTTTTTTTTAGATAATTGTTTACCATAAAAATGCGCCAGCGGCGTCGATTGGAGATCATTCAATTAAACAGAAAATTTAGATAAAGCACTGAATTTTTGATAAAAGTTTATTTGAGGCATACGTGACAGTAAATTTGTTTTTAATCTCTGGCAACCCCCGTTAAATTTTTTTTTAAATTGTTCATCTTGAATCAACAATTCTGAAAGCCGTATTTAACTATTTAACCAATAATTTTGTAATTCGACTCATTTATGTAGAAAACTATAGCGCATTTAAGAACAGTAGTAGATTTAAAAAAATTCTTTCTAAGAAAAAAATCTCCAAGTTACGAAATTGTGCATTGAAATTTTCAGCATCCGGAGAGCTGTGTTAAATATTATTTACAACTTGACAATGTTAGTTAGATTATCGATTTCACAAAACTGTTAATCAGTTTTTACAAAAAACAATAGTTTATTAATTGTTAGACTTTATGGTCTATGAATTACTAATTTTTTAATCCGGCGTATTGCACTAGCACGTGCGTTGAATAAATGAAATTATATCTTATTTCAGTTCATAGTAGAATTGCAACAGCGCAATTGAATTTTTCGGAATGAAAAATAAAGCACAAATTGATTGTTTCTGTAAAAGAAAAGAATTCTGTCTTTAACTAAATCCCGGCGATACATTTTGAGCTAAGAAAACCCACCAAAAACTTTCAATTTGTGCTCCATTTCACTCCAAAAAATTCAAATGCGCTGTTGCAAAATTCTACTATGAACTGAAATGGGATATAGCTTTTGACATTTTATTATTTATCATTTTTCGAAACTGTGCGATTTTGAATGAATCGAACAGCACAGAAAAAAAAACTGTAAAAGCAATAAAGATTCAGAAAACTTGCATACAAAAGGTGAATCTGCTAACGGTATTTTTCACGGTAACTCAGAAATTAATAACCACACTGAAATCAGTATTTGTCATCAATTTAATGAAAGATTATTATTTTTATAGAATTCATGTAGGCCCTAAATACGGTACGCCTTTTGATTGCCATGGATACGCTCGCTTGCAGCGAGGGGCCAATGAGTCAGCTTAGTATTGTTTCACTTGCCGCGTGGTAAAAGCAACCAATTGGTTGCTTAATTAATTAATTAATTAGTCTACTCTCTACCATACTATGTTGTCCTAGCTTTAGTCATAACATAAATAATTGGCAAAATTTAAATATTGTATTTTCAAAATTCCCGCGCGTTGCATTGCGCCCTCTGCCAAACGTTAACAACAAATGGCCCAGTTCGTTTTTGCGGAGTAAAATTTTACATTGAGTTGCCTATCTCAACGTTATCACTTTTTATGTATGGCTACACCTGTGAACTCGATAGCGTCCAGTGTATAGTTTCAGTGTTGCCAGACTTGGGGATTAATCCCCAGTTGGATATTTTGTAAATGTTTGGCGACAAAAGGATTTTTAAATTGAAATTATGAAAATCTGGGGATTTTAATCTTTATACCTATATTCATGAATAATGTAGCTGGAAATGTTTTTTATATAAACTCCTACTATAATAATTATTCCCACTTTTTCCAAACTTAGAATAAATGAAATATTACAAATTTTTCAATTATACATATGGATGTCTCGATCTTTGTTTAACACAGTATATTCAATAATGTGTTGAAAAGAGACAACAACCGACATAGAATTAAAAAATGATGTTTAGTAACTTGATGATGCGAAGGTTGGTACATATGTTGGTCACGATTATCAAGTGTATTAATACGTTTCAGGCACTAATACCTACAAACTTTGTGCCGAATATAATTTTTACATGTTAATTACTTATTCATATATTATTATAAATATTTTAATAATAAATAATTATTTGGAGGAGGTGGTGGTGTTGGTATCTGGGGATTTTTGTCGTATTTTGAGAACTTTTCAGCAAAACTTCTGGGGACAATTTACTTTTTGATCTGGCAACTCTAGTATAGATGGTTACGCGCACGTTTTATGCATTTCCAATTGGGAAACAGCCGACATCAAAGGCACCAAAAAAAATGAACCATCACTCATCAGTAAGTCAGTGGTATTATCAAGTTGGGTTAGGTGTGAATGAGTGAAACGCCTTGTGATATAAATACTGATCTTTTTTAAAAAAACAACACATACAATCACAGAAAATAACATAATTACACTCATACAAAATCAAACATACGATTTACTTCCTTAACTCAATTAGAATACAGTTCGACTATAGTCGATGCTTAAAATCATTTTTATGATTGTATAATACGTATAGCTAATATTTGAGAATAAAACGAAACAGATAAAGCAGGAATAGACTAGCTGTGAACGGAAGAGGAAGAGAAGGACCGATTTGTCGGTTGGGAAGCTATATGGCAAAAAATTCACTTGGAATCACAAAAATAATACAATGAAATAAATAAGTTGAGCATGCAAACAAAAATGATAAGATATGACACCTCGTTAACCTACCTAGCGTTAATTTGCAAAAATCTACTTGTTTTAAATAATGGATCATTTGTTATAATATGGCACTTATGGAATGAATTACTTATTGTTCGGTACACCTGAATTTAGTTCGTCTCTTCTACCCAAAGTACCCGAGAAGGCACCAAAATTATATGTCTTTTTCTAAGGCACTAATCTAGAATAATTTTTCCATGAAAAAAAGGCCTCTAAGCTACACCTAAAAATACTATGTCTTTTTCCAATTTACAATTGTTCCCTACGATTTAATACTCAAAAAAGCTACGACACCAAGTCAGACTCGGACGATCTCAGTCGATAAATAAATTATTCGGGACATCCCCGGTATTAGATAGTCGAGGTGAGTTCCTTGTTGTACCCTATTTACAAACTGTATACAGCTCTATACATATTTACAATAATTGAGCAAAACAATCAACCCTCCAGATGGCGGTACTTGTGGGCGGACATTTGGGCCAATCCCAGCACAGCGTATTGACACGACAGACAATGGTAGTGTGTTTGTTTGCCGCTGTGTTGACAGTTGGGGACGCGACAGTGCTGACTTGGGGTGAATTTTTCGAACCCAGCCGCCTGGATCGAGTCCAGTTTTTGGTGTTGGCGGCGATGCGCCACCACCTTGTTGGTGTCAGTGCACACGAAGTCGCATTTCAGGCAATGGAAATGCGATGCCTTGTTCTGCGTCGAACCTAAACCCAAAAATAATGCAATGTTACAACTCAATTTAACTTTCGATAAATAATATTTTGAGAAAACCAAAAAATTGTTAATCCTCGAAAAAGATATACAGGCTGTTCCGTCTAAATCCCACAATAGAAGTATTGGGAGTTCTAATAATGATAGTCATCTGAAAATTGTATACAACCATCATATGGCAGGTTCTGCATAATGAAAATATTTTCAAGATAGCGACCCCTCCGGTTTAACAGGAAGTCGCTATCGACTTATTTGTTAAAATAAAAAGCCATGTTTTTTAATACGTTTTTGGATTACTGGAGGTATTTAAGGTAGTTTTCAAAAGCTTTTCCAATAACTAAATTGAACCGTTTATGAAATACCATGAGATCGAAAATGTACTGAATTAGAGCAAGCCTTGAAAGGGAACTTTAGCCCCATTTGTTTTCAAACATCGTGTTTCAAAAAACAGTGGAGGAGGCTAAGGCGTTGTCCAGACATACTGTTTCGTTGTTAGCAAATAAACATTTAAAAAATTCACAGAAAAAAATTTCTGATAGGCATCATTCACCAATTGAATATTTCCACTCCCTATTTATTTTTTTTTCTTGTTAAAATAGCATTCTACAATGTAGGCTTTTTCTTGGCTGGTAAACACCATTTTGGAATAATTTAGATTATGCAAGGAATCAATTTTTGAAAAATTCTGATCTGTCAATTTTTGACATGTGACTAAAATTCCGCAAGCACATGGCATGCTCTAATTCAGTTCATTTTCGATCTCATGGTATTTAGGGTCCACTTCTGTTCATTGAAAAAGCGTACACCTTCATTTTGGTTGTGTAATTTAATCTTTAATTGTTGATTTGACAAAAAATTGTCATTACTGTCACTGTCACGAAATATGTTTTGATTTTGAAGTTGAACAGTCATTTCTGAAGTTCAGAATGCCATCTCAATTAACTAATATTCAAAAAGCACAAATTGTGGCCAAACATGGTCAATCTGAAGGTTAGCGGCTGATTGAGGTGTAAATAAGTTTAAAAATCACTCATCATAGTTTAAAATACCGTTTCCGTGACAATGTAATAGCAATAATAAAAACCCAGTTTCACATAGATTAAAAATTGCGAAATTGGCTTTCACCCCTTGTATTAGGTATTTCAAAACTATAAAAACGCCAACGTCGCATTTTCTCTCAAAATTAGCTATTATAAATTATTCATGCACTTCAAAAAAATAATAGCTAATGTAATTTGTAGTTTCAATGGGAGATCTAATCATTAATAACTATTTTACAATTTTATCAATCTTATTTAAAAAAATAATTCGGTAAAATGCGATGTTGGCGTTTTTATAGTTTTGAAACATCTAATACGCTTTTTTACTGAACAGAAGTGTACCTTAATTATTTATTTATTGTTTTGATAAAATAAATCATTCATTGCTTGAGGCAGCTTAGTAATTTATTGTCATACTGTGGAAAAGTTACATCAGGGGTACCCCAAGGCTCCGTCTTAGGGTCCTTATTATACCTTTCGAGTTTCGACGTAGCAAATTCTGTTCAACATTTATCTATTCATACATTTTCTGATGACACCACTCAACATGAGTACTCTTTTAGGGACAGTCCACTCGCTGAAGCAAATCTTTGTCCAAATTCCGATATTTAAGGCATTCAAAGTTATTCGTCTAGAACTAAAGGTTGAAAAGTGCTTCCTCATAGTTTTCGGACCTCAAAATAAATTTTGAAAAATCAAAACTAAAAATCGTCAAAAGTTAAAATACTGGGCGTTGTCTTTGATCGAGAATTACTCAAAAAGCATGTCTCTCTTTTAGTAAAAAAAATTGTTACGTGCGTTTGCGTCTACTTTACCAAAATCATAGCATATAATTAATTTCAAATTAAGAAAAAAGCTCTACCTTACTTGTGCTACCTATTATAAATTATTGTCTCACTATTTTTTACCCTTGTCTTGACTCTAGTTATAAGAATTGCTTACAAAAACATTAAAATAATTGTTGTAGATTGTTTCAAAATTAGAAAATACGATAATATTTCTCTTAAAATTAAAGAACTAAATTGGCTAACATTTTATTCTCGTTTTAAATATTTGATGGCAGTTATGGCTTACTGCATTTTATCTATCTGCCTGCTGTCGATGCCCTGTTTTCGTACACTCTTGTTTCTTAGATCCTTTACCTACAAATCTGTTGTCATTTATAAAAGGTAATATCTAAAACTATTTAAAAGCAAAATCAGTAGAACTTATATAAAAACCGGATCAAGTTAAAATATTTATTACGTTAGTAATTGTTCTTTTGTTGTTTTTCTTTTTTTTACAATTCTTCAATATTATTAAGAATGCATACTTTTGTTTTCACATTATTTTAAAAACATAATTTTTCTATTTATTCTTATTATGCATTTATTCTAATAGTTTTTGTTCTAGTTTACTTTTGATCTATATTATTTCATAGTTTATGTTTTATTTTGTTTTTTAGCTTTAGCTAGACTTCGCTTCCTCACATAATTTCTTTAATGAAGGCTTTTATAATAATACCGGTTTTTTTAATATTAATAATAATATCTTCCAATTTAAAAACCGGTAACTCTGTCATTTTTAAAACTTTGAAATTGTCTTCGAGTCGTTTGAAAGAGAAAACCTAGATCTTTCTTTTGGTGTTATAAATTTCCAAAAAAAAGATAGCAGACGCCAAATTTTTAGGGTTAAGTTTGCAGAACTTTAATATCCATAACTCATTTTTTTTCAAATGAAATGCCCCAATTTTTATTTCACTAATAAACAAGTAAATATCTCGAAAACGATTAAACTTAGGCATACTGATGAAAAGTCCCTTACTCGACTAATCAAAAAATGCAAACAAACATAGCTTTCCATTTAAAATAAGAGAGAGAGATAACAACCTCCGGTATAACCGGAAGTACCGACATCTTGAAAATAATTTCATTGAGCAAAACTTAACGGATTGTGTTCTATATATCATTTCAGTTCTTAGTAGAATTTTGCAACAACGCATTTGAATTTTGGGACTGACATGAGAGCAGAAATTGAGAGTTTCTGGTGGGTTTTCTTGGCTCAAATTTTGTCGCTGGGATTGCAGTTTAATACAGAATTCTTTTCTTATACAGAAACTCTCAATTCGTGCTTTATTTTTCACTCCAAAAAATTCAAATGTGCTGTTGCAAAATTCTACTATGCAATGAAGTGAGATATAATATCGTTAACTTCCAATACTTCTAACGTGGGGTTTAGACGGAACAGCCTGTGTAATCTAAGGCTTTGTTTTCTGCGAAAAAACAGCAAAATTTGTTCCGATGACATTGATAGTTTTTGTGTGAACGGGGCATTAGAATCTGGTAACTACTCGTTTTCAAGATAAAAGATATCGGGGTAGACCATGACTGTAAAACTACCTTTACGTTTGATTGTCAAAACTCAAAATGTCAGACAAAATTTGAGGTTAAGAAAATTGTGTAAAAATAATTGTGGTTTAATCTTTTGGTGAAACTTAAAATTGTTAATTCAGCCAGCTTCTACTGTAAAATCCCTTGATACAACCACAATGGGTTTACTTTTTTTTTGTATGTAAATCGGTAACTAAATTTAACTAGTTGGAAAACAAATACCAACTATTAATATGTGACGATACTAAAAATAGCAGTATAACCAACTTAAATTCAAATTTCCACAGCCTACTGGGATGTCATTTAATTTAAAAAAAGAGTATATTAAAGGTGCATTTAGATGCACATTAATTGATAAAAAAAAAGTATAAGTACCCAAATTGTTGGTGTATGCGCAATCACTCCTTCCACAGGCTACGTTGGCCCTATACTGCTGGAAATCGCCGCCCATCAGTGTGTCCAACCGTTCATGTCTTGCCGTGTGTTGCACAAACCTCGTCTTGTCGCAAAAACTGTACCCACAGTCCTGTCTTTGACAATGGAAGTGCGTTTGGTGTTCCCTATAGCCGCAATGTTGGTACTGACAATCCTCGTTAAACCTGTAATTCCCCCATAAGCAAACTAATTTTACAGAAAACCGTATTACCGACCTGAATCGTAAATAACCCTCGGGGACTGGTTCGTCCTTCAAGATCCTCATCGAGTTTTGTATCCTTGCTTTCTTTTGTTCGGGGGTGATTTCATGATGTGGACTCAGCGCCCTTTTATTTAAATTGGCCGCCATTGCTGCCAACGGACTCGTCATGTTGTCACTTTGGTAGCCATGTTGGGGTCCCCCCAAAAGCGGGCTTTGCATCAACTGCGAGTGTTGGAACATCAATTGTGTGGGAATCCCCGCGTTTTGGTACAACCCTTGCGGCAGAAAGGCGTTTTGTTGCGACATTAGGGCGAATTGTGTGGCCAGATTGGCGGGAAAATTTGAAAAGTGGTTGTAGGCGTCGAAAGTTGGGGTTAGATAGGGGGTTTCATGCTCGGGTTTGACCATAACGGGGTTTTGGAGGCTTTGTAAGGAGGCCACGTTGATTTTCGGCTCGTTTGATGTTGAGGGCGTTTGTTGGTTGTTGTTGTCTTCTTGAAGTTGGCTGTTGAGGGCCCCAGTGCTGTGTTTGGCCACGTGGACGACCAGGCGGTCCATTTCCGAGAAGGCCTAACTTTTTTATTAGAGAAAGTAATTGTGAAATTTCGGGGATTTACCTGATTGCAAGCATTGCAATGGTAGTGGTATTTGCGTTTGAGTTTGCAAAACGGGCGCGAACAGCTCAGTTCCGGGCCGTAGAGGGTGCTGCTACCGGTAGCGGGGTCCTGGTTACAGGTTTCTGCAAAATTTGCAACTAAATACAGGTTTATGTAAATTCTTAAGTTAAACAACCATGGCCAACTTACATCAAATTCGCTGCGCTTCATTAAGGCCGGAACAAAACTTCCTAACCTAAAAAAATTCTCCTTCTCCAGCGCCATCTCTTTATTAATTGATGAACCAATCACTAGATAGATTTTATAAATCGTTTCGCTATTTTCTTTAAAACAAGCAGTTTGTCGCATGGTTCTTCCTTAAGATATCGTCATACGACGATTATAAATAAGCTCAATAATGCCCAAAAACCATCGCGAACAGACTAAGCCAAGAGTTCCTTATTATAAACTCATTATAAAGCTTTAAGTCTTCTTATAAATTCTTTGACACATTTATATAAATTTAACTGACACTTCGGCGATAAGGTGTTGCTTTATAATTTATTGAAGTGTGCATAGTTACGAAAGGTATTGTTACAAAACTTATGGTAACGTTTATCACTAAAAAGGTGATGATAGACATCTAAAATCCCCACCAATAGGCTTATTATTTGTAGCGCCGAATAGGTACAACCTCAATTTCGTGTTTACTAGCAGTTCTTCTGGTTCATCATTATTGAAAAACTACTAATATTTTGGTTTCGTTATTCTTTGGACATCAATAAGATGGATGAAAAACCTTAAGTTTTAAATTTAGCACATAAAAAATCCACTTAATAATACAACTCTATTAGTCGGTAACCCCAACTACTATTAAACCTCCTTACATCACTTATAGTAACCGTTACTGTTAATAATATTAGTGGGTGATGGAAACGTTTCCGTTACCACTTTATAAAACCTAAACTTCTTCGGCCCGTAAGTAATTTAATATCATGAACAGACAACTCCAAAACCAATTGGTAATGTTATAAACCGCTAATATAAACTCGTGTTACTTTTATAAAATTAGCACTCACTTGAGGTGATAAAAATTGTTCATTGGGATTTTAAGAATAGTTTTAACTCAGAAAAAACCGAATTCGGTATTCTACTAATGTAAACTGATTTTTATTACAAAATACAAAAACAATTCAAAAATAGGTTAAACCATAGTTAAACTTTATTGCGGACGTCTCTCTTGTAAAAGTAGTTATCTTTTTAAAATAATAATAAAGGACAACTTGTGTTCCATATTCTTTAATAACTCTAGTGAGTCTTCTGGTGGCTTCAAATTATGACAGATTTCAGCAGAGGCTTAAAATTGTCTAAAGCTCTGTCTAAAATTTAAAAAAATCTCTTCCTTACTATTTATACATTTTTGTAAGCTTCTACAACTTCTTCAAAGTTATAATTTTTTTAATGTAAATTTGAATGAAAATTTAACCAATAAGTATTTACATTTTCTGCAAAGTATTGATATTTCTTTGTGGAATAACTTTAGATAAGGGTTCGCTCTAAGAAATATCAAATTATACTAATTTAATTGCAATTTTTCTGATTTGATCGTGGGTCTAAAATGTCAATTAGAAATTAAAATTTTTGTGATTGGTCACATATTTTCTTGGTTTTGGTTTTGTTTGCAATTGTCTCACAAGATGGAGCTACTTAAGGAGACAATTTTTAGGTTAGGGGAATCAATCAACGGAGAATTGTTACGGCCTTAATGAGCGCAGCGACATTTGATGCAAGTTGGCCATGATACAACAAAGGTGGAAGAATAGAGAGAAGACCAACGATTAGTACCGAGCAACATACACAGCGTTTCAGCTCTATAAAGACACAAAGACACACATAGAGAATAAATCAATGGTTTTATTGAGCTGAAACCGCGTGCGACTTTGGTGTTAGTACGTGCCGTACCTGTTGGTAATATTTTAGAAATTTCTGGTGACTTTGGTTCAGTCGGCAATGTAGAAAGAGGAAAGAAAGTTCCTGAAGCCTTCACCACTAGAAATAAAGATAGTCGCTATATATACACCAAAACTACAAACAAAAACCTACGCGACTCTACTCACCTGATACTTTATTTTCCGAACTTTGGCTGAGATTCATCGCTTTCGAGTCGGAATTTTCGGACGGTTCCGTCTTAATTTCGACACTCGCTTCGTCCATGTGTTTCTGGTTGTGTTGGGCCATTGTTGAATATTGAACGAACGAATAGTTGCAATTGGGGCGCGTGCAATGGAAATGTCGATTGATTTTGTTACTTGGACACTCTGATAGACGACAGTCAACGTTTCGGTCGTAGAATTCGAAACCATCAAGGATTTCGATGTTGTCGTGAAAGTCCTTACTGTGCATTATAAGAACGTCCTCTTTATCTGTTACATAGAGGCAACGATTTTGGTTGCAGTGGAAGTGAGTTGAGCCCAAATAGGGACAGAGACTGTCTGTACATTTGGTGTTTTCTTTGAAAATATCGAAGCCTTGGAGACTGTAGTCTTGGACATTGGGGCTTTGGGTGCTTGAACGGTCGTCACTGGAGTCTTGCTGTTCCGTTTCTTTGCTACTAGAGGGCGTAGCGGAGGGTTTGGGGAGCTTGAAGCTGGTGAAGATGGCTTGGGGGGAGTCCAGCAAGCTCTGGCTTCCAATGGGGGACTAAAAAATTGTTGAAATTTTTATTTTCTATACAAAACTGTTCAAACACAGAAACACAAACACTTCACAACAAAGACAGAGTTATATGAGATTTAAAAATAAGTGAGAGAATTTTTTTTTGGAACTCAAAAATAGAGAACAAAATCTAACGGCATACAATTGTTGCTGGTTAGATTAAATAAATTCCTAGCTCGAAAAAGCAAATTCCTCGGATTATTTAACATACCAGCAGTTTCTCTAAAATAAAATTTTGAAGTTTTAGATTTGTTCGAGTGTTATGCAGTTCACGACAAAGACAGAGATACATGCGATTTAACAGTGAATGAGAGAGAAACGATCCGAAAATAACTAGTGTTCAAATATTAATATTAATTTAACTTCTTATAAAAAACATTTCTTGGTATAATGGCTGGGTTTGAATAATAGACTTAAAAAAATTTGCAGCTCGAAAACTAACAACCCTAGATCACAACGCTATGCGTAGGCAAATTGCTTAGATTATTTTGCATAATATACTAAATCCGTTTATTTTTAATAGTTATAGATTTTTCCGATTTCTAATAAGTCTAAACCTAACATATTCATGGTTGTGTGGCCACTAGTTCTCGAGAAAATTGCTAAAAATGAGAAAAAACAGGCAAAAATTGTTAAAAGTGTTAATACTTTAAAATTATCAAAAATGTTGTGGTTTACTCTACTTCCTCCCACTTTCTTGAATAGTTTTAACATACTTGACCAAATAAAAAAATTATGGAAATTCCGATTTTAAACTTTTCTCAACGTATTTACTGGACAATATTTTCGAAATCATCATTATTCATTATTGTTGGAAAGCTCTTTTAATGATCCATGTTTTGGAAAAAAGATCATTGTCCTGCGACTAACAGCTTTCGAAAACAGTGCTAAAATAAGCAACAATAGGCTGAATTTATCGATTAGTTACTTCAAAATTATCAAAAAGTTTGCAATTTTCTTTTTTTCTTGGTCAATTTTTGTGTCTTTATCAACCAATAACTCCAATATTATTTGTCTTAAACCTACTGTATTCGATACAGTTGGAAAGCTCTTTTAATTATCTGTTTTTTAAGACCACTGTTGTCTGGTCCTAGTTTTCGAAAAAATTGCTAAAAATAGGAAAAAATTATTGAGTGTGAATAACTTAAAAATTATTAATAAAAAATTTTGCGGTTTTCTCAACTTTAATCAATTCCCTAATCCCTACATCATTCTTACGTCAAGATCCTTCCACTTTCTTGAATAGTTTTACCGTATTTAACGAAATAAAAAAATTAAATAAATTCCAATTGTCTCAATGCATTTATTGGAAATCATTCGGACTCATCATTATCCTTGAAAAACTCTTTTAGTTATCTAATTTCCGAAAAAAAAATCGTATCCTGCGATTAGTAGTTTTCGAGAAAATTGCTAAAATAGATAAGAGAGAAAATTTTTAATTGTGGTTAACATAAAATATGTCAAGAATTTTGTGTGTTTCTTGACTCCAACCGATTCCCCGGATCAGTTTACATAGGTTATCCTCAAAATTGTTCCAGTTTTTCGAAGAGTTTTATTGTAATTAACAAAAAAATCCGATTTTAAATGCAAGTAGGTATGTCTTAACGCGTTTATCGGGCAATAATTAACAATAACCTTACACAATTATTTATCTTCTTTCAAAAAGACCATTGTCTTGCGACTAATAGTTTTCGAAAAAATTGCTATAATAGACGAAGAGAGAAAATTTTTAATTGTCGATAACTTAAAAACTGTCAAGAAGTTTGTGTTTCTCGCAACATCAACCGATTCCCTGGATCATTTTACATAAATTCACCTCAAAATTGTTTCACTTTTTCGAAAAGTTTTACTGTAATTAACAAAAATACGAGTATCTTTATCGGGCAATAACTCCAGGACTGTTCACCATGACCCCCTCAAGTTTAATGTTGAATTATCTGTGTTTTGGAAGACATATCATAATCCTGCACCTAATAGTTTTCTAAAAAATTGGTAAAATATGCAATAATAGACTAAAATTATAATGGAAGAAATTGTTTTTGGTTATTTAGGGCAGGGAATAAACTAAACTTTATATTATTAGCGACGTTTCGATTTTTATTAAATCATCATCAGGCTGCAATATACAGGGACATTTTTTTAACTCTGAACATCGCCCTATGTTCAATCTGAAAAAAACCAGATCAAAAAAATTTCAACTTGTCAATTAAATCTTCCAAGATTATTTAAGTAAAGAAAGATTTATTTTTATGAAATTTATTAATAATCGGGTATACTATTTCCACTCAATAATTAAGTGAAAAACAAGTCACTAACACTCCGCGATTAAAGTAGTACCGAACCAAAATGTTTTATTTCTCGTTTTGCTGAGTCACAATGTTTAGGATTAAGCCCCTATTAATAATCAACTAGGATTATTTGCATTTACTTGAGGAAAATTGTAAAAATTCTTTCAAATGTTCGTCTTGTGAATGTCTTCAAATAACCAAAAACAAATCCACTACCATCAATAAATATTGACTAGAATACAATCTAAAAACGATTATTAACATTTTACAAACGTCGTTAAACAAATATAATCCCAAATCTTCAGCACAACACGTTTTGAAATCGAATTTGACAGAACGACAAAACATGACAGGTGCAAAATCGGCGGAGGATTACAAGCGCGGGAATACTACCAATCTAACAGTACACACTAAACACCTCGCTAATACGTATACCTTAGTGTTTTTAATGTTTCCAGGTTATTTAAAAAAGTCCAATTTCTCGCTGGAAATACAATAATACAATCTGTCTAGAAATGAATGTAGGATCGTAGTAGGTATTAAAAGTTTGCCGTTTCTTTCAAGAAAAAAAGAACAATGTTAGTATATGAAACAATTAGTCTTGCTGGTTGCTTGGGTAGATAAACATTGGTACTTTTCAGAAAATTCATAGAAATAAAATGATTAAATGCAGCAAATTCAAATTCCAGAACCACCCGAGATCCTACACTCTTTTATAAACAGACCGTAGTAACATGGAAGGAATGATAAATTACTTTAACAAATATTCGAAATCACTTCAAATTGATTCAAATAACTCGACATCAAATAATTATCTTTGTAACGTAAATTAGATCAATGTTTTGATATGTTTTTTTTTCAGATTGAACATAGGGCT
This sequence comes from Tribolium freemani, assembly GCA_939628115.1. NCBI lineage: Eukaryota > Metazoa > Arthropoda > Insecta > Coleoptera > Tenebrionidae > Tribolium > Tribolium freemani. The sequence goes on from OW626788.1 coordinate 14,926,360, forward strand.
ATGTTCAGGGTTAAAAAAATATCCCTGTACATATATATTCCCTGCCCTAAACAACCAAAAACAAGTTTTCTGCCGTCAAAAATTTTCAAGGGCACAAATGTCAATTTAAAATTATAATTGTCGATTACTTCAAAATTATCAAAAATGTTGTGGTCTTCTCGACGCCAATGGATTCCCCGGATCATTTTACATACGTTTAAGCCAAAATCATTTTTTCAAATAATTTTACTGCAACTGACAAAATAAACATTACAAAAAATCGATTTTAAACGCGTTTAACAGTCAGTAATTCTGAAATTATTTGCCGTCACCCCATCAAATTTATTGTCGTTGAAAAGCTGTTTTACTTATCTATCTTCCTTAAAAAAGATCATTGTCTTATGATTACTAGTATTCGAGAAAATTACTAAAATAGACAAAATAGGCGAAATATTTAATTGGCGATAACTTGAAAGCTGTCAAGAATTTTGCGTTTTTCTCGACACCAGTCGATTCCCCGAATCATTTTACATAAGCTGACCTCAAAATTGTTTCATTTTTTCCAAAAGTTTTATTGTATATTTAACAAAAAAAAAAAAAGATTTTAAATGCGCGTATGTCTTGACGTGTTTATCGGGCAATAACTATTCACCGTTATATCAAGTTTGATATCACTGGAAAGCTCTTTTAATCATCTATCTTTAAAAAAATTCATTGGGTTGTGACTTGCAAAAAAATCACGAGAAACTTACATAGTCGTTCCACACTTCAATGACCCGATTTTTGGGCGGCCTCCCCCTCTTCCTGCAAAACATGCCATCGATAGAAGTGGCCAAATGGGTCATGGTCAACGGATCCTTCGTCAAACTCAATTTTCTCGAATACTCATGCATTTTGTAGTGTTCCAATCGTCTGAAAGGCTTATCGCTCGGCAAAATCACCTCCCGACAATTGTCCTGTAATTTTAAACTTAATTTTTCGCTTTAAAATTTTTTACTACCCACCCAATTGCAATGGTAGTGCTTCTCCTTGTCCTGGTAAATACACCCATCGTCACACTGACCCGTCACCGTGGTGTAGTAATTCTCAGTGACGATTTCCTGCTGTTCATGGTTGCGAGCATGTTCCCTAACCCCATCTTTCGCATTAAAAACCATCTCACAGTTCTCCACAACGCAATGGTAGTGATCCGAGTAATTAAAATCGCATTTCTCGCTGCAACTGTCTTGTTGGCTCACAAACTGGCAGTACTTCTTCCAGAAGTCCTCACTGTTCCAGTTGGTCTCTTCGAAATTTGAATCTCCCGCCGTTAAATCAATCGCTGATTCGCTCTCTTCGTAGCTGACTGGCGAATTGCGTTCGCTGAGCGTTTCCGACATGTTTGAAGTGCTGCTGTTTTGGCTAAACATCGAAAGATTCAAGCCTTCGAGTTGTTGTTCGTAATCGCGTGTAAATGAGGGGGTTAGAGACCCGTCTTGGAGACTTTTCATCATGCTTTGGGCCAGTTTGTACTTGCGATAAGCCAATTCGGAGTCTTTGCGTTCGTGCTTTCGCTTGTGCGAGAAGAGTTGGCCTGAACTGTGCAAGACGTAGCTGCACTGGGGCCGAATGCAGTGGATGTGGTTGCAAACTTTGGAGAAACGGCATTTTTCAAAGGGACACACTTCGTTCTTCATGAATTTTTTGAAACCATCGCGCGAGAGTTGCTCGTCTTTGATGTGGTACGATTTGTGCTTCTCTGTAATTATTAGAGTTGTAAAGTTGGTATGATATATGCACTGTTGCCAACTTAATTATAAGCCGAGGCGTAGCCGATTAATTTTTGCCAACTTAATTTTCACACCCCAAACATTTTTTAGACTTTTTTGTTGGAATTTGGTGGCAAAAAGCACCAAGAAAGACAAAAATTTCGTATCACACACAAGACACAAGTTAGCGGTTTTTATGTCACTTCGGGTTCTTTGTAAGGGCTCGTGTAAGCAGGGCCGGATTATCCATTAGGCTACCTAGGCTAAAGCCTAGGGGCGCCAGCTAAAATGGGGCGCCAACGAAAACAATTTTTTTTTTACAAATTAAAAATAAAATTAACATAAGTAAAACAAAAAAACCTTCAAAAGTTGAAGCGCCCTTTTACAAACGTGGCCGTTCTCAATAACTTCAACGTGCTTGATAAAAAATAAAATATCAAGTTACTGATACAGTTATTCATAAACACTCTAAACATGCTTTGTTTCTTTTCTCAATATGAAATCTTTTGAAATGCATTTTTCAAGCAAAGTATAAGTATCAAATGAAACATGACGAAATTACATTCAGTTGTCGTCTACGATCGTTTTCGAGTTTAAATTAATGAAAACTTATTAGAAGTCAAAATTTGGATAATAAAAGCTTGTGAGTAAGGATTGAGGAAAGAAAAGAAAATTAGTTTCTAAATGTACTAGGTGAGTCTCCTAAAAATAATTTTTGCTATACTTATCTTAAAAATTAATAATCTTTATTCACACAGAAATCAGTGTTTACTATTATATACTTTGTTTTTTCTATACATATGACTTTTTTTAGATTTTTTTTACAATTCCTCATAAAATTAATTAATTAAAAATATTTTAATAATAGTAGATTTATTAATTACAATAAACGTTGAAATATTCAGGAATCGGAATTTTGTAATTTCTAGTGTCATTTCAATAAAACAAACTTGGTATAGTTTGCTAGTCTCAAAATTACGTATATTTTTATTTTTATTTTTGTTTAATTATTTAAATTTTGGGGTTAGCGACATATTTTTCACACAAACCAATATTTACGCATTAAGTACCTATGTATATGAACAAAATGGGTTGTCTACTTATTTTATATTAACTCGAATAATTTGCTTGAAAGTTTTACATTTATTTAAAAAAATTTAGATTGCACAAATAAATTCTACGGAGCTGCAAAACTACAATCTGCTACTCTGGTATCAGTAGGTTAACAGAATTTGAAAAACCGTTAAAAAACCAAAAGGACACACTGTTTAAACCTATTTAGTTTTGTGTAATAGGAGTCATATTTTTTTCAGTTAATGATGGTATTAATTAATTTTCTGGAATGAAATGTCGTAAAATTCGATTTTGGAGAAGGTATAAGGTAGACATTATTGTTATGTTTTTTTTGCGTTATTTGTTTTTAATTTTATTAAGTTATTTACTGTATATCTTTTTACATGTGTTTACCTTGGTTAAAAAACTACAATAATTAATAAATAATATAAAATTAAAAATTAGTAAAAAGGTAGAAGAGTAAAAAGGGGCGCCGTGCCAGATTAGCCTAGGGGCTCCCACAACTATAATCCGGCCCTGCGTGTAAGTCACTTCATGACACATAGTAAACACGAGTCCTTAGGCACTTTCGCAATTTAGATAAAACCACCAACTTGACAATCATTAGTAATGGGTTAATGACTACCTAATAATTAATTTTGAACAATTTTTTGCTTAAAAACGCGACAACCCTTTGAAAAGTGACTGAAAACGGCTTATTCTAGTTGAAAAATACGCTTTACATGTAAAAAAAAATTAAGGCAAAAAACATTTTGGTATTTGCTACAAAAAGACAGCAACAATATTGTGTTGATTAATTGTTGCTTAAATAATAAAGAACCATTATAAGTGGAAACAACCTTACGGTTCTACTGACTGATGTATTGTTTCAAAACATATTTATGTTAAATAGGTATGTAAATCCCATTTCATTTTATAGTAGAATTTTTGACAGCGCATTTGAATTTTTTGGAGTGAAATAAAGCACAAATTGAGAGTTTCTGTCGTTTCTGAACTCTGTGTTAAGCTAAATCCCAACGACAAATTTTGAGCCAAGAAAACCCACCAGAAACTTCAAAAAATACAAATGCATTGTTGCAAAATTCTACAATGAACTGAAATGGGATATAGTTCAATTTTTTTTTGTTTTTTTGTGTTTTTGTATTTGAATATACCATGAGATCGAAATTGTTCTGAAGTAGAGCAAGTTGTGTTTGCGGAACTTTAGCCACATTTAAGCCGTATTTTTACGGCCGCACTTTTGATGTTATGTTGTCTTATGCTTGTTTTACACAGCATAAGATGTGGCTAAAGTTACACCTCACTTTCAAGGCTTGCTCTAGTTGAGTAAATTTTCGATCTCATGGTATATTATACAGGCTGATTCTTGAAATATTTTTAACTTCTAATGTAGCTAGAGCTGTGCTAGAGCTTTAAAATTTTGTATACGATCTAAGGTACTGGATGCTGTCATGGACAGAGGTACTGCCATCATATAATTTTGACAATGACAGCGGCTTTTTGACCTTGAAATAATGCCAAAAAAATATCAAGATCTGAAAGATTTAGTGTCACTGTCACATGGTGTCACAATTTATTGACACAAAAATTAACCTAAAAATCCATTTTTGACAATACCACACAATATAGTCAATTTGACAAGGAAATTTTTCATGGTCAAAAAGCCGCTGTCATTGTCAAAATCAAATGATGGCAGCACCTCTGTCCATGACAGCATCCAGTACCTTAATACGATCCAAATCGAACATTCTGCGTTAAACTAAATTATTTTCAAAATGGCTGAACTTCCGGCCAATTTTGAAATTTAAAATATCACAGCTCTTGAACCCTTTACAATAAGTGAATAATTCTTTTCGCCTTTGATAACTAAAGGTTCAAAGGGTTTTCTAAAGTCTTCAGAATTATTAATTGTCAAACTACAAAGCTACTATTACTTCTTGAAAATGATAATGAAGCATTTTCAAATAGAATGTTTTTTAATGGCAATCAATTTTTATGGAGACTTATCAAAATCTTCTATATTTACATATCTCTTACAGTTTTTGAAATAATCGTAAATAACGGAATTTTAGCTAATTAGTTTCATTTTTAATCGAGTAAACTTTCAAAAAATACAATAAAGTTGTGCTATTAAAATATTATTAATATTAAATATTCGATATGTCCACCATTTTCAGTCAAGAAGTTCAAAATTCGATGACAAAATTTGTTCCATTTGAAAAAACTGAGTTATAGCGGTTTTTTGATGACCGTTTTGAAAATAATCGTACTAGCCTTAAATTTTAACAGTTGGCAATTTTTAAAATTCTAGAAGACTCTTCGAACTTTTAGTTATCGAATGCAAAAAAAAATCACTTATGACAAAGGGTTCAAAGGCTATACTATTTTAAATAAACCCCTGCAAATAAAAAATATACAAAAAAATTTACATATGTCAAAAACTATGACAGATAAGTACCAACAACTTGGGTAAGTTTTACTCAGTTTGAGAAGGTGAATTCCAAAATAAAATAAAAATGTGTGGTTACTATTTAAAATTTCAAAATTGGCGCCAATTTCTCGTTGTTCCGGACGCTCAGCCATTTTGAAAATAATTTAGTTGAACTCAGAATGGTCGATTTGGATTGTATACAAAATTTTAAAGCTCTAGCTACATTAAAAGTTAAAAAGTTTCTAATGTAGGGCCTAAAGGATAAAATAAAAGAATAACCCTGTATATACATGCCCTTATGTTAAATAATTTCCACACTGTAACCACACCAGAATTCAATACTTTGTACACTCAGAAAGTACATTAGAAAATTCAGTTAAGAGTGTAAAACATTTATAAAATATGATTATTATTATTACACTAGATTTACGTTATTCACTTACTTGCAGTGGGTTATGAAATTTACCACAGTTATGTTTCTTACCAACTTAGGTGTTACATATTCACACTAGAAAATATTACACTCTAGAGTGGGGTTCTCTGGGGACCACTCTTAGTGTTATTTCAGTGTAAATAACACCCGAAACTTTTTTACTGTTTATGCACCAGTTTTGATAAAAATGGATCATTTGGGACAAATTTCTTACTTAAAACCGAGAAAACTTTTTGAGAATTGACTGAAAACGGCTTATTCTACCCGGAACCAACACTTTTTGCTCCAGTTTGGTTAAAAACGGCTTATTTCGTACGATTCCTTACTTAGAAACGAAAAAACTCTAGAAAAAACTTCTAGCTCGAAAGAATGGTTTATGCACCAGTTTTGGACAATTTGCTTTAAAACGAGAAAACCCTTTGAAAAGTAACTGAAAACGGCTTATTTTATTTGGAAACAACAACAACAATTTATGAAAAAAGAACCCCAGATGACATAAAAATCGCTAACTTGACTATTATTGTACAGTCTTCAACGACTTGGAGAGACGGCATTTCTCGTCTTTCACGAATTAAAAAAAAACTGTACGAACTGTAGTATGTAACAAGGTTGGTAACAATAATGACATATGCAATGTGGCCAACTTAGTTTAAATATTGCAAATAATTTAAGAGGCTGAAATAGAAAATCGGCCGAGGCGTTGCCGAGTTATTTCATGTTTGTAAAATCGTTATTTGAGTTTTGAATAAAAAAATAAATAAAAAACTGACCCATATCGGACTTGTTCTTGAAGGTGAACCTGCACCCTGTCCTCCTGCAATGAAAGTGCGTGGTCCTTTGCCCAAAAAAGGCACAATAGGAGGCCCCACACTCCTCCGTAGCCCTATACCTCTGGAAGCCCTCTTGAATAATGGCAGAGTCTTTTCGGTGGTAGTTGGCATGCATTTGGACGTCGGACGTCGAAATATACACTTTATCACAGCCTTCCTTGATGCAATGATAATGGGTTTGTTTCTTGTTGTGCGTGCAGTTGCCGAAACGGTCGCTGCAGTCGTCCAAAGGACTATAACGCATGAAGCCATGTTGGAGCGATTCGTCTCGTTTCTTGTGCCATTTGAAATGTCGGATCATTTCCTCCTTTTTGATGAAAACGCGCGAGTTGCAATCCAAACAGTGGAAATGCTCTCTGGAATTGGTTGTATTATGGAAAAAGTTTGGGGTTTGGGTGTAACAGACCTGTAGTTGAGGTCTCTGCAGTAGGAGCTACCGCATTCAAGTGAGGAAGCGAATTTTTTCACGTATTTGGAGTAGTCCAGTTGAGTGGTGGGCTTGTTAAGGAGGAGGTTGGGCGCTGGGACGGCGTCGCGGGACGTCGGTTGCAAAGACTGGGCCATCATGGCTGGAAAGTAATAATAATAATATTTATTACTAAAAAACACAACAAAAATAATTAAAAGTAGCAAGAAAATACTAAATAATTAGTAGAATAAATAAAAAATAATAATAATAATGTTAAAGAAAAGTAAAAAAATACAGATGAAAGCAAACTAACAAAAGAACGAATTACTAAAGTAAAGAAAATGACGTTTTTTTATAATAATAATAATAACAATAATATAATATTTATTACTAAAAAAACACAACAAAATAATAAAAAGTAGTAAGAAAATACTAAAGAATAATTAGTAGAACAAATAAAAAATAATAATAATAATAATGTTAAAGAAAAGTAAAAAAATACAGATGAAAGCAAACTAACAAAAGAACGAATTACTAAAGTGAAGAAAATGACGTTTTTCTCGAAAATACTTATTTCGCGTAAATTCGCGAAAAACGAACAGCGAAATGATGTCATTTTCGACACAAGTTACTGTTTTTTTTTTAGATAAGTTTAGCAAATTTTTGCAAAAAACTAGGTTGTCGTCTCAAAAATACGCAAAAAATACAAAAGTGTTAATTAATTTAATGTTTTTTTTTGGTTAATTTCGCTTAATTTAAAAGATTAAAATGTACAGTCTTAGCTAAACTAAACGAACAATCGTGTCTGAGACACCCAAAATAGATAATTTATAAAAAAAAACACAATTTAAATCCCTTGGCTCAGATAACTGCTTGAGTTGAAAATCAAAAAATCTTTTTATTAATTTTCAAAATAAAATTGAAAAAAAATTGTGTTTTTTCTTATTACTTTTGGAATATCATAATCAAAACCGGTACATTTGTGTCCCAGATACCGTTTTCCAGGTTATGTAAGGATTTTCGGGTTTATGACGTTTTAATTTAATTAAATTTTTATAGGCAGAATTTTTTAGGTATCGCAATTTTATATTTCTTACAAATTTTTCTAAACTTTGAAAGTTTTTGAGTTCCTTACTTAGTTCATTTTGACTAATTTAGTACATTTTTCTTCTAAAAATTTTCAGAAAATAATAAAGCAGAAAGAAAGAAGCAATAAAGCAGAATAGAACTAGCAGAGCTAGTTTTTTAGACATTACACCTAGTTTTGCTAAAATCCAAAAAAATAGACCAAAAACTTTTGGGACAAACTCGGTAGATTTTAACGAAGAAAAGTAACGTCTGAAAAATAACATGTGAGAAAAAATACATAAGATTTTTGACAAAATAGAACAAAAAAATTGGGAAATTAGGCAAAATAACCCGATAAACCCAACAATCTTTAAATAACTTAAAGATGCTGAAAAAACCTGAAATTATTGTCACATTTGAATTTCCTACAGTTTTGCAGAAGAGCTGTTTCCTGAGTGGTCACCGGAGAATCACACAAAAAAAATATTAATTTAATATTAACTGTTTCAAAACTATAAAAACGCCAACGTCACATTTTCTCTCAAAATTAGTTGTTATAAATTATTTATGCACTTCAAAAAGTTAATAGCTAATGATATTGATAAATTCAATGACAGATGTATCATTAATAATTATTTTACATTTTTATCAACTTTATTTAAAAAAAAATTTGGTAAAATGCGACGTTGGCGTTTACATAGATTTGAAGCAGCTAATAATAAGTAACACTAATCGGTTTTTCTAAAACTACAAAACTGCAGCCTCGGCTACGCCTCGGTAGCTTATTCAAAGGTTTTCTTATTCAATTTATCTTTCAAACAACTATTAGCTGTTTCAAAACTATAAAATCGCCAACGTCGCATTTTCTCTCAAAATTAGCTATTATAAAATATTCATGCACTTCAATAAAATAATAGCTAATGTAGTTTATACTTTCAATGAGAGATCTAAGCATTAATAACTATTTTACAATTTTATCAATCTCATTTAAAAAAATAATTCGGTAAAATGCGACGTTGGCGTTTTTATAGCTTTGAAACAGCTAAAAAAAACTGATAAATAAACGTAATTTAAGTCAAAAATCATTAAGATGACATGAAAGAAGATGTCAAAGCATCAAATAAATTTGAATTGTAATGATTTTATTACCAGTTTCAGTAAATTAGGAATCAAAATGCCCTATGATATTGCAATTAAGTTAGCAAGGTAAGAGTGACGAACAAATGGTGATATTAAGTGTTGCCAACTGAAATTCAGTGTTTTTCTCGGCGGAATTCGGGAAAAAAGCTTATAAATCGTTACAAAAATAGAAACCAGATCTATGTGAGCGCTTTTAATATTTTACGATCATTCCTGATGTTTCTGTTAATACTCAAAACACATTCGAAATAAAAAAAGATAAATTCAATAGCAGACATCCGTTGTAGGCTTTTTACGCGTCCGTCGTTAATTACTCCCTCCCTCCCTCGGCCGATGTAAAAAAATCCACGAAAATAACCGACAAAGAGTTTTTGAGAGAAAAATCGGTAGCCTGCCATTCAGCACCCTTTCAACCCCTTTTTTAATCGGAATTATAAGGGTGCCCCCATATTTAAAACAGTCCTTGTATAAATGTAAAATCTAGTTTTTTAAAGAGCAGCCGGCCAAATCCAGCACTCGACGAGATTTAATCGCAGTGCTACCATCGATGGCTCGGTCGGGTGTATAATTCCCCAGTAGCTCAGTGCAAGGGTCACATTCAATAAAAAACCCACGAAAATGCGACTCAAATGGTCGAATCCACCCAATGAAAGGGTTGAAGATAAATACTCTGTTTTTTCATTGTGGGACTACCCCGATTTACGAAATTCTATACCTTTTTATTTTGGCTCGTTTTTTTATTGTATTTAAATTAAACACGTGTGTGTTTGTGCGAACTCAAGCCGGATTATTATAACGGAAAAAATTCACGACGAATTCACTCAAAACTCTCTTAATCGTCGAGTGCTCATTGAAATGCGACATGCTTTCGAATGTAATATCTGGATTTGAAATAGGGAAAAAAACCAAAGAGACTTCAAAACACTTGTCCAAACAAAACGCGCTCCCGGCTCGAGTTTGACCCGTCATCAGAGGCGGCTCGTCTAATACTTTTTTTAGTTTTTAGTTCAAAATAACTCATTTCGACCGAAATTTCGCCTTCTTCGCTTATAAAGTAAGCTTTTCACTTTAAATAGCGCAAAAGAATTGAGATATAATCGCGGTAGGCGATGACTGTGTAAAACAACCATTACGTCTCTATGATTACGTTTGACTGTCAAAACTCAAAATTTCAAACAAAATTTGAGGTTAAGAAAATTGTGTCAAAATAATTGTGGTTTATTCTTTTGGTGAAAGTAAAAATTGTTAATTCAGTCAGCTTTTACTGTAAAATCCCTTGATATAACCACAATGGGTTTATGTTTTTATTTAAATCGGTAACTAATTTTAACTAGGTGGAAAACAAATACTAACTATTAATATGTGCAGATACTAAAAATAGCAGTATAAACAACTTAAATTTAAATTTCCACAGCCTACTGGGATATCATTTAATTTGAAAAAGAATATACAGTCGAACTTCTATATCTCGAAAATTCGATAAGTCGAACCAAGTTTGGACGAAATTTTGCAAAAAGAAAAACATTTGAAAAGAAAAAATGTCTTTTTCGTCCCAAATTGATATTTTGAATTTCGCGAAATAAGTGAGTTTCTGAACAAAAAATACAATGGAACTGTTAAAAGTTAAAGTTAAAAAATAGTAAAAATAGTACAATGGTAAACTTACTTTAGTAGTTTTTGTGCAAAAATTCTTGAAAAACGGCGCAAGTTTGACGATATAGTTTGAATACTTTTTATTTTTCACTAAAAAATATAAAAAATACAAAAAATTGTGATTTTTGTGAGATTTATGATGAAATTTGGCAATTCTTTGCAAGAAATCTATCAAAAATTTGTTGCTTCAGAACTGTAAAGATTACTTTAACTTTGAGGTTTTTGGACGTTTTTTTGACAAAATTTTGCAAAAGAAATCAGTTTTTAGCTTATAAATAAACAATGATTTACTAAATTTTGGACAAAATTTTACAAAACATTTGTGTTTCAGGCTGAAAAAGTGCTGAAACGGTTTGAAAAGAAAAAAAATTTGTCTTTTTCGATCCAATTTGATATTTTTTGATTTTGAATTTTGCGAAATTGCGATGCAATATAATGCTAAACTTAATTTAGTAGTTTTTGTGTAAAAATACTTGAAAAACGACGCAAGTTTGACGATAGTTTGGATATTTTTTATTATTTTTGATAAAAATACACAAACTTGGTGTTTTTTAGGAGAGTTATGATGAAATTCGGCAAATATTTCGAGTTTTTTAGGCAAAAACGTGCTAAAAATGAAAAAAAAAAACGGTAAACCAATGTCATTTTAAAATTGAAGTTTTTGGACTTAATTATTTCAAAATTTCTACAGGAATTTCGAACTAAAAACTCATCTTACATGCTTGGAAAATTCCAGAACATTGTCTTCTTTACCTTAATTTGGTGCTTTTTGAGGAAATTTGGTGAAAGATTAGAGTATCAAATTAAAATAAAAATGCTAAAACGTTTTGTTGTTTTTTTCCGACTTAATTTGTTGTTTTTTTGAGCTGATACGTTCAAAATATTTGTATTTTAGGTTAATTGAAGCAGTTATAACATGAGATCGAAAATATACTCAATTAGAGCAAGCTTTGAAAGTGAAGTGTAACTTTAGCCACATCATATGCTGTGTAAAAACAACATAAGACAACATAACTTCAAAAGTGCGACCGTAAATAAACGGTTAAAATATGGCTAAAGTTCTGCAGGCACAGTTTGCTCTAATTGAGTTTATTTTCGATCTCATTTTAGTTTGTACAATGTTGTCAATTTTTTACTCTTTTTCAAATTAAATGATATCCTAGCAGGCTGTGGAAATTTGAATTTAAGTTGGTTATACTGCTATTTTTAGCAGTTGGTATTTGTTTTCCAACAAGATGTGTCACAACCGTCAAAATATTTGTCACTTTTGTGTCGTCTTATTGTAGTGGATTATTCAATTTGAAAATAAAAGCGTGTTATAAGGTTTTAGTGTTCTTCACGCACTGTGACATTGCTTTTTCTAGAGTAACCTCAAATTTTGTTTGACGTTTTGAGTTTTGACTATCAAACGTAAACGTAACTTTATCACTTCTAGTTACAAAATGTAAAGGTCGTTTTACACAGTCTTTTATTTTGAAAACGAGTATAAGTAAAATATGACGTAAACGCAAACAAGGGATTGTAAGAACACGTAACGTAAACCGGCAGAAATAAAAAATAATGCAGCAGAAGGTAAGCACATAAAAGCGCTAAATTGTACCTAAATGTAAGACCACAACTTTATAAAAGTATAAATACCGTTCAAACAACGTAATTATCGAGTAAATATAAGAAAAAGAACGTAAACGTAAGAGCGTAACATAAAACGTAAACGTGGACCGTAAGATAACTTTTTTCTTGAATTAAAAAATATTAGGAGCCAAATAACTTGACTATTTTATTCCGAGAAAGAACTGATTTGAACTGAAAACAGAAAACTTATTTTTTTTTGAGAGTAGCAATACAAGATATTAGCAAATTTCTATCTTTTTACAATTTTCAAGAAAATACTAACTTAGGTAAACATGTAATAGACTACAAATTGTATGTTCATTTATGTATTTTGTGACTTTATTCGACTTTCTTTAGTTTGTTAATTTCATAAATGACAAGTAAAACAAAGAGCAAAAACCTCAATACCCCGATTTTTTTTTACCAACAGGTACTTCGACTTATAGAAGTTCCACTGTAATATAAATACACAACCAAAAAACCTCAAAAAATAAGCCTTAGGGAATCACACGCAAGGTCTAGAATAAAATCTGAGACTTGTTTAGTTTGTTAATTTTTAGGCTTATTTTTGGATAATTTTACAAAAAAGCATTTCGGTTGAAAAATCTGAAGTAACAGGTGTTCCGGGTTGTAACTGAGGCCAGTCCGACCCTGTCCCTAGCCAGCATACATTTTATACCTCAATTAATCCATAAATTAAAGCTCGTTTTTTATCCGCCACCACCGCCCGAAATTTCTTTTGATTATATTCATTTTTCGGAGCATCTGTTCGTATCACACTGAGTTTTTAATTTTTGGTATTTCCTCCTTTGTATAATTACAGTAATTTTTTGCCGGTGATTATTAATGAATTTCGGTGAAAAAGCGGAGGTCAAGTTTACCGAATTTTGACAGCTCTCTCGAGCGAGCGAACGAGCGATTTTAATCCGGTCGTAGACGTGAAGAAATACCAAATTTGAATATCCACAATATAACTTCAATAAAGAGCTATAAAAATAAATACGAGCAGCATCACAGACCGGTCCGCTCTACGGTCGAAAATCGCTCGAAAGCTATTAAAGGCTCCGTCTTAAAATTCAATAAGGAATAAATAAAAAAAATCATATGAAATATGATTTCACATTTTTTATAGTTCGGTCTGGTGTTGAGTCGAGCGGCACAACATAGCGAGCTCCCGAAAAAGGAAACACTAAATCAAGTGCAGTACGTTATTTCTGTCCCATTCTATTTGTAAATAAAGCATAATCACTACAATTGAGTCAATGAAAATCTCCACAGCCTGTCTCACGACAATTGAACGCCAATTTAACCAATTTAAAGCTTTTTATTATTCATAAAATTTCATAAACCAACTTAGGCGAGTTTGTAATGGAGTTTGTTTGTTCTTGGGACGTCATTGTTACCAACTCTAATTGAATAAATGCCATCAAGCGGACCCATCTCTACACGTACACACAAAAAAACAGATCGCCTGATACGACTGATTGACGGATTTGACAATTAATTCGGTGAAAGTACCATTTCGCATGGGTGTGGGTACACTATTCACACACACAAAAAAACACGTTATGAAATTGCGATTAATTTTTTACGATCGGTGCCCAGATAACAATTAGCTTAATTAAGAAATTGGGAGCGTCACTGCGATTTGTACAACTAATTTTATTACCACATAAAAACTAAGAAAAAAAATGGTACACAATGACATGGTGCAGATTTAAGTCGTTACAGAATACATTTAATTTGATGTTAAAGTTGTTCTTCTGTTCTTATTAAGTGCCACTGGAAATTAGCTAATTGCATTTTTTTATTTGACATCTTGTGGCTATTTGTTTTTAAGTTACTGTCTTTCTTTCTTCTATTGAAAAAAAATTGACCTGACCTGACCTGACCTGACCTAAAATCAATTAGCCTTTGACCGGAGAACACCACGAAAACATCTTCAGTCACCCAAGGCCTATTTCCAATAAAAAAATATAGAAAAATGTTTTTTTAGAAAAAAAGCTTTATATAAACGATGTACTAATAAGTAAAAAATAATGTTTTTCTATCAGAGGAGAATATTTTCGCTTACAAGTTAGAATTCTAAAATTTATAATATAGCTTTGGGAACAGTGGTCACCTCAAGAAAGTCATTCTGTAATGCCGTATTATTATGACTTTAGAATCCTCTACCCACTAGTTTTTTTTTTGTGAAAAAAATTCCTTTTAGTGTTTACTCGAAAATTCGGTAATTGGTACCGAAAAATCAGTAAAACAGGTCAAAAATCTCATAATAGTATTATCTTTCTGTAACGTTTCCAACTTTTTGAAAATTTCCAATTTAAGCTTCATTGTTAGGTAAATATTGTAAGAAAACAGAAAACTTCACGATACTATAATAATAAATAATAATTGTTAAATTATGTTTTACCCTTTTTGTGTTTATAATCATATTATTTTTTGTTAATTTAGCACCTTTTTAACCCTTTACCTAATATTGAGAAAAACTGAGAAGTTTCGAAAAAAATTTACCAAACAATTACAAAGACAGAGCAATTTTTGCATTTTTTTGGACAATTTAATAAACTCTTAGAACCGTGAAAATTCTCAAAGTTGGGTCCAAAAGGAATTTATTTTTGTATTCAGCAACATAATTATTTTACAAAAATACGTCAGAAAAGCCGAAAAATCTAAAAATTTATTTAAAAGTGGTACGTTTATGAACATTTTTTATCTAAAAACTCAATTGTTTCCCAAAATTTTATCAAAGCTTACCCAAAAAATCACTGAATTGGGTTGAAAAATGACAATATTTTTCTTTTTTTGAAATTTTCAGCACGTTGTTCAAACAGAATTTGCGAAATTTCTTCAACAAATAGGCCAAAAAATCACCAAATTCGGTCAGAAATAAAAATTTATGAATTTTTGAAGAGTTTAATATAAAAACTTATTTATTTCCCAAAATTTAGTCAAAAATTATCCAAAAAAATGACGTCCTACTTGTCTTATTCGAGAACCTAAACACGTTTTTGAACTAATAAAACTCAGTTTTGGGCGAGATTTTCTAAACCGAAACGTGAAACCAATACATTACGTCAAAAATGACATTATTTTTCCTTTTTTTCGAAGGTTTTATCACGTTATTTAAGTAGAAACGCAATTATTTTGTAAATTTTCACCACAAATTGACCGTAAAGTGAAATTTGAGCAAAACAACTCAAAAATCTGAGGTTCGATCCTGGCCTCAGCCAACTTTTTTTTTACACCATCATTGATTATTTCGACAACAATCATACAAAAGTACAGTAATTACTCAATATTTGTTTCGGAAAATTTTGATAAACTGATTAGCTGAGAATAACAGCCGCATGAAAATTCGCAAAATTTGGTCAAAATGAATTTATTTTTGCATCAGAAATGCAATTATTTTACACAAGTGCGTTAAAATGCCAAAAAAACAACAAATTTATTTAAAATTGTGACGTTTAAAAAGTCAATGATTTCGCAAAATTTTGTCAAATATTACCCAAAAAATCATTGAATTGAAAATTGTAAAGCACAAAACCGTTATAATTCCTTCAAAAAATAGGCAAAAAAAACCACCAAATTCGAGTCGCAACTGGAATGAATAATTTCTCGAGCGTTCAATATGAAAACTCATTTATTTCCCAAAATTTAGTAAAAAAGAGCCAAAAAATCGCCGAATTCGATAAATATGGCGTTTACGTGCCTTTTTTTCAAGAACTTAAACACCTTTTTGAGCTAATAATTTAAAATTTCGTTTTGTGCGAGATTTTCTTAAACCGAAACGTGAAACCCATAAATTTTGAGTCAGAAATGACATTATTTTTCTTTTTTTTTTCGAGAGTTTTGGCATCCTGTTTAAGTAAACGCCTTTATTTTTTAAAATTTTCACCAAAAGTAGACCGTAAAGTAAAATTTGATCAAAAAGCTACTCAAAAATCTGAGGTTCGATCCCGGCCTCGGCCAACTTTTTTTCCACTATCATTATATTTCGGTAATAATAATACAATTACTTAGCATTTGTATTTGCATTTGACATTCCCTTCACAAAATTTTGATAAACACTGATGAGCTGAAATTCACAGCCGCCTGAAAATTCCCGAAATTTAGTCAAAATTATTTTACGCAAGTGCGTTAAAAAAGCCGAAAAATCAACAAATTTATTTAAATTGGGATGTTTAAAAAGTCAAATATTTGGCAATATTTTATCAAATATTACCCAAAAAAATCACCGAATTAAGTTGAAAATGGTAATTTTTTAGAAATGTCTAGCATAAAAGCGCAATATTTTCAAAAAACATAAAATTTAGTCGAAAATGGAATGAATTTTTCGAGCGTTTAATATGAAAACTCAAAATTTACTCAAAAATAAGCCAAAAAATCCGATTTGCACGAGATTTGCTTAAACCAATGATTTATGTCAAAGATGACGTCACTTTTCCTTTTTTTTTTTGAAAGTTTTATCACGTTATTAAGTAGAAACGCAATTTTTACCAAAAATAGAGAATAAAGTCAAATTTGACCAAAACAACTCAAAAAGTTGAGGTTCGAACCCGGCCGCGTTCAACTTTTTTTTCACTATCAATGATTATTTTGGCAATAATAGTAATAACTAACTAATAATTAACTAACGTGAAATGATTACGTTACAAAAATTTCAATAAAAAAGGGATTAGTTTGATGACCTGTAACTTCAGACTCTGTAATTAAAAATTGTCTCCGCCCACTAGTTTTTACAGGGAAAAATTCCAAGTTTAAATTGTAATTTCTTGCCTGAAAAAATTCTACTCAATATTCTATAAAAAGTGGAAATAAATCACTCTTTTTCCCCCAAAATTATAGGATTTTGACAGCACGAACCTACCTGCTTCCTGCATCCAATTAAACAATCTCGGAGGAATGAAAACAAACGGTTTATTAGGCACCAAGCCATAATAACCCAAAAAACACATTTTTATTAAAAAAAAACCTGAGAATTTATGTGAAAACGCAGTTGTTTACGTTGTTTGCTGTCCGGTTTCTAGCTTCCGTAATTATCATAATTAATTGCCAAACCCGAAAATTACCCAAAAATATGCTGGGTCAGGTCAGCCCACTAGATGACCATTATTATGCATTATTGCCACTTCCTGATAATCAAGTCGCGTGGGACCAAAAAAGTGCCACAAAAGACACATTTAACAACTCTGTTATTTAACGACGATGTTTCAGGTAATTAATTACAATTTATACATCGAGTTTTTTCAGGTATGTGTGTGTCTACACGTAATTGCGTCATAAAATTTCTTTTTTATTAAAAAAAATGAGTTGATTTTTTTGGCAGTTGACACTTTCTCCATTGTCTTTTCTAGAAAGTCATTTTCACATTTCACTAACTCCGCCCATGATCCGAAATTATAATTTGGCCCCACCCACCTAACTCCGCCCACAATAGGAAAAAGCCGCAAAAACAGTTTTTTGAATTTTTGCACTTGCAAGTATATAAAACGATATCGCCTGCAAATGGACCATCACCAGCGAGTTGTTGGTAATTGTAATTTACGATTCAAAGCAACACTAAATAAATATAAATAAATATGCAATAAAACTTAATTCTCTATACAAATACATTGTAAGTTTATGTTCGGATCCGTGTATAATGATCATTTTATGATACACGAGAGACATTATAGTGGCGAAGAGAGAAAAGATGCATAGACGGGACGTAAAATCGTATTTTTGCGGCCGAAGCGAAACGCTTTTATACAACTCTACACGTTTTCACGAGCTTTTAATCCTTTATTGCCGACGGTTCAGAGGAAAAGAACCTTCCGAGAAACCGTCACCACGTCAATCCTCACACTATATGCAATAGCAGTCTGAACGCTATAAAACTTGCGCCTTGCGACGTGCTAAATATGCATTGGTTCGTGTTAAAGACGCTCGATTTAAAAAAAAAACAAAAAAAAATATTACAACACTCGCCCCTACGTGGCTCGTGACACAAACTATGCAACGCCCTAACTTATCCAAAAAACAATACCGAATTTTTCCTAGTTATATCAAACTCAAGTGGATGTGAAACGGAATTAAATCTGTCACAGTCAATTTAAGGCAATTTGTGTATATCACAGTTGGCCGTGTTGTCAGCAAGGGCGGAGAGGTGGGGGGAAAGACAATTCCCCGTCCTTACATAAAGTGTGCTGTGGAAACAAATAATGATTCACTCGGCCTACTTGCACAATGCGTTCCCGAAAAAGAGAGATAGAAGTTGGGTAATTAAGTGGGATAAAATCTATTTTAAAAGCTAAAACGCGACTAGAAAATTTTTGCTCAAATAGAATTTCGAGTCGACGCCGCGTCAGCCAAAAATTTGGCATTTGAAATTTAAAAATCCTAAAGCTTGGCTTCGGATAAACTTACTTGCATTATGCTCTTTAATTAGAATTTGAATGCAGAGCGGCGAGAAGCTAATTAAAATCCGGGAAAAGGATGCCAGAGTATCTGACATTTTCAATACAAAGAGCAAAATCGAAGCTATTTGAAATATATATTTCAGGCACTCGGGCTTCGGACACTCGTCGCTTCGCTTAGTTACAAAAAGTCTACGAAAACTATAAACACTTGAAGGTTATCAAAATTAAAAACATTAAATTCTGAAAATTTTATTTTAACTTGTATATTAGCTGTTTCAAAACTATAAAAACGCCAACGTCGCATTTTCTCTCAAGATTAGCTGTTATAGATTATTCATGCACTTCAAAAAAATAATAGCCAATGTAATTTATACTTTCAATGAGAGATTTAATCATTAATAATTATTTTACAATTTTATCAATCTTATTTAAAAAAATAATTTGGTAAAATGCGATGTTGGCGTTTTTATAGTTATGAAACAGCTAATACTTTGTAAAAAAACTAAAAAAACTCGTTTTCAAAAATGATAAGAAAAAACAATTAAAACCACACATTTAATTACCAAAAAAAACCATTTTATTCTTTTTCGAAAATATATTCAGTGTCATAAAAATTGCAACACCAAGAAGGAATAGGAATTTTTTGACGAAACTTGGCACAAATGTCAATTTGAACGATTTTAATCAAGTTATAAGGAACATGTAGGTTCTTTTACCAGCAAGTGTTGTTCTTCCAATGTTTTGCTTTTCTGACAGCCCAAAAATCGTTCCTTTTTAAAAATTGTTTAATTGTCGGTAATTTCTTTTTTGTCGAACTCTAGGCATACTTGCGTTTTTATAGAACCTAAAACTAAACGAATTAAAAAAACACTTGCTTGTAAAAGAACTCAAATGTTAAATAAAAACTTCCTTCCCACTTGATTAAAATCGTTCAAATTTTAATCATTTATTACCTGCTAATAGTCTAACTGTGCCAAGTTTCGTTAAAAAATTCCTATTCCGTCTTGGTGTTGCAATTTTTATGACACCGAGTATATAATTAACTTAAAATTGTTTGACTATTATTCAAGAGATTAATGATAGTATTTTACTGGGCAGGACCCCAGTAGCTTCACATTGTAAGCAACTTTTAAATAAAACATTCTTTAAAAATAAAGCAAAATTTAATCAAACTTGATTTTTTCTTATAAAATGTTAACGCATTGACATTCCATTGAGCTTGGAAAGTGAATTTTTAGTCACCGAAACTACTGTCACATTCTAAACAACTTTTTTAAGTGGATCGTTCTTTAAATAATTAACAATCAAATTTGAATTTTTCTCTTCTTCGAAAATGTTAAAATTAAGATTTGTTGAATTCTTTTCAAGAGATTAATGTTAGTCTAGAAGGTTAATTTTTGGCAGCAAGACTAGTAAACTCAACCAAAATGAAAATGACGCGTCCATAAACGAACGCCTACCGTGCAACCCCGATCCCTTGACCGCAACCAACCCCTGCCATAAATCATTAGAGATTGTAAATTGTTGGAAATTGTTGGTTGGAAGCGTCATTTTCATTTTGGGTGAGTGTACATCACATTCTAAACAGGTTTTGATTAAATGGTTCCTTAAATGCGTTTAGAAACCAAAAAAGCAGAATTTTAGCAAATTTGAATTTTTTTCTTCTCCGAGAAATAATGTTTAATTTACGAGTTGTAGAATTTTTCATAAAATATTATAATGTTAACTTAGAAAGTGAACTTTTAGACAACGAAACCCAGAAGCTATCACATTCTACACAATTTTTTTAATTAAGTACGTTTAGTAGCCACAGAAAAGAAAAAATTGAATCAACTTTATTATTAATTATTTTGCAAGAAATTAATGTTAGCTTAGAAAGTGAATTTTTAAAAAGCACAACTACACAAAACAACCTTTAAGTAAAGGGTTCTTTAAATATGTTTTGTGACCAAAAAAAAAGCAAAATCAAATTTAATTAATCAAATTTTAATTGGTTTTTTATCTTCGAAAATATTAAACTCAAAATTTTTTCAATTATCAATTATTTTTCAAGCTTAGACAGTGAGTTTTTAGTCAGCAAGACTTCAAGATCTATAACATTCTAAATAATTTTTAATTAAATTATTCATTAAATGCGTTTAGTAATAAAAAAATTAAAAAACTTAAGATTTGCAACTTTTATGTTTACGGTTTTTTAAATACGTTTAGTACCCAAAAAAAGAATTTACCCAAATTTAAATTCTTAGAAAATGTTAAAGTTCAGATTAGTTCATTTATTTTATGCCAACTTAGAAAGTGAACTTTTAGAGACAACGAAACCCCAGAAACTATCACATTCTAAATAACTTTTAAATAAAAAGTTCTTTAAATACGGTTTGTGACCAAAAAGGCAAAATCAATTTGAATTTTTTCTTCTCAGAAAATATTAAACTTAAGATTTGCTCAGTTATTTTTCAAAAGCTTAGAAAGTGAGTTTTTAACAATAATAATATTATTATTATTGTTATTATTATTGTTATTATTATTATTTCAAGGAGAAAGAAAAAAAATGTAAACAATAAAAAACAGAAAAAGAGGCGAAGTCTAGCTAATAGCTATTCAACTTAACCTAAAACAATTTAGAAGTAAAAATAAATTTAAAAATTTCTTAAGAACTAAAAGAAACACTATAAGAAAAAGAACCACCAGAAGAAAAGCCGTTGCCAGTCTCAAGAAACCACAAATAAGAAAGAATTCTTTGAAATGAAAGATGAAAGGCAAAGAAAAAAAAATAATAAAAACTGTTTTTTTAGCATTTATTACAATCAGCTATTCGTTGTGCAAAGTTAATTATTAAAAAGCAAATTCTTAATTTTACTTCTTAATTTTAATTTTAAGAAGCAAGACTAGAAATTCTAAACAATCTTTTATTAAATACATCTTTTGATATGTTCAGTGAAAAAAAAACGCATTTGAATTTTTTTCTAGTTCAAAAATGTTAAGTTTAAGTTGTTCATTAATTTAATTTTTCATGTGAGCTTAGAAGGTGAATTTAGGCAGCAAGCCCCCACAAACCATCACACTCTAAACAACTTTTTAGTTAAGAGTCCTTTCAATACGTTTAGAAACCAAAAAAAAATTTTCGAAAATGTTAAATTTGAGATTTGTTCAATAATTTTTCAAGATATTAATGCAGAAAGACCCCAGTGCCATCACATTCTAAACAAATCTTAATTAAATGGTACTTTAAATATCTACATTTACTAGTAACCATAAAAGAAAAATTTAATCAAACTTGAATTTTTATCTTTAATTTATTTTTATGTTAGCTTAGAAAGTGAATTTCTATGGAGCAAGCTTCAATGAACCATCGCATAATGCATATATTTTTTGTTCAATTATTTTTCAAAAAAAGGGACTTTTAGTCGAATCGTTGACAATTGATTTTTTTACAAAAACAACACTTACCATTGAGTGGATTTTGATCGAACGGAGGCGGACTCGTTGAATCAGTCTTGAGTTGTGCAAACGGGAGAATATTCGACGGAAAGATCCCCTGCAGGTAAAAAGAAGTCTTCAAAGTTGTGTACTGTTATTAGCCGCAATTTGCTACCAGCAATTAGATTTACTAATGAATGCAAATTCGCGGTGTCAGAGTCAAAAGAAAGGCCTCTAACAGTAAATCGAGTCAAACAATAGAGACGAAATGGCTTCTAAAACGCTGCACAAATAATGAAAAGGTTATAAAATTTGTGTGAAAATATGTAAAGTACACAGGCAATTCTCATGGTTTAGATTTTCGACACAGTTGGAGAAATCGTCCGATCTTTTAATTCAAGTTAGAAAAAAATGCGCGCAATTTACGTTTTAATTATGCCCAGGAAGAGTCAGATCTTGAAATAAAATCGTAACGATTCTCACAATTTTTCTCGTTATCAAAATTACCGTGAAAGGTAATTAGGGAACAATGAGCGTGATTTTTCGGCTCGAAAATAACGAATTCAGGAAAATGGAAACGTAATGAGCTTTGCTTCATTTTTTTCAGTTAGTTCGGTTCAAAATCTTCGAATTTTAAATGGTTTTTTAATTGTGCTAGTGTCACTTCCGGTCCGTAATTACGGAAACACATTGTTTATCTTCGGAGACTTTGAGAGGAAATGACAATTTAAAATTTCTAATTTTTAGTCGCACCTCAACACGAGCTAATTACCAATTATGTTATCATCAAAGTGGCTATGATTTTGGAATTAGGCTGGCAACGCTGAAACACTCAGTGTTGCCAATTTAATTTTTAAGTCACGAATAAAAAATAAGTAAATTTGGTCATAAATTAAACATTCATTTTATTGCATCCACTCAAAAATCGTTCATCAAAGTTACCAACTCAACAAAAAAATATATAGAGAGTGATGGACGCAATGAAATGAACTCAAGTTGAGATAAATTAATTTCGAAAAAAATTAATTTACCCTGGAGGCTTGAGCACCCTTACTGTCCACCCCCACCTTCTCCTCGCTGTAATCTCCATTGGCGTAGGCATTTTTTGGTTTAACGCCTAAATTCAGTGGCGTTTTTTGTTGCGTTGTGCTGCTGAAATTTTGAGGTATGTTCGGACTAGAATTGTGCGTTATAACGAGATTAGGAATGTTGGGGATGTTTGTTGAGGTATATTTGGCTGAATGATCCCCTGTGGACGACTTGGGGGACAGTGGCGTGCTTGGTGGCGTCGGGGGCTGACTTGGGGGCTCCCCCACGTCCATTTTCACCGGGTTGAGGGTGAAGTTCTCAAAGATTTTACCTGCAATAAATAATTTTTTTATTAATATTATTATATCTCAAAAATTAATAATCACACGAAACCAGCGTTTGCTTTTAAATACTTGATTCTTTTCTCTATGTATGTGAAGTGTTTATTTGTTTCAAAAATTTTCTACGATTGCTTATAATTAAGATTAATTAATTAACACTAATTCGCGATTTTTTTATTATTTCTAATGACATTTCTAATGATTGTTCTAAATTTTAATTATTTTAAAGTAGTGTAAAAAAATCTGTATAAATCACATTCATAGAATTAAGAAACGCTGATCTCTATGAAATTGATGTACCTATGTGTATTATTTTTAAAATTTCTGTCTCTAAGAAGAAATAAATCACTCAGAATTTTTATGGGTTTATAAAATTAGTTGTTTTTATTGTGACATCTCTTTATTCCTTTTATTGATGCTTGTTTATGTTATATTTTTTTTGCATTAAAATTCAAATTTATTAAATATTACGTCGCTGTTTTTTTATTATTTCCAATGATATTCTAAAACAAACGACGTTGGAATGTTGTTTCAATTATTTTATGGTATGTAAAAAAATGTATACCTAAATCACATGCATAAAAAATAGGTATTTGTGAGTGTTATATTTAAAAAATTATCAATTTGTTTGGGCGAAATCTCTTGAGTTTCAGGCTCTAAGAAGAAATAAATCAGAATAATATAGGTTTATAAAATTAATTTGTTTTTATTGCAACTTCTCTTTATTCCTTTTATTGATGTTTGTTTATGTTATATTTTCTTTTAAAAAAATACACTGTTCGGGCTCTAGAAAGAGTTAGATCTTTCAGAATTCAGACCTGATTTGGCGATTTTTTAACATTTTCCAACAAAATCTCTTCGAAAGTCTATTTGGTATAATGGTATAAGTTTTCCACTTTTTAACTAATTTTTTTACTTATTCTTCTATTTGTTTTTGTAAAATGTCTCAAAATGCTTCCTGTGGCCTCACTCGAGCTTAAAAGTAATAACAAAAATAAATAAAAAAAAGTATAAAATCTAAAAGGATTTATGCTTGAATATAATACCTATACAGGGTGAGTCTACTAAAAGTATATCTTTATTATATCTCAAAAACTTCTGGTGTTATTCTAAAGCATTATATAATTATACAATTTTTTGCTAGCAATTTTTGGGACCAGCGAAATCTTTTTACGGGTTTTTATCACTAAACAATATTTAAGCATATCTTGTTCTCAGACGACACAGAAATAACAATTTTTTGAAGATACTTAATAGGAATTAATTAATTTTAATTCTAAGGAATTGTAGAAAAATTCTGAAAAAATTCACAGGCATAGAGAAAAATACAAAACAAAGTACTCGTATTTCCTAGAAAACGCCAAATTTCGTGCGAATAGTTTTTGAGGTATAATAAAAATATAGGTACTTTTAGTAGACTCACCCTATATAATAAAATATGCCAAAAATCTAATATGCAGATCTGATTTTCAATTTTATTGTTTTAATTTTTTGAGTAGGGTCTGTTTGTTAGTGAAATACTCTTTTGCCTAGTTTTGTCAAAAAATCTTTTTAATTGTCTCTTGAGAAACGCCTCTAAAATAATATATTTCAAGCGTGATTTTACAATTTATTAACATGTTTTCATGTTCTAAATCCATCAACCCAAAAATAAATTTACGTTTTTTTGACTTGGTGTTTTAACTTATTATACAGGGTAAGTCTATTTTACCTATTTACCTATTTTTAATGTATCCCAAAAACTAGTGATCACACAGAATTCAGCGTTTGCTTGTTGTTCTCAACACATACGAGTTTTTCCAGAACTTGTCTACAGTTCGTTATAAACAAAATTAATTAATTAATACTAAAAGAAAAAGTACAGGGTGATTCTTTTATAGCCTACATGCCAATGTAGCTACAGCTTTGAAATTTTGACCATTCTGAGTTCAGCTAAATTATTTTCAAAATTATTCAACTTCCGGAACTACGTGCGCAACTTTGAAATTTTAAAAAGTTACCACCCATTTTTATTGCATGTTGATTCTGTCATAGTTTTTGAAATATGTCAAATGACCCCATTTTCTCTAAAAGAATCAGCCTGTAGACTATAGATATTTTAATTATTAAATTTCATACGCAAGTTTAATAAAGTGCGACGATTAGTAAAAATGTACTTTTAGCAGACTCATCCTGTATCCAATAAAATATACAGCGTGAGTCTGTTAAGGTTAGTGATTTCACAGTACATCGTCGATCGGCTGTCAATTGTCAATAGCAATAATGCATGGCTTGCTGTGTTTATAATAAGCTGAAATATGCCTGTTCATATATTAGATATTAGTGAGGGGTCAACAAACTTGGAGATCCTCTTCTTCGACAATTAAACTATCTACATGTTCATATGCCAATCAGAAATCGTGTAATGTAACCTAATAGACAGATGGGTGTTGTGATAGACGATGATTGGACGATTGTTTTTTTCCAATCAATCGCACAATGGCTTTGTGGGAATCGTTTAGCGCAATTTATGAAAATTCCAATAAAATCTGTTAAAATTGATGTAAATGTCTCGATCTGTGAGGGGGCGCATATTTGTGGCCGTCTCGTGTTGTGTTCGTATCGATTAAAAATTAAAAAAAGTAGAAAACTCGTCGAGTGGAATAAGAATGCAAAGTCAAATCATTTATCATTGTGTGTGCTGGAAACAAATGAATTTTCCTCGGCCAGCTTTGATTATAAGTGGATAGTGGGACGGAGACGGCTGCCATCTGAAGGAGATACAAACAGAAGCCTTTCGGTAAAGAAATAAAAGAAAGACTCAGGGGGGCTCGAAATAGAATCGCTCTCTCGATGATTAATATACAAAACACAATACGGTCGCGCGGGGTTAAAAAACCGAAAAAATGTAAAAAAGCTCGAAAGTACGAGTGTGTGGTGGAAAAAGAAACGAAATTAATGAATAAATAAGCTATTTATTACCGGCCAACGAAACCGAATGCCCCGCCGTAAACCCTACCATTAATTACCAGTTACTGGAGGGCTAATTGGCGCCAAATTCGAATCTCCAGTCGTGCCAACCGAATTTTTATCCACCACAGCGTACCCTTCTATTATTAATATTAATGACTCGAATTGCAGAGTCAACATGAGATTTCAATAAGTAATGCCTGTAATAAGAGATGAAGAATTTATAAAACGCCGTATTGTGTTCGGTACAATATGAATACGAAATTACCTGTTTTCATATTTTTAATATCAAAACACAATTGAATGCTGGCTGTTATGTATGCACGTTCGCTTTTTTGCTTTTGCCTCCTTTTATATTTGATTTTCTTGATTTGGATTTGTACAGTCGTGAACAAAACCAATCATGAATATTAAAACATCATGGCGAAAAAAATGCAAAAATTCGATTAACGATGTAAATCGACGACTGGTGAATCGAATTTTCATAAATGAGTGATTCGTGAATTTTGATGTTTTGGCACATTTAGAAGATGATTTCGTAAACAACGGAACGGGGTCGTTAGCACCAAATATTTACATAAAGGGAAAATCTAACGGAAAAATTTTACCAAAAATAGAATTCTTACATCACGCCAACAATTTAAAACAGAAAAAACCTTTGAATTCTTAAATTTTGTTTTGTATTTTTAACTATTTAAGCAGGTATTGGGTCTTTAACGTGTTCCTCAACAATGTCTAGACACTCAATCACAGAGAACCCTTCAGTTGCAATATTTGTCCTCGATTTTAGATTTAAATAATTGATTTGGGGCCAACCTATAAATTTCCACAAAGTTGTTAAATTAATCATAAGATCTTTATCTGAATAAAGACGCCAATAAAGACAAAACCCGAATGTGATAATTCCAGTTAGAGTTTTTTGTTCTAAAATTACAGTTCAGATTGAATCAAAATGCAGGAAAAAAACAAATATAAAAAATAAACAAATATGTTTTTGTTTTTCTTGTATCTTTATTAAATAAAAACAAACTTGTTTAAGATAAACCGAATTTGCCAGTTCATGAAAGTATTGAACGGTACTAACAAACATTGCGTTCAAAAAAAGTGAACGGTAAGTTCATCAAAGTGTTGAACGGTAAACTGCTTATTCAAATTTGGATAAAATATTACCTGTGTTTAACAGAAACTGATTTGTTAAAAATCAACCAAATTTACCATGTCATTGAACGGTAAGCTAATGGATTATAAACCAAACTGAGTGAAATAAAAATTAGATAATAAAAGGCAAGCAACTTTCCAAAATTTGCTAGTTCATAAAAAAGGACGTTGTCATTTTTGCTTATCTTCAAAATTTTACGTTCAAAAATTTACTAGCTCAGAGTCTGTTTAAAAATAAGCAAAAAAGTGAAAAAAAAAATGAGAACAGTAAAGTAGAGCAAAAAGTCTTTTTTTGTTTTACTTCTAGGTATATTATGAATTTCATCTCTATTAATTACAAAGAAATTGTGAACCGAATTTACCAGTCACGGAATAAGTATTGGACGGTAAACTCTAGTTTAAACTAAAAGTTTCATGATATAAGAGTAAAATTAGATAAGAAAAAGCTAGCTATTCGTAATTATTTATCACAAATTTGCAAAAAGCCAGTTTATGAAATTGTTGAACGGTAAATTGTCAGTTCTATTTTTTGCCTGTTCATTCGGTAGATAAAAGATACAACAAATTAAAAGTTTATGTTAAAAAATTCACTAGTTTATTTGAACGATAAACTGTAGTGGATTAGTCTAACAATTTTTACTAAAATAAAGCCAAAGAATTTGCCAATTCATAATAATTCAAAATATTGAACGATGAACTGATTATTTATAAATTTTGATGAAATATTACCTACCTGTGTATTTAACAGAAACTGATTTGTTAAATAAATTGATGATTAATATTAAACCAATTAAATGAATGAAATAAAAATTCAGATAACAAAAATAAAAAATTAGACAACAGAACACAATTTATTTCCATTTGTGAAGTTTCAAAGTTTTGATAACGGTAAAGTAGAGAAAGTCTTTTTTGTACTCATGGCTCTTAGACAGCTATTTCCTGGTTATCCCCAGCGTGTGGGAAAGTAACTTTCCCGCACTGCGGTGTTTTTTACTTTCCGACAGTAGCTAGGGATATTTAGTATTATTTGGTATCGCTATCGTTGAGATGGAAACGATTGAGATTTTACAATAAGTGACAGTTCATGTCAATTTTTTGATTGTTTGACCTGTTACCAACCCCGTAGCAAAAAAAAACTAAATTATAAAAAGTATTAATTTTTAATTTTTTTTGAGAGATTCGTTACAAAAAATATTGTACCTAACTTGTTTGGAAAGCAATTTCCCACGTTCGCACTTCATGCGGCCCTCGCTGCGCTCATGCCGGCAACAAAGTGCTCATGTGGGAAATTGTATTTTCCAAACACGTTAGGTAAATAACTATTTTGTTGTTCTTCTATATTTTGAATTTCCTCGCTATTAATCCGAAACAAATAATGAACCGAATTTAACAGTTCATGTCGCTATTTGCACAAATCTGCAAAAATGCCAGTTCATGAAATTGTTCATTTTCAGGCAAACTACAAATTAAAATTGAAAAATAAACCCAAACTGAATCAGTCTAACGATTTAATAATAAATTATTGTCAAAGGTAAAGCAAACTTTTAAGTTTTTAAATGGTAAATTGCAAACAAAGTGGACCAAAAAATACAGGATGAGTGTGTTAAAAGTATTTTTACTAATATCCCGTTTCCTATTAAATTCTTTATTGTCTCCCCTGTAATAATTGGAATCAATTAATTTATTATTAAAATTAACAAATATTAATTAATCGAAATTTTATCATTTCGGGTGTTATTCTAAACAACGATGTTAAATAATGAGCAAACAATTCTTAATAATATTGTTGCTATTTAAATTTAAATTTTTACTTAATTAATATTTTTTTACGGTTTTTTGCACAAAACAACATTTAATGATCGCTTGTAATACTTTTTTGCTGCGACTTATTAATTACTTGATTCTGAACGAAATTTGCCAGTTCATGCAATTACTGACCGAGCAAAATGTTTTTGCTTTTCTTGCTGTTAAATTCTTTATTTGCGAAAATCGATCGTTTATCTAAAAATTGTGAATTGTTCCCGGTCACACCTGCTGGATGCGTTTAAATATAGCCCTAGACATTTAATTTTAGTGAACGGCCTGTTGGATTTGAAGCGAAGAGAGGGTCGTAATAACTCTCACGGCATGTCTCTCAGTTCGTTTTTTATGTCCGCCTCCACAAATAATTTTTAATCAAAAGACTCGATTCCTAACCTTGGCGCAAAAAGTTTGATATTCACCGAAAATTACAACTTACGCACGTCATTATGCGAACCACTCCTAAGATTACCGTTAAAAAACACAGAAATGTAACAAAATTATCTCGTTTTGTGGGCAATTTTCGATCTACGTCATCGGTGCGAAAAAAGCGAGGTAATTATACATTATAATATAATTTTTGGAACCGTTACGGGCCTCCTTTAGGCTACTCGACTAATTCCTAGCGTTATAATTTATCGAGCAAATTACACGAAATTAAAGAAAAGGTTTGTCTTTGTGATGTAAATCACAATTCGATCTAAAAGTCTAGTTAGCCGCGGCCAGAAACCCGATTTTCAACTGTTCCACCGCCGACTCGACCGTACCTTTGGTTGGTATTATTAAAGAACACATTTTCAATTTATCATAAATGAGATGCTATCTGTTTCGCTGGTTGGACAAAGACAGACGGTTTGTGACCCCAATGTGGCAGACAGAGACAGCCGATGCCATATTCGTATGAATAATTAGACATTTGAATATCGAATGACGTAGATGAAATGGAATTTTTACCTAGTCACCAAAGATATTAACTTTTGGCAATCCAATAACAATTGAATCGAATTTACAAGAAATTACAAGAAGGCAACATCATGTGCTGCAGCTGTGCACACATGACCGTTTATTATCATTTTTTTTTCGGCTTCATCTAGTCATATTTTTACTGTAAATATTGTTTTATTGCCGGGAGATGTTTTTATTGCCTTCACAGGTTTCACGGTGACACGACCAACAAATTTCAATTAGGAATCATCCATCGATTTCATAAATTTAAATTGAAATTGACAATAGAAAGGAAGAAAGTTGGACGATTGGGGCGATAACAACACCAGCCTTGAAGGAGTGGTTTGTTCCATTTGGAAAAAAAATGACAATGATCAGTCGCTTTTCCAAATATTGCTTTTTGGTGAATGAATATTTTCGGCCACTTCCTGGCATTGTTCCCTTTGAGGTTTTTATTCATTTTACTATTTTTATTCACTATTCAACAGTCTGGTTTTTAAAAAACAAACGCAGGATTAAACAACAAAAATGTGTTTTTTAAGACAAAATAATGAATAATTAATTACCAATTTGCGAATTAATAGAAAAATTATGAATGCTAGTCTTGTTTAATTAACAAATAATTTGGCAATTCCAATAAAACTGTACGAGTAAAATTACTTTTTTAATTGGAATTCCAATAAAGTTTATAAAATTATACAAAGTGAGTAATGTCCGAAAGGACAAGAGCCTGAATGAGCTTCTGAAATGAATAATGCCTTATAATATTTTTTGTACTCATAGCGTTTAGGTAGCTATTTTCCGGTCATCTCCAGCGTGTGGGAAACGGACTTTCCCGCACTGCGGTATTTTTTACTTTCCAACAATGGCTAGGGACATTTAATAGGTTGGTATGGCTGAGATGGAAACGGTTATTTTTTTTACGATAAGTGACAGTTCTTGTCAATTTTTTGATTGTTTGACCTGTTACCAATCCAGTAGCAAAAAACACTTAAATTATAAAAAATATTAATTTTTATTTATTTTTTTTTGAAAGATTCGTTACAAAAAATATTGTACCTAACTTGTTTGGAAAGCAATTTCCCAAACACGTAAGGTACATAACTATTCTCGGCTCCAGCTTTCATTTATCTTAATTTTCAAGTATTTAAATTTGTCTCAAAACATTTATAAAAATAAACAATTTCATCTATTCCCAACCACCTTCTGCTTGTCATTCGTCAAAAATACGAAAATAAAAAATCGGCAAAAATCGTTTAAGAACGGAGTTCATTCTAACCTTATGTTTGTTCTGCATTTTTGGAAGACTTGTTTACAATTTTTGAACTAGCAAATTGTAAATCTTAACAGATTTGAACCGACAAACCAGTTTCATAAATCAGATACATCTTATTTCAACAAAAAATACTTATGTTCAAAAAGTATTAGTAACTTAATATTGTAACCGATTTTTATGAAATTTGCTCTTAAAACCACATGTTTTAGTGCTATTTCATGTTTTTTTTATGTTATTGTACAGTACTTTAGGGTCGATTTATAGAAAGCTCTGTTAAAATTTAATTAATTGTTAAAAGTTAACAACGCGAATGGACTAATCAAATTGCTTCAATTTGGTCACGTGATCAGTTAATCAGGCATTTAATTACGGATTAAATTAATGACGTTTTCTGTAAACCGGTCCTTAACGTTTTAAGCCTAATTTTATATTTTTATAAAGGCCCATTATTTTTAATCAATTTTTGTATCACATAAAAATTTTCTGTTGGGCTTGATTATTGAGTAAACAATTATTTATAAACTTGTCGGAATTTTGAATGGTTGCCAATATTATTATTAGTATTATTATCGGTTAAAAAAATTGATTAATTATTTAATTACTATTATTTTATTTATAAATTTAATTATAAATGTTCTCAAAATGACGTCTAATTTATTTGTGTTGAGTAGAAGTCGAACAATTTTTAGGAACTCACAACTGTGTGAAAAAATGCGCTTTTTGTTATAATTAATAACTAATTAAAATTACATTGTTGCTAACCAACATAAACACATAAAAAACTAAAACTAAAATAAAAAAAAGAATTTAAAAAATTAAAATAATTAAAATAATTATTGTTATTCCATCGTAAACGTTAAAGTGCTTTCTTCATGATTTAAAATGAGACTTTATCGTCTAGAGAAATATGGTTTACAACCATTGTTGTTTTTCTGTTTTTGGCGTTTTTTCCATTGTTCAATTTTTTTTACGTTCGTAATAAATTGTCAATCAAAACAACTCAGTAATTCAATCAAAATAATGGAGGGTGGAATAAAATTTTGTATTGTACAGTCAAGATCATAAAAAATGTCACCCCTAAAAAGCAAGGGGCTGAACTCAAACTGCAGCAATGAATCTTTTGGATCATAAACGTTAATAAACATTCCTTGTTTTAAGAATTTCAACTAAACAACGTAATTATTAGTTTATTTAACCAGAAATTAAAATTTGATTGTAACTAGATGGATCCTATGAGTTTTATTAAAATTATCAGGTGATTTAATAGTAATAATACAAAACAAAGACAATCACACTACTAACGTAACACATTAAGGGCCGGTTTAGAGAACGTTTTAATCGCAATTAAAATTTAATTACCGATTAACTTGACGTTTGTCAATGCAAAATAAATGGCAACTTTATTTATTGCAATTAAAAAATAAGTAAATATAGCAAAACCGCTCCCGTTATTACTTAACAGGTAAAATTTTGCAACAGATAAAGGGCACACAGGAAAATAACATTCAATAAGAGTGCAACCTCCTGACAAAGCTTGTTTGAACGGAATATAGGAAAAAATACTATTCTTAATTAAAAAATTTAATGAAAAGTGTTGTCCATCACATTTCTTAAACTCTGACAATCACTGACGGCATTCACAATTAATTGGCGTTATTGCTATTGTCTTTCAAAAAAAAAAAACACCTTAGAACGTTAGAACAGTTGTAATGACGTTTATTTTTTTTATTTATTTTGTTATAATCACCTAATGAGCAATGCACCTTAACAAATCATTATATTATCTTTAAGTATTAAATAATTAAAATTATATTTTCGTTAGAAAGATAAAATATCAAATTATTCTTCACCCACTTTATGCGATAAATTCATTTTTAAAAGCTTTTTTTTTAATTCATAATGTTGTCTGTTTGTCGGTTATTTTTTCGGAGCCAAATTTGAAAGGGTTCCTGTTGTCCCACTGAAGTGAAATTTGGCATACTTACATAATCTGCGTGACAATGCAATTCCATGTAGTTAAATACCCCCTAAAGGGGTTAGTTAAATGGGGTTTTGAAGTTTTAGGTTATGTTTACAACGGGGTTCTCGATTTGTAAATTTGATAGGGTTCCTGTAGTCGCAATGAAATGAAATTTAACATGCTTACGTAATCTGCGTGACAATGCATTTCTATATAGTTAATTACCCCCTAAAGGTGTTAAATGGGGTTTTAAAATTTTAGGTTATGTTTACAAAGGGGTTCTCGATTTGTACATACCGTAACTTATTCCGACATAGACGGTATGTTGGCCATTTGGACGTCACGGTGTAATAACACTAAATCTATGCAATAAATAATTACTAAAAAGCAAAAAATAAAAATATATAAAAAAATGTTTTTTAAAAAAAGCTTTTATTTAAAAGATGCATTAAAAAGTAAAAAATAATGTATTTCAATTACAGGAGAACATTTTTTCTTACAGGTTAAAATTCTAAAATTTATAAAAGCTTTGGGAGTTATAAAACTACGGCATTACAGAATTACTTTGTTCATTTGACAACTCCCAAAGCTTTTAGAAATTTTAGAATTTTAACCTGTAAGAAAAAATATTCTCCTGTGATTGAAATACATTAATTTTTACTTTTTAGTTCATCTTTTAAATAAAAGCTTTTTTTAAAAAACATTTTTTTATATATTTTTATTGATTAATTAAAAGAGTTTGCGCTTAGCAGTCCTTTGCTACCAGGGCTGATTTACAGGGGTGACATTCTTTACGATCGTGACTGTACACGACGATAAAATTTACCATTATCTTCTCAAGCGCTCTCAAAGATAAAATAAAATTTTATCATTTCGTATAATAAATAACCATTTTATTCCAAAACCAAGGCCAATACAAAAAATATATAAAATACAAAAAGAAACAAAATTACGGCACTCGGGTAACGTATGTCCTAAAATGTGTTACTCTGGTTCCCTTTTGTTCTTTTGGTGGCAATAGAATAATTGCATATTGGTTGTTGTTGAAGTGTTAAGTGGTTTAATTAAGTAGAAATAAAATTTGTGAGCTGGCAACCATTGTTTGTTAATA
Source organism: Tribolium freemani (assembly GCA_939628115.1). Taxonomy (NCBI): domain Eukaryota; kingdom Metazoa; phylum Arthropoda; class Insecta; order Coleoptera; family Tenebrionidae; genus Tribolium; species Tribolium freemani. Next base: position 14,961,123 of record OW626788.1, read on the forward strand.
ATTTTGATGAATCAAACAATTCCGTGTCTACCTGTTTTGTGGTAATTTTTCAGGCCCAAATAATTTACCTGTTGCGGGAATTGAGGCTCGAATCACTTGTATAAATTTATTTGTCAATTCAAACGTCGTCTCGTCTAATAAATGAAGCGATTAACCGTATTTTATGTCGGCGTAAAAAAATCGACGAACTTGTTTGCCTGTTCAAACAGCCTCTTACCTCATAATTAATTTGAAATTCATAGCGAAAACATGTGTATATCTATTATACATAATCGGCAAATTGCGTATTATGCAATTGATCGTTTACCGTTTCCAACCCATCAGAAATGTTTGTTGGCGGAAACTTCCAATGTCCAGGAATGTGGTCAATTATTTAGTCTCCAATTATAAATTTTTGGGCATTTTCAGCTAACTGTACCAAATCTGAATACGATTAAACCCTCAGGCACTTAAAAAATCGCCGTTTTTTTCTCGGCCACCCTTCGAGTGTCTTAAATAGGGGGAAAAAATTTCACACAGTCGCTTCATATCGGTTTCGGCTTAACTCCCTCCAATGCAAGGACAATAAAAGGATGACAAAGCCGTCCAGATACCCATTTTTTACCCTTAAACGTTGAAAAATTGCACAATTTACCAAGGATAATGCGTTTAACCCCAAATTTTCTCATGCTCTTTAACGGGAGGTAACAACATCATTTACTAATCCCGGTATCATCTTTCAACCCTTGAGGGGTCGTTCCTTGCAAAAAACCGTTCAAGGGTCGCGTGAATTTGGGTGATTTCGCTTAATATGTGGTAAATGGTCGTGGGTCGACGATTTTTACTTCGAACCCGGTTTATGCGAAGGCTAATAAAGTCCAAGCCGTATTGTGTAAGAATAATATAAAGTGCTGTATTGAAACATTAGATCATGGTAATATGTTTCAGTCTCGTGGTAGCGCTGGTTGCGATTTATAGAAAACCTCGCCGGAACGATAAATCACAACGACCGAATGAAATATTTGAATTGTTTCGCTGTGTTATTGTTAATTTATCGGTAATTGTCGAGGGTGGGGTCCGATCGAATGTGCACTGCTTTTAACTCGCTCAAAAAATGGAAAAAAAATATTGAACAGCCAGCAAACTATTGAAACAAAATTTTCCCCAAAATTTTTATCTTTTCCCAACAATCCAAGTTGAAATTAATTAAGAACTTGAAGCTAAACAAACGCTAGCTTCTCTACTTGTGTTATTTATAATAAAACTGGTAGAAATTGGTTTGCTACACTAATGACATTGCATTTCTTCTCAAAACTGTTAACAATAAACTCTGAAACTTTAAGCCTGCATTTGAAGAAAACGCAATTCAAAGTGGTACCTTTGTGAAGAAGTCCGGAATCTTTATTTTTTTCTATAACTGGACTACTGAAGTGATTCTCTATACTAGTGTTTCCCAACCGGGGGTTCACCAAAAAAATATTGTAATGGCAGAATTTTAAATCGCTAACGTAAAATATTACAAAATAACAAATTTAAATAAAGTTTAACAGACAAAATTTGCAGCAGCTCATCGTCTCCGTGGGCCACAAATTGTGTTTGTTTATTGTTTTTGTTTAAAAAATTAGTCATGTTTTCTTGGTGAAGATTCATCAAAATTTAGACGTTTATGGATTGTAGACAAACTCCTGATATTGAACGCATTACCTGAAGACAGATATCACCACTTTGTGTCTATTTCTATAAAAACCAGAACCCAGTGCTTATTAAAAGGAACAATATTATGGACAAAAATAAGCATTTCGTGCAAAATTTTAATGAAAAAGGACGCTTCTACTGAAAAAAGTTATTCGTCGAAGGAACAATAATAATTAGATGTTATGAAGGTTGGCTATCAGTTTTCTGTACCGAAGTCGGCTTGAAGTTGAAGCTAGTTCCAAATTCTTCTTCAGCCTTAGTTTAAAAATAAAATTGGCACTTTTTTCTACTCCTTCGTAAAGCAGCTACCTTCATTTAATTTCTTTCTGTCTCACATGGTTATTTTGCATTTTCGTTACTTTCTTGTTAAAAATTGGAAATTGCACTGTTAACTAAGCACTTTTTCTCTCCACATTTACTGATACGAAATTTGACCCTTTTTCTGCGTTTTCGTATCTAGATTTTTATAAAGGATTTTTTTGCTAACATTTCTTCAAAATAAATCATACACTGGACCTGACTCCTTTTAGTAAAATTCCTTCGAATGAATTGGCTATGGTGCTAACATTAAAACTATTTAACATATCTGTTTAAAAAACATCCCTTACCCTTACATAATATTTACTCCACCAAGAAAAATATTAAAAAACTACAAAAATACTAAATTATTAGTTTTTTCATTAACATTCATGGGGATATCAGTTATTATAAGAGATACGAAGTCGGTTAAATTAGAGCAAAGTTGCGCATTTTTATGCTGAACAATTACCTGAAAGAAAATTTGATGTCATTTTAAGTTTTTGAATTATTGAGTAAAATAAAAAAAACAATTTTCGTTTTTATTTTTTTAAGCGAAAACTAAGAGAACTAGATGTTTTTTATGTTTTTAAGTAGGTAAGGCAGACACTTTTTTACAAGAAATCTAAATCTGTCATCGCCTTTTCCATGGCCTTCTTGATGTCATAGTTACAACACTCAACTTTGGATTTTTTTATGGACGCCATATTTAATACTTGTATTTTGGAAGAGTCTTTTTGTTCCTGATTACAACGATGTATTACATGATATTATCGAAACTTACATGCTGATAAAATTAAGAAAAAAGCGTTTTAGCAGAGTGCTTTGAAAAAAAAACGCCAAAAATTTTGTTTAACAAACTAACGTTTCACAGTTCTATTAAATATGCGAGCAGAATTTTTATAACTTTGTCTTGTTTTGTTTTGCAAAAATAAACTTCTGGCTTATTATCATGTCTTCATGTCGTTTAGTTTTTAAATAAGTAAGCTTGACGAAAAAGTGAACCTTCTAGATCCAAATTCAATTAAACCTCTAAAATCTAGTTTGTTGTAAAAACAAAATTGTTGACGTTTTTTCCAAAGCACTCTTCGCAAAAGTGCTTTTTTTTTCTTTTCGATCAGTATGTAAGATTGGATCATACCATGTGATACATCGTTGTAATCAGAAATAAAAACACTTTTCTAAAATACAAAAATCGAATATGGCGTCTATAAGAAAAACCAAAGTTGAGTGTTGTAACTCTGACATCAAGAACGCCTTGGAAAATACGATAACAGATTTAGATTCCTTGTAAAAAATTGCATGAAGAACGTCCTAATTAAAAACGTCTAGTTCTTTTGGTTTTCGCTTGAAAAAATAAAAACGAAAATTATAAATTTCCGTTTTTTTACAATTATTCAAAAACTAAAAATGACACATCAAATTTTCTTTCAGATAATTGTTCACCATAAAAATGCACAACTTTGCCCTAATTTAACCGACCTCATGTCTATTATAATAACTGAGATCTCCATGGTGGACACCCTGTACAATGCCCTAAACTTGAAATTCGCCAATTTTGAGACACTCTGTATTCAGTGGCGTATTTAGGTCCATTGCCGCCCCTAACATTTCTTAAAAAAAGCAAATATTGATTAATTCAGAAAAAAAGGAAAAATTTACAAATCCTGAAAAAGGACAATTTTTAGTGACAGAGAGCCCTTTTTTGTCGTACTTTGGACACCCTTCAAAATTTTAAATGGTGCCACCCCTCTAATGAACTGTTAAACTGCATAAACTGCCCGAAAAATGTTGGAGACATTGGTGGTTTAATATACACTGCTCTACAACAGTTAAAGAAGTCTAATTATTATATTATATTGTATATTATAGTATATTGTATTACACTCTCCTTTATTTTCTAAAATATGTATACCTATTAAAAAGTCACGATGAATTTATTTAAGAAGTTTTTGTTTTCAAAAAACGTAGCCATTCTTACACTTTATTCTGACTTTTTTGAAAGACATTTCACTGTATTGTGTTCTAGTCAGGCTTTTTCTACTATTACTCATCGTAAATTTTCTCTAATATGAATTGAAACTACTATAAACTTTTTAAAATTCATTAACTAAATAATTAACAACTTACGAAGTAAAAAAATACGACGAAAACTAAAAAGCTGATCAGTTGTTTTAAAAAATGCAGCCCGTCTATTTACCTACTAGATATTTTTTGCCGCCCCTAAAATTCTGACGCCCTGGGCTATAGTCCATTTAGCCCATATGTAAACATGCCTCTGCCGGTATTATGTATTATTTTAACAACTTTAATTTACCTAGTTTTAAAAAAAATATATTATATTATCAGAAAGGTAAAGGAGTATACCTACTATCAAAAATAGTAAACAAAAATGTTTAGTTGTATGTTTGAATTACTTTTTTGGTAAAAGAAAAAAGTTACAAGGGTGCGAATAACAAACTGAAGCACTCGGTATTATTTCGCGTTTTTCTTAGAATGATTTTTGCTACAACACCACATGTAATAGAAGGAAAATTTCGTGGCAACAAAAACCATAATCACGTTTTTTATTGTTATAGAATGTGGCATCTGAATCATCAATCTTTATTTAAATGTTGTTTGGTTTCATTGTTGCGTAATATTGGATTTATAATAAGAAATATTTTATTGAAACCATAGACGTGGTGGTTTATTGATTGACCTCTTCATCCCTTTGTTGGGAAAGGGTGGCCTCGAGAAGGGTCGTAATCGTCTTCTCGAGTTTGGTAAAAAATAAGGGAAATTAGTTCCGTTCGATTAACCCTAACGGAAGCTCGCCCATCGAAAATCACTCGGGTTGAGCTCTGGAGATTCCGGCATCCATCAGCATGTGTTTGCATGTTATTCGATATTGCTCCATCTGGTTCAATTCAATTAACAATGACGGATTTCTGACTTACATAATTTCTATTTTTTTATGTTTTACTGTTAGTTTTGCGTTTGTTTAACTGTGTTTATTCCGAAATTTGGCACGTTTGGAGTGGCAATTGACGTTTTCCGGTAGCCGTGATTGCCTCTAATTTGAATAATTTCGAGAGAAAAGAGCAAATAAAGAGGACGGCGCGTAATAAAATCAACACATGTGTGAAGATAGTGAGTGTCTGTATTTTAATTCATTTTATGTTTTTCAGCTATGACCGAGCACATTGTGGATAATATTTCTCATATTCGAGGCTAAAGTAAACAACTTATTAACGCTACGAAGCAATTTAATGGGCGTTACTTTGACGTTAAGTCTGTTTTCCATCAAAAAACCACTTGAAGCGTCTCCACGACGATAAACACCACTCGAGGAAAAAATACGTACTATACACAGACATGAGTTTAGAAAGTTTTTAGGAATTATTCCAATATCATAATTAATTTCAAGTTCGTTCACATCTCTCTTCGCCGAGAGGAAGTGAAAAAATAACACCGATTCGGGCAAATTCTTTGTCGCTTCCAGCATCAGAATCCGGTTGATGGGACTCCCGTTTGTTTAAATTGTTGATTGACGCTTTTTTTACCTTCACGATCTGGGTTTTGAACTGGCAATTTAGGTAATCACACAGAACCCGGAAAATAGACCACATTTTTCTATTTTTCAGCACAAATTGCGCTCAAGGCAATGCCAGGTGTTGATTATTTCAAATCAGTTCAAAGGGGCATTTTACTTGTCACTAAAAAAATCCTAACTCGAAAACTAAAAGTGATTGGGTAAGACGGTTTGTTACAGTGAATTCCACGATTCATTTTACATGTAATTATACTAATTTTTTACAACATTAATTTTTTTGAAATTTTTTGCTTTCTAAATTGTAGTTCATAAATCGAAAAAATCTATTTTTAAAAACTCGCTCTAACACAGTTTTATGCACTTTTCTATGTCTGTAGAACCCTCTACTACATACATATACCCACATATATACATACATATTAATAAAAGTAAAAAGAATTCATTTGGTTCGATTTTTGCTATTTTTGCCGAAATTTTGGTCAATTTTCGGTACCCGAAGTAATAACGAGCAATAACCCCGGAACTATAAGACATCATCCCGTTATGTCTATTACAATTTCAAAGCCCTTTTAATTATCTATCTTTCTCAAAAAAGACCATTGTCGTGAAACTAATAGTTTTAGAGAAAATTGCTAGCAAATTCGAAAATAGGTAAAATGTATGTGTTGATTGATAACTCGAAAACTCGATTCCCGGGATCATTCTACATAAGTCTACATCAAAACAGTTCCACTTTTTGAAATAGTTATGCCGTAATTGAGAAAATGAAAAAATTGAAAAATTCCCTGTTAAAAGCAAAAAATCAAAAAAAATATTTTTTAAAATTCGCTCTAGCAAAGGTTTATGCCCTTTTCTATGTCTTTAGAACCTTCTATAGCCCAGTAGTTCATGACTTAATTTTTTGTCAATTCACGAGCGTGAATTTACCAGTTTATCAAAGTTCAAATTAATTCAACACAATTTGCCACTTCATAACCAATAATTTGTTAGTCTATCAAAGTTTTTACGGTTTTTGAACACAATTTGCTAATTCAAACGTGATTAAAATGGACTTTTTTATCTTTTAAAAACACTATCATGTTTACTTTAAAATATTGCCAGTTCACAAACTCGCTTTTCAAACAGTAATTATTATTTAACGAGCTTGTTGATCCAATATTTCGATCTTGCTATTCATAACATAGTTTTTCATCAAAAATTGACAGTTAAAATGTCAAAACTTTTAACTCATAATAGAAAATTTGCCAGTTTATCAAAGTTTATTAATTCATTTATTTATTAGTTCATCATTTTTTAAAATAAATTGTGTTTTTCCAGACACGTCAGTCGGGAAACATTTTTAAAGTAGCAATTATTGCCATTTCAAACGAGTTCGTTGATACAATATTGATTATTAATTAATTGGTAAGCTTTTTTAAAATATTGCCAATTCAAACGGCAACTATTGTTTAACAAGTTTGTTGGTCCATCAAAATTTGCTAAACTTGAATCATAGTTTATTAATAGTTTGTTAGATCAAAAGATTAATTCAAAGGAATTTGTCAGTTCATTGTCGAAAATTTGCCAGTTTATTAGTTTAAATTACAAGTTCTAAGCATAATTTTTCAATTAGTAATCGAGTATTTGCCAGTTCATAATTGAGAATTTGTCAGTTGATAAAAGTTTATTAGTTCAAATAAATAAATACAATTTGCTAGTTCATAATCGGGCAATTGCCAGTTTATCAAGTTTACTTGTTCAAATTACGGATCTTGAACACAATTTGCCAGTTCATAGTCGAGCAACTGGAAGTTTATTATGCAAAATTACGGGTTTTGAACACGTTTTGTCAATTAATAATCGAGAATTTGCCATTTTATAAAAGTTTATTACTTCAAATAATTAAATATAATTTGTTAGTTCATAATCGGACAATTGCCAGTTTATCAAGTTTACTTGTTCAAATTACGGATCTTGAACACAATTTACCAGTTCATAGTCGAGCAATTGGCAGTTTACTATGCAAAATTACGGGTTTTGAACACGATTTGTCAATTAATAATCGAGAATTTGCCAGTTTAAAATTTATAATTTGCCAGTTCATAATCGAGAATTTGTCAGTTTATAAAGTTTATTACTTCAAATAATTAGATACAATTTGCTAGTTCATAATCGGGCAATTGCCAGTTTATCAAGTTTACTTGTTCAAATTACGGATCTTGAACACAATTTGCCAGTTCATAGTCGAGCAACTGGCAGTTTATTATGCAAAATTACAGGTTTTGAACACGATTGCCAATTAATAATCGAGTATTTGCCAGTTTAAAAATTATAATTTGCCAGTTCATAATCGAGAATTTGCCATTTTATAAAAGTTTATTACTTCAAATAATTAAATATAATTTGTTAGTTCATAATCGGGCAATTGCCAGTTTATCAAGTTTACTTGTTCAAATTACGGATCTTGAACACAATTTGCAAAATTACGGGTTTTGAACACGATTGCCAATTAATAATCGAGTATTTGCCAGTTTAAAATTTATAATTTGCCAGTTCATAATCGAGAATTTGTCAGTTTATAAAAGTTTATTACTTCAAATAATTAGATACAATTTGCTGGTCCATAATCTGGCAATTGCCAGTTTACCAAGTTCACTTGTTCAAATTACGGATCTTGAACACAATTTGCCAGTTCATAGTCGAGCAATTGGCAGTTTACTATGCAAAATTACGGGTTTTGAACACGATTTGTCAATTAATAATAAATTTGCCAGTTTACCAAAGTTTGATAGTTAATTACGGCTTGTAAACGTAATAATTTGCCAGCTCAAATGGTAATAAAAATGACCTGTTCTTTATCAGTTCAAATAATTTATAGTGTTTGTTAATCAGTATAAGCTTTTTTAAAATATTGCCAATGCACTACCAATAATTATTACCAGTTTAAACGGCAACTATTGTTTAACAAGTTTGTTGGTCCATCAATATTTGCTTTAATTCATAGCCAGTTTATTATAGTTTGTTTGTTCAAATTAATTCAAAAGAATTTGCCAGTTGATAATCGAGAATTTGACAGTTTCTTAGTTTAATTTACGGGTTTTAAACATAATATCAACTACTATCAACTACTTAATAATCAAAAATTTTCCAGTTTATCAGTTTATAAGTTCAAATTATTTCAATTCAATTTGCCAGTTCATAATGGGGCAATTGCCAGTTTATCAAGTTTATTTGTTCAAATTATGGGTTTTAAACATAACTAACAATCGAAAATTTTCCAGTTTATCAGTTTATAAGTTCATATTATTACAATACAATTTGCCAGTTCATAACCGTGGAGTTGCCAGTTTATCAAGTTAATTTGTTCAAATTACGATTTTTGAACATAATTTGTCAACTAATAATCGAAAATTCAAATTATTTTAATACAATTTGCCAGTTCATAATCGGGCAGTTGCCAGTTTATCAAGTTTATTAGTTCAAATTACTGCTCTTGAACACAATTTGCCAGTTCATAATCGAGCAACTGGCAGTTTATTATGCAAAATGGCGAGTTTTGAACCAAATTTGTCAATTAATAATCGAAAATTTGCCAGTTTATCAAGTTTAAACAGTAAAAAAAGGACTTACCGGTGCTGAAGGCCGCGATGGGCAACTGCCTTGATATACTCTCTGCCACTTCTGACGTCAGTCCATAAATCCCCAACAATTCCCTCATCGTATTCATCGCGTACTCCCTCATGTCACTAATCTGTCCCTGATGTTGTCCTCCGGTTTCCGAAACGTGTGGCTTGGCCAACGTATGAATGGAAAAGCTCGACGGAATCTTATTACTTTCCGTCTCGTCTTCATTGTACTCATCTGTATCACTATTCGAATTTTCGCTATCGTTTGTTTTGCTCAAGTCCATTGGTGAATACTTTGCGTCCACTAGGACTCTCCTCGTCGCCAGCGTCTTCCTCCGTCTCACATTGTTGTTAATGTTGTCATTGGCGGCAAATTCACCCAAACTTAAAGCACTTTCCGTCTCCGGATACGAAACGTTCGAACATCTCGGTTTGAAGTTCTTTCTTTTGTTGCGTTTGGGTTGATCGGAAGGTTTGGGTGAGCTGGTGGTGTAAGTTTCCGGTTCCGAGTCGCTCGAATTCGCTGTGGAATTGCTGAAGACTTGGCTGGTGTGGTACCGGTCGTAGGTGTCGTTCTCGGCGGTCATTTTGGCCGCCACTTGGTCTGAAACCAAAAATATTGTGTAAACAAAAATCCTAACACTCTTAGAAATAGTTCCAACTACTCTTATCCTTCTATTTAAGCAGAATCTACCGAGAACTTTTCCCACAACTTGCAAATTATAACAGAAAAGAAATGTAGCCAAACAACCTAAAATAAAGTATCATGTAATTACTCCAATTTCAATAAAAGTAAAAAAGGGAACAAAAACATTAAAAACAAAGTTGGAATTCTTTTTATTCTTGTATTTAAACACAGTCTGCATTTTAAGCAGTATTTTTTAAAAACTTTAAATTACTAAAAATTGTAAGAAGATAAGGAAAAAAAATTGTAGCCAAAGATCCTATAACATTTAAAAGCTACGAATAAGAGAAAGTTTAACAAATATATTAATTTTTCAATGGTACAGTTTTCATTTAAAGTAAAAAGAGCAACAAATACCTATAATAAAAAAATGTTCGAACTGCATTTATTCATCAAATTAAATAGTCTAGCGAGAACTTTTTTGGGAAAATTAGGTATAAAAATTGTAAAAAAAGATAATAAATAAAAAAGAAAAGAGAAAATGAAAATGTAGCCAAAAATCTTATGTCTTAAGAAAGAGTTTTTAAAAAAACAGCAATTTTTCAATGATAGTAAGAAGTTTTGCAAAACTTGCAAATTATTACAAATAAGAAAAAAAAACTCTTGAAACCTAAAAAATAAGAAAAAGTTGGGAATCCCCCAATTTTATAAAAGTAAAAAAAGGCAACAAAAAAATTTAAAAAAGCTGTTCAAGATATTCTTACTCATATAGTATGTCTATGGAGAATTTTTTCAAAACTTGAAAGTTTTTAAAAATTGATAGATTAAGAATTAGGGAGTAAAATGAAAAAATTTTGCCAAAAACGCAAAAAAATTTTAATAGCTACAAAATAAGACAGTTTATAATAAAAATAGCAATTTTTCAACGATAGATCTACAAATGCTCCAACTTTGTTAAAAGTAAAACAGTCAAGAAAAATCTACAAAAAATACTTCGAACTTCTAATTAAACGTAATTTAGAAAGAACTTTTTCCGAAACTTGCAAATTATTAAAAATTCTAAGAAAAAATGTTAAGAAAGGAAAAGGAAACGAAAAAAGGTAGCCAAATACTTAAAAAATTTCTAAAAAAAATGCAATATTTTAACATTAAATCATTAAAAAATATTCACAAAAAGACTTTGAACTGTTCTTATTCTTCTATTAAACATAACCTAGTGAGAAGTTTTGCAAAACTTGGAAATTATTACAAATAAGAAAAGAACAAAAACTCTTGAAACCTAAAAAATAAGAAAAAGTTTATAAAAATAGCAATTTTTAAAAGTTAGACCATGGGAGTCCCCCAATTTTATAAAAGTAAAAAAGGCAACAAAAAAATTAAAAAAATCTGTTCGAGATATTCTTTTTCTTCTATTTCATACAGTATGTCTATCGAGAACTTTTTCAAAACTTGCAAATTATTAAAAATTCTAAGAAAAGATTATAAAAAAGGAAAAAGAAACGAAAATGTAGCCAAATACCTAAAAAATTTCTAAAAAAATGCAATATTTTAACATTAAACCATTAAAAAATATTCACAAAAAAATCGAACTGTTCTTATTTTTCTATTAAACATAACCTAGTGAAAAGTTTCGGAAAACTTGCAAATTATTATAAATAAGAAAAGAAAGAAAATTCTTGAAACCTTAAAAATAAGAAAAAGTTTGTAAAAATAGCAATTTTTAATAGTTAGACCATGGGAATCCCCTAATTTTATAAAAGTAAAAAAAGGCAATAAAAAAATTAAAAAAAGATGTTCGAGATATTCTTATTCTTCTATTTCATACAGTATGTCTATCGAGAACTTTTTCAAAACTTGCAAATTATTAAAAATTGATAGATTAAGAATTAGGGAGTAAAATGAAAAAAATTAGCCAAAAACGCAAAAGCTCAATAGCTACACAATAAGAGAGAGTTTATAATACAAACAGCAATTTTTCAACGTTAAATCTAGGAATGCTCCAACTTATTAAAAGTTAAACAGGAAAGAAAAATAGTATGTAGGAGATAATATGTAAAAAACACTTCCAACAGTTTTTGTTCTTCTGTTTAAACAGAGAACTTGCAAATTATTAAAAATTGTAAGAAAAAAGAATAAAGAAGGAGAAAGAAAACGAAAAAATGTAGGCAAATACGCTAGCTAAAACTCTTAAAAACGAACAAATAAAAAAATCGAAAATAGTTGCAATATTTTAACATTAGGTCACTAAAAAATATTAAATTCTAAGAAAAAAGCATTAAAAACAGAAAGAAAATGAAAAAATTTAGCCAAAAATCCTAAAACTCTTAAAACCTAAAACCAATAAGAGTTTATAAAAATAGGAATGTTTAAAAGTTAGATAATGGGAATCCTCCAATTTTATTAAAAGTAAACAAGACAACAAAACATAACTATAACATTAGATCATAAGGATCATTCATTTTTATTAGAAAACATTAAAAAAATAATTCGAATTGTTCTTATTTTTCTATTTAAACAGAGTCTATAGTGAGAACTTTTTCAAGAGGATAACAGAAAGAAAATAATCAATTGTAGCCAAAATTCTTAAAACTATAATTAAAACCTAAAAAATAACACAAAGTTTATAAAAATAGCAGTTTTTGAAGGCTAGACCATAGAAATCCTCCAATTTTATTAAAAATAAAAAAGGCAACAAAAGTAGTTGAAACATTGATCGAACTATTCTTATTTTTTATTTAAACAGAGTCTGGCGAGTTCACTTTTTTTGAATTTGAATAAACCTTTGAATTTATCAAAAGAAATGTGAAGAATGTTACAAAATAGTAGGTAACACAAAAAACTGAGAAAAGACAAAAATGAAATTAAGTAAACCAGAAAAATAAAAATAAAAGAAGAAGGAGGTGGAACAAAAACATTAAAAACAAAGATGAAATAAATATTGAAAAAGAAAGAATGAATCATGATGGAAAAACCCCCGAAATGAATTAAAATCTATTGTCATACAAATCAAGAAGATGATTTTGTATAAAAAAGAGCTTTGAATAAACGGATTTGAGTCTAGACACGTGATGTACTAAACCGGAATCGGAGCAGTTGCGTTCATTCTGGGCACAATATAATCTCCTTCCCCTTCGCATTAAAAATTCGAAACAATTGCGGCGAAAGCACGCCGTCGTCCATATGGGAAATGTTGATAAAAAAAAAGTCTGCGTCCTCCCGATTCCGAGAAGCGAAAATTTTAATTGTGAGTAGCGGCGGCGGACGGATTCCTTCGACTTTTTACCGGATTTCGTAAAACCGTCACGTTCTCTCGTATTCATTTAGAGAAATATTTGGGTAAAAACTTACGCCAGACCAACGTGAATTTTTGACAGCGACCAAAAAACAAATTGGGCGATGAAACCGGCCGCAGACTCTCTTCTTCGTGTTTGCACATACTTTTAACATTATTTATCTACAAGACGTTAACCAAATGTTATTTTATACCCACTTTTTCGTTCGACAATGCGATTGCTTGAATTTTAAATACGGCTGTGATTCATTCCATTTTTTCGAATTTCTTCCAAGAATGTAATTAATTCAGCAACAAATTAAAGGCACGCCATTGGATAATCCCGGCTCACCTTTGCAGCACCACACAAAAGACGATTTTTGAAAGTTTGCTTTGTATTCAAGATTGCTACACATTTCTGTTATTTATCACACTTTTTTCCGACTCCTAATTACCTTGTATCAGTATTCCATTTTAAAACCGAATGATTTATTGTTAATTAACTTGTCAGAGCTTTACAAAAATACATTTTTCAACCAAAAGCTAATGTTTTCGCTTTCGGACCGATTATTATGCAAGGAGGTCGTTCGAAATATGCAAAACAACTACTAGAAAAGTGGTTTATTGTCGCACAAAACAATTTTCGTCATTTTCACACGTTTCTCATAATCTCAATTAATCAGTATTTAATAATAAAGCCCTCTTCACGCAATCCGCACTCATCGTCTTTAAATTTAAGCTCATTTTAATTACTTAATTTAATTAATTAACCAGTCGCACCGACTGGTTTCTATCAACGCCTGAATTTTAATAGCTTTCAGTAGCGCGTATCCCATTATTTTTATTTCATCTATTTTTATTTTTTTATAAAGAATTCTTCTTTTCGTTGTTCTCATTTTTTGACTTTTAACAGTTAAAAGTTAGCAACGCAAATGAACCAACCAAAATGCTTCAATTTGGTCACGAGGAACACAAGGTCAGTTAATCACGCATTTAATTGGGGATTAAATTAATGACGCTTCTATAAACCGGCCCTTAGGATTTTTGGGCTACATTTTTAATTTCTCGTCGCTTTTCTCTTCTTTTTTTCCGCAATTTCTAATAATACTTAATAAACTGCAACTTAAAAAAAACTGCTAGATCTGTTTAAACTGAAGATAGAACAATAAGAACAGTGTGAACTATTTTTTTAAAAACTTTCTCTTATGTTTTAACTTTTATTTAAAACTTTAGAACTTTTGGCTACATTTCTTCATTTTCTTTCTGACTTTATTTTTTTTACAATTTACAAGTTTTGAGAAAAATTGTCGCTAGATTCCGATTAAATAGAAGAACAAACATAAGAATAAGATTCTACCTTTAAAAATTTTAGTATAAGAAATTTAATAAAAATTCTTCCGCTTTTGAGTTTTAGCTATTTATTTAGAGTATACAATTTTTCATTTACTGGATGCTTTTGAATCTCTTTTTTACACTTTTTAATAATTTGCAAGTTTTAAGGAAAGTTCTAGCTCTAGGTGTTGATTAAATAGAATAATAGCATGAGATCGAAAATATACTGAATTGGAGCAAGCTGTGCCTGCGGAACTTTTGCCACATTTTAGCGGTTTATTTACAGTTGCACTTTTGAGGTTATGTTGTCTTTTGCTGGTTTTACACAGCATAAAATGTGGCTAAAGTTACACTTCAATCTCAAGGTTTGCTCCAATTGAGTACATTTTCGATCTCATGGTATAAGAATAAGTAGGTACATCATAGTTCATGTTTTTTAATAATTGCATTGCTCTTTTGTTTTTAATACAATTGAAGTATTCCCATAACCTAACGTTGCAAAATTAATGCAATTGCTATTTTCTTTATAAACTTTCTCTTGGGACCAATTTACACAACATTTTAAGTTTAAAATTTTAATTTCGTGTTCTGTAGCCGATCCTTAGCATACAGGGTGTATCAAAAATACGTGTGTTAACTTTAATGGATAACAACGCTCAACAAATAAAACATTTTTTCTATTTGTAATTTTTCAATAAAAGTTTCGGAAATTTAGTTAAAATTTGTAAAAGAAAACAAAGTTGCACCCGCCTAGTGGGTACAAAAATAAGAGTGCCGAACTATTTTCGTTGTGATAGAAACGGACAATTTAAACAATTTAAAACAACAATGAAAATTGTTGCTATGTATGTATACAAATTAATTATTAAAGACCTGACCGGCTCGTTTGTACAAAAGAGGAAAAAAAACAGTGAAAATAAAAAATGAGAATTTTGCAAAATGTTATATAGAAAAGTTGTACTTGACGAGTTTTATTACGTGGTAAAAAAAATATTTTTTAAAAAAAGCTTTTATTTAAAAGATGCACTAAAAAGTAAAAAATAATGTATTTCAATCACAGGAGAATATTTTTTCTTACAGGTTAAAATTCTAAAATTTATAAAAGCTTTGAGTTGTCAACTGAACAAAGTAATTCTGTAATACCGTAGTTTTATAACTCCCAAAGCTTTTATAAATTTTAGAATTTTAACCTGTAAGAAAAAATATTCTCCGTGATTGAAATACATTATTTTTTACTTTTTAGTGCATCTTTTAAATAAAAGCTTTTTTAAAAAACATTTTTTTATGTTTTTGTTTTTTGCTTTTTAGTCTTTATTTATTGCATAGATTTATTGTTATTACACTGTGCATCTACCGTGACGTCCAAATGACCAACATACCGTCTATGTCGGTATAAGTTACGGTATGTACAAATCGGAGAACCCCTTTGTAAACATAACCTAAAATTTTAAAACCCCATTTAACACCTTTAGGGGGTAATTAACTATATAGAATTACATTGTCACGCAGATTACGTAAGCATGTTAAATTTCATTTCATTGCGACTACAGGAACCTTCTCAAATTTACAAATCGAGAACCCCTTTGTAAACATAACCTAAAACTTCAAAACCCCATTTACCCCATTTAGGGGGTATTTAACTACATAGAATTGCATTGTCACGCAGATTAAGTAAGTATGCAAAATTTCAATTCATTTGGGCAACGGGAACCCTTTCAAATTTGGCTCCGAAAAAATAACCGACAAACAGACAACATTGTGAGTTAAATAAAAGCTTTTAATTAACACACGTATTTCTGATACACCCTGTATAGCTTTTCTCTGCTTTTTATCTTTTTTTTAACAATTTTAATAATTAACAAGTTTTGTATAAAGTTCTCACTACACTCTGTTTGATTAGGAATAGAAGAATAAAAATAGTTCGAACCTTTTTTTAAATATTTTTGTAGTTTTTTTATTTTTAATTAAATTAGTAAATTGTAGTATTCTTTTGACCTACTCGTAATAACGTTAAACAATTAATATTTTATGGTCTTTTTCTCATTTTTTCGTTTTTGTGAGTTTTAGATTTGTTGCCTACATTGTTTCATTTTCTTTCTCCTTTTTATCCTCTCACAAATTTCGATTAAAACACTAATTTTTTTATGATTTTTGCTTTTAATAAGTTCAAAAAAGGTTTTGTTTTTTTGTTGTTTTATTTATTTATTTTTTATATTAAATTAGATCATTTTTTTGTGTTTATTGTTAATATCTGAATTCTGCTTCTTCTAAAATGACATTATCTCATTATCACACTGAGTTCATGTTTTTTCTGTCCCTTTTTTTCGTAATTACTTTATCTTATTGTTTGTTTTTAAATGACTAAAGACGCTTTAAAAGGAATATAAAAATTTCAACACATTTCCTTGTCGGAACGTTTATTAACATCTCAATAGTTCCCAAAAGATTCTAACAATGTCTCAATTGTTTCAACATTTAATTTATTTCCATTACATTCAAAAGCCATAACAAGCACAATTCGTGCAATTAATTTTTCTGAAACTCACGATCCATACCCGAGTATGAAAAATGGAATTACCTGGATTCAGGCCATACGAATTTGGAGAAAGAAGGCCGGAAGTAACTGTAGCCATTGTAGCCAACATCCAGACATCCCTGTAACGAAAGAAATTCATTTCAGTGAACGAACAAACAGTCGTAAACATAAAATTTCGCGAAAAACAATTAACCGATCCGTTTCGAATCGAACTAGAAATTGCGATAAATCATCAAAAACTCGACCTGACCTGAATTTGTGTTTCTTCTGCTCATTGTTAGGCAAATCATCGATTTTTTCTCTCGCAGGTGACAAATGATGAGACGTGAAGGCATCGTCACACTTTATGAATATGTTTCGTTGATTCGTTAAAGCAGGTCAAACGTAGAAATCCCGTGTATAGGATGTAATAAACGTTAGTAATGAAACATTTGAAACTTATGGACACGCCCTAATATGAACAGAACAATAACTTAAACAATGCCATAAATATTTATTAGAGACTCGCGGTGTGACTCTAAAAATGTTTAATTGCCCGGACTTCGCTCTCTCTCACCCAGTCGCGCTCTTTTTTCTCCAACCAACTCCAAACGAATCACAACTTTTTCCCCAATTCGTGACAGCCTATAAAATCTTAATTTTTTATTAAATCGTATAATTAGCTGAAGCAAGTCCGAATATGGAAAAGTAAAATCGAGTTTAAGCCACTTGACCCACAAAACGTCCAAGTATAATAATGGGAAAATAAAGTGAAATTAGATAATATCAAGTGTTCCAAATTTGAATGTTTAAACGTTGACGCGAAAACGGATCTCGTTTTTTGACTATTTAATGATTTATGAATTTGCTGAGCCAAGTATAACTTCGCGTGACTAATTCCCGCAACTAATTTTAAACAAAATTAAATGTATTCAGTGATTTATCTCCGCAATTATAGAAAAAAATTGATTAGAATAACATCATTTGAACAAAACGACCAGTGGCGTGCGAAACTTAACCTCAGAACAAATAAAACGTGATTGAAAAATTCTTTCAAAAACACGTCTAAAAATGTAATACCGAAATATAACATGTTCTTAGTAGATACGTAACAGTTACAAAATTGAAAATTGAAATTGAAAAATTCTTTCAAAAACACGTCTAAAAATGTAATACCGAAACATAACATATTCTTAGTAGATACGTAACAGTTACAAGTTTGGAACAAAAAATGAAAAAGTTACGTTTTGGCTATAAACTTTATAAACAAAAAAACCGAAAATAAAATAAGGCTCTCCAATTTAACTAAAATTAACTAAACCAAAAATTTCAGACGTTATTTGCTTGGTTTCAAGTTTATTTTATTTTTTTTTATTTGGTTTCAAATAAACAAAAATCAAAAATCTACAAAATGATTTGTTGTGTATTAATATTCATAGTGATTTTTGCAACCGAGTAAATAAAATAAATGAAAAACTCACATTTTCTTCCTTTACTCAATTTTTGATGAAGAAATTCCCAAATTCTAATAATTTACAATTTTTTTTTGTTTTTTTTTCCAAAAAATAATAATGTAAGAAAACGTAATAGTTCTTGCTTTGTCACACCTTAACAAAACGTGAGTAAGTCATTTTTTTGAGCAAATTTAAATATGAAAAAAGCTACGAAGCTACTGTTTTTGTGTCAAAAAAATTTATTAGAGGAAATCAGTTTTTAAAGTGTTGATACACATTTGACCCAGAAATGTATTTTATTGAAAAATGAAGCTTTTTCTGTAAGATTTTTCTCTGAATACTTACAAGTTTCTTTGTTTGATAAAAAATCTAATACAATTTGTAAAAAAAAGAGTATTTATTTTTATGATTATGACAAATAACAACATAATAGAACGGAATAGCTCTTGTTTCGTTATAAAACTAAAGATTTCCGAAAACTCCTAATTTCTAATACAAACGTAATACGCAGCAGTAAACTTTACAATTCAGTTTGGTTCTAAACATGAACTTCTACTACATTAATTTTTTTGTATACAAGGTGGTTCAAGTAAGATGACCACGACTGTTGCATTTTTAGTGTGTCAGGCCGTCATCTTACGTGAATTATGTGGTATTTCTGAACAAACTGGCTAAAAACATTATAGTACCTAAACTCCAGTAGAATCATTTTCACTATATGTTTTTTTTTAGTTTTAAATATCTCAATAAATGGAACACAGAAAAAAAATGCTGTGGTTGGAATAAAATACGAGTAATAAAAGAATGTTGTTTTATCACTTTTCGGTGTAAATTAACTTAATTAAAAATTTACAGAAACTACTTTTCTTTCCTTTAGGTACGGGTGCGTCTACTAAAAGTATATTTTTAAAAGCTTTTATTTAACTCAATGTTATCAGTCTGTCGGTTATTTTTTCGGAGCCAAATTTGAAAGGGTTCCCGTTGTTCCACTGAATTGAAATTTTGCATACTTACTTAATCTGCGTGAGAATGCAATCCTATGTAGTTAAATACCCCCTAAAGGGGTTAAATGGGGTTTTGAAGTTTAGGTTATGTTTACAAAGGGGTTCTGAATTTGTAAATTTGAGAGGGTTCCTGTAGTCGCAATGAAATGAAATTTAACATGCTTACGTAATCTGCGTGACAATGCAATTCTATATAGTTAATTACCCCCTAAAGGTGTTAAATGGGATTTTAAAAATTTAGGTTATGTTTACAAAGGGGTTCTTGATTTGTACATACCGTAACTTATACCGACATAGACGGTATGTTGGTCATTTGGACGTCACGATAGATGCACAGTGTAATTAATAACAATAAATCTATGCAATAAATAAAGACTAAAAAGTAAAAAATAATGTATTTCAATCACAGGAGAATATTTTTTCTTACAGGTTAAAATTATTAAAATTTATAAAAGCTTTGGGAGTTATAAAACTACGGCATTACAGAATTGCTTTGTTCAGTTGACAACTCCCAAAGCTTTTATAAATTTTAGAATCTTAATCTGTAAGAGAAAATATTCTCCTGTGATTAAAATACATTATTTTTTACTTTTTAGTGCATCTTTTAAATAAAAGCTTTTTTTAAAAAACATTTTTTTATATATTGTTTTGCTATTAAATACGTCGTATTTTTCTCCATATATGTGATTTTTTTCAGAAATTTTCTACAGTTCCCTATAATTAAATAAATAAATAAATAAATTAATTACTATTAATTAGCTGTAAAAATTTTATGATTTATTTATGATCACTTTTTTCAGTGGAAATTAACTTAACTAAAAATTAACAGAAACTCACCTTTCTTTTCTTTAGGTATGAAGTGTATACAGGATGCGTCTACTAAAAGTATATAGTTTTAAGACATCTCAAAAACTAATAGTTGCACATCGTATTTTTCTCTATGTCTGTGAATTTTTTCAGAAATTTTCTACAATTCCTTATAATTAAAATTAATTAATTAATTACTATTAAGTAGCTGCAAAAAATTGTTTCTTGTGTCATCTAACATCAAGCGATGCCTAAATGTTGTATTGTGATAAAAATACGTAAAAAAAATGTGACTAGCCCCGAAAAAGTAATTAATTAAGTAAAAATAAAAAATTGAAGTAAACGTAATTTTAGTGCTAGCAGAGATTTTTTGCTAAAAAACATCATTTAAGCATCGTTGTTTTAGTTAAATCATAAAATTTCGATTAATTGGTATTTTCATATTTTTTATTCTATTATAAGAAAGTGTAGAAAAATTCTGAAAAAATTCACATACACAGAAACAAACATTAAGTTTTTAATAGCAAACGCTGAATTCAGTGTGATTAGTATCAGTTTTTGAAATACAGTTCAAGTTACTTTTAACAGACTAACCCCGTAACACAAAATTTTTGATTAAAAAATTCTAAAAAATTACGGAACAATAAACTTCACTCCAAAGTATTTATGTGATGGTAGGTAATATTTTTAATACTTTATTGTCCTAAGTCAAATCTTATTATTTGTGTTAAGCTCGTCATCTCACGTGAATCACTAAGTTTGTATGAACAAATTTGTTGAGACAATGCCAAAAAAATAGTAAACATCTTAGTAATACGCAACAGTTGCGTGTTTGGAACGAACAAATAAAAAGTTCTGTTTTAGGTTTCAATCATTTTTTCGAGTAATACGCAACGGTTAAACGTTTAGAACGAGAAGCTCGAATATTCTTTGAATTATGTATCCCAAATGAGTCATTTCTTTTGACTAGAGCAGACCGAAAAATTATTTAATAAAAAAAAATGTAACGCTGGACCCATCGCCGCCTACTCGGCTTGTAATCGGCTTTCAGCCCCGAAAAAATTTTTAATATCTCGTTGAAAAAAGTTGATTTATCGAGCAACTGTTCGTTGTTGGCGCCCTTCTAACTCGTCGTTATTCTCTCCATCGTATCACGATCAAGTCTTGTTCTGATCGAGCGAATTATTTAAATTCGGTGTGTATAGACACAGTGCAAGGGTTCCGAATTTGCATACGACCATCTGTGTTCGTATTACAACCCCCGAAAAAATAAAAATTATCCCTTTCAATGTTTCCTTTATGAAGACTATGAAATATTGGCGCTTTTTAGTCCGCGGCCCCTCTTTACGACGTTAATGGATTTATCACCCTCATTGTTTCGTTGTTCCTTCGAGCCGGATCGATCGTTTTGCATACGCATGGACGCAACGGTGGCACTTGTGGAACGATTTTGATTGAAAGAATGGAATCTAAATCGGTTCAAGGTTGGCGTTACAATGTTTATTGGTCTATCTGTTGGTTTAGTGTGAAATGAAAAAGTTGGCTCGGTCGTATTTCACGTACGGAATTAAAACATATATGGTATAAAGTCCGGTATAAAATAACTCGCTATAATAAAAGTAAACTAGTAACATTAAATCATATTTTCAATAAAACTAATTTTTCTTTGCAATGGAGAATTTATTACACAAAACCCATAAAATTTTATATCCCAGAAGACTGTAAATTTTAACTACAATAAAATATAATTTTAATTCTAAGTAGGCTGTGTTTTATTCTTGTCCGTGAGGCGTTTAGGTGACTTTAATAAACACACACCAATTAAATACTGTAGTTAGAAGTGACACAAAAATTAAAAACTTATTTCCATAATTTTAACGATCGTTTTGCGCTTGCTCATTGTATTAGCCACGTTGATAAATGATCCATACAATTCTTTTATTTAAATGTAAAACCCTTGAATGATTAATGATACACCAGATAGTTCACAATACGACTTCGTTTTTTATCATTATTATTATTTTTCCACGTCACGGAATTAACATCCAGCATTCTTAATGATTTTTCTATAAATCAAACAGGCCGTGAGACAGATGAACATCGATGAGCCCTCTCGATTCACCGACCCTCCGCTGAATAACAAGTTTTGAGCCGACTCAACAAAAAAACTAATTATAACACTAAAACAATAAAAAATTTGTTATATTTCACGAATTTACATTTATTTACATTTTCTACGTCAGAGCGTCTACAACGCGATTAATTATTGTGCTAGTTTTTGTAAAATTCTCACGTTTCTGACCCAAATTTTTGCACAAAAGTTGAAATTATTCCAAAAATCTAATCTAGAACTGTAATAACTGTCATAACCGGATAATCGCAGTTTTTCGGTCAAATCCAACCCAGAACATTTTAAATGAAATTTAATCATAGAATGCAAATGAAAAAAAGAATACAAAAGTATTTAATTTACGCAACTGCAAACTTTTCTGGCACTTAAACAATTTGTTAATTTCCAAAAATTTAAAAAATTGAGTTAATAACTAAACTTCAGTATTGGTACCTAGTATTAGTATCAGTTGCTTTTATTGGTTAATTAATACGCAAGTACGCAGTGTTCAGAACACACCTGGTTCTATAACT
The DNA here is from genome assembly GCA_939628115.1 of Tribolium freemani. NCBI lineage: Eukaryota > Metazoa > Arthropoda > Insecta > Coleoptera > Tenebrionidae > Tribolium > Tribolium freemani. The sequence continues at coordinate 14,983,885 of OW626788.1, forward strand.
TCAAGTGTTATGTTACCTACTAAGGTTAAAAAATTAATTAGTCACTTTGAAAATACGTAAAGGTTGAACATTTAGAACAAAATTGGATACGCAACGGTGAACATTCAGAAGTAAGTTATACAGGGTGAGTCTATTTTTGCTACATCTCAAAAACTAATAAATATACCTAATAGCACAGAATTAAGCGTTTGCTACGTCTGTAAATTTTTTAGATTTTTTTTTACAATTCCCTGTAATTAAAATTAATTAATGTTTTTACAAAAAATCCCTACGCAATCGTGGAACGTTCAGAACAACAAAACTTCCAAACCTCGTTCTATAAGTGTGATCGTTAAGTGTCAGTGATCTTTTTGTGCTTTAATTTTTTTCGTCCTTTAGCAATTACGCAAGGGTTGAACATTTAGAACAAAAATAAATAAATGTATGTCGAGACACGCAAAATGAAAACATTCAGAACTGAATGACGTTGTAAAAGACAATCGGTAAACGAAATTTGTAAATTCTGTTCGGTTACATACAAGATTATTTTATAATTTTTCAACTTAAAATGCAAATTTTACAAAAAAATCTCAACGCAACGTTGATACGCCACGCTGGAACGTTCAGAACGACGAACCTTTCAAATATCGTTCTATAAGTGTGACCATTACGTGTCCGTCAATTAGAAATTTGTAAGGGTTAAATATTTAGAACTAAACAAAATTTGTAAATCCTGTTCTACATAAAGAACTGTTGCACGCAGATTGATTTTATAATTTCGGGGTTTAAATTCTTAAATACGCAACGGTGGAATGTTCAGAACTACAAAACACAGTACAAAACTTTTCAAATCTCGTTCTATAAATATGATCTTTACGTGGTCTATTGTGGGTTATTTAATTTAGTTAGCATCATTTTATAATTTTTAAACTTAAAAATGCAAATTTTAGAAAAAATCCCTACGCAACGTTGATACGCAACAGTGGAACGTTCAGAACGATAAACGTTCCAAATCTTGTTCTGTAAGTGTGACCGTTATGCGTCCGTCCTTTAGAAATATGTAAGGATGGAATATTTAGAACAAAAATAGATAATACTATGTCTCGTTCAGAACTAAACAAAATTTGTAAATCCTCTGTTCTACATAAAGAACAAGTTTATTTTACAATTTCTGGGCTTAAATATCTAAATACGCAACGGTGGAACAAACCTTCCAAATTTCGTTCTATAAGTGTGACCGTTACGTGTCAGAGTGTTCTATTTGTGGTTTGTTTAATTAGTTCTTAATTATTCAAAATCAGTTGTTCTTTCACGCTCGCCGAGATTACAACAATTTGTTCGCTATCTCCCGTAATATTAAATTTCCGCAACAATACAGTGGAATTTAAAAATTAACATTTCCGAGCTCTCGTACACGCATTTACACCATGACGCACACAAAAACTTATTAAAATTTCTCGCATTTCGACAAAAACAAAACGCCAGAAATATCTCGCGACACGATAATACATCATTCGGGACGAAAACAAAACTAACCTAAAAAATCCAAATAACAATAAGTTGAATTCAGTTTTGAAGAAATTAGTTGATGAATTTTTCTCTTCGCCTTCGCGTCCCATTGGCAAACATCAATGGATTCAGTGTTGCGAAATGGGTCACGTGACGGGTCGCTCATTGAAAATGAAGCCGTCTGAAGTTTAATTAAGCGTAACGCAGCATTACACGACATTCCTTCGGATACTTTGCTATATGGAATTATGTTAACTAAAGTGATAATGGTATTGTTGTTAAACCCACATCACACAATTTGAATAAAATGAAAATTTATAACGAGAAAATGGGTTCGGCGTCGATATACGTGCTCTTACAAAATTTATTTTAATTGTTTACGAGGCGATGGCGGATTTTTACGAATAAATAGGGACACCCGGTATACAACACGGCAACGCCTACTACATTCATAATCCGGGTGAGCATTCAAATTTTATGTCAAAACAATTAATTCAGCCAAATAATTTAGCAAGCCTAGATTTATTTTATGCATAATTTTGCATATAAATCAAGCAGTCTTTGATACAAATACGGGAACAATTGAAAGCTTTACATCGATTCTAATGTGAAATCTAGTCGACCTAGAATTTTTTATCCAATTAATTTCGCAGAAACGTGCAGGCCTACTAAATTATCATTGAAATACGTAAGCACAACTGTCATAAACAATTGACAATTTGTACAAACCTGATTAACTTTAAAATTAATTAGCCAATTAATGAAGCAACTAATTTTGAATAGTGTTAGGAGGAAAATTCAAATGATCTAAGTCCAGGTTTATTAATTTTTCTGATTTTTTTAGATATCTTTTTTTTATAAAAATAATACACAAAGTACAAGGTGTGTTAAAATGATTTTCATCAAGTCGCCTGTGAATTTCTCACGTAAAATACAAAATGGCGCTTTATGGAAGTAATGACCACTTCGGAAATAAACTTAATTCGATAATAAAAGTATGTTTTTGTACAGTGCACCTTTTAGTTCCTTTTTAACTAAAGTTTTAAATGTATTTAATTGAAAATTTGTAAATTTGACTGTCAAGTATTGACATATTTTGAAAGAATTCAATTGAGCAGAGCGGCACAATCTTTTTTATATAAACCAATTCCAAAGTTAACTAGATGAGAATCATTTTAACACACCTTGTATAATAAAACGTAGTAGCTCTTTTTTTGTTACACCTTAACAAAACGTGAGTAAGTCTTTCCTTGTCATTCGAAGACAATTTTGTCTTTTTTACTAATTTATTTGTTTATTGTTTTTACGTAAAAAAATACGATTCATTTTCAAAAACTAAATTCCCACAATCAAATATTTATGAAATACCTAGCGAATAAGAGAACGATTTTTTTACTAAAATAAATCAGTTTTTAATTTTTTTTTAAATAAATAATGCTACAATTCCTATTAATAAATCTATAAAATTATCACCCTCTTGTTATTAAAAATTAAGGACTTTCTATATGTCATGTATCTCCCAGCCCACTAGATGTTTGAATTCATGTATTTTTCGATCAAACTCGAAAAAGCCTTAAAAAATATATTTGTTTGATAAAAAATCCGAAGCAATTATAATAAAAAGTGCCAATTTGATGTTAATGTGGATTTAGTTTTTCAAAAAATAATACAGGATGATTCACATAACTTTACGACCCTGAGGAATTTTAAATGCAACCAGTAATTGTAATTGTAATTAAAAGTGTAATTGTCATTGATGTCACGGGTGTCCGGACTTCATTCTAATTAAACATAAAACTAAGGATATCAAGTTATAAATGAATAATGTATAATGGGTTGCATTTAAAGTTCGTCAGGGTCGTAAAGTTATGTGAATCAGCCTGTATAATAAAACGTTATAGCTTTTTCCTTCCTGTAGTCTCGTTTTTTGAGCAAAGTTAAATAATTATGGAAAGAATTGACTAAGTAGTGGTGACATCTTTTAGTCAAGAATCTTCACTCTATTGTTATTAAAAATCAAGTAGGCAAAATTTGACTTTCTAAACGTAATGTATGACTCAGCCCACTTTCATAAAAGTCCAATGCAATTAGAAAAAGTGCCAATGTGACGTTCATGCGCACAAAAAATAAGATACAGGGTGAGTTTATTAAAATTATATTTTTACAATATCTCAGAAACTAATAATCTCACAGAATTCAGCGTTTGCAGTTAAGTACATTGTATTTCTTTATCCCTGTGATTTTTTCGGAACTTTCCTACAATTCCTTTTAATTAAAATTAATTAATTCAGGTCAGGTTAATGTCATGTCAGGTCAGGTCGGGTCATGTCAGGTCATTTAATTAAAAATGTACAAATCCGTAAAAAAATGTCGCTAGACCCAAAAAATAATTAATTCAGTAAAAACTAAAAATTCAAGTAAACGTAATTTTGGTGCTAGCAAAAATTTTTAGAAAAATTTTGTTCGATAACATCATTTTAGCATTGTCATTGTTTTACAATAACACTAGAAACTAATATTTTTATATTTTATTTTATTAATAGATATTTTGAATTAATTAATTTTAATTATAAGGAAAAGGTATAAAAATTCTGAAAACATTCACATATGTAGAGAAAAACAAAGTAGCAAACCCTGAATTCAGTGCAACTATTATTTTTTGAGATAGACCTAACGAAAGATACTTTTTTCACACTCACCTGTATAATTGTACGTTTTTTATTTTTTTAATTTTAATATGATAATAAGATAAAAAGAGATAAAGTATTATACCATGAGATCTAAAATGCACTGAATTAAACAAGCGTTGAAAGTGAAGTGTAATTTTGACCACTACTCTTTTTTTATACACAGTTTCTTCTTCTCTAATTGTTTTTGCCAAATTTTCAAACTAAATTGGGATCTTTCTCCAGAAATTCTGCTGAACAAACGATTTTGAAAAATTATTTTTAAATTCTGATTTGTCAGTTATGACATGTGTGTGCTCTAGTTCAGTTCATTTTCGATCTCATGTTACAACTATTAAAAAAAATACATATAATAGACGTAATAGCTCTTGCTTTGTCACATCTTAACAAAGCAGTCTTGTTTTTTTTGCGCAAAATTATGTAAAAAAATATGGAAAGCATTAGGTTATTTCTTAAGCGAATGTAGCATGAGATCGAAAATATACTCAATTAGAGCATATTTTAGCCGTGTATTTACGGCCGCACTTTTGAAGTTATGTTGTCTTATGTTGGTTTCACACAGCGTATGATGTGGCTAAAGTTACACTTCACTTTCAAGGCTTGCTCTAATTGAGTATATTTTCGATCTCATGCTATAATTCAGTGTACGAAAATTTTTGATTTATTGTTAAACAAGTTTGCGAAGCAAAAAATGCGAAGCAATGAATACAAAGTGCCAATTTGATCACTTTATCATGAGTTTAAAAAGACGTCATTGATTCTGTGAGTAATTTATTAAAAGCCATTAAAAATAGTAAATAAATAAATCAAAAATATTAACTCAACACATCTGCGATTATACAAAGAATCTGAAACAGTTTACGATCGTTAGGAGAGTATGATTTTTTTTTTTATGAAATCTGGCCCAAAAATTATTAATTAACGCATTGAAATGACGCTGACCTTCACCTTTCTTTTGGCCAGATGGCGATCAAAACTGTGCCGTGTTGACAAATTACAACACGATCGTTTAACATTTTCGTAAATAAATCAAATCGGAACGGCAGCTTCAAACGCCGGCGCGTTAATTGAGGGTGAAAAAATCCTCTAATCCTCAAATAATTTATGAAATTTTTACGAAATTCACTCCAAATATTTGCCGGCTGAAAGCAGGAGCGCCGCTAGAAAAACATTGTCGCAATCATAAATTCGTTTTAATCTCTTACGGCAGCTAACTTATTTAAACAATTTTATGGGCCCTCTGATCATCCAGTAAATATAGCAATAAAACGGAAAAATTTAATGCGTCTAAGAGATATAAAAACGGCGTTATCGGTGTCGTTGGTGATGTCTTTTAAAGAGCATTCCCCGAAAATTCCTTCGGTTCGTTTTAAAACGTGTCCGACAAGTCTGGCCACTGACTAAAAAAACACCAGACCGTAGGAGTGTCTCTCTGGATTTTTGTGGCTTAATTCACGACTGAAAAACGAAAAATCCGAGGGAAAATCGGACGCTGAACCGCGGACGAATTTAATTAATTCGTTTACAAGAATTTCCGATTTTATTCGATTTTAAAGAACTGGTTTCGCCTCAAGTTGGAACCAAACGAATTCATTCTGTGTGCATCCACCTATATAATAAATTGGCTTTGTTTAAATTGGATTAGTGGGAGGACTAAGCATTAAACGGCTTAGATATTTCAATAGAGTAAAAAATACAGCCCAGATTTAATTTTTACGAGTTGTAATAAAAGTCAAATAAACGAAATTGGTGCAATATCGGGGCGAGATTGGGGACATCCGTATTACGTGGGAGAAAGATAAAAAAATATCAGTTTCCTAGTTTTGAAGAAAGAAGGCGAAAACTGGCCTGTTATTATATTATCGCAGCTATTTTAATTTGTCCATATAAATGTTAATTTAAAACGATAAAAATCGCTACTTGAAAACTAATTTGTGGCCATCACGACTAATTAAAATTTATGAAATATTATTTTCCGGAAGCCGGACGATTTTCAACGTTAATTTTTAACCAAATTCCAGCGCGATTTAAGTGCGAATTTTTATTTTTTCAAGCGAATTAATTGGATAAAAAATGGTCGGTTTTACGACGGAAAATGCACCAAAATTTTAATAAAAAAGGAGACGCGAAAGAATGCCAATAATGCCAGGCCAGAAATGCAATACAAATTAAAAAATATGACCAAATCCCGAATATTAATCGAAAATGTGTGAACACCAGTTTATGTCAAAATCATTAATATTTATTTATTTACAAAAAGAAACTCAATTGTTTAGAATGTGGTCTAAAAATGTGAAGAAATCTGAATAAAAAAACTAATAACAAGAAATTAACTGAGAATTTGAATGGAGATACACAGAGCACAATCGAAATGTCAAAAAATTGAAGAATACGAAAAATACAAACTAAGAAACTTCAATGTGAGAATAACAAACCGAGTAAAAAACGGCAATAATAAAAAAAGTGTTAAAGAAAACGTGAATTAGAAGCACAACTGATAATTATCGAAATGAGAAGAAATAAAGAATAAAAAACAAAAAAAACTGAAAACTGAGAAAGTTAGGTAAATGTCAGAATAAGGAATGAAATGTTTGAAAAAAAGCTAGAACTTGAGATGCTAAGAAAAAAGACACAATAAATAATGTAAAAAACAAGAAATGTAGTCAAATGAACTGAGGATTTGAATGTAAATAAGTGGAATTAAAGAAGACGTGAACTAATAGGTAATAGTTATTATCGAAATAAGAAAAAATCGAAGAACAACAAACCGAAAATATTTGGATATAAAATCTAATACTAAATAATAAGTCGTAATGATAAAGAAACTGAGAAAGAAAAATGTGAAAAACAAGAAATGCAACAAAATAAATTGAGTATGAAGATGGTGATGATTATTGAGATGAGGAGAAACCGAAGAATGAAAAACAATAAAACTCAAAACCAGGAAAAATAAATGTGAGAATAATAAACCAAAAATAAAAGCTAAGAAATAAGTAGTAATAAAGACACTGAGAAGGAAAAATGGACTAAATAAAAAATGTGAAGAACAGGAAAAGTAGGTAATCAAATGAACAGAGAATGTGAATGTGAAGAAGTAGAATCGAAGAACACGAACTGAGAGCACAACTGATGATTATAGAAATGCGAATAAATAGAAGAATGAAGAAGAAGAAAACAGGAAACTGGGATAGTTAAATGTGAGAATGCCGAACTGAAAATATTTGGAAAAAAATTAGATCATTAAATGCTAAGTAAGAATAAAGAGACAAAAAAAAAATGTGAAGAACAAGAAATGTAGTTAAATCAACTGAAAATTTGAATATAAACAAGTGGTATAAAAGAATAAGTGAACTAATAATAATTATCAAAATGAAAAGAAATCGAACAACAACAAACCAAAAATATTTGGATAAAAACCGAATGTTGGAAATAAAAGCTAAGATATTAATTAAATTCTGCAAACAAAAAATAAGTAACCACTAATAACAAAGACACTGAGTAAGAAAAATTTACTAAATAAAAAATGCAAAAAACAAAAAATGTAATTAAATCAATCGAGAACTTGCATATAAAGAAACAGAATAGAAAAACATGTGAACTGAGAACGAAATGAAAAAGATCGAATAACGAGAAAACCGAAAAGTAAGTTGGAAAGTAAAACAAAGTTAATAGATTTTGAACAAACTGATAAAATCAATAGAATGTAAAGACATCTGAGTAAAAAAAGTCTACCAATAAGAAATGTATTTAATCAAATGGACTGTTGATTTTATGTGAAGAAACAGGACAGGAAAACAAGTAAATATCTCATTAATTTAACTTACTTTAAATGCTATATACCTAATTTTTCTCTAGAAAATACTAACTGGTATTTCAGTTTTTAAAGAGAACTGTATTTATTTCACATTCAAATTGAATTGAAATCGTTTTCGTCTGTTTTAAATAGATGTTACAAACATATGGAATTGATAATTTAATTTTCATAGAATTCAATAATGAAAAAATGTGAACTTGGACTTTTCACGATTTGCTCTATTTATCAAAAACATGACAATGTAGAATCATAAACAGATTTTTTTCTCAAACTGATAATAAGTATTTGGTTATTGAAACACTGTTGGCATTTTTTATAGGTAAATATCCCGTATTTTTTTTACCAATTTAATATAAAAAATAAAAAATGTAAGTATTTGGTTCAAAATGCTGTGATTGCTGTGTCAAAATGAATTAACTTCGACTGTGTGCAGCAATTTGAAACAGATATTAAAAACATTACTAGTTTAAACTATCTGCCTTCAGAACGATTTGAAACTGAATTACGTATTTTGTTTTTGAGCAACTTTGTGAATTCCTGTAAGTTAATAAAAATCATTATTCTTAAAAAGCGATTACATTTTCTCTGTGGAGTTCCAGATAATTGAACCGTGTCAAAAATCGCTGATAATAATAAAATTTGACAATTTAATTACGTGGTTTAAAAAAACTGAATTAACTTAGAAAAATGTAATAAAATGTCAACGAACAGGTTTCTTGTTTATGGTTATTTTAATAACTGTCCAGTTTTATTAAATGGCATATTATTATAGTGATTAAAATATGAAAAATCGCGATGTAATTGCGCACCCGGAAACCGGAACCATCGCCCGGAAAATGCCCGAAAAGTAAGGTCAGTAATAACAGCTGCGTTTGGTGAACTTTCACCGCGGAAACTCGAATTTCCTGACCCGAAACCATCAACATTTTTTTTCCAAATACCTGTCATTCCATCACTATCACTGAAAAATAATATTTCCCCGATAAAACAATTCCATTCGTTGTCGTCATTTGGGCGCGAGAAGCCCGTATCAGCGAAAAAAATTTTGCGCAAAAATCAGCGCTTTTATTTAGGTGCAATAATGACGCAACGAAATTTGCTGAATTTCCAAAATACCTTGAACGTCACTCCTTGGGCCTTTTAAAACAACACCAACACCACCCAAAAATCAAACTCAAAAAAATCCGCACACTAAAGCAGGCACAGGCCGAAGAAAAAAATACAGTCAACACAAAACTGAAAAAAAAGGGGTGTCAAACCACCACAGGCCCGAACTTCCCTGCTGAAGTCACGGAGAGCGACTGAAGCCGTCCACAATTTCAAAATACGATGTTTCCCCCACCAGGCGCCCCCTCCCCTCGCGGGCCGAAAAAATTTCAGCCAAATCTTGGATTTAGATTGGCTGAAATCGTAAATAGAGGTACATTTAGCGTGTGTGTGAGTATATTTGCGGTGAAAAATGCCACTGCGGATGCGTCAATTTTGCGAATTCCGACTGTACTCACATGGTGAGGGTGGGGGGAGGGGCGGGGGGCGCGATGCGATCGTCGCTTGTTTTCATTCATCGCGCACTGGACGAGTTTTTGTTTTGATTTTTTTACGAGGGTGTGTGTGGGTGGCAAGGCAAGACTGGAGCTGGGGCTGGAATGCCGAAGCGAAATTGGTTCAAAAAATTATTATTTTACTTTTTTTACACAATTCAAGAGTGGGTTAGGGAATAAAAACCGAGCGTTTAATTTATTGGATTAATTACAGTTTAGGTAGCTGAGTTTAATTTTATGCTCGAGAAATGGAATAATCAACTGTGAATGCATTTATTTAAATTTGTAATAGAAGCTTTTCTAATGGCAAATGGAAAATGCTTAAGATAACAACCAAAGTCATAAAGTGGGAATTTATATTGGCTTTATTTCGATTTATGGTTAATTAAGACAATATTAAAATTATCAACAACTGGTGTTTTTCATGCTGAACGACAATAGTCTCAATTAGTTTTTTTTGTAATTAATACTCGAAATTAATTAATAATAATGCCACTAACATTTTTAGTTAATTTAGGTCAAGTTTAGGTAATGTAGAAATAGAGAGAAGGCAATTACAAAATACAAAAAATCAAGTAATGTTTTTAGTAACAAAAAGAACTAAAAAATACTATTCACAGTGAAATGAGATTTTACTGCTTTTTAATTCCTGGCCAAAAAATCATTAATAATTAGCAGGCAAGTTGGCAACACTGAATAAAACACGTAGGATAGTAAAATGATAAAAAAATCATTAAAAAACAAGAAACAAAACAAAAAAGGAAATTATCAAAAAATTGATAAAAAATGAATTTGGCAACACTGAATAATCTAAAGCCAGGTTATCTCTAAAAATGATTGTTAAATATCAAGAAACACAAATAAAAAAACGTGAAACCATAACGTGAAATTAATTTAAATTTTAAGAATGATTTCTGTGAAAAAATTAAGTTGGGAACACTGAATAATAGCTATCTAAAGACAGGTGGTTATGGAATTCTCCAGAGAATGATAAAAAAATTATTAAAAACAAATTTTGAAATGACATTTGTGCCCTTGAAAAAAATTTTCTTCCATTAAAAACAAAACAAAAATTAAAAAGGCGATTATTTCCAAAGCGTGATATAAAAAAACAACAAAAAAAATAAAAAATAAAAAAAATATACAAAACAACAAAAAAATTCTACCTAATTTAAAAACAGAAGACGGCTATGAGACATTAGTTATTCTCTACAAAATGACCAAAAAATCACAAAAAATTAAGAAAACAGACATAAATAAAGGCAAATATTTTCAAAGTATCACATAAATTAAATTTTTTCTGTAGTAGATGTTAAACTATTTCTTTGACAACTCTTTTGACTAGATAAAATAGCACTATAACCGCAAGGGTAGATAAAATATTTTAAATTTAGGTAGAATTTTATTAAATTAAATTTACAAATTCCAACATATTAATTTGAGGAGTTAACGAATTAAAAATAACCTTTTTCTCTTAAACTTGAAATCCACCTAATGAAAAAAATGTTGTACTAGACACTAGTCTTCGTCACTCTTGAACTTAACTTTTCACACGTAGATAAACAATCACTTTATCGGCTTGTATAATAATTAATTATTAAAAGCTTTCAGTGATAAAAGTAGATTGGCAACATTAAATTATCTATCTAAAGACGGAAGTTGGCTTTGAGACAATATAGTTATACTGTAGAAAAACTAAGAAACAGATATAAAAATGAGGATCGTTTCAAACACATTGAAAAAATCAAGTTGGCAACACTGAATAATCTAGTGAGAAAAGATGTTTTAGGATTTTATTTATTTTATATTTATATTAAGAAATCATTAAAAATCAAGAAACAGAAACAGAAAACTAGACTGTTTCCTGTACAGTAGAAAATTAAATTGGCAACATTGAATAATCTAAATTTTACGAGGATTTTATTTATTTTATGCTAAAATTATCAAAGAAATTATATAAAATCAAAGAACAAAAATAAAAAGGAAATTGTTTCCAAAACGTCAAATCATTTTAAATAATGAAAATTTCAATAAAAAAATTAAGTTGGCAACATTGAATAATAAAGATGATAATTTTCGGACAGTACTTATTGTTATTCTGCAAAAAATCAAGCAACAAAAAAAAAGATTAAATTTGACTCTTGTAAACAATAGATAATAAGAATAAGAAGTTCAGGCAAAAAAAGTAAATTGGCAACGTTGAATAATTTGAAGACAGAAGATGGTTATGCGACATTATTATTAACTGATATAGAAACAATCAAAATAAAAACAAAAAAAAAGAGATTGGTTCAAAAAACATCCAATTTTAGTGAGAAAATTAAGTTGGCAACCTTGAATTTAAAGGCTGAATGTGATTACGGATTATAGTACTTATACTCTCCAGAAAATGATCAAAAAGTCATTAAAAATCAAGAAACACAAATAAGAGATTCCAAAAATGTTTGGAGTTCTGATTAAACTTTCAGTAAAAATACCAAGCGTTCAATCTCTGAACTAAGTTGGCAACACTGAATAATGTAAAAAAGCAAAATATTTTTATAACTGCGAAGGATAAATGATTGTGATCACTTTTCGAATTTGATAGTTAACTTTGCCAAGTTAAATCTTACCTACTTGATGACAAAAATCGCAATAATTTTAGATTTTAGTCACTCAGTCAGTGTGACCAACTTAATTTTAAAGTCACAGGCTGCACTGGTTATTGATTAGAAATATTTTTCAATTGTGAAAAGAGACTTGAAACTGGTAAAAATGACTGTAGTATTCAAATTTGTACAGCTATTTATTTTCGAAATTTGGCAAAATTGCGTTGTCGTCAATTGTTTTTAAGGCAATGCGTTATTTATCCTCGATAATTGAATATTACCTCATCCCACTCGATTAAAAAACGCCGATCACGTCCCAGTGGGACCTTTATGGCAAACCGTACCATAACTCATCGCAATGTCATATTTGTAATTTTTAAATGTCCCCTTCTGACGTGCATCGTCTTTTCAACAAAACGCACACATCTATAAAAAGAACTCTTGTTTATTCATAATGAGATTGACGCGTAATTTTTTCAATTAAAATGTGAAATGTGCAAGACATGACTACATTATAAAATTCTTTTTATTGCTTGCTCGCTTCCTGTCTTGATAATGATAATAATTATACAGCGAGCATACAAATTAGACGAAAATACGATGCGTCACTCGACTTTTTCGACAATCGATTGAACTCTTGGTCGTTTCCCAAGAAATTCGTGTGACACAAAAAACGCACACATCCAGGTGTCGAAAAAAAGGACGAATATTTGCATTTTTACCTGTTTTTTATCAAAGGGGTTGGGAAAGGATTCGGTTTCGGCCAGGTAGAGAGGTCCAGGGTGAGTGTTACGTTTAGACGGGGTGAGAAAATCGCACAAAAAGCAAAATCAATCATTTTCTTTGTTCGCGGTTTGTTTTAATTGATACGTGGGAGAAATTCGAAATCGATTCCAATTATTGATATTTTATTGTATAGCCTACGTCCTGCTGCCTACTGTTTTCGTCCGTTGCTTTGATACTCGATTTAAGTTGTTATTCTTAATACATTTTCTGCACCTGATACACCAATAAACGATAAATATTCACTTTTTACGACTGCGTTTATATTTTAATGGAAATTAGATTTTTTCGAAGTTTGTGTTTGTTCCTTTTACATTTTTCGCTCTATTGAGACACTCACGCGTGTCTAATGGCTAAGAGGTTGTAAAATAAAATGCTTCGAGTGATGGTTTATGATCGAAGACCGCAATCGAGACGAAATTTAATCGCCAAAAACCATCACAAACAAACCATTGATATGAAACAACGAGAAATAATATTTACTATATTTCTTAAATTTCCGACCAAATTTGATCTTGAATTTAAGATGGCATTGAATAATGTGAGTGGTTGATTTTTATCGTCAAATAGGCCATGAAGTTTTAATTTGGCAACGTTGACCATCAAACTCAAATTTATTATTTCTCTTTCTCAATTTTTAATGATTTTTTAGTGTCCTAAAAGCATCTTCTATCTTTAGATGATTCAATGTTGCCAACTTAATTTTCTCACTGAAATCCTTAATAAAATTCAAATTGATTTAATGTTTTGATAACAATCTCCCCTTATTTCTATTTCTTGATTTTTAATAATTTTTTGAACATTTTCAATGTCCCATAGGTCATGGCATAAGTCATAACCATCTTCTCTTTAGATTGTTCAGTGATTCACTGAAATTCTTATAAAAATTCCAACTTACTTGACGCTTAGGAAACAATCTCCTTGTCCATTTCTCTTTCTTAATGGTTTTTAATGATTACTTCGATCTTTTTCTAGAGAATAAATAATGTCCCACCACCACCTTCTTAGGATTATTCAGTGTTGCCAACTTAATTTTTTCATTTTTGGAAAAATCTTTTTTCTTCTGTTTCTTGATTTTTAAGAACTTTTTGAATATTTTCTAGGCAACATTAAACTAGACAGAGAGAAGATGACTATGAGATAGTATAGTTATTCTGCAGAAAAACTAAGAAACAGGAATAGAAAAGAGGATTACCAACATATTGAAAAAAATAAGTTGGCAACATTCAATAATCTAACGAGGAAATATGGTTATAAGATTTAATTTATTTTATCTTGAAATGGTCAAAGAAATCATTAAAAAATCAAGAAACAGAAATTAAAAAGGAGAAAGGAGACCGTCTTCTGTCTTCAAATTATTCAATGTTGCCAACTTAATTTTGTCACTGAAATACTCCCTTAATTCTAATTTTTGATTTTTACAATAATCACCTTGTCTCTTGTCTTTAGATTATTCAATGTTTCACTGAAATCCTTATGAAAATTAAAATTAATTTTATCTCTTTCTTGGTTTTTAATGATTACTTCGATCTTTTTCTAGAGAATAAATAATGTCCCACCACCACTTTCTATCTTTGGATTATTCAGTGTTGCCTATTAATTTTTTCATTGTTGGAAAAATCTTTTTTTTCTGTTTCTTGATAAACAAGATGGTCAAAGAAATCATTAAAAAACAATAAACAGAAATAGAAAAGGTGAATGTTCCCAACACAGTAGAAAATTAAGTTGGCAACATTGAATAACACTGGTCAACTTGACTTTTTTTTCTAATGTCTGGTACGTGTCTCTTATGTACTTTATTATGCAGATTCTAAAAATGAACTCAAAAATTTGCCATCACGTCAGGTCTCTGAAAAAAATTGTTAAAAATTCATTAAAACCTTATTAAATTTTACTGTATCCAAGCGTATTTTCTTTTATTACTTTGAATAAAAATAAAAAGTCATATTAACTGACATATTCAAACATGTTTAAGAAGCTGGTTAAATCACAATAGCATTGCTATGCCGTTTGCTAAACCTATGGTTTGGCGTGCTCAAACGGATCATTCAAAACATTATTAATTGTTACTTTTGTTGCACTAAGATCTTTCAGAATGTTCTGACAATCAATATTAAAGACAAGTAAAACGAAAAACTTTATAAATATGCGGGTACAATATACACCAATTTAATTAGCATGAAGGTGCATGGAGTAACAAAATTGATTTATTTAATTTATTTTCTACAAAACCTGACGTGTTAGAAAAAAAATGTTTTTATGGTTATTATCTACAATATAGGATAAAAGTAATTTGGATATAATTTATTAAAAAAAATAAAAAAATTGAAATTTGTTGTCCAGTGTAATTAAAGACAGAAGTTGGTTATGGAATTTTACTTATTTTATGTTAATTGATCAAAGAAATCATTAAAAAATCAAGAAACAGAAATTAAAAAGGATTCAATGTTGCCAACTTAATTTTGTCACTGACAAAAATTTCTTGATTTTTAATAATAACCTTCTTGTCTTTAGATGTTTCACTGAAATCCTTATGAAAATTAAAATGTATTTCATCTCTTTCTTGGTTTTTAATGATTACTTTGATCAATTTCTAGAGAATAAATAATGTTCCAACAGAACCTTCTCCCATTGGATTTTTTTCACTGTTGGAGACAATATTTTATTTCTATTTCTTGATTTTTAAGAATTTTTTTAACATTTTCGGAGAGTAAGTTGTGTTCCATAACCATAATCTGTCGTTAGATTATTCAATGTTGCCAACTTAATTCTTTAACTGAAATCAGTGAAACCCTTCAAATTTATTTAACGTAGGTATTGTAAAACAATGTCCTTTCTTATTAGTTAATTAATCTTGAGTGATTTTTTTCGATGTGCCATAACCTGCTTTTAGCTTATTCAATGTTGCCAACTTAATTTCGAAATCACAGGCCACCCAGAAATTTATTTAATTGATGACATGGTATGTGTTTTACGAATTCGTACATTTTTTAACATTCGGTTATTTTAATTGTTTTTTTTTTTCTCATAAATAATTATTTTGAATGATGTCTTAGAGGCCGGTGTTTGTGTTCGTATTTCTTTGGCGCGTTGATAAAAATCAGCTTGAGTCGTGTTGTGTTCATTGTTCGGTTCTCTCCCATCGGTCCTTGTGCTTTACCACCAAACTTGTTCTAGTTTTTGCGGTCGTGGCCCGTCGGCCCTGTCAAATTAAAATTAATAAACCAATATAAATTCACTGCATTGTGCCCTTAAAACTCGCACAACTCATTTAAAAATGCAATTAAAACGGTCGAATTTTAAGGCCCCAGACTAGTGTGTAGGTATAGAGGCTGTGGTATTTTTTTCGCATTTCTTTTGCCTCGGACGCGAGTCGAATTCTCCTCTCTTTCTCTCAGCTGCACGCGGCTTTATGATTTATTTTGTCTGCGATTTTCAGTTGTTTTTTGAATTTTTAAAACTTGTCCGCAATAAAAATGCCGTACCATAAAAATCCTTTTCGTATAGGTAATAAAGTCGGACGAGGACGGACTCTAATATTTTCGGCTCTCTTCTCTTTGTTGTTTTTTTGGTTCGGTTTCGGACCCACATGAGAGCGCACAACTCTTTCTTCGTCACTCTATTCTTTCGAAAGCTTGCCGTCTTTTTCTCGCACGGACGGGAGCTTTTATATTTTTCGGCAAAATGAAATGGACTTATTGAAATGTGTTTCGACTTTCTTTTTATTTTCTTATTCTGCAACGGACCCGACTTCTTTGTTTTTACGACAAAATTTATAATAAAATCGCCAGACGGACGCTCAGGGACGGACTCGACCCTTTCTTTTACCCATTTTTACCTGAAGCCAAGCTTTTCCAAATCGACCAAATATTCCTTTCGATAAATAAATCAAACATCTTCGATTCCTTTATAATCAACCCCTCGATGTAATATGGGCAGGTAGGGGACCTGTGCAGGTATATCCGATTTCTTTTCTGTATTTTTTGAGATGTGGCGGCTGCGATATATCAAATGTCGAACTTAGAGTGTTATAATTGGCCCTTATCAAACCCATTCCGCTAGAGACGGACTTCAAACTGTCAGATTAACCCGAAAAATTGTTTCCCAAACTGGTGCGCTTTGCCCACGGTCACACAATTTTATATTTTTTATCGAGTTTTAAATTTACGACCAAATTTCTTGTTTTTTAGAACACCTTCTTGATGAATTCTAGTACGTCTTATTTATTTTCTTTTAAAAATATTATTTTTTACCAAATTAGTTTTTTTCAGTTAGCAACACTGAAACTTTGCGACATAATTTTTCAACGAAACTTTCAGCATTTCTGAGAGGACATACGGAGTGGACGCCTCATTTATTTTTTCTAAAATTCTGTTTCAAAATTAACGACCACATTCCAAATTGTTTCATTTTTTGCTGAGTTGGCACCTTTTTATAATTTTTTAGTGCAATGAGATAAACTATTTGTTTACTTTTTTTAAGTTAAATCTATTTTTAATCAAATTTATTTATTTTTATTGAGTTGTGAAATTTGGAAGCTTGAGATATTATTTTTAACGAAACTTTCATAATTTCTAAATGAACGAGATACTACAAACGTTTGTGCCCTGTGGTAGTTATTTTATCTTAAATTTAATTTTATATTTTACCAAATTCTGAATTTACCACAAATTCAAAGCATTTCCATTTATTTTTAAAATTCCCTTTTTTACTTCTGTTTGTTGATTTTATAATTCTTTTGATCATTTTAATACAGTAAAGTAAATAAAGTCTTCTTCTGTCTCTAGATTATTATTCAATGTCGCCAACTTAATTTTGTCACTGAAATTTTTATGAAAATACAAATTTATTTAACGGTTTCTTGTTTTTGAATAATGTCTTTGCTCATTTCCTAGAGAATAAATAATGTCCCATCACTATCTTCTGGTTTTAGATTAATTCAATATTGCCAACTTAATTTTCTAATTGCAATCCTTCCTAAAATTCAAACTGATTTTTGACGTTTTGGAAACAATATTTTTTTATTACTGTTCCTTGATTTTTAGTGATTTTTTTTCATGATTTTCAATGTCTTTAGATTCTTCAGTGTTGCCAACTTAATTTTCTCACTGAAATCCTTATGAAGTTTCAAAATGATTTAACTGTTATTTTTATTCAGTTGACATTCTTGGAACGTTTCAACGAAACTTTCATCATCAAATAAACGACTTATTTTTTCTTAAAATAAGTTTTGCTTTTTGCCAAATGCTTAATTTGCGATAAAATTGAAAGTCTTTTCCATTTATGTTTATTCAGATGACAACTTCGGAGTGGATGCGATACAATTTTTTATTAAAATTAGTTTTATTTTAAATTACGTTAAAATTTAACGATCAAATTTTAAGTTTTTTCACTTTTTTGGCAATGTTGGCAACTTTGGAACCGTGAAATAGGTATATATTATTTTTTTAACAAAGCTACCACAATTTCTGAATGATGCAGTAAAACGAACGTCATATCTATTTTTCTTAAAAATAACTTTATTATTTATCAAATTAATTCAAAATTAACCATAATTTTTTGGTATTTATTGTTGCTGACAACAGTGGAACCTTTAAATAAAATTTTAAACCGAAACTCTAAATTTCTGAGTTGTTGGGATGACATAAATGTATAATTTATTTTTTCGTGAAATCAATTCAATTATTAATTTCATTTATTAAGTTGGCAACTTTGAAACGTTAAAATTATTTATTTTAACGAAACTCTCGGAATTCCTGATTTGATGGATTAAAATCTGTTTCTCTTTTTGTCATCAAATTCTAAAACTACAAAATTTAAAGTTTCTTTAATTTATTTTTATTGAGTTGGCAACTTTGAAACCTTAAGATGGGTACATATTATTTTTTTAACAAAGCTTCCATAATTTCTGAATGATGCGATGAAACTAAAATCATATTTATTTTTCTTGAAATCAATTTTATTTTTTATGAAATTAATTCAAAATTAACCACAATTTTTTTCATTTATTGTTTTAAGCTGGCAACAGTGGAATCATAAAACATAATTTTAAACCGAAACTCTCGAAATTTCTGAGTGGTTACGATAAAATAAATGTGTAATTTATTTTTTCTTGAAATCAATTCAATTATTGATTTTATTTATTGAGTTGGCAACTTCAAAACGTTAAAATTTCTTATTTCAAAGAAACTCTCGGAATTCCTGAGTAGACCAGATATTTATTCTTCATTAAAATCAGTTTCTTTGTTAGGCATCAAATTCTAAAACGACCAAATTTAAAGTTTCTTTCATTTATTTTTATTGATTGGCAACTTTCAAACTTTGGGACATAATTCTTCTACGCAACTTTCAGAATTTCTGAATGGCTACGATGAAATGTGCGTCTTATTTATTCTTTATTAAAATTAGTTTTACTTTTAATCAAGTTCAGAACTAACGACCAAATTACAAGTAATTCCATTATAATTTTTTTTTTAAGATAAGTTGGCAACTTTAGAACCTTAAGATAAGTACATATTATTTTTTTAACAAAGCTTCCATAATTTCTGAATGATACGATAAAACGAACTTCATATTTATCTTTCTTGAAAACAATTTTATTTTTCATCAAATTAATTAAAAATTAATTATAATTTTTTTCATTATTGTTTTGGGTTGGCAACAGTGGAATCGTAAAACATAATTTTAAACCAGAACCCTCGAAATTTCTGAGTGGTTACGATAAAATAAATGTGTAATTCAATTCAATTACCTAATATTGATTTATTGAGTTGGCAACTTTGAAACGTTAAAAATTAGTGGACGAGATATTTATTCTTCATTAAAATCAGTTTCTTTTATTTTTATTAAGTTGCAATTTTTAACGGAACCTTAAGTGTGCGAGACAAAATGATCGTTTTATTTATTTTTTATTAAAATCAAATTTATTTCAAGATATTCAGGGGTTTGGAAATCCACAAAAAACTCGAATTTATGACCAAAAAAACCACCACCACCATTTGCATCCCTGCAAATTTCACACTTTTTTGTTGTGACAGGTAGATAATGCCATTAGCTCATTGTCACTGAAGTGGTCCCTTTTGACCGTCTTGTGGTGCCCCTAAATTATCTCTCTTCGGTCACCTCAAGGGTGGTAGCCAATTGTTACGCCAGTAATCGCCATTTAACGATACATAAACAGATCGCTCGCCTCGTGATCTCTTTTTCCCCTCAAAAAAAAAAAAAATCACTATTTACGCCAATTTCACGGTCTGTGGGAAAAGATAAAAAAATTGGAGCACTCTGAACGGTTTTTGGGTTATTTATGTGGCAGATGGTTGAGGTTGGTACGACTTAATTTGTACATTACGAAAGCACTTGGATGCAAATTGGAGGGTGGTGTAAACAAAAGAAATTAACGGTTGAGACAGTGGCGACTCGTCATTGCTTCAAAAATTTGATTGAATAAAAAGTCGCCCCGGATTTATGCAAATCGTATTATGTTAATTAGGCGTTGTAACACGTTTTAGGAGGACTTTTGCGATGTTGGCAACACGGTGTTCGTGACAATGACGGATGAGGGGCCGGCTGTAACATTTAAATTTTCGCAACTTTTTACCCATTTAATGCGCGACATCATTTAGCTCAACTGACATCAACAGGGTGTAATTTGGAAAGTCGGGACTGATAATTCGGGAAGAGTGGCCCACTTGTCATCGACGTTGTCGCAGTTGGTAGGCTTGTTTTTGGCTGCTTCGCGTGCAGATGTCTTGCGGGATTTATTAGTGATTACATTTTTCAACTGGATCGGGTTTATTTAGCGGTATTTTAGTACCCACACGTTGGGATAATTAAAGAAGAAATTCCTCATGTTAATAAGCCAATATGTCACTAGTTATTATTGAAATGAATGAATGTTGCTGAGCATGTTATTATTTAGTTAGAATTCTTGTCGCCTTGAATAATTTTATTATGGTACCTAAATGGATGATTTATGAATTATTAAAACTACGTTATTTCCAGCATTAAGAACACATTAAAAAAGAGACAAGTAAATAGGCGGGTGTATAAATATTAAATTCGTCGTTTATTACTTTATTTTTCATTGGGCGGTATTTTATTTTATATTTGTGGAATGTCGTATTTAATCGAACGAGAAATTCCTAACAAATACCTACTCCATCAACACAAAAAACTAAGTAGGTATCCCAATAAAGGTTTAAATTCAACGCAAAAAACAATACTTTAGACATGGAAAATTGATTTTTTCACAATTTTCCATCTTTAGAATCACTAGCAGCGCATAAAAAGTTTAAAAATTTTCGATTTGGTCAAAATTTTGGTAATTTTCTGGTATTGGAAGGATTTATCGGGCAATAACTCCGAAACGATTAGCTGCAACCTTATTCACTTTACTATTGTTGGAAAGCTCTTTTAATTATCTATGCTCTTAAAAAACATCATTGTCCTCCGACGAATAGTTTTCGAGAAAATTGCTAACAAACACAAAACGGTAACATTGTTGTTGATAACTTGAAAATTGTAATGAATTTTTGCAATCAGCTCCACACCAATTGACCTCCCGGATCATTTTACGTAAGTCTACATCAAAATACATAGTTTTTTTGAATAATTTTGCATCATGAAAAAAGAACGAATTTTCCAAAACCGCCCGGTACGAAATGGCAAATGTTGAAGGTGTCTCAAAATCGACTAAAACCCATCCCATCAGATAGATTTTGGTTTCTTTTAGTTTCGCCGTAATCGGCGTTTGAAAACTGAATTTTTTCGAGATATAGCTTTGAAACTAAACTTACGACATTTAGTAAAGTTTTTTAATCCGGTTCAAATAGTGAGTACATACTTGACATTTTTCGCTAATTTCGCCATAATCCGCGCTTGAAAAGTATTTAAAAAACTGAAAACGTCAACTTGTTTTTTGTTTTTTTTGGGAAACGATAAGACTATAAGAGCAAAAACCAAAACAGCATCAGAATGCACTTAAAATTGTCTATCTTCTCGTAAAAACCGGAGCCGCTCCGGTAATATAGTCATTTTTCGTTTTTCAAATTCAAAGCGCAAAACGGTTTGTTGCTGCGAATTTTAAGATTCATTTTACGCATTATACCAACTAGTTTCCTAAAATATTGGAATTTTTTAAATTGTTAAATTGCCTAAAATCATAATGACGTGCTTCCCTTTGGTCGATTTCCGGTACTCGGAGCGTTTATCGGACAATAATTCCGGAATTATTAGACATAACTCCATTAAGTTTACTATTGTTGGAAAGCTCTTTTAATTATCTATAGTCTAAAAAAACGACCCTTGTCCTGTGACTAATAGTTTTCGAGAAAAATGTTTACGTAAGCATAAATGTGTAAAATTTATGGAAAATATGTTGATACTCGTAACTTGAAAACTATCAAGAATTTGACGATATTCTCGACGCCAATCAATTCCTTGATCATTTTACACAGGCTTGCATTAAAATAGTTAACTATTTTCGAACATTTTTGCCACAATTGAAAAATGTTAGGTAGATATAACAACTTATTGTAGATAATAATAGTGCTTAAATTGTACCTTTGAATTGTATTTAACACTATCAGAAAGTAATTTGACAGTGTAAAGTTTAAAGCTGTAAGTAAAGGTTTCATTGTGTTATCAACAAAAGAACAAATTCCGGACTTCCAATATACAAGGTGTTTCAAGTTTTAATGGTAGTCAAAAAATAAATACTTCTAGCTGCCCAAAAGAAAAAAAATATTCGCAAACGATAGAGTTTCTGACTCGCTTCAATTTGATGGTATGAGCGTGAAATGGAAGAAACTACATAAAAATATTTTGTTTTCAAATAATTGTATACTAATCGTTTCATTGTAATAAAATTCGTCTTATTTTTTAAATGAGAATTCCGAAATTGAAACAGTAAAAAATCCAAGGCGGTTTGAGCAATTGAAATTTTAATTTTGTTTAGACCACACAGTAAAAAATTCCACCTGATTAAATGAGTTGTGTTGTGTGTTAAATTTTGAGTGTTATTAAAAATGAAGTAATTTCGCACTGAAAAATATCACTTCAAGTGTTTCATGATATTAAACTCTTAACCAGTACGATTACGAACACCCTGTAAGTTTGCTTCAATTTTTCGTAAGGGTTTTTGCACCATTGTTTCAAATAATGTACCCTGCATGTTACTGATCTATTAGTTAGTTACAATAGTTTAGCCTCCTTTTACTCATACAAAATCATTTTTAACTTTACATTTTGTTGCTTCATCCCAATTTTGTTTATTTGTTTAAAGTTTCAAAGAATGTACTACTGCTTGGTTTCCTAAATTGTTCCATTTTATACTAGTATAGCGATCAATGCATAAATGTCTAATTTTGTTATTTATAAATTTCCAGGTCCTTTTTAGTTTGAGAGAGTTAAAAGACGTGAGTTATTTTTATTAATTTTTCAATAGCCAAAAGTAATTATTTTACATTAATAATAATAATAATTGAAGGGGTTAATGAATGTAGGGGATATGTACCTACATAAAACTAAATTTTACGCCACGCGCTTTCGAAGTTCCATTTCGAAAAATTGCTTTATATCCCATTTTGCAACAAGGCATTTGCATTTTTTGGAGTTTCTGGTGGGTTTTCTTGGCTCAAAATTTGTCGTTGGGATTTAGCTTAACACAGAGTTCATTTCTTATACAGAAACTCTCAATTTGTGCTTTATTTCACCCCAAAAAATACAAATGCGCTGTCAAAAAATTCTACTATGAAATTAAATGGGGATATATATTTGCAATTATGTTAGCTAGAGTTTACTAAATTAGAACATAATTAAATATATATTTGTTAAACAAGAAAATAGCCAGTTTCAGCTAGAAATATGTTAAATATGTAGGTATGTCACTGTTTTATCCATAAATGGTACTTTTTGAAATAAAATAAACATACAAAAGGTTAATTTATTTTTAGACTATGCAGGTATGTTCGTAAATCAACTAATATGCAATTAGTTTTTATTATCATGAAATATAATTAATTGGACATAACCCCTTCATCCACAACTAAATTTTATAATACCCTGTATACAGCCCCTTTAGTAACAACTAACTTGAAATCTTAGGGAAAAATACACATATTTTAATTAAATGTTATTGAAATAGTTCAAATTTGTAAATAATTCAATTTTCAAAAAAATGTCACTTAGGCCCTTCATCCACTAAGCCCTTCACTTCTTATTTGCATTATCTGTGTATACTCACCTAAAATGAAAATGACGCGTCCAATCAACAATTTTCAAGAAGAAATCCTTAAACATCTCAAAAGCCGATAAATGAAATGTGGAACACGACTCAAAACTAGTTTACAATCTCTAATGATTTATGGCATTTCATTTTCATTTTGGGTGAGTGTACCTTGTTTCAAACCATTTTGAGAAAATATCTCCGGTTAAAAGCCATACAGCATGTTTTACGCTTTTTACAATTTATTGGATGGTACACTTTAGGATATCAAGTGGTTTAAATTAAGCAAGCGATTGCCAAAACTGAACCACTTGAAAGCCTTCCAAATTTTGGATTTTTTCGTTTCTTAAAAATAATGTAAAAATTAAATATAATGTCAAATAAATAGTACATATATCAACCTGTCACAGCACATTTTTTCTTGATTTATATCAAGTACTTCCTTCAAAATTTGCCAAAAAACATAAAGTGGCAATTTTCCAGTCTAATAAAATTAAGTAGGTTTGCGTGTGGGGATGAGCTTCTTGCCTTTGTTATTCATGCTATGATGACTAAAAATTCAGTCAAAAGTGTGTAAACAAATAGTATTAGGGTCTATAAGAAGATTATATATATAGATAAGTGACAGTTCTTGTCAATTTTTTGATTGTTTGACCTGTTACCAACTCAGTAGCAAAAAAAACTAAATTATAAAAAATATTAATTTTTTATTTTTTTTGAGAGATTCGTTACAAAAAATATTGTACCTAACTTGCGCTGCGCTCATGCCGCAAACAAAGTGCTCATGTAGGAAATTGTATTTTCGAAACACGTTAGGTAAATAACTATTACCTAACGTGTTTGGAAAACACAATTTCCCACATGAGCACTTTGTTTGCGGCACGAGCGCAGCGAACCTTTCAAAAAAAAATAAAAATTAATATTTTTTACAATTTAGTTCTTTTTGTTAATGGGTTGGTAACAGGTCAAACAATCAAAAAATTGACATGAACTGTCACTTATCGTAAAAAAAATAATCGATAGCGATACCAACCTAATAAATTTCCCTAGCCATTGTTACAAAGTAAAAAACACCGCAGTGCGGGAAAGTTCGTTTCCCACACGCTGGAGATAACCGGGAAATAGCTGTCTAAGAGCTATAAGTACCTACAAAAAAATTATTTAAAATACAGCACTGAGAGCATGATTTTACATGGAAAACCACAAATGGATTAATTAGTTGGTGGTGCTAACACGTTTAATGATTTTTTTGCCGCATCCTTCTTTGGATTTCCAATAAAGCGCGCATCAAACGCCATAAAACTCCGAACGTTTGTATTTGTCCATTACCGTACGCAGTCTTAATGTTACGGTCAACGAATCTCTCGACAAAGCCATCGGCGGCAACCTTCACCTAAAGCAAGAATCCTCAATTTGTTACTATGTACACAGAGTAAATCTTGTGTGTTTAACTGTATCTGTGATCATCACCTCGCGTTCCGAAACAATTCTCTTTTTTTTATTTTAATAAAATCGTGCAATCGCTCAATATTCATAAAATTCCGTCCATATCACCTTGAATGGGAAACTCTATACGTGTGTGAATGCGAACGCACCATTTTCACTTTTTAGTCTCGATCGCTCGGTCAGTTTACACGATTTTTATTTCTTTGATTCGGTAAAGGGGAGTGTCGGGTTACGACGGGGTGCAAAATCGGGAATTTTCCCTTAATACGTTCCTCTGCATACGCGGGGTTAATTACTACAAATCGAGCAGATGGTGGAGGACGCCCTTATTACTCAAGGGTTGATACATCACGTAGGAAAAACGTAAAAAACGCTCGTCTTGTCTTTAAAAAGCTCGCTAATAATAGATTTCTACCTTTATGGCATTATGAGTATTCAAATAAAAAGCTCGCTCGCTATTGAAAGGGCACATCTGCAATGATAAAAGATTTTTTTCCGGCGAAACCCTACTAAAAGGATTCGAGCTTTTGTGCTTCCGTATTCGATTTTTTATTTGGTTAAGGTGTTAAAATTGGTCGGTTTCAGGTAAGAAAAGCAAAAGCATCGTCCGTGAACGTCTGCGCTTATGAAAAATGCCCGCAACATAACAATAAACGTCGAACGTTCTGTAAATCATTGTTATTTTATTGGTCGTCCAAAATGGCCAGCCATTTCCACCATCAAGCGCTCGAATTGGGTTAATTATTGAAATTCCTTGTCGTTTTTGGAGTGAAAAAAGTATAAATTCATCGAAGGTTTGAATCACGAATGTGGAATACTTATCGATTAAAATTCAAAACATAGCCGGTTTAGTAAAAGGAAGTTCAGCTAACGATGTTTGAATTTTTATTTATAATATGGTGAAATAACAGCTCGATGTGTCCATTTCCGCCTCAAAAACAATGCCAATGCGCATTCCTAGCAATTCGTGGATTATTTTTTTATGTAGACGTGAGGATTGGGTCCAACTTGACGAAAAATAACTACACGATATCTTCACACTCTTGATGGGTCAACGATCCCAACTACATTACTGCTATAAATTTGACTTTGTTCTTTCATGAAACCATGAACTGGACCATTTTTTGACCTAATCCCAAGTTCACAAGTGAGAGACAAACCCAAAAAATTAATCATAAAATATGGTAAAACCAAAAATAGCAGCGAGTAAATTAAGTTTTCACGAGATAGTTAACCAATTTTCTTACAAGTTAAACATGTATTTTTTGGTATCCTTAATGGAAAACATGAAAAAGCTATCAGTCGTGCAGTTTCTTAGAGTCCCCATTGTGGTGCAAATAGCGTGCTCTTGGCATTAACTTCTAGGTATATGAGTTATTATGGTAACAGCTTAGTCATTTGCACCACAATGGTTGTTAAGAACAGTTTAACAAAAATTATTTTTTTTAGAATTTTTAACGTAACAGTTTACTTTTAATATACCCTTGTAACATTACAACAAATTAAATAAAACAGAATTTTATTAGAAGATGAACGCTGAAAGTATTTTTGAAGAATATGAGAGTATTTAGAAAACCGCGAGAGAAGCGACTCTAAATCTGCTTGAATCTACTAGACCAATATGCTATAACTTTTGAACAATGCTGTCAATGGAAAAACAATCACGGGGTAGGACAAGGAGGTATCAGTGAAAATGTTATGTTATTTACTGGTAAAGTGTTGCTGTTTAGTAAAATAAAACATTTCCTTCGCATATCCTTTTGAATTCTACCTAATTAAATGACTATTTCCCATTAAGGAAAAAAAAATTATAAAGCAATGTTTTCTCAAATCTGGATCATTTTCTGACCTCAACCCGTGTTTAAAGTTCATATAATGCACAAACCCGGATTATACAGGGTTAGTCTACTAAAAGTAGATATACCTATTATTTTCATTAGGTATATTCTCTATGCCTGTAAGTGTTTTCAGACTTTTTCTACAGTTTATTATAATTTACATTAATTAGTTAACTTAGCAAAAAATGATCATTTCTTATGTCATCTGAGATCAAGCGATACCTACTGGTTTGTGCCAAAAATCCGTAAAAAAATGTCGCTTGCTTAATTAAGTAAAAATAAACGCAATTTTCTGCTAGCAACAAATATTTATTAAGAACTTTTTCAAACATTATTTTATTATTTCCACAAGATGTCTGCCGAGGATGTGCAAATAAGTATTTTAACCATAGATTTAAACATTAACAATAAACTGATCCATATTCTTATTTTTTTCCAGTCTTTTTAATAACCATTTAACAATGCAAACTGTAAGAGCCCCCTTGACATAAATTGTTTCAACGTTCGTTTATTTATAACGCAGTTTCTGTTTACAATCAATTAAGTGCGCATTTGAAGTCGTTTCCTATGAGCAGTTTTCGCAAAGAAGTTAAAAAGTTTTTCTTTTTGAGTAATCAGACAAACAGCGTATAAAATGTTAATAAAAGTCAATTATTTTTCTATTTTTTAAAAGCTTTTATTTAACTCACAATGTTATCTGTCTGTCGGTTATTTTTTCGGAGCCAAATTTGAAAGGGTTCCCGTTGTCCCACTGAATTGAAATTTTGCATACTTACTTAATCTGCGTGACAATGCAATCCTATGTAGTTAAATGGGGTTTTGAAGTTTTAGGTTATGTTTACAAAGGGGTTCTCGATTTGTAAATTTGAGAGGGTTTCTGTAATCGCAATGAAATGAAATTTAACATGCTTACGTAATCTGCGTGACAATGCAATCCTATATAGTTAATTACCCCCTAAAGGTGTTAAATGGGGTTTTAAAGTTTTAGGTTATGTTTACAAAGGGGTTCTCGATTTGTACATACCGTAACTTATACCGACATAGACGGTATGTTGGTCATTTGGACGTCGCGGTAGATGCACAGTGTAATAACAATAAATCTATGCAATAAATAAAGACTAAAAAGCAAAACATTACATTATATAAAAAAATGTTTTTTTAAAAAAGCTTTTATTTAAAAGATGCACTAAATAGTAAAAAATAATGTACTTCAATCACAGGAGAATATTTTTTCTTACAGTTTAGAATTCTAAAATTTATAAAAGCTTTGGGAGTTGTCAACTGAACAAAGAAATTCTGTAATGCCGTAGTTTTATAACTCCCAAAGCTTTTATAAATTTTAGAATTTTAACCTGTAAGAAAAAATATTCTCCTGTGATTGAAATACATTATTTTTTACTTTTCAGTGCATTTTTTAAATAAAAGCTTTTTCTTAAAAACATTTTTTTATATATTTTTTTCTTTTTCTTTTTACTTGCCTCTTTTTATTCTCGATTTCTTTCCTGTTTTGATCTCATTTTGTTTATCGCATTAATTTTTTGTTGTTTAAGCATAATTATAATTATTTTGATTTTTCTGTAATTTTTTATTGGGTTAAATTGGAGTAGCTTCGGCTAAACTTCGCCCATAATAAAGACTGTTTATTATTATTATTATTATTACTAACTTCGTAGTACAAATTGGTTTGGCTTTGGTATTACCAGAGTTTGAAAGCCATCCAATTTAGACTTTTTTTGTTTTTTGTAAAAATATACCATTTTCGAGTAAAATAATAAAATGTTAAAAGATTTTTAGAAAAAAATTTGAAATATGGGTAAATTTATTTTTAATATTCTCAAGCTATGGTCAAAATATAGGTATTTGCACTTATTCGCGACAAACCGTGTATTATTATTTCATTGTTTATTAGGTACCTATACATACTGCATTTTTGTAAAAATCAATGAATCAAACTTTTTTGATCGCACCTTTGCAATTGGTTACATAAAAAATAAATTATTTTTCCTAGGCTTGTAAGTTTATTCTCCTACAAGTTTCAATATTAAATTTGCTTAATTAATTAATTAATTAATTAATTAATTAATAGGAACAAAATTTCAAGTTATATCGAAGTGGCTTCTGACTTGACATCAAATAAGTCTCTAAATTATGCAATGTTGGCAATTTCGTTTCAGACTCAAAGTCACGGACCACTTGGATTAAAAATTGAATTCAACAGACAGGTTAAAATTGTTTAGTATTCGAAAAAACTGGGTTAGGTAAAGCAAGCTTTCAAGCGTCTTTTTGGGCAAACCCACGAATCGATTAGCAATTCCTTTTGTCCAATTTCAGAGAAATATTATACTTGCAAATATTGGAACAATAATTATTGCATGCTGTCAATTCGTGAGCAATAATAAAACTAATAAATTTCCCAAATAATGAGGTTATTCGGCCAAATATGCGAAAAATTCAATGACACCTCCTCGCCTAATTGTTTGTGTATGAATAGGTGAATTTTTTCCAACCGTTATGAAATTTATTATGGAAACTAAATTATATTTAATAACCATTGCCTAACACCACATTGCATCGATAGTTTTTTTACGTGTCTGCACTTTGTTTATTTATACACAACAATATTTTTGCAATCGCACAAATTCTCCTCTTTTTTACTCCCGTTTCGGAATCAGCGAAATTCGCATTTTCCTATCAGCTAATTGCAGCAGTTCGCACACAATCGTCGGTTCATTTCGATAAAATATAAACACTTTTCGAGATAAATCCGACACCATGGGAACATTTTTTTCGCGATTAATCGATTTCGAGAATTCGCTCGCATCGCAAAATCGGGCGATTTATTCAAGGTCACGCTGCACACCTGGTGCGTGGTATTACCTTACGCATTCTTTACTTTATTACGAGATAGGGAATTCCACAATTATCGCACAATTACCGGAAACAAAAAAACTATTGTGGTGTTATTTGACATTTGATTGGCAAACTATAAAAATAAATTGCGAGTTGGCTATGGAGCGCGAGGACTAGATTCCTCGCCCACAATATTCAATTCAATTGTTTTTTGCACGTGACTGTACGCTCGCATGTGGGCATTGAATGCCCGACACACCTTATGACAGGTGACAATTCAACTTGTCAGTCAATGGACGCATTCATTTGACGTTTAACAACGTGTTTTGAGGTTTTGTTGTTATCATCCGGTATGGTCTAGTGGCTAGGATACCTGGCTTTCACCCAGGAGGCTCGGGTTCGATTCCCGGTACCGGAACATTTTTTTTTTCAATTTCTTCCCCAATAAATCTAATTAAAAATCATGATTTAGTTGCATTTATTTAGTTTGATTGATTTTCGGGGGTTGTGGGGCAAAATTTGGAAATTTTGAGTCGGCCAGCTTGTGACCCATGGTCCAGTGGTAAAAAACGGTCACGTCTTGTGCCAGCACGTGCATCGAGTGTGCCCGTGCTTGCGTTGGAATGTACGGTACAGTCGTGGGCAGAAGTAGTGACTGTAACCCGAGAAACGAATCGACTACCGACCGGCCTACTGGATGTTGGCGCGAGCGTCACGTCAAACTGTTGTGTAGTCGATGACACGGATGTCTTCTTTATGGCCGCGATTAGGTAATTATTTATTGGAAACTTTCCGCTGAAGAAGGTGCCGTCGCGTGAGCAAATCAACTCCGCCGTGTTCGGCTCGATTCGCTTGTGTTTTTTCATTTTTTTCCAAAGATAAGGCGATGAGGAGCAAAGCTTGGAGTTGGTTCACCTGACGCGTGCGAGATTGTTAATTGTTTGGGTAAATACGCACCGAAAATTTCTTGGATTGTGGGACGAGGGCAGGGAACCGTTTATTTGGACTTGTGGTTAGGAGGACAAGTTAAGTTTTCACGCTTTGGGGAAATTTGAGAGATAGCGGTCCTTCACAACATCAATTTTTGTATTCACTCAAAATTATTCATCTTTGTTTAATATACAGGATGTAAGCGAAATAAGTACATTAATTTTAACCAGTGGCAGAACTCATCAAGACAAACAATTTTTCTATGTATCATTTTTTCAAAATCGCATTTTTTAAAATCTTTTTTTTTCCTACAAATTCACGAACCTTTCATGAAATGCTCCAACAAAGAAATGTAATAATAAATAATAGTAACAACCAACGGTAACCGTTTCATACGATAATCTTGTCGACTAGGTAACTTTGCTTCCAGTGGCGTGTAAGAAAATTGTGTAAAATTTTAAAATAATTTTAACTCAAAAACTAAAACGTTTTGAAAAAAAAGTTATTAGGAAAAATTGTTGGTCTTGACGAGTTCTATTACCAGTTAAAATTAATGTACTTATTTCATTTACAGCCTGTATACTTACATAGTTTTTTGAGTGGTACTTCTTGATTCACTCTGTATCTACTTATAACCTAAACATACTTATAAAAGTTATAAATGCAGATTTTGGAGCCATCAATTTTATTCCATCTAAGAGTGTATCTAATTATACTTTTGAAAATAAATTAAGTAACACTTAACTTTCAAATTAAAACACTTTCTTTGAATTATGACAGAATTTTTTTAATTTTCGAAATAAAAAATCTAGGTTCACTTTCATAAAAACCACGTCCTATTGTAAGTTCTTTATATTTAACCTGTGTAAGTCGGTCTTTAAACGAGCGCCATTGTTTCTAGTAATTTCTAGTGAAAAA
Organism: Tribolium freemani; assembly: GCA_939628115.1. Classification (NCBI taxonomy): domain Eukaryota; kingdom Metazoa; phylum Arthropoda; class Insecta; order Coleoptera; family Tenebrionidae; genus Tribolium; species Tribolium freemani. The sequence goes on from OW626788.1 coordinate 15,015,992, forward strand.
TTTGTCATAATTGACAGAGTATTTACAGGATAGAAGCACTGAAAGTTTTTAAAATCTGTTAATTATTCACTTAAATAAAATTTGTGAAGTTGTGAACTGTGGGCCAAAAACAGGGTATTAATAAAAAATAATCAATTCAGTTCAGTTCCTTACTGCGCTTGTGTCAAGTGTCAAATTTTGAAAATGAATTCGTACATTAAAAAAACTATCTAGGCACGGCTTACCAACCTAACTTTACAGCCGGTCGTTATCCAAATGAAAATATAACTATGAAGATCCAATAGTCAAACTAAAAAATATAGTCTCAAAAATTCTTAAACAGTTTCACGGAGAAGTTATAGTTCTCACACAAGCCTACAGCTCATAAAAAGATCATTAACTTAATCAAATTTAACATCAAGAATTTGTTGTTCTTTTTTACTTAGGTACTTTCGTCTTTTTTGCCTTGTTTTGTTTGCATTTTTTATTTATACATTGTAGGTAGTATTTAACAAAGACGATAAAATTTTATTTTATCCTCCATTATTTCGCTTGAATTACTGAATTATTTAAATTGGCAATTACAAACCTTAAAAAATTCAACAAAAAACGTAAAAAACAGAAGAACAACAATGGCTGCGAAGCATATTTTTCTAGACGATAAAATTTCATTTTACCATGAAGTTAACAGTGGATAAAATACTATTTTACAGTTTACAATGGAATAAATAAATAAATAAATACAAAGTGTCTATAAATGAATGTGGCATCGTAGTAGGTACCTTAAAAGTTTGCCGCTTCTTTCAAGAAAAAACGAACAATGTTAGTATGAAAAAAATGGTTTTACTAGTTGCCTGGGTAGATAAAAATTGGTACTTTTAAGAAAATTCATACAAATTCCAAAACCATCTCCTGAGGTACTACACTCTTTTATAAACAGTCTGTATCTATCAATAAAAACAGAAAAAAATAAGTAGGTAGGCAAACAACATTAATTAGGTATAGCTTCAAAATGAAAATGAACACTTCTTTTAAATCTGACTGATTATTAAAACTAATATTTTCTGACTTTGAATACTTTAAAAAATAATAAATAAGTAAAAGTATGTAGTAGATATAAGTACCTACCTGGCTCAGGTCAGGTCAGGTCAGATCCAACAGTCAAATTAGGCTCAAAAATTCTTGAAGGGACATAAAGAGTTTTAGTCAGTACTATTTGAAAAATTGAAGTAACACTTAATTTGAAACAATATATTTGTTATTCAAAAATTCAAGAATGAAAACTTCCTTAAAATCCTCTCATATTTTTATTTGGTATTAAAGTAGGGACCTAAATGTACATATTTAAAAACAAAAATATTGAAATAAAACGGTCCCTATAGTTGTTATAGTTATCTATAACCATCATAACAAACAACCGGATTCAAGATTCAATTAATAATGTGAATTTGTCCAGAACCTATGTATTTTTTTTTATAAATACAAAAATTATAATAATGAAAGTAGAATGCAATACATTATAATAGATTATGTTATTAATGTTATTATATGAGTAAATAAAGTGATACTTTTTATGTGGCAAAGCTGAACATTTATTCAGCTGAGCCACATAAACTCACTTTTACTCCGAATAACATACCCACCTATAGGTAGTACTATATTATCCGTAGAAGTATTCATTCGGTTAAAATGATACCTAAAGATTATGATTTTTTTAATACCTACTACATTGTTACTGTCTTTTCTGCATTTCGGTGACCAAACCTGGCCTAACCATGACCATCACTTACGCCCGGTATTTCACTGCTGAATTAAAATCTTTGGTAACTAATCGATGGTAAATATTACCCGAGATTTTAACTCTGAATGCGTACTTCAGTGCTTTAGTAGAAATTGGGTTAAATTCCCAGCTTTTTGGCAACACTGCGCGGTAGGATTTTAAATGCGCATGCGTTGTTTGTATTTGGGATCTTGATGATTTTTTTATTGTTGCCAGCCCCCATGTTTTGTATAAAATAATTACAATGCTACCAAAACACAAGCAAAAACGAGTCACAGAAAGTAGCAAAATTGCTTGATATCTTGGAAAAAAATAAGGTTAGAAAAACAAAGACAATGCGCATGAGTATGACTAACCCTGAAAAAAAGTTGATAACCCCACACATTTCCTTCGGTTAAGATTTTAACCCCGGTTAAATCATAACCAAGCACTGGAATACGCCAAACCAAGAAATAAATTGGTAACCAGAATAGTTTTGGTTAAACCGTCAACTGAAATACCGGGCGTTAGACACACATTCAGATATTTCACAAAAAATCACCGATCTTTAAAACTCTCAGGTCATAAAAATGAAATAAATAAAATACTGGAATAAATAAAACCAGGAAATAAATTGGTAACCAGAATATTTTTGGTTTAACCATCAACTGAAATACTGGGCGTTAGTGTCAAATAGATTGGTAAAAATTTGTAAATTGGTAAAAAATGCTTAGGGGCGAATAAAACGTTTACTCCATGTTCGAAAAAGGCAACCTGTGGCATTTGGTCGTAAAAGTTGTGACGTTTGCGGATAAAATTTATATATTTATCGATAAATTTATTGTTAAAAATAAAACTTCTGTTGACAATTTTTAGCGAAACGTGGGTTAATAAAACACCTTGTATCGCCATAAGAGCAAGCATCCGTAACGATGAAAAACCAAAACCGGGCAATAAAACGCTCTTTAACTGTCGATTAATCTAACCAGAAACCCATCTAAAGATTTAATTTGTTTAAAGCGCCACTAAACCCGCCTGATTTGTGATCGATCGCTTTTTAAAAATCGAAACAGCTTTGATATTCAACATAAAAATAGCAAATCGCTTGATTTCGTTATAAAAAACCACTCTCTTGTCGGTTTTTCGACATTTATGCCTTATTTAATTTACTACGAAATAATGGCGAAATCGGATATGATTTTGTTTTAATCGATGAGTGACCTTGACGCGTACATTTCGCCACATTGTAAGAGGACACCTGAAGGAAGACCCCGAGTGAGCAATCGTAAATCCTTTTATTACATCCGCAATGAGAGTGCCTATAAATTGTACTTAATTGCGCCAGCTATTTACTGACATTTTCATGGGACACGCTGTATACCTACCAAAGAATTGAAAAACATTGTGTCTAACAAAAACTATTCAAGGTCAGCGCCTAGAAACGCTTAAACTGTCCAAATTCACAAATTTTCGTCTACAAAACCACATTTACTCACATTATACAGACTGAGCCAGAAATACTGAGTCTGTTGGCAACACTGGAGTTAAATTTTAAAGGATACTAATGGAGTACGCTTTCATTTAACAACAATTCAACAATCTTGTGGGGTTGTACGTCAAATAATTGTCAAAAAAATTCGGATTCGGTTGTAATGTTGCAAATTACGAACAAAAATACTTTCAAATCTGTTGCCAACAGACTCAGTATTTCTGGATCAGTCTGTACTTATACGTAGGTATTTTTTTACTTTCTAAATTAAATTAAATATGGGCCAAAAAACAATTGGTTAAAACTCATTTTTAAAGCTTTTATTATAACTTGCTTTGTTGTCTGTCTGTCTGTTTCATATTTTTCGAGTCAAATTTTAGAGGGTTCCTGTTATCCGAATGAGCTGAAATTTTGCATACATACGTAATCTCCGTGACAATGCAATACTATTTAATTAACCACTCCCAACGGGGTTAAATGAGGGGTTAAACTTAAAAAGGGATTTTCTAATTGTACAGGGTGGTGCATTTTTGATGTCCGAATAAGTGATCTACGAAACTAAGAGGTTTGTAGAAAAACGTGTGTCATATTCTCGAGTCCGTTTTTTGAGAAAATAATTTTGGTCAATACCGCATTCCGCTATCGTCTTTTGTTTTCGACTTACCTATAAACAAAAGTTGACATTTTAGCGAAATCCCAAAAAATTCATATCTTCCTTATTATAAAAGATACACATTTGACACAAAGACGTTAGACATACACTTTTTTTACGCAGAATTTAATAATTTTGCCAATGATTCTGTTTAACCATTTGTTTAACTGCAATACCTAATATAAAGCTGTATTTTTTTTTAATGAAAATGAAGGCTTATAGAAATATCCATGTTAAGACCTAATCATTTTCAATACGTTCTGTTACAAACAAATGTCGCTAATTTTTTTTAATTCATTTTTCTTGGATAGACAGAACAGAGGTTAGGACGTGCTGTCAAATGTTAACAGCTGTTGTTGATAGAAAAACAAAATTTTTTACTTTTTAGTGCAGGTACTTAAAAGAATTTTTTTATTACATCGTATAAACGGTAAAATGGCATTTTATCCACTGATTAGATACTTCATAGTAAAACGAATTTTATCGTCCAGAGAACGCGAATACCCAACATTTTATATAATATAATTTCAGTGATAGTTAATTGGCATCAAGGTCAAGCTGGCCCTCCACAAATGGGGAAACCTTCGCCTAGTCCAGTTGTTGACCTCGTCTGTACTTGGCAATTCAGCGCGTGTACCTTAAGCTCCGCCCCTTGTCCAATCGGGCGTCATTTCGGTGATCTAGGCGTGCCCACCTCCCGCCTTCGTCCAATCGCGTTCGCTTCGTGTACAAACAACGCCACAAACAGCGACTAGGCGAGGCGACAGATCTAGTCAGCCACGCGTCGGCGTGTTTAATAGGGGAGATCGGTCGCAAATCGCACCGAGGGCGCACCCCTTCACCCTAATCATTTGAATATTATCCGCGATTTTTGTATAGTCCACGATTTATAACATATAAAATATGTTAATACTCGAATAGAAATTCGTTACGGACGTAATATATGCGAGCGATTTGCATACAATAAAATATGAACGTGGCATTCAAATTTGAAAAAAGGGTCATTTCGTTGGTATTAAGAGGGGGAGCCGTCGCGGTTATTTTGCATGGGATTAGCTTTTTGAAAATTGTAACACACCGTTTTATGTAAATTTCGGTTATCGATACGTCGAAGGGTATAGACCCTTATTTGCTGCTAACGAGATGACTATTCATATTTAAATTACGGTGAATGACGTCAATTCTTTTCTCTTTTCCTTTCGATTATTTATTGGTGTCTAATTTTCGATAGGGGACCCACCGAACGGCTTGTTATCGAAATTAGGACCAACGACTAACTTTAATTTCAGATTATAAAATATGGGAAAGCTACTCGGCTTCGGACCAACGAAATTTAATATTTCAGTATGTACCTATAAATCAAAGTACTGAAGATGTGGTTTATTAGAGAGAAACCGGTTCCGATTTAATTTGGGTCTGCCAGGCCTGAGCACAGAATTTTAGCGTTTGATTGCGTCCTCACCCATTGTTATCTACCATCCTAAAATGTTAATGTTATTACTATAAAATACGTATGTAGGGTAAGTCCGGAAAAGTTCGACCACCGGGAGAATCCGTCCATAAAAGAAATTAGAATCATGGTAGGTAGTATTTTTAAAACAAATAAGAAATTAGAAGTTTGATATTTAAAACTTAATGCCTTTGCGTATGTAATAGAAATTTGGATTATTTTGGAAAAAGTACGATTCAGAAAAACCAAAGTCTTGAAATTAGGTATCGCCTGTGCTATTAAAAATCTGAGGGGACAGGTTTTTAGGAATTTTTCTTGGCTTCTTCCTTCTTTCAAACTTTAAATCGAAAGAATTGGGATTCTCTGATGAGACTAAATGCTAAGAATTTTTCATTCCTGAAACCTGGAACTTTGAAATCTAGAAATGTGGAATTAAAGTTATAAAATTCTAAAAACTTTGTGTTGTGTAGAGATTTATGGAATCGAAACACTTTGTATAGGTAGTCTGTTTATTTTTTTTTAAACAGTTGTCAAAGTATTGGCATGTTGGTATGAGCCGTTATCATCCACTAGTTATTTGACGATTATTAGGTTGGCAATAACGTAAAATGAATAAATAAATAATTCCCATTTTCATGATTAACTGAATAATAATCAGTTGCATTTTTCCATGTCATTATCGTCTTTGTTTCTTGTTTTTTGGAATAGAATTTCCTTAAGCCTGTTGGTGCCTGTTGCAACTTTTTTGACATCTAACGTAACCAAAAATCTGTTTTTTTTTTCAATACAAGTGTTTCGAAACTAAAGGTTATATCTCATTTCAGTCCTTAGGTACCTATAGGTAGAATTTGCCGAATTTGGCAACAGGGTATTTATGCATTTATTGGAGTGAAATAAAGCACAAATTGAGAGTTTCTTTGGAAGAAAAGAATTCTCTGGTAAACTAAATGCCAATTAACGACAAATTCTGAACCAAGAAAATCCACAAATTCAAAGAGAAAAATATCTAATTCCTGTATGAAAATTGACAGTTGTTGCTAAAGGCACAAATCTAAAGGGTAGAAACGGACCATGTAGGGGTACAATCTGATCTTTGAAAGAATTTTGACAATGACAATTGTTTTAACAAAAAAATTACAGAGTTCTAAAATTTTAAATACCTATAGGTAGGAAGGTATAGGTACAAACACTAGAATTAACACACGAAACGTTATGATCTTTTCTTAGGTTTAAATTCTATAAATTTGAATTTTAGAAGTAAGAAGGAACTTGAAGATTTCAAGCCCAAAAAATGGAAATTTTCAAAAATATAGAATTCTAAAAACTAAGCTAAAATCATAAAGTTTGGATTATTAAAAATTAGTATCTGAGAAGACCGGGTTTTAATCTTCGTCTCTATTCACGGGATCTAAGAATTTCTCATCCTTGATATCTAAAATTTTGTTGTAAAATGCAAATCAAAAAATTCCAAAAACATCGAATGCTAAAGTTCAAAATATACCTACAAACAATACAATTTTAAAAATCTAATTAAATTCTATAAACTTGGGTTTTATAGGAACAAGAAAGAATTTGGAATTTTAAAAGAAGACAGAATTTTAGAAATCCTTTAAGGATTCCTTGAGACTAATTTCCTTACCTTAGGATTTTTCTTTTCTGAAACCGTGGAACTTTAAGAAATGTGGAATGGAAGTAAAAAAATTCCGAAATCTTTTCAGTTTAGAGATTCATGAAAGCGAAACTCGTAATTTTCAAAACAATTTTTGAAAATGGAAAATTATACAAGTGTAAATTTTGGATTTTTGGAAATTTTCGAGTTTGAATACTTAATTAAAAAGTAGAATCTTAAAGGACAGGGTTGTATAGGATTCCCTGGGATTTTTCTTTCTTGAAACCTTAGAACTTTGAGTTCAAAAAATGTGAAATTAAAGTAAAGACATTCCAAAATTATTCTTTACAGATTTATGGAAGCGAAACTTGCAATTTTCTGAACAATTAAAAAAAAAAGTGAAATTATACCTACAATCGTAAATTAATAGGATTCTTAAGTTCAAAAACCTATACAGGGTAATTCTTTTAGGGCCTACATTACAAACTTTTCCAAAATGGCTGAGCTTCCGGACCTACGAGAAATTGGCGCCACTTTGAAATTTTAAATAATAATCAATAATCATATACCTACATTTAAAAATGTGTAATTGCATTCACCTGCTCAAACTGAGTAAAATTTACCAAAGTTGTTGGTACTTATCTGTCATAGTTTTTGACATATTATGTCAATTTGTTTGTTTAAATTTTGGAGTTTATTTAAAATATCACAGCCTTTGAACCCTCTGCGATTAGGGAATAATTTTTCTTGCATTCAATAACCGGAGGTTTAAAGAGCCTTCTAGAATCTACAAAATTGTCAATTGTCAAAATTCAAAGCTAGTATGATTTTTTCAAATTGGTTTCCAAAAACCGGCTATAACTCAGTTTTTTGAAATGGAACGACCCTATTTTCTTAACGGCAATCAAAAGAACATCAACATTTATGGTGACCTTTATCAACACGTCTTATAGGTACCTATCTCTTAAGTTTTTGAAAAAAATCACAAAAAACGGATTTTACCTTGTAATTTTCATCGTTAATGAAGTAGGTAGGCCTTGCAAAGTAGTCAACAATTGTCAAAATTAAAAATGAAAATAATGAGCTAAAATTCCGTTTTTTGCGATTATTTCAAAAACTGTAAGAGATAGATATATATAGATGTTGATAAAAGTCTCCGTAAAATGTTCTTATTTAAAAAAAACATAGTAGCCTTGTAATTTGACAATTGACAATCCTGAAGACTTTAGAAGACTCTTTGAACCTTTGGTTATCAAATGCAAAAAAAATTCACTTATTGTAAAGGGTCCAAAAGCTGTGATATATTGAATGCACCCTTGTAAATAAAAATTTGCATAAAAAATTAACATACGTCATAAACTATGACAGATAGTAGTACATTTTATTCAGTTTCAAAAAGTTTCAAAAAACAATAAAAATATTAGGTGGTTAAGTTCAGCATTTTTGAAAAAAATTTTTTGTACTCATAGCTCTTAGACAGCTATTTCCCGGTTATCTCCAGCGTGTGGGAAAGTAACTTTCCCGCACTGCGGTGTTTTTTATCGAGCGTTCAAATAAAAATCTGGGCTCAGGAGGCTGTGGAATCTTCTTTTGTTTTTTAATTTTCCAGCGTAGAATTTGACATTACGAAATGTCAATATTGTCAAGCGAAAATCTCCTTTGACTTCACTTAAAAACCTGCTAAAAGTTAAAACAAGCGCCACAGTACAGAGTAATATCCACAGCAGTAATGCGCAGTGACCCAAAGCAGCCATAAAATCAAAAATTTGGGTGGGAAAATATCTAACCTCAAATCTTTTTGACATTTCATAAACGATAAGTGACTGCAAACAACTATTGCCGGATCCGGTTACACTGTTCCCATGTTCAAATTTAAAGCACTGCCAACTGGGCCAAGATTTTTAAATGAACGCACGATACTTTCCAAAAATGGTTAGGGACACTTAGTACGTTGGTATTCTATTGTTGAGATGGAAACGATTATTTTTTTACAATAAGTGACAGTTCATGTCAATTTTTTGATTGTTTGACTTGTTACCAATCCAGTATCAAAAAACACTAAATTATAAAAAAATATTAATTTTTATTTATTTTTTTTTGAAAGATTCCTTACAAAAAATATTGTACCTAACTTGTTTGGAAAGCAATTTCCCACAGTGTGTGTTTCCAAACACGTTAGGTAAATAACTATAGTTAAACTCAGAATGGTCGATTTAGATCGTAGGTATACAAAATTTGCAAACTCTAGAGTTAAAAAGTTTTTAATGTAGGTAGACCTTAAATAATCACTCAGTATAACAACGGAAATAGTTCATCACTTTTATTTTTGTTCCCATAGACAGGTATACGTTTCATTATGTTATCGCTTCCAAATATTAAGTAAGTTTGCAAAACTTTTTTTTTAAAAAAAGGAAAAATGTTTTATTTAGTGAGCTCTGTTACTTATTGTTAAAATTAACACACATATTTCTGATACACCCTGTATAAGTAAGAAAATATGAAATAAAAAATAATTTTGGTGCAAAATTGGAAAACTGAAAGGCATTTCTAAAAATTTGGTTCTTGAGAAACAGTCTTATTTCGATAATTTTTTTCGTGATTAACAATCAGCTAAAATTGCTATACTTAATAGAAAAATGATCCCGTTTCCGCCGATGCAATTTCCTCGGATCGATTTGGTCGCCTTGGCAAAACCCCTAATCGCCCATGAATTCAAGGGCTTGTCCCATTGTGAATGGTCGTCGTCCGTATCCATCATCCGGTCATCATAACCGAAATAAGGGTGTCGTTTCGTTAAAAAAATCTCTCTTGATGTTAATAGCATTAAACATAATCTCGAAAACGTCGTCGCACCCATATCCGGTAATTACAGCCGGAATTATAGGAAAATGGTTTTATAGTTGAGTAAATAAGGTTATTTTGTTTCAAATTTATTGTCCATTGTGTTTACTTACGTTCCTTGAAATGGAATTTATTTTATTCCGTAGTACACATAATACGTGTGTAATTATTTCATGCTGCCAACCTAATCCTGATCGAACTCGCTTTCTTTCCCACCAAACCATTAAAACAAATCATTCAAAAGCCGCGTTTCTATATAAATAAAATACCGGGCAAACCCACACAGCGATCGCCCATCCTTGTCACGGGCACAGACCCCCACTGTACGCCTGTCTCCCTCTGGACCCGTAATATATCATAACTGACAAAAGCAGGCTACTAATTATAACTCAGTCCAATATCTTCCTAATAATTCTCTATTTGAAATTTTGAATTATGTTTTTAGATTCTCGGCCGAAATTTTTTCAGAAAACCTGTTGTCCCGGTACAGTCGAGCCGAAATTTCGTGCTGTTGGACGATAATTATTGTTGTGTTTTCTTATTCGATGGATTGAGGAGACCAACAGGTAGGTGCATGAATGTGGCGGGTTTGCAGGACGCAGAGGGCGAGGTCCAGAATGACAGGAGACGTGTAGGAGGCGTCATGGGGTGTCCTCTCGCAGGTTCAACAACAACAACTGATTTATTGCGATCAATCGCAAGATTCATGCAAATGGATGCCAACGCAAAAGCTGTATTATTATTGATTGAAACAACTCCGGAATCAATAGATCATAAGATTTTGCAAAATAAAACAAAAAAAAGTAAAAAATTCGCAATGGAATTTGACTTTTTGTAATAATTAAAACAATGAAATAGTACTTAAACACCACCAAACGTTATAGTTATGTTATAACAAATTACATTATCAATTCATAATTACCTTTCTTGGCCTGAAGCGACGATTTATATATATAAAAAAAATTTCCAATGACTTCTCACATAAGAAACAGCCAGATCGCTTTAGGATGGCTCAAATCGCCTTGTTTATATTTATAGAAATTACCTACATTTAGAAAGATTACTTTGTGTCTCCCTCTCTTCTTTAGATCAAATTAAAAATTAAGACTAATATTGGTAAGAACTAACTGAACCAAATTGTAGGCCTGAGAAAGATTAATTAAAAATAGAAACGAAGTCAAAAATTTGTATTTTTTGAGTGATTTGTCCAAAAACACCAAATACCTTTCTTTTACTGATTATTTCGTGTTTTAACTCTTTTTTTAAACAACTTTATAGTGTTTCTATATTTTGAATTCTTGTAGGTAGGTATTCTTAACTTTCCCTTTTATTGAAATTATTTCACTTCCATAAATAAAAAGTTTTTGAAATTTGTTGATTTCTAGAAGAATTCAAAGCTACCAGAAATGAAAAGTTGCTATAATTTCATAGTCTCAGAGAATCCTAATTTCTTCGATTTTGGGTTTCAAGGAGAAAATTAGAATTTTTCCAATCCCTTCTTCTACTTTTTAATAATTTAAACTCGATAATTTCAAGATCTCTTCTAGAAAATTCCTGTTACACTAGTTTTCAAAAAAAAAATTGTTTCTTTTACAAGAGATATTTTTATACTGATTTTGTTTTCTTCTTACTCACTGATAACTAAAATATAAGTCACATTTGTCTATCACGTCTAGTTTTTTTAATATATTCATTAAAAGTTTTGAAAATTTGTTTCTGCTGTCTAGTTTGGCATTCGTTGTTGCTGTGATAAACTAATTGTTAAACACTGTATTTGCTTTAAAATATCGTCAAACAAATGTAGATTAAACCCAAACAACTTTTGTTGTTTGGAAACTTGGGCGATCAAATGGTAAACGTTTTATCAAGATTTAAAGACTTATGAAAGTGGTTACAAAGGTTTTTGGGATAAAAATATGTTAGCCGATTACTGCTGGTTACAATAAGAGAAACTGACACTAATCGGTGCAAAAAAAGAAATAATCTGTCATTTTTAATTTTTCAAAAGTTTTGAATCAATCTTTTTTGTGTTATTGACGTAATTAGCAAATTGCTAAATATTTTATTTGCTTTAAAATATCATCAGGTGAATGTAAATTAAGCACCAAAACCTAGGAAGCTTAAGCGGTGAACATGGTGAATGTTTCCATCAAGATTTAAAGTCTTATGAAGAGAGTTATTAAGGTTTTCTAGTTTATCCTAAATTTACGCTTCTACACCTAATTTTCCTTTTTTAGAAATAAATTGTTCTATGTTCCTTGAATCTCTACACACACTTTAATTCCACATTTCTAGAGTTGAAAATTTTAGGGCTCAGCAGTGAAAATTCTTAAGATTTTAGTTTCAGAAAATCCTAATTCATCAATTTTAGGTGCGAAGGAAGAAAAAAAAATCCCGCAATCCTGTCTTTTCAGATTCCATTTTTTAATAGTACATGATAATTTCAGCTGGGTTTTTAGAATTATATCCACAGCTAGTATTTTATTAGGTAAAACTACTACTAGGAGACGTCTTATGATATCAATGAAACACACGAAAAAAATCGTCTCATGATTGGCCGAATAATAATTAATTCGACAAACGTCACAAAACGTCAAATAAAAATTTTCCAAAATATTGATTTAGTCTTTATTGTATGAGTATGACTGTCGATAAAACGTTGTATTGCATACGGGTCTTGCATATATTTTATCTCCTTAATTAAACTTACGGGGATAAAACTTTACGGGGATAAAATACACTGTTCTTTGTAAGTGCTACATTTTGATGTTGTAGCAATATTTTAAAAGCCAACTGACATTTTTGTTTACTATTTTCGATAGCAGTACCATCATCTGGTAATACTAATAATAAATTACATTTTTTTTTAAAGTTAAAAGGCCTTACCTTTTTGTTATTGCCTTATTTTTAAGGGGACCGTTTTTTTTTAAATAATTAATTTAGTTAATTTTTTTAGATAAATAATTAAATAATACCTAATTTAGATAATTAGCATAAAAACGCTTAGGTACCTATTGCGAAACCTAAATACAAAAAAATAAAATAAAAAAACCATCACTTCTTATAAAATAAAGCCAGAATTTAGAAAAATAAAGCACATTGTAGGTAACTTTTTTAGGTATTTTTATTTACTTTATTTTTTTATTTTTTATCTATTTACCACCAGAAAGATAAAAAAGTGGACTATATATCAACAACCGTAAACAAAAATGTTGGCTTTTGCCATTTAAAAAATATTAAAAATGACGTAATTTATCAAAAACTAGAGACGAGACGTTTTAAATTATGAGATAATGTCAAAGTGCAAAGTATTTATAAAAATAAAATCGACCTGATCGAGGATTTTTTTCGAAAAATACCTAAGCCATAAAACAAATATTTTGTTTTTGTTAATATGTTAATATTAATATTAATTTTAATATTATTATTATTACATTATTAATATTAATGTTTTGTTAATATGTGTTACCTACTGTAATAAACTCACTCTGTATATTTAAGTATTAGTGTTTCAATATTTTGAATTGTAGAATTCTAAATTCACGATTCTTTAAATTGTTTGTAAAATAGCAAATTTCTTTAAGTCTCTAAAGATAAAACTTTCAAAAATTTTTTCACTTTAATTCCACATTTCTAGAGCTCAAAGTTCTAGGTTTCAGGAATGAAAAAATCTCGAAAATTTTAGTTTAAGAGAATTCTAATTCTTTCGATTTTAGGTTTGCAGAAAGGAAGAAGGATTCTTACAATTCCGTCAAATTTGACATTTTAACAACCTGAACTCGATAATTTCAAGACCTTGGTTTTTAGAACTCTATCTACATCTGTATTCTGTACAAGTTCTAAAAAAATTATTATTATGTATTAAGGCTTTAAAATTCCAAATTCAATTCCTGATTCCTAAAATCTCAAATATTATGTAGATACATAAATCTAGACAAAGATCAAAGTTTAGACACTCGTATTTTTTGTTTTAATTCTGGTTTTTCTATATTTTTATAGAACTCTAAATCTAGGATTTAGAAAGGAATCACGAGCAGATAATGCCAACTTTTCTTTACGTGTATAATACAACGTTTTCTCTAATAGATACATTGAGAAACTTTTGTTAATTTTTTTCACCGATAGAATAAAATCACCAAATAGAATAAAAAAATCACCAAATGGCCATTTTATTCTATCGAGTAAGATAAAAAAATAACTAAATCAAATAATGTACCATAGTAACTACTTGTAGTATAAAGGTGTACTACCTCTACCCGTATCTATGGAATAAGCAACAACATTATTAATACCTATTAGCTGTTTCAAAACTATAAAAGCGCCAACGTCGCATTTTACCGAATTGTTTTTTTAAATAAAATTGTAAAATAGTCATTAATGATTAGATCTCTCATTGAAAGTATAAATTACATTACCTATTATTTTTTTGAAGTCCATGAATAATTTATAACAGCTAATTTTGAGAGAAAATGCGACGTTGGCGTTTTTATAGTTTTGAAACAGCTAATATAAGAGAAAATTTCTATTTCCTTACTAATCTAAAGTTTTTTGAATTTTTATAGCTTTAATTCCACATTTTTAAAGTTAAAAGTTCTAGATTTCAGGTTAAGGAATAAAAAATCCCTAGGATTTTATAGTCTCAGAGAATCTTAAATTCTTTGAATCTTATTTTAGGTTTGAAAAAAGAAAGACGAATTACCTACTACAAACATGTCCTCTCAAATTCAGCTTTTTAATAATCTAAACTCGACAATTTGAAGATCTTACTTAATGTTAGGTTTCTATCGCTTCTAATTCTAAAAAAATCTATTATTTGAAGCTTTAAAGTTCCAAATTCAAATTCCCTATTTCTAAATTTTCAAATTTATAGAATTTAAATCTAAAGAAAGGTCATTATTTTTCTGATGTCTCCATTAAATTTTAATAATAAAATTAATTGTATCTAGGTAGATCTAGAGACGAAAAATTCCTTCAGGTTTTAATTTCAGATTTCAGAATATCGGAAAAACGTTTAGTAAAAAAGCTGTTTTTGATTTTTCTATGATTTCGAATCATTTTACAGACCAATCAAAACCTAAAAATACAATGTCAGATTAAAAAAAATCAATTGTCAAACTTTTGGTAGTTTCAGAGCACCTGAAAAAAAGCACAATTCTTGATTAACAGCTCGCCCCATAAAAAAATCCACTTCATATTTGCACCCTCGAAAATAATTAATCGTGGTGTGCTTTCATGATGAGCTTTTCGTACATTTTTAATTACTGTAATAATGCTCAAAACAACACGTCTAAAAATGAGCGGAAGACCGTTCTCAATGACCCTAATGGAATAACCGATAGCGTAAAAAATAGGAATACACCACGTGGCTTTCTCAGATAAAATGTTATTTTAGTAAAACGGTATCTCCCAACGTTTGCATCCACACGTCTCGTCCCGTTCGAAGATTGATGGGTTGGTTATTCGATGGTTGTTGTGTGGATGGTTTTAAACCGGGATCGAGACGATATATTGGAGTTGAAGCAATGTGATGGTTGCTTGACACTTTAAAATAAACAAAACGTCTGCTCCAACCGTTCGCGTAAACATCGCATTCAGTTTATTGGTAACTTAATTTGTGGAAATATTTTAATATTCTACGATTTATACGATACGTCGTAAAAATTTCTAAATACACGACACAGATGTGTTCTAATTAATACACGATCTATAAATCAACCGAATCTAATCAAAGCGTTTGACTCTCTCCCAAATTTTTCAGTTCAGTTCAAGTTCAAACTTCTTGAAGCTAACGAAACGAAATTTCCGCTGATTCTTAATTTAGCTTTTCGCTGGAAATAAGTAAGCCATTCAAGAATCTGAAAATAAACCGATTTTTGTTGGAAATCAATCTGGCAACCCTTTGCCGGCCGGACCTCTCCCACCGCTAGCCCACAACAACGCAGCATTTTTCACTTTTATAATAACTATTCAAATACAAAAACTTGAAATTTACTTTGAATAAAAAAATTAAATATCATCATCTGGGATCTAGTCGGCCGTGCCCAATCTGCGCCCTACTTGGACCTTCCGTCTCTTTCCCTCTCATTGCATCATGTGGGGAGTGCTGTCGTGTCTGGTTTCATTGTAAAGCCGATGATTTTTCAAATTCAAGAAGAATGACTTGACTCATTTTTTAAAGTCTCGAGGTTAGAATGTGATGTTGCGATAGTGTCCAAGCCGGGGATACGGTCACATTCTCGTCTCGTAATAATAATTATTTTAAACAATAGGTGACCCGCTGTGAATAATATTTGAGATGGACGAGTTGTTCTTGTGGCGCAGTCGTTTAAAGGCGCTTTTACCGTGGAATATGGAGCTATTGTGCGGATTATTCGAAATTTTATTACAATAAAAAAGTAAATAAGATGAACGTTTGGAATAAGTCGAGGAATGTGAAAGAGAGAACAGATTTATCATGTGTGTGTGTGTTATGTATATGAATTAATTCACGAAAGATTGATGGATTCTCTTCTTGGGATTCTCAGGCATTCAACACGCTTTTTTTACAAAGAAATATTCCTTTACTAATTAATTTTTGGGCAATCTAAGGTCACCGGCACTCAATAATGAGATCGCCTGCGATTGATACCAACAAATTCCAGAAGGGGACAAAGAAATAGCTTATTTAATCTTAATTTGTAAGTCTTAAGTCGTTCGTAAATATTTAACAAAATACGAAAAAAACATTTAGTCAAATTTTGAAAAATATGAATTGGAAAAATTAATGTCAAACTTAAAAAAATTGCGTTGTGTGCTGTTTTTTGACTAAATGTACAGTTATTTATTTAACGAGTTTGAGTGTAAATCGGAGGCTTTATTGCCGAGTGGATTTTTAAACGTCGAGTGATAACGAGAGGATTATCATCCACGAGGTGAAATAAATGAACCGATTTATACGAAAACGAGTTTTATTCATTTTATTCTTCGAATTAGACTCAACAAGGCTTAAAATTGCTTTAAATGTGTTAAAAGTAATCTGATGTTTCGTATTGAGAAATGCCAAACAGTTGTCAAAACTTTCCTTACACAGAAGAAAAACCGTAAATTTTGACTGTGTCAAAGAATAAAATAACTTATTTATTGTGTCACAAAAGTAAATTGCTAAACATTTTTTAACACCCTTTGCATTAGCTGTTTCAAAACTATAAAATCGCCAACGTCGCATTTTCTCTCAAAATTAGTTGTTATAAATTATTCCTGCACTTTAAAAAATTAATAGCTAATGTAATTTTTAGTTTCAATAAGAGATCTAATCATTAATATCTATTTTACATTTTTCTCAACTTTATTTAAAAAAATGATTCGGTAAAATGCGACGTTGGCGTTCTTATAGTTTTGAAACAGCTAATAGAAAGAAAAATAAATAGTTATGTATTATACAAGACAATAAAATTTTATTTAAAAAATTTTTTATTTAAAAAATTCAACAGTGAAAAAACGTCAAAGACAGAAAAACAACAATGGTTGTGAACCATCTTTCATTAGACGATAAAATTTCATTTTATCATGAAGAAAACAGATGATAAAATAGCATTTTATCGCTTACGATGGAATAAAAAAATGTTTTAATTTTTTAAACGATGCTCTTAAAAAAATATGGTTAGACAAATAAAGTAAAAAACTTGAAATGTATTTCAGACGATAGAATTTCAATTCTTTTAGGCAGTTTTAATAGCACAACTCTGTATAAAAATACAAAAACTCTTTGAAAATGAATCTAAATTTAAAATTTAAATTGTTGTTCCTTTTGCAACTTGAAATTTACACAAACATCAGAATTTGTTGTAGATGTCTTGTCTAATTTTCCAAAACACACAGACCCTAGACTTTACACTCTTTCGAAAAAAATAAATAAATAATTATTTATTATACAAGACGATAAAATTTTATTTTGTCGTTGAAAAGATGATGGTGAATTTTATCGTCTTCCATCCGCCATTATTTCGATTGAATTATTTCGAATGACAATTATTAACGTCAAAAACAGAAACACAACGATGGTTGTGAACCATATTCCTCTGGATGATAAAATACCGTTTTAGCGTGAAGTAAACAATGGATAAAATACGATTTTATCCTTGACGATGAAATAAAATGATATGCCACATATGTACCTATTTGGAAATTTTCTCGGACTAATAATTCGACATCCTAGTAAATAGTGATAATTGTTTTAAAAACACAAAACTTACACCTAGTATGTAGCAGTTGTCTTGACCTATTTTCCAAATTAAAGCAAAAAAAAACTTTTAAAAAAATTGAGGTCTTGACCCATCTTTTAAATTTAAATTATTAGGTATTATTATAACATTGCAAGAATGTTTAAAAATATTTTGTTTCTAGATACATGACCAATATTTTACTTGAAATTTCCTATCAATACATTGTGACCGTTACAAGTTGATATGCAAATACGCTGTCAGTTAAAGTTTCAAGTAAAGAAATTAATTTGTGTGAAATTTATTGTTCATTGGGTAACAGTAACACGTAAAGGAATGAGAAATTACCTAACAAATTTTCGAAATTACTTCAAATTAATTTGAATAACTTGACGTCAAATAATTATTTTTACGTATCATTGGTACCTAACTTAAATTAAATCAATGTTTTAATATGAGTTTTCTTAAACTGAACATACACAGTAAAAAAATTAAAGGTAAAAAACATTTTGGCATGTGGTTAATTTTTCTAGTGTTAATTTTGACACTAATACATCTTTTACAAAATTGTAAATTTGTCAGTGTCGAAATTACATAAAAACATGAATTTTATCTTTTAGAGAGCATTTTTTACACTCTCAAATGATGTTTGTAATTTACAGTGTAAAATATAACTACACAGTGTTCAATAATCTTATCTTAGTTTAAACGAGAGACACAGTACGTACAAATTGCACATTACCACACGTTTTTTGGGGCAACATATTTTATTTTTTATGAGCACTGAGATAGTTAAAATGGCTGCTATAATTTTCAAATTATGTTACAAAGTCCATAAAGTTTTGTAAAGTAAAGGAAAACTGTACTCAGAATCTCAGAATTAGGTAGGCTACTGATTAACTGATTCAATTATAAGAACTTTATTCTTGTTTTAATGTTAATAGTAGAACTATTAAATAGAAGTACCTACTTAGTTAAAAATATAATTATTTTACAGCGAAAACAAAATTTGATAACTTGAATTAATATAACTTTCGCGGATTTGGGAGGGGCTGAATTAGAACAAAACTGTTTACTATACTATTAGATACTTGAAAACCGAAAAACATCCTACCTCTTACCAAAGTGAGTTTTAAATAAGGAGTTCATTTTACAACAAGACCGCAATAATATTGTATTGATTTAATGTTGCTTAAATATGAAGAACATTATAAGTGAAAACAACTTTACAGTTCTACTGATTTATGTATTGCTCCAAAACATATTTTTGTTAAATCGGTATGTACGTACATACTCGTAGTTTGAATTTTTTTTGAATTTTTCGAAATCATTTTGGTTTTCGAGTTATTCAAAATTTTTTTTTTCAAATGGCACCCTACTACAGTGATTTTTTTGGTAAAAGATTATGCTTCAAAAATAACTTCTACTTTAATAAAATAAATTTTAAACCAGCAGTTATTAAAGTTATTAAAGTTGCGTTCCGAGTTCATTACGAAGGTTTCTCGAACTTGGCCGAAGTGGTTGTATCCATGGATGTTTATGTTTGCAAAAAATTTGACGAATCAAATTTGTGGACTAAAAGCATCCATGGATACAACCACTTCGGCCAAATTCGAAAAATCTTCGTAATGTGTTCGGACCGCAATTTCAAGAATTTATTTTTTAAAAATCGTTGGTTTAAAATTATTTTTATTAAAACAAAAGTTATTTTTAGAGCATAATCTTTTACCAAAAAAATCGCCGTAGTATGGTGCCATTTGAAAAAAAAATTTTTTTGAATAACTCGAAAACTAAAAGAAATTTCGAAAAAAAATATTCTTTAAAAATGATCACATTTTTAAGGTAGTTGATGATATATTCATTAGTTTTTTCGTAAGGTACATAGTTTAGGCACAAATCACTTAGTTTCAGACTTTTGCCCAACCCTGTAGACATGCCTTTATGTAAAACATTTTCATACCATAACCACACTAGAATTCAATACTTTGTAGACTCAGCAAGTAGGTGCATTAGAACATTTAGTTAAGTGTGTAAAACATTTATAAAATATGATTATTAGTTATTACACTAGATTAGGTGTTAAAAGTACATTAGAAAATATTACACTCTATAGTGTGGTCCTCTGGGGACCACTCTTAGTGTTATTTTAGTGTGAATAACACCAACAAATTTTTTACTGTGTAGGGACTATGTTCAGAGTAAAAAAAGGTCTGTATATCTGTAGAAAATATTTTTGAACTAAAAAAAAGTTGCCCATGCCGGCATCGAACCCCAACTTTTTGTGTTGTTGGCCTGATATTTAAAAAAAATGTATTTTTTTTTTCACGAAAAACCTAGGTATTAAATCGTGATGATTGCTTTAAAAACACAAAAGCTACACTTTTTTCTTACACTATTTTACTATAAGAAAATTATGCTTGTTTGTATTTCAATGAACTACATATTTTACTTTAAATTTCATTACCAAGCAATAAATATTTAGAAAAGTTAATAGTAGTATGTAAAAAAAAGTTGCCGAGACCGGGATCGAACCTCCGTTTTTTGAGTTGTTGCTTTGGCAGTGATTAGTCAGATTGTCGTAATCTAGTTTACTGCGACTTTATTTTGTGTTGCGGCTGCTTTATAACATTGTCTTCAAAATTTCTTGAATTTCCATTTATTTACTATTGTTTTCATTACTTGTTTGGTAGTTATTCTCAATGCTAACTAAATGGCAATTTAATAATAAATAATAGTGTTTTTAAATATTTAATAACGTTACACCCGTTGTTTACTTACATTAATTTTTGGGTTATTGGGTTCTGTTTCTAAACATAGTGAGAAAAGTGGAGTCATAGATGCGGCTTGATGATATGATAATTGGGCGTAATAATCATTAGGCAAATTAAGAAATTCAGAGTGAGTCGGAATGTTGAACACGTCGATAATTTGATGTAAAAAACCTGTGAAACTTTTAAAGAATTTGGTCGCCACTGTTTACGGTTTTCCACTAATAAATTTACCGCTATCTCATAAAAGCGATTTTGGTCAAATTTCACCATATGCTAGAGCTCTATATGAATTAACTGTAGATTTACGACGAATTTCCAATGATTTCGGGTACGTGATATCCTGGTCGCACCTCTTCGAGGTGGTCTCCTATCACCTAGTCGTTATCACTTTCCGAGAACGATCTGTGCCCTCAAGAATTTGCATTGTGTAGCACACCAATTAAGACCAGCTTATCTCACCTAAACCCAGAAATAAATTCCATTTTCCAGACTTATTCGACCTGAAGCTAATAATTTTTATTAAACGGATGTGACGTCACGGCTAACTGTTTTCGACTTTAATACCACACCTTTTCGGCCAAAACAATCCATGTTCGGATTAATAATGGCGCGATTTTGAACAGAGAGAATGACCACCGGAGAAACGCTTGTTAATTTTATAATTCGACTGAATGCGGGCTTAAAGCGTTGTCATTTCGACTAATTGGGACAAATGGGGATAAGTGCTCGTCTTGGAAGCCTTTTCACTCTGTTTACATTCGGTTATTTGGGCACGAAGTGGATTTTTTGGATGCCTGGAATCTTTACAAATTCATAATTGCCACCGAAGGAATGTTTAATTGATTAATAAAGAGCTGCTTTCAACGCTGAATTAGTTATAATTCGAAATCCTTTTGATATTGTTTTTTTTTTCGATTTTATTAGTTGCTCAAAATATACCACATTACTTAACATTACTCCGCTCTAAAATTGATACCAGGCATATCAAAACTTAGAAACACAAAGTCAAAACTAAACTTTCTAAAAAAGAAAAATAATGATTTAAAGATAAGTAAAAGTTGAAGATAATGAAGAAACAACAGAAAATGAAAGAAAATAAAAGGTGCTATTAAAAATTTTAAATTAAAAGTGGCTAGCATGTGGGGAATGGAACCTAAAAAGTAAAGCACAAAATTCATATCTTTGTTATTGTTATTACTTATTACTACTTATTAGACATTTTTCAAAAAAATTCTCGAACAGATCGATTTTATTTTTTAAATGCTACATTTTGACATTGTAGTGACATTTATGATGTCATTCGTTTTTGAGTTGTCACTTCATTCTTCATTTTTTTAAATGACTACCAACATTTTTGTTCACTGTTTTAGATAGTACACATCTTTATCTTTCTGGTAATAAGAAAAATTAAAAAAAAAAATAAAAAAAAAAATATTTACAATTAAACATAATAAGCTATATCTTTTTGTTTTTGACTTATTTTATAAGCGGCAATAGTGTTTTTCATTTTTTTTTTGTATAATTAGCATGAAAACACTTAATATGACACCTATAAGCACAAAAAAATAAAAAAATAAACCCCTTATAAAGTAAAGCAAGAACGAAAAGCTAAAACTCTTTGTGTAAGACTCTCAATAACTTTTATAACTTTTTTATTTTATTTTATTTTTTGAATTTTTTTATACTTTCAGAAAAATAAAAATGTGTACTTAGATACCTAGTATACACATTTTTATTTTACTTATTTAACACTAATCAAAAATGTCAGTTGTCATTTAAAAAAATAAAAAATTACCTAATTTTTGTTTTGTTTTGAATTTAGTGTCAATTTTATTGAACATAAAAAATTAAGTCGACTAATGTTTACTTTTGCGTTATTTTTGTTCATGTACAAGGTGTGTTAAAATAATTTTCATCTATAGTCGCCTGTGAATTTCTCATGTAAAATCAGAAATGCCGCTGTATAGAACTACTAACAGGCATTCCGACAACGAATATTATCATTTTCCATTTAGCCTTCAGTTTGAAAATTAAAGTGTTTTCTGGCGCAGTGTAACATTTTAGTTGCTTTTTAACGAAACTTTTAGATGACAATTTGACAATTTGTGAATTTCACAACTCACAGGTTTGACATTTACTCACAGCGGATTCATTTGAGTAGAGCGGCACAAATTTTTTTACATGTGAATCAGTTTCAATGTTACCTAGATGAGAGTTATTTTAACACACCTTGTATTCTTGTATGTTACTAAACATTTAAAATTTTTAAGATGAAGTACAATGTTTACTACTTTTTATTTTGACTTTTTATAGTTAGCAGTATAAATAATACTTGACAAGTTGACAATCTTAAATATTATTTGGCAACATAAGGCACTACTTCACATTACAGCACAAAACAGAAAATATCAGTACAGGGTGATTCTTTTAAGGCCTACATTAGAAACTTTTTAACTTCTAAAATGCTAGAGCTTTAAAATCTTGTATACCATCCAAATCGAATATTCTGAGTTCAACTAAATTATTTTCAAAATGGCTGAGCTTCCAGCACTACGAGAAATAAATTGACGCCAACTTTAAAATTTTAAATAGTAACCACATATTTTTTGTATTTTTGAATTCGTCTTTTAAAACTGTGTAAAATGTATACAGTTGTTAGTACTTATCTGTGATAGTTTTTGACGTATGTAAATTTTTTGATGCAAATTTTTATTTGCAGGGGTTCATTCAAAATATCACAGCTCTTGAACCTTTTACAGTAAGTGAATAATTTTTTTTGCATTTGGTAACCAAAGGTTCGTAGGATCTTCTAAAATCTTCAGAATTTTGAACTGTCAAATTGCAAGGCTACTATGATTTTTTGAAAATGATAATTAAAAAATAATCATAACAGTTTTTTCAAATGGAATGACTTTGTTTTTTAAATGGTAATCAAAAGAACATCGATTTTTATGAAGACTTTTATCAACGTCTTCTAGATCTGTCTCGTACAGTTTTTAAATAATCGCAAAAAACCTAATTTTAGCTTATTATTTTCATTTTTAATCAAGAAAATTTTCGAAAAATACGATTAATTTGAGCTATTAATTAAAAGAAATGTTCGATTTGTCCAACATACCGACTGAGTCACTTTACATAATTATTCACTAAGTTAAAATAAACCAAAATTTAATATTATTGTTTTACTGCTTATTCGATAATAAACCAGCTAACAACTAAATAAAATGAAGTTTGACAATTGTTGACCATTTTGCAAGGCCTACTTGATTAACGATGAAAATTACAAAGTAAAATCAGTTTTTTGTGATTATTTATTTTCAAAAACTGTAAGAGATAGGTTAGGACATCATAAATGTCGATGTTCTTTTGATTGCCGTTAAAAAAATAGGGTCGTTCCATTTGAAAAAACTGAGTTATAGCCGTTTTTTGATAACCGTTTTGAAAAAATCATACTAGCCTTGAATTTTGACAGTTGACAATTTTGAGATTCTAGAAGGTTCTTCAAACCTTCAGTTATCGAATGCAAAAAAATTTATTCACTTATCGCAAAGGATTCAAGGGCTGTAATATTTTAAATAAACCCCTGCAAATGAAAATTTTAACAAAAAAATTGACATACAGCGTGACCCAGGGGTGCGTAATCGGTCCATAACTTTTTTGATATTTTAAATATTGCCATACCGTTTTTATTATCCGATAGATCGACTTAAAGTCCACAAACTAAAAATATTTTTATACAGGGTGGTGAACCATACTTACATTTTTTAAATGGAACACCCTATATATTTATATCATGTATTTTTTTTTCATGTATCGATAGCATTTTTGATAAGCTTTCTAATGGTCTGGGGTATGCATAGCAAATTTAAATATTTTTCAAAATTTTTCAAAAAAATATATTTTAATACAAGAAAATTTGTTAGTCTAGAATGTAATAAGTCAAATGGTAATTTATTTTTTGATATGTACCAATGGGACTAATTACATCAGTAATCTAATTATTACTTGATACATAAATGAATTTCACTTATCAAGAATTAATAATAAAATAAAAAAAAAGAAAAATTTCTTTTTGAATTCTTCAAGAAATATTTCAAATTTGCTATACAAACCACATATTATTAGAAAGCCTATGAAAAATGATATCTATAAGTGTGAAAAAATATATGTTGTTCCATTTGAGAAAAAATGAGTTATTCAACTTTTTGCGTTTTGGTACACCCTGTATATTATCTGCGTGTTTCAAACAAAACTCGACTATTTACTAAAACTACAAGGTATTCTAAATTTTTCTGTCGCGAATTTACCGGAAAATATTCATAAGCGACTTCGCAGTGATTTTTCAAAAATTGGTCTTTTTTATAACGAAAAGTTGAATAATTCCGAAACGAAAAGAGATGGACCTATAATAGTTTACATAAAGTTACATTATTTTTTTGCGTAAAATCCAAATATGCAAAAACATAACTATGGTTCACCACCCTGTATACAACACCCTGTGTATAATAAAAATATTTTCAGTTTGTGAACTTGATGTTGATCTATCGGATAATGAAAATGGCATCACAATATTTCAAACAGCAAAAAAGTGGCACCCCTGGGCCACCCTGTATATCCCATGTCTGTTCATAGTTGAATTTTGCAACAACGCTTTTGCATTTTTTGGAGTGAAATGGAGCACAAATTGAGAGTTCCTGGTGGGTTTTCTTGGTTTAAAATTTGTCGCTGGGATCTAGTTTAATACAGAATTCTTTTCTTATACAGCAATTTGAGCTTTATTTCACTCGTAAAAATTCAAATGGGCTGTTGCAAAATGAAATGAAATGGGATATATGTCAAAATCTATGACAGACAAGTACCAACAAACTTTACTCATTTTGAGAAGGCGAATACAAAAATGCAATAAAATTGTATGGTTACTATTTAAAATTTCAAAGTTGGCGCCAATTTCTCGTAGTTCCAAAAGTTCAGCCATTTTGAAAATAATTTACTCGAACTCAAAATGGAAGATTTGGATAGTATACAAAATTTTAAAACTCAAGGTATATTATAAGTTAAAACGTTTTTAATCAAAAGAATTGTGGCAATACTTGTACAAAAAAATAGGTAGTGAAAGACCCCTCGAGTTGCAATAACTATGTACATAAACTTGAAGGATGTTATCTGATGAGTTTTTTTCCACTTTTCCGATTTATCAGTGCCACTCGAAGCTTCCACTCAATCGAGAGCGCTATTTGAATTGAAGCATGGATGCCTGTTACATTATTAGATCAGTTACCGATAATCAACATAACAATTTTTCGATAAAACCTATCGAAGGTCAAGAAGGATGCAACTCATCCCTAATCCGGTCCTGTCCGAAACTATGATTATGGTCGTTGATATAGATATCATTGGGACGGGACCGGTCATTATCGTTATTACAGTTTCCTATCTGAACATGGCCACAAATACCTAAAACAATAGGAACAGAATAATGCCCAGAACCGGTTCTCGGTTGCTTACAATTACAATCCGTGCATGTACAGGGCGAGTCGTGTTTAATGCTCATATCATGCACTCATTTGCATACAGGGTGACAGCAATTAATTTCGCGTTATTATCGATCAAAACCCGTTGATTAATTCCATACAATTTTCGAAAAATGATTCAAATCGCCTCGAAAGTGAACCGAACCCATCTCTTTCCACGTCAGAAAAAGACAAATGAACTTGGAGGAGATAAGTCTCGAATTTGAACTAAACCGTCAGGAGTCAGGAGAGAGAATTTCTGAGATTGTTGATAATTAGTCGTAAAAAATTTTCTTAATCGCTCGATCAGTGACTAAGCGAAATATGTCGAAATTAAAAAGTTACTAAAAGCTTCGCTCGTTTTTTTGGGTGGGTAATAAGCCGGGCGCGCGTTCTTTTGTTTTCCTCGTGAAACATCTGAAAAAATAATTGAACATCGAACATTAATAACGAACCTGTTTCTCTTTCAAATATATATCTGATTATGAGAGGTTTTTTCGTTGGTTGTCTGTGTCGTGGTTTCGATTTTTATGGCTGTCAGGGACTATAATTTCGGAATTCGATTTTTAAAAATTCTACTCTATATTTATGTGGTACGTGAGAGCATTCAGTGGGGTATTTTTCGTTCGATTTTCGTGATTCCTCAACGGCAAAAAATAGATTTATGGATTGTAATAATATCGAGAGTTAATTGAGATTCTTTGCTCCAAGACGATTCACTTTTTCACTCCGAACAGATAATGCGCTAATGCTAAATTTATTCATAGTTACTGGGAAACATTAAAGCTGCGAGATGCGTGTAGCGAGACTGGAAACGATCGGGATTTTTCCCCTTTTAATTAGACGGACGACTATGGCTTTATCTTAATGGGCCAATAAGAAAAGTTCAATGCGACCAGACCACCACCAAATTCACTTTTCACCAAAATAGTAATTCAAATCGCGAAAAAAAATTTTATAACCTCTAGGCATAATGATGTTTGTCTATAAAGCATTTTTAGAATTTTCTGCAAGGCTCTTGTTTTTGTTCTTTCGGTACCTAGATCATTTTTTTAACAATTTATTAGTAAAAATACTGCAATTAATTTTTTAAAATACTAATTTATAACTGTAGGAAGCACGTGTTAGTTTACAAAACGAGATTTATTTTCGAGCAGAAATGCCCTTTGCCTCTGACTTGAGACCCATTAGCATGCCTTATCAAAAATTTTAGAAAAAGTATTTTATAATCAAGTGTATAGCTGTGTGGTTTGTGAAGGTATAGTTATTAATAATACTAAACAATCAGGATATTGAAAAAATTGAGAAAAATTCTTGATGATTACCGCTCTGGGCGACTTAAGTTTGCCGCCCATTCAAAAAGAAATATTGAAATTTGTAGTACTTGGTCCATTTGTAAAATCAATTACCCTTCAAAATTTTAAATGGTACACCCCTCAAATGAACTGCTAAACTCCATAAACTGCTCAAAAAATGTTAGGGATACCTATTGATGTTTTAATATACGACTCTACAACAGTTACAAAGTCTAACATCAAACAAATCAATTTTCGAGCATGGAATCTGATAAAAACAAATCGGTAAATATGTATCTGCTTTTAACTAATTTGTTTTATCAGTTGATTTTCTCTAAAATTCACTAATATCCTTAACTCCTTAACAGTTTATTTGAATGAAACAGCAAATCTAGTTCTAGCACAAATTTTCTAAGAATGCAATATAGTTCAGAAGATTTAATTTAAAAACCTGAAATACTAACATGAGATCGAAAATATACTAAATTAGAGTAAGCCTTGGAAGTGAAGTGTAGCTTTAGTCACATCTTATACTGTGTAAAAACAGCAGAAGACAACATAACTTCAAAAGTGCGGCCGTAAATAAACGGGTAAAATGTGGCTAAAGTGTAAATAAACGGCTAAATGTGGCTAAAGTTCAGCAGGCACAGCTTGCTCTAATTCAGAATATTTTCGATCTCATGGTAGTTGTTTGTAATGTCACCAAACATGCACTAGATTATATCTCCTTTATTTTCTAAATATTATTAAAAAATCAGCCTGTAGTTATTTAAAAAGTTTTTGTTTTTCAAAAAACGTAGTAATTTTTACGACTTTTTTCTATTATATTACGTTGCCGCTGACTTTTTTCAAAGACACTAGAAACTATTAAAAACTTCTTAAAACTCATTAATCAAACAATTAAGGTAGTTGGGGCCAGACATTCGGAGTAAAAAGCAACAGAGTATATGAAACCATGTGTAGTATCCACAGAAACCAACCCAAAAATTTTTGCTGTGAATGTACTGCCCTAGCCAATCACGACAATGCAACAACACTGTCCAGGTTCCGATTGAAAATGTCAAATGTGTCAAATAATTACATTACAAAGGAAGAATTATTAGGCAAAAACCTTCGATAAACGGTTAAAAATTGTAGGGGTTTTACTATAAACACGTCCTGTTTTCGAAATATAAACGAAAAACCATGCAATGACATCTTCTTGGCCCCTGTGGCACGCTCACCTTGTAGGAACAGCGACTTTTAATATGTTTACCACATAACTATAGTCTGAACACAGCCCTAAAGTAACAAATTCTGGGTCGGGATATTCAATTTTGTTGGTTAGCTGGTTCAAAATTCATTTTTAGCGGTTTTACAGATGTGCTGTGTTGCCAGTTCTATTTTAGTGTATCCCTTACACTACTCCAGAGAGGCAAATTTCTCATCGTTTATTAATTAATAACTCCAGAATTTGGACGGTAACCCCCAGTTTTTTTTCCTTAAAATACTTATTAGATGTTGCTGAATGTTAATTTAGTTATTTTTATAAAAATCTTAAGAAGGGTTTGTTAGTTATACCAAAAAACGTAAAAAAAATCCGATTCTCCATATGCCGAATGTAAAAGAAAGTCAAAAACATAGTTTTTAAAATTGAATATCTCCAAAACTAGACGGTCGATCTTTTTTATTTTTGCACCATTGGATGCGAAATTCTTTGACCAATAATCTGTTAAAGTTTAAAGAAAAAGAAAGTGAATTTAGGCACCAACTACCTTAAGAACTTACGAAGTAAAAAATTACGACGAAAACTAAAAATCTGATGAATTAATTAATTAAAATTATTAAAAAATGCAACCCGTCTATACTAAGTATTTTTTAATCAAAATAAAGTTATTTTTGTCGCCCCTAAAATTCTGCCGCCCTGGGCTATAGCCCATTTTAGCCCATATGTAAATATGCCACTGCTTTAGAGCTTTTCTAAAATGTTTGGCACTTTAGATCACTAACTTTTATATGCAAAATTATCGTTTTATGGTTTAGACTGAAAAATTATCTCCTGAAAGTATTTTTATTTAAAAAAAAATTCTCCTTGTCACACAGCAAATAGCCCGGTCAAATTAAACAAATCGGTGGAAAAAAATCCCAGAAAGTTGGATTTTTTTTAAACGTTTTCTTTACACTTGGGTAGATATATATCAAAAGTCCCCGAGGGTGGGGGGTGAGCTCGAGGAGGGGGAGGAGGTTAAAGATGTCTTTTTTTTGGTTTTTTAAATTAAAGCTGATAAAATTTCCTACAAAATGGTCCTACTCATTTTTGTTGTATGACTAACCATAAGCGAGTTACAGTTCTGGAAAGAAATAATCATTTCAAAAAAATGTGCTTTAAAACAGAATGTTTTGTGATTTGAAAAGCTGACAATAAATTGAATTTATTGGGTCTAACACTTCATTAGAGGAGAAGAGGGGAGGAATGAAGGTCAATGAAGTCTTCAGAGTTCAGTGCAATATTAATAAATAGATGATTTAATATAGATGTTTTGAATAAAACTTACAATAAAGTAAATGTATTGAGTCCAACAGTTCATTCTATTATCAATCTTCTGGGTCATCCTCACATGCTGAATTGTCGTCTTCAACTGGAGAGCCAGAGAAAAGAAAGTATTTTCCTTCCTTATTTCCCTCTCTTAGCTTAGTTGGGGGAGGCTTTACACACACTATTTCCATATAAATACTTATGATATACTAATGTTTAATAATGTAGTGTCATGCAGACACCAAAGTTTAAAAGCTAGTAGCTCGCTTACGGTTAGTCCTACAAAAAAATGCATAGGACCATTTTGTAGGAAATTTTATCAGCTTTAATTTTGATAAGAAGATAAAAATTGATAGGAGTGACCGTTTTCGAGATATAAGCAAAAAACCAAAAAAGACAGTTTTAACCCCCTCCCCCTCCTCGAGCTCGCCCTCCATCATCGGGGACTTTTGATATATGTCTACCCAAGCGTAAAGGAAGCTTTCAAAAAATTCCAACTTTCTAGGATTTTTTTCCCCCGATCGCCTAATTTTTGTCTAATTTGACTGGGCTAAAACCTTTTGAAATAATGATTCGGTAATTCTGACATTAATGTTATGTCTTGGCCAGCAAATAGCCCTGATTTGAATATCATTGTGTCTTTTTGGCACAAAATGAAAAGTTATTTTAGAAATATTCCTCAGTGGTCATTGAAAGATTTAAAAAATACAATAGAGCATGTTTGGAACAATAAAACGACAGAATTCTGTGATAGATTCGTTAAAAGTATGCCAGCGGTAAGTCGAGTCGTCATTAAAGCCAATTAAAGATGTCACAAATTACTAATAAATTTTTCTTTTTTTTGCCCAAACAATTAGTTGCCAGATATCATTCCTATTTTTTTTGGATTTAATTTTATGTTAAATATCAAAAAATTTTCGCAATAAAATAAAAGCACATTTTTCTAATCTCTAGGTTTTTCCCGAATTCTTTTTGCTTTTGGTTATTTTTCTATTTTTAATTTTAGTGCAGTGCAATTTTTATAAATTTTGTTTATATTCTTCTTCTTCTTCTTCTTATTATTATTATTAATATTAAGACTATTATTAAATGCAATATCCCTTCTATAGTTACAATAAAATAGACACACTATTTTTGTAAAACCTTTGCTTTTGACCTGTATTTTGTAATAGTTTTGTAACACGGATAAATTGAATGGAATTGATAGTAGGTTTTGAACTGTTTTTTTCTTTCCCCTTGTAGTCAACCTAATTACAAAATCACAGAGTAGAGGGCATGAAAATGTCTATTTATCGTCTTCAAACTGCACCATAATGACAAGAAAGGTTGCAGTGGTGCCCAAAATGGTCAAAATCGCCGATTTCCCAACCACAAAAAACCCAGCAGCGGAAAATTCCGGAAAAGTGTTAGCCAAGTAACAATTAATAATAACTTCGTTAATTTCCTTCTTCTTCTGAGCAGAAAAACGTTGCCTCAGTTTAACCAAACCCTTCTGAACTTTCTTCATTTCTTGCCCGATGGAATCACACAATAACATGACAAAGATTGTACCAAACTAAAAAAAAAAACAGTTTTCTTCCAAATAAATACTTCGGGAAGAGAAACTTACCGAAACCATTAACACTAGAATGATCTTTGTGGCCCAAACCAACTGAAGCTTGGACCGATTCAGTTTAAATAAATCGCTATTGAGAAAATCGTCCGTGTAATCCAAAAACAACAAACTCGAGTACGAAATGAGGAAAAAGAGGGGCCATCCAAAAATCTGGTTAAAAACATCAACAGCGTCTTTAAGAGTCAATAAAACGTGTTCAATTTTAATCACAATTAAATCATTGTGCCGCAGAACCTTATTCAAGTCTCGATATTTGTTGCGAATTATTTTCAAAAAAATATAAATGAGGTAGTTGTAGTAAAACATAGTGTACCATTCCCAAAAAACGATCACAACAATCTCATACCAGATAATTTGTTGATAAATGTTATAACCATAAGCAGCAAACGAGATAATAGTCCAGAAAAGCACATTTAGGACCACAAATTCGGCATAGAACCACTTTGACTCGACTTGGCCAAAAATTTGCAACAATTTTGTCAGTTGGTACCACCGTCTCCTGTTGAAAAAATTCACACCAAGGATGGCATAACAGCAACACAAGTATTTCGTCATATGGCGCAAAATACGCATTATCAATTTTATATGAATAAACTTTTTGTAATAAGTGTTATGGGAATTGAACCATGTTATTGTGCAAAAAGTCAAAACGGTGGTCAAAAAAACGGCAAAGACTTTCTGCCAAGTGGTTTGGTGTTTTTGGTCGATTTTGGACGGTGTAATTGCGAGAAATTTACCAATTTTGAACAGTAAAGACACCAGCTTGAACATGTTGTATTGAACGGATGGATTATTGATTGGGACAATAATTAGGATAATGGTGTTTATTTATTTTCCTTAAACTGTACCATAATAACAAGAAATGTAACCACTGTCCCCAAAACAGTCAAAATTGTCGATTTTCCAATCAGGAAAAAACCAGCAGCTGAAAATTTTGGAAAAGTGTACCGTACGTTAGCCAGAACTGAACTGATTTCCTTTTCGGTTGAGACACGTTTTAATTTGAGTAAACGCTTTTCCACTTTGGTCATTTCCTTCCCAATGCAGTCACACAGCAAGATCACAACTATAGCTCCGTACTACGAAAGAAATTGAAAATTTCCAAATTGTTTTAAACTCACTGAAGTTAATAACGCCATACTGACATAGGTCCCAAGAGCCATTCCAAACTTTGTACCTTCCAAGGCGAAGATTTTCCCATTGAAGAACTCGTCTGTATAATCCAGAAAGACGATACTTGACGTGAAAATAATGAAAAGTAAAGGCCACCCGAAAATTTTGTTGAACGTATCAACAACGTCTTTCAAATTAAACAAACTCGCCTCAATTTGCTTCAAAGAAACAACGTTGGTTTTTTTCAAAACTATGTTCAAGCCTTTGTACTTTGCACGAACAATTTTGAGAATGACATAAATGAGGTAGTTGTAGTAAAACATAATAAACGACTGAACTAACGAAATCACCACAATTTCTAAACGTTTGATCCACGAAAACCCGAAATAGGAATAGGTCGAGAGTAGAGAAACAAGCCAAAAAACCACACTTGTGACAACAAACTCAACGTAGAAAAATCTGGTCTCCTCTTCAACAGCCTGCAACTTGTTCAAAAGTTTGCACCAGGTCTTGCTGTTAAAAAAACTCGCTCCGATGATGGCATACGAGCAAAGACAGTATTTCAGGACGTGTCGCAATATACGCATCACTAATTTAATGTGGACGAATCTTGTGTACATTGAAATGCGAGCAACAAACCAGAAAATGGTGCAAACTGTCAAAAACAAGAAGACAAACAATGCCCAAATTTTGTGATGGATGGTTTGGTGGGTTTGGTCGGGTCGGAATGGTGTGACTGCTAAAAATTTACCAATTTTAAGGAGCAATGTTAGTTGTTTGGCGGACATGGTTCAAATATTGATTGGGCGGTAATGTAATGACTAATGAGCTAATTTTGTTTGTGGTCGTGTTTACGTCAAGTAAATACACTAAAAATGAGAGAGATATACATACGTACAAATAAACAATGAAATATGTACCTACAGTCAAAAAAAGGAAGTAGATAAAGTATGTGTGCAAAACAGGAAACCTCTAAAAAATGTAACAAAAAATACATCGTCATTTTTAACAAATTTATCAACACATACTGTTTTTTTTTTTTTAATATGTTGCCAGAATATTTTTTAGCTTCCTGTATATAAAAATCACAACAGGGATTTGATCTCTTTCTAATGTCTGACTAAAAATATTTAAGAAATTAATTAATAGAAGAACATCACTTTACTTCTTAATACTGCTAAGAATAATTGAGAGGGAAATTTTTCTAGAGTGTGCTGGAACGTGTGCTATAGCGTATTGAAGAGCTTATGCGCCATTTTTATACACTCTGTATAGTAACAGAATGAGTATTTTGTAAGAAAAAATAAAAGAAAGAGTAATAAAAAGAGAGACTGAAAGTTATGGAGACAAAATAAAATAATCATAAAGGCATAACCGAAAAATCAGTAATGAATATACGTAAGGAAAATTTAGCGAAAAAAATTGAAATTGAAAGTAAAAAGAAGAATGACGGTATCAAAGCACAGTGCCTCATAGAAGAAGAAAAAAATATAAAGCCGAAACAGCTAAAATCAATTTTGAATAAAATTTTAAGAGTTTAAAAGACCTAACTATTTAATTTTCGAACATTTTAAAACTTTTACTGCACCATTGTAATCAACTTCTACGAAAAAAATTATAAGCGAAAAAAATTAACAACAAAAGGAATTATTTTGGAGAAAAACATGAGAAAAAAGAGATATGAAGTGGTCCAGTTCAAACGGAATTTAGTAATTTTTTATAAAAAAAAAAATTAAATATAAATTTTAGAATTTCAACCAAAAACGCAATTGCTTAATGAAATTTTCTGAAAAATATACCTTGAGTTAAAAAATATAGCATTTTTTATAGCGTAAATATAGTATTTTTTGAGCGTTCAAGAAAACTGTTTCGAAGCTGAAATTTACTAAATTGACTCGAAAAAAATACACTGCCGATTTGACATTTTACCGTTTTAAAAATAAGTCAAAAACGGTATTATGTTTTCGGTTTTCGAGAGTTTTCTTATGCTGTTCAAACAGAAACACAATTAATTTGAAATTTTTCAAAATTAAAACTGAGCAATTACTAGATACTGTTTTTGAATTCAAAAAATAGAATTGATTTTTTGTGTCAAGAGATAAATGTGTAAAAAGTCAAAATTTAGGTCATTTAAGGAAAATTTAGCGAAAGAAATTGAAATTGAAAGTAAAAGAAAAAATAACGATATAAATAAAAAACAATAATAAAACAAGAAGAGAAAATAAAAAACGAAAAAAAAGCAAAAAGAATTATTTTTGAAGAAAACATGAGAGAAAAGAGGTAATGATTGGACCACCGAAATGAATTTAGTTATTTTTGCTTAAAAAAAATAAACAATAGTTATTTATTTAACGAGTTTGAGTGTAAATCGGGTTTTTATTTCACGAGTGGATTTTTAAACGCCGAGTGTTAACGAGGTGAAATAAATGAACCGATTTACACGAAACCGAGTTGGATACAACATTTTATTCTTCGAATTATACTCAACAAGGCTTAAAATTGCTTTAAATCTGCTAAAAATAATCTGACGTTTCGTATTGACAGTTGTCAAAACTTCCTTACACAGGAGACAAACCGTCAATTTTGACAATGCCGAAGAATAAAAAAAATTAAAATATTAATTTGACAATTTCAACCAAAAACGAAATTGTTTATAATGAAATTTTATGAAAAATATACCGATGAGTTAAATAAAAATATAGCAATTTTCGTATTTTTCGAGCGTTTAAGAAAGTTGTTTCGACTCGAAAATAATATATTGCCGATTTGACATTTTATCACTAAAAATAAATCAAAAATAATATTATTTTTTCGGTTTTCAATAGTTTTCTTATGTTGCTCAAGCAGAATCGCAATTATTTTGAAAACTTTCTTTAAAAATAAGCCCAAAATTAAAATTAGCAATTACTACTGGTTTTTAAATTAAAACTTAGAATTGAATTTTTTGTGTCAAAAATAAATGTTGTAAAAAGTCAAAATTTAGGTACATGTAGGGAAAATTTAGCGAAAAAATTGAAATTGAAAGTAAAAAGAAAGATAATGATATAAATAAAAAACACATTAATAAAATAAGAAGAAAAAATAAAAAACGAAATAAGATAAAAGCAAAAAGAATAATTTTTGAAAAAACGAGAGAAAAGAAGTAATGAAGTGGCCCAGTATGAACTGAATTTAGTAATTTTCGCTAAAAAATAATTAAATATTAGATCAATAATTTCAACCGAAAACCTTATTGTTTAATGAAATTTTATAAAACATATACTAATAAATTAGTAAAAAATAGAGCATTGTTTTTATTTTGCGAGCGAATAAGCAAGTTTTTTCAAAGATGTAAATTTACTAATTAGAATAAAAAATTAATACGTTTTAAAAATAAGTCAAAAACGATATTATTTTTTAAATTTTCGAGGGCTTCGTACGTTGTTCAAGCAAAATCGCAATTATATTGAAAATTTTGTTCAAAAATAAGCCCAAAAGTTAAAACTGAGCAATTACTACTGTCTTCTAAAAATTTGAATTAAATTTTTTTGTATCAAAAAATAACTGTCATAAAAAGTTAAAATTTAATACGAAAAAATACTTAGTTATTTTTATCTTTGCTTAAACAATCATGGACAGTGTAGAAAAAAGTTGGCCAAGACCGGGATCGAACCTCAAATTTTGAGTAGTTTTTTTGGGAATAGTTGATCAATTATGACATTTCGGCTAATTTCACAAAATGTTTCAAAATAATGACGTTTCTGCGTGAACAACTTGCTAAAAACCTAAAATAATCAAAAAATAACATAATTTGCATGTGACTTATCACGTAATATACCATGCGATCATTTGAATTTATAATTAAAGTAGGCGGTTTTGTGTCTTTGTGACTGAAAAACTTAGGCAAACTGAGATTCTAATTGAATATTACCGTTTAAAATATTATTATTTAACTCTTCAGCTTGATTAATTATCACAATCGGCGTTTTGATCCAAGTTAAAAAACTGACAAAACCTACCTCAATTATAAATTTAAATGATCGCATGGTAGTTTTATAAAACGCATTTACGCCTGATGCCATATGCGACCCATTCGACGATTTTTTAATGAAACTGAGTTTTCAAATCAAATTCGGTAATTTTTCAAATTATTTTTACTTCACTTCTGACTCGTTTTGTGAATTTTTCGCTTGGCTTATCAAAATTTCACAAAATGCAAAATGACGGCACCACAGGAATTCAATTGGATTTAGATCTGGCATAGCACGTTGGAAATTCCGTCAGATTTCGATCTGGAATCGGTTTGGTTGTCCAAATCGTGATTTTGTTGGTTGAAAAACGTGTTGGTCGAGTTCAAAATCCGGTAGTGTCTATAAAAGGATCTTGGAACATCGCACATATCAGAAATAAGCAAGCCAATCATCTATCATATCTGGTATCGATCGGATCGTTTCTTATAGGTTGTACATGTGCTATGCTCAATAGGCTGTATCGGTGTTATAAAGAGATTACCAACAATGATTTTTGATATTTTTCCTTTCCGTCCAAAGACGCGAGTGTGATAGGCGTCAGAGAAGAGCTGACTCATTTGACGGGCCATTGTTGTAATGGAATGCCCATCAGAGGCGGCGACGGCGGCGGGCGTCGTCCGAAACCTCATATACACGAAAACCAAACGAACAATAGAGCGATGAATGACAGACGGCCACAAAAAAACACCGATATTAACAATTATAATACATGATTGGAGCATTTTAACAAAATATACCCATAAATCCGAGAAATTCCATCTCGGTCCGGGCCAACGTCACGGTAGGCCATGGATAAAGACGGAACGATACGACCGAGACGGCGTTGGAAAGACAAAAGAATATCGGGCACGTGATGCCGATGCCCGGCTATGAATATCTCGATAAATATCTCCGAGATGACTTGAATTTTCAATACATACTAATTATCTTTTCGATCAGATAAGGAATATTCATTTGAAAAGGAATAAAATCCAAGCTAAAAACCTCCATCAAAAAAATTTATGACAGCTCACGTGGAATTTTTTTATTCGGACGCTAATTGAACAACCCTTTAACCGGCTCTTAGCTCTTTGTTTTTCTGACGCAAATTTTGGCCAACCCCCACTGGAGAAAAGCCTCCTCTTCTCTCCCTTAAATGATTACTGTCCTCTGCTTCATGTCGGGCATTAATTCATGAATAGCTGTTTTTTAAACTTGCTTCAACAATGTTTTATGCATTTTTCTATGTTTATGTGCTCTTTATATTGGGATTTTTTGTCTTAACTCGTTTAGTTTCTCCGTAATCGGCTTTTTTTTTAATTTCAACGCAACTAAAAGTTCTATTAGAGCAAAATAGTTTGTTTTAGCAAATTCTCTGGTTCACAATAACGGTATTTATCTGTAAATTGGTACTTAGCCACAATCCGTTAAGCTCTGCTCAATGAAAGATAACGTTTGTCGATCAGTCGAGTTATTCTAAGGAAGTTTTCATCAGCTTTCCCTACCTAAGTTTTCAAATTATTTAAAGTTTTCTGAAAATTTTTGGATTTGCACCTTTAACTTAAAAAATCAGTAACTCTCCTATTTTTAGAAGTTTATAAATCATATCTGTCATTCAGTGTGTTCAAAATTGGAAAAAAGTTAATAAACTCAAAAATTTTAAGTACCCATAACTCAATTTTTTCAAATTGGATGTTCCAATTTTTATTTTACTAGTGAAGGAGAATTTTTCTGCAGCCATCTGTATTAGCCTTCCCTATATCTATCTGTGATAGCTTTCAAGTGATGTTGTTTTTTTTTGACATTGTAGGAAATTCCCGAGGAAATTTCTTACTAACTACAGCTATTTTTGCAGAGTTTGCAAAAGAAACATTTCTAATTAAACTAACGACAAATTCTGTTCAAAACTGTGTGGAAACTGGGAATTTAACCCAATTTCTACTAAAGCACTGAAATACGCATTCAGAGTTAAAATCTTGGGTAATATTTACCGATCGTTAGTTACCATAGATTTTAATCAATCACTGAAATACCGGGGTTAGAGAAATAAAAATTGGGGCATTTCATTTGAAAAAAATGAGTTCTGGGTGATTAAAGTTCTGCAAACTTAACCCTAAATTTTTTTAATTTGAAAAGACCAAAAAAAAGAGCTAAGTTTTCTCTTTCAAATGAGCCAAAAACGATTTCAAAGATTTCAAAAATTGCAAAGTTATTAATTTT
This sequence comes from Tribolium freemani, assembly GCA_939628115.1. NCBI lineage: Eukaryota > Metazoa > Arthropoda > Insecta > Coleoptera > Tenebrionidae > Tribolium > Tribolium freemani. The sequence goes on from OW626788.1 coordinate 15,054,997, forward strand.
TGAATTGGAAGATGCAAATCAAAAAAAATATAGAGAACCTTAAATAACATGAGATCGAACATATACTCAATTAGAGCAAGCCTTGAAAGTGAAGTGTAACTTTAGCCACATCATATGCTTCGTAAAACCAACATAAGACAACATAACTTCAAAAGTGCGGCCGTAAATAAACGGCTAAAATATGGTTAAAGTTCTGCAGGCACAGTTTGCTCTAATTGAGTTTATTTTCGATCTCATGTTATTTTGTAAACGGCAAAATTAAACGCATTAAAAAAGATAGCTTTCCACTTAAATAAGAATAGCAACTTCCGATATAACAGCTTGTAGTGACATACAGAGGGTCCAGCTCAGTTCCCGTCTTGTGTAGCTCAGTTATTAGTAAAGTTGGACTTTTGATATTTGGTAGACTTTATTTACACTCTAGGACGTATTTAAGAAAAATATTTTTTGATTATACAGAGTGTACCAAAAAAGTATGATGTCATAATAATAATTTTTTTAATGACATGCTATTACATGCTTTGTTGTGCTTATTAGGATACCTATTTGGCTTCTTACATGTCCCTAATTATTTTTCAAATCGATTCAAGGATTACTGTTAAAAAAATAAAAACCAAAAAAAATCGGTTTTATACTTTTAATTTTAAAAATTAATAAAAAATCGAAACAGTGCTTTTTTCATGACATTATTACTATGTAAGTGTTAAACAAGGTTTAATAGACTTATTAAGTAAGTTTGATTGATTTGAGTTACTACAGGGTGTTTACAATTTATTTTCAAACTTTTTAAACTTTAGAGCCTCTTATTTTGCTTATTTCAGATAGCAACCCTGTTTATTTTTATATCATTCGATGAGGAATGAACAAAAAATATTTTTTTATATTACAACATTAACGGAAATCCTAACACATTCGGAATTATTTGCTAAAAACTCAATCTGTTAATTACAAATGACTTTGATGATTAAAAGTCGAACATGTTTAATGTTTTTAGCAAATAACTTCGAATGTGTTATGATGTGCAATAGGGTTGTAATAAGAAAAAATAGAAAAATACACAGAAGTTGCCGTTTAAAATAAGCAAAATAAGAAGCACTGAAATTTAAAAAGTTTGGAAATAAATTGTAAACCCCCTGTAATAATCCAAATCAATCAACTTAATTAATAAGTCTGTTAGACCTTATTCAACACGTCCGTACTAATTAATATCATCAAAAAAACACTGTTTCTATTTTTATTAACTTTTAAAAATAAAGGTGTAAAACCAATATTTTTGGGTTTTAATTTTTTTGAACAGTAATCCCTGAACCACTTTGAAAAAACTTTAGGAACATGTATGACGTTATACTTTTTTTGGGACACCATGCATAATCAAAAATATTTGCCTGAAATGTGTCCTAAAGTATACATAACATCTACAAAATATCAAAACTCCAACTTTAATAATAACTGAGCTACAGAAAACGGGAGCTGGGCTGGACAACCCTGTATATCACTTATATCACTTACAAAAAATAAAAATAAAACATATTTTTAAAACTCCCCTGATCAAACTGTTATACACTTTTCTATGTCTTTCAAACCAAATCTCTACATCCCTTAAATGTGCAAAAAAAGTCAATTGGTTTGATGTAAAGATATTTGATAATTTCATTTTGTCGAGATTTTGGTCGATTTATCAGGTTTATCGGGTAATAACTCCGAAACCCCACTAAGCTTATTATCATTGAAAAGCTCTTTTAATTATTATCTGTCTTTAAAAAAAAATCTATTGTCTAATAGTTTTCGAGAAAATAACTCGTAAAAGCAAAAATAAGAAAAATAAAAAATTCAAAATTAAAAAATCATTGGTTTTGCTCGACGCCACCCATCGATTCCCCGGATCATTTTACATAGGCTTACATCAAAATAGTTTCATATTTTCGAATAGTTTTGACGTAATTAAGAAAATACAAAATCTGAATTTTATAGTTTTTCACTAAAAAAATCCATAACTAGAAAACTAAAAGTCCTACAGCAAAACGGTTTCTCCCAGTAAACGACTCATTTTACGTACTTTTTCCTAGCTTTATACATTTGAATTTTTAAAATTTTTTTGCCTAACATAGTAGTCACATCACTTAGCGTCACAAAAAAAAACAGGCTCTAGCAAAGACTTACGCACTTTTCTATGTCTTCACACCCCTCTACAACACTTAAAAGTTCAAAAAAATTGGTTCGGTTTTAATTAATTTTGTAAACTTTTGTCAAGATTTTGGTGTATTTTCAATACTTATCTGCCAATAACTTCGGAATTATTAGATTTAGCATTTTTGGAAAGCTCTTTTAATTTTGAAAATAAGATCGTTGTTCCGCGATTAATAGTTTTCAAGAAAATCGCTAACAAATACAAAAAAATAGTACCTAAATAAAATTAAAAATTGTTGATAACTGTTGGGAATTTTACAATTTTCACGCCGCCTATCGATTTATTTTACACAATATTTCCATTTTGTCAAATAGTTTTGCGGTAATTGACAAAACAAAAATAACTCAGCAAATAATGATCATTTAAAAAATCTGTAAGTTGTCCCCAGAAGCCGATTTAGGCCAATTTTCTTGTCCAGGTCACCCAATTTGCTCAAGTGTTTTCGTGACACGTAAACAAATTTTTTTATCATCTGGTATAAATAGCGCAATAAAAATATTTCTAAAACTAATCTTCTATTTATCATTCAATTCGAATCAAAAACAGATAAATATGCAATAAGTGGGTGACTTACCCTTGTCCGCCTGCTCCACATCCCAATTCACACCGACTTAATAAATAAGAAACAGATACAAACCGCTCATCCGATAAAATTTATCAAATATCTCGAATTTTCACAAATTTAACAAAATCTCGTCGGAAACAAGTATCGATCCCACACGTCGTCATTTTCGTTCAGAAATTCGCCGAAATCAACTCGAAACTGCATGAAATTTTTTATCTAATCTCACAGACAGCAGAAATTACGATTCATGTGTAAATTTATACGAATTTTGCAAAAAAAATCAAATGATAATTACGCCAAGGTTATCTCAAAAAATCCTGGTATAATGAATGAGCATCGCGCTGCACAAACTTAAAAATAAAACCACTTATTTAGCGTTCCCTCAGAATACGGCCGACATATGGTGTATTTTATAATTTTTTCAGTTCGGGATAAGTTTTTTCGGCCATTACAGATGTGTGTGCGTAAAAGGGTTAATCAAGCCGGAAGTGGGACAGACTTAGACGCTCCAGAAAGGGAAAGGCTTAATGCAGCTCGATTAGCTTTTCCATATTTGAATTAAAAGGGGGAAGGAATTAAAAAACAGCGGATGTGTAGCACAATTTTCGAAGACTTATCTCTAATTCATTGATGCGATGCGATAACACGGCGAAAGATTAATTTTTATCGTCAAAATACCCATCTGAGGAATGTGACGCAATCACTACTAATTAATTAATAGAGGCCATGACAATGACCGCGGCTATTTTCAGCAAATAAATGTATTTCACAATTTTTCAGCCGAAACGCTTTATATGCAAATGTCCAACTACTTTTTGTTAGTTATTAAGGGAAAATTAAGGGAAAAAATCTCCACTTTACTTCTTAATACTTGTAAGAATAATTGAGAGGGATTTTTTTATTATTTTTCTAGAGTTTGTTGGAACGTGTGCTATGAGCTTATGCGCTTTGTATATACCCTATATACCTAACAAAAGAAGAAGTATTTTGTAAAAAAAATAAAAAATAATACAAGTTCAGATTAAATAACAAATATAACCAAGTTGTGAAAATACGTCCTACAGACAAAATAAAAAATAATAAAGACGAAACCGAAAAAATCAGTAATGTATACATGTAGGGAAAATTTTGCGAAAGAAATCGAAATTGAATGTAAAAAGAAGAATGACAATATAAATGAAAACACCGAATGGAAGAAAAAAAACGGAAAAAATTAACAATAAAAGGAACAAGTTTGGAAGGAAACATGAGAAAAAAGAGATAATAAAGTGGTCCAGTCGACACTGAATTTAGTATACAGGGTGCTCAAAAACCGGCGCACCAACTCAGTGGTACGTTGTTGAGAAGCATGTGTAGATTATGGGAAAAACATGAAAAAATTCTTAGCGAAATTAAGATTTAATTCAGAATTAAACTAATTCGAATTAAGTTGGCAATTAAAATGCATTGACAAATGTGAAGTTAATCTCTAATTAAAATTTAATTGCGATTAAAACGTTCTGTAAACCGGTCCTAAAAGTCATATTTTAAAAAATCTGGAGATACAAACTTGTGTTGTTAACTTCTTTAGTTTTCATTATTTTTTAATGTTTTTATGTTTCACTCTAAGTAATCGTTGCCTAACACACTGATGACTAATTATTTTTAAATTTACTATCAGACTTTAGCCGTTTTTAAAAGCTTTTATTTAACTCACAATGTTATCTGTCTGTCGGTTATTTTTTCGGAGCCAAATTTGAAAGGGTTCCCGTTGTCCGACTGAATTGAAATTTTGCATACTTACTTAATCTGCGTGACAATGCAATCCTATGTAGTTAAATACCCCCTAAAGGGGTTAAATGGGGTTTTAAAGTTTTAGGTTATGTTTACAAAGGGGTTCTCGATTTGTAAATTTGAGAGGGTTCCTGTAGTTGCAATGCAATGAAATTTAACATGCTTACGTAATCTGCGTGCCAATGCAATTCTATATGGTTAATTATCCCCTAAAGGTGTTAAATGGGGTTTTAAAATTATCGGTTATGTTATAAAATTTTTTGTGTCAAAAGATAAATGTAAAAAATTAAAATTTAGGTACATGTAAAGAAAATTAAGCGAAAGAAATTTAAATTTAAAATAAAATAAAGCATAACGATATAAATAAAAGATAAAAGTAATAAAATACCAAAAAATTAAAAAACGAAAAAAAGCAAAAAGAATAATTGAAGAAAACATGAGAGAAAAAAATTTAGTATTAGGTCAAAAATTTCAACCAAAAACGCAATTTTTTAATGAAATTTTATAATAAATATTTCAATAAATTAAAATAATACAGCATTTTTTGTATTTGGCGAGCGAGTAAGCAAGTTTTTTCAAACCAGAAAATTTACTAAATTGAATCGAAAATAAAGCGTTTTAAAAATAAAAAAATAAAAGTCAAAAACGATATTATTTTTAGTTTTCGAGGGCTTCCTACGTTGTTCAAGCATAATCATAATTATTTTGAAAATTTTCTTCAAAAATAGACCCGAAAGTTAAAACTGAGCAATTGTTACTGTTTGAATTGAATTTTTTTGTATCAAAAAATAAATGTAAAAAGTCAAAATTAGTTTGAAAAAATACTTCGTTGTTACCTATTAGTTATTAGTATACTTAACTGCTAAAATAAGTATACCTAACTGCAACAAAATCCACCTTTAAGTAAAATTAGTAATCTATTTATATCTGCTCTGAGTGTTTGCTATCATGTATACATATTTTAAAATAATTTTTGTAATTTCCCAAAATCCAGTATTTCTTGTGTTTCGTTATAAAAACGATGTCAGTTGATGGGAAGGTAAAAAAGCTGCGAACTATCAGCAACTCATTCGAGAATACTTTTCTTATTAATATAAAGGTCTGAAATATGCAACATGTCCTTCAAAAAATTCATTTTCTTTACCGAAAAATCTAGCGGAGTAGCGATACAGACATAGGCATAAGGATGGAACCAATTAATAAATATATCAGCAAGCACTTTAAAAATGTGATCATTTTTCAAGAATAAAATTCCTTTTGGTTTTCGAGTTATTCCAAAAAATATATTTTTAATGTAACCCTATTACGGTGATTTTTTTGATAAAAGATCATGCTCTAAAAATGACTTCCATTTTAATTACATTGAGAAAAGTGCTATTAATATGCAACTAGTTAGATTTTTTAATGAATTTAGTGTTTTGGAACGAATTATAATATTTGTTATAATTTTACAGTCATACCTTTTTTTAGTCATTATATTTTAAGTAAATTAATCAACGATTTAATTTTAAATCGCATTTACTATTTATTTATTATTTGTAATGTGCTTATTATGCTATTTATGCTATTTATTATTTGTAATACCGAAAGCACTATCAAATTGTCTTTAAATTTGGAATTTGATTCGACCCTTTAATTAGTAAAAAAAGCATAAACGTTATTCAAGGAGTTATGAAATTATATACAGGCTGTAAATGAAATAAGTACATTAATTTTAACTGGTAATAGAACTCGCCAAGACCAACAATTTTTCCTAATAACTTTTTTTCCAAAACGTTTTAGTTTTTGAGTTAAAATTATTTTAAAATCTCACACAATTTCCTTACCCGCCACTGGAAACAAAGTTACCTAGTCGATAAGGTTACCGTTTCCAAGCAAATTCATGAAAATTAAATTAAATTTATTATTACTTTTCTTTGTTGGAGCATTTCATGAAAGGTTCGTCAATTTGTAGGGGGAAAAAATGATTTTCAAAAATGCGATTTTGAAAAAATGGTACATAGAAAAAGTGTTTGTCTTGATGAGTTCTACCACTGGTTAAAATTAATGTACTTATTTCGCTTACATCCTGTATAGGGTCGCTAAAAAGTATGGATACAGTTAAATATTATAAAAAGTATTCATCAAAACATCTCCATTTGTTCTGATAGGATACAATGTTGGTTTTTTTAATGACAAGAAGGATCAAATTTCATATTTTTAAAAAGAGCATTTTTTTCTACTGAGTAACACTTGCATACCTTATTTTATTCGAAACTTATCTTACTAATAAAATTTTGAAAAATGAAAATTTTTGTTAGACTTGGAAATATTATCTTTATCTATCATTAGCTCTTTACTGCTTGACTTTTGACCAAAAAATAAGTAAAAGTTAATAATAATTGTTAAATAACACTTTTAACTGAAAAAGAACACATTTTAATAAAAAAAACCTAAGACACGAAATACATGATTTTTATGCTACAAAAAATATTCAAAATGATTTCCATTGCCTTTTTGGCAAGAATGAATACGTTGAACAAAATTTTGCAAACAAACAATTAAAATATTTAGAGAAATATTGGTAACTTCGTTTCTTATTCGTTCTTGTAGGTCTTCGATCGCTAATAACAGTATTTTCAAAGCTAACTTATTAGTTTTACTTTTCCAGGAATTCAGAATTGAATTTTTAGGAATTTTTATTTTTTTACCTTTAAATAAAAATAAAGGTAGTTATACAGGGTGTCCGTTTTTCGAGCTCTACCATGGGGATCTCAGTTATTATAAGAGATACGAGGTCGGTTAAATTAGGGCAAAGTTGCGCATTTTTATGCTGAACAATTATCTGAAAGAAAATTTGATGTATCATTTCTAGTTTTTGAATTATTGTAAAAAAAAACGAAAATTTGTAATTTTTGTTTTTATTTTTCCAAGCGAAAACCAAAAGAACTAGTCGTTTTTAACTAGGACATTTTTCAGGCACGTTTATACAACGAATCTAAATCTATCATCATATTCTCCAAGGTGTTTTTGATGTCAAAGTTACAATACTCAACTTTGGTTTTTCTTATGGAAGCCATATTTGTTTTTTGTATTTTTAAAAAGTGGTTTTATTTCTGATTACAACGATGTATCACAAGATATGATCGAATCTTACATACTGATCAAAATGAAAAAAAAAAGCTTTTTTGCGAAGAGTGCTTTGGAAAAAACGTCAACAATTTTGTTTTTAAACAAACTAGATTTTGGAAGTTTAATTGTATTTGGATCTGATGGAAAGTCCACATTTCCGCCAAGCTTACTTATTTAAAAACTAAACGACACGATAAGCTAGAAGTTTATTTTATTTTATTTTATTATTTAAAACAAAACAAGACAAAACAAGACAAAGACATTATAAAAATTCTGCTCGCATATTTAAGAGAACTGTCAAAAGTTAGTTTGTAAAACAAAACTTTTAGCGTTTTTTTCCAAAGCACTCTTTGCAAAAACGCTTTTTTCTTAATTTTATCAGCATGTAAGATTCGATCACATCATGTGATACATTGTTGTAATCAGGAACAAAAAGACTTTTCAAAAACACAACTATTAAATATGGCGTCCATAAGACAGATTTAGATTTCTTGTAAAAAAGTGCCTGAAGAATGTCTTACTTTAAAACGTCTAGTTTTCTTAGTTTTCGCTTAAAAAATAAAAATAAAAAATACAAATTTTTGATTTGTCTCAATAATTCAAAAACTAAAAATGACATCAAATTTTTTTTAGGTAATTGTTCAGCATAAAAATGCGCAACTTTGCCCTAATCTAACCGACCTCGTATCTCTTACAATAACTGAGCTCGAAAAACGGACACCCTGTATGTTACATCACTGAATTCAGAAAAAATGCTCTTTTTACCAAAATGAATGACAGTAGAAAATTGAAAAAAAATCTTAGATAGAATTTAAACATTTTTAATTGTTTCCCAAATCAACGTGCTTTGTAAAACCGTTCTGGAAATATTTAGCTATATATCCATACTTTTTAGCGACCTTGTGTTTTGACAGACAAAAGTTTATGTGATGCATGATTCTTATTATTATATTATTATTATTATTATAATGATACCCTAAAAAAGTTATTTTTGCAGACCAGTGTAGATAATTATTGAGTGTCTCAAAACCAGGATCGAACCTCAAATTTTTGAGTAGTTGGTCATTTATAACTTTTCAGCTTAGTTCACCAAATTTTTCAGAATAATGGCGTTTCTGTGTAAACACGTGCTAAAATCCTGAAAAAATCAAAAAATAACGTCAGTTTTGACCTAGCACGTAATTTAGTGATTTCTGGTTTGATTTATTTTTATTGTCAAAATAGCCATCTGAGGAATGTGACGCAATCACAACTAATTAATAAATAGAGGTCATGACAATGACCGCGACTGTTTTCAGCAAATATTTCACAATTTTTCAGCTGCTGAAACGCCTTAGCGATATGCAAATCGGTCGAAAAAGAAAATTGTTTCAATGTCCAACTTCCGCGCAACTGTTTGGCCTCAGGACGCGAAATAATAAATAATAAATCAACGTTTAAAAGTCCCCGGTGTTAAATAGATCTCTCTCGTACATTATGTAACAAAAGCAATGGTAGTCATACCTGCGGCTTAACTGTCTGAGAGGCTATTAATAGAAGAGGATGCATTATCGTCCATAGACATAATCACCTAATACGTGCTGTGAAATATACATACTGACCACTCTTTAGCGTGTTAAGGTGTTGGCGACACATCGTTTTAATTAAGTCGCTTTTTTTTGTTGTAAAATCGGGAATTTCGTTCCCACCGTCACAACCCTTTGAGAAAAAAACACAACGCGACACATGTATTAGAAAAAACCCTTCTCTGAGAAACACCGAAGATTTTTTCCACCCTTTTCCTCGTTATTATGAAAAAAAATATGCACCCTTTGGGCACGTCATGTGTGTTTTGTGTTGTATTTCCACCCTTTCTTCCGATAAAAAAAGCCGAGTAATTCTATCTAGAGTTTTAAACCCTTTACGGATAAACACAGCTGCACGGAATCGCGAAAGGGTGACACCTGAGGGGATGCAACATCCCTTAAGAAACTCTACATATGACGAATTTCGGTTTTATACCTGTTTTACCGCCAAACAACGCGCAGATTGGGAGGATTGTTGCGAAACGTAACAAATGACAAAAAAACTATTTTCAAGGTCGTCGCAACAATTTGAGAGAAGGTCAAAAAAATTAAGTTGATGTTTTTTAGTTTAATTCATTTTTAAATCAGATACTCATTTATTTTATACAAAGTGTGGTCAAGTCAGGTCAGGTCAGTCCGTGTGAATTCTGCGTTTCTCGAATTTTTAAACATGTCTTTTGAGATAAAAACTATGTTTTTAAGAAAAATTTTGCCCAAAGTAGGTAAACATTTACATACAATAACTTCTTACAACCATACATTTTTTCCAAAAGTAATGTTGTTTCTGCCTTTCTTGAGATTTAAGCACGTTTCAGAGCTAAACTCTAACTTTTTCCTGAAGTTTCACTAGAAGAGCGAAAAATCACCAATTTAAATCTAAAATGATCGAAGGTATTTTTGATTTTTTGTGTTTTACTTGATCGTTCTTCGAGACTTACTCTTGAAGTTTATTTCGGTTGTTTTTTCGGAAATTTACTTAACTGAAGTTGGAGAAAAATCACTAAATTAGATCGAAATTGATATTATTTTATTTGGTGGAGTTGGATTTATTTTGCAAAAACTTGTCAAGTCACAAAAAACACGTAATAAGTGGAAATTGATGTTAGTTTCTCTTGATTTAAAAATAGCTCAATTAATGCAAAAATAAGCTATGGAATGAGTTATTTTAGATGTTTCCATTAATCTGACTTAATCAAAGAATTGTTAAAGTTTTGTCGAATTATTGTCAAAAATTGTCACATTGATTGTTTTTTTATATTAAAAATTATTTCAAAAGGTTTTTTAATTGTTTTAGAAAATCGCAGTTAAAACAATAAATCAAAAATTTAATAAAACTTACAATTTTTCATACAGGGTGTTTACAGTCTTGAGATTGAAATCATTCAATTTGTTTGTGAACTGTTGTTTCGACTACAACAATAACCATTACCTTCTGCTTCACCTACATAAGTCCTAATCATGACAACCAATTCATTATTTTAATAATTTGGCCATTTTTGATGAAAAATTTAATGAAAAGCCTCCACAAAACACAAAACAAACTTGCTCCAAATGCTTTCAACAGAAGACCTTCAAATTTAAATTTTGATCAAAACTAAAGTAAAGCCAAATAAAACGAAGACAGTGTCAAAACTATGAAGTGACGTTTGTCACTTTCTTGGTTACGATATTCTTACTTGTTGCAAAAATGAGATCTTATTTTAAGAGAGAAATTATCCTAGTGACCATCAAACCTTCTACCAATTCTTCGAAGTTAAATAACTTTCTTAAAAGTAACAATTTCGTGAATCTTGTTTCACAGTTATCCTATTTCTACACTCCTCTAATACTAGATAAGGTTTAACTCCAAGACTGTAAACACCCGGTATAACACAAATAGGTAAATGATATTAAAATTATGTATTGTCTACAACCACTTTTCCTACGAAAAAACTCTTTACAATGACTAATAATAAGAATAATAAGAGTACCCATGGTGAGTTTTTTGACGTAGGCGTTTAATGACACTATAATGAATAATAGTTTTATTAATACATATTATTATTCAAAACAGAAGCTCGCACAATCTGACGTCATCTGTTGGAAGGCCGTAGTATGACCTAATTTTTTTCTCCAACACACTGTATATATTTAAATGTGATTATCTGGGACATCCATCTGAAACCTGATCAATTCATACGGGTTTATTAATTGGTTGTCACATCTTCAAATAAGAGAAACAAAGCTATTTACGACGAGGATTGAAAGAAAAAATTATATTCAAATAAACTTTTAGCACTCTCTTCGAATTTTAAACGCAATGTCAATTACTTGACTTGACATATGCTAATTAACTTCGTATACTTTCTTCTACTACTATTACCGAAGTAAAAAATTTCGTAAATTTTAAACCTAAATTAAGTTTCTCTTTGCCTTAATGACTTATTTAAATATTGACTTTGAACTTTGTCTCCCTTCTTGTTTTAAAATTCGACAGTTGAAAGGGTTGAGTCCCTTCAAGCGTCCGAAATTAGGCAAAAGCAATCGATAGCGAGATTTACGATCGAGCCCTTGCTTCCCTGCGATATTTTTCCGTAACTAATTCAGTTTCCTTTAAACTCCCGCTGCGCGACCCTTTCTTTGTCCCTTCGTATACAATGTACGGCTACCAACTTGCTCGTCACAACTATTCCTAATTCATTTATCATCTTTAAAAAAAACTTACACGGAAAAATGTAAAAAAGCCGGTTAAAAATTTCTTAAACACTCGATTAATCATGACGCCGTTTGACAGCATAAAATCGCTCTCGGAAACGGGACGTGCGTTCGTTTTACTTTGTCGAACCTAAATGCCGTGAGAATTGATGGACACGTGGCCCAAAAAAAATTTACAACTCAAATAAAGTCGAAGAAAATAATTACGCCAAAAATTAACTTATTTCCAACTAAAAACTCCCTTAAAAATTTCGAAAAACTAAATTTCGCTCGTTTTGTAGTGAGAAACAGACCGAGAAGTTATCTACAAAAGTTAGGTTGAGCTTAGTATGCATTTCTACCAAAAAGTCAATAAATTAAGCCAAAAAATCACAAATGGGAGTCGAAAAAAAGTTTGTTTCATACAATTTACCCTGTTTCTAGCGAAAAAAAAAACATCGAAAAAATATATTCATTTAGGTTAAAACTCACTTATTTTGCGAAACCGCTCAAATAGACCAAAAATTACTAAGTAAAGATCGAAAACAAAGTTTTTGAGAATTCCCGTTTTTCAGCCAAACTAACTTCGCAAAAATTTGTTAGAAGGGTTGAAAATGAACTTTCGCCTTTTTCTGTCAGATTTTTTAAATCAGAAAATAAATGGGATCGAAATTTAAAAGTTTTAGTTTGGTTTATCAAGAGAAACCCATTTTATGGCAAAATTTTGTTAAAAGAGAGCGAAAATTTTGTAAATTACGTATATCCAAAATTACGTTACATTATGAGCTAAAATCTTATAATTCGAAACATTAAAAAATTAAAATCGCCATTTCGCTATTTCGTCGCTAAATTAAGCGCGTTTATTAGTGAGAAACTAAAATTTTTTGCAGAATTTTCTAAATGCTTATTAACTTATTAAGCACAATTTTGAGATAAAACTCGCTTTTCTCAATTTTGCTTATTCAGATCTAAATTTTATCTAGACTGAACCAAAAGTAGCGCACAAAATTCGTATCTCTGTTATTAGTCATTTTTCGAAAAAATCCTCGAACAGATCGTTTTTATTTTTTTAAATAAACGAAGATACAAACACCCCATATAAAATAAAGCAAGAACAAAAAGATAAGGCTCTTTGTATAAAACTTTTAATAACTTTTTAAATTTATTTTCTTTTCTTCTTTTTTTAATTTTTTTGCGTTATATCTTTTGGAATTTTTTTATACTTACCAGAAAGATAACGATGTATACTATCTAAAACAGTAATCGAATAATCGAAAATGTAGGTTGACACTTAAAAAACTCAAAAACGAATGACGTCATAAATGTAGCATTTAAAAAAATAAAATCGACCTGTTCGGGAATTTTTTTAAAAAATGACATAACCAAGATATGAATTTTGTGCGTAACCTTTGCTTCAGTCTGTATTTGCATTTTCAAGCGTTTTGGAACGTTTTTTTAGCCAAAAACTTACTTACGTATTTTTTAAAATGAAACAAAAAATTACAAATGGAGCTCGAAAAAAACTTCGTGTCTCGTTAAATTTACCTCGTTTTCGAAAAACAAAAATTCAGTTACGGCGAAAATTATGTGATTTTAAGCAAGAAACTCACCTATTTTGCGAAATTTTGCATTTTTCGGAAATGTTTATTGCATGTTTTTCATCCTAAAACTCATATTGATTTCACATAAACTTTGTTAAAACAGGTTAAAAAATAACAAAATCTGTTGAAAAGAGCTTACTTTCATTTTTTTCGTCAGATTTATCTTCTTTTTGAGTAAGAAACTCACTTGATTTTCGAAATTTTGTCCAAAAACACCAAATTAGGTCAAAATTTGTTAGCCTATTTTCAGCCCACTTTCTGAGGGAGAAAATCACTTTTTTGCAAAATTTCGTTCTAATTTATTTAAATAATGTCAAAAATAAGGTTATTTTGAGCTAAAAATTCTCTTATTTTGCGAAATTTCTCTATAATAATGCGAAAATTTTCCACAATTAACAGATAATCTCGAATCAAATTTTGTGCGGAATTGAAGATTGAAGCGAAGAGACTATTTTTTAGCATGTTATTGTGTTAAAATGTCAAAATTTCAGAATTGTACTACTAAAACAGTGTATTACAAGATTAAAAAATCAAAAAAATTCGCTGAAAGCCTGAAATTTATGTTCATTCCTTGGAAACGCGTTAGTTTTGTATGTTCGAATAAATAAGCGATAAAAATCTCACCGCCTGGCCTAAACACCGTTCGAATTAATAAAAAGTGGCAAATTATTTAAACAAATTTTTTACGATAATTGCTCTGACATGTGTTACTCCGCAACCATTAGCAGTTATTTCTCGGAAATTAGAATTTCAAATTCGATGTTTGTGTTAATATTTTGTTCTAAAAAATTCCAGTTTTAATTTTTGATCACAACTGACGCAATCAAGTCGTAAACTGCTGTTCCCAGATTTTATTAGTCGATAATAAAAGGAGAAATCTCTAAAAATCTTCGATCAATCATTGGAATTTTTTCAACCGTTGCGTTTCTCACAGGAGTTTTTTAAGCCGTTTTCCCACAAAAATTAAAAATTTTCCACTTGATTCAATCGCACAATTAACACTATCAGAAAATCATCGATCATGGGAATAATCAATCACTCGACGATCATTAAAAGGGCCCTTCCAACCCTTGTATACCTGGCTCACACATGCATGCCATTCGATCAGCTGTTCTCGCACTTTTCAAAAATTTATCGAATTATTCAAAAAATCGAATTCGAGTTTGAGGACCTCTGGCGGGTTTTGTTCCCCCGCAGTCTATTTTTAATAAACTCAATCCGTTGACATGTGATTTACGGCCGTCTTGAGCCCCATCTCACTCCACCCTCCACAGTGGGACAAAGACAGGGCTCAGTTTTTTACCTGTTTAAAGGGAAAGTAAGATTTTTTACCTGCGCAGCTTTGAAATTTTAGAATTATGAAACCCAACACCAGACGGACGTTGTTATTAAAGGATTTTTAGGTAAAAAAGATTGGGATTCTTGTGTTTAAACAGTTCAACCCTTCGTGGGAATTTTTCGTTTTTTTCTGGTTTTTGTGACAAGGTTCAATAAACTAATAAAATCGCCAGGTTTTAGAAGACAAGTCGTAATAAACGAGGATAATAAAATTAAAACGACACAGATTTTTGTAATGGTTTGTGGATGCAACACCTTGATTAACCCTCACCCCATAACCACTGGCTACACCCACCTTGGACCATTTAGGCAATAATCAACGTTGTAAACATAACACTAGTTTAGAGTATATCTGTTGCCTCAGATTTTTTTGCTGTTATTGAATAACTGTTGGATGTTGATTTCAAAACAGTCAACAGATTTTTTCTATCAGCTCTAGTTTTCGAGATATAGGTACTAACTCATATTAGCATTTATTTAAAAAGTGCACATAGCTTTTTTACTCATTTACTTCTTTGTTTCTTCAGATTTTTTTGCTGTTGTTAAGTAATTGTTGGTCGCAGATTTCAAAACTATGAAAAGATTTTTTCTATCAGCTCTAGTTTCTGAGATATAGCTAACTCTAATTAATATTTCTTAAAAAAGGGACGCAATTTTTAGTCATTTACTTAACTGTTGCTTCAGATTATTTTGTTGTTATAGAATGACTGTTGGATGCTGATTTCAAAACAGTCAACAGATTTTTTCGACCAGCTCCAGTTTTCGAGATACCTATAGGTAACTCATTTAGCATTTATTTAAAAAGTGCACATAGCTTTTTTAGTCATTTACTTCTTTGTTTCTTCAGATTTTTTTGCTGTTGTTATGTAATTGTTGGCTACTGATTTCAAAACTATAAAAAGATTTTTTCTATCTGCTCTAGTTTTTGAGATATAGCTAACTCAAGTTAGTATTTCTTTAAAAAAGGGACGCAACTTTTAGTCATTTACCTAGCTGTTGCCCCAGATTTTGTTGTTGTTATAGAATGACTGTTGGATGCTGATTTCAAAACAGTCAACAGATTTTTTCTATCAGCTCTAGTTTTCGAGATATAGGTAACTCATATTAGCACTTATTTAAAAAAATGCACATAGCTTTTTTAGACATTTACTTCTTTGTTGCTTCAGATTTTTTTGCTGTTGTTAAGTAATTGTTAACCTCTGATTTCAAAACTATAAAAAGATTTTTTCTATCAGCTCTAGTTATTGAGATATATTAGCTGTTTCAAAACTATGTAAACGCCAACGTCGTACTTTACCAAATTATTTTTTTAAATAAGGTTGATAAAAACACAAAATAGTTATTAATGATTAGATCTCTCATCGAAACTATAAATTAATAATAATAATAATAATAATAATAAATGCCTTTATTAATTAATTAATTAATTAATTAATTAATTACAAATAATATTGGCATTCTGCTATGGCGAAGTCTAGCTGCTGCTACTGCACTTAACCATAGCAGATGCAATTGAAATAAACTTAATATCTAAAATAAACAAACATTCTGTTTAAAGTAAAATAATGAAAATGAAAATACAAAGAAGAATTGAAGATATTATTCAGTTAGACAAAAAATTAATCATTATACTGATAGTAGTAAATGTACCTTAATAAGTTTCTTAAAATTGCTTACTGATTTTGATTTAAGTGCAAAAGGAACAGAATTATATAATTTGATAGCATTACAAGTAAAAGATCTTGTAAAAATTAAAATTACATTAGCTATTAATGTTTTGAAGTGCATAAATAATTAGTAACAACTAATTTTGAGAAAAAATGCGACGTTGGCGTTTACATAGTTTTGAAACAGCTAATAGGTACCTAACTCATATTAGCATTTTCCGCAATCAACTGTTAAATTTGCAGCAACAGACAAAAAATAAAATTTTGTAAACCATTGAAATTGTTATTGTCTTCACCTTCATAATTAACTTTAAGCTCTAATTTTTTAAAAATTCTTGAATAAAGTCTGCTCTTGAAAAAAAACAGAAGAGACACGACGTTTCAATTTTTCATTTTACTGTCTTACCACCCCTCAAAAACGTGCGTTTGTGTTAATTACCGTTCCCGAAAATAATGCTTATAATTAATAAAGCAACAACAGCGTCTCACACGTTTCCGTCATTTTCCATCTTTCATTTCTTTTTAAAAATCGTCCACTTCCGTTGACGATCACTTTAAAGCGATTCCCACGCATAAATCTTCGCCACCCTCTCCCATAAAAATTCCCCGTTTGTGTCAAACATCGAAAACAAGCCGCAAATGTTTGAAAATTTTCATAAAACAATAAACTCGTGAGAGAATCGCACCCTTGCAATAATATTTGGGAGAGAGGGTTGAAAATAATTAATTAACGCCGGGGGAGTTTTTTGTCGTCTAGAGAAGAGAAAAATATGGTGAAGGGTTGAATAAACCTTCTATTTTTGGTTGGGTTCGAACTGGTTTGACGACAGAATAAGTTCGTTCAAATACATTTTTTCGGATCGGAAATTTGTTATTAGCAATTAATCTTTTTTATTAATGCTCCAACTGCGAGATCCGATTACTTCGATTAATAATAAGGATACGGGATAATGATTTGGCAGTTTTTTGAGTTTTTGGAGATTATTATCAGGGCTTGTCGGCTTATCAAGTAATTATTGCTAACAATGATGATATTGTTTTCGATGCGAAAATATTTTGAGATGCGAGTTGGAAGTACACACATCTTCACATCAATTATGATTATTCATTATGAAAAAGCGAGCCTTTTAACAGATTTTCTATGAAACGTCATTATAACTGACATTTTTTCACATTACAGTTTACAGGTTGTTTTTAAATTTACAATTCTCTGTACCAACTGTCAAAATGTAAAAAACCAACTGAAAAAAATTATCTATTTTCGAAAAACAAATAATAATAATCTCAAAACATCAAGGTTATGTTTATTTATTTTTTTAATAGATAAAGGATTTTTTTTTCTTGTTTCAATGACAATCTAAGCAAAAAAGCTAATAAATTGTCCGTAATATATTAAGTAAGACAACTTAAAATCTACTAAGAATACAGATCCACCCAAAAATACATAAATTCTCTGAAATACAGATCAAGGAAGAATTAATTGAGTTATGTACTGTGTACATCAATACTACATAACTCAATTACAAACGTAATTAGATAATTTGGGGATTAACTATTTTCCAAAATTTGAAAACGTCAAATTTTTCTTTTGGAAATGGTACAGATTTTCAATGTTGAAATTACCTACATTTCGAAAACAACTAAACTTTGGTTAAAAAATCTTTAAAAAAATATAAAAAATACAATAATTCACGGCAGAATAAGATAATACATGACAGAAAAATTTCATATGTAGCATAAGAAATAAAATAAGAAAGCAGTGTTGCAAAACTAGGGAAATACTCAACGGAAAAAAAGAGACAATAAACCGAAAACCACAAAAATATGCGTTATTTTAATCAAGTTACGTTCTATTGTAACATGAGATAGAAAATAAATTCAATTAAAGCAAGCTGTGCCTGCAGAGCTTTAGCCATATTTTAGCCGTTTATTTACGGTTGCACTTTCGAAGTTATGTTGTCCTGTGTTGGTTTTACACAGCATATGATGTGGCTAAAGTTACACTTCACTTTCAAGGCTTTCTTTAATTGAGTTTATTTTCAATCTCATGTTATATTATATTATAAGTTATAGAAATGCATCATTATATGTGAGTGAGAAATTTGACCCACGAGTGCGCTTGCGCTCGAGTGGAACACTTCTCACGAGCTTTATAATGGCATTTCGATCTCGTGTGATATACGAAATTTTATCTTATCTTATCTTATCTTATCTTATTTTATCTTATACCATTGTACATTATACCATTGTTTTCGGTGAGAGAAATCAAATTTCTCTCACAAGAGAGATAAAGCTGTCAGATTTACTGTCAGATTTAGCTTTTTCTCTCACTGAAAACAATGGTATAATGTACCTAAAAAACTGCACCTGTAAGATAATAAATCGGGTTTTTATTTCACGAGTGCATTTTTAAACGTCGAGTGTTAACGAGGTGAAATAAATGAACCGATTTAGGTACACGAAAACGAGTTGGATACAACATTTTATTCTTCGAGTTAGGCTCAACAAGGCTTAAAGTTGCTTTAAATCTGCTAAAAATAATCTGACGTTTCGTATTGACAGTAAGTTGTCAAAATTTCCTTACACATCAGGAGAAAAATTGTAAATTTTGACGGTATAGAAGAATAAAATATTTTATGATCTTGTGAGATAATTATTTTGCCAAATATGATAATTTAGATTAACTTGTGGTATTTTTCGTTATTTTTTACGATCAAAAAGCCGTTATATCTCAAAAATTAATAGCCGCACAGAAATTAAGGTTTGCTATTAAATAGATATCTACTTTATATTCATGTCTATGCATGTGATTTTTTCCAAAATTTTTCCACCCTTTCTTATAATTAAAATTAATTAATTAAGAGTATCAATATCTTTAAATTAAAACTATAAAATATAAATTAATCGAAATTTGATGATTTCTAAGTGATATTCACCCGCCACTGACTTACGCATCTAAAGTGCACGCCTAATGGTGTCCGCTATTTGGTCCCAGATGCAACAAAAGTATACAACCAGCAATACAGTTGAATGTTTTTGTTGCATCACTCGTTAGAAATTAAGGTACTCCAACAGCGTAAGGTTCTTAATCTATGCAACCAACAAAACACTTCATACCAACTTTAACTGAAATATTACTAAATGTTTAGGGACTTTTGTTCTTATTGGTATTATTGGCTGTCATTGGGGACCAAATGGCGGACTCAATGGGGCGTGCACTTTTATTGGACGTTTTGTATGTGCGTCAGCGTTTTATATCTTTCTATTTCTGTGGTGATAATTTAAAATGATGCCTAAATGATGTTTTGAAAAATAAAATTGATGCTAGCACTAAAATTATGTTTATTTTTAATTTAATTAATTAATTTTTAATGTTTACTTAATTAATTATTTTTTGATTAGCTAGCGACATTTTTTCAAATGGATTTTGTTTGATCTCAGATTACACAAGAAATAGCAGTTGTTAGCAGCTATTTAATATCAAATACTTACAACATTAATTTCATTATAAGGAATTGTAGAAAAATTCTGAAAAAAATCACATGCACAGAGCAACACTCTACAACGTTCAAGAAATACTACAATTTATTGGAACCGAACGAAGTGTACCTAAATTTAGAACCTATTCCTACTATGTCTTCTAGTGCTTTAACAAAATTCCTTTAAAATAAGTGACTTTTCTTTAAAAAATAAGGCAACTAAGAAAAATGAGTCAGAAATGATCGCTTGGCATTTTATAAATATGTACAGGGTAATTCACGTAACATGTCGAGCCTTCTAAAAGTAAAATATAAAAAAAAACACTCCACATGTAATTTTAAATACTTGAAATTGTACAATTGTACGTAGAGCGTTGGAGAATGAGATTCATTGAAGGTTACCTGGAATATTAGATTTATACAGTGGCTCGACATTTTACGTGAATTACCCTGTAGATATGGTTTGGAGAACTTCAATAGTTCATAACCCAATTTTTCCAAATGAAATGCCTCATTTTCATCTAATTTACTTTACTAATTTGTACCTTTGTTTAAATTTAAATTTAACCACATTCATCATTCATAGTGAATAATGAAAGAAGTTTTGATGCTTGCTTGCCACATCACATTAATTACGTGATTAATTTTTATTGAGTTTTTGATACCTCAAAGACACATATTTATTGGAAAAAATAATTTTTGGGAAAGTTTGAGGTTTTAGGATTTTGAATTTCTATATTGTTACCACCCTTTCAACGCCTACTTCGATGCACATTAATATGAAAACAAGTTATATATACTCATTTTTAAAATAAAAGATATCGCGGTAGGCGATGACTGTGTAAAACAACCATTACGTTTGATTGTCAAAACTCAAAATGTCAAGCAAAATTTGAGGTTAGAAAATTGTGTCAAAATAATTGTGGCTTATTCTTTTGGTGAAACTAAAAATTATTAATTCAGCCAGCTTCTACTGTAAAATCCCTAGATATAACCACAATGGGTTTATTTTTCTTTATTTAAATCGGTAACTAATCTTAACTAGTTGGAAAACAAATGACAACTGTTAATATGTGCAGATTCTAAAAATAGCAGTATAACCAACTTATATCCCATTTCAGTTCATTGCAGAATTTTGTAACAACGCATTGGCATTTTTTGGAGTTTCTGGTGGGTTTTCTTGATTCAAAATTTGTCGCTGGGATTTAGCATAACACAGAGTTCTATTCTTATACACAAACTCTCAATTTGTACTTTATTTCACTCCAAAAAATTCAAATGTGCTGTCAAAAAATTCTACTATGAAATGAAATGAGATTTACATTCAAATTTCCACAGCATACTGGGATATCATTTAATTTGAAAAAGAGTATATAGCTGTTTTAGGACGTAGAAATATTTCTTACTGAATAAACGACAAGTTCTGTTCAAAATTATGTTACACTTTCAAAAATATTTCAAAATGAGAAAGTTGTCGATTTTTTAAATGTAAAAAAAATGTTTATTTATTTATATTTATTTTATTAAAATTTTTGGTGCGTTTATTTTAATAACTTATTATCCACAACATAATTAATGTGGACTTTTCTGTCATTAATTTTTTGTCGAACTTTACGCTTACCCTTTAAATACTTTTGCAAATTTGGGCCAAATCGAACAAAATTAGCAAAATGCTCATTTTAAATCTATCCTTAAAATGTTTTTCATTGATTAATAAATTACTTTTCTTTAAAATGTAAAATGCCAGCGATTTCTGTATTAGAGCAATTAAAAAAATAAGCCTGATTCTTGAATAGCCTTGTATAAGTGGCTTGACGTTTTAAGTGAATCACCTTATACATTAATTAAGCTCTTGGCATTTTCTTATGATTCATTAAAAACGTCTCGAGGTTTAAACCCATTTTCTGCACAAAATAGACTTAATTGAGTTACAGTACGTATGCAACCAGTCGTACACCAGCGCTCCACACATTGCCTACCCAACTTCATAAAGCGGCAAATTCAATGTGGTGGATCTTTATTTGTTGCTTTTTCCGCCGCCACTTCCGTCCCACTCGTGTGCAATCGCTTGTGTAATGTATAAAAAGGTCGGCGCTTTTGCTGTTGACCGTCAAGTTCGGCGTAAAATTCGAAATGCTTGAATTGAGACGCTCAGAGGAAGCTTATTGAAATTCATAATGCATAATAAAATCGTCGGTGTTTTGTGCTGCCTGTTGCGGATTTTACAGCTTTTTGTTTGTAAATAATGGACGGATTAGAGAGTTTCACGGACGATTTGGCGATTTCGGGGCAAAATGAAACGAAATTATTTATGGGAGAAAAATGTACAACATGGTTGTTTTCGGTGCGAAGAAAAAATCAATTAGTTAATGTTTATGCATTATGATAATGCATATGATAATTAAAACATCAAAAGCGATATTTCAGAATGGTCCTGAGAGGCAATCAGGCGATTGTCCTTTTTTCGTCGGTCGTTGATATTCGCCGCTTTTCGTCCGATTTCGATTTTCCCAGGGCTTCTGGATATTGCAAACGCTTTTCCTCGTATGATGTGTACAGTGCGAGAAGAACGTCAAGTGGAAAACGATGGAAAGCTCGTCTCATATGTAATCAAAGTACGAGCTTTTCCCATCTTTTCGATCCCGCGCGAGTCATGTGAAAAAAATATGAAGTGAGTCAACGGACACGAGACAAATCAAGTGATTTCAAGGAATTGAATTATATTGTAAAAATTATTTAAACAAATATTATACAATTTTGTATCGCCATCGATGGACACACTTATTCTTCATAAAAATTTAAAACATGTTTGAGAGGTAAGTTGTGTTGAAACGACGAGTTTTTTTCCTAGGATTACGTTATTCACCCTCTATGTGAGAGGCGTAATATTGCCAACAATAAAATGCCAAAGCTGGAATTGTGGATCCCTGAATCTAATAAATTTACATTTCTTATTTTTCAGCGTCAGCTTTGCTTATCGAAATTTTGACGAAAATAGCCAAGGTGTTAACAACAAGCAATCATTTTTCGTTATGTTGATACTTGAGAGGATTTTTTCTTTTATGCAAAATTAATTTAACCCCTCCTTATGCAAAAATTTGCTTGTCTGCTGAAACCGCAGAGATCGCTTATGTGAAAGATTATTATTAAATCACAAGAGTAATAGGTTTTTAACAAAAATCGATCTTATTAAAAAACGATTTAATTTATGAAAGAAATGAAAGAACTGCAATTAACACAATCTGTTTTTTTTAAATAAGAGTAATAATAGACCCTTTTCTGTTGAATTAGAGTCACGTTCCTGTCGACTTTTGAATACAAACTTGGCTGATATTGTTTAAGTTCTAAGTTGTTTTATTACGGCATTTTTCATTCAAACTTATTGTCCTTATTTGTAAAAATATGATTGTTTCCTCCAATGCGGCTTTACTTTTGTTGAAAATATGCCTGAAATCGAAGGTTTTTTCAAATTAGCAAAGCTATAACTTACAGAAGGATTTTGATGAGTATAAATTTTGATTATCCAGAAAATCGTAAGAAACAGCATCAAGAGCACTTGATCACTTAAAAAAAACTTATGAGGCTTTACAACAGAACCAATACAAAAATTATAAGTATTTCTAGAAAAAAAAAACATTAAGGCCCTAAGAATTGACAGTCGAAAAAAATATTTGTGTTTTCAAGGTATTCTGGAAAAATTTTTTAAACCCCTAAGAAGTGATTGCCAATTTATTATTTTTTACAGCCGAAGGCGCTTCTGAAAATGAAGAAAATCTAAACGCAGGATGACATTCGAAAAAATAAAAAACAAAAAAAAATCACGAAGGCCCTAAGAAGTGATTATCGATTCACCATTTTTTATAATCGAAGGCCCTTTTGATAAGCTTCCTTTTCTGCAAACATTAAAAAAACCGCAACACGTGATAACACTTGAAAAAAATTATATTTGTCTTTTCAAGGTATTTAGAAAAAACAAAAAATGCATTAAGGCCCTAAGGAAGTAATGTGTGGTTTCATTATTTTTTTCAATCTAAGGTCCTTTTAATAAGCGTTATTTTCTGCAAAAATTAATATGAATGAATCAAAAAAATAATATTCGTTTTCAAGTGATTTTGAAAAAACAAAACAATTACTTAAGGCCCTAAGAAGTGATTTTGGGTTTATTATTTTTTCAAAGTTGAAGGCCCTTTTGATAAACTTTATTTTTACAAAATTCAAGAAAATTGTAATACAGGATGACACTTGAAAAAAATAATATTTGTGTTTTCAAGGTATTTTGAAAAAAAAAACAAAAAAATCATTAAGGCCCTAAGAAGTGATTGTGGGTTTAGAATGAATTTTTTTATAATCAAAGACCCTTTTGTTTATCTTTATTTTCTGCAAAAATCAAGAAAATCACAACACGGGATGACACTTGAAAAAAATAATATTTGTATTGTCCTGAAAAAATAAAAAATTAATATGTACCAATCAAAATTTGAACATTTTGTGAGCGAAAAAATCAGTAAAATTGTAAACATGCTACAAAATAAATAAAGGAGTCTATTTCAGCCAATTCTGAGCGGTGACTTACAGCAAATTTAAAACTATATCTATTTAGCTCACTTTTGAGCATGAATATGTATACAGGGTGTCCCAATGGAATCTACTCAGTTTGATTTGATTTTTGGATTCTATGCTAAATTACGAATTACTTTTATAGAGGTCGTTTTCACTTATCTCTTATCAATTTTGATTTATGGCGCTTTTTTTGACAGAATTTCGAAATGTAGGGGTCTGTCCAAAAATTCGTATCTTCAAAATCTTTGACCAGAAGTCAAAGTAATTTACGCCGTTTAATTCCAGAATGTTTGCTGCATATTTAAAGTATTTACTCAACAACCTGCATGTGCCTACTACGAATTTTTAATCATGACAAATTAAAAATGTCAAAAACTTATTTTTTCCAAATGGCATCCCCTATTTATTATTATAGTGGTCAAAAGCTTTTGTGACAAGCTTTCCATCGATATAGAGTTTGTGTAGTCTAATCTAAAATTCCAAGTTGCTATCTTAAAAAAAACGAAATTTCGAGAAACTTTTCTCTTTTAGACAATAAAAATCAAGTATAAAAGAAATTTAGCACAGTAAATAAATAAAATTATGAAATTGGAAATTCTTTTTTGCAAGAAAAGTTACAAAGAAAATGAGGCAAAAACTAACATTTCGCAAAGTACACATAGTATTAAGCTAATTAAGTAGGAAAATGAAAAAAATTATCAAATAAAAAACAAAAAATTAAAGCTATTTTACAATTTTCTTTATAACAGATGCTCAAAAATATTCCCATTTTCTTCAATAGAAACGTGCAGTCTTCGTCTAAAAGATAGTCCAACACGACTTAGCATATTTGCACTTATTAAACTAAATGTATCTCGTATTCTTTGTTTCATGTCCTCCACAGTTGTTGGTCTAAGTTTAGAGACCTTTTCTTTAACAAATCCCCAAAGGAAGAAATCAATCGGAGTAAGGTCGGGGGAACGAGCAGGCCAATTGATTGCTCCTCCTGTGCCTATCCAACGATTTAGAAATGTTTCATTTAAAAATTGACGAACTACTCGATGGTAATGTACAGGAGCTCCATCCTGCTGCAGCGTATACAAATCCACATTATCCATCATTCGATATTTCACCCCATTTAGAACATCATCAAAAAAGAACGGACCGATCACTTGGTCCCCAAGAATGCCGCCCCAAACATTCAATGACCATCTATTTTGATGATCAATTGTCTACATCCAATGAGGGTTTTCACATAATAATGCATATTGTGTCGATTTACAGACCCGTTACTCTTAAATGTTGCTTCATCACTACATAAAATTTCGTGCATAAAGTTCCAGTCGTTGTTAATCAAATTATCCATTGTTTCACAAAAATTTATTCGATTTTGAAAATCATATTGAAAAAGTTCTTGATGTAGCCCTAGGTGGTATGGATGAAACTTGTGTTTTAAAGTAATTCGAATAATACTGGTTCGCGATATGTCAGTTTGTGCTTCAATTTCTCTGCAACTCAATTTTGAATTTTCTTGTAACATTAAAAGAACTTTCAACTCCAGGTTTTCGTCTATTCTTCGTGGTAATACTTCTTTTTTGTTGTATGTAATAACGCTTCCTGTAGCTTCAAATCTATCCTTCAATTTTTTAAATGCACCACTTTGCATCTGGGTATTTTTGATTGTAGATTCTTTGAGCCAATTAAACATTACGATCCGCTTCACCAAGACTGTATACCATGTTAATAAGTTCTTGACGAGTAAAATTCATTTTGAGACTTGTAATCTTTACAATACGATTAACAGATTAAAACAATAACAGAAGCCCACTCGATTTTTATTGTCCAAAACAGAAAAGTTTCTCAAAATTTAGTTATTTTAAGATAGCAACTTTAAATTTTACTTTAGACTATACAAACCTTACATCGATGGAAAGCTTGTCAAAAAAAAGCTGACCAATACAATAATAAATAGGGGATGCCATTTGAAAAAATGAGTTTTTGACATTTTTAATTTGCCATGTTTAAAAAATCGCAATAGGCACATGCGACCGAGCAAGTTGTTGGTAAATACTTAAAAGATGCGGCAAACATTCAGGAATTAAACGGCGTTAATTACTTTGACTTGTGTTCAAAAATTTAGAAGATACAAATTTTTGAACAGACCCCTACATTTTAAAATTCTGTCAAAAAAGCGCCATAAATCAAAATTGGTAAGAGATAAGTGAAAACGACCTCTATAAAAGTAATTCGTAATTTAGCATAGAATACAAAAATGAAATCAAACTGAGTAGATTCCATTAAAAAAATCATAATTTTAGTGTTTTTTTAATATTGGGACACCCTGTATACATATCGCAATATTTTTAAAATGTGCAGCAAAAACGCAGCTATAATCTAGAAAAAAGAAAAAGTCACTATCTCTAATAATAAAAAAGTTATGGAGCTTTTTTGGATCGTTGGGACAGCCTGTAGGTACAGTTGGATGCAATAAAATCGGAAAATTGAATTTTCTTTAGATTGAAACAGATTTTGCTTGTCATTTTGACAACTGCCACATTCAAACAATTTTTGCTCAAATGGCGCAGTGAAATGCACTGAATTAGGCTGGAAGGGTTTAATAATATTATCTTAGGACACTGATGAAAACTACCGGCTCAGATAATTTGATGACTGTTTTAAATTTGTCAAGTTCTGATTAATTGTCAGTTCTAACTTGACCTTTTAGAAAAAAGCCATGTTTAAACTATGGAAAAATATAAAAATCTGACATTTGTATGCTATGACATTTTCCGTTTTAATTGCATCCAACTGTACATTAGTCGTAAAGTACAAGCGATTGAGTACATTTTTTAAAGCTTTTATTTAGCTCACAATGTTATCTTTCTGTTTGCTGATTTTTTCGGACCCAAATTTGAAAGGGTTCCTGTTGTCCCACTGAAGTGAAATTTAGCATACTTACATAATCTGCGTGACAATGCAATCCCATGTAGTTAAATACCCCCTAAAGGGGTTAAATGGGGTTTTGAAGTTTTAGGTTATGTTTACAAAGTGGTAAATTTGAGAGGGTTCCTGTAGTCGCAATGAAATAAAATTTAACATGCTTACGTAATCTGAGTGACAAAGCAATTCTATATAGTTAATTACCCCCTAAAGGTGTTAAATGGGGTTTTAAAATTTTAGGTTATGTTCACAAAGGGGTTCTCGATTTGTACATACCGTAACCGACATAGACGGTATGTTGGTCATTTGGACGTCACGGTAGATGCACAGTGTAAAAACAATAAATCTATGCAATAAATAAAGACTAAAAAGCAAAAAATAAAAATATATAAAAAAATGTTTTAAAAAAAAGCTTTTATTTAAAAGATGCACTAAAAAGTAAAAAATAATGTATTTCAATCACAGGAGTATATTTTTTCTTACAGGTTAAAATTCTAAAATTTATAAAAACTTTGAGAGTTATAAAACTACGGCATTACAGAATTACTTTGTTCAGTAGACAACTCCCAAAGCTTTTACAAATTTTAGAATTTTAACCTGTAAGAAAAAATATTCTCCTGTGATGGAAATACATTATTTTTTACTTTTTAGTGCATCTTTTAAATAAAAGCTTTTTTTAAAAAACATTTTTTATATATTTTTATTTAACTCAGAAACTCACTAAAATTGTCAGATTTTAACGAAACTCAACAAAAATTATTTTTGCGTCAAAATATCAGTCGATTCCGAGTGATTTAGCACAATTCTGAGCCAGAATATCACTTACATTTGATGAAAATAAATCAAAAAATTGTACTTTCAGTCTTAGTAAAAGCGCCAAATCAAGGTGATGATGATACTCCTTTTGAGCCAAAAACTCATTTATTTGAAGAGAACAGACCAAACAATCGTTATTTTAGCTAATTTGAAGCAATGTAATTCGTTTTTAAGCCAGAAACGGACTCATTTCAAATAAACGTGAAATCGCCGAGTTATGTATTCATGTTTTCTTCAGCCAAATTAGATTTGTAAAAACAAACAAATTCTAAGAAGTGATTGTGGATTCATTATCTTCTCTTCAGTCGAAAGCCCTTTTGATAAGCTTTATTTTCTGCAAAAAACAAGTAAATCGCAACACCGGATGACACTCGAAAAAAATAAATTTTGTATGTCCAAGGCTTTTGGCAATTTGCGATTGCTTATCGCTTATTTATTGGTGAGGGAGTATCAGTAGTATTTTTTTTCAAAAGCGATGTCCAGCTCCCGTGACGGCAGGAAATTTATTTTCACTTGTGATTCTGTCACAAACACGTTAAATTCCATTTGTTTGGAATGGAATAAAGTGGAAAAGTTGGAAATAAAAATTGGTGTAAGGCTTGTTTTCGATGTTATAATATGAAAATAGATACTTCATTGTTGCGGCGAGTTGTGATAATAAACCCAAGTCGGATCGTTCGTTACGAGTTGGAGTTGTTTTGCTTTATTAAGTTTTATGAATTGTGACTGCGCCATCAGCCTTTGTTTATTTACTGCTGAATTGGATTGAGGCTTTTATTGTTTTTGACAAATTTTAACAAAGTTGACTACAACACGAAAAAACTTTTAACAGCCTACGGAGTGCCCCAGTTTTGTCACTCCAGAGATAACTTTAAATTTTATATGAATGGTAGTTTGACATTTCATTGCTTATTTCGGGAAAATCCATATTTGACTGACCCTTAACTTCAAAATTAAACCACGAAACGGTGCCGGCTTGGTTTTTATTTCAAGTAAAAACCCGGAATACTTTTATTAGATTTTCTTCAGATACCTTCAAGCAAATCGGGTTATTGGTTTCGTGAAAATGTCGATAACGCTGAAACTATACGCAAAACCGCATCCTCCCATAGTTTTAGACAAATAATTCAATAAAATACCAACAAAATAATAATTAATTAAAAAAGGTAGTCACAAATTACTTCCAGAGGAGGGTGTACTTGTCCAGTATAAGTGAGTTGCTGCATTACTGTGCTATTCGGCATGAACTTTGCCTCGGAAGCATCGGACTACCCATTTTATTTTCTTCAAAATGCGGTATATATGCTTAAATTTGACCAGTTAGTAGTAGTGAGATGTAGTAAACTAGTAGACTGAAATGTGAAATTTCTTCAAAGAAAAAAAAAACAAAATTTAATTACAATTGAGTTACTCATGTCAAAATAAATAAATTGTTTAAGTCTTGTTGAATTGTTGAATGAATGACATTATTTTATCTTCTTCGAACGTTCCAACATAGTTTTCAGCTGTAAAGTTGTTAGGTTGATTAATTATCTAATTCATTTTCAAAATTTGATATTTCCCACCCAACACCAACTATAACAGTTATATAACCTAGGTGTTACAACATTATATAACACATTTATATTACAGTTATATAAATGTTATGCAACCTCTTGGTAACAGGTTATAGTTAATGTTATAAGTCTTCGTTATAGTAACTTAATATAACGCTGTTACTTTGACGTTACATTATGCAGTAATATTGTGGTTATGTAACGTTAACATAACAAAGTAAGTACGTTGTTATATAACATAAATACGTTATTACATAACATTAATACAACGCTGTTACATCCTTGTGATGAAATTTTCGGAAATAACGTTCGTGCGTTTTCGTTATGTACCAATAGTCAGAGATCTGCTTTGAGCAATCAGATATCTGATTGCTTGTCTGAAAAAAAGACATTTCCTTTTACAAAGAAGTTTAATAGTTAAGTGCGTGTTTAGTTTGTTGTTTTAGTTTAGTCTTTCCAGTCTTCTGATGTTAATCTTTTGGTGTTGTTCTGCTCATATTCTAAAGGTAAGTGAGAGACCCTAAAATGTTCACAATTTTTGCTGCTCTTGTGAAGATGTTAAAGGGTTGAGGCCGTTAGATGAATTTAATTGTTTAAGTACAAAAATTTTATACAAAAGCTTAGAAAGCGGGTAAAGTATAATGTTTAGCCCTTAGAACACGTTGTTGATAGATTTTATGAAGAATACGAACTTTCAATACTTTTTAAAAACAATGCTTGGACCTAAACAGGTAGCGACTACTCAAATTGATTAATTTTTTTTTCTAAATAACAAAAACAAGGCCAATGCCTATTTGTAAAACATCTGTAAAATATTCTATTGTCTAGAGAGGGACTATAACTTTTACCGCTGAGAAAAATCGTTCTTAAAAATTCTCAGTATAATGAATTCAAAATTACGGACAAGTTGTTCACAAAATTCCAAATCAAATAAATAAGAGTATTGTCGAATTTTGGAAATTAAATTTTAAATTAAATTAAATATTAAAGGACGTTCTAAAGAGAGAAAAAGTATAAGAAGCTGTGAGTTAGATAAAGATAGTGATAAAGATAACTGCAGGTAGTGGATTCGGAACTTCGTCATTTTTACGGTCGCTGCAACAGATGTTTTTCAGATGTTAATTGTTTCCGAAAATGCTGTAAGGGCACCAAGGCCAAACGCATATTGTTAAGTTTAGTTTAGTTTTATTTTTTAATGTTTTCCTGACAACATTAAAGCCTTTAACATCGGTACATTTATTACAAATAATTTTAATTTTCAATTATTATTATTATTTTAATAATAAATAATAACAAATTTTGGATAATTTTGCGTGGTTTAATGGTTTATAAAACAATAAAGAATTTGAAAAAGGCCTCGTAATAATTGTAAACAAAATATTTCGTTTTGTATTGTTTTCTTATTTTAATGTAACTATTTTTAAACCAGGTTATTTTTATACTAAGTGCTTTAATTACATGTACATATTTGGAGAACCGATTACTGTGACAATCATCTAAAAGGCAACATCTAAAAAATTTCGACGTGTTTTAAAACTGCTGCAAAGGAGTCAGGGGCAATATTTGAGTCAGTAATTTGCAGACATTATCTACCACTTTTAGAGGTAATTTAAAAAATTTAAAGTTATACTGTTGATTTTATACAAAATCTGTTTCAGATGTGGTTATTAAAAACTATTTCCGCGAAACAGCAACTTCAGTGTAAGAACCAAAATAATTAAAATTATACATATTTAGAAATTTTCTGACTTTGTGTTCGTTAAATACACAGCTAGTTAAATAGTTTAATTAAAATTTCGACTTGTGCAATGGAAGATATGGTATATGAGTATTTTATAATATTTTTGATAATCCATATTTGTTTAATTTTTTCTGGATAGTTTTTAGTTTTTAGGATAACCTTTTCTTTTAGAATTTATTTTGTTATGTTAAATTTGACTTGCTTTTTAGATTTAATGTGGTTATATAATTATAATTATAGAAGAGTTGGGAGAAGAGGTAATAACCTTACTTTCTTGAGTGGATAATAATAAGTACTTTTCTTTTTATGAAATTTGTATTATTTATTTCTATACTGGTTACTTTTTGTAGACGAAAGTACATATCTAGAAATGTTTATATTAATCGGTTTATTATACTACACTAGTAGGTACGTAGTTATTTGTGAGCCAAAATTTAATTAGAGTTTTAATAAGCTCTGGGACGGGATCGATCTTGTTTCTTACTATATTTGGTAATTTATTATTAGAATGCAAAATGTTTTAATCTTGCAATACTTATTATAATAAAACGTATAAAAATAAAAATATATTTTTTATTTACCTATCACAACTAAAAAGTGTAATATAAATAAATATATAACATAAATATAACTATAACATTTATGTTATACTGTTGTTATGTTGAAGCAGTATTTAATTTATGTAACATTGGTATAACAGAGTCATATAACAGTTATGTTACAGTTATATATTATGTTATACTGATGTTATGTGGTGGCAATATATCATTTAAATAACATTAGTATAACGGAGTTATATCACAGTTATGTTAGTGTTATATTCTTTGAGGCGGAAATTTTAACATAAATGCAATATACCAGTTATGTTTACGTTATATTACCTGTTACATTCTATGTTATAATGTTATGTTGCCGTTATATCACTGTTATATTTTAGTGTTTGCTGGGTTGGCACAGACGCAGTAAGGAACTGAACTGAACTGGTTATTTTTTATTAAAACAAAGTGTTAGTCCTAATATCCTGTTTTTGGACCACAGTTCACAACTTTACAAATTTAATTTAAGTGAATAATTAACAGATTTTAAAAACTTTCAAAGCTTCTAACCTATTTTTGTAGACACAGTCAATTCTGGCAAATTTCTCACTAGAAATTATTAAAACAATGGCGCTCGTTTAAAGACGAATCACACAGACCGAATATAAAGAATTTACACTAGGATGTGATTTTTAGAAACTGAACCGATTTTATAAAATTTTGTTAAAATTAGAAATGTTCCTAAAAATTCCAAGTTCAGTCGAAAAATTGTGTTAACATGCTAAAAAGGGCCGAAAGCTCACGATATAAATTAAAAAATGACATTATTTTTGCTTTTTGGAGAGCGTCCCAATAGAGATTTCACACGGTTGGTCTGAAGATGTCTTATATTTAAAAAAAAAGTCCAAGTTTAATCTCAGTTTTTAATTATTACCTGAAATTTTTCTCTTTACAACAGAATATAAAAGATAAATATTTCATTGACGTATTTCGAAAAAAATTGAGATCTAGATTGATTTAAACCTAAATAGAAAAAAATAGCAGTTTTAGTAAATTGAATGGGAAAAAACGCAAAAAAAGTTTTTAATAGAACGAAAACAGTTTGGAAATGTGTGCTATTATAAAATTTAGCAAATTAGATACTTGTAGAGATTCAAATTCTTGATGGTTGCAGCTTTTTAAACTAAGTAGATCAATTTGCCTTAAACATAACAAACATAAAACATAGATGTAAACATACAATATGTTCAATGTTTAAGTAGGTTCAAATCTGTTATTAGATAAGTTTGGTTTTAATAACAATTTTAACATGAATTTTGAAAAAGCTAATGAACAATTTAAGAAAGATTTTCTTCAACTCAAAATAACCATAACTCCTAAAATGCATACAGTATTTTATCATGTGTTTATCACGACTTTGTTAATATGTGAATTCAGGTTTAGGAAAATTTAGCGAACAGGTTTCTAAATCTGTACATGCCAATTTAAAAAAAAGTTTTGAAGTATAAATTAGCCGAAACAAATCCAGATTTTTTTCACAAATTCTTACAATATGTTAATCTTGATAATAGCACACATGTGTAAAATGTTAATGCCAAGAAAATTTTGCTAAATATTAAAAGCTTTTATTTAACTCACAATGTTGTCTGTCTGTCCGTTTATATTTTCGGAGCCAAATTTGAAAGGGTTCCTGTTGTCCCACTGAATTGAAATTTTGCATACTTACTTAATCTGCGTGACAATGGAATCATATGTGGTTAAATACCCCCTAAAGGGGTTAAATGGAGTTTTGAAGTTTTAGATTATGTTTACAAAGGGGTTCTCGATTTGTAAATTTGAGAGGGTTCTTGTAGTCGCAATGAAATGAAATTTAACATGCTTACGTAATCTGCGTGACAATGCAATTCTATATAGTTAATTACCCCCTAAAGTTGTTAAATGAGGTTTTAAAATTTTAGGTTATGTTTACAAAGGGGTTCTCGATTTGTACATACCGTAACTTATACCGACATAGACATGTTGGTCATTTGAACGTTACCGTAGATGCACATTGTAATAACAATAAATAAAGACTAAAAAGCGAAAAATAAAAATATATAAAAAAATGTTTAAAAAAAACGCTTTTATTTAAAAGATACACTAAAAAGTAAAAAAGAATGTATTTCAATCACAAGAGAATATTTTTTCTTACAGGTTAAAATTCTAAAATTTATAAAAACTTTGGGAATTATAAAACTACGGCATTACAGAATTACTTTGTTCAGTTGACAACTCCCAAAGCTTTTATAAATTTTAGAATTATAACCTTTAAGAAAAAATATTCTCATGTGATTGAAATACACATTATTTTTTACTTTTTAGTGCATCTTTTAAATAAAAGCTTTTTTTATAAAAACACTTTTTTTATATTTTTATTTTTAAGATTTGGTTCAAAAATTTTTCATTAAATTTACAAAAATTCTGACCAAATTAATTTCGTTGTACTCATGGATAGACTTCTCAAAACAAAAAATCAAATAAAAAAGTGAAGGTTTGTTGATTATAAAATTATTAAATGAATGTTTTGTCTACCATCATTCTATGATATCTATGCAGACAAAAAGAAAAAATCGTAAAGCTCTCTGAAAAACCTGTTTTTTTTTATTGAAGCACAAAACAAAATCTGACAAATTATTATCAAGGAATAATGTTTCTAATACGAGTTGAGACAACCACTTTACATTCCTCATATAGCAGCTAGATTTTTTCCTGAAAGAGGCCTGAAAAATTAACTTTTTTAAAGAGACCTGATTTTTCAGTAATTTTGGAATCAGTACAGTCTAAATGTGTGGGTAGAAACTTTTTTTATTATGTATTTTGTTTTTTCGTTTCTCATTCCCACTAGTTTTGATGTAAATATGTAAACCGTTTTTGTTTTATTACCTAAATACGTTTTTTGTGTGTTTTTTTTCATTCACTTTACGAAAACTTCTATTTTATCGATTTAAACTTAATTCAAACTAAAACTTCATTTTTTTCAAAAAAGGCCGATGAAATATTTTCTTTTATATCCTGTCGTAAAGAGAAAGGTATCAGGTATAATTAGAAACTGAGAGTAGACTCGGACAATTTTTTCAAACATAAGACATCTTCACACTAACCGTGTTCAGCTTTAGACTCGTTTTTTGCAAAATTTTATCAAAAATGAGCTAAACAAATCGAAAACCACATTATTTTTGCGTTTTTTGAGTTTCAAGATGTTTTTCCGCTAGGAACACCTTGGTCTGGAAAATTTTGTTGAAAAATCAACCTAAAAATCGATACACTGGGTCAGGTCAGGTCAGATCAGATCACTTTGTTTAGCGATGATATAGTTGCTAGACTAGACCGAATAAAACTCACTGAATCAGTAAGAAAATAATGTTATTTTTAGCTCTTTCGAGTCTTCCAACATATTTTCCAGCTTGAAACACATTTTTTGCAAAAGTTTTGAAAAATCCCAACATTATTTTTGTCTTTTTCAAGCATATCGAATTGATTTTCAGCTTGAAACACATAGGACCAGTTTATAGAAAGGTCTGTTAAAATTTAATTCGTTGTTAAAGTTAACAACGCGAATGGACCAACCAAATTGCCTCAATTTGGCCACGTGATCTGTTAACCACTCATTTAATAGCGGATTAAATTAATGACGCTTCAATAAACCGGTCCATATTTTTTTCAAGATTTTGTTAAAAATTGAGCCAAAAAAAAACTAAATTTTAAATTTAATGTTTTCTGTCTTTTTCGAGCACAAAATTGTTTAGCGTTGATAGTTTGCTAAACCGCACTGAAAACTCACCAAATAAGTTAGAAATTGACATAATTTTCAGCTGGAAACACATTTCTTTGCAAAATTTTCTTAAAAATAAACCAGATAAGTATGAAAATGACATTATTTTTGGTTTTTTCAAACGTTCCAGTATATTTTTCAACCTGAAACATATTTTTTTAAAAATCTTGTTAAAAATTGAACCAAACATTAAATTAGGTTGATAATGGTCAATTTCGAGCAAAAAATTGTTTAACGATAGTTTGGTGAAAATTCACCAAATAATAAGTTGGAAAATGATATTATTTTTGAGTTTTTGAAGCGTTTCAACATATTTTTCAGCTGGAAAGATATTTCTTTGCAAAATTTTACTAACAATAAGCCGAGAAATCACCACATTTCGGTCGAAAACAATATTATTTTAACTTTTTTGAACAAAAAAATCACACTGTTTAGCGACAGTTGCTAAATCAGACCGAAAACTCACCAAGTAACTTTAAAAATAGCATTATTTTTGGGTTTTTAAATATTCCCACATATTTTCCAGCTTGAAACACATTTGTCTAAAAATTCTATTCAAAATATAAGCTGAAAAATCACCAAAATGAGTCGAAAATGGCATTATTTTTGTTTTTTTGGAGCATTTCAACGTAATTTTTAACTGGCAAACTTTTTTTGCAAAATGTTACTAAAAATGAGCATTTCGAGCGCTTTAACATACATATTTAGCTTGAAACATTTTTTCGCAATTTCATAATAAAACGAAACGAAAAATCGATAACTTAGGTCGAAAATGACGTAAATTTTGCTTTTTTCAGGCAAAAAACGCAGAGTATTTAGCAAAAGTTTGCTAAACTGGTCCAAAAACTCACCGAAAAGTTCGAAAATGACATTATTTTTTGGTTATTTTTGTTGCTTTTTTCGATCCTTCCAACATAATTATGTTTCAGCTTGAAACACATTTTTTTGAAATTTTCTATTTAAAATATAAGCCGAAAAATCACCAAAAAAAGTCGAAAATGGTATTGCTTTTGGTTTTTTGGAGGGTTTCAACATAGTTTTCAGCTGGCAATATTTCTTTGCAAAAATGTTACTAAAAATGAGCATTTCGAGCGCTTTAACATATTTTTAACTTATTGAAACTTTTTTTTTCGAAATTTTATAACGTAATAAAACGAAACGAAAAATCGGAAAAATAGGTCGAAAATAACGTAAATGTTGCTTTTTTTGCGCAAAAAACTCAAAGTAATTAGCGAAAGTTTGCTAAACTGGTCCCAAAACTCACCAAAAAGTTCGAAAATAACATTATTTTTGCTTTTTCCGATCGTTCCAACATATTTTTCAGCTTGAAACACACCTATTTCTTCACAAAATTATGCTAAAATTGACCCGGAAAAACACAGAATTAGATCGAAAATGGTGTTGTTTTTGCCTTTTTACACAAAAAACTTACAATGTTTAATGATAGTGTGCTAAACCTAAAACTTACCAAAAATTACATCACTTTGTTTTTTTCGATCGTTCCAACACATTTTTCAGTTGAAAACACATTTTTTTGCAAAAGTTTGCTCAAAATCACCAAATTTGGTCAAAAATGTTTTTTTTTAATTGTTTAGCCATAATTTGCTAAACGTGACCGAAAGTTCTGTCTTTTTTGACATCTTTCAGTTCAAGACACATTTTTTAGCAAGACTTTGTTAAAAATGAGCAGAAAAATCACCAAACTGAATCGAAAGTGGTGTTATTTTTGCCCTATTTTTTCAGTTGGAAACAAAAAAATTGTGTAAAGGTTCACAAGCTAATGCATTCACGTAATTTGGTTCAGATTTTGCACAACATGAATATTTTCCTTATCTTTGATCGAAACTAGCTGGCAATAGGCATCGAAAACTTTAGCTTCGACGACTTCCAAAGTTATAATAACATCACTTAATTCAGGAAAAGTTTGAGTCGATTTTTTTATCATTCCGTGAACGCCATTTAATCGAGTGTTTTCCGGCGCTTGAATAAAGCATTTCATCTCCAGTAACACCCCGTTTCATCTTTTTGGTGTAATTTGCCCGACACGAATACAAGAAACAATTAATTAAAGCAGTCAAGTAGCGAATTTCACGTAATAAAATATTCTTCTCGCATTTCTTTGCCACGTTCCGAAACAACACAACCATTAAACGCCCCTCAAAAAAGGTTTTACTGTATTGCCCCAGAACCTCAATTCCTCCAGGATTTGGGGATTAATCCCTCACGGCCATTACAACGAGAAAAAAAACACAAAAAATGACTCCGATTCGATTTTAAAATTCCATCAAAAGGGGTGGAATAGTTAGTTCGCTCTCTGTGTGATGTTTCAAAAGGAAATTAGCGGTTTTGTGTCGGTGTCATCCTTTTGTCCTTTGAAACGGATGAAAGTGACTAGAAATTAAATGGGTAACATCCCGATGCCAGCCGCAGAATGTGTCTTTTATCTACAGGATGAAGCGAAAACAGGGGCCAAAAATGAACAAGCCGAAATAAAAAAGGGATTTACACCAAGTTGCACAGTTGGTCAAAAACCAAGTTCAAAAATAATTTTCTCGATTTTTATGAAATTTGATTACTATACACAATTTGCCATCAAAACCATATATATATTTTTTTTTTAAAATTTGGCTTTCGATTTATTGCTCCCAAAAAAGACGCAGATTTTTATATGTTGAAAAATATTTAACCAATTAATGCGAACATTATTTTTATTTAACATATGACAGCGTAATTTGTATTTATGTAGTGGGTGCCCCCTTGGAATAAATTGTCTTATAAGTTTTTAGCACAAATTAGCTTGGTTTTGCTATTATTATTATTTGAAAGCCCATTCGATTTAAAAACTTTTTTGTCTTTGCATGATGTGGTTTTCTTATTCGTCCGTGGTAGTTAATAGATAAAGAAGTTGGGTTAAAATTGAAGAATTCCGGACTTACCTTAAAAAAATTTATTTTAAGTCGACGTTTCGAGTATAACTTTTTATTAAGAGTCAATTATCACTCGAAACGTCGACTTAAAATAAATTTTTTTAAAGTAAGTCCGGAATTCTTCAATTTTAACCCAACTTCTTTAACTTTTTTGTCTCTTCCAATTTTTTCTTAAAATTAACGAATAAAATTCAAAAATGTAAAACCATGCAGTCAGTCAGCATCACAAGACAAGGCGCTTAGTCAAAGCAGGCGGCAGTGTCTTTCACTTTAAGGCTCAGCTTCATTCTTTCAAATCTGTCAAAATTGAGTTTTAGAATTGATTTTTAAATCAAAATTGATTAAAGTAAAGAATGCTTTATGTAGAATGACTAGAAAGAGTACTGGATATTCTCACAGAAAAAGAAATTAACAATTAAACATTCGATTTAGAAACTTTTTTGCATCTTGTAATTTTTTCTTCACTGCATCGTTTTACATTTTTGCACTTTATTCGAAAACCATTAATTTAAAAAAAAATTGCAAGAGACAAAAAAGTTTTTAAATTGAATGGACTTTGAAATGATAATAATGGCAAAGACAAATTAATTTGTGCTAAAAAGTTATAAGACAATTTATTCCAAGGAGGCACCCACAGCCCCCTTTTGGGGCACCCTACATAAATACAAATTACGCTGTCATGTGGTAAATAAAAATAATATTCGCATACCAAATTTCGTAAAAATTGGTTAAATATTTTTCAACGTCTTTCTTGGGGGCTATTTTTAAAGAGCAATAAATCGAAAATAATTTTTTTTTGAAAAAATAAAAAATACGTATCAATTAATTTGTAATTGTTAATTTATGGTTAAAATATTTGCACTCGTTCGTAGGACACCGTGTATACGGACACTTTTTTACGATTAAATTTAATAACTTTGCCAATGATTTTTTTAACCATTTGTTTAGCTGCAATAACATAAAGTTGTATTTTTTTAAATAAAAATCATTAGCGGCCGTGACATTTATGAAAAGCTTATTTTTTGTGATTTTATATTCTATTTGTGTAATACATTATTTTTAAATATTTAAAAAAAAAGTAGGTCAAAAAATTTTGGATTTTCAATTAAATCTATGAAAAATACCATGCGATCATTTGAATTTATAATTAAAGTAGGCTTTGTCAGTTTTTTAACTTGGATGAAAACGCCGATTGTGATAATTAATTAAGCTGAAGAGTTAAATAATAATGTGTTAAACGGTAATATTTAATTAGAATTTTTTTTTTCGCTGGAAAATCACGAAATTTAATCAAAATTGTTGTTTTTCACCTTATTTCACGAGGTTTAGTGCGTTTGAACTTTATCTTGGAAGATATTATTATTTCATCTGTTTCACTCGGTTTAACTCGTTATTGAGCGAAATGTTTTCAAAAAAAAGCCGAAAAACCATAAAATTTGGTCGAGAAGTTTGTTACTTTTATATTTTTCAAGCAATAAGTAAACAAGTGTTTGAAGTTATATTCTCAGTTTCTTGTGAGAAACAAAGTGAAAAACCACAAAATTAAGTCGAATAAAACATTCTTATTTCTTTTCAGAATGTTTTGATACGGTTTACGACCAGTAAAAAAAATTAAATTTCATCAAATTAGACCGAAAGATGTGTGAATTCTGCGTTTCTAAAACTTTTGATGTTTTTTTTTTTTTAGAAAAATTTCGCTAAAACTAGGTGAAAATTAGATTCAGAACTTTTTATACAATAAATTTTGAGCAAAAATGATATTATCTCTGACGTTCTTGAGCATTTAAGCACGTTTTTTAAATAAAATCTCAGTTTTTTTCAAAAAAATTTCTCTACTAGAGACCGAAAAATCACGAATTTAAATACAAACTTGTATTATTTTTGCCTTTTTTGAGCTCGTTTTTTCAACCAGAAACGAATCATTTCGTAAACTTTTTTTTTTCGAAAAGTACCTAAAATTGAAGAAACATCAAATTGGATCAAAATTGATGTTATTATTTTTTCTTAGATCGAGACTGATTTATTTTGCAAAAACTTATCAAAATACACCTAAAAATCACGAAATAAACGCAAAATGATGTTGCTTTCTCTCGATTTTACACATTTTCATCAAAAAAGCCGAAAAACCACATTTAGTCAAAAATGCTGTTCTGCTTTTGAGTTACATTTTAGGTTTAGAGATGTCGTTAAAATAAACCGAAAAAATCACCAAATTAAGTCAAAAATTACATAATTGTTGCCTTATCCAGTGTTTAGCACATTTTTTAGTCAGAAATGGAAATATTAGCAAAATTTCATTTAAAGAATCAACAAAATTCGGCCGAAATTGATATAAATTTTATCATATTTTAGTCAATTTAATTGGTTTTTGAACTTAAAATTCATTTATTTTGTAAGATCTTATCAAAACACGCGTCAAAATCACAAAAATAAAATAAAACTTCACTCGATTTCGTTAGTTATTGAGCAAAATTTCTTGAAGAATAAGCTGAAAAATGACAAAATTTGGTGGAAAAAGTTTTTTCTCCTTCTTTCAAGCTTTGACGAGCTGAAAATTATCTACACGTTTTTCAGTTTTTCCGTTTTATTAGCAGGTTTTTAATACAGAAACGTAATTAATCCGCAAAAATTGTCAAGAATTAACCAAAAAAATTGTCCAGGAATTTAATTAATCTTCAATTTGATTTACAGGGTGATTCAAAGTCACGGACCATCTCTTGAATAGTAATAATAAAGGAGTAAAAGACATCAAACTGAGTAAAAAGTTCTTATGGCAAATTTTTTTTCACAGTTTTCACGAGATATAGCTCTTCAAAGATAGATTTTCAGTTGTTTGAGTTTTTGGCATTTCAGATCAATTTTTTTTTAAATTATTTAGCAGAAACGACTAATCCTACAACATTAAACAGATATCTGTTAAAAAAACACCAATTACCGTCTCATGGCGTTCCAAACATTTAATAAACTCGCAAAATTGAAAATTGAAAAATATGGGGCAAAGTTTGAAATTTTTAAAAATATAATTTACGATAAAAATTTTGCCTTATGTTTATCTCTTACTATTGACAATTTAATGCTCTATCTGCCTGTATTTTTTTGTTTGCCTTGAGCTAACCGTTAAGTCCATGCAATCATTTTTTTGAATTCATTGCTCTAAAAACATGGAACTGCGCTCTCTGGCGACATTAACGACTATTGAGCACGGGGAAGTTTTATTTGTACGTCGTTTCGTTCCTAACCTTTAGATATCCGTAGTATTTGATGAAAATTTGACTCACGTCTTAGCACTAAAGTTTCAGTTTTTGTCCCGAGATATCGCTAGGAAAGACCGAAAAATCACCAATTATTTAAAATTATTAGAACGCATTATTAAACTGTTGCATTTTTAATAGCGCTCAGTGTATGCAATACAAAGTTGCATAACGTTTCGAAATTGATGTGTTTTCGAGGCGAAAACCACACACAACACACAACTCTTTATAAAGGAAGCTTTTAAACTTTTTCCTCGAGTTTAAAAGCAAAAGAATGAAAACTTACTGTTTTCTAATAAATTAGATTTTTGATGTGGAAAAATGAGATCGAGTCGGTTCTTTAAATAAGGAAACTTTATGTATTCAATTCTGTGTTTTATTGTAGCAGATCGGTAATTTTATATTTTGTGCTCTGATGGCGCACCCTGTGTTAAATTATTTCAAACTTTATATCTCACGACTAATAATGTGCCAATGGTGAGGATATAAGTAAAAAATTGCAACCATATCAATTGGGTGATTCAATGCTTTCGAGGTGAAACATAAGTTTGAACAAAACAGCCCATTTTGATTGCTTATAGGAGTCCCAAGTCCTCTGAAAGTGACTGTAATCACCTTTTTGCAAAATAATATTACGTTTAATTTTTTGTGGAACTCTTCGTTAGAAGGCGTTTTCGGAACTTTGCCAATCTATTAAGCTCCTCCATCCTTTTAACGTGTTTCTAATCTTTTTTGCGCGTCGTGAGCTGATGCATGTTTCTCCGGAACCTCTTCGAATTCGTCCGGAACTATTACCTTTTTACGTCCGTTCAGGGACCCAAAGGATATCTCAAAGGGAACGGTTTTACCGGCAACTTTACTCCGTTTTGTATTCATGGACAATTTAACACGTTTTTTCAACGCCTTTCCGAGATGTTTACATAATCAGGGGCCGGCTTGAGCCAGTAAGAAGCGGAAAAAATAAAAACTAAATACTTTACTTTTATTTATAAGCATGTGAATTTTTTCAGAATTTTTCTGCAATTCCTTATACGGGCTGTCCCAACGAGTTGGAAAAGTCCATTATTCACCTTTACATAACTATAAAATAAATATTTTTACGAAAACTGTGGATTGGATACCAACCCCCTGCATCACCTAAAACTATTTTCTGTTTGAGAAATGAGCAATACAAACTTTGTTTTTTAAATGGAAGGCAAAACTACATTTATGCTTGAAAGGGAAGACTTCGAGATTTTCTTCATTTATTTCTGGGCTAATTCAATTCTAATTCAATTACATTGGAAAACTTTTTGGGCTTTGGTAGCATTTATTTGATCCGTCTAAATGCAAAACTCACTCTTTGATCATTAGTTAGTTTTGAAATATTTGCGAAAAATTATTTTG
Source organism: Tribolium freemani (assembly GCA_939628115.1). NCBI lineage: Eukaryota > Metazoa > Arthropoda > Insecta > Coleoptera > Tenebrionidae > Tribolium > Tribolium freemani. Next base: position 15,098,460 of record OW626788.1, read on the forward strand.
TAAAGTTGTAATAACATGTAAAGGACGATTTTCTGTTAAGTGGCTTTATTGTTAGTGTAAGAATTGAATGTTATAACTTATAAGCTGTACAAATCATACTTCCCGATTAAAATAGAAATTTAGCTTTACAAAAAGTAAAGAGTGAGTTTTGCATCTGATTTATGTAAATGATTGTAATATTTGTAATGATCTAAATACCTACTTAATTAAAACAAACCGAAATAAATAAAAACAATCAAAAACATCATTAGCTGCAGGTTAAAGTCGCATAATTATGTAGAAACAAAATTCCTTTTTAAATTTTCAACTCAGTAATAACTAAGAAAATTTAGTCACATGACGCCATTCTGCAGTTTCAATTGGTTCCAAAAGCAAAGAGTTAGTTTTGCACCTGAAGTGTCAAACCAAACAGTGAGTTTTGTGCCAAACTCGAAACTTTGGTACAGTTTTTCTGTACTAAAGAATTAGTTTTGTAAAAAAACAATAGAATCTGAAATAGCTTTTTAAATTCTAAATATGACAGCGCGGGAAAGCCATTTTTCAAATTTTTGGCAAAGTGAGTTTTGCATTTAGACGGCTCATTGAATGTAACATCGCTTTGTGTTGCAAGAAAAAAACATGTGAAGATGGAAACCAGTTTAAGTTATCAGAAGTTGTTTGGTTTCAGTTAAGAAAAGCAAACATAGGAAAATTATCCTTTAAAACAATTTCACAGAAAATTTTAAATGTGTTATTTAGGAAGTAAACCAAGAAAGCCTTTAATTTACCTCAATCACCTCTCCAACTTAGAAATGAACGCAAACCCATCAGTAAAGCAGAGAATACTTGAACTTGATGACAGCTTAAAAGGATGATACCAGATGAATATCAGGACTATTACAGAAATCTTCCGTATGTTCAAAATGCTGACAATTTTTTATCATTTTTTTGTATAATTAGTATGAAAACACTTAAACACAAAAAAATAAACAAAAAACAATAAACCCCTTATACAATAAAGCAAGAACGAAAAGTTGACAAAAACACAGTTTAAAATCCCGTCACACCAAATGTTTATTTGAAACACAACACAAAGTGGTCATCCTCAAGTGAGAATATAAACTAAACTAACTCTAACAATGCCATACCTTAAATACTAATTTTGCCGATTTTCACTTTTCCCACCCCCAACTAAAGAGTAGAGGGGAGAAAAAGGAATGGGGCCGTTGTCTGAATTCATAAGTCTATTTCTATTTTTAAATATTTCAAGGCTTTCGAAAGCGTCAAGAAATTTACAGTTATTAACTACTTTAACAATTTTTAAGCTAGTGTTATCAATCCTATGGTCTCATCCAAAAATGTGTTGGGCAACACTTGACTTTTCAAATCTGTTGAATCTTAAATGTGCTAAATGTTCTTTAAGTCTAGTGTTCATTGATCGACGCGTCTGCCCTTTTACTACTCTTTTTAATTAAGTGATATCCCAGTAGGCTGTGGAAATTTGAATTTAAGTATTTTTAGTATCTTCACATATTAATAGTTGGTATTTGTTTTCCAACTAGTTTAGTTACCCATTTAAATTAAAAAAAAAATAAATAAACCCATTGTGGTTATATCAAGGGATTTTACAGTAGAAGCTGGCTGAACTAACAATTTTTAGTTTCACCAAAAGAATAAACCACAATTATTTTGACACAATTTTTTTAACCTCAAATTTTGTTTGACATTTTGAGTTTTGACAATCAAACGTAAAGGTTGTTTTACACAGTTATGGCCTACCGCGATATCTTTTATTTTAAAAACGAGTATATTTTTGTTCACAATCTTTACAATTAATTTCATAAATCCCCGATTTTTCCAAAGGTCCAACTTTATCTTTTGGATTTCCGAGAAAACTTCTGAGACTTGTGCTTGAGTTGTAAACAGCTTGCAAGTCAAGATTTTTGAAAATTTTACTCAATCCTCTTGTGATTGAGGGAGTATAAGGTAAAGTTATGAAATTTGTTTTCTCTGGTGTGTTTGTAAAAGTCGTGGATTGTTTGACCATGTTTCTATATTTAACTTTTCGAACAATTTTGTCAATTGTTCTTGTCTCAAAACCGTTACACCTTGCTGCATCTTTTATAATTTTGAGCTCTTTTTCAAACCTTGCAGTACTCAAGGGAAAATTAATGAGCCTGTGAATCAAAAAATTAAAACTTGCCATTTTATGTTGAGGACAATGATGTGAATCAGCAGTGATATAGCGAAGTGTACTAGTATTTTTTCTATAAATATCAAATTCTAATCTATTGTTAGATCTAATAACTAGTGTATCTAAAAATGGTAACTTTCCGTCTACTACTTTTTCACAAGTGAATTTAATACTTAATAATACTACTTAATAATCGGTTGATTAAAATTTCGATAAACTCATCTATTGTAGATTTTCTAAAATCGAAAATAGCAAAAATGTTATCCACATACCTTAGACAAACTCTTGGAAAATATTCAAGCTCATTTTTTAAATCCTTTTTAAATCGGCTCATGAAAAGGTCAGCTAAGAAAGGCGATAATGAATTACCCATTGCCGGACCTTCTTGCTGTTTGAAAAACTTCCCGGAAAATTGAAAAATGTTTTGCTCCATGCAAAGTTCTGTGAGTTTAATTAAATATATTCGTTAATAACTTGTTGATCCAAATTGTTTTGGGCAACAAATCATTTAAGTAAGCTAAAGTCTGTGGAATTGGAGCACTTGGAAAAAGAGAGCTTACATCAAATGAAACTAATAACTCATCTAAAAACATAAGTCTTAAAAGCTACATCCAAAAATACAAAAAAATATATGGTGTTATATTAAAAAAAAACATAAGTTCGTGTTGTAATTAATTTCGGAAACACACTTGAAAATAATTTTATTAGCTGTTTAAACGCCAACGTCGCATTTCCTCTCAAAATTAGTTGTTATAAATTATTTATGCACTTCAAAAAATTAATAGCTAATGTAATTTATAACAATGTTAATACATGAAAAAAATTGTCTTACTGGTTGCCTGGGTAGATAAAAATTGGTACTTTTCAGAAATTTCATAGAAATAAAATGATTAAATGCGGCAAACTCAAATTCCAGAACCACCTGAGATCCTATACACTCTTTATACACTCTTTTATAAACAGTCCGTAGCTTCAATGAGATATCTAACCATTAAAGGCATTGGCAACTTAAAAAATAACTTTATCTTAAATGATAGGACTGAAAGCGTTTCTTGCAGTAATGAAAACCGTTTCTCTGTATCTGCTCTCTAACTCGAGTTATTTCGAATTAAAGTTGGAATTATGACGTCGTAACCGCCTCTTGAGCATTTGGTCAAATTTTAAGACCAAATAGTTTTTGACTTTTAAGTGACACTGACAGAGTTTTCATAAACAAGACAAAATTTCTGAGATGTTTTCGCGAAGTTCAAAACAAAATTTAGAACAGAAAAAAGTCTAGAAATTAGTTAATTTTTTATTTTGTGAATGATGTGTGGAAAATGTTCAAATATCTGTCAAGTTTTTAGTGAAGGAGAGGGTTCAGTGATAAGAGGACTCTGTGATGAGAGGCGGTTGTGACGTCAGGATTTCTTCCTTTCGAAGTGATTATCTCGCTTATTTTTCATCGCAGAAAATTTTGACCAGGACTTACCGACATAAAATAAGCCACATTTTCAATTTTCGTTAAAACATTAAATAGGTAAAATGAGTTGCCAATGCCTTTAATAACTATTTTACATTTTTATCAACCTTATTTAAAAAAAAATAATTTGGTAAAATGCGACGTTGGCGTTTAAATAGTTTTGAAACATGTAATAGGTGAGTCAGAAAGTTAGTATCTACGGCTTTCTTAAAAAAATCTCATATCTATTAAAGGTTCATGATGGATTTTTTCAAATAGTTCACACTCCTGTATGTATTCAAAATTAATTAATTTTTGTGGGATAAGAAAACTAAGCCTTTGGGTCTGTTTTAATTAAACATGAGCAAGAGAGCAAGATTGCACCTCGCAACCCTTTTAATAAATTGATGATGTAAATAATTCAGCTAGAGGTATCTAATAAGCGATAGGGGCCTAATTGAGTAGAGTCGAAAGTGTGTGATGAGTTGTTTATAGTAAACCCTCGAGACTCATCTCCTCGACTTGTCTATTTACTTTACAACTGCGGCAGAGGAAAAAAAACGCAAAAACCCTCAATGTAATATTAAATTTTGCGCAGTATATCATACACTGTGAGATAACTCATTAAAATCGACTACATGTCGCAGTAGCAAAATCAAATTATCTTTTTGTGTTTGGAGGTAATGGTTCTGATCCCTTATATGTTCTCGATAATGACCCAACTTCGGAAAGTTACAGCCAATAACAAGGATACAGATAGTACACTTAAAATTCCCGCTAATAAAAACTTAACGAAGAGAAAATCCCAAAATGAAATCGATACTGAGGGATCGTTCAATCCCTTGAAGTGGCTTTTTTCATCTTGCGAACAAAGTTTAGATAACGTCATTTACACTGACAACTTCAAAACTTGAAAATTTTGTTTACAAAGTGTATAGAATATTTCGCGATTATTCTTCCTCACATTGTTGGGTCAAAGTTGCATTAGCTGAGTGAACCAAATCTAAATATTTTACGCACTTCTTCCTGAGAGATTTTTATGGGGCGACATAAAGTCACAAGACACAAATACGCATGAGGGTATTTGTTTTCTCATCAAGTCATCAAGAATAAAATGTTCTTAATCACCTGAGATCGCAAAAACGTAAGGTCGAGAAAAACTTGTTTCAAACTAATAAAGATCTAAATTAAAAAATGCAAATGCAAAAAACTTTTTTCTATTTTTACAAACTATTAGTCGGAGGACAATTATCTTTTTTAAAAAAGATAGATAATTGAAAGAGCTTTCCAAAGACAATAAACTTATTGGGGTTACGTCTAACAGTTCCGGAATTATTGCCCGGGTACCGGAAATCGACCAAAATCTGGACAAAAATTGGATTACATAATCAAATATCTTAAAATCGAACCAATGGCCTAATTTGCTCTTTTAAGGGGATGTAGAGGATTCGTTCTAAAGTCAAAGAAAAGTGTTTAAAACTTTGTAAGAGTAAGAATTTAAAAACTGATATTTTATATTTTGAAGATATGACTGACCACTTAATTATCTGTCATAGTTTTTGACATATGTAATTTTTTTTGTTAAAATTATCATTTACAGAGGTTTATTTAAAATATCGCAGGCCTTGAACCCTTTGCGATAAGAAAATACTTTTTTTTGCATTCGATAACCGAAGGTTCAAAGAGCCTTCTAGAATTTTCAAAATTGTCAAATGTCAATGGCTAGTACGATTTTTTCAAAATAGTTATTAAAAACGGCTATAATCCAAATGGAACGACTCTATTTTTTTAACGGCAATCGAGAGAACATCGACATTTATGGTGACTTTTATCAACAAGTCCTATCCTATCTCTTACAGTTTTTGAAATAATCACAAAAAACGGATTTTACTTTGTAATTTTTATCGTTAAGTTTTTAGCTGCATTATTGTCAAATAAGCAGTAAAACAATAAATATATAATTACACTAGTTTACAACATTTTTTACCACTAGATAAAACCAATGTGTATCGATAGAATAATTAAACCTAAGTTTGATACTGAAGTCGAAAAAAAATTAGGACGTCTAATTTTTTCAATATTCTTTATAAAGTATCAGTATTTGACAACTTTTGCAACATCAAAAATGTTACAGACTGCTTCTTCATTTGTACAGGGTGTTTCAATTTTTAGTGCCAGTCAAAAAATAAACTTCTAGTTGCCCAAAGAAAAAAAATTATATTTCAAACGATAAAGTTTTTAACACCCTTCAATTTGATACTTTAACGAGTTATAATCTCAATTGGCATCATTTCATAGGTCATTTTTGAGGTTTATTTATTGTCGCATAAATACGAATAACCCTGTATACCACTTTTCATAAGACTTTAAATCTTGGTGAAAACGTTTATATCATTTGATCATCAAGTTTTCCAGGTTTTATAATGATAATTTTACCACAAACACAACAAAAGTTGTTTGGGCTTAATCTACATTCACTTGACGATATTTTAAAGCAAATACAATGTTTAACAACTAGTTTATCACAGAAAAAACGAACGCCAAACTAGACACCAGAAACAAATTTTCTAAACTTTTAGTGAATACATTAAAAAAACTAGACGTGATAGGCAAATGTGGCATATATTTTAGTTATCAGTATGTAAGAAGAAGACAAAATCAGTATAAATTATCTCTTGGTAAAAGAAAAAAATTTTTTTGTAAACTAGTGTAGATAATTGAAGAGCTTCCCATGATAATAAACATAATGGGGTAAAGTCTAATAGTCTAGTAATAATAATTTATACTTTCAATGAGAGATCGAATCATAAATAACTATTTTTTATCAACCTTATTTAAAAAAATAATTTAGTAAAATGCAACGTTGGCATTTCTGTAGTTTTGAAATAGAGTGTAGAAGCTTCTAAAAATGGGTACAGAAAAGTGCATAAAACTTTGCTAGAACGAGTTTTAAAAATACAATACAAGATGATAAAGAGATTGTTTATCTACGAGTGAAAAGGTTAAGTTCAAGATTGGTAGCTCTTATTCGTGTATACAGAGGGTTCCTCAAGGCTCGATGCTAGGACAACTGCTTTTCTCAATCTTTATCAGTGACATAGGTACTCAGTTTAAATGCAATTATGCGCTCTTTGCCGACGATGTAAAAATCTATCAAACTATTAATAACCCTAATGATATTTTTTCACTTCAGGAGGATCTCGACCGTCTCTTTAAATGGTGTGAGAACAATCATATGTATCTCAATATTGACAAATGCTTAACGAATTGTTTTAGCCGGAAAATATGTCCATCAGTACCATGTTATACCTTGAATAATCCTGAAACTTAAATGTAACTCCACTGTTAAAGATTTAGGCATAATACTTAACAACAAACTTACTTTTATCCAACAATATAATACCATAATTAGTAGGGCAAACAAAGCTCTGGGTTGTGTGAAAAGATTTGGTAAGGAATTCAAAAACCCTACAACGTTAATAACCTTATATTCTGCCCATGTCAGATCAATTTTAGAATATGGTGCAATAATTTCGCGACCTTACTATTCCACTCATATTGACAGATTTGAAAGTGTTCAATATAGATTTTTTAAATTTATGAAGTGGAAGCTACCTCAGGCGGTAGCTGTCAATTATCTTTTCTTTCTAAACTAGGTGGGCCTTGGGCAACTTCAAAATAGATGGTCATACTCTGCACTTTGCTTCATGTATAAACTTTTAAATAATGAACTTGATGGCACGCATCTTCTAGCTGCAGCAAAATTTCATGTTCCCCAGTATGCTACAAGGCGTTTACCGGTCTTTTATGTTAGCACATCCAAGAGTAACTATGCTCTCCGTTCGCCTTTGAATAACATACTTAGCATTTGTAATAACTAATAAGTTTTCAAATGATATTGACTTCTTTAATTGTCGTTCTTTCTCTTCTTTTAAAATGTCAATAAAACGCGTAGTTAGTTGTTAAAATTTTAATGTATTTGTTTCTATTACAGTATTGTAATAGGTTTGAAGCCGTCAATAAAAGCATTATTATTAAAAAAGAATGACAAAGTCATCAGTCGACTTACTTAATTTTTTTTACAGAGTGATTCAAATGTCGCGGACCATCCCTTGGGTACTGATAGTAGACATTTAACTGTGTTAAAAGTTCGTCTTGTCATAAAAAATTGTTTGAGTCTTTTTTCATTGATCTCCAGTTAGTTTTTTAGGTTAAATTTTTAGTTTTCAGATTACATTTTCTTCAATTTAGTTAGCGGACATGATAGACCCTGCAACATTAAGCAGATACCGATTAAAAAAAACTCTAGCCCATTCAAATTAAACAAATCGGTGGAAAAAATTCCTAGAAAGTTGGATTTTTTTTAAACGCTTCCTTTACACTTGGGTAAACATACAGGGTGATTCAAATAACTTTACGACCCTAACTTTAAATGCAACCTATTATACATTAAATTGGACAAAACAAAAACGCCAGAGACTGCAATAAGAACATAATTTTTTAAGGTTTGTCAGAGGCATCCAATTCACAAACAAATTTATAATCATTAGTGTTTTTGAACCAAGTTATAATTGAGTAATGTATTACTGGTTGCATTTAAAATTCGTCAGGGTCGTAAAGTTATGTGAATCACCTTGTATATCAAAAGTCTCCGAGGGTGGGAGGCGAGCTCGAGGAGGGGGAGGGGGTTAAAGCTGTCTTTTTTTGGTTTTATGCTTATATCTCGGAAACGGTCACTTCTATCAATTTTTATCTTCTTGCCAAAATTAAAGCTGATAAAATTTCCTACAAAATAGTGCTAAGCATTTTTGTTGTAGGACTAACAATAAGCGAGTTATCGGTCTGGAAAGAAATAATCATTTAAAAAAATGTGATTTAAAACAAAATGTTTTGTGATTTGAAATGCTAACAATAAATTGAATTTATTGGGTCTAACACATCATTAGAGGAGAAGAGGGGAGGCATGAGGGTCAATAAAGTCTTCAGAGTCGTCCTTATATGCTGCATTTTCGTTTTCAACCCAAAGATTGAAAACTAAATTACAGTCTTGTTCAGTACAATACTAATAGATAGATGATTAATATGGATGTTTTGAATAAAACTTACAATAAACTGAATGTATTGAGTCCAATACTTTATTCTATCAAATCTTCTGGGTAATCCTCACATGCTGAAAAAGTCGTCTTCAACTGGAGAGCCCGAGGAAAGAAAGTATTTTCCTCCCTTATTTCCCTCTCTTAGCTTAGTTGAGGGACGCTTTACACACACTATTTAGGACCATCTTGTAGGAAATTTTATCAGCTTTAATTTGGTAAGAAGATAAAAATTGCTAGGAGTGACCGTTTTCGAGATATAAGCAAAAAACCATAAAAAGACAGCTTTAACCCCCTCCCCCTTCTCGAGCTCGCCCGCCACCCACGACTTTTGATATATGTTAACTCAAGTGTAAAGGAAGCGTTTAAAAAAAATTCCAACTTTCTAGGAATTTTTTCCACCGATCGCCTTTTTTTTGTCTAATTTGACTGGGCTACTCCCCGCATTGTATTGTATGGCGTATAAAAGATTTACCAAACTTGTAAATTTGACAATAAATGAAATCTGCTAACATGAAAAAAAAAGAACAACCAATGAATGCGGTTGCTAAGGGAAATAAATTTAAAAAAAAATAAAAAACTTAAAAAAAGTTACTTGAAATAAAAATCTGATATCATTTTTATGCCCAGCTGCACTTATTTTACCGCCATGCAAAAGTTGGTCCGACACTTTTGAATCACCCTATATGGTAGGACTTCAAGTTTAAGAGAAAAAAATAATTGTTAAGCCTTCGAATTAATACGTTGGAATTTGTAAATTTAATTGAATAAAATAAATAAATAAGTTTTATCTACGCTTGCGGTTAAAGTGCTATATTATGTACTCAAAAAAGTTTATATAGAAATAGTTTATCATCTGTTATAGAATTTTTTTTTTTGATTTTTTGATGGTAAGCGAAATAAAGGCAAAATATCTCAAGAATTCAAATGTAGTAATAATAATAGCTATTTATTTAACGAGTGGATTATTAATCCACAAGTGAAAACGAGGTAAATTTAGTAAACCGATTTACACGAAAACGAGTTGAATACAACATTTTATTCTTCGAATAGACTCAACAAGGCTTAAAATTGCTTTAAGTCTATTAAAAATAATCTGATGGCTGGTATTAAAAAATGCCAAACAGTTGTCAAAACTTCCTTATACAGGAGAAAAATCGTTTCGCTGTAGGATTTCCATTTTCCGAGTTATGATTTTTTTTATTGACAAACTAGAAATTCTGTAACCAGAACCGTTGCCCGGAGCGGCTCCGGGTTTTGACCGTTCATCAGATAATTTAAAAGGCATTACAATGCTATTTTGTTTTTTGCTCTAAGTCTCATTGTTTCCGAGAAAAACGTAAAAAACGAGTTGCAATTTTCATTTTTCAAACGCCCATTATATTGAAACTATTAAAAGTAGCACAGAAAGCAAGTTTCTAGGCAAAAATTCACAAAGCGAATACAATGCAGATAAACACTCGGTATATATCACACTTACCATGCAAGCAGTTCTTGGCTAAATTCCCCATTTGGAGAAATATCACTCCCGAGACAATGCAAATTTACTCCCCAACTTTCCAGTGGCCAAAATTTACGATTCAAGCCCTTGCATTTTTTCCAATTAAATCCTTCCTCATCGATTCGCCTAATTTAAACAGGCGCGAGATTTGAAATTTATTGAAAATTTCATTAAACTTGAGTAAACACACAGCGACCCTTTTCAAATGCTGATGGTGTCGTGATAATTGGTCAAAGGAGGTTGCTGCTTTCGCAATATTGTAATCACACTTGTCTTAAGTAAGCCCCGGATTAAAGTTGGAGAAGCGAAACTCTGAATAACGTTGAAGAGAAGCGGAGCAAAATTGCTTATTTTTGAGACTGGATCGTTCACATTTTGCATTTTAATTAAATCGCTCAAAAAAATGCCCACATTGAATTAAAATTTTTAGGCGTAAAGTTTTCGGTTTTGTGAAATTGATTTTGCCGCAAAATAGCTGGTCCGGAGGTCGCTATTAAGCTTGTTCATTAACAATGTCGGTTTCGGAGCGTATCCGGGCCTTTGTTTATCGAGCTTACATTCATAAACAATATTTTAAGGGTCATTAATATAAGCTGTGAACGGGCGGGGCGTACCGCAAGTGTGTTTTATGGTGGACACGACCAAATTACTTTTATGCGAGAAAAGAACGACGATTTTTTGTAAATTTTGCGTAAAATCGAACGTGATCACTGATCACATACAGTAAAAAAATTTCTGGTGATATTCACACTAATAAAATAACACTAAGAGTGGTCCACCAGAGGAGCACACTCTAATATTTTATAGTGTAAATTAACTTTTTTGTATACAGTGGAGTCCGGTTATAACGAACTCGGAAAATGTATCAAAATCAGTTCGTTATAAGCGGTAAACTGAAAAAAGTGACTTTAGCAGTTATTTTTACTTTACATCTAAAGTAAGACGAAATAAATCAGTATTATAAAAAAACATGAATTTTTTGCGCCAGTAGGAATATGTACAGGGTGCTGCATTTTGGATGTCCGAATAGGGGATTTCCGAAACTAAGAGGTTTAGAGAAAAACGAGTGACACATTCTCGGGTCCGTTTTTTGAGAAAATAATTTTGGTCAAAACCGCATCCCGCTATCGTCTTTTGTTTTCGACTAATAAACAAAAGTTGACATTTTAGCGAAATCTTAAAAAATTCATGTCTTCCTTATTATAAAAGATACACATTTGAAATAAAAACATTATACAGGCACTTTTTTACAAAGAACTTAATAATGTTATCAGCGATTTTTTTTAATCATTAATTTAGCTGTAATAACATAAAGTTGTATTTTTTTAAATAGGAATCATAGTTGGCTATGACATTTTCGAAAAGCTTATTTTTTATATATACACAGTTTGAGATATTTATACAGGGTGTTCCGTCTAAACCCCACATTAGAAGTATTGAAAGTTCTAATAAAGATATTTATCTGAGAGTTGGTACTCAGGCATAATCCGTTGAGTTATGCTCAATGAAAATATTTTCAAGATGGCAGCACTTCCGGTTATATCGGAAGTCGCAATTAACTTTCTTATTTTAAATGGAAAGCTATGTTTTTCACTGCGTTTTCGGATTAGTTGAGTTATTTTAAGAGAGTTTTTATCAGCTTTCCCTATACCTAAGTTTAACCGTTTTCGAGATATTTAAGATTTTTGAAAATTTTTGCACCTGTCCCTTAAAAAATCGGTAACTCGCTTAGTTTTAGAGATTTCGAAACCATGTTTGGAGAATTGAAAGAGAAAGCCTATATCTGTTGTTCAGTGTGATTAAAATTGGAATTGAAGTTAATAAATTCAAAAATTTTAAGGTTAAGTTTGGACAACTTCAAGTACCCATAACTTAATTTTTTCAAATAGGATACCCCAATTTTTATTCTACTAGATGGAGGAGAATTTTGTTTTGCATCTATCTGTATTAGCATTTCCTATACCTATCTGTGATAATTTTCAAGTTCTGTTGGTTTTTTTGTCATTATAGGAAATTTCTTACTAACCACAGCTATTTTTGCATAGTTTGCCATAAAAACATTTCTGATTAAACTTAAACGACAAACTCTGTTCAAAATTGTGTTTTCAGACTGTGAAAACAAAATAAATTCATTGGGTGTTGGTTTGAAAAACTTTAATTTCTCACCTTTTTTCATTCGTTTCCATGGCAACCTATGAGAAAAGGCCTATGGCTAATGAATTTCTCAATCCCAACAAAAAGGTATTGTAACTTGAAAACTATTAAACATAAGTATAGGGAATGTCAACACAGATCGAAGCAGAATTAAATTCTCTACCATCTAGTGAAATAAAACTTCTGTCATTTCATTTGAACAAAATGAGTTATGGGTGCTTAAAGTTTTGCAAACTTAATTTTAAAAATTTGGAGTTTGTTATTCTTTTTTAGAAATTTGAAAACACCAAAGGAAAGATCTAGGCTTCCTCTTTCAAAAATATTTCCAAATTTTTAAAAATCGCAGAGTTATCGATTTTTGAACTGGAAAGTGCAAATCCAAAAAAACTTTAAAAACCATAAATATTTCGTAAACGGCTAAATTTAGATATAGGAACAGCTTATGAAAACTACCTTAAAATAAGTCTAGTAATTCAAAAACGCGCTAAAAAATATAGCATTCCATTTAAAATAAAAAAGTTGATAGCGACTTCCGGTATAACCGGAAGTGCTGCTATCTTGAGAATATTTTCATTGAGCCGGACCTAAAAGATTATGGTTGTACACAAATTTTCAGATGACTGATTATTAGAACTCCCAATACTTCTAATGTGGGGTTTAGACAAAACAGCCTGTATACTTTTGATAAAAAATATATTTAAAATATTTGAAAGTAGTTGGCCATGGAAAAATTATTTCACATAAAAGGTGTGAATAATCTAGAAACTTTGTGAACGGTTATTGAAGTAAAAAATGTGAAATTATAAAAATAGCTATGTTAAAGTTATTTTCAATTGAACAAATATACGATCGTCGGAGATTTTAATTACATAAAAAATGTGCAGAAAATTGAAAACAATGTGTCACTACCATTTGATAACACTTTTTTATGATTTAGTGAAGTGCAATGGAAGTGACGTTGATAATGTTATGTATTTTTTTACCGCAGATGGGATTTGATATTGGTGTTTGGATTGACATTTTTTTGTAAAATAAAATTTTATTAACAAGCAATCACACAATTAATAAGATTTTTCTTTTTCCGACATTGCATGTTTAATTAGAAAATAGAATAGCAATCAGTAAGCTTGCCATTTAAAATTTAAGAATAAATAATTTTTATTAATTGCAAAAATTTAATCTAATAATATTTTATTATGCTGTTTTTGAATTAATTAGTGTTTAAAAAATTATGAAATTATAAATACTTGTTGGGTAATATATTTTTCATAGTTTAAATTGAAAATCCAAAATTTTTTCATGGCCTACTATAAAGAAAAAGCGAAATGTTATGTTGTTTTTAATATTTAAAAACACTGTATTACACAAATAGTCATATCAAATCAGAAAAAAATAAGCTTTTCAAAAATATCACAGCCGCCTATTATTCCCATTTAAAAAATACAACTTTATGTTATTACATCTAAACTAATGATTAAAAAAAATCGCTGATAACATTATTAGATTTTTTGTAAAAAAGTGCCTGTATAATGTTTTTGTTTCAAATCTGTATGTTTTATAATAAGGAAGATACGAATTTTTTAAGATTTCGCTGAAATGTCAACTTTTGTTTATAAGTCGAAAACAAAAGATGATAGCAGGATGCGGTTTTGACCAAAATTATTTTCTCAAAAAACGGATCCGAGAATGTGTCACTCGTTTTTCTCTAAACCTCTTAGTTTCGGAGATCCCCTATTTGGACATACACTGTGAATTTGATAGTTGTGCAAATATTGTAAAGGGGTGATGGTAGTAAAGTTCAAATAAGTGAAAATAACCCAGCTTGCCTTATCCGAATATTTATAGTTTCTGAAATTACAGTTTTAGTCGGCGAATAAATTTGAGACCAACAAAAATTTTAAACAAATATGATCCCTAAGTTTAATTCTTCAAAATCTGTAACACTGAGTTAAAATTAGCAAGCACAGCCATAGAAAAACGACTCCTTCCATAAAAAAAATTTGCATCGAATTTTTTGACGAAGGAACCACCGAATTTCATTCCCTCAAATATCATCATGTAAACTCAGTTGGTTCGTTTTCTTCACCTGATTCTTCACTTTCTGTCTGTTCCTTCAATATGAAATTGTGAGTCTCTACGAGAAAACACGAACTCGGTTCAATCCTTATCTCTTCTTCTTCGGTTATTTCTTTAATCACGATGCTAGACTCAGGTTCAAGAGTTATAACAAGTGTGATTTCTTCTTTAGGAGCTCCTTTTTTTGGTACTTCCGTAAACGTCACTTCGACCAAATCGCTATGTTGAATATCTTGATCTTCAAAATATATACCTTTGTAAACTTCTTTTGGTATTTCTTCGTAGTTGGCTTTAATTCGTTCCATTTCTTCATCATCAAACGCAATTTCTTCCTCACACTCGAAACTTCCCCTATTTTCTTTAGTGATTTTGTCCGGTTCTAAAAATTCAAGCAGTGATTTTGGAGGTTTATCAACATTCCGATCCGCTATTTCTATCATATTCTTCTTTCGGACCAATTCTTCATCGAGAAGATTCTCGTCAGAATCGTTAACTGTGATCGTTGATATGATCGAATTTTACATGCTGATTAAAATTAACAAAAATGCGTTTTTGCAAAGAGTGCTTTGGAAAAAAACGCAAAAAATAAACTTCCAGCTTATCATGTCGTTTAGTTTTTAAATAAGTAAGCTTGGCGGAAATGGGAACCTTCCAGATCCATATTCAATTAAACTTCCAAAATCTAGTTTGTTGAAGAACAAAATTGTTGACGCTTTTTCCAAAGCACTCTTCGCAAAAATGTTTTTTGTCCATTTTGATCAGTATGTAAGATTCGATCATATCATGTGATACATCGTTGTAATCAGGAACAAAAAGACTTTTCAAAAAATATAAGTTTCTCTACAGTTTTTACAGTTTCTCTTTACTTTACAAAAATTTATGGACTTTTTGTAACATAATTTGAAAATTATATCAGCCATTGTAACTGTCCCAGTACCCATCTAAACTCATGAGCTGCCTTATTTAAAACTCACTATGGTATAGGAGGTAGGATGTTTTCGGTTTTCAATTATCTAATAGTATAGTAAAAGTCTTGTTCTAATTCAGCCCCTTCCAAATTCGCGAAAGTTATGTTTTCCTCACAATTTAAGTTATCAAATTTTGTTTTCGCTGTGAAAGAATAACATTTTGAACTAAGTACTTATATTTAATAGTTCTACTCTAATACACTAAAACAAGAATAAAGTTCAATTGAATCAGTAACTTACCTATATGGTCTGTTTTTTTATAAACAATTAATAGTGTTAAAATTGGTTATAAAAATAGTTCATATCGCCTTAAAAGGGAAAATTGACAAATTAGATTTACATTACGTATCCGGATTTGCTATACACCTAGTTATAACATGAGATCGAAAATATACTCAATTAGAGCAAGCCTTGAACGTGAAATGTAACTTTAGCCACATCATATGCTGTGTAAAATCAACATAAGTCAAGATAACTTCAAAAGTGCGGCCGTAAATAAACGGCTAAAATGTGGTTAAAGTGTAAATAAACGGCTAAAATATAGCTAAAGTTCTGTTATAATTGAGTTTATTTTCGATCTCATGTTATAAATTTCTTCAATTAAAGCCATAGAACGAAAATTCTTTCTGATTTTGACAATGACAATTGTTTATAAAAAAAACGGATAATAATTCTGAGATATGTATTTTCGAAAGTATCTACAGTTTCTCTTTACTTTACAAAAATTTATGGACTTTTTGTAACATAATTTGAAAATTATATCAGCCATTGTAACTGTCCCAGTACCCATAAAAAATAAAATATGTTGCCCAAAAACGTGTGCTTATGTGCATACTATGTTGTAAAATATGTGTTGAGTTAACAGTCATTTTAAACAATCTGGTGTCAAAATTAACTTTAGAAAAATTAACCACATGCCAAAATGTTTTTTGCCTTTAAATTTTTTTACTGCGCAAATTTGAATGGTTTAAGGCAAGTTTTTTGTGTTAAAACAGTCGGCTGCACGTTTTGTTTCATTTCATTGCATTCATACATAATTCAAATCGCTGCTGAAAGCTGTAAATGCTTAAAGTTTCAGACTGATCTTGCGTTTGAATAAATAAAAATCGTCTTTTATGAAATGTAAAACTGTCGCTCGATTTTTTCAATCCTAGATTCGACCTCTGACCCGTTTTGAATTTTTCCGCTGTTGTTAAATATTTCAATTTGGGGAATCGAATCATCATATAAATGAACGTAAAGGGAAGAACCTCGGCCCGGATTGATCGCAACGTTTTAATAAAGGCGTCTTGAATGAAACATTTGCGGAGAATTTCCGCTCGGACGACTCGGGCCTTTTAATTCGGATTTATTCGTGTAAACACACGCAAAACGGAACGTTTGACACTGAATTAATAACTGTTTAGGGCCAATAATGACAAAAAAATTGGTGTTAAAAAAATCAATTTGTTTACTTCGGCAAATACAAAAATGTGAATACTGTTTTATTTTTCCAATAAATGCTTTTAAACTGATTGTTTTGTTTCGTACAGTATAAGTAAACAGTTCCTAAAACAGCTGTTTAACATAGATTCCCTAATTGTCTGATCTAAAACGTTGCAATAAATTAGAGAAAATGTGCCAAATTTAATGTTTTACAATTCGTTGGCAACTTTTCAGCTAACCGGAATTTTCCGATTTTCTCAACAGTTGGATTTCCTGGAAGAGTTAACGCAGCTGATTTGATTTATTTTTTCACAAATTTGCGGATTGGTACAGATTTAAAAATTTGTTGAATAAATTTCAACAAAAGTTTTTTGAAACCCTACTTTATTTTAAGATACTTTTTTCTAAAACATATTACAGAAAAAGACAATAAAGATTAGGAAATTTCATGTTCAAATCTCTCTCATTACTATCAATATCAACATATTGATCAAGATCTCAAGTAGCAATAAATAATTTTAATAAGTTATTTTGTAAAAATGACTTATCTCAAAATCTAAAAAAATAAAAAAAATGGAATACAAAATACAGATTATAAAGCTAATTGGATTCCTGGTATGATGTCAATTAATTAATATCCACTTGAACTTATAATTTGATTGGCATATTTAGACTCTGGACGTATACTTCGTAAAGTTGCATTTTTACCTGGTCAAGGTCGCAGTCTTATGTGAATAACCCTGTATATTCCATGAAATAGTCAAAAGTAAAATTTCAGCAAAAATAATAAAATAATAAAAAATGGTGGATGCGCCGGGATATTAAAGTTAATTTTATTTTGTACATTATTTTTTATTCTTAAAAAATTGAAAAATTTCTGAAACATTCAAAAAGCAGAAATCAAACTTGTTGCTGCGTAAAAAATGCTAGTGACTTTTTTGGAAACTGCTTTTACGGTCCCCAATTTCGTTCTTTAATCAACTGTTTGGAACAAAATTCTTGTATACATTTTGTTACGACTTTCAACAGTAAACCAATACTCCTGTTTTAGTATTTTGTATCAAATGACACAAAGGAAATCAATTTATTTACTTTAGCAAATACAAGAATACACTGTTTATTATTTTCTTTCTAGCAAAGGAATTCAAACTAACATCTCCGAAACAGCTTTCTTACTGATGTTTCAAATCGTATTTAATATTGATTTGAATATGCATTTTCACAAAGTTTTAAATACTTGAGAAATCATGTTATCTCGTTGAACAATTCCCTAATTATCTGATTCAAGACTTTGCAATAAATTAGAGAAAATGTGCTAAATTTTATGTTTTACATATTCGTTGGCAACTTTTCAGCTAACCGGAATTTTCCGATTTTCTCAACAGTTGGATTTCCTGAAGTAGTTAACACAACTTTGATTTATTTTTTCACCAGTTTGCGGATTGGTCCAGATGTAAAAATTTTACACTTCTAAGACAAGAATTTAATAGCGAAATATTAGTTTCATAAAACGTCCAATCCTTCCATATCTTTAAATAATTATAAAATGTCTTGATTTTTCTCTGGAATATGAAATATACCTATTATTTCAACTTTTGGGGTAAATTATTGGTCTTGAAACAAAGGTATCTAATTTTAGGTCCAAAAAGTTATTAACTTAAATTTATTTGTTTTATTTCCGTTTGTTCTTTTTTGGAACCCAATGCTGTCTCAACATTCTTTTCTCTAAAATATATTACAGAAATAGACAATAAACCCGGTTTATAGAAAGTTTCACTAAATTGTAATTCGTTGTTAAAAGTTAACAACGCGAAGAGACCAATTAAATTGGTTTAATTTGGTCACGTGATCAGTTGAAAAATGTGTGATTAACTGACCAGGTGACCATATTGAACCAACTGGATTGGTCTATTCGAACGAATCAAAATTTAATGAAGCTTTCTACAAAGCGACCCTTAGGACCGGTTTATAGAAGGGTCATTAATTTAATCCAATTAAATGGGTGGTTAACTGACCACGTGACCAATTTGAACCACTTTGACTGGTCTATTCGCGTTGTTAACTTTTAACAACGAATTAAAATTTAGTGGAGCTTTCTTTAAACCCGACCTTAGTGTTCAAATTTCTCTCAGTAATATCAAGATCCTCGACAATTTAATATCAACATATTGATCAAGATCTGAAGTGGTCAATGAATCGTTTTAATAATAATTTTATAAAAATGACAGTTATCTCCAAATCTTATTTGTTTCTTAAGATTTTCAGTGTTTCCTCAAGATCGCAAGTCATCATAAAAACAAACAAAACGATCTTATTTTAACAAATACAATGTTACTTTTCACGAGTCAAAATCTTTATCAATTGTCTCAAAATCTCGGCTCATAAAAATTAAAACTTCAAAAACACAGTCTTTAAAACAATAATATGTAATTATCTTTAAGAAATAAAGAAAAACAAATTATACGTCCGTCTTGAGATCTTGAAATGTACTCGTTTTTAAAAAAGTTTGGTTCCGTTAAAGTTCTTACAAACCCTCCAACAGGACGGAATATCTTGAAACAAATCAAAATTCGGCAGCGATTTTCCAAAATGAAATTAATTAATAAAGCTTTTCTGGAAAATATTGCAAATTGAGATTAAATACGGGATTATTCACATAAGACCAAATAAAAAAAAGGAACACAAAATACAGATTATAAAGCTAATTGAATTCCTGGTATAATGTCAATTAATTAATATCTACTTGAATTTATAATTTGATTTTCATATTTAGAATCTGGACGTATGCTTTGTAAAGTGGCATTTTTAGCTGGTCAAGCTCAAAGTCTTATGTGAATAATCCTATAATTATAATCCTGAAATTGTCCAAATTAAAATTCCTGCAGTTTGTTTCAAGATTAACAGTGTCATAAAATGAGAAAAAAGTACTATGCAAGAAAACAGTCAAAACTGAATGAAATTTCTGGAATATGTCCAATGAAAAATAGTCAGAAATTGAGCGTCTTTTTCAGGACTAACGATAATTGAGACAGTCTAAAAGAAAAAAGACAAAAATGGTGGATGCCCCGGGATATTAAAGTTATTTTTGTTATGTACATTATACAATGGGTAGTATGAATAAAATGTAGCAAAAGCTTTTACTATAGCTTTATCTCTTTCTCTCTCATAAAATATAAATTACGTCTATCTTTTACTATTACAAGTAAAAGCATTAACTTCTATTTATTCATACGGCCCAATGTGTTTTTAAATGATTCTCATCTAGTTAACTTTAAAATTGGTTTACGTGTACAAAAATTTGTGCCGCTCTGCTCAATTGAATTCTCTGTCAATAAATGTCAAAACTGTCAGTTGTGTAATTTACAAATTGTCAATTAATTAATTTTAAAAATTTCGTTAAAATGCAACTAAATTATTACATTGTGCAAGAAAACACTTTTATTATCGAAGTAATAAATGGAAAATGGTATTCGGTGTCTAAATGCCTGGCATTAGTTCTATAAAGCGGCATTTCTGATATTACATGAGAAATTGACAGATGACTAGATGAAAAGAAAGAAAAGAAAGAAAAGAAATCGTAAATTTTTGTACCATTCAGAAAGCAAAAATTAAATTTGTTTCGATCCACTTTTGCGTCAAAAAAACTTGTCAACTTCTAGAAAAATGCTTTTTCAGTCCTCGATTTCGATCAAGATTCTTTTAAAATACGTTTCGAGTTTCAACAGTATACCAGTAATCATGTTTTGATATTTCATATCAAATAACACAAAGGAAATCAATTTATTTACTTTAGTAAATACAAGAATACACTGCTTTATGATTTTCTTTCTAGTAAACTGATTGTTTTGTTGCGGGCAGTAAGCACACAATTTTTACTGATATTTCAAGTCGTATTTAATATACAGGATGTTCTAGCGAGTTGGAAAAGTCCATCAATGACCTGTAAATAATTAAAAAATAAATATTTTTTTTACAAAAGCCGTAGTACTAACCTTCTGCAGCTAAAATTATTTTTTAATGTACAGGCTGTTTCAGAAATGAACTACAATACAACCAAGTTTTTTAAAATGGACTTTTCGTCTAAAAAAATCAAACTACGCCCAAAAATGCAATAACATTTAGGGAGTACCTTTTAAAAAAACATAAGTTGTACCGTATGTACAGGATGTTTCAGAAATGAGTTACAACTCATTTCTGAAACAACCTGTATACTTGAAAATAATTTTACGGCTTTTGTAAAAAAAATTTTTTTTCAATAATTTGAAGGTCAATAATGAACTTTTTTACTCGCTGGAAAACCTCGGATACAAAGTAAATATACAGGGTGATTCTTTTAGGGCCTACATTAGAAACTTTTTAACTTGTTCACGTAATATAGATAGAGCTTTAAAATTTTGTATACGATCCAAATCAGCCATTTTGAGTTCAACTAAACGATTTTCAAAATGGCTGAACTTAAGGAAAAACTGGCGCCAACTTTGAAATTTTAAATAGTAACCACACATTTTATTGCATTTTTTAATTCGCCTTTCAAAACTGAGTAAAATTTACTCAAGTTGTTGGTACTTATTTGTCATAGTTTTTAGCATATGTAATTTTTTTTTGTTAAAATTTTCATTTGCAGGGGTTTATTTAAAAAACACGGCCCTTGAACCCTTTGCGATAAGTGAATAGTTTTTTTGCATTCGATAACCAAAGGTTCAAAGAGCCTTCTAGAATTTTCAAAATTGTTAACTGTCAAAATTCAAGGCTAGTATGATTTTTTCAAAATAGTAACTAAAAACGGCTATAATTCAGTTTTTTCAAATGGAACGAATCTATTTTCTTAACGGCACTCGAAAGAACATCGATATTTATGGTGACTTTTATTAACACGTCCTATATAGTTTTTGAAATAATCACGAAAAACAGATTTTACCTTGTAATTTTCATCGTTAATCAAGTAGGCCTTACAAAGTGGTCAACAATTCTTCAATTTTTTTATTTAATTTCTAGTTGGTTCGTTATCGAATAAGCAGTAAAACAATAATATTTAATTATGAGTGAATTATGTTAAGTAACTTAGTCAATTTGCCCTCGAATGTTGAACTTCTTGAATGAAAATCGTGGACAAATCGCACATTTTCTTTAATTAATAGCACAACCTTATCATATTTTTTGAAAATAATGAGCTAATGATAATAATGAGCTGTTTTTTGCGATTATTTCAAAAACTGTAAGAGATAGATCTAGAAGATGTTGATAAAAGTCTCCATATAAATGAATGTTCTTTTGATTGCCATTAAAAAAACAGGATCATTCTATTTGAAAAATCTGTGTTTAATAATTTTTGATCATTTTCAAAAAATCATAGTAGTCTTGTAATTTGATAATTGACAATCCTGAAGACTTTAGAAGACCCTTTGAACCTTTGGTTATCAAATGCAAAAAAAAATTCACTTATTGTAAAAGGTCCACAAGCTGATATTTTGAATGCACCCCTGCAAATAAAAATTTGCATAAAAAAATTGGCATACGTCAAAAACTATCACAGATAAATACTAACAACTAGGGTACATTTAGTCAGTTTCAAAATGCGAATTCAAAAATGCAATGAAAATAGATGGTTACTATTTAAAATTTCAAAGTTTTTTTGAAAATAATTTAGTTGAACTCAGAATAGTCGATTTGGATCATATACAAAATTTTAAAGCTCTATCTATATTAAAAGTTAATAAGTTTCTAATATAGGCCTTAAAAGAATCAGCCTGTATACTCTTAGTAGTGCAAAGTTGGGATTGCACAGGGTTCGGGAATCTAACACCAGTGCCGGTGATAACTACTTATTTAAATGGAACCTTTACATTAAGTATCGAGAGTATTGATAATAATAATTACATTATAATGAATAATGAATAATGAATAATTCCCCAATTGTGGGAGGTCTCCTCGATTTATAGCCTCGGGCACGAGGACCACCTCCATAACTCTTAACCTACTTATACTAACCCTAATAATATGTCTTACACTGCTAAATGAAATAGTAATGAAATAAATTATACAAAAAACTATTATTGCATAACGCAACCCAATTATCGATATTACTAAATATTATAAACTAAGTGATTGGTCCATCACAGTAGACACCCTGAGTAATTTTTTTTTAGCTATGTATTAAAGAAAAGTGAAACATTTCCGGAACACTTAACAAAAGGAAAAATGAGATTTTTTAGGAAACGCTATTTTGGCCGTTTTTAACCAACTTTTCCCCACCTAGTCTCGCCAATAAATCCCGCAAATCCTCTTCTTCCAAAACCTAAACCGTTGGACGTGTTTTCCCTCCCAGAAAAAGTGGCGACAATCCGTAATAGTTGTCAAAGAGGCGGTGCCTCGTCCGCAATCGTCCGATACAAACAGCCCTAACGCAATGGAGATATCCAGCCGCTGTTTCAGGCGAGATAAGAGCTATCGATTTCGTCGAAGGATATCCGGTTTCGTGAAGCAACGAGAATTTTAACGGCTTTAGTCGAATTAAAAGCGAGCCAAAGTTTGCGCACCTTATCAAAAAATAACTCGGGCCGCAACAACAAACAACATCGATTATTTGAGGCAATGCGACGCTTTAATTGAGGCGGAAATGATTGTGTGGGGCGCTAAAGCATTTTTATGCACGATTTGGCATCAAATTTTCGTCAAAAACACAATTAAATTATAGATCAAATTGAGGATCAATTATGTTCTTCAATCATTTTTTGGCTTATTCTTGACACGTTTTGGGTCAATGCATTAAAAACTTCAAAAAAAACGCAAAAATTTAAAAATGGTGTTTTTGAGTTTTGACCCATTAGGTGATTTTTCAGCTCGGTTTATACAGGGTGTTCCGTCTAAACCCCACATTAGAAGTACTGAAAGTAAAGATAAGTATCTAAAAATTGGTACTCAGCCATAATCCGTTAAGTTCTGCTCAATGAAAATATTTTCAAGATGGCGACACTTTCTATCAACTTTCTTATTTTAAATGGAAAGCTATGTTTTTCACTGCGTTTTTGGATTAGTTCAGTTATTCTAAGGAAGTTTGCATCAGTTGTCCCTATACCTACGTTTAACCGTTTTCGAGATATCAAAATCACATTAGGAGAATTTAAGGGTGTCCGCGACCAACGATTTGAGACGTTAGCATATTGAAAGCAAGTTTTCTCTCTTAATACACAACAGAATTTCAAGTATTATACATCAAATTAAAGTTTTTTTAATTCTACAGGCCGATGCGTTGTCATATTTTGAAAAAAATGATCCCCTTTAAAAAAAGGAAGAAGATGCATAAATGTTCATATTGAAAGCAATCTTACTCAGTTATTTTTAAAGTATTCGATCTGAGATCTTGCAGGATAATTCAAAAGAATATTTTATAGGCCGATGGGTTGTTTTTTTTTTAATTGTTTTTGAGATATTGTGATTGATGTAAAAACTAATAAACTTAAAAATTCGTTTTGGGGTTTTGGTATTTATTACAAAATATTAATTTTCAACTAATTTAACAAATGCCATGTAAAAAAACATTGTTGTTTTCAAATTCTCAATGAATACATTTTGTCTTAAAATCCTCCATAGTTCATTGCTTTTGCCACTAGAGGCGTTGCTCGTGCCGCTTTTGTGCAGGGACTTTGGTCGTTACCTGTCCTTGTCCCAACCCAAGCAAAAGACGGATTGTGGTCACTTTTATTGTTGTGTGATTACCATAATTTTCGGTTATCTTAGA
The DNA here is from genome assembly GCA_939628115.1 of Tribolium freemani. Lineage (NCBI taxonomy): Eukaryota > Metazoa > Arthropoda > Insecta > Coleoptera > Tenebrionidae > Tribolium > Tribolium freemani. The sequence continues at coordinate 15,123,029 of OW626788.1, forward strand.
AAACCAGTGGCTGATACATTTGAGCGAGAAAAGCAATTTTTCCGTTCAGAGATTTTTTTTAATTTGAAGTTCACCTAACCATTTTTTTTAAATAACTGCTTTGTAGAGATTTAAGATTATTTATTATGAATATGAATTTTTAACATAATAACAACAAATGAGATAAAATAATGTATTATTATGATTATTATTATACTTATTATTTTCGCATATGTCATTGTCTCTATAAATTACCCCAAAACTTCACTTTTTCGGTGTAAAATATCACTATTGTCATGTTGGAGATCAATATTTGACATTGAAATTGTACATAAATGCGTAATTTTTAAAGTCGTTTTTTTATAGACTAAGTTTACACTAAGTCAAAATTTTGGGGAAGAAATGACATTTTTTTTTGGTCCTTAGAAATTTTGTTGATAAATTAGGATTATGTTATGTCAAAATTAAGATTTTTGTGATTTTTGAACGGGGTATTTGATTTAATTTTTTTAGAACGTCCGGCTTCTTCTAGATGTAGGGTATTATTTCTTGATATCACTGGACATTTGGTTTCCACAAGTACAGATTCATTTCCCAAAATTCGATCTGGAGTGGCTGCTAAATATAGTTTATTCTTTTTATCTACTATCAGGCCAACTTCTTGACTTTTTAATAGTGATTTTTTCAAAAGCTATAACCGTGTTAACCTTACACATCATACCTCGTATTTATTAGCATTTCCACTAAAAATTACGTAATAAATTTTCCACGATAATTTGTAAACCAAAACAAAAGTTTTACTGTGGTGACGGAGTATAATTTATTGGTCACCAAATAAATAAATAAATTGGGCTTGTTTTATGTTGTAACTAAACTCAAAAGCAATAGGTCTCACCTTAATGTTTATTGACTTTGATTTATTCTTATTGTCAAAATTATCTTTGTTCCATTATTTTTTATTGTTTGGAAATATAAAACTCAAAATATTTAGCTTTCTAAAAAGATTCTGGGGCAACTTTTACATTTTTAAGGGATTAAAATATTAGTCAACTGATCTTTTCCATTTTATGAACCTTCCCAACCCAACCCGTCAACGCACGTAAAGACTGAACCCTGCCCAGGGTGGGTGTATTACTGGTTGCTTTTGGAGAAGAATAATACGTGCTGAAAACTGAGTTGCTCGTTCACTCTCGGACACTTAAAGAGAAAGTCTATATCTGTCCTTCAGTGTGTTCAAAATTGGAAAAGAAGTTAATAAACCCAAAAATTTTAAAGTTAAGTTTGGACAAATTCAAGTACCCATAACTTAATTTTTTCAAATAGGATGTCCCAATTTTTATTTTACTAGATGAAGGAGAAGTTTTTCTGCATCTATCTGTATATTAGCATTCCCTATACCTATCTGTGATAATTTTCAAGTTATGTTGATTTTTTTGACATTCTGTAGGAAATTCATTACTAACCACAGCTATTTTTGCATAGTTTGCCAAAGAAACATTTCTGATTAAACAAACAACAAAATCTGAATGTTGGTTTGAAAAACTTTAATTTCTTACATTTTCTCTCTCGTTTCCATGGCAACGTATGAGAATAGTCATATGGCTAATGAATTTCTCAATCCCAACAAAAAGTTATGATAACTTGAAAACTATTCAACATAGGAAATGTTATTGCAGATCGATGCAGTATTAAATTCTCTACTATTTAGCGAAATAAAACTTGTGGCATTTCATTTGAAAAAATTGAGTTATGGGTGCTTAAAGTTCTGCAAACTTAACTTTAAAAATTAACTTAATTTATACTTAACTTACCTTAAAAATTTCTAAAAATTTCTTTTTTAGAAATTTGAAAACACCAAAGGAAAGATCTAGGCTTCCTCTTTTAAATGAGCTAAAAAACATTTCCAAATTTTTTAAAATAGCACAGTTATCGATTTTTGAACTGGAAGGTGCAAATCGAAAAAAAATTTAAAAACCCTAAATATTTCGTAAACGGCTAAATTTAGGTGTAGGAGAAGCTTATGAAAACTACCTTAAAATAACTTTAGTAATCCAAAAATGCACTAAAAATACAGGTTCCTATTTAAAATAAGGAAGTTGATAGCGCCTTCCAGTATAACCGGAAGTGTCGCCATCTTGAAAATATTTTCATTGAAGAGGACGTAAGAGATTATGGTTGTGTACAAATTTTCAGATGACTGTCATTATTAAAACTCCCAATACCTACTTCTAATGCGGGGTTTAGACGGAACAGCCTGTACGTGTAACAAGCTCAAAAACATATTTAAGAGCTTGAAAAAAGTAAGACTAACTCCTTTTTCGAACAAATTTTGCTCAAAAACAAACGAAATCGAGTGGAAGAGGCAATATAACATCAGTTTCAGGTTATTTTTGTGTGTTTAAAATGAAATAAATTGACTGAAGTAAGATACAATTAATATCAATTTCGATCAAATTTGGTGATTTTTCGGCCAGTTTTAGCTAAATTTTTTGAGAGAAAAAATTATGATGATAGGATGGATCCAATTACAGGGACAAGAAAATAAAAGAAAACAAAATTGCTTTCGCCGACTATTTTCGTTTTTTTTAAACTAAGGGTGTAAAACCGATTTTTTTTGTTTTTATTTTTTTTAATAGTAATCCCTGAACAATTTGAAAAAGACTTTAGAGACATGTAAGAAGCTAAAAAGGTATCATAATGAGCACAAAAAATAATAGCATGCCATTAAAAAAAATGTATTGTTATGACGTCATACTTTTTTGGGACACTGTACTTTCCTGAAATGTGTCCTAGAGTATAAATAACATCTACAAAAATATCAAAACTCCAACTTTAATAATTGAGCTACAAAAGACGGGAGCTAGGCTGGACCACCCTGTATCTAATTAATTTGTTCAAAAACGAGCTAAATCGATCAAAATAAGCTAAATAAGATTATCAGTTTCGATCTAATTTTGTGATTTTTTAGTTAGGAAGCTTGAAAAGGTAGAGGTTAAACATTTATTTTTGGTTTATTTTTTATGCAATTTCAGACAAAAATGAACTAAAGCGATTAAAATATCACGAATTTCGACTTATTTTTCTGGATTTTCAAAAGACGATAACTAATAACTAATAAATAAGTAATAAATTTAGGCGTTTGTTTCTGGACTCATCATTTTCATATTAAGTGACTGTACGTGGTTATATCAGGCGACAACCTGTTCCCATTTCGTTAAAAAAATGTTTCCTGCTTCGCCGGTCACGAATTACCATTTTATACGAGAGATGAACATTCGGGAAACAATTTTTGTTCCGGTATAAATTTTCATTAAAATTTGCTCTGCTCACAGAAACTCCTTTTAAAAATCGTTTCCTAAAATATGTTGCAACAAAGTTCATGTCGTTTATAGTGAGAATTTACGACCGGAAGGAAGCACTAAAAACACAAATCGTTTTTACAACCCCCTCTAATCACTTGAAATTTCCCGATCATCGTATTTCGTAAAACACCTGTTAACAATTACATTTAATTGAATCAGTCCCGTGGCGGATTTTTACCTTCGCTGCGTTCACGAATTAATTTATGTCGATTTTTCTGGTGGCAATTTCACAATGTAAATGTTTGATGATTTTTATGAGGAGGCAAATCGGGGATTCCCTGGAGGGCGTCGCGGTGGCGAAACACGTAACAAGTAAATCGTCTCATTTGCCCCAGATCGGGATTCCGGCGTCGTAGGCGTCGCAACGCGCGTTACATCTCGTCGCAGCCGCCGTCGATACTTTCATTATTACGGAATTCCGTGACCGTTCGCGTCTAAGCCGAGCTGATCTATTCGAAACAGTCGCGTTGGAATTTGAACGGAATGTTCTGCGGATGTGTGCCCATTACGTATATATGGACAGAATGCCGAAGGAACCAAATAAATCTGCTCGATATTTGGGAAAAGTTCACATTTTTTCAAGTTTACACATTAGAAAATATTTAAATATCCCGGCGCATCCACCATTTCCACACATTTAAAAATATGTCGAATTTTTTTCAGATGAGTCTAAATTTTAAACTAACAAAGTTTTATTATCTATTCCAAAAAATGCAATGTTGTGGAAAAAAAGTAAAAAAAGTTGCCAACGAATATGTAATAGTTATTTATTTAACGAGTTTGAGTGTAAACCAGGTTTTTATTTCACGAGTGGATTTTTAAACGTCGAGTGTTAACGAGACGTTCAACATCCACGAGGTGAAATATAATAATATATGAACCGATTTACACGAAAACGAGTTGGAAACAACATTTTATTGCTTTAAGGTGGCGAAAGTCGATGAGGACGACACTTATTCCCGCACAGGGGTCGCTCAAATCGGAATATTACCGAAAATGTTTGGGCCTAAAATGATTTATAACAGGGCTGAGTTTCTATGTCTAATAATTTACAACCCCCTCGTAAGCCCATGGTCCCAACTTCAATAAACGTTGGGACCTTTATCTCAAGCTTGTTATGAATCGAAATATTCAAAATATTACTCATCGTTCTTTCACGAGGAATCGGACGTTTTGTTCTGCAATGTATTTACGAAATATTGAGAGTTCATGCAAATTTTTGCTAATTATAATTATTAATTTTTAAATTGTTATTATTAAATTTTTAATCAAATAGAAAAAGAAGATAACTGTTGGCAAAATTTGTTATAATATTCCTAAGAATATTGTAATTTTTTTTCTTTGTGAATGATAAACTAATGTAAACTGAGGGAAAAAATGTATTCTAACTAAATACTACCTGTGGAAATATTTTTATTTGACTCTTCAGTTTGATAAATTATGATAATCAGCGTTTCCATACAAGTTAAAGTATTATTATTATTATCGATAAAGTAATAATTATTATTATTTATCGATAGACTTCGTACAAATCAGAATGTGAATAAATTAAAAATTATTTGATAAAACTTTTTGTAAACGTTTTATCTGCAGCAAGCAAATTATAATGACCAATGACAACCCGTTTGAGAAATGTTTTGGAAAATAATATTCTTCTTTGTCGGACTCTCGTGTAGTATTTGATGAGTAATTTTTTTGTTGTTTCAATTTTTCGATTTTTGAACAAACGTTAATTAAAAAAATATTCCTAAGAAGTTCCTTATCATTTTAACTAATTTTTTACATTTGTCAACTTTATAAGAGTTATTTTTTTAGAATGCTAAAAAATTGACGTTTTACTAGCTAAAACGAGTATAAAAACATTTTCTAATCGAACTTCACAAAAATCCAAAAAATCAATAGTTACAGCAAAAAATTAGTGGTATAATCTGTTAAGTAAACAATTACTTCAATTAAAATTGAATTCAATTAAAATTTAATTTTAACACGTATGGATTTTAAATCCGACCCAGGCGGAATCAAAATTTTAATAATGAATTTGAAAAGGATTTTATAAATCAATGTAAATCCTTTTCTAAAGATCAAGCAGTGAGTACCGAAAACATATTATTTACTCCAACTTTGCCACAACAATGAGGACAAATAAAATTTACATTGAGGGGTTGACTCTCCACTACCTGAAGGGCCCCGAGGAGATATTTTGCCTTAGGCGACAATTCAGACAGCTCAAATTTGAAGCGACAACTGGTGGCCGGTGCCAGAACTAACAAAAAATTGTTTTTTGACATAATCTCGAGAACGAACAAACATTTTTAAAAACGGCAAACGCCAAATCGTTTCAATCGACTGTATCTAGTGAGATTACCAACTTTCTACAACAAATTTCGTTTCTTTCACAGAGATATCAAACGTATTTTTTTAATTAAAAGTCAATTTTTTTCGGAAGTGGGTAATGTCACTAGATATTTTTGTGTGTTTTCAAATGGTTCCAGTCCGATTTATCTACGTATTATGGTTCTTAAGATTATCTCGATGAAGTGTTGGAAACATGGATATTTTGTGATTTTTTACGTCAATTGCTTTTTTATGTACATTATTGAAATTTGGTAAATACTTAGTGAAAGATGTAAGCAGTAACATATACAAAAAACAAAGTCGTATCTCTTATAGTTTAGTAGATATTGGTAGTTGAAGTTGACCAAAATCAGTACTTTTTGGCAGAGCGCCACCTTAAATATGCTAAAAATAACCTGACGTTTCGTATTGACAGTTGTCAAAAAATTAAAAAATTAAAACGAAAATAACAAATTTCAGTTTTTTTACAATTATTCAAAAACTAAAAATGACATCAAATTTTCTTTCAGATAATTGTTCAGCATAAAAATGCGCAACTTTGCCCTAATTTAACCGACCTCGTATCTCCTATACAGGGTGATTCTTTTAGGGCCTACATTAGAAACTTTTTAACTTCTAATATAGCTAGAGCTTTAAAATTTTGCATACGATCCAAATCGACCATTCTGAGTTTAACTAAATTATTTTCAAAATGGCTGAACTTCCGGAACTACAAGAAATTGGCGCCAAGTTTGAAATTTTAAATAGTAACCTCACATTTTTATTGCATTTTTGAATTCACCTTCTCATACTGAGTAAAATTTACCCAAGTTGTTGGTACTTATCTGTCATAGTTTTTGACATATGTCAATTTTTTTGCTAAAATTTTCATTTGCAGGGGTTTATTTAAAATATCACAGCCCTTGAACCCTTTGCGATAAGTAAATAATTTTTTTTGCATTCGATAACCAAAACTTTGAAGAGCTTTCCGGAATTTTCAAAATTATTAACTGTCAAAATTCAAGGCTAGTATGATTTTTTTAAAATTGTTATCATAAAACGGTTATAACTCAGTTTTTTCAAATGGAACGACCCTATTTTCTTAACGGCAATCGAAAGAACATCGACATTTATGGAGACTTTTATCAACACGTCCTATACCTATCTCTCGCAGTTTTTGAAATAATCACAAAAAACGGATTTTACTTTGTAATTTTCATCGTTAATCAAGTAGGCCTTGCAAAATGGTCAATAATTGTCAAACTTTAACATTTTATTTAGTTTTTAGCTGGTTGATTGTGGAATAAACAGTAAAACAATAATATTTAATTATGGTTTATTATAACTTAGTGAATTATGTAAAATAACTCAATCAGTCTGCCATCTAATTTTGAACTTTTTAAATGAAAATGGTGGACAAATCGAACATTTCTTTTGGGTAATAGCACAACTTTATCGTATTTTTCAAAGTTTACTCGATTAAAAATGAAAATAATGAGCTAAAATTTCGTTTTTTGCGATTATTTCAAAAACTGTAAGAGATAGGTATAGAAATTGTTGATAAAAGTCTCCATAAAAATCGATGTTCTTTTGATTGCCATTGAAAAAATAGGGTCATTTCATTTGAAAAAATTGTGTAATAATCATTTATTGATTATCATTTAAAAAAAATCATAGTAGCCTTGTAATTTGACAGTTCAAAATTCTGAAGATTTTAGAAGACCCTTCGAACTTTTGTCTATCAAATGCAAAAAAAATTATTCAATTATTGTAAAGAGTTCAAAAGCTGTGCTATTTTAAATAAACCTTCGCAAATGAAAATTTGCAGAAAAAAATTGACATACTTCAAAAACTATGACAGATAAGTATTAACAACTAGGGTACATTTTAGTCAGTTTCAAAGGGTGAATTCAAAAATGCAATAAAAATAGGTGGTTACTATTTAAAATTTCAAAGTTGGCGCCAATTTCTCATCGTTCCGGAAGTTCAGCCATTTTGAAAATAATTTAGTTGAACTCAGAATGGTCGATTTGGATAGTATACAAAATTCTAAATCTCTAGCTATACTATAAGTTAAAAAGTTTCTCATGTAGGCCCTAAAAGAATCAGCCTGTATATTAGCCGTTTCAAAACTATAAAAACGCCGACGTCGTATTTTACCAAATTATTTTTATAAATAAGGTTAATAAAAATGTAAAATAGTTATTAATGATTAGATCTGTTATTGAAACTATAAATTATTTCCGCTATTAATTTTTTGAAGTGCATAAATAATTTATAACAACTAATTTTGAGAGAAAATGCGACGTTGGCGTTTTTATAGTTTTGAAACAGCTAATACTCGTAGTATTATTTTTATAATTTTATGCGAATGAGTGAAACAAAATACAAACCGTCAAGCGTAGCGGAAAATGGGAGGATCTACCAGTCGTTCTCAAACTATGGGATGTCTCTTTGTTATTGTTTCTTGTTGTTAAATAAATTAATACGTCTTTTGTATGTTTGCCTGGTCAACCCTATAAAAAATGTTTACTATTAACAGCAAATATCCATGTTAGTTGTGAATTTCAATTTTTAAATAATTTTTAAATCTCAAAGACATGTTGAGAATCACTGGTATGTTTTAGGTGGGTGACGTGGTTGGGCTGGCGAAAGTTTGCTGTCTCTTTTAAATGACCTAAGTGCGAGAAAGACAACATACCCCTGGTTTGAACCGAGGGTGGCCCAACGTTTATCTTACTTGCTCCTACCTACTTTCTTGAAGAGTGAGAAAGACAACAACGTTTTACGACATTCGGCCAAAATTATAAAAATAATACTATAATAACTGAGATCCCCATGATGAAGCTCGAAAAACGGACATAGGGTGTTCCAGCAAGTTGAAAAAATCCATTAAATGTTAGAAAATTAATCTCTTTTTTTTTTCAAAAATCGTAGATACCCTCTGATTCACTTAAAATTGTTTCCGAAATTAGCTACAATACAAACTTATGTTTTTTTATAGTTTTTGGATGTAGCTTTTAACACTGATGTTTTTTAACTAATTGTTATAAATTTTGCTTAAAAACACGTTTTTTTAATAAATTATTGCACAAAAACTAAGAATTAACTAACTAACTATAAAAATCCTAGAAAAGCTGAACTTCCACCACTTTGATAAAAGGGAAAGTTTAAGCTTCAATCTTTACCAGTTGTTTAGCGCATTGCAATTAGGAACGTAAAGAAATTAAGAAATTTGTTAAAAATGGAATAACTTGAAAAAGGTAAATGGAGCACCCTACTTTTTGATTTTGCCACTCAAAGAACATTAAATTGTCTATCTAAAGACATAAAGTTTCGGAAGCTTAAAGTTAATAACTAAAAAAATATTTGACTTTAATAGATAATTTCAATAACAATGCACCATGAACTAAAAATTTCACTTTTCGACTACTGAAACAATAGTTAATTTTTTTTTTAATGTTTAAAGTTAAATATCTTTTGAAGAGACTGTTTCTAGAGAGATAATTTAAAAGTCTTTTAGATAAGAAAATATAAACGTAGTGTTTTTGTAAAAAACATCTTAATTTTTTTTTCTTGATTGCACTTATTAGTTAAAACAATTATGTCCCTAAAGTTTGAACTTTTTTTGTTAAAGTGGTAAAAGTTTTACTTTTTTAGGATATTCTTAGATTTTATGTAGGTACTAAATTTTTTTTAAAAGAAAGTTTTTATCAAAAAAATCAAGTTATTCCAAAAACTAAGCAAAATCGACTAAACACATCGGTGTTAAAAGTTACAAATGATTAAAAGTGATCCATTTAGAAAAAGATATGTTTGTATTGTAGCTAATTTCAGAAACACTTTGTATAAATAAAAATAATTTTAGGTGATTATGGCTTTTGTAAAAAAAGATTATTTTTTTAATATTTAAACAATAATGGGTTTTTGAATTCGCTTTTTTGAATTGCCTAACAATCTCTCGGGTGGTGGTGAAGGACATCAAACTGAATAAAAGTTCCGATGACAAAAAAATTTTTGAGCCTTTTTTCACGAGATATAGCTCTTCAAATTTGAAATTTTATATTAAATTGTTGGCACTTCAGCTTATATTTTTTTAACTTTAGTTAGCGAAAACGCCAGCTCTTAAACAAATATCTGTTTGAAAAAAATCAGCAATAAATGTCTTATAATGTACAAAACAACTAAAAAACTTGCACATTCGACAATATATTAAATTCGACATTATAGATGAGTAGATGACAAAAGAGCAACAATTGATACTGTTGCCAAGGAAAATAATTTAAAAAATATATATTAAAAATCAAAAATAAAGTTGCTTGAAAAAAAGTTTCTGACTTTATTTTTGTGCTTAACTGAACTCCACCAGGGATCATTTGTTGGAGTATATACAGGGACTTAAAAAATCGCCAAAAATATTAAAATTGTAGTTATTTCACTATAATAATTTGATTTTTCGACTACTGAAACAATAGTTAATAATTTTTTAAATGTTCAAATTTAAATATATTTTGAGTAAGACACACATAACTGTTAATGTTTTAAGGGCCAGTTTCATATCGAATTTAAAGGAGCATTAAATTAAATGTTGTTTAGAATGTAAAATTTTTGTCAATAAATCCCTTGTAAACAACATTTAATTTAATGCTCCTTTAAATTCGATTATGAAACTGGCCCTTAGAGAGATAATTTAAAGGTATTTTAGAGGCGAAAATAAAAAAATAGGGTGTTCCAATTAAAAAAATTTAACTTACTCAACTTGCAACAAACCTCTTAATTTTTTTATCTTCTTTACAGCAGTGGGCTAAAAAATAAAGAAATTATATCCTTTAGGTCCGAACTTTCTTCGTTAAAGTGCTGAAAGTCCTGCTCTTCTAGAATTCTTAGTTTTCATGTAATAATTAAATAAAAGACTTAAAACATTAGTGTTAAAAGCAATATCAAAAAATGCAAAAAAATGTAGGGTGTTTAAAAAAACATAAGTTTGCATTGTAGCTAATTTCGAAAACACCCTGTAACTTGAAAATACAATTTAAGTGACTAAGGGAGTTATTATCTACGGCTTTCGTAAATAAAAAGATTAATTTTTTAACATTTGAAGGTCAATAATGGACTTTTTCAACTATTAAGTAGTTGCAAAAATTGGTATTTCTTGTGTCATCTGAGAATAAGCAACGATTAAATATTGTTTAGTGATAAAAATGCGTATAAAATGTGGGTGGCCCAAAAAAATATCTAAGTAAAAATAAAAGATCCAAACAATAGTTATTTATTTAACTAGTTTAAGTGTAAATCAGGTTTTTATTTCACCAGAGGTGAAATAAATGAACCGATTTACACGAAAACGAGTTGGATACATTAACATTTTATTCTTCGAATTAGACTTAACAAGGTTTAAAATTGCTTTAAATCTGCTAAAAATAATCTGACGTTTTGTATTGACAGTGGTCAAAACTTCCTTACACAAGAGAAAAACCGTAGATTTTGACAGTGTCGAAAAATAAACGTTATTTAGGTGCTAGGTACAAATTTTTTACTCGAAAACAAATAGTATTGTTATTTTAAAATAACAGTAGAAATAATGGAATTTCGATTAATTATTATTTTCATATTTTTACTTTTATTTACATTAATATTCTTTATTAATCAATTTTAATTATAAGAAAGGGAAACAAGTTTTGAAAATATTCACATACATAGAGAAAAACATTAAGGTGCGGTTCATAGATAAAATTTAACACGTTGTTAACAACGCAAATAGACCAATCAAATTAGTTCAATTTGGTCACGTGATCAGTTACTTACATTTCATTGCGGATTAAATTAAGACGCTTCTATAAACCGTCTCTAATTAGACTATTAGATTTTGAGATATACAGGTGTCTCAAAATTGGCGAATTCCGAGTTCAGAACATTGTAATCACAATAATAATAATAAACTTTATTTATCAAAAAGTAAAAAAAATAAATAAAGAATGATTTAGGTGTTGGATAAAATTATGTATGGAACGCGTGTGTTCTCGGTCACGAATCACTCGTAAAAACTGGTTTTTTCTTCTGATTTATTTGTATACTTGTACTTGTCCCGGCGCATCCACCATTTGTAATTTTCCCAGCTGGCAAAAAACAGTTTGGTTTACTTGGTACAAATCTCAGATTAGATAATGATAACAATTTTTTTGGATACATTGAAGCTTTCTAAATAAAGTAACAAGCAACTAAATTAATTAATTCATTATGAGAAAATTATTATTTGAAACAACACAAATAAATCGATTAATTTCGGTCATATCCACAAAACGATGAAAAACCATCTCCATAAATATTTCCACTCGGAGATAAGCTAAACCACCCAATTATTTAACGGTCGAACTGCCGGAAATGGCCTCAAGCAGTCCAACTTAATCCAAATCTTCTCAATTAATGAAACTTGGCTTTACTCAAAGGGTTACGTTGATTCGCGAAATATGCAAACATGGTCAACCCAAAATTTACCAACTTTCCTTGATGAGACTCTTAACTCTCGAGGAATTTGCGTTTCAAGTGGACCTCTCCTCATCATATTTTCTCTAACGAGACAGTCACACCCGGCTGACGAACGCGGAATTTTCTAATTAAATTTAACAGAAACTTGTAAAAAATGTCTAACACTTAAAACTATGTTCTCGGGTCGATTTTAATTAAATAACAGCGAGACTAGAAACCTTGCAACCCTTTTAATAAATTGATGATGTAAAAATTAAGCGCGAAGATAGCTAATAGTGATAATAGTGATTTACTTCGTACAGGGTGGTGCATTTTCGATGTCCGAATAGGGGAAAAACTAGGAGAAAACCGAGTCATATTCTCGAGTCCGTTTTTTGAGAAAATAATTTTGGTCAAAACCGCATCCCGCTATCGTATTTTGTTTTGACTTATAAACAAAAGTTGACATTTTAGCGAAATCTCAAAAACTTCATATCTTTCTCATTATAAAAAATACACATTTGAAACACAGACTTTATACAAACACTTTTTTACGCACAATTTAATAATTTTGTTCATGAATTTTTTTAACCATTTGTTTAGCTGCAATAACAAAGTTGTATTTTTTTAATGAAAATTATATGCGGCTGACATTTTTGAAAAACTTACTTTTTTCTGATTTGATATGTCCATGATTGTGTGAAACATTGTTTTTAAATATTAAAAAAATAACATTTCACTTTTTCTTTATAGTACGGCATGAAAAAAATTGAATTTTCAATTAAAATTATGAAAAATTTTATTACTCAACAAGTATTTATAATTTAATGTTTTTTTAGCAATACCTGTTCTGTAAGTCATCATTCACTGACAAATATCTTTCATTGTAAGCGGCACTTTTTAGTCAGGTGCAAGTTTCCATGGTTACTGTGCAATAATATTTTACTTACAGCCCATGGTCTGTAAGTAAATATTACATACCAACGTATGCCATTCGTGTTCCATGAAAAATGATGCACAAGCAAACCTTGCAGCCTCTTCAATATCATCCATTTTTCTATTTTCACTTGAAATACCTTCAGAACAGTATTGAAGCGTTGATTTTGCAACAAATGCTGATTTAAAGTGATGTTTTTTTTTGTTTTGTATCCCTAACACGAAACGAACGTCACACACATTTTTAATTTGACATCAATCTGACGTTTATTGATTTTTCATAAAAATATATTCAGAAAATGTTTTACTTTTTCTTATTTGTGCAGGTATTGCTAAAAATAGCTTACTAACCTCAAACTATAAGTTCTTCTTTTGGTCTCGAACGCTTAGGAAACCTCGGTACCCTCGGTTTCCCAATATTGCATTCTCGACCAAAAAAAATTGCACTTGCAGTTGCGGTACGTAATTACTATTTAATATACTATTTAACACTATTTAACACTGATTAATCCAAAAACAGCATAATAAATTATTTTGATTAGACCAAATGTTTAGCGATTAATAAAAATTATTTGTTTTTAGATTTAAATGGCAAGCTTACATTGCCATTCTATTTTTTAATTAAACATGAAATGTCGGAAAAATAAAAATTTTGTTAATTGTATGATTGCCTGTCAATAAAATTTTATTTTACAAAAAAATGTTCAATCCAAACCCCACAATCAAATCCCATCTGTGGTAAAAAAATACATAATATTATCAACGTTCCCTCCATTGCACTTCACTAAATCATCAAAAAGTGATATCAAATGGTAGTGACACATCGTTTTCAATTTTCTGCACATTTTTTATGTAATTAAAATCTGCAACAATCGTATATTTGTTCAAATGAAAATAACTTTAACATAGCTTATTTTTATAATTTCACATTATTTACTTTAATAAGCGTTCACAAAATTTCTAGATTATTCATACCTTTTATGTGAAATAATTTTTCCATGGCCAACTACTTTCATATATTTTAAATACACTTCGCCGCAAAATTAAAGGTATAAATTAAAATAAAATAAAAAAACCATTCAGGTGTCAATTTAATTTTTTTAATTTTTCAAATAAAAAACACGAAATCGTTACAAAAAATGCACGTCATGAATAAATGTAAAGAACATTGTCATTTATATGACACGAAAGTCGCCTAATAGTGACTCTCATTGAAGAAGGATTCTCTCAAGACGAAGTTGGTCAAAGACAGGGATGGGCGTGTCAACAATACAAGGTAGACAATTCAGTTGTTGACCTGTCAACAATTACGTCGACGTCGATATTTGAAGTGATGTCAACAATGTCAACTATGTCAACAATAAAGAAATAATAAATTTTGACAGTAAACTGGTATTTGACCATGAAATTGGTGTATAATTGTTAAAAATAAAACTTAAAAGTATGGTTAAAACTTTTTTTAAACATAAAATATGTATTAGAAAAATAAATAAATAAAAATAAAATTCTCGATAAATGGTAACAAGAAAATAAAACAAATTAGTCTCTTTTTCTTCTGTTTTTACGCTTCACTCTTTATTTTTAGCCTCTTCGTCTTTGTTCTCAAAAGAATTTTTTCTTCAAAAGAAAATGTGATATAAAACACAACATAACCTCAAATTCTCATTGTCGACCTATTGTTGACATTGTTGACACTGTTGATATTGTAGACATTGTCGACGCAATTGTTGACACGTCGTGTAGACAATCAAAGTCGATATGTCAACGCCCATCCCTGGTCAAAGATTGGATGTGCAACAATCCGGTAGTCAGTAGAGCTTGGCTACGTTATCCCCTAGTAGACTGAAGCAAGGTAGAAAACACAAAACAGCAAATGCAGAAGACCTATTTTTACGCATTACTATAAAAAAAGTTTTTGTTCTACAAAAAAATTAAAAAATGACCTTCAGCACGCTACAGGTACCATAATTAGCTTAGATACCCTAAAAGGAAGGTCATGTAAGACTGGACTAAAACCATATCACTCTGACACTAGCCCTGTTTTAACGGTAGCTGACAGAAGAGCTCGGCAAGAATTTGCTCGAATACAGTTTGACGATTGGAGGCACGTCTTTTTTAAGGATGAGTCCAGATTCTGTTTTTATACCAATAATCCTAATCTAAAGACATGAAGAAGACTAGGTGAACGTTTTTTTCAGTGTGCCATTTGCAAAGTAAACCAACTTGGGGCCGTCTCTCTTATGGTATATCTTTTGAGGACCGCACTATTAATTGCAATTGTTAACAGAAGTATAATGACTGTCTTAAGATATAGATATGAAACCATCATTTCCATTCGCAAACCATTTGCTGCTCTACGTGGTTCACAATCTATATATATAAAATTGCTTGTCCTGACTGACTGACCTATCAACGCACAGCCTAGACGGCTAAGGATAGAAACTTGAAATTTTTACAGTAGATAACTTTTGTAACGTAGGGGTGTACTAAGAAAGGATTTTTGCAAAATCATCCCCTAAGAGGGTTAAATAGGGTGTTAAAATTTAAATAAAAATCCGTCATTTTTTAAGTTATATCTTTGAATATTAGTATTTGGGCTTTCGGTTAAAAATAAAGAAAGACGTGTTTCAGGATTTTTGGAAAATCAACCCCTAAAGGGGTTAAATGGAGAGTTGAATTTAGAATTAGAGTTTAGAAAATCTGTCATTTTTAAAGTTACATTAAACTTACATCCTTGAAAATTAGTATTAGTATTTGGTTTTGGTTAAAAATAAAGGAACACGTGTTTTAGGATTTTCGAAAAATCAACCCCTAAAAGGGTTCGATGGCGTAATAAAATTTGTATAAAAATTCGTAACTTTTGAATTTACATTAATTGAAGCTGGTATTTGGGCTTTCAGTGAAAAGTGAAGAAACACGTGTTTTAGTTGGAAATACCAACCCCAAGGGGGTTGAACACGGGTTACAATTTGAATAAAAATCCGTAATTTTTAATTTGTATCCATGCAAATGGTACTTGAGCTTTCGGTTAAAGATGAAAAACGTGTGTTTAAGAACATTTGGAATTTCCACCCCTAAGGGGATTAAATATAAAAAAGCCGTAATTCTTGAACTTATATTTATGAAAATTGGTATTTGGGCATTCGGTGAAAAATAAAGAAACAGGTATTTTATTATTTTTAGAAATTCCACCCCCAAAGAGGGTTAAACATAAAAAATCGTCATTTTTGAAGCTATATTAAAGAAAAATGGTATTTGATGTTTCGGTTAAAAATGAAAAAAGACGTGTTTCTGGATTTAGAAAGTTTCACCCTCAAGAGGGTTGAATATAAAAATATGTCATTTTCGAAGTTATAACCAAGAGAATTGGTATTTGGGCATTCGTCTAAATATAAAAAACGCGTGTTTCAGGTTTGTTGAAAACTCCACTCCAAGGGGGTTAAACAAAAAATCCTTCATTGTTGAAGTTATACATATAAAAAATTCTTTATTGTTGAAGTTATCAATTGATGTCTTAGACATTCGGTTAAAAAGGAAGAGGCGTATATTTCAGGATTTTTTGAAATTCCACCCCCAAAAGAGTTCAACGCAAAACTCCTGCATTTTTGAAGTCATATCCAAGAAAATTGGCATTTAGACTTCCGGTTAAAAATAAAGAAAATGTGTTTCAGGATTTTTGAAAATTACTTCCACAAGAGGGTTAAACAGGGAATGAGTTGAGAACAAACAAAATTTACTCGGGTTTGCATTGGGTCACGGTTTTAAAGTTCACAATAAAATTTTGTGTTTCTACTTTTTGTTATACTAAGTTTTGCATTGTTTTTCTGTGTTTCAAAGTGGTTGTGGACATGCGTCCGAAGCCGTGGGCAACTGCTAATTCATTTATATGCATGATAACCATTGATAACGCTCGACCAAACTTTGCAAATATTGTGACAGGAGAGCTTGCAAGAAATTTTGACTACAGAACAAAAAGAGGAAATTGCTACTCTAGTTCAGAGTATGTCTGCACAAATGAGAGCAGGTGTAATATCAAGAGGTGGTCATGCACTTTATTAGTATCTGTTTTTAGTTAATTTTTGTTAAAAAAAATTAATGAAATTACAAGTTCTCCTGTTCTACGCCCATTTTGGAAAAATTAGATTGAGTATGAGTGAACAGGTTCTTAAAAAACCTATTTTATGTTAGTGCCAAACAGAATAAATCCACATTCAAACATATTTTTCAAAAAATATTGAATTTTAGCTAATATCCCTTAATTTTGCGGCGAAGTGTATATTTTTTATCAAAAGTATATAAAGATATCAAACTGTATTTATATTGTTTTCAGTTCAGAAAAAAATAAGCTTTTCGAAAATGTTATAGCCAACTATAATTTCTATTTAAAAAAATACAATTTTATGTTATTACACCTAAACGAATGTTTAAAAAAGAATCGTTGATAACATTCTTAAATTCTCTGTAAAAAAGTGTCTTTGTTTCAAATGTGTACACTGAGAAAAGCATTTCTTTATAATTTTAGTAATTGTGTTTGTTTGAATCGCATTTATTTCAATTAATTAAATGTTATTCATTTAAAAAAAAAATAATCTTAGGCCAAGTAAACTGAAATATTTGATGAAAATAATACATTTACTTTTTATTATTATTCCAATGCAAAATTATTTTGAAGTAAAGAAATAGTTTCTTTAAATCAAATGCATGGTATATGTACTTGTAAAATTTGTAGTTTATTAAATTCAACACAATGACAGTTTCCATATACCGAATTCGATTTCCAATTAAAGATATACTTGTCCGAATTTTGGACAACACTTGGGCAGTCAGAAGATTTTGCAAACAAGTAAGAACGTGTGGCGTAGTAGTTATATGTTGCGCCATTTTGCGTCAGAGTCGGAGGGCCTAAGTACTCAAGTGCAATTAAGTGAAGTGAAGTGAAAATTGAAAAAACATTCTACTGCGGCCTTTATTTATCGTTGGTTTTACTTTTTGTACGCAGTGTTATAAAATTAAACTAAACTTTTCGAAAATAATTCTACTTTCAAATAGGTCATAATGTGTAAAAATGAGCTTTGGAATAAAATGCCCTTAAATCTAAAGATGGTACTGAACTGATTTTAAGCATAATCCATACAGAAACTTTTTTGATAAAATTTCTGTGTACTCGTAAAAATGTACCGTTAATTTTTTACGACAGTGAAACTTTCTTGCAACACAGTATTTTTTTTACAAAATTTTTCTGTCCCATTAAAAAATTACCATTTAAAACAAACAATTTGATAATTTTAATAAAAGAAATATATTTTTGAAAGGAACAACTCAAGTCATTGAAGCAATCCGATATATTGTAGAATCAAATAAATATGATTATTGAACCAGATAACACTTTTATGTATTAGATAGAAGTAAATGTTTTTTTAAATGAAAACTAAAGTTTTATTTAAAATTAAAGAAATGTAGTTTTATTTTAACAAATTATTGTTTTAATAAATACAAATAAATAAAACTAAAGAAACAAACAGATTTTTTCTTGCCCATATAGAAACAACAAATTTCTTTCAACTAAATAAATTTTGTTTGAAACATTTTTTTTTTCTCTGTGTATCTTTTATAATAAGGAAGCTATGAATTTTTTAAGACTTTGCAAAATTGTCAACTTTTGTTTATAAGTCGAACACAAAAGACAATAGCGAAATGCGATTTTAAATTACTTTCTCAAAAACGGACTTAAGAATATGTTACTCGTTTTTCTCTAAACATCTTACACAGAGAAAAAAATATTTTGTTTCAAACAAAATTTATTTAGTTCAAAGAAATTTGTTGTTTCTATATGGGCAAGAAAAAATTTGTTTATTTCTTTAGTTTTATTTATTTGTTTATATTAAAACAATAATTTGTTAAAATAAAACAACATTTCTTTAATTTTAAATAAAACTTTAATTTTCATTAAAAAAAACATTTCCTTCTAATACATAAAAGTGTTATCTGGTTCATATTTATCATATTTATTTGATTCTACAATATATCGGGTTGTTTCAATGACTTGAGTTATCAAGTTGTTTGTAGTGTTGGGCGATTATGAATGATATAATCGAAATATTTCGATTATGTCTGAATAATCGATCATTCGATTATACTTTAAAAATCATTCATAATCGAAATTCGATTCATTCGTTTCGTTCCGAACACTTGTTTTTCGATTCGATGATATTTCGTTTCTTAAATGATCGAATGAACAAGCTAACGAATAAACGACAATTAATCGTGGTGGTAAACTGGGGAATAATCGAACTTGATAGTGATTTTTTTGTTATTATGTTGGTGGTTCATCGGTTGTTTGAAGTTTGTGAAGTGACACATATGACAGTGAGAGCAAGAAATTTTTTAAAACAAAGTTTATTAAAATTTTCGAGCGTTTAATTAACGGTTTATCCACACCACAGTCAGACAATAAAGGCTAAATCAATATTTTAGAAAAATTTTATTTGACGTTTTGAAGTGACTTTTGTCGAATTAATTTTTATTCGGCCAATCACGAGACGATTTTTTCGTAAGACCTATAGGTTTTATTGGTATCATTAAACGTTTCCTAATAGTGATATTATGACCTAATAAAAGACTGGTTGTGGATAAATAATACTTTTTTATTTAACACATTTTGTGTAATGTTGGAAAATAAAACTATTTATAATTTTTAAATTTATTTATTTATTTACAATGGGTCTTTTTTCAATATTTTCATTCCACTTATTCAAATTTATACTCCAATACTTATTTGTTGACCGCCTTAATTAATAATTTTATATTTCGTGATGACACGCATGCGCACTGGACAATAATTGATCATTCGATTATTTTAAACGATTATTTCGATTCATTCGATTATTAAAATATATCGATTATGCCCAACACTAGTTGTTTGTTTTGAATGGTAATTTTTTTAATGGCACAGAAAAATTTTGTAAAAAAACACTGTGTTGCAAGTGTAGAATGTGCGAGAATAAAGACACTTCATTCACTACACTACAATTCAGAACAATAAGTTCTAGAACTGAACTGTCATGAGTTCTAAAACCGGACTATCTGACAGCTTTACAATCCGACTATTTATATTGAATAGAAACTCTATCAGTCGTAAGCTGAAAGCTGCAGTGCCATCTCACGTAAAGCTGAGGAACCGCCACATAAGAAAGTTTCACTGTAATAAAAAATTAACGGTAGGTACATTTTTACGAGTAGGTAGGTACACAGAAATTTTATCAAAAAAGTTTCTGTATGGATTATGCTTAAAATCAGTTCAGTACCATCTTTAGGTTTAAGGGCATTTTATTCCAATTGAACTATTTTCGAAAAGTTTAGTTTAATTTTATAACATTGCATACAAAAATTAAAACCAACGATAAATAAAGGCCGCAGTATCAAGTAGAATGTTTTTTCAATTTTCACTTGAGTACTTCGGCCCTCCGATTCTGACGCAAAATGGCGCAACATATAACTACTACGCCACACGTTCTTACTTGTTTGCAAAATCTTCTGACTGCCCAAGTGTTGTCCAAAATTCAAACAAATATATCTTTAATTGGAAATCGAATTCGGTATATGGTAACTGTCGTTGTGTTGCACTTAATAAACTACAAATTTTACAAGTACATATACAATTAATTTGATTTAAAGAAACTATTTCTTTACTTTAAAATAATTTTGCATTGAAATAATAATACTGATCAACTATCATGAAATAAATGCATTATTTTCATCAAATATTTCAGTTTACTTGGTCTAAGATTAAATTTTCTTAAAATGAATAACATTTAATTATTTGAAATAAATGCGATTCAAACAAATACTAAAATTAAAGAAATGCTGTGTAGTTTCGGAGATATCCTATTCGGACATCCAAAATGCAGCACCCTGTACAGGCCATAATAATAATGTGTTTTTTTTACCAAATCATGTAACCAAACCAAAAACCGAAAATATAATGTCTAGCCGTTGTGGCATAGCACAGACAATTAATGTTTTGTTTACTTATTGTTCGTCGTTATCCTCAAGTTATGTAAATGTACCTCGAGGGTTCGCCGTAAGTTTGGTATAATTAGATTCCTATCACTTAATAGCTACTCGGCTCTAAAATGTTTAGGTAATAATTTATTAAAATTTAATTTCGGTCTCTGACGCTACTTTTTTTCGAATAAAAATCTCGCGATCCTTGACGCTCTTGTTCGTAAAGCTTGCAAAAGATCCATTAGCTTTTCCGTGTCATTCCGACGTTGTACGTAGCTCTTCAGTGTCGCGACATGCCGCCGGCTGGGATCAATAACGAGCAATTTCCATCGTTTTTCTTCTACGGTGAAGGTAAATTACCTCCGGATTTTTCAAACGCCACAAATATGGACATAAGTACAGTGGGTTTTTATTTTTCTGAAAGTATAATGCAAACAACCCTACGTTCAATTTTTAAAAAACCAAGGCAATGCTACGGCTATGAATCTTTTAAGGCCGATTACAAAGGCACCGGACTTTTTGCACTAAAAGAGTGTAAAAAGTGAGAATTTCAATCTGATTTTGCGCCAGGTCAAACTCCAGGATTACAGAGGCATTTATAGTTTTCCACTAAAAAAATCATTACTCGAAAACTAAAAGTCCTACAGTACAATGATTTGTTCAGGCAAATTCTACGGTTCAATTCATGTTTTGTTTTTTAAAACATTTGGATTTTTATTTTTAATTTTTTTGGCTAAAATTAGTGTTGTCATAAAATAGTACTTATTACCTTAAAAACTTAATTTTTTTAAACTCACTGTAGCCAAGTTTCATGCACTTTTCTATGTCTTAAAAACCCTCTTAAAGTTCTTAAAAGTGCGAGAAAACATCAGTAGGTTCTATTTTAAAAGATTTAATTTTTCCGCTTTTTATCGAGTGGTCGATTTCAGGAACCCGGAGCATTTATTAGACCATAACTCCGGAACTTATCTTATCTTTGATAAGCACTTTTAATTATCTATCTTTTTTTAAGAGAGATCATTGTCCTCCGACTAACAGTTTTCAAGAAAATTGTTAAGAAAATCAAAAATTGGTAAAATTTATACGTTTGTGTTGTTAACTTGAAAAGTATTGAGAATTTTGCAATATTTGCATTGTTATTATTATATTAACTAATATTATAGATAATATTATTATATTAACTGTTTCAAAACTATAAAAACGCCAACGTCGCATTTTATCGAATAATTTTTTTAAATAAGATTGATAAAATTGTAAAATAGTTATTAATGATTAGATCTCTCATTGAAAGTATAAATTACATTAGCTATTATTTTTTTGAAGAGCATGAATATTTTATAACAGCTAATTTTGAGGTTTACATTAAATTGGTTCCATTGTTTCAAATCGATTTGTCGTAATTAAAAAAACAATAAAAATACACTTTTAGTTTCGCTTGAACAGTGAAAACTAGTTTTTTGCGTTTTTCTTGGAAACTATAAGACCTAGAGCAAAAATTAAAAAAGCGTCAAAATGGGCTTTACATTATCAATTTTTTTCAGCGTATTTTAGTGGTTTTTTACTGCATTTAATCTTTTTAAATTTTTTGGTTAAAGTGATTTTTACCTTTTGGTCGATTTCCTGTGCATAAAGTGTTAATCGAGCAAGAATTCCGGAATTATTAACCGTAGTTACTATCGTTGGAAAATTATCTATCGATAAAAAAAGATCATTGTCCTGCGATCAATAGTTTTCAAGAAAATTGCTAATAAAAGCAAAAATAGAAAAAATTTATATGTTGGTAACTTGAAAACTATTACGAATTTTGGAATTTGCTCGACACCAATTGATTTCCCAGATCATTTTACATAGGTCTACATTAAGATAATTTCATTGATTGGAATCGTTTTGTGGTAATTAAAAAAATATGAAAAAACCTAATTTTAGTTTCGTCGCAATCGGCGCACAGTGGGCCAAAATACTCATCTACCGGGACTAAATTTTTTTATAAACCAGTCTTACAGCAAATTGTACGCTAATTAAAAAGTTGTTCATAGTTTACCGTGTAAAATGTTTCCTTCTCGAGATACAGCGGAAAAACTTGAAACATTTTAAATGTAAGAAAAATAATATCCTGTCTCAAAAGGTTTATTTCACCAATATTGTAGAGCGAACAGGATGATTCAAAAATTTCTTGAGTGGTGATAAAGGACATAAAGGTTTAGATCAAGTATTCTTGAATTTGGTTAACGTAACCAGCAGAGTTTGCTTCATTAAATAGATACAACCTGTTGATGTTGAAAAAAATTGGTTCTTGGGGTACACAATACATAAAATTAGATAAGAATGCAACAAAACATTAAATTCGTCGGTAGCGAAAACAAAAGAGCAACACGGTTGGTCCTTACAACGAATTTAAAAAATAATAAAAACTTCCAAATAAAATCAAAACGGATTAAATGAAATTACATTGAATTAAAACAAAGATTTTGCTTTTCTTGACCTTTCTTGAACTTCAAAACAAAACAGTTTAACAGGACGTGTAGGACCAGAAGAAGTTGAAAAAAACTCTTCATCGAGTCGAAGGGAAAATTCGAAGTCAGGTTTATGTAGCCATGAATCATATTTCACAAAAAAAAAGTCTTTTACGCGGGAACTAGCTTGCCACCGATTGTTTATTTTTTTTTTGAAATATCTTTAATTTGTGTTTTCCACCACTTTAACACCCTCTCTGGGGCCCTATCAATATTAAACTTTTCGATTACACAATTTAACAATCGATCATTTCGATTCGCTGGTCCCCCTTCTGCCCATACCTTAAAAAATTCTTGTCTTGAAATCTTGTAGCTTATTCCTTAAACAATACAAAATAATCACTTACTAGCACACTGTTGATTGTTATTTTAAACGAGGGTATCCTCGTTGACACAACCATGTAACAAATTCTTTGACCCCCGTTGGCCTTATGTAACTTTTTCCCTTACGAATTTTACCTTTAATAAATTAATAATGATTATTAGCATAAAATTGCAACTTCGTTTTTGTCCCCCTAGATCAGTCATTTAGCCCACTGTGCGGCGTTTAAAAATTGAATTTTTTTTTGAGATATCGCCTTGAAGCCTATGAGCCTATGCCATTTTGTAGTTTTTTTAAACCGGTTCTAATGGTAGCTTCGCAATAATCGGCGCTGAAAAGTGAAAAATAGTGAAATGACGTTTTTTTGCGTTTTTCTCGGAAACTATAAAACCTAGAGCAAAAATCAAAAAGGCAAAAGAATGCGCTTTAAATTACCAGTTTGTTTGGGCAAATTTAAATTTAATTATATAGTGGTCATTTACATTTTGGCCGATTTCCTGTACCCAGAGTATTAATCGGGCAAAAATTCCAGAATTATTAATCGTAGTTACTATCGTTGGAAAGTCTTTTAATTATCGATCGTTTAAAAAAAGATCATTGTCCTGCGATGAATAGTTTCCGAAAAAATTGCTAACAAAAGCAAAAAAGATAAAATTTGTGTTAATAACTGAAAACTATTACGAATTTCAGAATTTGCTCGACGCCAATTGATTTCCCGGATCATTTTACATAGGCTTACATTAAGATAGTTTCATTGTTTCGAATCGTTTTGTGCATTTGAAAATTGTTTTTTTTTTCGAGATATCGCCTTGAAGCCTATAAACTACGGATATCTGAACCTATGCCATTTCGTAGAGTATTTTTAAACCTGTTCTAATGGTAGTTTTTCGCTAACTCCGATAGGTTCGACGTAATCGGCGCTGAAAAGTGAAAAATAGTAAAAAGTAGTTTTTGCGTTTTTCTCGGATACCGTAAAACATAGAGCAAAAATTAAAAAAGCATCAGAATGCGCTTTAAATTACCAGTTTGTTTCATCAAGTTTTTTTTATAGCATTTGACTTTTTAAATTTTTTGTCTAAAATTACAGGCTGTTTTGTCTAAACCCCACATTAGAAGTATTGGGAGTTCTAATAATCATAGTCATCTGAAAATTTGTGTACAACCATAATCTTTTAGGTCCTGCTCAATGAAAATATTCTCAAGATAGCAGCACTTCCGCTTATACCGGAAGTCGCTGTCAACTTCCTTACTTTAAATGGAATGCTATACTTTTTAATGCGTTTTTGAATTACTAGAGTTATTTTAAGGTAGTTTTCATATGCTGTTCCTATACCTAAATTTAGCCGTTTACGAAATATTTATGGTTTTTAAAATTTTTTTGGATTTGCACTTTCCAGTTCAAAAATCGATAACTCTGTGATTTTTAAAAATTTGGAAATATTTTTGAGCTCATTTGAAAGAGGAAGCCTAGATCTTTCCTTTGGTGTTTTCAAATTTCTAAAAAAGAATAACAAAGTCCAAATTTTTAAAATTAAGTTTGCAAAACTTTAAGCACCCATAACTCATTTTTTTTCAAATGAAATGACAAAAGTTTTATTTCACTAGATGATAGAGAATTTAATTCTGCTTCGATCTGTGTTAACATTCCCTATACTTATGTTTAATAGTTTTCAAGTTACAATACCTTTTTGTTGGGATTGAAAAATTCATTAACCATAGGCCTTTTCTCATAGGTTGCCATGGAAACGAATGAAAAAAGGTGAGAAATTAAAGTTTTTCAAACCAACACCCAATGAATTTATTTTGTTTTCACAGTCTGATAACACAATTTTGAACAGAGTTTGTCGTTTAAGTTTAATCAGAAATGTTTTTATGGCAAACTATGCAAAAATAGCTGTGGTTAGTAAGGAATTTCATATAAAATGTTAAAAAAAACAACATAACTTGAAAATTATCACAGATAGGTATAGGAAATGCTAATACAGATAGATGCAGAAAAAAATTCTCTTCTATCTAGTAGAATAAAAATTGGGACATCCCACTTGAAAAAATTAAATTTTGGGTACTTGAAGTTGTCCAAACTTAACATTAAAATTTTTGGGTTTATTAACTTCAATTCCACTTTTGATCGCACTGAACAACAGATATAGGCTTTCTCTTTCAATTCTCCAAACATGATTTCGAAATCTCTAAAACTAAGCGAGTTACCGATTTTTTAAGGGACAGGTGCAAATTCAAAAATTTTCAAAAATCCTAAATATCTCGAAAACGGTTAAACTTAGGTATAGGAAAACCTGATAAAAACTCCCTTAAAATAACTCAGCTAATCCAAAAACGCAGTGAAAAACATAGCTTTCCATTTAAAATAAGAAATTTAATAGCGACTTCCGGTATAACCGGAAATGCTGCCATCTTGAAAATATTTTCATTGAACATAACTCAACGGATTATGCCTGAGTACCAACTCTCAGATAAATATCTTTATTAGAACTTTCAATACTTCTAATGTGGGGTTTAGACGGAACAGCCTGTATAGTGGTCATCACTTACCTTTTGGTCAATTTCCGATACCTGGTATCAAACAACAATTCCCGAACTATTAGCCATAATTCCACTATGTTTACATTCATTGGAAAGCTCTTGTAATTATCTATTGTCAAAAAAAATCATTTCTGATCTGCATTCTGCGATCAATAGTTTTCGAGAAAATTGCAAACAAAAACAAAAAGAGACGGTAAAGTGTATTATGTGTTAATAACTTCAAAACTGTTACGAATTTCTCAATTTGCTCCACGCCAATTGATTTCCCGCATCATTTTACATAAGTCATAATTTTACATAACTTTAAAAAGTTTTTACATAATTTTAAAAGTCGCAAATAAAAAAGAGCCAAACCGTTTGTTCCACTAAATTTTACGGTTCACTTTACGTATTACACTAGTTTTTTTACAACATTTAGATTTGCCTAAAATTTACCAGTCACTCTCATTAGACCTAATTTTTTTACGATTTATTAAACACATTTTTCTTGAAACTATCCATCGTTTTCAGCGCAGAATTTTACGTCCTTTCGAAAACCCGACTTGAAACATTTTTCCCAAGTCTAAATGTGCTTTTCTGTTCCAGATTGTGATGTTGAGACTGAGCATGTTGTTGAGCTGCATTTTCATGACTAATACCGCTTTAGACGACAAACACTTGGCTTCCAACTTTTTAATCGAGAAACGTGAAATTTCAAACGATTTCGAAAAATACTCGGTCACCTGTTACATCTGCGTCAACGTTTCGGACAATCTCGTTTGCAACCAATTCGCCATAGACAGGCCCTGCAAACCCGGTAAGTACCCAATTCTTCAAATGGACAAAATTTTTATGAATTGTTAGTTCAGCAAAAACTACACACATGTAGCTAATAAAAGAACGTCGACGAAGGGTTTTCGATGAATTTCCTCGGTTTTATGACTGTCGTTTCGAGAAAAAGTGAAAATCGATAGACATGGTTTTATTTTTATGATGTCATAAATTTATGGTTTTAAAGTGAAACATTTTTCGGAGACGCTCTTGCGTCTTATTGCCAGTTTCACTCGATCGCGTTGTAAAATTTTTAACTCTTTTTTGTCGGCTGCGATTCATATTTTAGGCGAAAAAACGATATTATTTCATTATTTTTTTCTATAGAAAATGTTAAATTATTTTTTATTAACTCTTTTGAGTAGATAAAATAGCACTTTAACTTAATTTATTTTATTCAATTAAATTTACAAATACAAATTAATTTCAAGGATTAACAAGAGTAGCTATCATTATTGACTCGTGGTATAATCTACTATTATCTACTCGTGAAATAAATCCACTTGTGACTTCGTCACTCTTACACTTAACTTTTTTTACTCGTAGATAAACAATCATCTCTTTATCGTTTTGTATAATAAATAACTATCTTTCTGTACCAGATGTTAAAACTATTTTTTATCAACTCTATTGAGTAGATTAAACTGGAAGAGTAGATAAAATGTTTTAAATTTATTTTATTCTATTAAATTTACAAATTCCCAATAGGTATATTAATTAATAATTAATTAATAAATAATAATTAATTAATAATCAAGAATTAACAATACACCTATTTGTCAACTCTTTTGAGTAGATAAAATAGCACTTTAACCAGAAGGGTAAATCACGTATTTTAAATTTATTTTATTCAATTAAATTTACAAATTCCAACATATTAAGTGGAAGGATTAACAACAATTTTTTTTCTTAAAGTCCTGCTATAGAAAAAAATGTATTATACACGACGTTAAAGATTGTTTATCTACTCATGAAGTAAGTCCACTTGTGACTTTGTCACCCCCTGAACTTATCTTTTTCTCTCGTAGATAAACAATCTCTTTATCGTCTTATATAATAAATAACCATTTTTCTAAAGCAGATGTTAAAACTACGTATTTTTTATCAACTCTATTGAGTAGATTAAATAGTCCTTTAACCGGAAGGGTAGATAAAATGTTTTAAATTTATTTTATTCAATTAAATTTACAAATTCCAACATATTAACTTCAAGAACTAACAATAACTTAAAGTCCTGCTATAGAAAAAAATGTTGTATACACACGACAATAAAGATTGTTTATCTACTCGTGAAATAACAATCTCTTTATCGTCTTGTATAACTATTTTTCCATAGCAGATGTTAAACTGTTCCTTGTCAACACTTTTGAGTAGATAAAATAGCACTTTAACCAGAAGGATAAATAACATTTTTTAAATTTATTTTATTCAATTAAATTTACAAATTGCAACATATTAAATGGAAGGGTTAACAATAACTTTTTTTTCTTAAAGTCCTGCTATAAAAAAATGTATTATACACGACGTTAAAGATTGTTTATCTACACGTGAAATAAGTCCACTTGTGACTTTGTCACTCCTGAACTTAACTTTTTCACTTGTAGATAAACAATCTCTTTATCGTCTTGTATAACTATTTTTCCATAGCAGATGTTAAACTGTTCCTTGTCAACTCTTTTGAGTAGATAAAATAGCACTCTAACCAGAAGGGTAAATAACATATTTTTAATTTATTTTATTCAATTAAATTTACAAATTCCAACATAATAATTTCAAAAATTAACAATAACTTGAAGTCCTGCTACAGAAAAAATTGTTGTATACACACGACAATAAAGATTGTTTATCTACGCGTCAAATAACAATCTCTTTATCGTCTTGTATAACTTGTATAACCAGAAGGGTAGATAAAATGTTTTAAATTTATTTTATTCAATTAAATTTACAAATTCCAACATATTAATTTCAAGAATTAACAATAACTTAAAGTCCAGTTATAGAAAAAAAAATTGTATACACACGACAATAAAGATTGTTTATCTACTCGTGAAATAACAATATCTTTATCGTCTTGTATAAGTATTTTTCCATAGCAGATGTTACACTGTTCCTTGTCAATACTTTTGAATAGATAAAATAGCATTTTAACCAGAAGGATAAATAACATTTTTAAATTTATTTTATTCAATTAAATTTTCAAATTGCAACATATTAAATGGAAGGGTTAACAATTACTTTTTTTTCTTAAAGTCCTGCTATAAAAAAAATGTTGTATTATACACGACGTTAAAGATTGTTTATCTACACGTGAAATAAGTCCACTTGTGACTTTGTCACTCCTGAACTTAACTTTTTCACTTGTAGATAAACAATCTCTTTATCGTCTTGTATAACTATTTTTCCATAGCAGATGTTAAACTGTTCCTTGTCAACTCTTTTGAGTAGATAAAATAGCACTCTAACCAGAAGGGTAAATAACATATTTTAAATTTATTTTATTCAATTAAATTTACAAATTCCAACATATTAATCAGAAAGGTTAACAGTAACTTTTTTTTCTTAAAGTCCTGCTATAGAAAAAAATGTATTATACACGACGATAAAGATTGTTTATCTACTCGTGAAATAAGTCCACTTGTGACTTTGTCACTCCTGAACTTAACTTTTTCATTCGTAGATAAACAATATCTTTATCGTCTTGTACAATAAATAACCATTTTCCTAAAGCAGATGTTAAAACTACGTATTTTTTTATCAACTCTATTGAGTCGATTAAATAGACCTTTAATCGGAAGGGTAGATAAAATGTGTTAAATTTATTTTATTAAATTAAATTTACAAATTCCAACATAATAATTTCAAGAATTAACAATAACTTTTTTACTCTTAAACTTAAAATCCTGCTATAAAAAAATGTTGTATTATACACGACGATAAAAAGTGTTTATCTACTCGTGAAATAATCCCACTTGTGACTTTGTCACTCCTGAACTTAACTTTTTCATTCGTAGATAAACAATATCTTTATCGTCTTGTATAATAAGTAACTATTTTTCTACAGCACATGTTAAACTATTTCTTTGTCACTCTTTTAAGCAGATAAATTAGCACATTAACCACAAGATTAGATAAAATGTTTTAAATTTATTTTATTTAATTAAATTTACAAATTCCAACATATTAATTTGAAGGGTTAGCAATAACTTTTTCTCTTAAAGACCTGCTATAGAAAAAACAGTGTATTATACACGACGATATAAAGACTGTTTATCTACTCATGAAATAAGTTCACTTGTGACTTCGTCACTCTTGAACTTAATCTTTTCACTTGTAGATGAACAATCTCTTTATCGTCTTGTATAATAAATAACTATTTTTCTATAGCAGATATTAAACTATTTCTTTGTCAACTCTTTTAAGTAGATAAAATGGCACTTTAACCGCAAAGGTAGATAAAATCTTTTAAAATTAATTTTATTCAATTAAATGTACAAAGCCCAAAATATTAATTTGAAGGGTTAACAATAACTTTTTTCTCTTAAACTTAAAATCCTGCTATAGAAAAAAATATCAAATTATACACGATGATAAAGATTCTTTATATACTCGTAAAACAATCTCTTTATCGGCTTGTATAATAAATAACTACCTATAAATTTTTCATGCCATAATTACGCAAAACAGTATCGCCAACTTTAAAGCTCAAGAGATTTGAATTTGAAATATTCGTCCGAAAAAGGCTAAACATCACGGTTCGCCACTTCCGCGCGCTTAACGCAATTAAACGGACGTCTTGACTGTTTTAATTCCAACTGCCAAATCCAATTAGTTTTAATTGAAACTGGTAATTCGATTTTGCAGGCGAGACTTTTTGCCACACCTTGCACATAATGGACTCGAAGGGCACAAGTGTGCTCGTCAACAAGAAGTGCACTACGGATAAAGAGTGCCAAAGGAACAAAGTGGGATGTGTCGAAATCGATGCGCAAAAGGTCGAAACTGATCCTCTGGTTTATTTCACTTTGATTGAAATTTGTTACAGATGTGTGTCTCATGCTGTGACCAGAACTACTGCAATGTGGATGTCCCGACGAACTCGTCGAATGCAATTTTCGACGACAAAATCACCAAAATGCGAATGCTGGCCAAGAATCTGTTTCAGAGAGAGAAGGCGCTTACTACGACGATCAAGGAGACAAACTCAGCCGACACTTGTCGAAAATTCCACTTTTTGTTAATTTTGTGTTACTTGTGTATTGTTATTCCGAATTAAAAGCGATTTCTTTTGGAATTCTTGGCGATTTGGTTTGGTTTTTCGACAATCACGCACAATCTAGTAAGGCGGGAATTGGTGGGGTGATTATTTTTCTACTTTTTGCTTGTTATCAACCACTGATTTGGACCGAATGCGCCGATTACGTTACGCAACGAACCCTCACTGATGTAATGAATTGTTATCCATGTAATAATTAAAGGGAATTAAACGCAGCCAAATAAATGACGATTTTTTAATACAACTCTTGCATTTTTCCGCACTAAGATTTTGGGTTGTTTGCATATTTTACGAATCAACAACCCTTTGAGTGAAGCCAAGTTTCAGTAATTGAGAAGATTTGGATTAAGTTGAAGTGCTTGAGGCCATTTCCGGCAGTTCAACCGTTAAATAATTGGGTGGTTTAGCTTATCTCCGAGTGCAAATATATGGAGATGGTTTTTCAGCGTTTCGTGTGACATGACCGAAATTAATCGGTTTATTTGTGTTGTTTCAAATTATAACTTTCTCTTAGTAAATCAATCAAATCAGTTACCTGTTACATCATTTAAAAAGCTTCAGTTTTTCCGAAAAAGTTGTACCAAATAAACCAAATTGTCAACTACCAACTGGAAAAATAAAAAATGGTGGATGCGCCGGGACTACGAAAGACTGTAGAAAATAAGACAAAATGACATACAGGGTGTTTCAAGTTTTAGGTCCAGTCAAAAAATAAATACTTCTAGTTGTCCAAAAGAAAAAAAATATATCTCAAACGATAGAGTTTCTAACACGCTTCAATTTGATGCTTTAATGTTATACGAAATTTTCATGGTATGAGCGTGAATTGTGAAAAACTAGATAAAAAATTTTTTGTTTCCAAATTATTGCAATCGTTTTCTCATAATAAAATTCCTCCTATTTTTTAAGTGAGACTTCCGAAACTGAAACAGTAAAAAACCCAAGGCGTATTGAGCAATTGAAATTTCAATTTGCAAAAGATCAAATAAATGTTTTATCTTAGTCACCTTTGAAAAAACAGAGCTCGTGTCTTTGCTTGATTCACAAAAAATTGAAACGTCATTAACTGTCAGACTAAAATTTTACTTGTCAATTCAAAAATGCCCTTTTTTTGCAAATTGAAATTTCAATTGCTCAATACGCCTTGGGTTTTTTACTGTTTCAGTTTCGAAAGTCTTACTTAAAAAATAGGAGGAATTTTATTATAAAAAAATTATTGGAATAATTTGAAAAAAAAAAATTTTTAATGTAGTTTTTTGCATTTTACGCTTATATCATGAAAATTTGGGATATCAGCAAAGCATCAAATTGAAGCGTGTTAGAAACTCTATCGTTAGCGATATATATTTTTTATTTTGGAATACTAGAAGTATTTATTTTTTGACTGGACCTAAAACTTGAAACACCCTATACAAAATCGCACGATTAAATTAATCGATTTATTTGTGTTGCCTCAAGTTATAATAACTATAATAAATTAAATTAATAAACCAATTAAATCGATTGCGTGTTACTTTATTAGAAGGCTTCAATTTTTCCAAAAATTATTTTGTTGTATTATTTTTTGATCTGAGACTTTGTATCAAACTGGGAAATACGCTAAACTTTATGTATTACATTTACTACAATTTTGCGGTTTTCTCGACAGATGGGAACTTGTCGGAACATTTAACAAAAGCAGATCAAATTTCTCGTATCTCAGTTCCATTGAACCGGAATTGAACAATACCAATTTTGTTGCTTTGATTGTACTAACTTTTATGTGAAATACGAGGCTGGGTCAATAAATCTTTACAAAACAATATAAAAAACAGTATTTTGTGGGTTTTTCTTGTCAACATAATCCTCTTTAGCTCGACTCATTTCGTCCAACTTTTTCAAGCCGGATAACGCCTTCGATTATATTTTTAATTTTTGTCTAAAAAAATCATAACTCAATTAAACATCCTAGAACAAAATGGTTTGTCCCAGCGAATTCTGCGGTTGATTTTATGTATTATCGTACAATTGAATTTTTTAATTTTTTTGCCTGCGAGATTATAGTGGTCATATCAGTTAGCTTCAAAAATAAAAAGAATTTTTTTAAACCTCGATCTAGCGAAGTTTTAAGTACTTTTCTGTCTTTAGAACCCTCTACATCTACGTCAATTGGTTCGACTTTTTGATGTTTTATTACTTTTGTCGAAATGTTGGTCGATTTCCGGTATACTTTACGCGGAACATTTATTGGGCAATAACTCCGGAACCATTAGACGAAACCATTAACCATTAAGTTTATTATTACTGGAAAGCTCTATTAATTATCTATCTTTTTCAAAAAAGATTATTGTTGTGACACATTAGTTCTTGCAAAAATAGGTAATACAAGCAAAAATAAAAAAAAATTAATAACTAAAAAACTATTGGGAATTTAGCAATTTGTTCGACGCCTATCGCTTCCTCAGGTCATTTTACATAGGCTTACATCAAAATAATTCATTTTTTTCAAATAGTTGTGCAGTAATTGAAAAAAGAAAAAAATTATTGAAAAATTTCTGAACGTGTTCAAAATAGATTGAAACCAATGTTGGACATAATCTGATTATAATGTAATTAAATTAATAATGTAATTACAGATTTTAATCTAATTAAAATGTAATCTAATTGCATTGTTTTATGTATGTAATTATAATTAATTTTATTAGGTGGAATAATTTACATATTAATTAAATTGAAAAGTAATTATTTTGCAATTAATTACATTATACCATTATTTTGGAAAATCACTTCCTAAGGAGGATAAATAGAGTGTTAGGTTCTAATTAAAAAAATCCGTCATTTTTGAAGTTTAATTCATGAAAATTGTTATTTGGGCTTTTGGTAAAAAAAATAAGAAACACGTATTTCATGTCTTTTAAAAATTCCACCCCCAAGGGGGTTAAACAAGCACCAAAATTTGTATAAAATACTGTATTTTTTTTTAACTTCAATCCATTAAAATTGGTATTTGGGTTTTAGCGGTTAAAGATGAAAAACGCATGTTTTAGGGTTTTTGGAAATTCCACCTCTGAGGGGGTTAACAGGGAATAATTTTAGGAATCTCCACCCCCAAGAGGGTTAATAGATCTTTATTAACCCTGCTGGAGGTGGAACTTCCAAGGGAATCTTTCCTATTAATTAATTAATCTTCCCTTTAGCGGTAAAATTTTTAAAAAAACATGAAATACGTGTTTCTTCATTTTTTTACCAAAAGCCCAAATACCAGTTTTCATTGATATAATTTTTAAAAGATACACTCTTATACAAATTTTAACCCCTGTTTAACCGGGCTTAGTTGTGGAATTTTCACACATATGTTTCTTCATTTTTCAACGAGACCTCAAATGGTATTACTAAAAAAATAACAGAAAAGATACCTATTATTTAACAAAAAAGTAATTACAATTACGATATAACTGAATACAAAGTAATCAGATTACAATGAATTACAGTAATTTGTAATTAGTTACACATTAATCGATTACATTAGGTAACTATAAATGAACATTACTTTAGTAATCTGTTACAGGGTATTAGAATTACAAATTGCATGGTTAATTGTAATTATTAATTATTGTTAATGAGATTACATTTTGCCCAATAATTTTTTAGGTTTTGATGTGCTTTTTACGATGGAATAAGCCGTTTTCTCCTAGCTCTATTAGTTTCGCTCTTTTTCGGAAACTATAATACTTATGACAAAAACAAAAAAAGCATCAAAATCTGCTAGTGAAAACCCGGAGCCGCTCCGGGCAACGATTCCGGTTACAAAGACATTTTTAGTTTTTCACTAAAAATCAGAATTCGAAAACTAAAAATCCTAGAGCAAAACGGTTTGTTACAGCGAATTCTATGGTTCATAAAAATAGTGGTCATTTCACTTACCTTCAAAGAATCAGTTTTTGAAATCTCGCTCTAGCAACGTTCTATGTACACTCAGAGAAGTTAAAAATGTCGTATCCTGAAACTGACCCTCATTAGTCGGGTCTTCCTACCTAACTGCAGTTGTAAATCATCTGCAAGGGGAAAGTAATAAAGATGCATTTTCATTGAGTTTCAACTTCTGTTTATTTGAAATATGTTGGGCCGTTTTTTAGAACGCGTATAATCTCAATGGAATTTTAATTCGAGATTAATACCGTGTTTGTCAACGCTATCTAAATGAAAACTTAATTGAGTTTAATCGAGAATTAAATTTTAATTCGCTTTTTGGAAACTGACCCTAATGAAGGTCATTAAAATTTATTCCACGATTAAACTAATTTGACATTAAGTTGCCATATAAAATACATTGTCAAATCTCAAATTAATCACGATTAAAATTTGATTGCAATTAAAATGTTCTGTAAACCGGCTCTAAATATGATTAAAATAATAGTTTAATCAAAAGTATGAATCAAATTAATAATAATAATAATGATAATAATAGGCCTTTATTGAACTTTTATTTTATTTTATTTTATTTTTATTTTTATTAATTTTATTTTATTTTATTGAATAAAATAAAATATGCAAATTCTGAGGGGCGAACTCAACCCCAAAAAATAATTAAAAAAAAAGAAACCCAAACAGTGTCTATTATTTTATTCGTGTTGGTAGTAACAATGTGAATAAAGTGTTACAATAAATAAAAATAATAAACGAAAAATAATAATACCAATATGAAGGGTTGTTTTTTACTTTTCACTGTTACTTTTACCTAGAAGCCGAATATTAATAGTTAATAGACCACCTTCAACACTTTTACCGGGGAACCACAGTTTCGAAGAATCATAAATTACGTTTTGAAAATCCCACTTCCTTTTCCTAACGGTCACTATCGCCGATACCCTCCTCGTATGAAAATGCAATTCTGAATGCAATACTCCAATAAAAAAATTTAGATAATGTTGAATGAACAAAATTTCTACAATACTACAATATTTCCTTCCAATTCTTCTTAAATTTTAATTCGCGATTAATTCCGCGTTTGTCAATGCAACTTAATTTAGTTTAATCCTGAATTAACTTTAATTCTCTCTATGGAAACTGACCCTATAAGTATTTTAAAACAATAGTTTAACGAAAAGGATGAATATTTTTTTACTTATTTATTCGTATTGGCAATAGCAGTGTGCATAAAGTGCTATAAACACTTTATTTATTCTCCAAATTGCTACTGCCAACACGAATAAAATAATAACATTGTTTTGATTCATATTTTTTATTAAGCTATTGTTTAAATAATATTTACAACCGGTTTACAGAACATTTTAATTGAAAACAAATTTTAATGACGCTTCTATAAATAATAAACCGACCCTTAGAATCAATTTCAAGAAAACGAATTAAAATTTAATTGCCATTAAACACGTTCTCAAATGGCACTAGATATTTTAAATAAACAGATGTTGAAACTGAATGCAAATGCATCTTTATTACTTTCCCCTCACAGATGATTTACAACTGCGGTTGGGACGACACGACATTTTTAACTTTTCTGAGTGTACATTTCTGTCTTAGAATTTTCTAAAACCCCTAAAACTACAAAAAAGCCATTTGGAGATCGGGAAGTTTGATTTTAGATGAACAAAACGAAACCTTTTTTCGTAAAATATTTATTGGTAACAATAACGTAGTACATACAATAAATATGTCGAAATAAAAAATACTTTAATTGTGCTGTGACATCACAATTTAAAAAAATTGCATATAAGTACGTGCGACTACAGTAATTTTTCAAATACACTATACTTCATTCATTTCGCTCCTTCTTCTTGTCCCTCTTAAACACAGCTTTAAGAATCGGACCGTAAACAACAGGCCACAATAAAAAGAAAATTGAGCCAACATGATTCGCACCACTAAACGCAGCCCAATATTTCTCAAATTTCAGAAGTGCAAAAGGCATCAGACACCAACCCATAAAGACAAAAGTGTAAATCCTCAAGAAAATTTTAACAACATATGCAACTCCGGGACTGGAAAAAAATTCACTCAATTGCCTATTATTATTAACGATTGATTTGACCTGAAAATAAACTCGAGTTAATTAAGTCGAATTGTTTGCGATTAAATTAATCACTTCTCGTTCCATGTAAACGACCATAAACTCAAAGAAAAAACAAACGTAATACCCAGAGTGGAACCCGTGCCAAATCGCCAAAAACAACAGCGTTGCCAACTGACTAACATGTCGATTCCCCAAAAATTTCAACCTCTTGTAAATATACTGAGCGGACCAATGGTTCGTATTCGTATTAAACGACT
Organism: Tribolium freemani; assembly: GCA_939628115.1. NCBI lineage: Eukaryota > Metazoa > Arthropoda > Insecta > Coleoptera > Tenebrionidae > Tribolium > Tribolium freemani. Next base: position 15,160,835 of record OW626788.1, read on the forward strand.
GAATGTAATGCGTAAATTCGGTCGTATTTTCAAACGTCCCCAACTTAACATTCTCAACCCCGTTCCAGAGCGACTCCCCATTGGCCCCTTTGCCGTTATAAGCCAACCCTGAAACACCGCATCCAATCAAATGGCCCCCTTTTGACACAAAAACAAACCAAACAAAATACACGCCCCTTCAGTCAACAACCAACACGAAATGTACTTATATAACGTGAAACGCCCCCACAGTCCCATAAGTAGCATTTTTTTCGCAAAACCCAACTCCCGAAATTCGGGGGAGTACATGTAATCGTCCGAGACAATCAGCCCCAAAACTTGAAACACAATCAAATAAAACACCCCAAGTCCGAGTCTCTTAACTGCAGCTTCGGTACAATCGCGTTCAAACTTCCCTGCTACAAAATCCTGATACTTTTTCATGGGGAATTGGGGCCCCACCATAAAACTAGCAGGGAACAAAGCATGTGCGAAAAATTCTAAAATATTGGGGCATTTATTAAGGGCCACTTTGCGGTTTTCGGCCCCCAGGGACTCCTCCGGTTGTTGTCCGTCGTAGAAATCGTAAGCCACAGCTATGAGACGCAAAACAAGGATGCACTGGGGCATAGTCCAGTTAATATCGTACGAGTCCGTCCCTGCGTAATAATAACCTAGAGAAGCAATTTTAATACATTGGTGGCTAATTCATGATGGGAATTACCCGTTAAAAGGTAAACAAGGTTAAAAACAAACACAATCGCAACACTCAGAGACTTCCCCCCCAAAATAGTTAATACCGCGTAGGTGACACTTATGGCGAAAATTGTGTGAAAAATATCAAAACCGTAGTTCCAATAACCTAACAGAAAGCCGCAAGTGATGGAGAATAAGTGTTGGACGGGTGCGGCGGTGCCATAGATGTATTTGCGATGGACCAGGGCCAAAGGGTAACCTAGAAAGAAAACACAATTTTGACAATTTCCCCCAATTAGCAATACGTGAAGCGTTACGCTAACGCCGATTTTGTGTTATCACGTCGTGAATTGATTGGTTTCATTTAGAAAACGTTGTTTTTCGCGATTTTTGCGATTGAGGTTATGTCAACATTGATTTTTTGTGGGGGTCTTACCGGCCAAAATTGTGAGTAGGAGACGGAGGGCGGGTTCACTTGTGCCCAAAAAACCACTCAATTTTGACACTACACTGAAGGACCCGTCGTGAGACATTTTTCAAAGTTGGGCCAAAAGTCACGAATTTGACATTATTGTTTGTGACGTGTGCAGCGCTGCCAACGTAAACGCTAGTCTAGAAAATGAAAAATGTACACTCACAGAACAATTAGTAGACAGAAATGAGCATCAACATTCTGAATGGGTCAGCGACAAAATCGTAATTCCCCAGAAGTCGGTCAACGGCACAAAAATTCAAAAACTAGAATGATAAAAGAGTGATCTACATTCATTTTGTGGTCTAAGGACTTATTTACTTATTTATTATTTATTTGGTTTTTAGCTGCTCCATTAAAGTTTAACGTCCTCTTGTATCTTAAATTCAAGATTATTTTCAGTTATTTTCTCAACTTTGGAAATTGTTCAGCATGAAAATGCACAACTTTGCCCTAATATAACGTAACCTCGTAACTCTTATAATAAGTGAGATCCCCATGGTGAAGCTCGAAAACGAACACCCTGTATAGTTAAGTTCTTAAAGAACTATTATTAGCTGTTTCAAAACTATGTAAACGCTAACATCGCATTTTCTCTCAAAATTAATTGTTATAAATTACTTATGCACTTCAAAAAATTAATAGCTAATACCATGCGATTTTCTAAAATTTTGATCTAGTTATCTATGACAGTGACGTTAACCTGATGTCCATTACGGAAACAAGATTCCAACATATTTTATTTTTTATGTTTTTGAGTGAACATTTTGGACATATTAACAGATAAAGTGATGCTGAAGTTATTTGCGCGATACGTTTCACTGCTGACGGAACTGTGATGGATAACTAGATCAAAATTTAAAAAAATCGCTTGGTATAGATTATAGTTTCAATGAGAGATCTAATCATTAATATCTACAATAATGTGTTCGAAAATGGTTGTTCATCAAGTCACCTATGAAATTTGAACGTAATGTGCCGCTTAATTTAAATTGTGAATGCTGTCAAAGTGACCGACTCCTTCAAATTAATGCAAACAGGCTGCGAATCCAAAAACGAAGAATACAAAACAACAATAATTACGGAAATACAATCACAAATCAAGACAAACGCTACACTTGAAACAACTTTGCCGAAAAAGTGAGTAAAAACTAATTCAAAGATTTGACAGAGAAACTACAATAGTCATTTGGACGAAGCGGCACTTTGAATTTCATAGTCGACTTGATGAACAGCCATTTTTGAACACATTGAATTTGACATTTTTATCAACCTTATTCACTAAAATAATTTGGTAAAATGCAACATTGGCGTTTAATTAATAAATGAGGGTATACTGTCTTGGAGATTTGTAAATGATCGGTTATTATAAAATTTTGTAAAATAGATGATGACAAACCGCCAAGAAATGGTGATTATTGACCTTTTTATATACACTAGATCGTATTTTTCTGTTTTTTTCTAACGTACTAATTTTCACTACAAAATTTTGAATTGCTCTAATTTCTGATTGTAATAAAAAAACAAACCATTGCCATATAAAATGTGAATATTAGCTGTTTTAAAACTTTATAAACGCCAATGTCGCATTTTGCCAAATTATTTTTTAAATAAGGGTGATAAAAATGTAAAATACTTATTAATGATTAGATCTCTTATTGAAACTATAAATTACATTAGTTAATAATTTTTTTGAAATGCATAAAATTCATTTTGTGCAACATGTTGCACAATGAAATTAACATTAATGAAGACTTTTAGGTTAGAATTTGAAATATCTATCAGAAACATCAAAATTTTTCATTTATTTTTTGGAATTTTGGGCATAATTGCAAAAAATGTTGTACGTAATGCGTTGCAAAACCAGTGTTTGTTTCTCTGGTCGTAATTGTTCGGCAAGCCTCGTTGAACAAACTTTACGACCCGAGGAAAAACACTTTTATTTTACAACTTATTACGTAAACTACTATTAGCTGTTTCAAAACTATAAAAATGCCAACGTTGCATTTGCTCTCAAAATTAGTTGTTATAAATTATTCATGCACTTCAAAACATTAATAGCTAATGTAATTTATAGTTTCAATGAGAGATATAATCGTTAATAACTATTTTACATTTTTATAACCTTTAAAAAAATAATTCGGTAAAATGCGACGTTGGTGCTTACATAGTTTTGATCACCGCCTCCTTAATGAAATGTATAAATATCCCGCCTGGGCATTTCGTAAAAAATGCATTGAAACTGTGATTCCATAATTCCGCGCGTTGCTTCTACTTCTATCGTCAACTGCTAAGAGTGTCAAGTTAGAACAATGCCAATTTTTAAACGCAAGAACAACGTAACACGAACCAACTAAACAAATAAAGAAAAACGCAACTAACAAAAGCTCGACAGAAAGGATACAACAAAACACCATATGTAAGAGATATTTTGAAATTTTGAAAAACAATTTACCGTCAAGTGCAGGATGTGTCAAATATTCCGCGCTGACGGGAATCACTTGAACTTGACTAATGCCCAGGCGAGATAAAGTGTCATTCTATACAGACGGTGATGGTTTTGATACAGCTAATATATCGAAAACCGTGTCCCTAAGGTCACTCATCCGGTTAGCTTTGTTTTCATAGGTAAGGAAATCCGAACTGACAATTTCAGAAAAACGAGTTTGTCAAAGTCAAAACTACCATTGGCGTCGACACAATCTCGTGGTCTCGTGAAACGGAGTTGCAATAATGGTGTATGTCTGTTGTGTTGCCGGTTGCCTCAACAGCAAATTGAAAAAAAATTTGTGACAAAATACAACCTTCCAAATAACACCGTGTCAATAAAACACATTGAAAATTGATAACACAAACGAATTAAAAGTGGTTCCTTATTTAAAACAAAATTGCTTAACACCTTCTCATTTTGAAAAACTGCGTGTAAGTTTAGCTATAGCTCTGTTCAATCATGATACAGCAGCTGGCTTACGATGTTATGTAGAACGAGGCAAATTAGACACTAATATGTTAACAACTGCTTGGTTTTTTGAGCAAATATTCAGATGGTTCAAACTACTTACAAGTCGAACAAGGTCTATTGCTCTAAAAGACGGGCCTCAGTATGCAAAAGATATAGCTTTTTTAGAAGATATTCAAAATTTGGTATGCAATATTAAAATAGGAATGAGATGTGTTTGGAAACCTGTACAGACGGGTATTATTTTGGCGACACAAAATGCTATTGAATTAGCAGATTACTTTTTAAAAAAAGAAAATTTTTATTATCTGTGTTTGGGACGATTTACTCAGGATGCAATAGAAAATTCTTTCTCAGTAATACGGACCATTCAACCTGTACCTAGTGCTAAAGAATTTAAAACAGCAGTTAGATTAATATCAATATCACAATATAATCGATCAAACAGAAAAGGTAATTTTCAGATATCTGACGCAGAGTATTTGGTAAATTTTTTAAACAAGAATCCTAAATTCACAAAATTAATTGTTCTACATGCATTGACGACATAAAAACACAAGAGGATAATCCCCAAATTTCTGGCTTAGTTGAATTAATAAAATTGAAAGCGCTTTCAAACAAAATTACATTTGCAACAGTGAAAGTTTTCGAAATACTGAAGGAAGCGGAAGAATATTTTAGAAAATTTGAAACCTGCTTGTTAAAAGAAGAAACAAAATTAAAGTTACTTCTACGCTCTTTCATGAGTACATCGCATCATAAATCAAAATTTACCGTGTGCCACTAAAAATGGTGTCGATGTATTATAAAGCCAGAATTCATTTTCTCACCAGAGAATCCAACAGGACTACCGTAAGACCTCAAAACATTCGATGTGATAGTCGCAGTGACGGAATGAGGCGAGCAGTGCAAAATATTTGTTAAAAAGTATGTCTGCAGGAATTATAAATTTGATTGCTTCTATTTTAATAATAAATCTGAATTTTTCTTGTTTAACATTTTATTTATGCAAATTTAAAATGAAAGTGTCGAGGAGTATTCTGACCCCTATTATTAACTCGCGACTTACGCCACTGGAAAAAACGAGTTTCATTTGACGTTTTCCTTGTCATTTAGGAACACATTTCCTTACCTATGAAAGCAAAGCTAACCGGATGAGTGACCTTACGTGTCCCACTATAACAGTGCCCTCTATTTGGACAAACTACCAATTATAAGGTTTGGTACCCCACCAGCGATTATGCCAATGCATGTTTCTGCAGTCAACCTGTTCTGACATTGAATTTTCTGTCGATGATTCGTTTTAGGCGTAAATTTCTTCAGAACCGGATAATTAATTAATTAAAATTGTTTAATTGCTTTTCACAACTTGAGATTTGAGCAATAAATTGATTTGGATGCGAGTGCAAAAAATCACAGTCGCTAAAACGTTTAGTAATTTTTGTCGTAGTTGGTTGGCTACGTTGACTTAGCCACTAACCAAATAGCCAAATATCTCAATTTAGTCGCGTATAACCCAATTTTAGCGCTGTGTAACTAGGTTTTAACTTTAAATTATTCCACTCCTTGATTGTTTTATTTATACGAAGTGATAGTGTTATAAATTTTTGCCCCTTTTTGTCATTTGTCATTTTGTCACCTGTCATCATGTCTGACAAGAGCGGTCGCAAGGAGTCGCCGGACGACAAGCCCCAAATCGACGGAAACATGGAGGGAAACTCCCAAACGAAAAGGTAAGCCCCTTTACTGCACCCCCACAACCCTAACCCATCTCACCACTAGTTCAAAAAAGCGCAACAAGAAGAAACACCAACCGGAAAACGAAGCCGAACTGTTATCAAACTTCACCAAACCACTGAACACCATCTCGATCCAGGGCTTACGCGCGGCCATGGAAGCCCTAACCATGAACCAGAAACCGGCCAAAACCCCCGAAGAGGCCCTCACCAAGTCCTACCAGTTCTGGAACACCCAACCCGTGCCTAAAATGGATGAGAAAATCACCGTCAACGAAGCGATCGAGCCCGACCGCGAGGTGGCCGTGATAAGGGCGGAGCCCTACAGCCTCCCGGACGGCTTCGCCTGGGACACCCTCAACCTGGACGAGCCCCTCGTCCTCAAAGAGCTCTACACGCTTTTAAACGAAAACTACGTCGAAGATGACGATTGCATGTTTCGCTTCGATTACCAGCCGGAGTTCCTCAAGTGGGCACTGCAGCCCCCCGGCTGGCGCAAGGACTGGCATTGCGGTGTGCGAGTCGTCAGAAGTGGACGTCTCGTCGGTTTTATTTCCGCAATTCCGGCAACGTTAAAAATCTACGAAAAAACGCAGAAAATGGTCGAAATTAATTTTCTCTGCGTCCATAAAAGATTGCGCTCGAAACGAGTCGCTCCGGTTCTAATCCGGGAAATTACGAGACGGGTTCATCTCACCGGACTTTTCCAGGCGGTTTACACGGCTGGAATTGTTTTACCCAAACCGGTGGGGACCTGTCGCTATTGGCACAGGTCACTCAATCCGAAGAAACTAATCGAAGTGAAATTCTCACATTTGTCAAGGAATATGACCATGCAACGGACTCTCAAACTTTACAAATTGCCAGATAGTCCAAGGACTCCAGGATTTAGGAAATTGACCGAAGCTGATGTGCCCCAAACACACAAACTTTTAACTCAAGTAATTTATTTTTGTATTCTAATTTGCATGTTTGTGTCACATTTGACGTACAAACGTCAAAAAAGTCACTTTGACACTTGGAACTTAATTTCGTACCATTCAGAAGGTGCTCCATTAAAGAAGGTTGTGGTTGTGTGGTTAAGCCCGATTTCTGGCTTCAATTTAACAAAATTATTAGTTATAATAGTTATTTCATAAACTAGTTTGTTAATGAAGGCGATTAATAAACGAAACTGTTTAAAGCACGAACGAGCGATAGCGAGTGAGTGCCTTTAATAGTTGAGTTTATTAATCGCCCATTAACAAACGAGTTTATTACAATATTTTTTCGTTGACCGTAACAAAATTAGAAATTAATTACAAATCAAAACCAATTTCATCTTTTTCATTGCATCGATAAAGATGGGACCTTATAAAATACCTTCATCCCTTGTTTGTCCTCGAGATAGGCAATCTTTAAATTTTTCAACACTTTCCATTCATTTTTCTACAAAGACCATCAGAAGAGAATAACGTCAACTCCATACATTTTCAATTTCACGTAAAAATCACGTTTTTTATAAAAACATAGTTACCATTGAAATGTATGATGTTAGTCGTCGTTGTTTTTTTATTTGTATGATTATAACTGGTTGTTTATATCAAAATAACATCAAAACGTCAAAATCCCAAAAACAGTTACTTCATGAAAAAGAGTATTAATGACGCCTATTAATACATTCTTTTTTAAATAAAATAATTCAATAATATCCAAATTAATAAACGGTCAACGAAAAAATAAACTGAATTCAAGTAAAGCATGTTTTAGATTTTTTTCAAAAACTAAATATTTTTTCTCAAAGACTCAATCTCATCAAAAAGTGAGCTAAATCGAATAAAAAAGCTGAAAAATAAGATTTGCAACCTATTTTTCGGTTTTCCGCAACATTCAAGGAAAATCTTCCAAAGTAAACGAGATTGTTAGTAAAAAAAAATTAGCGATTTCTCTTATTTATTCAACAAAATGTAAAGAATTCTTTAACAATTTCTAAAGAAGGCCCAAAAATCTAACTTCAATTAAAGGAGCCTTCACAAATTCTTAAAAAGTTGAAAAAAATCCAACTACAAAACATTTCTGACTTTGTTTTGGAATTTGTTGAAAAAAGCAAATTCATCTTTTTCCAAATAAGAAGAGCCATTATCAAATAAAAATAAACTAAGTAGAACAAAGGAGAAAATTAAATTCAGATTCTATTTTACAATTTTCTGCAATAATTTGAAAAAAAAACCATTCAACATTCGACCGAATTTCTATTAAAAAACTAAACGGTTTGTTGCATTTATTCAACAAAATCAAATTGAGCAAGTGCGAATAAAACTGCTCTGAGTTTAATTTAAAAAAAATTAAGCCAGTTCTTTAAGGAAAAACAAAGTTTTAGATTAAAAAAATTAACATTTTTTTCCATCAAACAACAAAAAAGTTGAAAAATTATATTTGCAGCCTATTTTTCAGTATCCTGCAATATTTAAGAAAAATCTTTCAAACTAAGCGAGGGTTTTAGGAAACTAAAATAAACGATTGCTTTAATTTATTCAACAAAATATCAACAATTCTTTGGGAAATTCTTAAAAAAGACACAAAAATGTGACTTTAATTTAAGAAAATGAGAGCAATTTTGAAAAAGCAAATTGAACCCAACTTAGGTTTTTGACAAAAGTTGAAAAAATAAAAAATAAAATAGGAACCATTCTCATCGGAAAATATGCGCAAAATGGAAGAGGGACTAGAAAATTAAATTTAGAACCTATTTTCTACACAAGTTTGAGAAAAATATAAACAATAATTATTCTAGTAATTCTTTAACAAAAACACAGCGAAGTCTGTGCTGATATCGACTCCATCGTTTCACATTCTATTAATAATAATTATAATTATAATAATAATGTATATTCATTTAGTGTAAGAAAGACTATTACAAAAGTATACTTAGTTACACTAAATAAGTCAAAACATATGTGTATATATACAGGGTGTATCAGAAATACGTGTGTTAATTTTCCCACGTAATAAAACTCATCAAACGCAACAACTTTTCTATATCGGGTGTGCCAAAAAGGAGTGGATACTAGTGGCTTAATTAAAAAAATCATTGCTCCTTATTTAAGATGCAGCAGCTCGTAAAAATTGCAAAAAATGCATACATTAATGTGGAATTCCATGCTTTATCAATGTCTTTGATTTCTAAATTAAAATAAGCAAAATACGCATTTTGCACGAATTCAGATATAGGTTTTCGGAATTTTTTCAGTGTATACTCGCCACAAACGTAACAAAAATTGTTCGGGTTGTTTAAACACGATCGTCTAGACGATGACATTCTTCCAGGTCTAATTTACAAACGTTTTCAATCGAACAGAAAACACAACTAAACAAGATAAAAGCCTACAGAGAAAAGAAATTATCAATGTGAGTAGATAAAAAACTACACGTAGTTTTTACAATTTAATCTTACTGAAAGTGTTGTTAGATATCATATTTTCATATTATGTGTAAAATTCGTCGGCACCATTTTTTTTTTATTTTGTAGACCTGTGCAATCTTTGAGAAGAAAAAACAAAAATGGGGTTTTCCATTTAACTTCTTATTTTTTTACGTTCCTAATTGCAATGCGCTAAAGAACTGATACAGATTTAAGTTTGAATTTTGCCCTTTAAAGTGGTGAAAGTCCAACTTTTCTGTGATTCTTTTTGTGTAATAATTAAAAAAAAGCGTTTAGTCAAAAAAAAATCAAATTATTTCAAAAACTAAGCAGAACCCAACCAATACAAGTTTAGATTGAAATCATCAATATTAAAAGCTACGTCCAAAAATGTAATAAAATTTAGGGTATTCCATTAAAAATAGTTACTTATGCAACAAGTGTGTAAAGTAACACTTTGTTAAACGAGTAGGAACAGTTGACCGCACGTGCCGTAGGCGCGTAGCAATTCCTACAAGTTAAAAAAAGATACTTTACTCACGAGTTGCATACAACATTTTTTTTACATCCGCCAATATTGAGTGTAGCTGTATTTGGCGATTCAATAACATCCTCAGGTGTGCAATTAAAGTTTTCGTCACTTTCACACTAATGTAACTAATAACACATTTTTATAACAAACGTAGAAACAAACACGTTTGTATTGTAGCTCGTTTCTGAAACACTCTGTATGTCTGAAAATAATTTAAGGTGATGCAGGGGGTTCGTATTTACGGCTTTTGTGAAGAAAAAGTTTAATTTTCTAACGTTTAAAAGTCAATAATTGCTTTTTCAATCACTGGGACACCCTATACAGGGTGATTCACATAACTTTACGACCCTGACGAATTTTAAATGCAACCAGTAATACACTACTCAATTATAATTTGATTCAAAAACACTAATAATTATAAATTTGTTTGTGATTTGGATATTCCTTGCAAACCTTACAAAATTAGGTTCTTGTTGTAGTTTCTGGCGTTTTTGTTTTGGCCAATTTAGGCGTAATTCAACCTCCAATGTATAATGGGTTGCATTTAAAGTTCGTCAAGGTCGTAAAGTTATATGAATCACCCTGTATTTACGCTTTTTTTTTCAATTTTTTTCAGTATTTGCGGAAGTTCGACTTGTCGCCACTCTTCACCGAAGAGGACTTCGTGCACTGGTTTCTGCCTCGGCCCGATATCGTGGACAGTTTCGTGGTGGAGAAAGGGGGCAAAGTGACCGACTTTGTCAGTTACTACACGCTGCCCTCCACAGTGATGCACCACCCGGTCCATACAAGTTTAAAGGCGGCTTATTCGTTTTACAACGTATCGGGGGAAACCCCCTGGGTGGATTTGATGAATGATGCGTTAATTTCGGCGAAACAGTTAAATTTCGACGTTTTTAACGCCTTGGATTTGATGGATAATCGCGAGTTTTTGGAAACGCTCAAATTCGGGATTGGAGATGGCAATTTGCAATATTATTTGTACAATTGGAAGTGTCCGAGCATGGCACCGCATCGGATGGGTCTAGTCTTGCAATAAATTTAAGATTCCAAAGTGAATTGGGAGTTTTCTTTCCGGTTTTTAGCATTATCAAGCGAGAGGTGGGGCACGGTTGAGATGACGGTTTATTTTGTATGGTTTTGTTCTTTTGTTGAATAAAAATGTACAAGGTTCACTGTGTTTCAATAACTATGCGGTCAAGTTGAAAAATGGGGCCCATAACCTAAGATTTTTTGCCCAAAAAAAAATGAATTAACGACAGCAAAGAGCAAAAACACGGTTGCTCTTATTGTTATTATTAGCTGTTTCAAAACTATGTAAACGCCAACGTCGCATTTTCTCTCTAAATTAGCTGTTATAAATTATTCACGCAATTCAAAAAAATAATAGCTATTGTAATTTATTTTACAATTTTATCGATGTTATTTAAAAAAATAATTCGGTAAATTGCAACGTTGGCGTTTTTATAGTTTTAAAACAGCTAATAGAAACTAATAACATGAGATCGAAAATAAACTCAATTAGAGCAAGCTGTGCCTGCAGAACTTTAGCCATATTTTAGCCATTTATTTACACTTTAGCCACATTTTAGCCGTTTATTTACGGCCGCACTTTTGAAGTTATGTTGGTTTTACACAGCGTATGATGTTCACTTTCAAGGCTTGCTCTAATTGAGTATATTTTCGATCTCACGTTACTTGAAGCCCAGCTTGAAGTAAGTTTAGTAAGAAAATCAAATAACTAACCTCAATGTTCATCTTGTCGTTTTCTGAAGCTGCTTTCGGCGGCATTTCTGAAATTTGTCAGTAAGCATCACATTTTTGATAAAATCGTGATTTGAGTCGTTTTTTGGCACTAAATGCACGAAAAACACCACTTTCTGCAATATACAAAAACTAAACGACGCTCTAAAACAAGCGAATCACAAACACTAACGCGTGACATCATGTCGGCCAGATTTTATTGGTTGGTTCAAACCGGTTTGTCGACACCTCAGACCAATCACAGTGGAGACTGAACGCGGTCGATTTGAAATTCAATTAAAAAAAAATAAGATCTCTACGAACGTTTAAATTAATTAAAAACTGTTAAAAATATCGATATCAATAAAATATTAACTACTCGAAATTTTATGATATCTTTCTAAAATTAAAAGTTAAAATTAATCGGCAAAAACAAAATTGGGTGTTCCGTTTAACTATTTCAAGTTATTAGATTGTTAGGATCCATTGTAAGAGGTTATGTTATGTGAATGTTGTTAAGAAATAAAATGGTCAACCTAACTGAAAGGTAATATTGGATGGGTAAAAACAGGGAAATTTCTATTATTTAATTAAAACTTTTAATTAAACTTGATACTTCGAAGTTATTTTGATGATTTAATGCGACTTTATTTTTGTTATTATTTAATTTGTAAATTTCTAGGGACTCGAAAGCTAATAGTAAGTCATTTCTAGTGTGTTCAAATAAAATGGTGAAACCTGTGTTCATATCGAAATCATGTAAGTTATCCTTTAGGTGAATCGCAAAATGCGACTGTCTGTTATCCACTTTAAACCCCCAATCTATCTAGTTTGTCCTTTTTGTCTTTATTATTTAAAAGTTTTGATTTAAGTTGTTATTAGTATTAAATGAAATTCTATAATCTTTATTAATTCTTTTTATTATTTTGGCAATAATCAAAGATGGGTTTCCAATAAAAAGTAAGCTAATATATTTTTTGTTGTTTTGTTGAACTATATTTTGAGGGTAAATAGAATTTCTAATTTTTTGTTTTTCCTTTTTATTAATTAACTTTTTTATCATTTCTATATCATACCCATTGGTTGTTGCAATATCTAAAATAATTTGTTTTTCTTTTTCGTATTCTATTTTGTCTAAGGGGAAGTTAATAAGTCTATGTATGTAACAATTGAATGCTGCTAATTTGTGTTTTATAGGATGATTTGAAGAATTATGTATCACACAGCCAATGTTGGTGTTTTTGTGGAAAACCCCAAAATTGTGTTTGTTGTTTTTAATAGCTTTTAATATTAATAGAATTTAATAGAGATCGGGGGTTTAGTCACTAAAATGTAAAGATTGTAATGCTTACTATGTTGGTAAAACAAGGAACATCTTTCTAATTTAAATAAAGTGGATAATAGACAGTCGTATTTTGCCAATCACCTAAAGGATAAGTTACATGATTTCGATATAAACACCAGGTTTTACCATTTTATTTGAACACACTAGAAATGACTTACTATTAGCTTTCGAGTCCCTAGAAATTTACAAATTAAACAATAACAAAAATAAAGTCGCATTAAATCATCAAAATAACTTCGAAGTATCAAGTTTAATTAAAAGTTTTAATTAAATAAGTAATAGAAATTTCTCTGTTTTTACCCATCAATATTACCTTTCAGTTAGGTTGGTTGTATGCCCTTTAAATATTTTAATGTGTTATACCGGTTAATGTTTGTTAATTTTATAATAGTGTTCGATTGTCATGTTATATTTAAAAATGTTATTTACTTCATTTGTTTATTTATTTATTTTTTATTTATTTATTCTTTGTTGACAATGGCCATTTTTTGGCCTAAACTTAAATTAAAATTTCGAGCATGCTCAAAGTAAAATTAAAAACTACAAAATGGTGAATTAAAAATTTGGTGAACTTTTTTCGATAGTATAGGTATTAAATTAAGCTTACAAACACCTTTATTGTTTTCTTATAGGCCTGAAGATGACCACGAATGTGTGTCGAAACATGTAGCGTTTTTTCACAAATACAATTTTGAGAGAGAAGGACCATTTTATTTCTTAACAACATTCACATATTTCAACTTATTCAACTTTTAACAAACTTGTTAATTTTTTTACGTTTCCCCTTTAAAGTGATGAAAGTCCTAATTTTCTGTGATTCTTAGTTTTTATGTAATATTTTTTTCTAAAAACGTGTTTTTGTGAAAAAAAATAAATTATTTCAAAAACTAAGCAGAATCGACAAGTTTAGATCAAAATCATCAGTTGGTATTAAAAGCCTACGTCCAAAAATGTAACAAAATTTAGGATGTCCCATGAAAAAAAATCAAATTGATATACAGGCTGATTCTTAAATAGACTGACAAAATTTTATCACAGTCTTCCAAGGATAAGTAGAGACGATCTGTACCATATTTACGTTTTTATTTCGTAGGGGTGGAAACCCCTTAATCCGTGCCACTTACGACGCTCATGAGTTCAAATTAGTTGTTTTGGAAAAAATGTGCTCATTTTCATCATGAATATCGATAATACACAGTGATCATTGTTACATTGATCAAGTACATTGTCATCAGATGATTACCATGCTTTCCGATAACTGTGCTAATACTACTTACGAACACATCAGTGGCGTACGCCTTATCACCAACATAACTTTAAAAAATTTTATTTAGAAAACGGTTATGCAAAGAATTTTTTTACTATTTTTCCCGGCATGTACTCATTTGACACTACCATGGGTAGAATTTTGTCGGTCTATTTAAGAATCACGCTGTATTGTAGTTCATTTCTGAAACACCTGTAAATTTGAAAATAAATACAGGTGTTGCAGGGGGTTAATATCTATGCCTTTTGTCAAAGAATATTAATTTTTCAATGATTTAAAGCTCAATAATGAACTTTTCCTAATCGCTGGAACACCTGTATATTTTTTCTAGTGTTGGTAAAAAGGAAAACTGTAATATTTCAGGGGATAAATGATTAAAATGGCATAACCGTCATCAGATTTATTAATTTGAAAAATTATCTCATCTCTTATATACAGTTGATAGAAAATATCAGAATAGAAAAGACCTAGAAATAAACGATTTTTTTTGCACCTTAGACTAGAAAATAACAGGTGCTGTCTTAACGCAACTAATAAATGCAAAAAATGTAACAAGAAATATATTCGACTTTTCCATTATTTATTACACTCAGTCCCCCTCACCGTTGTTGCCCCTTCGCCTTCTCATTCTTCATTCGAATCGTCTGTTTCTGATGCTCCATCTCGAAATCTTTCTCGCTCAAATCCAGTCGATAAATATTACTAATCAAATTTTGCTCCGACAACACCTCTTCCGGTGGATTCCTCAACTTATTCAACGTTTCACACAATCCAGGACACTGTTTGCGACTTTTCGCCGTCCCCAAACAACTAATCAAAATAACCAACGCCGTCTTGAACAAAATCTTCACCCCTTCGCACAGAAACACGTCCCAAACCCTCAAAAGCGAGTCCCAAGGCAGCGTCCGCGTGAACGCACACAAGAACCATTCCGTGCAATAAAACATCGGCTCTGCATTGACCTTCTTCAAGTGTTTGTATGCCGCAGGACACACTTTCTTCAACAGCCCTTGGAGGATGAGGCCGTCGCGTTGCACCACCTCCATGGTGGGCGAGTAGTAGTCCTCCAGGTAGCGGTCGGAGATGCTCACCAGACACCAGAAGGCCTGAACTGCCGGTAAGTGCATTAGGAGGAAGGCGGCAACGGGGGCTTGCGCTTGGCAGTAGCCGATTTTGGGGTTTTGGATTGTGTAGGCTTTAAGGACGTTGAAAAGTTCAGTCTGGCCGGGTTTGTCTTCAGAACTGAACATTTCATGAGTGGGGAATTGACGATGGATGTCTTTTTTTATGTCGTCGATGCATTTGGGGTCGCCTTCGGCGCGCAAACATTCCTCGTAGACGTGCTGGTTTTTATCCATTAGGAGTTTGCCCCCGCAGAGGTAGAGCCATGCGCGGGGGCGAATCGACATTGGGATGCCTGAAAGAAATACAACTTGAGTTGGCAGCAATGAATAATTGAATTTTGACAAGTCCTCAACGCCAACTTAATTTTAATAAATTACAAAACCACGGATACCTAATAGTATATTATGATACGAGTTTTATAAGACGCATTTTGTCGCACGCACGGAATTGTGGCACGACGAGCGCAGCGAGTAGTGTCATAATGGAGTAAGTGCGACAAAATGCCTTATAAACGAGATATCATACACTATTTTTTCTACTTTGCACCTTTTTTAACAAAAAAAAATCAATTTCGAAATTTAGGGAATTTTGTGGCAGTTGACAGCATTTGCGTGGGTCATGAAATTAAATTAATAATGTGGATCGTCATTAGTTTATTCGTAAAATGTATTCTGAAAGTGTCCAAGACGTTTTGCAATGTATCTACCCCTCAACGAATACGGACTTTTGTGGCAAATACGCGAAATTTGAAAATTGGCCTAAGGAGAATGGAATCTCAAATTACTTACTTGCACTGGCTATTGAAGTCATGTTTGTACACTACTCGAAAGGTGTTCGAAGGGACTACGTATCAGGGATGGTAGAAAAACCTCTAAAGGTCCGAATTTGATTCATTTGATTAAATTATCACTTGAAACAGGTGCCGATTGACACTGACAGTTCTCTCAGATAATTGTCAAAAAACTAGATTGCCATCATTTTCCAACTAAATTACCCTGGTTTTTAGTGTAATTATTATAGCACTCCGTTGGATATTACGAAACCCAAATGGCGTATCGTAATGACCTCAGTACGAAACAAAAGTAGAAAAAGATGTGTAAAAATATTGTTGTATTTAATCTTTAACCAACTACTAAAAATATACAGGCTGAAAATGAAATAAGTACATTAATTTTAACTGGGAATAGAACTCGTCAAGACAAACAATTTTTCCTAATAACTTTTTTTTCAAAACGTTTTAGTTTTTGAGTTAAGATTATTTTAAAATCTTACACAATTTTCTTACACGCCACTGGAAGCAAAGTTACCTAGTCGACAAGATTACCGTTTGAAACGGTTACCTTGGTTGCGGCTATTATTTATTGTTACTTTTCTTTGTTGGAGCATTTCATAAAAGGCTCGTCAATTTGTAGGGGGAAAAAATGATTAATGGTAGAAAAAATGGTACATAGAAAAAGTGTTTGTCTTGATGAATTCTACCACTGGTTAAAGTTAATGTACTTATTTCGCTTACATCCTGTATACTGTCTCACCTAAGACTTTCGAGCTTAATATCTCAGTTATTTGTTTACGGATTGTTATGAAATTTAGAATGCACATACTCAAGCCCGGTTGTTCAGTTTGAGCTTAAACCGAGTTTAACTCTAAACTAAGCTTAAGCCGGCACCGAGTGTTGCTCATTTGCGAAATATCGACTAAGCATAAGCTTAGCATTGGTTTAACTAAGCGGTCGATGTTGGCCGCTTAAGAATTGGCTTATCGCTAAACATTTTTAATATTAACGTTATTATTATTAATATACATAACTTTATAGTTTTATTGAAATCTTTAACAGATGAATAAAAGACACCGAAGTAGCAATTTTACGCGCAAAGAAAAAAAAATTTGGTCAATTAGGATGTCAACAAATCAAAAAAGTAAACATTACAGCTTATTTCGGCATAATTTGATTCTACGGTTTGGTTTAAATAAAATTTTGCGAAATACATATTTTCGTTTCTAACTGAAAAACGTGCTTAAAAATTCAAAATAAGGAAGAATTATGTAATTTTTGACTTAATTTGGTGATGTACTAATATTTTGATTTGTTTTAGCAAAATTTCTAGGCTTAAATAAGGTACATTACATAGTGGATGCTGTCATGGACAAAGGTACTGCCATCATGAATTCGATAATGACAGTGGCTTTTTGACCTTGAAAATTTTCCTTGTCAAATCGACTATATGGTCAAAAATTGATATTTTAGGTTAATTTTTGTGTCAATAAATTGTGACAACATGTGACACTTTCAAATCATGTCACTTTTTTGGCATTTTTTTCAAGGTCAAAAAGCCGTTGTCATTGTCAAAATCATATGATAGCAGTACCATTGGTGGACAAAAAAAACTGGTACATCCAAAATTTACTCATTGTGTATCAAACTTTTGAATTGTCACTGAAGACAAAAACTGTCAGAAATCTAACGATACTCAGTGGAGCTCTTTGAACCTAAATAGATGTTAGATCATCTGTGTTAACTGTGTTTAATCTTTGTAAACGTAGAGAACATTAGACAACTGAACATTAACTTAATGCTTTTGACATGTCATTAGTATGTCACAATTTTTATAACCTTATTCCCAAAAAGCCAAATTTACCCGATATCACAGACTAATACAGACGGCCGACTCCATATGAAAAGTTTTCCGCACTATCTCTCTCACTCTTTTGTATTATAATTTATATAGCTCTATCTTCGTCATTTGTTGTAAACCCCTATTCAGGTGTCCTTACTGTTGGACATTAAAAATGTCGATAAAACATAAAACTGTAACGAACATTATGATATTTGTATTTAGAGGTCACTAGTCTAGTCACTAGTCACAATTTTTTTTCTGTCAAATTTGAAAATTTGTTGAAGTTGAAGTTTTTATTTTTCGTTGTCCAAAATTTATTTCACGTTTTGTTTCATTTAATGAAACCACTGTAAGTACTTCTTCGTATTTTGAGAGACAACTATTTTTAATTTGTCCCGTTCAATAGACATAAACAAATTGTTCAGAACAATGTTGATCTGAAGAGACCAAGCGTCGTCAGCGGTGTCAGACGAGTCCAAGTAAAAAGAAAACTCAAAACGTAGGTCTTTCTACTCATAATATAATTGGGAATAAAATTAAAGACGCTTCTAAAAACCGACGGTGGAAACCGAACCAGGACCGAACCTTTCAGAAATAAATCTGTACCTAGACACGTCAGTATTTGTCAGTATGTGGAATAAATTTATGTTAGAATTTGCATCAACGTGCATCTTATACCAAGATTTAATTATGAAGATATCAGTGTTCCACTAATTGCAAAACATTGGTTCACTAACTCTCCTCACACCTCAGAATTGTGAGTAAGCAACTTAAAAGTTAAGGATTTGATGAAATTCGTCTTGGCAGAGGTAAAGATCGGATACAGTTCAAACATTATCTCAATTTACAATAATCCTTTAGTGTAAGCACCACTAAATAAAACCTGAAATCAAAAATTCAAAGAGCAAATCAATTTTGAGCAGAAGCGGAAGTGATGAAGATTAGTAGACACAAAAAAAAATTTCCAGTATTTGGATTCTAATATTCTTTGTTGTATCATCCAGAACCGTCTAAAAAGATAACTTATTGTGTCTAAAACTTTACGTGTGTTGTAAGTTGTCTAATTTTTATATTTGGCACTTATATTTATGTTTTTATTGTATTTATAATTTTCATAATAAAATGAAATTGCTCAGATGCATTATTTTATTTTTGAACAAAAAAATACGAATAGGCTCTAAAACTAAATTCAAATTTGCCGCCACTATCCGTAGCGCCATCTGAATACCGGTTTACTTCCAACGGAAAAACCCAAATAGTTCCGAAGCTTTGGGGATAAAAAATTTACATTGAGTTGGCCATCTGAACGTAATCTGTGCCGATATAAATTTGTGATTTTTTGACTTATACAATTGTCATGTTTGTACCAGTTTTTTATGTCCACCGATGGTACCTCTATCCATGACATCATCCAGTACCTTAAGCTTAAAATGTTAAATAAAACAGAACATGATTTTCGAACAAATGTTGTGGTTTTTCGGCTTAGTTTGACGAAATTTCGCTCAAAAACGAGCTACATCGAGAGAAACTACCATCAATTTCTATTTAATTTGTGATATCTACGTGTATTTTAATAAGTTTTTGCAAAATAAATCAGTCTGGATCTAAAAATACTCGTAAAAATGATAACTTAAAAAAAAACAAGACTCGCAGAAGGCTAAAATAGCATCCACTTAGTATCAATGGGTGACTTTTCGGTCTGTTTTTAACGAAATTTTGCAAAAAAATTGCGTTTCTGGCTGAAGAAAGTACTAAAAACAGGCACAGATAAAAAAATACAATTTAAACTGGTGATTTTTTGGTCGAAATCTCGGGAAAATAAATGAGATTTTAGCTCTAAAAATGTTTAAATGCTCAAAAAAAAGCGGAAATAACATTACTTTAGAACAAAATTTATTGTTATAGATTTATATTAGCTGTTTCAAAACTATAAAAACGCTAACCTCGCATTTTCTCTCAAAATTAGCTGTTATAAATTATTCATGCACTTCAAAAAAATAATAGCCAATGAAATTTATACATTCAATGAGGGATCTAATCATTAATAACTATTTTACAATCTTATCAGACTTATTTAAAAAAATTATTCGGTAAAATGCGACGTTGGCGTTTTTATAGTTATGAAACACCTAATAGATTATTTTAACCAGAGATTGTACAGTACAAATAAACTTTTCGAAAATGTCATAGCCAACTATGATTCCTATTTAAAAAAATACAACTTTATTATTATTACAGCTAAACTAATGATTAAAAAAAATCGCTGATAACATTTTTAGATTTTCTGTAAAAAAGTGCCTGTATAATGTTTTTGTTTCAAATGTGTGTCTTTTATAATAAGGAAGATATGAATTTTTTAAGATTTCGCTGAAATGTCAACTTTTGTTTATAAGTCGAAAACAAAAGATGATAGCAGGATGCGGTTTTCACCAAAATTATTTTCTCAAAAAACGGACCCGAGAATGTGTCACTCGTTTTTCTCTAAACCTCTTAGTTTCGGAGATCCCCTATTCGGACATCCAAAATGCAGCACCCTGTACAATCTCTGGTTAAAATAATGTAATTCTCAGCGACTTGTAGAAATTTTTTTTTTAATTTATTAGTTTAATCTCAAAAACGTGTTTAAAGATTCGAAACGCAGAACTCACACAACTTTCCGACTATCCTGATGAAATTTCAGTGTTTTTTTTAATTTGAGAGATAATTCCTTCACTAGCCGTAAATCGTATCATTTATCATCGTATCAAACATTCGGAAAAGAAAAAAATGTTTTATTCAACTAAATTAACTGATTTTTCACTCTGTTTCTCACCAGAAACGAAGAATATAACTTGAAATACGTTGCTTGAAAAATTTAAAAATAACAAATTTCTCGAACAAAATTTATATATTTTTTTTGCTTATTTTTGAAGAAATTTCACTCAAAAACAAGCTAAATCATGTGAAGGAAATCAAAATGTACATGATCTTGTAAAATAAAGTTCGAATGCACTAAATCGCGCGAAATAATAAAGCTTAAAATAACATCAATATGGATCAATTTCGTGATTTTCTAGCAAGTGTTGGCGAAATTAATCGAAAAAGTTTTGTTCTGACCTCAAAAATGTGCTTAAACTCTTGAAAAAAAAAACTCAATTTTCGGCCCACTTTGGCGATTTCACGGATTCCTCTTAACGAAATTTTGCTAAATAATTAGATTTCTGGTTGGAAAATGTGATGAGCTAAATTGGGCAAAATAAGCTAAATTACATAATTTCGAATTAATTTCGTGATTTTTTTAATTAGGAGGTAAGGATAACACCATTTTTAACAATTTAACAAGAAAATAATTTTTTGTTTTTTTATTTATTTTATTTTTCGACACTGTCAAAATTTACGGTTTTTCTCTTGTGTAAGGCAGTTTTTACAACTGTTGTTTGGCATTTCTCAATACGACACGTCGCATTATTTTTAACAGATTTAAAGCAATTTTATGCCTTGTTGGGTCTAATTCGAAGAATAAAATCCAACTCGTTTTCGTGTAAATCGGTTCATTTATTTCACCTCATGGATGATAAAGCACTCGTTTTCACTTGTGATTTAATAAAGTGAATAAAGCGTCCGATTTATGAAATTTCGCACAAAAATACACTACAACGTAAAACGTTTTTGGACAAAACCTTATAAAATCGTATAAAATGAATGAGTATCTGATTCAAAATGAATTAAAGCAAGTGGAACAGATGAAAATACTTAACATCAATTTCAAATTAGTCAACTAAATTTGCAAAAAAACTAACAATTAATTTTTCTATTTTTGAACTTAACTGAAATTTTCAAATCTCGGCAGAAACTAAAATGGGAAAATAGAAAGGTAAATTAAAAACTTAATACATAGAGATATAAAGTTAGTACAAACACTTTATCAAGAACAATATAAACAATTACCAATTTATCAAACAAAAAAGTGTAAACACAAAATTCTAAAGAATCAAATTTTCTATTAAAAAAAGTTCGAGACACTATCTTCAACAGTTCAAGTTATAATTAATTAATTAATATTCATTGCTTGAGTGTCTTGAACGTCTTTGAGGCCTAAACCGTTAACTTTTTGTAGGAAATGTAATTTTCTACAACTTTTTTTCTTACACTTCTCTTGTGTTTTTAAATTTTAAATATTTTTCACATGTTTCTCGTAAAAATATTTGTAGCCAGTTTTTCTCATCCCATTAAGAATGCAAAGCAGTTAGTCAACTAGCTAAATGAAATTAATTTGGACCCGAAAAACCAGAAAATCGAGCCATTTTGTAATTGTTATCACGCAAGGCAATTAAATTTTTAAAACCTGTATTAGCTTTATAGATAAGAAAAAGTGAAAATCACTTAAACCAACCACGCTTTCCTTAACACGATTTTCCTTTTAACATAAATCTTGCTCACCTTTCCGGCACCTCTCCTTGATCTTCCTGTAATTCCTGTCCATGTAGAAATTCCACTGCGACAGCATTTTCAACCACTTGCGCTCCCTCCGGAGCACGATTTCAGGTGGGGGCCCTTGTCTCGGCTCGGGCGAGTATTGTGCGCCCCCTAAAAAGCCATGTCGGTCCGGTACTGTCGAAATGACACTTCCGTCAATCAGTGTACTGGCTTCGCTGCACTCGGAAATCGTGTCAGCATTGAACGACGATGCCATTTCGGGGGCTGTTTCACTTCTCACATTGATATTTACCAAGTTTCACAATATGTTTTCAAGTCAGCGACTCGTCAGCCACCATTTTCAGGGCGCGTTTCAACTGGATATAACGCACAGAGTAGCACACTCACGTACCAAATTAAAATTCGGACGTGGACTGCGTTTGTAATTAATTGGTGATTAATTTATTACTCGGGGGGCGAGTCTCGCTGTGTTGACAAAAAGTGACAGTTGATTGAGGTTGGTACGACTGACGTGACAGTTCTGACAACCCAAATGAGCAACGGTTTGTGCTCCCAATTATTGATGTATCAGGGAGGAAAAGCAGGAATTTGAGGGTTTCAAACGCAATAAAACGAATTTCGCAACTAAATCATTGGTTAACTGTGTAATTAACTAATTAAGTCTTGTTTTGGTGATTTCATACATGTGTGTTTTGTGGGTTGCATAACACGCAAGGCCCTGCAATTTTTTATTATTTGATTTAATTAACCGAATTGGCGCATTGTGCTGGCTTTAAAACTTGTGACTCCCTCCTCAGTGACTAAAACAAAAAATTGTGAAAATAATGCAATAAAAAATTTTGGTGGTACTTGGGTATGGAGGTCCAGTACAGAAGCTCTGCCCATTAAATTCAACTTTTGTAACTCTTGGGATGTAAGTTAGGGGCGGGAATATGATTCTGTAACTTAGAAATTGAGCTGTTTCAAGTTCGTCCAAAGGTGTTAAATTTTCAATAGTGGGTTTCTGAAAATTATCAGTTCGGTAGAGTATAAAAAAAAGTAATAGTTTTTTATACCTACCAATAGGTTTCGGTATGTGCCAACAACTGAGAATGCTACTTCCAAACTAAGAGTTCGACTACCATCGTAGGGAACGGTTACTTCACCATTATATTGACCCTGGTATAATTTGTACTGGAAGATGTTGGGGCAGGGGTTTGGGGGTAGATCCCACCCATTCACACTTAACAAAACGGTGGACAATACAAATAAAAGTAGCATTTTGAACGAAACTATTTTGTACAATTGCCTCTGAGGTCTTTTTATACGATTTGTTTTGGTGGGGGAATATTTAAAGCCTCTTAGTTACAGTTTTTTCAAATTAACAATAGTTAATGACGATTTCATTTTACAGGGAATTGTTTTTTTATAGACACTTTCAATTTATTACTGAAGTAAATAAGTCTTACGATTTATACAAGGTGAAACTTTTAATCAGTTTTTGACACAAACAAATTTTCATTTTTAATTTTGTACTCCACAATAAAAGTATACTAATAGTCACACACTTTTTTTTCATCTGATCGTTAATATTTAAAATGCGTATTTTCGTAGGGTAGGGTAGGGCAGCTTCGGCCAACTTTTTTTTTGAAATCCCTTTAACAGTTTGTGAAATTATTGCGCAGTTTAAACGATTGCACACCTTTGACGAGCTTAATATTCAGCGTTGGGCAAAAAGACTCAGTTTTTCTGGATCAGTCTGTACTTTAAAAATGTGATCATTTTTAAAGAATAATTTTTTTCGAAATTCCTTTGTTTTCGAGTTATTAAAAAAATTTTTTTTAATGGCTCCCTACTATGGCAACTATTCTTTTGGTAAAAAATTATACACTAAAAATCACTTCTAATTCAATAATATTGTTACTAAACCTGTGTTTTTTTAAACTAAATTATTAAAGTTGCGTTCCGAGCTCATAACGACGATTTTCCGAATTTAGCCGAAGAAGTTGTATCCATGGATGCTTTTATTCGAATAATTTGATTGGTCAAATTTTTCGCAAATATAAACATCCATAGATACAGCCACTTTGGCGAAGTTCGAAAAATCTCATAATTATTTAAAAAAAAACACTGGTTCAAAAACAATATTCTTAAGTTAGAAGTAATTGTCATAGTAGGGTGCCAGTTAAAAAAAATTTTTTTAATAACTAAAACTAAAAGGAATTTCGAAAAAAAAAATTCTTTGAAAATGATCACATTTTTATAGTAGTTGATGCTGTACTAATTAGTTTTTTCGTAAGGCACATAGTTTAGGCACAAAAGGCTTGGTTCCGTAATTTTACCCAACGTTGTACATTTGACTCCAATTGTAAAAATTTACAACCACTATATTCAAGTAGTTTTTGAGTAAATGTTTAATTTAAATAATAATGTATTATGTCCGGATGTGCCCCACGGACCACGAAGGGAAATAATTGTATGAAAAAACAAAAATACTTATTGCAGAATATTCTCTTGAAATTGAAAAAAAAAACGTCTAAATTTAAAAAAGAGGTAATCAAGTAATTTTGGAAGGTTTGTTTAACTATGCAACATCAGCTCGGACTGTAGAAATATCGTCTTTTTCAGGAAAATGTTTAGTTCCCATTGTTTAGGAAACTTTTCATTTAATGTTTTAGCAGCCCATAACTATATTGTCCGAATCTACCACATTTTGTTAGAAATTACAATCCTTGATTATAGAGAATTTGTTAACAATATGCAATCAACGTGCCAGCTCTATAGGTTAAAATGTAGAGAATTAAACCAACTTTCACATGTCTTACAATATTTATGCAAATAATAAGAAATGAAAATAATATGTGCAAATAATGATATCTTGAGACAGCTAAAACACAAACTACACCTTTCCCAATTGCAGTTCAGAATGTATCAAATGTATTTCAGAAAATAATAATAATCGTACATATTTTATCACCATATTTTATCGATTATTTCATGTGATCATTTAAATTTATAATTAGAGTAGACTTTGTCAGTTTTTTAACTTGGATGAAAATGCCGATTGTGATAACACTGAGCAACAAATTTGAACAAAGTTTTGGTAACATTGATGAAACTATTTTCCCTGTTCATGATTTTTCACCCTGATTTCGAAAATGTTTACAACAATGTCCCATCATGTATCATTCGTATGTTACCAAGTTCGTTCTGACACCTATGTTAACGTAAAAGAGTAATGAAAATAATTCGACTATTTAATTTATTTTATTATGAACATGCAATATTTTCGTAAACTAACTTTAGGGACATTAAAGAAGTCATATATTTCGATAAAAGAGTGAAATCTCAACATTTTCAGCCAACAGTAATCGTCCATCATGGAAGGGTCCTAGCGGCTCTGATACCGTTTTTCTACCTTTCTGATGTTTTGATGGAACTTTTCCCCTTGTTCCTCACTGACAGCCCCAGATTTGTTCCAAAAAAATCCAAGTGGGAATGCAAAAAATGTATTTTTAGGGACATTTTTCAAAATAACTTATACTTTTGGTAACTAGTGGTAATTATTTGAAATTGACAGACTGAAGTGGTCAATAAACAATGAATAAACAATTGCGTAACCATAACAACGCATACTAATTTGATCTGAGCTCTTAATAAGTTAGGAGCTGGACTTATACCAAAATTAAACAAATTATTGGTAGAAATTGGTAGAAAATGCAACAAATAAACGGTACGTGTTGTCAAAAAACTAAATGCATTTTGTTATTTAGGAAGTAAAAAACTACTAATTGACCAAATTTTCATCAATGTTACTGAACCCTTGTTGACCTGTGTAATTAATCAAGCTGAAGAGTTAAATAATAATGTTTTAAACGGTAATATTCAATTAGAATACATTTTTTCCCTCAGTTTGCCTAAGTTTTTCAATTACAAAGACACAAAACCACGTACTTTAAATATAAATTCAAATGATCGCATGGTACTTCTGAAATACATTTGATATTTCCTGAAGTACAAATGACTATTCAGAAATACATTTGATGCTTTCTGAAATACAATTGGAAAAAGTGTAGTCACATATATCACATCAAACGCAATTTTAAAATGTCCGGGACTGCCCCACGTCTGATACTGCCCCACCCTAACCTAACTATCAAAGATGGGATTTAACACTGTTTTACACCAAAAAGCTGGGAAGAAATTTCTGGGGTACAGAATTGAGTTAGAGATAGATATGCAAACAACCGATTTGTGAAAACTCACGTCTCAATATTTGAGTTTATGACATTTTCTACTCCAACTGTTAAACTTATGCAACGCAAAACAACAGAAACGAATGCTAATTGTTTTTACAATGTCTCGGGACTTTTCAAATGTTGGTCAAGTTGGCCGTTTTATATCACTTCGGGTTCTCGTGTCTCGGGGCTCGTGTCACTTCGTAACACTTTGCTGCATGCTCGTATGACTTCGTGAAATTTCGTGATACTTTGTTTTCCGTCGAAAAGTGTCTTTTACTCTTTTACCTGTTTAAATGTGAATAGTAGCCAAATAGTGGCAGTTGCTAAGCCATAATTAGTTAAATTTAAAGTTATCAAAACAAAGTACTCAAGACAAAGCTTTAAACTTTCGTTTCGATATGCAGTTCGCGTTTGTTTTTGAAACTCGTCGAGAAAAGTGCTGGAAACTATAGTTTTTAACTAAAAATAAAGTTTTGTTGATACGATTCTGCAAGTGATTAAAATATACAGATTTTAAGGTCACAAAACAGTTACTGCCGCTTTTCCCTTATTAATAACAATAATAATGTCTCCAAAGTATTTTTTTCTCTAAACTTAAAAATCACAGATCAAAAATGTAGCCAAATGGCTGGTAATCAATTTGAATTACAGATGCCTGTAATTTGGTTGGACCCACGCCCAATATTTACAAATTACTGAATGAAACGGTCGCACAGGTCAATATTTAATTGTTATTTATTTATAAATAAATAGCCCACGTGCGCATCTGCGTCCTGAAATAAAAACACATGACATAACCTTCAAACCGTCACAAAAAGCCCTGAAACACCACAATAATTGTCGCAGCGCCCTTTCGTAACAAATCAATTGCGTTTCAAACATTTTCTTATCAAAATTATCGATAATAAATGAAAAAAATTACGCTGTGTGTTTCCATCTCTTTTCGACTCATATGCGTCAAGGTCACCTCTACAACCCCCCCACTGACTTGTCTCAGTGGAATAAGCCCGCTCCATCACTGTCACTCTCTCCCAATCGTCCATATCCCGTCTTTGTCTCTCCTTCTGTACCGTAAATTCAAAGTAGTGCATCTCAATCGCTGATTTATTTTCGAAAAAAGTTGACTGAAAATCGTCGGTAAGTCACCCATTGTGTTCATTCCCGAGTCCAGTAGACGGAAAAGTGTGTTTTTTTGCCCTCGCCCAGTGAAAATGTCGCGTGAACGAGCATCTTCGAGGAGGTTTTACCGCTCTGAGTCCTACTTCAACCTTATGGCCTGTATGGACAGGGGCACCCAAGCCGAGGAAGAGAACCGATGGAGTTTTGAAATCGCCTGGGAAGCGGCCAATAAAGTTGGGGGGATTTACACAGTCATTAGGTCAAAATCGTACGTCTCGACCGAAGAAATGGGGGACCAGTACTGCCTTATAGGCCCTTATAAGGAGTTCCACGCGAGGACTGAAGTCGAAGAAGGGCCCCTAGGTAGGTTTTTCCCCCATTGATAAATTACAGTTTCCTTTTTACCGACTACACAGGGTGAATCACTGATATGGGCATACACCGTCAATGATATCGAAATGAGCCAAAGGACACTGCACATGCGAGGCCAAAGTCCAGATTCTAAAATTATTTTGACTTATACAGAGTGTTTCATTTTTTAAGTACAGCCAATACATAGTTGTTTTTAAATAGCACCTCCTGTATATTTGTACATATTTAAATTTCTACTTTTTAGGCTTTACAAATCTATTTAGTTTTTGCAATTTGCTTTAACCGTTCAGAAATTATTTAATATTTTCTACAATTTTGTGCGTCTGAAGGCACTTTATTAAAAAATCGCAGTGTGCTTGGTTTTCGAGATATCAAGTTGAGACTTTACCTGTGTACAGACAACTGGCTGAAGTATCTTTCGGCGGCAACACCATACATTTATTATTTATTATTATTATTTATTGTAGCATTATTGCTGTAAAACATTCATTTTTGTAAAATTTGAAGGCCCATAACTTGATTTTTTAAATAGCACTCCCTGTAGTATTTTATGACATAGTATTATTCATAGTCTTATTTTACATCTTTATTACCCTTTAAGTTTCTTCCCAAAAGTTGATAGTTTGGAAGATAATGCGGCTTTTTCCGAAAAATGCACAAAAAATCTCTGGGACACTAACGTTAGCGTGTCATAAAAAACAAAAACTTATTACATAACAATGTGAAGTTGTACATCACTTTTGATTTTCTTGTCAAAATGAATTTGTCGCGTAAAAATCCATACAGATCTCATTGAGATATACAGGGTGTCCCGCGAGGTACTGCATATACCATGCGATCATTTGAATTTATAATTAAAGTAGGCGGTTTTGTGTCTTTGTGACTGAAAAATTAGTACAAACTGAGAGAAAAAATTTATTCTAATTGTATTTTACCATTCAAAACATCATTATTTGACCCTTCAGCTTGATTAATTATCACAGTCGGCGTTTTCATCCAAGTTAAAAAACTGACAAAGCCTACTAGCCTACTTTAATTATAAATTCAAATGATCGCATGGTATTTTAACCATAGATTGAGAATTAAAATTAAATGGACCCGTATTGTTTGTTTTTTTTCCAAAAAAAAATTTCTTGTGGAATTGTTAGTCCCCAAAGTGGCCCCAAAAATACAAATTATAATTTTTATCTCATCCAATTTTTATAAAATTAAGCATACAGTCGTTATTTTAAACACTCAAGCTTGTAGGGCATTGTTGAAGGGGGCTGCCGGGACCCCCTTGTTCCATAACTTTATAGCACAAGTTAGTTTGAGTTTGGTGCTACTAGAATTTAAAAGGCTATTCCATTTACAAACCTTTTTGTCTCTTGTACAATTTTTGTAAAATGTACCATTTTTGAGTAAAGTAATAAAATGTGAAAAGATGCAGTCGATATCAGCACAGCCAGTGTTTTTAAACAAAGCGGCTTTGACTTCAGACCTGTTAAAGGTGCAAATATTATTGTCAAATCTCATTTCACACTTCTTCCGTTATGGTTGCTTATTTTACAAGCCAGGAATTTGAAAACGAAATTTGACAATGAAATTTTTCACTTTTTACATGTTTGAAATTAAAGCCGTTTAGGTGCGATACTGATGCTAATATTGACTGCATCTTTTCACATTTTATTATTTTACTCGAAAACAGTACACTTTATAAAAAATTTACAAGAGACAAAAAAGTTTCTAAATGGAATAGGCTTTCAAATTCCCCAAGCTAAATTAATTTGTGCTACAAAGTTTTGAAACCATTTATGTCAACAATGCCCTACAAGCTTACAATTTGCACTGTTAAATGAGGGGTTTAAAATAACGTCTTTATACCAAATTCTATAAAAATTGGATAAGTATTATTAGAGATAAATAAAAATTATAATCTGTATTTTTGGAGCAAGTTTGGGGGCTAATAATTCCACAAAAACATTTTTTTGAAAAAAAAAATACTTTAATGATCAATCTAAGGTTAAAATATATGCACTACCTCGTGAGACACCCTCTATACTTTAATTTTGACAAGAAATGATTAAATAAAAATGAAAAAAACGAAGTCACTTCTACAAAAAATATACAGGCTGGTCCATCCCATCTCCCGTCTTCTGTAAGTCAGTTATTATTAAAGTTGGAGTTTTGATATTTTGTAGATGTTATTTATACTCTAGGACACATTTTAGGAAAATATTTTTGACTATACAGAGTGTCCAAAAAAAAGTATGACGTCATAACAATACATTTTTTAATGGCATGCTATTATTTTTTTGTGTTCATTATGATACCTGTTTAGCTTCTTACATGTCCCTAAAGTTTTTTTCAAATCGGTTTAGGGATTACTGATTGAGTATGAATATACAAGGGGTGCCATTTAAAAAAACTATGTTTTAGCCTTCACTGTAAAAATGAAACACCCTGTATAGGGCAAAATAATTTTAGAATCTGAACTTTGGTTTCCTGTGTGCAATGCCCTTTGACTCATTTCGATATCATTGACGGTGTAGGTGTAATTGAGCATGCCCATATCAATGACTCACCCTGTATCACCCTGTATATAGGTTCGGAACCGCTCAATGAGGCCGTGCAGGCTTTACGTGACAAGGGCTTTAAAGTACACACCGGGCGTTGGCTTGTCGATGGGAACCCCCAAATAATTCTGATGGATATTGGCTCCGCGGCGTGGAAACTCGACGAATACAAAACGGAATTGTGGGAAAAATGCAATCTGGGAGTCCCCCATCTTGACGTGGAAGCCAACGACGCCATTATTCTCGGTAATATGGTGGCTGATTTCGTTGCCAATTTTAAAAATTGCGCCGATCGCTATGGTGACGGCGTTCCGGCCCGAATTGTTACGCATTTTCACGAATGGCAAGCCGGAGTGGGACTCATAATTTTACGGACACGACTGGTTAAGGTGGCAACAGTGTTTACCACACATGCGACTTTGCTAGGTCGGTATCTCTGTGCCGGTAATACAGATTTCTATAATAATTTGGATAAGGTAAGGCCGGTTTTGGGTGTGTGTGGCGGATTATATTAGGTTTGTTGTAGTTTAGTGTGGATGAGGAGGCGGGCAAGAGGCAGATTTATCACAGGTATTGCATCGAGAGGGCTGCCACGCACCTTGCACATGTCTTTACCACAGTCTCGGATATTACAGGTAACTGTTTACATTAAACGACATGATTTTTTTGTACTCATAGCTCTTAGACAGCTATTTCCCGGTTATCCCCAGCGTGTGGGAAAGTAACTTTCCCGCACTGCGGTGTTTTTTACTTTCCAACAATGGCTGGGGACATTTAGTAGGTTGGTATCGCTATCGTTGAGATGGAAACGATTATTTTTTTTACTATAAGTGACAGTTCATGTCAATTTTTTGATTGTTTGACCTGTTACCAACCCATTAGCAAAAAAAAAACGAAATTATAAAAAATATTAGTTTTTTTTTGAGAGATTCGTTACAAAAAATGTTGTAAAATGGCGAGCAAAAAATTTCGGGCACTTTTGTCATTTCATTGTCAAAAAGGATAGGGAATTACACACGTTTATGTCAGCGAAATGTCAAAGGTGCCCGAAATTTTTTGCTCGCCACTGTACCTAACTTGTTTGGAAAGCAATTTTCTAAACACGTTAGGTAAATAACTATTTTCTAACTCAAGTGGCAATTTTCTATCGTTATTTAATTACACTTCAAACAGTAATCCAAAATATTTCATCACGTCACATTTTGGATATTTGACGACCACGTACTTATCTTATGGAGTATATTTATTAAAATAGGAGAACTGTTCACATTCTGTTGAGCCTATCTAGTGATTTTTTTAAAAATATTTTTTCTCACATATTAGCGTCACAATTTTGTGAGTTTATCAGAAAAAACACAACAAAGATATTTCTCTCCAAGTTTACGACTTTAAAGTAAAGCACTTTTTGACTCTTTGGTGCCATAAGTTTTGAGTTGTGTTCTTTAGCAACAATCAATCGCTAGTATAACAGTTCAGCTATACAAGCACTTGAAAGTAGGAAAAGTTTGGACACTTTGGACACTCTGCACCATTTCACTCAAAAAAGCAGTCGAATCAAATGGTGGCGATCGTACAAGAGATCTCTCCTTGTACGAATTGCTACACAAAAGTTCTAATTTAATTTAAATACAATGGGTTTTTAAATGATTCTCATCTAGTTAACTTCGAAATTGGTTTACATGTAAAAAATTGTGCCGCTCTGCTCAATTGAATTCTCAGTTGTGAAATACACAAATTGTCAATTAATTAATTTTAAAAATTTCGTTAAAATGCAACTAAATTGTTACACTGTGCAAGAAAATACTTTTTTTCTTCGACACTGTCAATTTTAAGCCTTGTTGAGTCTAATTCAAAGAATAAAATGTTGTATGTAACTCGTTTTCGTGTAAATCGGTTGATTTATTTCACCTCGTGGATGTTAAACGTCTCGTTAATACTCGACGTTTAAAAATCCACTCTTGAAATAAAAACCCAATTTACACTCAAACTCGTTAAATAAATAACTATTATTATCGAAGCTTATTTCCGAATTGGTGACTTAATAAATGGAGAATGGTAATATTCGGTGTCTAAATGCCTGTCATTAGTTCTATAAAGCCGCATTTCTGGTTTTACATGAGAAATTCACAGACGACTTGATGAAAATCATTCTAACACACATTATATTATAACAAATGATGAACGTAATCCTACCTGTGATCCCAAATTAGCAGCCAACTGGACGGATATTTAACATGTAAAAAAACTTTCCGATATAAGGTTCCAATAGTTTCTTTTGATTATATGTATTCTTGGAATATTCATAGAAACCTATGTTTTTCACTGCGTTTTTGGATTATACGAGTTATTCTAAGGGAGTTTTTATCAGCTTTCTCTATACCTAAGTTTAGCCGTTTTCGAGATATTTTTTTTTTAATTTTTGCATTTCCACCTGTCACTTAAAAAATCGGTAACTCTCTTAGTTAATCGTATTTGGAGAATTAAAAGAGAAAGTCTATACAGAGTGAGTTTAAACTAACGCATAAAATTCGTAATTCTTTTATTCTTCAAAAATAAAAAAATGCAAAAAAAGGTAACTTTAATTGAACTCAAATTTGACGTAACTGGATCAGTCATGGCGGCCAATATGGCGGCGCCAAAACGTCATCATAGAATTTTTTAAATGGAACGATACAATTCTTTTTTTTATAATTGGAAGCTATACTAATAGGCCTTTACAACTCTGCTACTTATTTTGAATATGGGCGAACCGAACGCTGAAAAAAAATTTGAAATTTTTATAAAAAAATTTATATAGTATATATTTTTTTTAAATAAAATAAAAATGCACAAACAGGTAACTTAGTATTTTAAGGGAGCTCAATTCTTACCTATCTGGATCAGCATAGCGTCTAATTCATACCTTATTTTAGACAAACGAAAATTTTAAATTTTATTTTTGCCTTTGCTTTTTCTACATTCAAAATAAGTAGCACAGTTGTAAAGGCCTACTAATAAGGCTTCGAATTATAAAAGAAAAATCATATCATTCTATTTAAAAAATTCTGTGATGACGTCATGGCACCGCCATATTGGCCGCCATGACTGATCCAGTTACGTCAAATTTGAGCTCAGTTAAAATACTAATTTATGTGTTTTTGCATTTTTTTACTTTTTGAAAAATAAAAGAAATATGAATTTTATACGTCACTTTACAGTGATGATTTCAAATTTTTTTTTTACATGTTTGGTTCATCCATATTCAAAATATGTAGCCCAGTTGTAAAGGCCTATTAGTAGGGGTTCTAATTATACAAGAAAAATGATATCGTTCCATTTAAAACATTCTTTCATGACGTCATGGCGCCGCCATATTGGCCGCCAAGACTGATCCTGTCAGGTCAGATTTGAGGTCAATTAAAATGCTAAGTTACCTGTTTTTGCATTTTTTTATTTTTGAAAAATAAAAGAATTACGAATTTTATGCGTTACGTTAAACTCACTCTGTATATGTCCTTCAATGTGTTCAAAATTAAAATATCTGTAATAATCCAAAAACGCATTAAAAATATAGTTTTCAATTTAAAATAAGGAAGTTGATAGCGACTTTCGGTATAACCGAAAGTGTCACCATCTTTAAAATATTTTCATTGAGCAGGACGTAAGAGATTATGGTTTATACAAATTTTCAGATGACTATCATTATTAGAACATCCAATACTTCTAATGTGGGGTTTAGATGGAACAGCCTGTATAACTTACTTTCTGGTTGCTCTTCACACCATGTTTTCATATCATTATTGCTAATGACATGAACATTATTCTCTGGTATAATAAATTCTCTGGTATGATAAACAGGCGCCTAATTTGCATTGTAACAAAATAATTTCAATGGGTCAACTTATAATTGTTTTATGTCTTCTTTTGTAATTTTTTAATTTTTATAGTTTTACTTAAGTTTTTTGTGTACATGTGATCTTTTTCATCTTTATAAAATTTTATTTTTGTCTCACTGCAGCATTCCAATATTTACTAAATCAGTTAGTTATTTATACATAAACATAATGCAAGAGTCCTACTTGGGACTACTTTAGTGTACTCTAACTCAGAACCTAGACGTGATAGAAAGTTTTGGCTGATGTTTTCTCGTTTACCTCAGTAAAACAAACTCAGTACTTTATCAATTTATTACAGTTATAAAAAAAAGTTTAAAATTACCGCCTTGTGTTATGTTTACTTCATGTACCTATTGAATGATTAAATTATTACTATTATTAGGGTTTGAGGCCGAGCATTTACTCAAACGCAAAGCCGACGTGATCACCCCAAACGGCCTCAACGTGAAGAAATTCTCCGCCTTGCACGAATTCCAGAACCTGCACGCCATCTCCAAGGACAAAATCCACGAATTCATCCGCGGCCATTTTTACGGCCATTACGACTTCGACCTTGACAAAACTCTGTATTTTTTTATCGCCGGTCGTTATGAATTTTCGAATAAAGGCGCCGACATCTTCATCGAGGCCTTGGCGCGTCTCAACCACTACCTCAAGTCCACACACCCGGACATCACCGTCGTAGCCTTCCTCATTTTCCCGGCACGAACCAACAACTTCAACGTGGAGTCGCTCCGAGGACACGCCGTCACCAAAAGCCTCCGTGACACAATCAGCGACATCCAGAACCGAATCGGCAAACGCATGTACGAAGTCTGCCTCAGTGGACACCTCCCTGGAGATGACTTGCTCAAAAAAGAGGAGTTGGTGCGCCTGAAACGGTGCATTTTTTCGCTCCAGAGAGATGGTCTACCTCCGGTCACAACACATAATGTTGTGGATGACTGGAACGACCCGGTTTTGGCCAGTGTTCGGCGGTGCAATTTATTTAACACGAAATATGACCGAGTTAAGATTGTTTTTCATCCTGAATTTCTCTCCTCGACTAATCCGCTTTTCGGGTTGGATTACGAGGAGTTTGTGCGAGGGTGTCACTTGGGGGTTTTCCCCAGTTATTACGAACCGTGGGGGTACACACCAGCCGAGTGTACGGTTATGGGAATCCCCAGTATCACGACTAATTTGTCAGGGTTTGGGTGCTTCATGCAGGAGCATATTGCGGACCCGATGTCGTACGGAATTTACGTCGTGGATCGTCGGTATATTTCGTTGGAGGCTTCGGTGCAACAATTGGCGCAGTATATGTACGATTTTGCACGATTGAATCGACGTCAGAGAATCATTCAGAGGAATAGGACGGAAAGATTGAGCGATATGCTTGATTGGAGGAGTCTAGGAGTGGTACGTATTTCAATTTTTCATTTTTAAAAAGTTTTATTTCACACTAACGTCAACAAATACAGGGCGACCCAGAGGTGCGTGCATGCACCATAACTTTTTTTCTATGCAATACAGCGTGATTCTTAAATAGACCGACAAAATTCTACCCATGGTAGTGTTAAATGAGTGCATACTGGGAAAAATAGTAAAAAAATTCCTTGTATAACCGTTTTCGAAATAAAAAATTTTAAAGTTATGTTGGAGATAAAGCGCACGCCACTGATGTGTTCGTAAGTAGTATTAGCACAGTTAGTGGAAAGCATGATAATAATTTGATGACAATGTACTTGATCAATGCAACAATGATCACTGTGTATTATCGATATTTATGATGAAAACGAGCAAATTTTTTCCAATACAACTAATTTGAATTCATGAGCGTCGTAAGTGGCACGAATTAAGGGGTTTCCACCCCTATGAAATAAAAACGTAAATATGGTACAGATCGTCTCTACTTATCCTTGGAAGACTGTGATAAAATTTTGTCGGTCTATTTAAGAATCACCCTGTATATCAATTTGATTTTTTTTCTTCTAAACGATAGGTCGTACAATAAGGCGCATTCTAAAAATATTTTACTTTGTATACAGAGTATTCCAAAATAAAATACCCAACTAAATTCTGTTTTCTTAAATGAAAACCATAAGTTTTAGTTACATTTTTGAAATCTTGACTAAAGTGTCGATATAACGCACCCGGGTTTCTTAGCCTTATCTGTCATAGTTTTTGACTTTGTAAATTTTATGTATGAAAATAGCGCCGTGCATAATAGTCTCACAGAAAAATTTATAACTTCAGAACAATTCAAGATAATTTAACCAACTTTTCTCCAGTCGATTCTCTAAGCCCCAGCGCATCTTTTGCAATAAAGACGAACTCAAAGTCGATATTACATTGCCTACTACGATTTTCTGAAAATGACAAGTTACAAATGGCAATAACTCGATTTTTTCAAATGCAACACCCTATATTTTATTGCATCATTGCATGGCATTTTTTATGAGCGTTTTTCGTCATTTTATGAGTTTTTATTTTAGAACAGCCTGTATACAAATTAAAATATTTTTTGAATGTGCCTTATTGTAGGACCTATTGTTTAAAAAATATCAACTTGATATTAGCTGTTTCAAAACTATAAAAACGCCAACGTTGCATTTTCTCTTAAAATTAGTTGTTATAAATTTTTCCTGCACTTCAAAAGGTGAATAGCTAATGTAACTTATAGTTTCAATGAGAGATCTAATCATTAATAACTATTTTACATTTTTATCAACCTTATTTAAAAAAATAATTCGGTAAAATGCGACGTTGGCGTTTTTATAGTTTTGAAACAGCTAATAGATTGCCTAGGAAAAAAGTTATTGAACATGCACGCACCCCTGGGTCACCCTGTATGTACCGGGCGACTAATATTGATTGTGATTCTTGTGATCAGGTTGGTAACACATTTTAAATCTTAATTTGGCAACCTTATTGACTATCAAATTTAAATGTCAAAATTTTCTACTCAGTTGTCATTCACTTCCGACCTACGATCGCTGATATGGCATTCAGTTGAAACGGCTCCGTATAACAAGCTATACACCGTTCACGATTGTTTCAAATTCGGACTATCTATGAAAATCTGGCATTTTATTTGGCAGTACTGTGAGTTGTCATAAAAAATTTATTTTAGGTTATAATTGATGACAACCAAGCACTGTTGTCAGTCTTCTTCATTTTTTAAATTAATAATTGAATTCGTTATTTATTGTTATTCTACTCATTATCATTAGGTAAAAAGGTCCGGTCTGTCTTTCTGGTATTCCTCAAAACACCTTTTGATACACGTATCCATATTAACAGAAATTACATTCGACATTTAAAGTAATAAGAATTAAACTGACAACAAGGCGAATCTTTGACAAAAAACGTCATAAAGACAGGACCTGAAGCCAACCTAACGGAAATATATCTAGGCCTGCTGCGTGTTTAAAACAATCGTGAATGGATTATAATAGGAAGGTCAATAACTCAGTATTGCCAATAGATTTTTTTGCTTCAATCATTATTAAGTCACCCGGTATTTAATTAATTAATTTAATGCAATGTTTTATTTTAATAATAGAAAACGCCGAAGAAAACACTAACATATTCGTAGCTACTAATAGGTACTAACTAAATACTAACGAACGTTTCTGATTGCCCTTCTCATACTAATACTTCTACTTCCACATCTGATATTCGGTATTCGGTTCAGTATAGTCAGTGATTTGTTCTGTTTTTGTAAAATGGTGTAGTCAAGTTTTAAAAAAATTTTGAACAAGTCGTGTTCTATTAAATTATGACACGTCGGCAATGAAAATTTATAATTTTTTTAAAAATGTTCGCTTATAAGAAGTAACTTCACTTTGTTTTTATCAGTGATTCTTCATACTGTCTAAGCACATTTCGGCATCCAACAACAGGTGAAATACTTCTCTAAAAATTTTATGAAAATTTGTAAAGTTATTAAATTCTTACCTTGTAACAAAGACAATCTTGTTTGATAAAGCTTTTAATTCGGTCAATTTTTTAAATTCTTCTAGATCTTCGGAAGATGATTTAATGGATGAGAGACATATTTTCCAAGACAATTTTTGTGACAGTTTAAAAGCTGTCGAACTGTGTTACCATCTAAAGACTATCAATTTCATTCATTTCCAGGAATTCAGTGTTAAATAAGGAATTTTCCAAATTGTCACAATAAGTTTCATCATAATTCCCTTTTTATTACACAGGGTGATTTTTTAAAACGAGCCACCCTGAATATCTCAGAAAATAAATAAAAAATTAGAAAATGCGGTGGCAGGTCGATTTTTATTTTTAGGGAGACACCTTTTAGTTTACTATTCCGAAGTTGTAGAACCAACCGATTTGTAATACAAACAATCCTTTTAAAATTTAAACAGCACCACTCCCTTGGTGATACTTTTAATGAAAGGTATTTTGAGCAGAAATTCTACTTTGTGTTATTTTTTGAGTGCCCAATTACTTGATAACCCACTGTTCAAAAATTGTGCTTCATCAATAAGTCGACTATGGAATTAAAATTCAATATGCCGCTTCGTTCAAATAACTACTGTATTAGCTGTTTCAAAACTATAAAAATGCCAACGTCACCTTTTCTCTCAAAATTAGTTGTTATAAATTATTCATGCACTTCAAAAAATTAATAGCTAATGTAATTTATAGTTTCAATAAGAGCTCTAATCATTAATAACTATTTTACAATTTTATCAACATTATTAAAAAAAAAAATAATTCAGTAAAATGCGACGTTGGCGTTTACATAGTTTTGAAACAGCTTATACAGGGTCGCTAAAAAGTATGGATACATACTTATTTTACTTTTAAAAACTATTCATCAAAATTTAGTGAAATTTGGTATAAGCTTAAAAGTATATAAATTCTCTCGTTTTAGATGTTTATCAAATTCCTATCTTCTTTTGTTCTGAGGATACAAGGCTAACTTGATTTTTTTTTAATGGCAAGAAGGGTGAAATTTAATATTTTTAAAAAGAGCATTTTTTTTTGAATGCTATAGTGTAACACATGCATACCTTATTTTAATCTAAACTTAAAAAAAAATTATGGAACTAATAAAATTTTTAAAAATGTAAAATGTTATCAGCCTTCGGAATGTTGACTTTATCTATCGTTAACTCTTTGCCGCTTGAACTTTGACCAAAAAATAAGTAAAAGTTAATAATAATTGTTAAAATAACACTTTTAACTGAAAAAGAACACATAAAAAAACAAAACACGAAATACATGTTTTTTATGCTACAAAAGATGTTGCTCAAAATGATTTCCATTGACTTCTTGGCATTCTGTCGCCATAACCAACCATCATAAGAATTTCTCTACTCTTAGTTTCACTTAAATGTACCATTCTTAAACTAATTATTGCACACAAGTTTAATTTTTGGCTAATATACAAGTGACAGATCGCTAATGACAGTATTTTCAAAGCTAACTTAGTTTTACTTTTGTAGAAATCCAGAATAAAATTTTTGAATATTTATTTCTTTTGTCTTTTAATGAAAATAAAGGTGGGAATATGTTACATCACTAAATTCAGAAAAAAATGCTTTTTTAAAAATTATTAATTTTAACCCTTCCTGCCATTAAAAAAAAATCAAGTTAGCCTTGTATTTTCAAAGTAAATGACGGTAGAAAATTTAAAAAAAACCTCAGATGATTTAAACGCATTTAACTGTACCCCAAATTTCAACGTGCTCTGTTAAACCGTTCTGAAAATATTTAGCTGTAACCATACTTTTTAAACATTGTGATTCTGACTCATCAAAACAAAAAATAAAACACTTTAAAGGAAAAATTAAAATTTGGTCCGGTACTACTTTAATCGCGGAGTGTTAGTAACTTGTTTTTCACTTAATTAGTGAGTGGAAATAGTATACTTTAAGATTTATTTCTTTATTTTATTAATTATTGCCAAAGTATTTCTGGATCTCTATTTTAGAAACAGTGTTTAACCATTCTTCAATACATATCAAAAACCTTACAGAATCAGAAGTATATCATGTATTAAAAAAATGAGAAACAAAAAACTGCTGGTCCTGGTAAAATTCCTTTTTTTTGCTAGTGTGCATGTGTATAGATATTTAAGTTGCTATTAACTATTCTTTAGTGGAAGTTTTCAAATATTTGTCGTCTTCAAAAAAGGATACAAAAATGAAATATTTAATTACCGACCAATATCCATCACTAATAATGTTTCTAAGTCTTTGAATTTTTGCTTCACAGTGCCCTCTCTTATCAATCTGATCATTTTAATAAGAGACGCTTCTTAAAATACTTTACCTATAGAATTGATGGGGTCCACTCAGCTAGAGGTATCTCTCACTCATTTTCATTTGTCAGTCTTGATAGAAGAAGTCTCTACTTTTTTTTTTATATAAAACTGGAAATGGTATAGTTGATAGTCCTAATTTATTAAGTAGATTACCTACATCGTCATGTGCCAATGTCATGTTCTATATAGATCTAACACCTTCTTTTATTTATTTATTTTTCGACAATTTGCTCCTTTACAGACTGTGTCGCAATCATCACAGTGTTGAACATTTATTTGATTGATTTTTTAACTGTAATGTAAGGAATATGAAAGCTGCTTTCTTATAATCCCTTCTGACTTCTATCCAGAGATGGGCGTTGACAGGTCGACTTTGATTGTCTACACGACGTGTCAACAATTGCATCGACAATGTCTACAATGTCAACAATAAGTCGACAATGAGAATTTGAGGTTATGCTGT
Source organism: Tribolium freemani (assembly GCA_939628115.1). Lineage (NCBI taxonomy): Eukaryota > Metazoa > Arthropoda > Insecta > Coleoptera > Tenebrionidae > Tribolium > Tribolium freemani. The sequence goes on from OW626788.1 coordinate 15,202,001, forward strand.
GTTTTAAATCACATTTTCTGTTGAAGAAAGAATTATTTGTTTTGTTTTTTTTGTTTTTTGTTTTTGTTTTGTTTTCTTAGCGTTTTTCGAAAAAGTTATTTTTATTTATATATTTTTCTATCACATATTTTATATTTTACAAAAGTTTTCATCATACCCTTAAGTTTTATTTTTAACAATTTTACACCAATTTCATAGTCAAATACCAATTTTTAATGTCAAAATTTATTATTTCTGTATTGTTGACATAGTTGACATTGTTGACATCACTTCAAATGTCGACGTCGACGTAATTGTTGACAGGTCAACAATTGAATTTTCTACCTTGTATTGTTGACACGCCCATCCCTGCTTCTATCTGCTCCATAAATCGAGACAAAATCTGTGGTGGCAGTTGCTTAATAGTAATAATATTAATTTTATTTTTTTTTGTTAGTACTACCGACAGGCGCGTATGAAGGCCCTCCACAGCGTTTTCCCGGACTATAAGGAGGAAGTGGATAATGATATCGCGACTTTGAAATATCCGAGGCCCATTTCGGAGCCCCCTTCTCCGAGTTCAAGTCGAGTGACTACTCCAGCGGCGTCCCTTCATGGTAGTGACGATGAAAGCGATTCGGTTGATGAAGAAGGGGAGTTGGAAGAATTGAAAATAAATCATCATTGATTTAGTGGTTGATAGAAGAGGATAAGACTTTGCGAAAAATACTCTCTAAATTGATTTTTTAAACGAATTGTTGCTATTTTTTTAGTTTTATTATTTGTTAATATCAAGGCAAAATAATAGACAATTATTGAAACTTGTGTGTTTTTTTATACTTCAAAGAGTGTTACAGTTTATTATTTTATCGACATTAAAATAAATTAAAAACAAAAGTATACAAGACATCTCATTAGAGATGAAAAAAATATATTTACCTTTATGGTAACTTCTTTTGCTACAGTTTGTAGCAAGACCTTAATAATAGATTAAAAACAAAATTAATACAATAATGTGTTCGAAAATGTGGCACTCAAACTATCAATTCTCAACACCTCACTTATTGGCAATAGTGGCAATGCTAAATAGAAAAATTTTAAATGAACTTACCTTTAAGGCATCTTCTGCTACAGTTTGTAGGAACTCCCATCGCATTATCTTCTTAAACGGACCTACTAAAATTAAAATTAAAACAATGTGCCATTAAATTAGTTGAAAACATTTGAGATTTAATGTGATTTTTCTAAAAAAAAATATTGCAATTTAATCCATTAATCCGGATTGTTTCTTCTTTTCCTCACTATAAATACATTCCCAGTACACGCACTAGCCAACGAATTTGAAACTTATACCGCAAAATTTTTATTTCATTTATAACTTTTATATGGCGTCCCTCTGCGACAACGGCAAATCACAAACTGACTAAAATTAAAGGGTACAACAATCAGTTGTGTAAGAATATGTATAAAACGTCAACAAACAACAAATACAGCGTGTTAGGGAATGGTTTAGCATAAATTGAAAGGTAGATACAGAGTGGCAAAACGAATCGATTAAGTAAAATTTTTGTAAATCGAAGGTGCATAGTTTTCCCAAAAAATCGTTCTGAAAATAAAGTCCCAAATTTTGAGAACCACTGAACTAGAATGATAAAAATTTACGTTAATTTTAATATTATTGACAAAACAGCAGAGGTAAATTAACTTCTTGGTCCACTCCGTAATTCTTCTATTTCAATTTGTGTTTTGTGATCAAAATTTCTAAAAAAAACAAAAAGAAATTTATGCTAGAACTGGGGTTCGAACCTCTCACACAAATGACCATGCTATCTACAATTTTGAAAAATTCTCAAATGCGCCACTATGTCCACTTTGTTTAAAAAAAAATTAACTGCTAATAAACTACCATCAACGACATAGTGGCTCTCAACAGGTGGACTAATAATTTTTTTTAAAGAAAGTATGCACTTTTTGGAAAAATGGTATAAGGCTTTTTAACTCGTCTAAACATGACAAATTCACATACGGAATATTGCTAAGCCATTCCCTAACACCCTGTATAATCTGATGTGAGAGGTCTGATTCATTGTTTTTTGTTACGACTTCGTCAGTTCGTTACTTAACGTTATTTCGATGTGTCTACCTGAAAAATATACAGCGAGGTGCATTTTTAGGGTACATTTTCTGAAACTCATTTCTTGGGCAACTAATTTCAGACAAAACATTTTGGCGAAATCTTTAAGCTTATTCTAAAAGATATACAATTAAAACTCACTTTTTAAAAAGAATTTTATACATATTGAAATTTGCATTTTCTAAGACATTACAAGTCCATTTAGTTTTTGCAATTTGCTTTAACGGTTCAGAAGTTATTTATTTTTTTCTACAATTTTGTGCGTCTGCAGACACATAATTAAAAAATCGCAGTGCGCTTGGTTTTCGAGATATCAAGTTAGGACTTTACCTGTATGTAAACTACTGTCTGGAGTATGGAAACCATACATTTGCACTGTAGCATCATTGTGCTGTAACACATTCATTTTGGTAAATTTTGAAAGTCCATAACTTGATTTTTTCAAATAGCACCCCCTGTATTTTATGACTAAGTATTATTCAGCGCTTCATTTTATATCTTTTTTACCTCTTTTTTTCCTAAAAGTTGATAATTTGGGAGATAATTCGGTTTTTCTGACAAATGCACACAAAATGTTTTGAATATTATACATTATACAGGGGGTGTCGTTAAAAAAAAAATATGTTACAGGCTGTACTATAAAAATGAAAAACACTGTATAAGACAAAATAATTTTAGAATCTGCACTTTGGCCTCCCATGTGCAGTGCCCTTCGTTTTTTCCAGTCTCAATTATTTCTAGGTGCGGTTTTTTTAGTATTTTTTGGGGAGCTTTAAAATAGGAGTTATTTCTACATGCGAATTTAGGGAAATTTTGTTTTTTTAGTACCTTTGTAGAATTACTAAATTAGGGATTTTTCGTCGGAATTTTTTCCAGATGTGGATTTAGGAAGATTTTGATTTTTACGTGTTTTTTTTTTGGCTCTGAAATTACGTTATTTTCTGTCTCAATTACACTATGTAACAAAAAGTGAAAATTTTTGTGTTTATTTTAAAATGTTAGTGTTTATTGAAAGTATAAGTCTTTTTGAATAAATTTTTGGTCGCAATTCATTTCTAGTGTCGGTCTACGAAAAATAAAAAATTGTTAACAATTTACAATTAACTCTAATTTAATAAGGTATTGTGACGTTATCCATGAAAAAGACTAATAGGTAGCCACCAAATAACGACAAACTTGATTAAATGTAACGGAAAAAACACAAATTAGTATAACAGAAAAATTAATGCTCCTAAATTTTGTTTAAAAAATCCGGTGATCCATGCCTGCTTACTGAATGGTTCTTATGGGTGAAAAATAATGTGCTATAAAATTTAAAGAACCAACACTTAAGCAATAAAAAGTGCATATACATAATTTGCAGCTCTGGGAGATTGTAAAAACACAAAAATTTTAAAATAAACATTTTTAGTGTTACAGTGTTATTTTTAGTGCGAATTTAGGGAGATTTTTTGTCTAAGTTATTTATTATTTTTGAACTGCTAATGTTCTTGTAGAAGCATTGAAAATAATGTTTCTTCGTCTTAATTCATTATTATTTTTAGGGATATTTGGATTTGAAGTGTTTTTTTGGAAAGACTGAAATTAAAGTTTCTTGTCTCGATTATTAATTAATTATTTAATTAATTTAAAAAGATGAAGTAACACAGCTTCAAAAAATCAATATTTACATAATGCAAATAAAAATTTAAAAAAGTATGATTAAAAAATAGAAGTACTAATAATGGGCAATTGACAGTGGCGGCTCGTGGTTTCAAAACTAGGTGAAGAGCTAAAAATGTTACATTCTTTTGGTTCCAACGTTTAATTTTTAACACTAAAGAATAGGTTTCAATAAAAAAAATAAAAAATAGATTTCATTTATCGAATTATATCGTAAATTTTTTAGTGTAAGTAATTATTAAAAAAAAAAACAAAAAACTGTACCAACACTAATTACATAACAAATGCATAAATAAATGAGATTTTTACCAAACCATTACGATCCATTACGACCTTTTCTGTACCTTTATTAAAAGGCTGTTAAAATTTAACATATTTCAAAAAAATAGCAAACCTCGCAATTTTCTTGATTATTGCTATAACACCAACGACTAAACATTGAAATTAGAATTTCTTCGTTTTAATTATTCCGTTGTTTCAGAAGTACCTACTGAAACTAGTTTTTTGTATTAGATATTTTTAGGTACAGATTTAGGGAGATTGTGATTTTTTAGTGTTTTTTTGAAAGCAATGAAACTAGAATCTTTTCGTGTAAATTATTTATTATCGCCTTAATTAATTAATTTAGGGATATTTGGATTTGAAGTGTTTTTTGTAAATAATATTATTTAATTAATTTAAAAAGGTGAAGCAACATTTAGCTTCAAGAAAAAAGAATAATTAAAAAATAGAAATAATGCACAATTAACACACAAAAAAATTGATAAATTACTAAACTCTCTTAAAAATAATTTTACGCAAGGCTTGTCTTTTTCCTTCATCTTTTTCGCTTAAGTTATGCAAACCAACCTTCCATCGAGTCTAGAAAGCCGTAGACCTCCCTATTTCAAAAAACACCAAACAAATTGCTTCATTCACTCGTTCAAATAGCCAAAACCCAATCAATCAAATTTGCGGTTTGCACCAATTATCAGTCTCAACCGCAACAAAGCCCATCTCCAACCGTATCAAATCGCATCGAAAGTGACCAAATCGTTACCATTTAAAAAATCAGCAGCAAACACCAAACCGTTTTCCTCCACAGCACCGTGACAGAAATTCACTCACTCCACAAGAAAAGTCAGTCACTTGCAAGAAACGGTGCTGAGTGCTATACCGTGTGAGTTGAACGCGCGATGAGACGCTGAAATTGTGATTTTGTGATATTATGTGACCCTTTGGGCTAACCAAATGAGGGATTATCACAAAGGTTAGTCGAGAAATTTTTGAGTGAAAGTTGATTTTTTGGCACTTATTTTCACTAAAAGTGTATTATTCCCACACTTTTAATTTCGGTCGATTGTTCCTCTAATTAGTGTTTAGGAAGGCGATTTCTAAACGCATAAACAAATCTTCTTGGTGTGAAGATGCGTGATGCGTTCCGACTTTTTGCAAAAACTGCAATTATGCTCTAATTGATTCGAAAAGAAATTGCGTTAGTTGGTACGGGTAGAAAAGTGTGAAAAATAAATCGATAATTGCGGCTACAAGTTGTTGCGTCATACGGCCTTTGGAAAATAAAGAAATTACTTATTATTCAAACGAAAAAATAAAATAGGTTGTGCACCGAGCTGTTCCAACTTTCCCGGTCAACGTTTTAATTATTCTTAATGAAATTTAAACAAGTGCAGAGTTAACACCGGAAACAATCAATGAAACATTTATTTTGCACTGCTGTTTGTCTCGAAATAAGCCAATCAAGAATCGTATTCGTATTCACATAATAAAAAAATAAAATTATAAAAAGATCAAATAATTCCATAAATCTAATCTTTAGAAAACACACAGAGACATCAGAATGAGGAAAAGAAGCAAAATTATTTACACATTAATTAATACTTTTTTTGGGGCTAGAACGTATTTTTTGACAAATCAGCATTTAAGCATCGGATGTTTTCGAGCGATTTAAGAAATAATAATAAATAATAAATAGAAAAATTCTGGAAAAAATAGAGAAAAATTAATTAAGTAGCAGAGGCACAATTCTGTGTGACTATTAGTTTTTCAGATACTTAGAATAGAGCAGACTCACACTGACACGGTTGGTCGGAAGATATGTCTAATCTTTAAAAAAATGTCCAAATCTAATCTCAGTTTTTAATTATACTTGATACACTTCTCTTTACAACATTTTGTTGTCTTTTGGTTTCTGTTTTGAGCATAAAATTGTAATTAGCAAAATTACGCTATTCAATTTTTAATTTTAACTTTGAAGTTAATGACATTTTTTTACGTATTTTCTGCACCCAACGGCATTTAAGCATCACTTGTTTTAGGATGACTTAAAAAAGAACTTGCAGCGACTTAACATTAATTACTTAATTGTAATTATAAGAAATTGTAGAAAAATTCTAAAAAAATTTACATGCAAAGAGAAAAGTATGATGTATTTAGCTGCAAACGTTGAGTTTAGTGTGATTTTTAGTTCTTGAGATATAGTAAAATGTGCTTTAAGCCGACACATGTGTATGTGATTGTCTAAAGAGATATTCAGCACGGTTGGTCTGAAGATGTCTTATGTTTGAAAAAAATGCCCAAATCTACTCTCAGTTTTTAATTACACCTGATACCTTGCTCTTTACAACAGAATATAAAAGAAAATATTTCATCGACCTTTTTCGAAAAAAAATTGAGACCTAGATTGATTTAGTTTTAAATCGAAGAAAATAACAGTTTTAGTAAATTGAATGGGAAAAAACGCAAAGTTTTTAATAGAACGAAAGCAGTTTGGAAATGTGTACTATTATAAAATTTAGCAGATTAGATACATGTAGATATTCAAATTCTTGTTAGTTGTAGTCTTCTAAACTAATAAGTAGATAAATTGGCCTTAAACATAACATACATAAAACATAGATGTAAACAGTTATAGTTTGAATTAAGTTTAAATCGACAAAATAGAAGTTTTCGTAAAGTGAATGAGAAAAAAACACCCAACAAACGTATTTCAACAAAAACAGTTTACATATTTACATCAAAACTAATAGGAATGTATAATAAGTTAGAAACGAAAAAACAAAATACATAATAGAAAAAATTTGTACCCACACATTAAGAGCCGGTTTACAGAACATTTTAATTGCTATGATATATTTACTTCATCATTTAGTTTTATAGAGATGGATTTTAAATTTACGACTTCTATTTTTTATTGTGTCATTTTCGGTTTACATGATCTTTTTTCCTTTCTTCTTCGTCTTTTTCTTGCTGATTGTTACTGTAAATGAGCTTTGGATTTTTTTTATTTTTGTGTTTATTCCACTGAAGCAATTTAAAAAAGTGAGCTCAAACGTTCTTTTTGTGGATTTTTAACCTGAGGCTTATAACATGATACAAAAAATACTTAAAAAAAAACAAAGTAATACAAAAATTAAAATAATTAGTAATTACGAAAATATTAGAAAAATCATTGAATTTACAAAAATATAGTAATAAAAACCAGATTTAAATATTACCAACCACAAAAATATACAGCATAATGCAGAAAGAGACATAAGAGCATAAACTAAAAGACAAGATAATAGGGAACTAGAAAAAAAGTTGAGACACTAGATATTGGAGTATTTGTTAATTTTTCTTATTATTATTCTTGTTTCAATTATGTTTTTATAAGCTTTAACCTCAGTCTTTCTTATTAAGATCTGTTTAAGTTTAAATAAAGTCATAATTTATGACTTTTATTTATGGTTTTCATGTTCTTTTCTCCTTTTATGTTCGTTTTTTTGTTACTGATTTTTACTGAAAAAGAGTTTTGGAAGTTTTTTTTGTTTCTTTATTGAAATGAAGCAGGTTAAAAAAAAAATGAGTTTCAATGTTTTTTTTGTGGATTTTTAACCTGAGGCTTAAAACAGGGTGGAAAAATTATTAAAAAAAAAACAACAAAGTAAGTACTTTCGGTTCACTTTCATAAAAACCATTGTGGTGCAAATGACTAACCTATTACCATGACAACTCATATAAAAGTTAATGCCAAGAGTACGCTATTTGCACCATATTGTACACAAAGAAACTGCACGGCTAATAACTATTTGATAAAATTCCTAATCAGGAAAATATTAGGAAAAACCTTTACATTTACAGAAATATGGTAATAACAGTTATTTATTAGCTGTTTCAAAACTATGTAAACGCCAACGTCGCATTTTACCAAATTATTTTTTTAAATATTAGATTAGATCTCTCATCGAAACTATAAATTACATTAGTTATTAATTTTTTGAAGAAAAGAAACGGGCCATAATGACCGTAGGCAACGAGTTTACTGGTCAGAGGATCGTTTAGGCTCGAGGGACAGTACGTTGCCCAATTTTATTAACACCCAATAATTCCCGTGATAAATAAATAATTTTATTTCTTCCTAAAATAAATTTCTACATAAAATAAAAATTTTGACAATTTTTTATAAAAAAATTGTTGCTTTATATAAATGAGTTAAAAGAAGAAAACACGTTTAGTTGTAGTTCCGGCAAAGTCTGAAACAATGCATAAGAAGGAATGAGTTGAATGATTGAAGTCCCAAGGGAATAATTATGACTACCTTTATGGTTTCCGTAACAAGACAATATAGGCTACAATAGATTAGTAAGAAATAAAAAGATTTCAAATATCACTAACAACATAAGTTAACAACAGAACGCAGAACATAAAAACATAAATAAATAAATGCTTAATTCCCCAACAGAATTTACAAAATTCCAATAACAGGACAAATATAATGATAGAAATAATACAATGCAATAATAGAAATTACCAACTAATTACAAAATAGTATAAACAAATAACTAAAGATAAACTATGAGAAAGAAAAATACAAACATACGATATAATAAATAATAAAAGTTACAAAAAAATACAGAATATTAAGAATAAGGACGCAACAAATTAGACAAAGAACAACAAAAAATATCACACCCTGAACAAATTTGGTAAGACCTACACATGACAGACACAAGAAATTTTGTTAAAAAGTTTGATTTTGAATATGGCAAGTAAAATGCAACATTGGCACAAGCGGATAATCTTGGAGTAAAGAAACTTAATTTACCTAGGACATAGGATATAGTTTGAATAGAAACGTTTTCTTCGCATATCTAGTGATAGCAAAACAAATGACAAGAAAATAAAGAACTAGAAAAAAATGTTAAAACATTGGAGACATTAGTACTTATGAATAAACTTATGAAAACAGTTGAGATTTTTTTTCTGCTCCTTCTAAAAAAATTGTAATTTATTGTTTGACACAATTTTTAATGTCGGGGTAAAATCATCAAAAATCAATCGCGTCGTATAATAGTTTCGCTCAAAAATTCGAAAAATCAAAAGTGAATGTGCAAAAATGAACTTTTCGCAAACAATTCCCATTTTACTAATTGCTTATTCATCACATTCCTTGTTTACAAAGTTCGCCATTAAATTACTTTCGTTCCAAGCTATTACCATAAATGAATTTCATTAGTAAAATAGAATATTCAAATTTGTGATTATCTCAAATGTCATACAAATAATTATTTTGTTACATTAGACGTTACGAAGAGAATTAATAAAATTGCAGCCCGATTGCGGTTTTTTGACATTTTCCAATTCTCCAAATAAAATAATTAGAGAGGCGACTAAATCAACTCATTTGAGATAATTATCGCCATTCACTGTCCTTTCAAGCCGGCTGTTACGCAACACGTTGGAATAAATCAGAATTTTTCACACAAAATTCAAATAATTCATTGCTTTATTAATTAACGTGCCAGCTATTTCGGTGCGATAATTACCAACGTTTCGAAACGAAATTTTCGAAAAAATTGTGTCTTTTGAGGACGACCAGACCTTTTCGCGTTTCTCCGGAAAACGTGAGAAAGTGTGCGACATTGCCGGCAGATGGTCGTTGCAAAATTTTCTTCTTTATCAAATTAGAAATGATAAAACGTCATATGTTCCAACGTAACGGCAAATCAAGTTAACAATTTTTTTCATGTCGTGTCATAATTCGTTTATCGCTTGTAACGTCACGCCATGACAATTTTTCGGTCGTTTCACGAGCAATTGCCCACAGCACGCGATTTGTAAGTTTTGTCAGGTTGGTAGCGGGGTCAACGGCCGTCAAGTGTCAAATTTCATGGCCGATCTTGATCGAAATTCGGAAAGAGGGCCAAGGCTGCGACTTCCTTCCCTCAAGTGATGAGATAAAATTATGGTTACGAACGAGGCCGTTTTTTGATAATTGCCATTACGTGTGGGTGCCCATGTGGGCCAACTGCGATGGTATATTCGGATGGGTGCGCACGCGAGACACGCCGTTAAAGGATTTGGCAAGAAAGCAAAAGTATCGAAAAAATGTTGAGGATGGTGTTGGAACGGTTTTTCGATTTTGTTAAGTAGAAAGCGTGTGGACTACTTCTTTATACGAGAATTGTTTAATTTCAAATGCTTGTGTACTGTTAGGATTTGAAAAAAGTGGATTGATGGTGGCATGTGGGATATATGAGACGAGAATGGGGACTGGAAAGGAATTTTGCAATTTCTGTATGGCTTTATTGGGAGGCGTAACTGTGCCTCTAATTGTCTTGTTTAAAAAATATTCAAATAAAACTACTTCAAGCTTGGCGGATCATTTTCTTAGTCGTTTACGCTGTCATAAACCTATTTTTTTATTATCCATTTCTGTTGGCTTATTAAGCAATAAACAACAAGTAACAACAAAACTTAATTATATTTTTTCTTTTGTGTTATTGTGTCTATTATTGTTGTGCCTAATCAAGATCTTCAACAAATATAAGTGTAGGCACAGAAATTACACAGGGTCGCTAAAAAGTATGGATACAGTTACTTAAATATTACAAAAACTGTTCATGAAAACTGATTGAAATTTGGTATAGGTATGCTTAAAAGTATTTAAATTCCATCGACTTGATTTACTTGATTTTTTAAATGACAGGAAGGATCAAATTTAATGTTCTTAGGAAGAGCATTTTTTCTGAGTTCTGTGATGTGACACATGCATACCTTAATTTAAAACAATTATCGAACTAATAAAATTTTATTAGCTTTGGAAATGTTGTCTTTATTATCTAACGTTAGCTCTTTGCCGCTTGAACTTTGAACAAAAAATAACTGAAAGTTTATAATAATTAGATTGTTCGGATCCATGTGAGAGGTTAATTATGTAATTTTTAAGAAATAAACGGTCCTTCTCTCTCAAAACGCTACATGTTTCGACACACATTCGTGGTCATCTTCAGGCCTATAAGAAAACAATAAAGGTGTTTGTAAGCTTAATTTAATACTTACTATCGAGAAAAGTTACACCAAATTTTTAATGGGTTTCCCTGTTTAAACCCATCCAATACTACCTTTCAGTTAGGCTTGTTGTTTGTCCTTTAATAATTTTAATTTGTACATCGGTTAATGTTTGTTAATTTTATAATATTGTTAGGTTGTCTTAAAAATTTATTTGTTTCATTCTTTATTTATTTATTTCTTTGTTGACGATGGCCATCTTCAGGCCTAAATTTAAATTACATTTCGCGCACGCTCAAACAAATTAAAAATCTTCACAAAATGGTGAATTAAAAATTGGTGTAACTTTTCTCGATAGTAAGTATTAAATTAAGCTTACAAACACCTTTATTGTTTTCTTATAGGCCTGAAGATGACCACGAATGTGTGTCGAAACATGTAGCGTTTTTTAATAAATACAATTTTGAGAGAGGACCGTTTATTTCTTAAAAAAAAATGTATAATAATTGTTAAAATAACACTTTTAACTGAAAAAGAACACATTTTAATAAAAAAAAATTTTGCTGTATCCTTATTAGCGACCTTGTATATCAAATGGCGGAAAAAATATACAGAGTACCTACAACCATTTGAAAATTGGCAGTCATCGTTTTGACAAATTGTCTCTTTTTATAAAATTAAATGATAATCAAAGCTTTAAATAAATTAAATAACAAAGACTGAGACTGTAGGATATTATAAATAATAATAATTAAAAAAAAAAATTTTAATGCATAAAATGAACAAACTGCAAATCTGTAATCACTAAAAGTGTACAAGTCACAAAACCACAAATACCTATGACATGAAACGAAATGAAAATTTTAAAAACGTCAGAACAAGATGGGACTGAATATCGTTTAAAAATGCCTGTCTATTAGCTGTTTCAAAACTATAAAAACGCCAACGTCGCATTTTCTCCCAAAATTAGTTGTTATAAATTATTCCTGCACTTCAAAAAATGAATACCTGATGTAATTTATAGTTTCAATGAGAGATCTAATCACTAATAACTATTTTACATTTTTATCAACCTTATTTAAAAAATAATTCGGTAAAATGCGACGTTGGCGTTTATATAGCTTTGAAACAGCTAATACGTAACTATCAAAGATAGGATTTAATATTGTTTTGCACCAGAAAGCTGGGAAGAAATTATTCATAAATTTGTGGAAACCCAATTTTCAAGAAATGTGGAGTACATTTTTATTCTGGGTTACAGAAATGAAAAAAAATGTAAGTGCAAATAAACACTTAAACGAAGAACTAAAAAAAGACAATACAAAGATATAATAATATATAATATACTAGTCATAAGACGGGAATAAATAGCTGATACAGTTCAGTAACATCAGTAACAAAAGGACCAAGGACGAACAAAAAAAGAGAAAAGAACTTGAGAACCGAAAATAACACAATAAAATATAACATATTACTTATTTAAACTTCATCGCTATAAAAGAATAAGTAAACAGATCAAAGCTGTAACTAAATTAAATAAACTAAGTAAAAAGGTTGAGACTGTAGTACATAAAAAATAATTAAAAAAACATAAGAAAAAATAACAAATATTTAAAATGAATATTAAAATGAAAAAAAAAGCATTTTTGCGAAGAGTGCTTTGGAAAAAACGCCAATAATTTTGTTTTTAAACAAACTAGATTTTGGAAGTTTAATTGAATTTGGATCTCAAAGATTCACATTTTCGTCAAGCTTACTTATTTAAAAACTAAACGACATGATAAGCTAGAAGACTATTTTTTGCAAAACAAAATAAGACAAAGTTAACAAAATTCTGCCCGCATATTTAGTAGAACTGTCAAAATATAAATTTATAAATTTTCGTTTTTTTCCAATAATTCAAAAACTAAAATTGACTTATCAAATTTTCTTTCAGGTAATTGTTCAGCATAAAAATGCGCAACTTTGCCCTAATTTAACCGACCTCGTATCTCTCATAATAACTGAGATCCCCATGGTGGAGCTCGAAAAACGGACACCCTCTATATGTCCTTACTTCTTTTTTGTGTTCTGATCTTAAAAGTTTGAAAAAGGTAAAAATAACACAATTTTCTACCAAATTGTATGGTTTTCAGTTAAAAATGTCGGTCAAAAACAAACTAAAATTGAGTGAAACAAACAAAATGTCAATTTCGATTGTTTTTTTATAATTACAATTTTATGATATGTTTCTAGAAGATTTGGTAATTAATGAGTCTCTGATTCCAAAATGAATAAAATAGAGCGAAATAAGCTAAAAATTAGTTGCGTTTCTATGTAATTTTGTGATTTTCTAATAATTTCTTAAATTTTTTTGAAAAAAAAATAGTTATTGCCTTAAAAACTTGCTAAAATACTCAAAAAAGTCAAAAGTAAAATGTTTTCTAAGTTACAAACAGGCGAAAACATACAAGGTGAATTTGAAGGTTGTATACATATATTTTAAGGGGTGATAGTGGACTTTAAAATAAGTCAAAATAATTCAACTCGCCTTATCCGAATGTTTATACAGACTGATCCAGAAAAACTGAGTCTGTTATTGGCAACAGATCTGAAAGTATTTTTGTTCATAATTTGCTATACTGCAACCGGATTCGGTTTTTCTTGACAATTATTTGACGTACTACAATCCTTTAAAATTTAAATTCAGTGTTGCCAACAGACACAGTATTTCTGGTTTAGTCTGTATTTGTGGTGACTTGGCGAACAAAATTAGAATTTAAAAATCAACTGATACACAACGTGGATAATGGATATAGTAACATAGTGTAAATAGTTATCAAGAATAAATAAAACAATACTTTTAAAAAGTTTCATCCATTTCCTTGTATAACGCATCACGCAAAGTCAAAAATCCACAAAAAGTAATTTTTAAGCTCATTTTTTTAGTTGAATAAAAACATACAAAAATAAAAAAATCTATTTCGAAAGCTTATATTTAACAAAAATCAGCAACAAAAAGACGAACATAAAATGAAAACCAAAATTAACACAAAAATTAATAGATGTCCTAAAATATGACTTTTTTGTATCCTTCATGGAAAACAGACTTTTGCTTAGGTACAATTTAAAAAAATGTTTTATTTTACTAATTAGCAACACTTTAATCGTTAGCAACACTTTACTATAAGTTAGCAACATATCACTGATACTTTGTATCCCTTGGTTGTTTCTTCATTGATAGAATTGTTCAAAAGTTTTATGATATTTTTCTTTTGACTTATATGGAAGTAGATTTTCTAGTGGCTTCCAAAATACCTTAATTTTCTTGAAAAACACTTTTAGCATTCATCTTCTAGGCTCACAAAATTCTGTTTAGTTTAATTAACTATGTTAAAGATTCTAGAAAAACAATTTTTGTTAAAATATTCTAAGGTTTTCCAAGTTTTCCATAAAAAAAAAATTGCATGTTCAATTCGTAAGAAAAATGGTGGACTATCTCGTGAAAACTTAATATATTCGCTGACTCTCGTAAATCAATGTTTTTACTCGATCGTAAAGCATCGCTTGTTTTAAACAATTACTACATATTTTTAAATTCCATCTCTATCAAATTAAACGACAAACTAAACAAATCCAAGCTTTACTTAAACTAAATAAAAAAGGCTGAGGCTGTAACATATAAAAAATAATTAAAAAAAAGAAGAAAAGTAGAAGAGAATCCACATGGCAATACAAAATGAAGAATTAAAAGTAAAAATAGCAGAAAATGTACTAACATTAGCAACTGAACTTATGATTAACGAACCAAAAGAAAGACGTGAATAAATGGCTGCAGCTAAAAAGTTAAAGGAGAAGAGTATGAATAAAAAAGTTGGAGAACTAAAAACTCGTTTAAAAACATGAATTATTTTACTAGATTTGTGAAAAGTTTGGTAGTTGTTGTGCAAATTAGTTTAATAATTAATGACCGCGTTGCTAAATATAGCCATGCCCGGCACATTTGCAGCGCAAAAATCCCCAATGAATTCACGCAATTACCCTGTTCTAAATCAATTCACTTTTACTCGATCGATAAATTAAGCGGTCGTTTATCTCGAGCTGAAACAGCGGTCGACCTTTATTTTGAAAAATCTGAGGCCGTTTACCGTGTAAATAACACGTAGGTATCGATTGAGCTTAAGTAAACATTTGCGCAAAAAAATTAACTTCTGATTCGAAAATTGCATACCGAAACCCGATAAATTACCTTTCACACTATTTGCATTTCCAAGGAAAATTATTTACAAGATAGCGAAAGGTTTGAGGAAAATCGAGACTTTCTTTGATTGCGATGACCCGATTTGTTTCCGAAAATGCGATCAAAAATCAACACATGGCGGGTTTACTGTAACTGAACAGTTACGCAACGAAATAATGACTTAACTGTAACCCATCTGTTCCATTGAAATTATTTGTTTTAAATGTCAGTTAGCCTCAAATCGAATTTAAATGAAAACAATCAATTAGAATAAGAATTGCATGAAATGTAAAAATAATAATAATAGTAATAAATAGAAAGCGTTATTCAATAACAAAACGTAATATTTGAAGCTTCCGTTTCCTCGTCTAACTTTCGGGAAACTGTTCATTGTTTCACGAAACGCATCATCAATCAAAATCGTGTGATATCGCACGATTCCAGTTTTTATAATGAAGTGAAACTAGAAGATTTTCTGGGTTATGTACGACTTGTTTCTTCTTTGCTCACGTAATAAATTAAGGGGGCTTTGCCCCCCTTTGAATACGATTAATTAAACAAATTCAAATTGTTTGGCCCGATTTTTATTACGATTTGAGTGTATTTAAATAAATAAATAAATAAATAAATAAATAAATAAATAAATAAATAAATAAATAAATAAATAAATAAATAAATAAATAAATAAGAAATAAAGTAGACAAAAATTGACAAAAAAAGTGAGACTGTGATGAAAAAAAAATAGAAGCTATAAGGAATAAAATTACAAGTCTAAAAAGTACGAAACACGTAGGGGAGAGTGGCCCAAAATGATCCCCCTAAGCTAGAAATGCTTGTAAAAAGTAAAGTATACAAGAGAAGATGTTCAAATATATTTTTTTTGAATGCCGGTAGACTGTACTTAAATATTGCCTGACTAATTTTTTTTATATTACAGGTAAGCAATTTTTTGAGGACAGTAATGTAGATGTTTGCAAAAGGATCGTTTTACCCGTATAGGTAGGGCAAAATGATCCTCTAAAGTAAGGCATAACTGCTATAACTGCCTCTCAGTTTTTCTTTTATATTTTTGAACTGTTCTTATGTGCAACAAAATAAAAACAATAAAACGATTTTGTATTTGTTAAAATTATAAAAATAAAGTCGAGCGAGAAAATGATCCCTGATCATTCAGTAAGGGATCATTTTGCCTGAAAGTGTGCATATTGGATTAGGTCATGGTAACTTCATAACGGTTCTGTTTAATATTTTCGTAAACTCATCAAATATTAGGCAAAACTATGTATTTTCATAAAATATATTGCAACTTAATATTCCTACTTCTATGACAACACTGCTACAATTGTTTAAAAGCACTTATCTTAGATCATGCAGAATAAAAACACGTTTTCACAAATATTTTTATAAAGCGATGTTACCTTGTGCATTTTTGTGGTCAACCAAACATGGCAGCTCGACTGATCGTAACCACCCACTCAAACCGCAGAGGGTAACATTGGTATTAAAAATAAAAGGGGGGATCACTATGCCCGCAGGGATCATTTTTGGCCACTCTCCCCTAAATAAACAAGCAAAGATTTAATAAAATGGTAATAAAGTATTGTAAATTACTTAAAAAACAGCGTAAATATAAAAAAATAAAAAAAATAGAAATACGAAACACGATAGTGGAAAATATTAAAAGAAACACAAACGAAAAAAATAAATAAAAAAATATAAAAGCTATAAGAATTAAAAGTACAAGTATGAGGAGATACGAAATACGTAAATAAACAAGCGAAGATCCCAATAAAATGATAATAAAAAATTGTAAATCAATTATAAAACATAGTAAACATAAAAAAATAAATAGAGACAAAAGTAGACATTAAAATAACTAAAATAAAAGAAATGGAGAAAGAACAAATAAAAGTATGAAACACGAAAGCGGAAAATATTAAAAGAAACAAACAAAAATTGACTAAAAAATAGAAATTTTGGTTAAAATATAATGGAAACCAAATAAATTTAAATAAAATAGACCGAAATGTTAACAACTAAAAACTAATGAAAATAATATAAAATACAGTAAGCAGGGAACATCAAATAAAGAAGGTATATAAACAAAAAAAAAGAAGAAAAACAATTCAAATACATAAATAAAAAACCAAAAACAATTGCTTTTAAGTTGAAGGCGCGAATAAAATGCACTTTTAAGAAGTTTGCTTCATTATAACAAGATAATACAAAAATAAGGAGTAAGAAAAACAAAATTAAAACTATTAAAAAGAACACAAACAAAATTGACTAAAAAATAGAAATTTTGGTTAAAAAATATTATGAAATGAAGATTTTAATTTGAAGGCGAGAATAAAATGAACTAACAAATATGCTTAAATACATCAAAATAATACAAAAATATAGAAATAGAAGTACGAAAGTGGAAAAAAATTGGATTACAATTAATATGTGTGAGATAATTTATGATACTTTATCTATTGTTTTCTTTGTGGTAAAACGACAAAACGATGATTTTTTATGATGATGATGATTATTATTATAATAATAATAATTATTATTATAATTATTACTATTATTATTATTATTGATCTCTTCTACACGACAGTCGTGTAGCCTATGTAAAATTTAGAAGTAGTACCTACATTTATGAAGTTAAATAAGTACGTAAAATATTACAAAAAGAGTTGTAATTATTAAAAAATATATCTATGGCATTAATTTGGTTCATTTCAGAGCACTTCTTAAAAATTGGTGATTTTTTTGGAAGTTTGTCCGACTAGCATCCAAGTAAAATAATTGTTTATTTCTAGAGTTTTGACGTGGTACACGAAAATTTAGTTGTTTTAGCAAGTGAGGGCAATCAATTTTATTGTGTATAATTTGAAAAAGAAACGTTAATGCAGCAAATTTATATCTAATTTCAAGACTAGAAACTTGAAATCTATTTAATAATATTTCTTGCGGGAAACCAACTGGAGGATAAGTTCCAAGCCAGAAATTTCAAAAACCTTCTTTGCACATTATCAAGCTTTTCCTGATAGGTAACGTAAATAGGCGACCACACAACTGATGCATATTCTAAACATGATCTAACAAATGAAAAATATAGTAATTTCAAAGTGTTAATTTGTGAAAATTCAGAACTATTTCTTATAACAAAACCTAACATCTTAGAAGCTTTTAGTATAACACTATCAATATGACTGGAAAACGTTATCTTTGGATCAAAAGTAACACCTAGATCTTTGATATAATCTAGTTTCTTTAGTAGTAAAGAATCAATAAAGTAATAAAACTTTATGACTGATTTGTTAGGAAATTGCATTATAAAACATTTTGACAGATTAAGATTTAACTCATTTTTCTGACATCATTCTAAAAGATGAAGAATATTCTTCTGCAGAACATTACAGTCAAGAGAAGTTTTTATTCTACAAAAAAATTTTAAATCGTCAGCGTATAGGAGGCAAGGTATGATAAGTGACAGTCAATTTGATGATTGTTTGACCTCTTACCAACCCGTCAGCAAAAAGAACGAAATTACCAAAACAAAATTATTTATTGATATCGCACGGTTCCAGTTTTTATAATGAAGTGAAACTAGAAGATTTTCTGGATTATGTACGACTTGTTTCTTGTTTGCTCACGTAATAAATTAGAGGGGCTTTATCCCCTTTGAACACGATTAATTAAACAAATTCAAATTATATGGCCCGATTTTTATTACGACTTGATTTGCTAGAACGCAGCAATGAAACTTTCTTGTCGTTTCATCTCAACTTTATTAGTTCATAAGCCGCTCCGACAGCAATAAATAAAAGAAATGAGAATTTCATTTCTACAAATGATTGAGGCAACAGATCGAAATTTTTGTGAAACCAGTCAAGCACTGAATCCTTGTCACTTTCATCAACATCTTCCCATTAAATTAAATTTTACAATTCCATTGTCTCTCAAAACATTTTACTTTTCCTGAAACGTTTAGCGAAGTATGCGTGCACCAACGACTTAACTGTTGTTAACACGCACCGGTCAATTAAAGGCAATACCTGATTCCTAACTGTACGCGAAAAGAACAGGAAGTGTTTGGTTTCGAGGAACGATCGTTCCTTGCAAAATTTGCACCCCTTTCATCTCACATTACTGTTAGATGCCGCACAATTAGCCGAAACAAAACCTCGCCTAACGGCTCTTCAATTATGTAAAATTGTGCTGAAGAGGTGCCGTCAAACACATGTCGTGGTCCGCAAGTGGTACCGCAAGAAGTGCGCTTTGATATCACTTTAAATCTTTGCTAAATGTGCAAATTCGATTGTATTATTTTATGTCGCCTTCGGCTCCTGCTCGCATTAAATCATCCATTACATTGCATTACTTTCACTTGTTGTGTATGTATATGAGTTTATTAGGTCCCCGGAGGCTCTTTTATGACTTAATAACACACTTCGTAGCGTCAGGTACCTGTTACTCGTTTTTGCGGTCGAGTTTGACGCACGAGCCGTTTTCTGTGAAATTAGATGGAAATCCAGTGTCGTTAAATCTGTTTGCTGCGAATATAAAAGCATTTAACAGTTTAGTGCCGTCGAATATTCGAATAATAGCCGAGATAATGGATACCTATATTATAGCGCTTAGAGTAATGGATATGAGAGCAAAAAAATTTATTCAAAATATCGGTTTGCAATAACCTCAAGTGAAAATAATATAAAAGTCAATACAATAAAAGCTCCACTTGAAGAAAATCGAAACACTGTAAATAACTAAACCTCTCTAAAATACTTATATCTCAGAAATTAGGTGTTATTCTTATTGCTAATTTAACTAATGTAGTATGTAGGTACACTTACTACACGTATTCCATTCTTATGATGCAAGTTAAATTATTTTTGCTTCTTTTTATCATTTTTTAAAGCTACCCTACATGTACAGGGTGTTTCAAGTTTTAGGTCCAGGCAAAAAATAAATACTTCTAGTTGTCCAAAAGAAAAAAAATATATCTCAAACGATAGAGTTTCTAACACGCTTCAATTTGATGCTTTAATGTTATACGAAATTTTCATGGTATGAGCGTGAATTGTGAAAAACTAGATAAAAAATTTTTTGTTTCCAAATTATTGCAATCGTTTTCTCATAATAAAATTCCTCCTATTTTTTAAGTGAGACTTCCGAAACTGAAACAGTAAAAAACCCAAGGCGTATTGAGCAATTGAAATTCCAATTTGCAAAAGATCAAATAAATGTTTTATCTTAGTCACCTTTGAAAAAACAGAGCTCGTGTCTTTGCTTGATTCACAAAAAATTGAAACGTCATTAACTGTCAGACTAAAATTTTACTTGTCAATTAAAAAATGCCCTTTTTTTGCAAATTGAAATTTCAATTGCTCAATACGCCTTGGGTTTTTTACTGTTTCAGTTTCGAAGGTCTTACTTAAAAAATAGGAGGAATTTTATAATAAAAAAATTATTGGAATATTTTGGAAAAAAAATTTTTTTAATGTAGTTTTTTGCATTTTACACTTATATCATGAAAATTTGGGATATCAGCAAAGCATCAAATTGAAGCGTGTTAGAAACTCTATCGTTTGCGATATATATTTTTTATTTTGGAATACTAGAAGTATTTATTTTTTGACTGGACCTAAAACTTGAAACACCCTGTATGTACAACATACATTGTACTCTAAATTTTCGGGCATAAAATTGAGTCGTTTATCGTTTCAAAGTCGTTTCAATTTCTTTACTACGAGTCGTTTATTTTATAAATTTTGTAAACAATCAAAGTCCTGTTATTCATTATATAACATTACTTTGTTTCATAAAAGCCTTTTTTTATCCAGCATCTTCAGGTGTGTTAGTGTTTCCTCCACGATTTTGATTGAATCTTTTATTTAAACGAAGTTTAACTCTTCTAACAGTTCTAGGTTATCAATGTCATCAAAAAAATTGAAATTTTCACAAATCACTCTTTGGTAATAAAATTTCTCTAAAAATATTTGAAAATATGATTTCTCAAAGGACTATTATAAGTAGTTGCAACTTCCAATTATCATTTTTGTATTCGAAGGTTATGCGTTTGACGGATTTGAAGCGCCACTGCTGCGCAGTCAACAGACGCCGGCAGCCATCCCTCTATTTTTTGGACACCGTTGCCGGCAGCGGAGGCACTGCCTAAACTATTTCTCTGTTTGTGTATTTATTTCTGTGCAATATTTTATTTTGTATATTATTCCCTATTTTATTTCCTAAATTGCTCTTTTTAACTATTCTTGTTTATTCATCTGTAGTTTCTTTCGTTTTTCAAAATTCGGTTCCCTTTCTAAAGAGTATACAGGGTGGTCCAGTTCAGCTCCAGTCTTCTACTCGTATATCAACTTATGTATTTGTAAAGTTGGACTTTTGATATTTTGTAGATGTTATTTAAACTCTGGGACGCATTTTAGGAAAATATTTTTGATTATACAAAAAAGTATGATGTCGTAATAATAATTTTTTAATAGCATGCTATTTTAACTTCTTACAAGTTTCTGAAGTTTTTTTTTTCAAATCGGTTTGTTAAAAAAATTAAAAACCAAGAAAAATCGGTTTTACACCTTTAGTTTTACAAATTAATAAAAAATAGAAACAGTGTTTTTTTGATGATATTATTACTAGGTATTTACGTGTCGAACAAGGTCTGACAGACTTATTAAAAATAAATTTTGTTACTTTGGAATTGTGAAGCCTTATCATATAGAAATATTTTTAAAACCAGAAAGTTTTAATTAAATAAATAAATAAATAAGAAATAAAATGGGCAAAAATAGACATAAAAAAGTAAGACTATGATAGAAATAACTAAAAAACTCTTTAAAAAATAATGATAAACAAAAATTTAACTAAAACATACCCAAAAGGTAACAATTAAAACACAATGAAGACACTTAATATAAAATCGAGTATGAAATAAATATCAAATTGAGAAGTACATAAACAAAGAAAGAAGAAAGCCAAATCAAATGTAAATAAAATCAAAAGAAAAAAATGCTTTTAAGTTGAAGACTAGCAAAATAACATGAATTTTTAAGAAGTTAAATACACCAAACTAGTGCAAAAATAAGGAGAAAGCGAGACGAAGGTAGAAAATATTAAAAGAAACACAAACTTGAATTGACTAAAAAAATAGAAATTTTGGTTAAAAAATAATGGGAAAGAAAAATCTAAATAAAACACAAATGTAAAATCGAGTGTGAATTAAATATTAAAGAAGACATAAAAACAAAGACAAAGAAGGAAGAAAAAAGCACAAGAAAAGAATTATTTTTAACTTCTAAGAAATGTGCTTAAATACGCCAAAATAATATAAAAATATAAAGAAAGAACCATAAAGTGAAAATAATTGATTAAAACGGATGAGTATGAAAATCTAATAAGGCTTTAAAAGATAATGAAGATAATAAGATAATATGAAATGAAGGAGAATGAATGAAAGGAGAAAATTAATTTGGAATAAATAACGGTACAGTTGGATGCAATAAAAATGGAAAATTGAAATTTCTTCAGATTGAAACAGATCTTGATTGTCAATTTGACAGCTGTCCAAACAATTATTGCTCTATGGCACAGTAAAATGCACTCGATAGGACACTGAAAACTACTGGTTGAGATGTCCAATTTGTCATGTTTTGATTAATTGTCAGTTCCAACTTAACCTTTTAGAAAAAAAGCCATGATCAAACTAGGGAAAAATATAAAAATCAGTTAACGTGGGAGCGTTAACAAAAGTCTTTTTAAAAAATTATTTATTTTCACCTATTTTATTTACACTTGATATTTATATTAAAACTTCACTTTTTACAATTATTTCACTTTTTACATTAATTATTATTTTTACAATATTGTAACGACTGAACAGACTCTAAATACAGACTATAAACACGGACTCCAAGCACAGACTATAAACACAGACTCCAAGCACAGACTATTTTCGTATTTCCCTAATCTGAATTTATAATAATGATTCTTGCAAGAGTTGCAAGGATTTTGATGATTGAGGTGTTGGAAAGCGCGTGTCGTCAATGGATCTTTATGGAAGGTTCTATGCTGATCCATGGCACGTGTATGGTGATAACATAACAAATCTGACATTTTTATGCTATGACATTTTCCGTTTTTATTGCATCCAACTGTACCTAAGCAGAAAAGAAGACAGAAAACGGAAAACAAAAAATTAAACTAAATTTATTTTATTATAGAAGACGATAAAGTGATTGTTTATCTACGAGTGAAAAGAATAAATTCAAGAGTGACGAAGTCACAAGTGAACTTACCTATTCCACGAGTAGATAAATCAATCTTTATCGTCATGTAATATACCATTTTTTCTATAGCAGGACTTCAAGTTTAAGAGAAAAAAGTTACTGTTAATCGTTGAAATTAATAAGTTGGAATATGTAAATTTAATTTAATAAAATAAATTTAAAACATTTTATCTACCTTTGGGGTTAAAGAGAGCTAATTTATCTATCCTTGTTGTTAAAGTGCTACTTTATCTACTCAAAAGAGTTGATAAAGAAATAGTTTAACATCTGCCATAGAAAAAAATAATTAAGAACAAAAGGGAAAACAAAAACGGAGAATTATGAGGGAGCATAATTTTAAAAATAGAGATAAAAAAGTTAAAAAAATAAGGCAAATATACCTGATAATAAATTAATAAAAAATTAGAAGCAACATTTTTTGTTATCTCAACCCATTGCATATATCTTAACACATTTGCCAAAAAAACATTAACCATGTTCGATTTTTAATCATTAGTCATTTGTCATTGACAGAATGACTTTTTAGCAAATAACTCCGAATGTGTTAGGACTTACGTTGGGGTTGTAATATGTAAAAATGTTTGTTTTCTAATTCCCCATCGAATGATAATAAAAATAAACAGGGGTTGCTATTTGAAATAAGCAAAATAAAAGGCTCTAAAGTTTAAAACAACACATATTATTCATATTTTGCCAAAAGAATTTCCATGTATTCTTTGTCTTCTGTAATCTACAGCAAAACTGTGTATCATCTATTTCGGTAGCTGCTAGGAACATTTAAATCTTTCAGATCTATTTTATAGGTTTTATACAAATTTTGATACTTTCAATCCAAAATAATTCTGATTGTGAAAATTGCAGTTGAAAGATTTTATTGAACGTGCTGTACTTCAGTAGTTCCTTGAATTATTTGCCTGGATTTCAGTAATATAAAATTTCTTAGACTTTCTTCTTCCAAGTTGTTTTTGAAAATCTATAAATGATTTCGGTAATCAAATGTCACATCTCTTTAAATAATTTTTCAACTTGTTTTTGCTTAATTTCTTCAAAATTCGTTATTTGGCTTCATATTACCTCTTTAAAACTCTTTCCTTACACTTTCTGTGTTGTTTGTTCATTTTTTATTACTCTTGTTCTTTCTAGTGTGTTTGTTTCGTCTCAATCTTTTGTTCTTCCCTTTTTTCACTATGTCCTATCGTTGTTCTTGTGTTTGATTTTGTATTTTTATTCTTCCTTTTGTCTCTATACTACTTACTATTAGGTTGGAAAGAAAGTTTTGCCCGTTTTTTGATTTTTATTACAAATCAAAATAAAAGTTACAGTTACAATATATTCTTATTTGTTTATTTGCCATTACTATCGAACATCCTTTTTCAACAAGGATATAACAATAAAATTCCCCAATTATAAAACGCTGTCGGTTTCTGTGTGAAGAAAGAACAATGGTCTACTTTTCAAAGTAGCGTCCACGTGTGAAGTGTCCAAGCAACCTGAACAAGTGGTGGTGCAATATAAGGACTATAAGGTGGACAACTCAAAAAGTTCCCAGCTCAATTCGTTCAGGTTTGCTCGAGGCTGATGTAAATTTCGTGGTTTTTCGTAGTCCTGATCAAAGAAAACATGAGCTGTCTTGACTCCCTCTGCAATATTATTTTTTTGTACGCTGTCGAGTTGAACACCAAATACATCCGATGTTACAGTTTGGCTTCGTGGAAGCAACTCCCAATACACAATTCCGAATGGCACCAAAAAAAGTGCTCCTTTTATGTAAAATCTTGGAATACCTACCTTCAGGAAACTTTCTGTACCAACGTCTGCAGTTGGTATTGCCTATAGGCTGCCTATATAATGTTGCACAGAAGTTACGACTTGCTGCTTTTGCATAGTGCTTCTGTATGAATTTGTGAAAAATGAGATTTGCAGGTCTTTTCATGATTTTTAGCCAAACCGCACTTAGTATACCTCGAGTTCTCACATTAACAGAAACAATAATCGAAACATGTGTACTGCGTTAAATTAAAAGCAATAAAATAAGCTTTCATCCTATTATCCTATTATAATCTATTTTAAAGGTCGTTTTGATCTTCTGAACATAAAAAGGGCAAAACTTTCTTTCCTACCTAATATTTCTCCATAATATAATATAATATAATATAATATAATATAATACAGGCTGTAAATGAAATAAGTACATTAATTTTAATTGGTAATAGAACTCGTTAAGACCAACAATTTTTCCTAATAACTTTTTTTTCAAAACGTTTTAGTTTTTAGTTAAAATTATTTTAAAATCTTATACAATTTTCTTACACGCCACTGGAAGCAAAGTTACCTACTCGACAAGGTTACCGTTTCCAAGCAAGTTTATGAAAATCAAATTAAATTTATTATTATTTTTCTTTATTGGAACATTTCATAAAAGGCTCGTCAATTTGTAGGGGGGAAAAATGATTTTAAAAAATGCGATTTTGAAAAAATGGTACACAGAAAAAGTGTTTGTTTTGATGAGTTCTACCAGTGGTTAAAATTAATGTACTTATTTCGCTTACACCCTGTATAATATAATATAATATAATATAAATTTATAAATTTATAAATAAATATAAATATAAATATATATATATATATATATAAATATATATATAAATATATAAATATAAATTTTATATAAATATAAAGTAAATTTTATACAATTATCATGATTTGCAATGTGATTTTTATCAAAAACTCCTAAATGCAAAAATAAGGCAGTTGATAGCAAACCATATGAACTTATCACGCAACCTACGTTCATGCTAGAAAGAGAAAACCACAGCAAACCACAACCAGAACAATTATTGAACACATGTTATATTGAGTGTATATTTTATTTGCAGTTGGCGATATCCACCCACGATGATAATCATGGACAGCGTCGTCATCCCCCGTCCTCCAGCCCTCCCTCCAGTCCCCTTGGTCCCCCCCACGCCCAAACCCCCCAGTCTAACAAGCACAACATCCGGTTTCCGTCTAATGGAAGACCAAGGAGACACTGGAAGCGTCTACTCCATCTACAAGCAAAAAATCGACGCAATGTTCGAATCCGATTCGAGCACCAACACAAAAAACAGCGTCCAAGCTCGAATCGAGAAAATGTTCAGTGACGTAGCCCAAGACAATGGTATTATTCTAAGCGATGGGACAACCCATCACTTCTCCGTGGATTATTTGGGTTCGGTCGGTTTAACCGATAAAGTGACAAGTCTCGCTGGCCTTCAAGGGCCCCTCAAAGACTTGTATTTCGCCTACAAACGGACAACAAGGACGAAGACACTGACTGGGAAATTGGAGATTTCGGGTCAAGGGCTCAAAGTGCAATATCAAGGCGAAAAGGGCGATTTGGAGCAAATGAATTCGTTTCCGACCATTGCGGTCTGGTCTGCGGTCAAGTTTGTCATACACAAAACGAGTTATGCTTTTTTGCCACTGATTACCGATCCTGATAATATTGATAAGAAAGCTTTGTTTCGGGAGTTGAATGATGGGGAGAAGAAGTTTATCAATGGGGAGACGCATTCGCCACTTTTTGCAGTTGTTATGCGAAAAATTGGGCTTCAGAAGCAATTAGAGTGCCACGGGTGAGTCTCTAAATACTGTTGTAAATTTGTAGAAAATACGAAGTACGACTTTATTCAGAAGATTGAATTAACTACTCTCTCATTTTCTTTCAAAGATAGTTGTTTTAAATTATCCATGCACTTATCAAGATTCAAAATTAGCAACAATAAAAATATACAGGGTATCACAGCAAGCTGAGAAATAATTGAAAAATAAATATTTTTTTACAAAAGTTGTAGATACAAAATTCCTGTATCACCTAAAATTATTTTCAAATACAGGGTGTCCGATTTCGAGCTCCACCATGGGAATCTTAGTTATTATAAGAGATAGGAAGTCGGTTAAATTAGAGCAAAGTTGCGCATTTTTATGCTGAACAATTATCTGCAAGAAAATTTGATGTGTCATTTTTAGTTTTTGAATTATTGGAAAAAACGGAAATTTCTAATTTTCGTTTTTATTTTTTCAAGCGAAATTTCTAATTTTCGTTTTTATTTTTTCAAGCGAAAATGAAACAGAACTATTAGCTGTTTCAAAACTATAAAAACGCCAACGTCGCATTTTCCTTCAAAATTAGCTGTTATAAATTACTCGTGCACTTCAAAAAAATAATAGCTAATGTAATTTATAGTTTCAATGAGAGATCTAATCATTAATAACTATTTTACATTTTTATCAATCGTATTTAAAAAAATAATTCGGTAAAATGCGACGTTGGCGTTTTTATAGTTTTGAAACGGCAAATAAATATTTTTATGAAGTATTTTTTTTCTTAGGTAAAAATTATTTTAGATAAACACAAAGTGGTTAAACGTAAAAAATTCATTTTAATTGTTAGGGGGCGGCCAAAATAATTTTGAACACAGGCGGCCTCAAGTCACGGTGCGGCCCTGTAAATGGGGTATTCAGTACTATAACGAAATAAGTCCATTAGACGAGTTTTGAGTTACGATGATCCGAACTTTGTTGATATTTTGCAAATCTGTTTTATGTTGGAGTGTCATGGTTTTTTCGTAATGACTAAAAGACAACGTAAATTATACAACATAGTTAGAACTTAGAACATTGTAATATTTTGTTTGAAAAATAAATAAATAAAAGTCAGTGTAAAACGCGAATTGGAGGAATGCAGTACAGAATTTATTTCTTTGACTTTGTTAGAACTAAGACGTGCACGTAAGTTTTTTTTTTAAATTAGAAAATTTTTAACCCATTAAAGATTTGTCAATCCAATGTTAATACTGTCTTTTTTCCTTTTTTTTTCTAAAACCTTACTTCCACATAATTTAAAAGTACGGATAAAAAATTGTAAAGGCTCTCTTTAAGCTCCAAATTTGAAAATATATTATTTTTAATGTAAATAAGTATACTTACTAAAGTCAGCGTTCTGGCAAACAGGACACAAGAGATAGCCTCCCTTAAAAGTTTTAAATGTTTTTATCTTATAGGTGCAGTTTTTTAGGTACATTATACCACTGTTTTCGGTGAGAAAAATTAGATTTCTCTCACAAGAGAGATAAAGCTGTTTTTATACTCACAAGTGAGTAAATCTGACAGCTTTATCTCTCTTGTGAGAGAAATTTGATTTTTCTCACCGAAAACAATGGTATAATGTACAATGGTATAAGATAAAATAAGATAAGATAAGATATATAGAGTTTATTACTTTAATTTCTTTATTTTCTAAATTCAAATTTGTACAATTATAATGTCTAATTTATTATCAACAACCACATTTTCCATAGTGATCATCAGTCCGGTTAGTAAACTTGATATACACTTAAAATTACTACCACAATTCGGCCAATCTGACTGTTGATCGACCTCGATCAAAATTCATAAAAAGCACAATGTTTACATCAATTTTCATAAGCACAACGAAATTCTCATAATGCCCATAAACATTCCTAAATTGAACTAAGTTCACATAAGACATAAGACATAATTGAACCACCAAGTTCACATAAGACATAAATTGAACCACCAAGTTCACATAAGACATAAATTGAACCACCAAGTTCACATAAGACATAAATTGAACTACCATGTTCACATATTGAACCACCAAGTTCACATAAGACATAAATATTCATAAACTGAACCTAGTTCACATAAGGATTCATAAGCATTTAAAAACATTATGAAAATCTAGCTGCAATAATTAATAAAGACGCTAACATTTTGCCCTGTCTACGGCCACTTTCACAAAGCTGTACTCGCAATGTTTTTTTCCGGAATCATCACAAGTAGTTGAAGAAGGTGTTCCGGGTGAATTTCCGGGACTACAAGTCCAGCGACATCCTCGTTGTCTTCGAAGCTTCTTCGCCATTAATTTCAATTTTGTACATTAGAACAGTTCAAAAATTCAATCAAAAGTTACACATTAATTTTGACAGTTTGGATTGTGATTACTTCATGATTACTTGTTGATTCTCCATTCTATGTTCTCCATCGTACATCCAGGCACATAATTTCTTCAGTTCCGCACATAAGTTCTTCAGGCACTGCTCACGATTCCTTTACCACTGCACATGAAATCCTTTACCACTGCACATGGAATCCTTTACCCCACAACTGATTATTATAGAGTTTTTTACTTCAATTTCTTTATTTTCTAAATTGAAATTTGTTATAATGTCTAATTTATTATCAACAACAACATTCTCCATAGTGATCATCAGTCCGGTTAGTAAACTTGATATACACTTAAAATTACTACCACAGATAAAATGTCGTATATCACACGTGATCGAAATGCCATTATAAAGCTCGTGAGAAGTGTCCCACTCGAGCGCAAGCGCACTCGTGGGTCAAAATTCTCACTCGCATATAATGATGCATTTCTATCACTTATAATATAATATACTATTATACTTCCTTTATCAATTAATTAATGGAATTTTACACTCTAAGAGTGACGTGAACATTATATATTTTTTTAATGGTTTTAAATAGAAACACCTTCAAACCCAACAGCCAAAACGAAGCACTATTTTAACAATTTTGTTTAATAAAAACCACATTTAAAAATATTTCTCTTTAAATTTATGGAAAACACTTAGAATGAAATGCCAGATTTAATTTATAATTTTTTAAATTCCATTGTGTTTAATATTAATTTGTAGACTTGTAGAGAAAAAACAATTGATGGACTTATCTCAGAATTGCACTGAATCGATATTCAAAAATGTTCGGTGTTATAAAGAAATTGTTTAATAGCATCTAAATAAATCAGTCTATTGCAAAACCAATTATTTAAAAGAGAAGATTTTACAACATATGTTTCTATATTTTTCTCAAAATGAATAAAATTGGACTTACAGCATTGATCTCCCCAAATAATCATTTGTACTATTCAAGTGAACAACAACCTTGTGGACATACAGAAATGTAAGAATTAAAGTTAGATACACGTATATGCCACATTTTAGAGGGCATTGTAAAAAATTGATCGTTTTAAAAAAAAATTAATTTTTGTTTTGTTTTTGAGTTAAGTTAAATTTTTCTGAATACAACCTACCATGAAACAATAATTTTTTTGGTCAAGACGGCAAACTGGGAATTACAACTACCTCACTTAAATTTAATTTTTCTCGAAAGACATTTTCATACTGGGTTGTCATTTGAGAAGAAAATGTGCATTACACAAAATCAAAATAAAATTTGATTTTTAAGATATGTTTATGTCGTAGGCTAATTGTAAAATTAAGCGTATTATAAAAAGCCTAGTCATATGGTAAACGACTGGGCAAATTGTAAATGAATGAATAAATATAGGGTTTTTAAAATGCGACTGAAAATTTTAGGCGTATTATAAAAACGTAACCAGTTTTCGTCTAATTGTAAAATATCTATGATTCATTTACAATATGACTGAAACGAACTTGCATTATTTAGGCGTATTATAATGCGCAAGTCAGTACTATTGAAATTTATACTTTGACATTAAATTTATATTATAAATTATCGTTTTAAAATGCTGGAAGACACAGAAAGATGTCTTCATTAATAAAGGGTTGTATTATCAAGAATTACAAAAATTTTACGGTGATAACTGATAAGTATAGAAAGAAAAATTAACCTCAAAATCAAAATACTACACGGGGAATAATGATAATTGTGCAAAATAGGTATTTCAGAGGATCATAATAGTGATAGTAGAACTTAAAATAAGTGAAAATAACAACTTGCCTTATCAGAATGTTTACAGTTATTGAGATATAAGCGGGTTTTTGTCGATGAATAAATTTAATTTTGGGGTGCAATTTTAGTGTTTTTTTTATTAAACTATCTAACTACAATAGAAGGTGGAATTTTATAAAATGTTTGATGGTATTTTTCATTCATTTAGACAACGACTGAATGTAACCAGTCATTTTCTAAGTGGACAATATCAAGAACCATTTTACATTAGTAGGTATAATACGCTTAAAATTTTCAGTCGCATTGTAAAAACCCTGTATTTATTCATTCATTTACAATTTGCCCAGTCGTTTACAATATGACTAGGCGTTTTATAATATGCCTGATTTTACTATTAGCCTACGACATTTATATTATTTGTAGCCTTATACCTTTCACCCATTATTATTTTTTGAAAGCAAGTATTTAATTTAAACTACTTTAAACTGTTTAAACAATAAATGTTTTTCATATTTTCATATTTTTTGTTAAGTCGGTATACGCAGGTTAAGCTTGGCGACACTTCCCAAGGTTATTTGAATGCTCTAAATTATTATTCCAAACGAATGAAAAATAATTTTAATTAGTTTTACATTTTGCTTTATTTATTTATTTCAATATACTCCCTGACTTGTAAGTTTTATTTTATAAACTAAACTAGCAGTTGCCCACGGCTTCGCACGCATGTCCACAACCACTTTGAAACACAGAAAAACAATGCAAAACTTAGTATAACAAAAAGTAGAAACACAAAATTTTATTGTGAACTTTAAAACCGTGACCCGAGTATACCCGAGTAAATTTTGCTTGTTCTCTACTCATTCCCTGTTTAACCCTCTTGTGAATGTAATTTTCAAAAATCCTGAAACACATTTTCTTTATTTTTAACCGGAAGTCCAATTGTCAATTTTCTTGGATATGACTTCAAAAATGCAGGAGTTTTGCGTTGAACTCTTTTGGGGGTGGAATTTCTAAAAATCCTGAAATATACGCCTCTTCCTGTTTAACCAAATGTCTATATCAATTGATAACTTCAACAATAAGAATTTTTTATATGTATAACTTCAACAATGAAGGATTTTTGGTTTAACCCCCTTGGAGTGGAGTTTTCAGCAAACCTGAAACACGCGTTTTTTATATTTAGACGAATGCCCAAATACCAATTCTCTTGGTTATAACTTCGAAAATGACATATTTTTATATTCAACCCTCTTGGGGGTGGAACTTTCAAAATCCAGAAACACGTCTTTTTTCATTTTTAACCGAAGAATCAAATACCAGTTTTCATTAATATAGCTTCAAAAATGACGATTTTTTATGTTTAACCCTCTTTGGGGGTGGAATTTCTAAAAATAATAAAATACCTAAAATGAGTTATTCAACTTTTTGCGTTTTGGTACACCCTGAACATTATCGGCGTGTTTCAAGTACTATTGCTAAACTACAGGGTATTCTGAGTTTTTCTGCTGTAAATTTGTCGGAAAATATTCATCGGCGACTTCGCAGTGATTTTTCAAAAATTGTTTTTTTTTATAACGAAAAGTTGAATAAATCCGAAACGAAAAGAGATAAACCCATAATAGTTTATATAAAGTTAGTTACATTATTTTTTGCGTAGAATCTAATTATGCAAAAATATAGGGGGTGTTCCATTTAAAAAAATATAACTTGGTTCACCAACCAATACCCTGTGTGTAATAAAAATATTTTTAGTTTGTGGATTTTAAGTCGATCTATCGGATAATGAAAACGGCATGGCAATATTTCAAATAGCAAAAAAGTTATAGACCGATTACGCACCCCTGGGTCAGCCTGTTTGTATTGACGTGGTCTCTACACACGGTTTTTTACTATGTGTAAAGTCACCTGAATAAATATTATTATTATTATTATTATTATTATTATTATTATTATTATTATTATTATTATTATTATTATTATTATTATTATTATTATTTTATTACTGTTATTATTATTATTATTAGGTATTATTTCAACTGTTGGACTTACTTCAAAATAGTATGTTAACTTCAATTTTCTAACTTTTATAAATAGCTGTACACATTTTTAAGACTTGTATTAGCTGTTTCAAAACTATAAAAACGCCAACGTCGCATTTTACTGAATTATTTTTTTAAATAAGATTGATAAAATTGTAAAATAGTTATTAATTATTAAATCTCTCATTGAAAGTATAAATTACATTAGCTGTTATTTTTTTGAAGTGCATGAATAATTTATAACAGCTAATTTTGAGAGAAAATGCAACGTTGGCGTTTTTATAGTTTTGAAACGGCAATATTTTATTTAAATTAATTTTTAGTTTCGTGTGTCAAACGTCCGAAGATGCGATCGTCATTGCTGCAACTCTCTACAAGTCGTTAATGGCCCACATGAAAGCAAAAGAGAAACGGCCGAAAAACCGCAACGGAATCACTTGTATTTCAACCACTTCGAGCACTTTTAACGAAAAATCGGTCCCAGTTCGACCACCACGTAAAAAACGGAGCACGACTTCGTCCATAATTAGCGAAAATGAACAACTTGACGTAAGAATTATTATCACCATTTTATAAAAATTTTCTTATAATTTTCTTTTTCTTAGGTGTCTGATACTCAACCCCTGCTTCAGAAAAAGAACATCCGGAAGAGTATAAAGTCGCGTCCGGCGCCCAAAACCCCGGACTTTGATGCGATTTTGCCGTATGAAGAGCCGGTTAAACCGGAAGAAATCAAACCGAAGACGTTTTCGGATCAGATCAATACGTTCATGAGCCGGGAACAGAAACAAATCACGGCGGAAATTAAGCAAATGATGAACGAGAAAATTAAACCGGCGGAGAACAGCGAAGGGAATAGCTTGAGGAAGAAGGACAATTCGGGTGATATCCTGACAAAGGTTACGATACCCAGATCGGGGAGTTTTCTTAATGCTGGGGGTTTGACGCGGTATAAATCGAAAGTTTCAAGGTAAGGAAAGTGTTTTTTATTTAGTACTTTCTACTCTAGTAGGTTAAAATACAAGAAATGCTACATAATTTCGTGTTGTTCTTTCCGTTGTTTTTCATTTATTCTTTATTTATATGGAATTGTTTTTATTGTGTTCAGTTTTTTCTGATTTAGATGTTTTAACTAAGAACTCAACATTCTCCTTTTATTTCTTTTCGCTGTTCTTTTAAATTCACTGTTTTATTTCTGTATCTGTTTCCTTGTTTCCTTACATTTTTTTGTATTTGTTCAATTTATCTGTTTCTCACTATTATTCTATATCTCACTTCAGTTTTTGGAGTGAAAAATAAAGCACAAATTGAGAGTTTCTGAATAAGAAAAGAATTCTGTGTTAAACTAAATCTCAGTGACACGTTTTGAGCTAAGAAAAACCACCAGAAACTCAATTTGTGCTCCATTTCACTCCAAAAAATTCAAATGGGTTGTTGCAAAATTGTACTATGAACTGAAATGGGATATACAGGCTGTAAATGAAATAAGTACATTAATTTTAACTGGTAATAGAACTCGCCAAGACCAACAATTTTCCCTAATAACATTTTTTTCAAAAAGTTTTAGTTTTTGAGTTAAATTATTTTAAAATCTTACACAATTTTCTTACACGCCACTGGAAACAAAGTTACCTAGTCGACGAGATTACCGTTTCCAAGCAAGTTCATGAAAATTAAATTAAATTTATTATTACTTTTCTTTGTTGGAGCATTTCATGAAAGGTTCGTCAATTTGTAGAAGGAAAAAATGATTTTCAAAAATGCGATTTTGAAAAAATGGTACATAGAAAAAGTGTTTGTCTTGATGAGTTCTACCACTGGTTAAAATTAATGTACTTATTTCGCTTACA
Organism: Tribolium freemani; assembly: GCA_939628115.1. Lineage (NCBI taxonomy): Eukaryota > Metazoa > Arthropoda > Insecta > Coleoptera > Tenebrionidae > Tribolium > Tribolium freemani. Next base: position 15,237,190 of record OW626788.1, read on the forward strand.
TCCTGTATTTACATTTTCTTTTTGCTTGTTTCTGTTCTTCCAACTCTTTTATTGTACAGTTTTTTAATCACTTTATCTACTTGATTCCTCCTTCTCATGCTTAATTTTTTTTTTTAATTTTTTTCACCCAAAATATTTGTTTCTGGTAAACTCCCTATTTTGATTTATCCGTTTTTCCTTCTTTTCTCTTAAAAACATGCGTATTTGCCAAATTTTACGTTCTTATTTCGTTGTTTTTCTTTATTTTTGTGTTGATTTTTTACGGGTATTGTTTTGTTTTTTTACAATTTTTTTTTTATAAAACGGCATATTTCCTTATACAAAACTTAATTTTTTATAAGATTTGCATTTCTTTTTTCTATTATTTGTGCTTCTATTATTTATTTTTTGATTGGTTCTGTTTTGTTTATTTTTTCTTATTTTCTTTTAATTTTTTTCGTAATTTGATTTTGTTTTTTGCTTCATTTACTTGTTTTCCAATTTTTTATTTTTTATTCTTTTTTTTTCTGATGCTTATTATTTTATTTCGCGTTCTTCTTTTATTAGTTACTTTATGATTTCTTTATTTATTATTTCTCTTCTATTTATGTTTGCTTATTTTAGAGTTATTTTAAGTGTTACTATCTCTACTTATGTTTAGTCTTTAATTTATTGCATTTTTTTTTCAGAATTATTTTAGCTTCTTTTGTGTTTTTTTTTTGTTTGCTTTATTCGCGTTGTTACATTTAGTTGAAATGAAATAAGTTGATTTTCGATGATTTACCGCTTGAAAATAATTAGATCGTCTGGAAATATAGTTTAATTAGTCTTATTTTGACATTTTTTAGTTGGAATAAGTCCGCTTTCCCGCTTGACAATGAATCATTATGACTGAAAATATTCGTTTTATTTAATTTTTTGTTTGAATTTGTTAATTATGTAACAAATCGGTTGGGGATATAAATCACTTTTTCTGTACATTCATTTTGTTGAAATTAATTGATTTTTATTGATTTTGTGCTTAAAACGAGTCAAAAACAACAAATTTAGCCCTATCTCATTCGTTACTTATGTAGTTGCTTATTTTTCCTCTTTTTCCATTTTTTGTTGTTGTTTTTGTTCTGCTTCAGTATTTTTTCTTGAGTGCTACTATATCTATTTATTTTTATCAATTTTTATCACTTTATCAGTCAATTCCATCTGGCCATTTTTTTATGAAAATTGCTTATTTTAGTGCTACTTCTGTCTTTTGTCTATTTGTTTTCTGTTTACCTTTTGTGTTTGTTTTTTATGTTTATAATTTCATATATTTCATATAATTTCATATTCTGCTATCTTTGATGTTTGTCTATTTTTGTTTTAAAATAATTTTTGTGTTGATTTATTTTTGTTTATTTTAGTCCTGCTTTTGCATTTTTCTTCAAATCTGTCTTTGTTTATTTCTGTTTTTTTTTTCTTTAGTTCTGCTTTGTTACATTTTGTATTGGTATTGTTTCTGTCTTATTCTTCGACAAACAAGTTTGTCTATTTTTTGCCCTCAATTTTTCGTTATTTTGAATAACTTTTGCTTCTTCTTTGTGGTTTTTTGCTTAGTTCTGCTATTTTATTTCTTTCGTTACATTATAGTATCTACTATTTTTTATTTTTTTTTTATATTTTGCCATCTCTACTTGTTTTTTATTCTTTATTCTTCGAATTTTTCATTTTCATCTATCTCTGAAGTTTGTTTATTCTATTTTTGCGTTCTCTTTTACAGTTACCTAATAACTTATTTTTTTAATTTTTTACTTTTTTTCATGCTGTGTTTGTACTTTTCTTTTGGTGTTTCTTTTCGTTTGGTCCATTTCTTTCTTTTAGAATTATTTATACTTCTTTTGTGTCTTTTTTGTTTAGTTCTGCTTTCTTACATTTTGTCTTATTATTAAGTACATTTCGTTGGAATAAAATTAGTTCTTTTTTTTTCAAGGTTTGGTATTTTTGTGAATTTTGTTTTCTGTTTGCCTTATTCGCTTGTTTTCTATAATTCTTCTGTCATAGATAGAGGTAACTCCATATTTGATGGCGAGAACAAAACACTTTAATGTCACAAAACCAACTTGTCAGTGTAAATTTTTTCATAGACGTTCGTTAATTAAAAAAAACAGTAAGTTTATTAAACAGTGGATGTTAAATTAATTTATTATTATTATTAATAGACTTTTCTCGAATACCTGTATTTATCTTTAAAAACAAAAAAATTTGTTAAATGTGATAATTTTTGCTGAATTATTGAAGCCCCCTGTTCCCTTAAAATTATTCCCACTTGTAACGTTCATGAAAAATTTGACATTGACAAGATGGTTTGTGACATTAAACAGTTTTTTGTTCTCGCCATCAAATATGAAATTGTCTCTATTTGCCTATTCTTCTATTAATAATTATTTAGTTTCTTTGTTTATTGTTTCTCCTCCAATTATTTTGTTTATTTTACGTGTACTGCTGCTTCTGTATTTTTCTTCGAATTCTATTTTGTCTATTTTTTTTTCGACTTAACGATTTTTTAACGAGAATTGCTTCTTTTGTGTGTTTTTTTTGTTATTTCTGCTTCGTTTCATTTTATTTTAAAATATTTTGTTGCATTGTTTCTTTTTTTATTTTTATTTTTTCCTTAATCACCCTTTGTTCCAGAAGCAACGGCCAAGCAACTGGCGGTTCCCCTCTCGGCTTTAACGAACTATTCAACGAATTCCGCCTCCAGGAAGGCCTCCACTCCATGGACGAAATCCTCGGCGTAATAATCGATCCTGAAGGAATGTCCTTCAACGACCTCAAACCCATCTACAAAGAATTCCTCCTCAAACTCTCCGTCACTCTCACAAAAGACGAACTATACCAACGCTCTAAATCAATAATGCGTCGCCAAAAAAAGAAACTTTTACGCCGAAATAGCCTCCAAACAAAAAACAATCATCACATTTTAGTCGGCAACAAATTCAAACGCCTCAAACACATCTTCCGCAAAAACCTGAAACTCAAACTGGGCCGAAGCAAGTCCGAGTCCGACCCTGGCCCCGGGAAAACCCCCGAAAGCAGCATCTCGACCTCAAGCTACGACACTCGGCAATTTTCGCCTCGACACGAACCCAAAACGAAGAAACGCGACCGCATTTCCACCTCCGAAGAGAGCGATTTTTTTAGTTTGAGGCGCAAGAAAATGTCGGGGAATCACCACCACCAGCAGAATCGGAACTCTTCGAGTGGTTACGTCTCGTGTTCGGAATGCTCATACGACAGCGATACTTGCACTTGCGTCTCGGCCGATAAGTGCTACTGTTCTTTGGGTAATAAACACAACACTAAGAAAAATCAATGTGATTGTAATCTGGACGGTCCGGTGACGTTTTGTGGGTGTGATACCGACTCATGCACTGAAAGCAATAAATGTTATTGTCAGAACCCGCCCAGGAGTCGAACGATTCAGGAATTGAAGAGGCGCAGTTTGAAGAAAGACCGGAAGTTGTGCAGAAGGTCGTCTAATTCGAGGAGTACGAAGAGTTTGGAGTATATTGGGCCCTATTATGAGAAGTTGGGCTCGAAAAGGAAGAATTATAACGGGGTGGCGGTGGATTATGAGCTGTTCAGTGTCAGGAGTGGGAGAGGGAGGAGTAAGTATTGAGGGTTAATAAAGCAATAAAGTGGTTATTAGATGAAATATGACAAGGGAGGGAAATGAAAATTATAGGTTTGTGAGATAGTTGGGGTGAAATTGATGCCACCCTCAAATAATTATATGAAAATAAACAAAGTTTAACAACACCCAACTTTTTTGATGACAGTGTTGTTTTTTGGATTCTTCTATCTTAAAAACATTTTATTGTGAGACTTTTTTGTTCAAAGAATGGTTTTTAAGGAATTCTTGCTGGAAAGGAACCAAATCACAGCGTAATATATTTCAAATTGACTTATTTTGGCATTTGTTTGTTTGAAAATTGCCTGAGAATGGTTTAATTCCTCTCTTATTTTATTTAGACATTTGTTTAGTTGATTTTCAGCAATTTTATGCTTGAAAATGAATCGAATCGTTTTGATTTGTTTTATTCTGGTACTTTTTCATTTAAATAAATTGTTTTTTTGCGATTCCCAATTTGAAAATGAATCAAATTATTTGAGCTTCAAAACTATGTAAACGCCAACATCGCATTTTCTCTCAATATTAGTTGTTATAGATTATTTACGAACTTCAAAAAATTAATGGCTAATGTAATTTATAACGTGTTTTTAAATGATTCTCATCTAGTTAACTTTGAAATTGGTTTACATGTAAAAAAAAATTGTGCCGCTCTGCTCATTTAAATTTTAAAAATTTCGTTAAAATGCAACTAAATGGTCACACTATGTTACAAGAAAACACTTTTATTATTGTCGAAGCTTATTTCCGAATTGTAGACTTAATAAATGGAGAATGGTAATATTCGATGTCTAGATGCCTGTCATTACTTCTATAAAGCAGCATTTCTTATTTTACATGGAAAATTCACAGACGACTAGATGAGAATCATTTAAAAACACATTGTAGTTTCTTTTTTATCAACCTTATTTAGAAAAAAATAATTTGGTAAAATGCGACGTTGGCATTTACAGTTTTGAAACAACTAATAGTTTAATTCGTCTTGTTCTGACATTTGTTTAGTTGAAATAAGTTGCTTTTCGACGATTGAATTCATCAGAAGAGTAAAAGCATCTTTTTAATAACTTTTTTAAAATAATTTTTAAAATTTTTTTAAATCTATACAGGGTATCCGTTTTTCAAGCTCCACCATGGGAATCTCAGTTATTATAAGAGATACGAGGTCGGTTAAATTAAGGCAAAGTTGCGCATTTTTATGCTGAACAATTATCTGCAAGAAAATTTGATGTGTCATTTTCACGCGAAAACCAAAAGAACTAGACGTTTTTCACCAGGACGTTCTTCAGGCACTTTTTTACAAGGAATCTAAATCTGTCATCGTATTTTCCAAGGCATTCTTGATGTCAGAATTACAACACTCAACTTTGGTTTTTCTTATGGACGCCAAATTCGATTTTTGTATTTTTGAAAAGTGTTTTTATTTCTGATTACAACGATGTATCACATGATATGATCGAATATTACATACTGATCAAAATGCGAAGAGTGCTTTGGAAAAAACGTCAACAATTTTGTTTTTAAACAAACTAGATTTTGGAAGTTTAATTGAATTTGGATCTGGAAGGTCCACATTTCTGCCAAGCTTACTTATTTAAAAACTAAACGACATGAAGTTTATTTTTTACAAAACGAAACAAGACAAAGTTATAACAATTTTGCTCGCATATTTGATAAAACTGTCAAAAGTCAATTTGTTAAACAAACTTTTTGGCGTTTTTTTCCAAAGCACTCTTTGCAAATACGCATTTTTTTAGATTTTTAATCAGCATGTAAGATTCGATGATATCATGTGATACATCGTTGTAATCAGGAACAAAAAGACTTTTCAAAAATACAACTATTAAATATGGCGTCCATGAGAAAAACCAAAGTTGAGTATTGTAACTCTGACATGAAGAACGCCTTGGAAAAGGCGATGACAGATTTAGATTTCTTGTAAAAAAGTGCCTTGTCTTACTTTAAAACGTCTAGTTTTCTTAGTTTTCAAAAACTAAAAATGACACATCAAATTTTCTTTCAGATAATTGTTCAGCATAAAAATGAGCAACTTTGCCCTAATTTAACCGACCTCGTATCTCTTACAATAACTGAAATGCCCATGGTGGAGCTCGAAAAACGGACACCCTGTATAAAATTGCTTGTCCTGACTGACCTATCAACGCACAGCCTAAACGGCCAAGTATACAGGCTGTTCCGTCTAAACCCCACATTAGAAGTAGGTATTGGGAGTTCTAATAATCAAAGTCATCTGAAAATTTGTATACAACCATAATCTGTTACGTCCTGCTCAATGAAAATATTCTCCAGATGGCAGCACTTCCGGTTATACTTCCTTATTTTAAATGGAATGCTATATTTTTTAATTCGTTTTTGAATTACTAGAGTTATTTTAAGGTAGTTTTCATAAGCTGTCCCTATACCTAAATTTAGCCGTTTAGGAAATATTTAGGGTTTTTAAAATTTCTTTGGATTTGCACCTTCCAGTTCAAAAATCGATAACTCTGCCATTTTTAAAAATTTGGAAATATTTTTGAGCTCATTTGAAAGAGGAAGCCTAGATCTTTCCTTTGGTGTTTTCAGATTTCTAAAAAAGAATAACAAACTCCAAATTTTTAAAGTTAAGTTTGCAGAACTTTAAGAATCCATAACTAATTTTTTTCAAATGAAATACCGAAAGTTTTATTTCACTAGATGGTAGAGAAATTAATTCTGCTTCGATCTGTACTAACATTCCCTATACATATGTTTAATAGTTTTCAAGTTACAATAACTTTTTGTTGGGATTGAGAAATTCATTAGCCATAGGCCTTTTCTTATAGGTTGCCATGGAAACGAATAAAAAAAGGTGAGAAATTAAAGATTTTCAAACCAACACCCAATGAATTTATTTTGTTTTCACAGTCTGATAACACAATTTTGAACTGAGTTTGTCGTTTAAGTTTAATCAGAAATGTTTTTATAGCAAACTATGCAAAAATAGCTGTGGTTAGTAAGAAATTTCCTACAATGACAAAAAAACCAACATAACTTGAAAATTATCACATATAGGTATAGGGAATCCTAATACAGATAGATGCAGAAAAAAATTTTCCTCCATCTAGTAGAATAAAAATTGGGACATCCTATTTGAAAAAATTAAGTTATGGGTACTTGAAGTTGTCCAAACTTAATCTTAAAATTTTTGGGTTTATTAACTTCCAATTCCAATTATGAACACAACGAACAACAGATATGGGCTTTCTCTTTTAATTCTCCAAATATGATTTCGAAATCTCTAAAACTAGGCGAGTTACCGATTTTTTAAGTGGCAGGTGCAAATCCAAAAATTTTCAAAAAATCCTAAATATCTCGAAAACGGTTAAACTTGGGTATAGGGAAAGCTGATAAAAACTCCCTTAGAATAACTTAAATAATCCAAAAACGCAGTAAAAAACATAGCTTTCCATTTAAAATAAGAAAGTTAATAGCGACTTCCGGTCGAAACGAAATCTTAGAAATATTTTCATTGAGCAGAACTCAACGGATTATGCCTGAATAACAACTTTCAGATAAACCTGAAATTTTCACAGTAGGTAGCTTTTATAACGTAGGCATGTACTAAGAAAGGATTTTTGGAAAATCACTCCCTAAGGGGGTTAAATGGGGTGTTAAAATTTGAATAAAAATCCGTCATTTTTTAAGTTATATCATTGAAAATTAGTATTTGGACTTTCGGTTAAAGGTGAAGAAAGACGTGTTTCAGGATTTTTGGAAAATCAAGGGGTTAGATGGGGAGTTGAATTTAGAATTTGAATTTAGAAAATCCGTCATTTTTAGAGTTACATTGAACTTACATCCTTGAAATTTTGGTTAAAAATAAAGAAAACCTGTTTCAGAATTTTCGAAAAATCAACCTTTAAGAGGGTTCAATGGCGTAATAAAATTTGTATAAAAATTCGTAACTTTTGAATTTACATTAATTGAAGCTGGTATTTGGGCTTTTAGTGAAAAGTGAAGAAACACGTGTTTTAGTTGGAAATACCAACCCCACGGGCTTGGTATTTGGGCATTCAGTGAAAAATAAAGAAACAGGTATTTTATTATTTTTAGAAATTCCACCCCCAAAGAGGGTTAAACATAAAAAATTGTCAATTTTGAAACTATATTCATGAAAAATGGTATTTGATCTTTCGTTTAAAAATGAAAAAAGATGTGTTTCTGGATTTTGGAAGTTCCAAGAGGGTTGAATATAAAAATGTCATTTTCAAAGTTATAACCAAGAAAATTGGTATATGGGCGTTCCTCTAAAAATAAAAAACGCGTCTTTCAGATTTGTTGAAAATTCCACTCCAAGGGGGTTAAACAAAAAAATCCTTCATTGTTGAAGTTATAAATATAAAAAACAATTCTTTATTGTTGAAGTTATCAAATGATATCTTAGACATTCGGTTAAAAAGGAAGAGGCGTATATTTCAGGATTTTTAGAAATTCCACCCCCAAGGGAATTAAACGCAAAACTCATTCATTTTTGAAGTTATATCCAAGAGAATTGGCATTTGGACTTACGGTTAAAAATAAAGAAAATGTGTTTCAGGATTTTTGAAAATTACATCCACAAGACGGTTAAACACGGAATGAGTTGAAAACAAGCAAAATTTATTCGGGTTCGCATTGGGTCACGGTTTTAAAGTTCACAATAAAATTTCTACTGTTTCTACTTTTTGTTATACTAAGTTTTGCATTGTTTTTCTGTGTTTCAAAATGGTTGTGGACATGCGTGCGAAGCCGTGGGCAACTGCTAGTTTTGTTATTAAAAATAATTGTAAATGAATTGTTTACATTTAATTCACATTCAACAAAAGTGATTAGAATTATTTTCACTGGAATTTTTTATTTCGATTAATTATAACATTTATGGATTTTCGAGTTTGTCGCTTTCCCACCCTTTCAAATTAATCTTTTCGCCCCAGTTTCGAGGCCACATGGCGTCGCACTCATTCCGGGAAAAATAGCACAGGGTCGAATCGAATTAATTCCGACATCAGAATCTAGGACAATGCGCAATTTATTTCAGTAATTTTTTTTTTCCTTCCCAGACGACCGGACGTTGCAATCGACTGCCATTTCCGGCGCCTGCACCGAGGCCCTCTCTGTGAAAAAATCCGCCGAAATTGCGGCCCTTTTCGCCGACATCAAACTGAGCCAAACGACAGACATCGCCCACTTAACGCCCCGAACCTGCGACATGGACACGATTATTTCCTCACGAAATGCGTACAATAAACTGAAATCGCAACACGAGGCCAAAAAAATGATACAGAATGGGCTTTATGTGAGGAATAATCCCAAAATGTACAGTGCGAGGAATGGACTCTACACCATTCAGAGCCAATCGGACGAATCCAGACGCTCCAGTTTGAGTGAAGAGAAAAACTATTTTGATTTGACGAAGAAAAATAGCAGTAATCTGGAGAATTCGTTGGGTTATTTGCCCTAAATGATGTACAGTGAGGAATAAAATGCCATTTCTTTCGTTTTGGGGGGTTTTGAGTTGAGGTAGGGTTGTTATAGAGGGGGACAAATTTTAATTAAGTGCAATAATATGTGCAATATTGTTATTTATGTGCAATAATTTATCTTTAAGGAATAAAGATTTTATCTCAGAATGTGTGTTTATTTAAAAACGTTCTATGAAATCGTCAAGCTTTTAATTTAATTTGTTTAGGGACATGAAATAATCATTTTTTCGCGAAAAATTAAGTTTTAAGTTACTTTAGAAAACTACTCGCCATCGTTTTAACCTGTTTTACCGATCTGAAGTTGCTTGATGCTTTTTAAATTTAAAAAAAATCGGTTTTTTTTGTTTATTTTGTGAAAATGAAATCCAAAATTGCCAATTTATCTTTTGTTCAAATTTAATTCATTGTAGGGCACCAAATAAACATTTTATTGCAAAAGGGTATGTTTTAAATTAATTTTGTAAACTGCACGTCGTAAAGCATTTTACCTGTTTTAACCATCGATTTTTTAACTCAAAACAGTCTTTTGGTTTATTTTATCAAAATTTAATCCAAAATCGACAAGTTCATAATTTTTTTGGTAGTTCCAGTATGGCACAAAGATAAGTAGGTACACGTCATGAAGCATTTTAACCTATTTTTTCAATATAAAGTTAATAAATCTTTTTTAAAGCTTTTTCGAGAATTCACGTCCAAAAACTCGAATAAATCAATTTTTTTCAAATTCAAGACGAACTTTCCCTCTACTTTGTGAAAATTTGTTTAATTATTAATAATTTATTATAATTATACAGGCTGTTCCGTCTAAACCCCACATTAGGAGTATTGAAAGTTCTAATAAAGATATTTAACTGAAAGTTGGTACTCAGTCATAATCCGTTGAGTTCTGCTCAATAAATTTATTTTCAAGATGGCAGCACTTCCGGTTATACCGGAAGTCGCTATCAACTTTCTTATTTCAAATGGAAAGCTATGTTTTTCACAGCGTTTTTGGATTAGTTGAGTTATTTTAAGGGAGTTTTTTTCAGTTTTTCCTATACCCAAATTTAACCGTTTTCGAGATATTTAGAATTTTTGAAATTTTTTTAATTTGCACCTGTCCCTTAAAAAATCGGTAACTCGCTTAGTTTTAGAGATTTCGAAATCATGTTTCGAGAATTGACAGAGAAAGCCTATATCTGTTGTTCAGTGTGATCAAAATTGGAATTGAAGTTAATAAACCCAAAAATTTTAAGGTTAAGATTGGACAACTTCAAGTACCCAAAACTTAATTTTTTCAAATGGGTTGTCCCAATTTTTATTCTACTAGATGGAGGAGAATTTTTTTCTGCATCTATCTGTATTAGCATTCCCATTTTTTGTCATTGTAGGAAATTTCTTACTTACTAGGGAATAGGGAATGTTAATACACATCGATGCAGAATTAAATTCTTTATCATCTAGTGAAATAAAACTTATGGCATTTCATTTGAAAAAAATGAGTTATGGGTGCTTAAAGTTCTGCAAACCGATCGATTTTTGAACTGGAAGGTGCAAATTCAAAAAAATTTTAAAAACCAGAAATACTTCGTAAACGGCTAAATTTAGGTATAGAGGCAGCTTATGAAAACTACCTTAAAATAACTCTAGTAATTCAAAAACGCATTAAAAAATATAGCATTCCATTTAAAATAAGGAAGTTGATAGCGATTTCCGGTATAACCGGAAGTGCTGTTATCTTGAAAATATTTTCATTGAGCAGGACCTAAAAGATTATGGTTGTACACAAATTTTCAGATGACTATCATTATTAGAACTCCCAATACTTCTAATGTGGGGTTTAGACTGAACAGCCTGTATAATATATACAGGGTGTATCAGAAATACGTGTGTTAATTTTAGAACTCATCAAACGCAACAATTTTTCTACACATAACATTTTGCAAAATTCTTATTTATTATTTTCACTGTTTTCTTCCTTTTTTTGTGTGCAAACGAGCCGGTCAGTGTTTAACAATTAGTTTGTATTCATAGCAACAATTTTTATTGTTGTTTTAAATTGTTTAAATTATCCGTTTCTATCACAACGAACATAGTTAGGAATTTTTATTTTAGTACTCATAGGTGGGTACACGTTTCAATACGTTTTCTTTAACAAATTTTAACTAAATTTGCGAAACTTTTATTGAAAAATTACAAATAGAAAAAATGTTTTAATTGTTGAGCTCTGTTCCATGTTAAAATTAACACACGTATTTCTGATCACTCTGTATATAATATTATACAGGGACATTTTTTTAACTCTGAACATAGCCCTATGTTCAATCTGAAAAAAAAAACAGATCAAAGCATTGCGAGTATTGCTATGCAACTAATTATTCTACGCACTGTCAAAAATTTCAACTTGTCAATTAAATCTTCCAAGATTATTTAAGTAAAGAAAGATTAATTTTTATGAGATTTATTAATCATCAGGTAATAGTAGCATGGAAGGAATGATAAATTACTTTAACAAATATTCGAAATCACTTCAAATTGGTTCAAATAACTCGACATCAAATAATTACCTTTACGTATCGTTGGTAACGTAAATTAGATCAATGCTTTGATATGATTTTTTTCAGATTGAACATAGGGCTGTGTTCAGAGTTAAAAAAATGTCCCTGTATATAATATATAATTATTAATAAATAATTTGGTTGATTTATGTATAAAATTTAATAAATTTTAAGTTATCTAAATAATTCGTTGTGGTGCTGAAAAAACCAATTTTATTGCAAACAGACGTTTTTAATTAGTTTTGAAAATTACTCGTCGCAGAGCATTTTAACCTACGATATTAAGTTGATTGATCCTTTTTTAAGATTTTTCAGGGATTTACATAAAAAATACTCAAAAAATTTATTTTTTCCTTTTTTCTGTAAAAATTCAATTCAAAATCTTCGAATTCATTTAGAAACTACTCGTCCTAGAGCATTTTAAACGGTTTTTACGATGGATCGATGGAACACTTTTTTAAAGAATTACCAGGGGTTCACTGTCAAAAACTCAAGACCGTCTTTGGTTTAGTTGTGTTAAAATTTAATCCAAAATCAAAGGATTTATTTGTTTTTTAATATAATTTGTAACAATAAATTACTTTTTAAATAAACTTTAATTAAACCTTTCATTTAAGGTTTATGGATTATTTATAATTTTTTCCAACTTCACACCATTTTTTGTAATTAAATCCAAAATTGTCAGATCAATCTTTTTTTGAATTTAATTTGATGTGACGCAAGAAATAATAATTTTCATTATAAAAAATTAAGTTTCATCAAGTTACTACTTGCCATCGTTTTAACTCGTTATGTTATTTTAACGATTAGAAGGTGCTTAATGCTTTTCTAAACTCAGAAAATTTGATTTTTTCGCTTATGTTTTCCATATTTAATCCAAAAGCGTCGAATTTATCTTTTTTTTTCGTTGAGTTTTGAGTTATTGCAAAACGCTACGTGCGTGTTTAAAGTAATTTTGACAAATACTCGTCGTAAAACATTTTAACCCGTTTCAACGATCGATTTTTTTAAACACTACAGTCTTTCGGTTAATGTTATCAAAACTTAATTGATGAATTTAATTTATTGTAAAAAGATACTAATTAATTTTGAAAACTTTTACTCGTCGTAGAACATTTTAACTTGTTTTAATGATTTGAAGTTAATTAATCCTTTTTCTAAATTTATCAGAGATATGCATAAAAAACTCCAAATTTTGTCTTTTTTTTTCAAGTTTGTGAAAATTCAACCAAAATCTTGGAATTTTTTTTTTTTAATTTAACTCTGTGACGCGCAAGGACAAAACTTTATTGAAAAAGTGGAGGTTTTTATGATTTAATGTCCATCATCTTTTTTAGGACTTTTCATGGAAAAAAATGTCTATAGCTTTATTTTGACAAAATCGTCGAAAAAAATTAATTAATTTGGGAAACTACTCGTCCTAAAGAATTTTTTTGGGGTAGATCACTTTTTTTTAATTTCTAAAAAATTCACCTTCAAAAATTCAAATATTCGTTTATTTTTTTTAACTCAAGACCGTTTTGACTTTGTAACAATTTAATCAAATAAGGATTTATTTGTTTTTTAACATAATTTGTTGTGTTGCAAGAAATAACAATTTTACCGCCAAAAATTAGTTTTTCAATAAATTTTAACTAAAAAATTGAAATTTAAAGATTGTGGATTATGGATTATGGATCACACCATTATTTTGTTAATTACATATTTTAACTAATAATAATTTGATTAAACCCAAAGATGTCAGATTTATTTTTGTTGAATTTAATTTGTTATGACGAAAGAAACAACAGTTTTATCGCAAAAAATTAAGTTTCAAGTTATAGTAGGCACTTTTGAGAACTATACTTGCCATCGTTATTTTAAAGATTTGGAGTTGCTTGATGCAGTTTAAACTAAATAAAATCGATTTTTTTGTTTATTGTTTCTAATCTAATTCAAATTTAATTTCTTGTGGTGCAAAAATCCCTGTTTAACCCTCTTGTGGATGTAATTTTAAAAAATCCTGAAACATATTTTCTTTATTTTTAACCGGAAGTCCAAATGCCAATTTTCTTGGATATGACTTCAAAAATGCAGGAGTTTTGCGTTGAACTCTTTTGGGGGTGGAATTTCTAAAAATCCTGAAATATACGCCTCTTCATTTTTAACCGAATGTCTAAGATATCAATTGATAACTTCAACAATAAAGAATTTTTTATATGTATAACTTCAACAATGAAGGATTTTTTGTTTAACACCCTTGGATTGGAGTTTTCAACAAACCTGAAACACGCGTTTTTTATATTTAGACGAATGCCCAAATACCAATTCTCTTGGTTATAACTTCGAAAATGACATACTTTTATATTCAACCCTCTTGGGGCTGGAACTTTCAAAATCCAGGAACACGTCTTTTTTCATTTTTAACCGAAAGATGAAATACTATTTTTCATTAATGTAGTTTCAAAAATGACGATTTTTTATGTTTTACCCTCTTTGGGGGTGGAATTTCTAAAAATAATAAAATACCTGTTTCTATAAATTTTTTATAAATATAAGTTCAAAAATTACGGCTTTTTTATATTTAACCCCCTTAGGGGTAGAAATTCCAAATGTTCTTAAACACACGTTTTTCATCTTTAACCGAAAGCTCAAGTATCAATTGCATGGATACAAATTAAAAATTACGGATTTTTATACCCCTGTTCAACCCCATTGGGGTTAGTATTTCAAATTAAAACACGTGTTTCTTCACTTTTCACTGAAAGCCCAAATACCAGCTTCAATTAATGTAAATTCAAAAGTTACGAATATTTATACAAATTTTATTACGCCATTTAACCCTCTTAGGGGTTGCTTTTTCGAAAATCCGGAAACAGGTGTTTCTTCATTTTTAACCAAAAGCCCAAATACTAATTTTCAAGGATGTAAGTTTAATGTAACTTTAAAAATGACAGATTTTCTAAACTCTAATTCTAAATTCAACTCTCCATTTAACCCCTTTAGGGGTTGATTTTCCAGAAATCCTGAAACACGTCTTTCTTTATTTTTAACCGAAAGCCCAAATACTACTTTTCAAAGATATAACTTAAAAAATGACGGATTTTTATTCAAATTTTAACACCCTATTTAACCCTCTTAGGGGACGATTTTCGAAAAATCCTTTCTTAGTACACCCCTACGTTACAAAAGCTATCTACTGTAAAAATTTCAAGTTTATATCCTTAGCCGTCTAGGCTCTGCGTTGATTGGTCAGTCAGGCCAAGCAATTTTATATATATAGATATAAGATATATAGATATAACGACCAGTCGTAGAAAAAATAAGTATTTCAGTATTTTGTCAAATTAATCAAAAATCATTTATAAAAAAAATTGCTTTTTTTGCAACGCACTTTAATCAAATTAAAATAAAGTTGAGTTAAACAAAGTCTAGCAAGTATGAAATTTTTGTGTGTTACGTGAATCAATTTTGGTCTTTATTTGGTTAAAAATTTAACCAAAAATGGTCGAATTTCCTCAAGCAATAATTAAGTCAAAATTAGGAATCTGAACTAAAACAATAATGACCACAATGTAATCTGAGTATTTCACTAAACAACCTTTCGACCCCAAAGCAATCAAGTTAATTGCTTAGTAACTAAAACATTTTCCCGTCTCTTGCTTTATTTTCCCATTAAGTTCCAAAATGTAATCAAAAATGGTCACGTTTGAAATTTTTCGGTGATAATAATAATCCGGCGTCGCGACGCCACAAATCAGGAAAACAAACGTCCGGAACGCGTGTCTATTCGGAATAATTTATCGATCGGATGTGACGTCACGAGCGACGGACGTCGCGACGCGAGCAACAGGCTGTGATATCAACAGTTGTCGTGTTGGCAGGCGTCGCGACGGACGTCGGTGTCCACTCACTCATCCTGAACAACGACCAACGTGATTTCGCCCCTTTTGGTCCATGGTAAACAATGGTCGATTGTGGAGCCAACGATGCTACCAACAGATTTGTTTGTCCCAACGATCGGCAATTGGCGCTTCGAGCCAAGTGAGTAAACGAAACGGAAGGAATTGTTTGTTTTTTCGTGTTTGTTGTGACGGTAATTGGGGATTGTTAAAGGATGACGGATGTTTTATCGATTTAATGCCTGGACTTGCTTTTCTAGCTAGGATAATAGAGCTCTCTTTGACTGCAAAAAAGCTAACTTCTAACGAGATTTTCAAATAATTTATTTAACTTCTGCGATTCGTAACAAATAATTAAAAACGCCTATTTTTTATTTCTTTTAATTAAAAATTCACCCACAAACACAAATATTTGTTAATTTAATTTCAGCCTTTTTGGAAAAACACCATTACTTTTTTGTGTTTTTTTCTAAATAATCAGAAGAATTATTAACTAAAAATTTTGTTTTTTTGTTGTTTTTTGTAGAATTTTGTTAAAGATTAAAAAAATACAAAATCAAAATATATATTTTTGTTATTTTGAAGTGCTTTTCAGTTAGAATAGACATAATTATTTTCTCTTATATCAACTGTTTCAAGACTATAAAAACGCCAACGTCGCATTTTACCGAATTATTTTTTTTAATAAGAATGAAAAAATTGTAAAATAGGTATTAATGATTAGGTCTCTCATTGAAAGTATAAATTGTATTAGCTATTATTTTTTTGAAGTGCATGAATAATTTATGAGAGAAAATGCGACGTTGGCGTTTTTATAGTTGTGAAACAGCTAATAGGTATTAATAATGTTGTTGCTTACTCCATAGATACGAGTAGAAGTATCAGGTGTTCATTATTAAAAGAGTCTCAGCATGCCCTGAGATTATTACGGAAGTCGTAGAACAATTTTTATCATTGTATTGTAGGTTGCCTACTAAACTATCTCACCAGAATTTATAACCTAAGATTTATTTATAAATAGTGTTCAATAGCGATGTTATATGTGTTGAACAAGGAAGACATTTCCAACAGTTTTTATAAATAATAAATAAATATTTTTATGAAAATCTGTTAAGCTTTAATTGTCAAAAAGTAAGGTTATGAGAGAACGAATTAATCACAGACATACAAAATAATTGTTTTTTAATTTCAAAACACTGTAGAGTTTTTTTAAATGAACACTTGTTAGTACACCTGTGGTTATACCATGGTACATTATTTGATTTAGTTATTTTTTTATCTTACTCGATAGAATAAAGTAGCCATTTACTGATTTTTTTATTCTATCGGTGAAAAAATTTAACAAAAGTTTATCAATGTACCTACAGGGTGTCCGTTTTTCGAGCTCCTCCTTGAGGATTTCAGTTATTATAAGAGATACAAGGTCCGTTAAATTATAAGTTGAGCATTTTTATGCTGGACAATTACATGAAAGAAAATTTGATGTGTCATTTTTAGTTTTTGAATTATTGAGAAAAATAAAAATATTGTAATTTTTATTTTTAATTTTTTTAAGCGAAAACTAAAAGAACTAGACGTTTTTAAGTAGTACACTTTTATACAAGAAATCTAAATCTGTCATCGCCTTTTCCAAAACTTTGTTTTTTTATGGACGCCATATTTCATATTTGTATTTTTGAAAAGTCTTTATTCCTGATTACACCGATGTATCACATGATATGATCGAATATTACAACGCCAAAAATTTTGTTTAACAAACTAAATTTTGACAATTCTATTAACTATATGCGAGCAGAATTTTTATAACTTTGTCTTGATTTGTTTTGAGAAGAATAAACTTCTTGCTTATCAAGTTATCATGTCGTTTATTTTTTAAATAAGTAAGCTTGGCAAAAATATGAACCTTCAAGATCCAAATTCAATTAAACTTCCAAAATGTAGTTTGTTTAAAAACAAAATTGTTGGCGTTTTTTCCAATGCACTCTTCGCAAAAATGCTTTTTTTCCATTTTGATCAGCATGTAAGATTTGATCATATCATGTAATACATCGTTGTAATCAGAAATAAAAATACTTTTCAAAAATATAAAAATCGAATATGGCGTCCATAAGAAAAACCAAAGTGGAGTGTTGTAACTCTGATATCAAGAACGCCTTGGAAAATACAATGATCAATTTAGATTCCTTGTAAAAAAGTGCCTGAAGAACGCCCTAGCTAAAAACGTCTAGTTCTTTTGGTTTTCGCTTGAAAAAATAAAAATGAAAATCACAAATTTCCGTTTTTTTTCCATTATTCAAAAACTAAAAATGACACATCAAATTTTCTTTCAGATAATTGTTCAGCATAAAAATGCGCAACTTTCTCGTAATTTAACCGACCTTGTATTTCTTATAATAACTGAGATCCCCATGGTGGAGCTCCAAAAACGAACACCCTGTATAAGAAAAAACGTTGTTTATAATAATAATATATTAGCTGTTTCATAACTATAAAAACGCCAACGTCGCATTTTACCGAATAATTTTTTTAAATAAGACTGATAAAATTGTAAAATAGTTATTAATGATTAGATCCCTCATTGAATGTATGAATTTCATTGGCTATTATTTTTTTGAAATGCATGAATAATTTATAACAGCTAATTTTGAGAGAAAATGCGACGTTGGCGTTTTTATAGTTATGAAACAGCTAATAGTAGTTTATTATACACGTAAAGAAAAGTTCATTATCTGTTCGACACATTACTCACAGATAATGAACAACTGTTCTTTACTTGTATAATAAACTACTATATTATTATTATAAATCAAAGAATTGCCAAATCTCTACCCATTGGTACTTTTACCACTGTTCCGCAACGTTTCATGAAAGTAAGTTGAAGGTTTTTATTGAAAATTGGTAGAAAAAAAAATAAACGAAGCTGAAAATAGGACATTTTTTAGCCTGAAACGCAAATATTTCACCAAATTTCGTCAAAATTCAGCTCAAAAATTGTGAAATTTGGCCGTTTTCACGTGTTTTTGTTTCTTTTTCACCTAGAAGTTCACTTGTTTGCCGGGATTTTGTCAAAAATAATTGAAAAAATCACTTTTTCAAACATACCACATTCTTAAGCCAAAAACATTGCAAAATTTGAAAACTTCCAAAATTTGTTTGTTGTGGTTTTTTGGTAAACTTTGATTAAAAACTAGTCACAAAACAAGACATTCTTTCACCATTTTCAAAGCATTTCAGTACGCTGTTCAGCCTAAAACGCAAATATTTCCTCAAAATTCGTCAAAAAACACCGAAATATGTCAAAAACAAGATTAAAATTTAGTCTTTTCATGCGAATCTACTTACTTAATTGTTTCGCGAAATTTTGTAAAAAATAATCGAAAAAGTTAGGTGTTATTATTTTTGCCCTTTTTCATCCAAAACATCATTACTTCGCGCAGTTTATCAAAAATAACAAAAAGTTATTTTTATATATAAAAATATATATAATAATATATATATATATATATATATATATATATATATATATATATATATATATATAGTTTTGCTGTGGTTTTTAGAAACACAATTAACTACTTTACAAAATTTTACCTTTGTTTGCCTTTTCTATTTTTTACTACTGTTTCGAAATTTCATCAAAAAACAGCTCAAAAATTATGAAACTAGGTCGCAAGTCACATTAAGCTTCTCTTTTTCATACGTCTTCCTTCGTTTTTCAGCTAGTAATTCATTGGTTTCAAAAATAATAGAAAAAATCACATTACATTTTTCAGCCAAAAACATCATTACTTCGCACAGTTAGTAAAAGATCAGTTATACAATCTGTCTATAAATGAATGTAGCATCGTAGTAGGTATTAAAAGTTTGCCGCTTCTTTCAAGAAAGAAAATTTGATGTGTCATTTTTAGTTTTTGAATTATTGAACAATGTTAGTATATGAAAAATTTGGTTTTACTGGTTGCTTGAGTCGATAAAAATTGGTACTTTTCAGAAATTTCATAGAAATAAAATAATTAAATGCGTCAAATTCAAATTCCAGAACCACCTGAGATCCTACACTCTTTTATAAACAGTCCGTATAATTACTAAACCATCAGGTTCAAGATGGTGCTATTTTGCACGTTTTTTTTTATAATGAAAGAAATACTTTTTATTCTTCGACAATGTCAAAATTTACGGTTTTTCTCCTGTGTAAGGAAGTTTTGACAACTGTTTGACATTTCTCAATACGAAACGTCAGATTATTTTTAACAGATTTAAAGCAATTTTAAGCCTTGTTGAGTCTAATTCAAAGAATAAAATGTTGTATTCAACTCGTTTTCGTGTAAATCGGTTCATTTATTTCACCTCGTGGATGATAAACCTCTCGCTATCACTCGACGTTTAAAAATCCACTCGTGAAATAAAGCGTCCGATTTACACTCAAACTCGTTAAATAATATACTATTAAATTATTAGGTCAAGAATAGTATAATTGTTAGTTTTTTGGACCGTATTTGTGATTTTATTGTTTTTGTAAGATTTTGTTAAAGATTTAAAAAAAATTCAAACCTTCGAAATTCAGTCCAAAATAACATTTTTTTTGTTTTTGTTTAGAAGTGGTTTTTTGGCGAAGTTTGGCCAAAAATTAGTCAAAAGTAAATTAAAGTAAATTATTAGCTTTAGGTCAGAAATGGTTTTTTTTTCAACGATTTTTAGGTTTAAAACTCATTTTTTTCTGTAGGATTTAGTTAAATTTTTTTTTTAATCATGAAATTCATTTAAAAATAGCTATTTTTGCGTTTCAGTGTGACTTTAAGTTAAAAACACAAAATATCACCAAATTTTTACCTTTTTCAAACGTTTGTCGCATTTTTAGGCGGAAACACTATACAAAAATTTATTCATTTAGCCAAATTACATGTCACTTATCACAAGTAAGTCAAAACAGCACCAAATTGCGCCAAAATCCGTTATTATTTTACCATTTTCAAATTGTTTCAAAACGCTTTTCCGCCAAAAATTAAAATATGATTTATTTGACTGTAATAAACGACTAATAGTGGCCTAAACGTAATATAAAAGTAATTATTAAAATATCGCTTTTTGATTACTGATTTTGTAGGTGTTTTTTTATTTTTATAGTTATAAGTATGTAATTATATTTTTTTTGTAAACACTAATCAGCAAGGGACGCTTAAATATTTAAGTTCTTACAAAGACATTTAAAAAAGATAGGGTGTAAAGTTATACAACTTTTAAGAAACTTTCTCATTTTTTTTAATTTAGCGACTGCGACTTCCTACGTCCACAAATATAATAAAAAAAACATACTTTTTCTTCAAACACTCAGTATACTTGAAAACAATGTCAGTTAAGGCAACGACAAGGTATGTATTTTCACTTAGTGATATTGTCTTTTCTCTAGTAGAAAAATTTACCGATGTGTATAATAACTAATAAGTAATAACACTGGTCTGCAAAAAATTTTTTCCCTCATTATTGTGCTTGATTATTACAAATTTAATGCTTCTGAATCGAAATACAGAGTGGTCGGGATATAACCTGCCAAAAAAAATCTTTATCATTAGAAAGATCCAAAAAGTCCGGAAAACCTTTTTTGTTAGGTCAAAAATAATAGGGATAAATTAACCCCTATCCACGCACATTCGACGCTACTGATCACAGTCATAATTTCAAGTGCTTGTATGAACAATAATATCTAAGCATCCATACTTGAATCATTTGTGACCGATATTTCTGACAAATCTGACAAACTGAATAAAATTCATTAATTTGAAAATTGCATTTTTGCCATTACATTTTCAATTATTTTTATCTCGACAACACAAAGGTTTTTTAGATTTTTTTTTAAATACAGGGTGAATCAATAGTGGGTTATTTCTGACATGTCCTAAGATCCAACCAAAAATACTAATTGCACTCACCACTGGATACTTCGTTTGATTTTTGAAAACATTAATTGAATCAACAGTGGTTTTTTTAAATAACAATAGTCCATAATGAAAGTTTAGCAAAACTATCAAGACAAACTTGACAATACCCAAAACAAAGTAATCGGGGATTAATTTTAAATTTTTTAACGATTACCGATCTGGTCTGTTGGAATCAGTATTAATCTAGTATTATTGGTTGCATATTAAAAAAAATCAAAAACAACTACAGAAATAAAAAGAGATAGAACGCTGACGCACATACAAAACGCCCAATATAAGTGCACGTCCCACTGAGTCCGCCATTTGGTCCCCCATGACAGCCAATAAGACCAATAACAACAAAAGTCCCTAAAAATTTAATAATATCTCAGTTAAAGTTGCTATAAAGAATTTTGTTGGTTGCCTAGATTACACACCTTACGCTGTTAGGATAGGTCAGTTTGTAACAAGTAATGCAACAAAAACCTTCAACTGTACTGTTGGTTGCATACTTTTGTTGTATCTGGGACCAAATGGCGGACACCATCAGGCGTGCACTTTAAATGTGTAAGTCAGTGGGGGGTGGAAATAACCCACTATTGACTCACCCTGTATGAGTTCTACTCATAGTCACCTATTATTGGAATTTATTTGGCATGTTATATTGAGATCACCCTGTATAATAACGAAAATTGTGTATCACGTAAACTCTTTTTGTAATAGATTTTTTACATAAATCGTTGATTTTACTTAAAATTAAGAGTTACTGCCATCATATGATCTTGACAATGACAGCGGCTTTTTGACCTTGAAAAAATGACAAAAAAGTGACAAGATTTAAAAGATTAGTGTCAGTGTCGAAAATGGTGACATAAAAGTTAACGTAAAGTATGCATATTGACAATAATGTGGATTTGAAAATGTTCAAGGTCAAAATCTATCTATGACAGCATACAGTACCTTACTTAAAACAATTATAACTGTAAATTTAATGACAATAATAATACGACAGTAATTTTCAACAAAATGTTATAATTCGTTCCAAAACTGAAAATCATTACAAAAATGTAACTAGTTGCATATTAGTAGCATCTTTCTTAAGATTTTTCCTTTTCATATTTCCATTAAAGTTTTAACTAACAAAAATGTGCTATAGTATTTCCAGCGAGAGATTAGATTTTTTTAAATATCTTGAGAACATTAAAATCACTAAAATATACCTGTTAGCAGGGCGTTTAGTGCGTACTATTAGGTTGCTAGGTTGTATTCCCGCGCTTGTAATCCTTTTGCACCTGTCATCTTTTGTGGTCCTGTCAAATTCGAATTCAAAACGTGTTGTGTCAAAGATTTGGGATTATTTTTGTTTAACACCATTTTTTAAGTAATAGTAATCGTTTTTAGTGTAGACATTATCACGAGGACTACCTATTTTTAAGAATTTTTACAATTCCCTTAAGGTAAATGCAAATAGTTGAATATTAAATACGTGCTTAATCCTAAACAATTTGACTCTTAAAAACGTAAAATAAAGCATTTTAAAGAAAAAACTAAAATTTGGTCAGGTGCTACTTTAAGTGCGGAGTGTTAGTAACTTGTTTTTCACTCATTTCTGGCTGGAAATACAATGGCTCATATGCATAAAAAACAAGTATTTACTTTAAGTAAAAGTATTCAGTAAAAGTATGCCCTTGGAAGTAAATAATATAAGTGCCAGTATTTACTTAATTTTGTATGCATAATCTTTTACTTTTACTAGTAAGTATATACTGAGAGATTTTCCAGTAAATACTGATTTTTTCAATTGTAAGGTGGCTGTACAGCAGGTTTCCTGATTTTAATTTGAGTACGATCGAGTACACCAAAAGCACAGCATCAGTTTGAAAAATATGAAGTATTTACTATAAACTACTAGTAAATCCTTACTTTTATGCATTTTTATTTAAGCATTTGCTGGAAAATTAAACATAAGCTTGACAAATGCGGATGCTAAATTTTTTAAATGTTTACTAATAAGTAGATGCTATTTTTTATGCATACAATTGGTAGTAAAGACTTGAAAATTTAAAGTACAAGCATTTACTTATTTTTATGCATATGAGCCTATATCATTGCTTATGACGACCTTCTGACTATTTCCCGTTGTATCGTCTCTCATCTATGTGTAATATTTCTTGATGAAACAAATTATTTCTTCATGTTTATCAATACTACACTAAGATTTTCGGTAAAGAAATCTAAGTGAGAATAAAAAAAAACTAGATTTTTGAAGACATGTCGCATATTTATTCAAACTTTTATAAGAAGAAAAAAATTCTCAAATGATTTCCTTTTTTTTATCTTACCATCAACTGAAATCGTTTTTATATCGATTTAAATGGCTTAAAGTAGCGTAAATGCAATAACAAAACGCCAAAAAATTAATTTCAAGAAATTAAAAAAATCATTCAAAAAATATATACGCGATAGCAAAAAATTGGAAGCAGATATAGATTCAGCACGTTTATAATAAATCTATTCATACCAATCCATACATCCATACCAATTTTATTAAAAGGAGGATTTCGTTCCAGACCAGTGTATTTGTCAGTGTTTTTTCTTGTTGATTCTTTTGCGAAAAAATATGTTTTCTATGTAAAGTTTATAAATTTTTGTGTACAGAAAAACGAGTTATTTTGCCTCCTATTTGTAGTATCCACTTTTCTCGATAAATAAGCTCTTCACGACATGCTCAAGCATCGATTGATTTTATTGAGTCCATTAGGTATTACTTTCACCATTCATCCAACACAAACCTAGCACTTTATGGCATTCCAGCCTCCAATCAATAAAACCATCAGTGAAATTTTCTAGTCGTAAGAACGCACCTAAAGTGCATTTTGATTAAATCAGAATTAAATCTCAAAGTGTGTCACTCTCATCGTCGGCAGATCAAAGGATAATCTAACAAAATTATTAAACGCGAATTTAATTTTGAAACGCAAATGGCTTTCGTCAACTTTGCCCTTTACATTGTTTATCACCGTTATTACAACTAATCTCTCTTATCATCACGAACAGATGTTGTTTTCGGACAAAACAATTTTCGATGTTTCTAGACTCAAAGCTGGATGGAGTGTCAAAACGGCCACCTTAAACACGCACGGAAGCACAACAAATCAACCCTTGGGACCAGAAGAACAAGAAGCCATCGTCAATGTCATCAAACGAGCCGAGGAAATCGACCTCACTGAACAAGAACGGGTAAAATAAAAAAAAACAAAACATTAATAGTTGTTTATTATACAAGACGATAAAGAGATTGTTTATGTACGAGTGACGAAGTAGATAAACAATCTTTATCGTCGTGTATAATACGATATTTTTTTCTATAGCAGGACATAAGTTTAAGAGAAGAAAGTTATTGTTAATCCTTCAAATTAATATGTTGGACATTGTAAATTCAATTGAATAAAATAAATTTCAAAAAAATGTACCTATACCCTTGCTGTTAAAGTGCTATTTTATCTACTCAAAAGAGTTGACAAAGAAATAGTTTAGCATCTACTATAGAAAAATAATGATTTATTATACAAAACAATAAAGAGATTGTTTACCTACTAGTAAAAAAGTTAAGTTCAAGGATGACGAAGTCACGAGTGGAGTAGAAAAACAATCTTTATCATCGTATATAATAAACATTTTCTTCTTTAGCAGCACTTTAAATTTAAGAGAAAAAAGTTGTTAACTCTTCAGATTAATATGTTGGAATTTGTAAATTTAACTGAATAAAATAATAATTACGTTAATAATAATAAAGAACATGTCACAAAAAATAGAAAAGTACAAGAATATTACAGCTACAAGTCGATTTACTTAAGATTAAGATTAAAACATGTTAATATTAAATCCGTTATACAATTTAGACGTTTACATAATAAAGACAATAATGAAAAGTTATTTATGAAAATAAAATATTACAATTTTTTCTAGATAAGAATATTTTTTATCACAATACCTACCTATTTGTAGTATAAAATTCTGACATATTATACAAACAGTTCTCACACAAACAGTTTTTTAATTGCAACTTTACTGTTTTAAAATTCTCGTTAAACAGTTCTTCAGATCTTCGGACATTTTCTCAGGTGGTCATAAACTCATAATGGACATCACACTGAGTTAAAAGTTCCAATAACAAAAAATTGTTTGAGCCTTTTTCACGAGATATAGCTAAGATAAATCTAAAAACAAACCTAGGATTTTTTGTTTTTTATTTATTGAGTTAAGTATACTGAATATTGTTTATAATTTGATAAACAGCTCTTTCTATATTGATCTGCCATTAATGTAGCCATTTTGTGTGGCTATTATTTTCTCAAATATTTTGGAAATATTTTTATATGAACAGTATCAGTAAAAGTGAATTTCTCTTTATAGGAACTTAGTACCAGTCGAACTGTTTGCAACCTACAATTGGAGCCACATTTGTAAAATTTTAAATACGAGCAGGAAAAAGAAATACAAATTGATGATGGACAGGCAAAAAAATCTTGTATCTGCTGTCTGAAAATAACTCTGAAAAATTTATCAGACAGGTTTTAATTCTTAAAGACTTTAACAATATCGTACTTAGAATAAAAATAAATAAGGGCAACATTTATACAGAGTTGGCCAAAAGTATGAAATAATGCGTTTTGTGTCTAAACTATGTACTTTACAAAAAAATTCATTAGTACATCAACTATTTTAAAAATGTGATCATTTTTCAAGAATATTTTTTTTTAAATTCATTTTCGTTTTCTAGTTGTTCAAAAAACAACTTTTAATGACTATTTTTTCCTATTTTAAATTCACAACAAAACAAACTTTTTTTTGTCGCAAAATACATTAGCTGTATATACTAAAATTATTTTGAAAATTTCGGTATCAGGTTGCATTATTCCTGGAATGGCTGATTGGTCGATAACTGCTTTTAAAATGCTTCTCACCCTTTTAATGTATTGGAGTTACGATGGTTTCTTTAAATTTTGCACGAAAATTTACACACAGATTAAAAATAAAATAATAAAATAATAATAATAATAATAATAAATAATAAATAATAAATAATAAATAATAAATAATAAATAATAAATAATAAATAATAAATAATAAATAATAAATAATAAATAATAAATAATAAATAATAAATAATAAATAATAAATAATAAATAATAAATAATAAATAATAAATAATAAATAATAAAATAAATGGTATCGCAATAAACTTTATTGGAATTCCGTCAGTTCCAACAATTTTTTTTATTACAGAATTAATTTCAATTGGATTAGTTAAATTAGTTGAATAGCTTGACAGTGTAATTATTATAACTATAAAATATTATAACTAGTATTTGCGTTAACTATTAGATTTTAGTATATTTATAAATAATAAACAATAAAAAGTTATTCTATTTATTGTTTGAAGATTATCTTCATTTTTTTTTCGATTGAATTATTTGTTTATTATGGGTAATTTTGTTTGTGATATTTTTGTCTATCTGTCAAGCTTAGTTTTATTTTTGCTGTCATTATAATAATTATAATTATTATTATATAATAAATAATATAATAAATAAATAAATATAATAATATAATAAATAATTATAATAATTATAATAATTTTTTATTATAATATTTGAAGGGGTTAATGGATGAAGGGGCTAAAAGTAAAATTTACTCTACGCTCTTTCAAAATTTCATTTCGAAAAATTGCTTTAGATTTGCAATTATGATAATTAAATATATATTTGTTAAACAAGAATATATCCAGACTTAGAAATAAGTTAAATGTGTGTGTCACTGTTTTATCCATAAATGATACTTTTTGAAATAAAAAAAACATACAAAAGGTTAATTTATTTTTATACTCTGCAGTAATCAACTAATATGCAATAAATAGTACTTTTAAATAAGTTTTTATTATCATGCAATACAAATTAATTGGACATACCCCTTCATCCGCAATTAAATTTAATAATACCTTGTACATAGCCCCTTTATCCACAATACATGAAAAATACGAATGTGTTAAACAAGTTTTGATTATAAAAAAGATTAAAATAGTTCAAATTTGTAAAAAAGTCAATTTTCAAAAAAATTTTACATTTTATTTGGCACTACTGTAAGTTGTCATGAGAAATTTACTTTAGGTTATAATTGTTGACAACCAAGCATTGTTGCCAGTTTACTTTATTTTTAAATAAATAATTGAATTGAAGTTGAATGTTGTTATTCTACTCATTATCATTAGATAAAAAAGTCTTGTCTGTCTTTCTTATATTCTTCAAAGCATCTTTTCATACACACGGTATTTTTTAACAAGAAATAGAACTGCCAAGGCAAATTTTTGAAAAGAAAACGTCATAACGACAGCACCTGACAAGACCTGAAGCCAACCTAATATATCTAGGCCTCCTGCGTGTTTAAAATAATCGTGAACGGATTATAGCCCCTTCATCTACTAAGCCCTTCAATTCTTAAGTTCTTTTTTGTTTTAACATGAAATCTTTTTGCTTGACGTTATCCAGTATTTTTTTTTGGTTTTGATTTTTGAAGGTTTTCAGTGGAAAGTATTTATCTAGCATAAATAATGCAATATGTTATTGAAACAATTATACAGGGTGTCCCAAAATTGGCAAATTCCGAGTTTAGAACGCTGTAGAGAATCACTTCACTAGTCTAAATACAGAAACAAAATAAAGATTCGGGGCTTTCCCACAAAGAAACATTGGTTTGAAGGTGCACTTTAGGTGTACTTTGAATTGCATTTTCTTCAAACGCAGACTAAAAATTTCAGTGTTTATTGTTATTTATGGTGTAGAATGTAGATGATAATAATGTAAAACAATTTCTCGTAAAAGCAATTATTTTGGAGTAAAAAAATATTAACGTTTTGTAATTTTTCTTGAAATCGAAACGGCGATTACAAAAATTTAAGATTTTTTACTTCCAAAATAAAACTAATTTTGTGTGAAATTGTTTTAGATTATTATTCTTCACAATCACCTTCTATAAATAACAATAAGCACTGAAATTTTTAGCCTGCATTTGAAAAAACGCAATTCAAAGAGTGATTTTCAAAACGGTGCATCTTTGAGGGGAAGTCCCAAATCTTTATTGTTTTCTATATTTGGACTACTGAGATGATTCTCTACAATGCTCTGAACTCGGAATTCGCCAATTTTGAGACACTCTG
Source organism: Tribolium freemani (assembly GCA_939628115.1). Taxonomy (NCBI): domain Eukaryota; kingdom Metazoa; phylum Arthropoda; class Insecta; order Coleoptera; family Tenebrionidae; genus Tribolium; species Tribolium freemani. The sequence goes on from OW626788.1 coordinate 15,265,883, forward strand.
TATTATTCGTCAATAAATACTTTCGGTTCACTTTCATAAAAACCATTGTGGTGGAGATGACTTAAGGGCATTCTACCCAAAACCTAACGGTAAATTTGAAGAAGCGATGTCTCTTGTTGACGTAGAGAAAATTAAAGCGTCACCGTGGAGAAAACATTAAACGAGATACCATTTCGTAGAGCTGGGCGAGGGATGAGCAATAAAAGGCCCATAAAATGGAAATAGTTTGGTTTCCAGGTATTGAATAAAAGAGATAATCTGAGGAAAATCTGGTGTTTGGGCTTTTACGAAATTGGTTTTGTTTTAATTCAGGCGTAATTTTTTACAAAGAAAGTAAGACAATAAACAACTATTTTTTAGTTAAACAACAAAAATTATTACAGTCAATGGTTTTATTCAGGCCTAAATTGTGATTCGATGATTTTGAATTTTCATGGCATCTTCGCGAATCATGAGTTTGACAAATGATGAACTCCATGCTATTATCGGCGATCAAAATTGCTTTGATTCAGATATGAACTCGTAACATGATGTTTATTTGCAATAATTGCATTTTATTATTACGTAAATTTATATAAAACATTGTCACTTTGTTTTTTAATGTTTTTTAATACAAAAAAAAATACAAATGTAATAGATTATGTTGTCATAGTTTATGTAACAAAAAGCTCACTGGTTATTTACCCGAACACAATGAGGCAAATAGTTTAGCTGATCCATATAAATTCACATTTACTCCGAATAAAATACACTATTTTATCCGCAAATATATTGGTAAAAAGTAAAGAGCAACACTAATTAGCAAGTAAATGAATAAAACAATCCACGGAGCTTTGGTAAAAGTCTTGTTGACAGGTAAAATGAAAAAACACTGGTTCAAATATTTTTTTAACCCAATGGTTATTTTTATAAAAAATTGCATTGGGTTTGTACCGATACTTGAAGGAAACAAAGGTACCTAGATTGTCTTTCCAAAAGTTTTGAAGTGCACCGGAATTTCCAACACGATAAGAAGCTTCGGTAGGTGGTAAAATTTTTCTTATCTTATAACAAGAAGGTTGTTATAAGGCCCATTTTATTAAATTATAACTTGATAGTATTTGCTCGTATAATAATTATTTTTATGTTTTATTTTTGTAATCTAAGTAATTATTACATTTTTAATAATAATAACCGTATTTAATTTTTGACACTAATAAATTTTTTGCAACCTATGGTTTTTTCGTCTGTCACCGAATAGGCGATCACATTTTTGATAATTATTTTCAATTTTAATTGTTACCCTCAAAGGTACCAATTGACTCATTGATGAATAAATTTTGTAAAATGTCACCAATAAAGTAAATATCAGGATTATTTCGCAATTTTGGCATTTATTGTCAGTTGTGGTAAGCATTTATTACAATAGACCCTTTACATCGGTCGATCCCTCCGGCAAACCCAACGCAGGTACTACAGTGGAAAAGAGATAAGTTATAGAGACGGAAATTTGATAAATTATTATTTCTACTCGCTGGCATTTCTACGTTTTTTAAAATTTTTAAGAGATATTTTGCAAATGACATTTAAATTATTTATTATGGGCTCAATTTTTGAAAAATTTAAAAAAACAATTTTTTTAATATTTAATTCGTTAAAAAATTAATAATAACATTTTTTGATAAAAACAAAAATTGAGCCCGTGCGTATAACATATATCTATTATTTAAAAAAAAAATAAGCAAAAATTCCTATTAGTTATCGAGATATTTTAGATGAACTTTACATTGTGATTCCCATAAGAAGAATACGGGTTGAATCCCCTTAAGCTGTTACCATGACAACTCATATAAAAGTTAATACCAATTTCCACCACAATGGTTTTTATGAACCGAAAGAAAACATTTTATCCTTCAACACTGTCAAAATTTATGGATTTTCTCCTGTGTAAGGAAGTTTTGACAACTCTCAAAACGAAACGTTAGATTATTTTTAGCAGATTTAAAGCAATTTTAAGCGTTGTTGAGTCTAATTCGAAGAATAAAATGTTGTATCCAACTCGTTTTCGTGTAAATCGGTTCATTTATTTCACCTCGTGGATGTTAAACGTCTCGTTAACACTCGACGTATAAAATTCCACTCGGCAATAAAGCGTCCGATTTACACTCAAACTCGGTAAATAATAACATCTACGAAAACAGGTTGGGCGTCTGGTCGAGCGTCTGGAAAACATGCGTCGCAACGCTTTGGGGCGCAGCCCCTCCCAGTGTCTCCTCTGTGGCGATGGCTTTGGGATGTTGGGGGCCCAGAAAGTGCTCTGTATCGACTGTCGCCGTCTAGTGTGCCAAAAATGTGCCATTGAAACGTATACTAAATCAGCACGTAATTATTGGTTGTGTATGATTTGTGCCGAAACGCGCGAGATTTGGAAAAAATCAGGCGCTTGGTTCTTCAAGAGTATTCCCAAATATATACTTCCAGCCGAAAAGAATCAAAATTATAGACACAGTTTGGGGAAAATTGGACGAAATTCGAAGGGGAATTACAGGGATGAGGACAGCTCGTCGGATGAGGAGAGGAAAATTTGGACAAGGATACAGAGGAGGAATTCTAGTACGGAAAGCACTCATGGTATTTCTTATGTCTATACCTACTATTTGTTTTTTAATTGTTATTTCAAAACCACCGTTTCAGACAAAGATACACTTAATTATTGTTTTAACTTTCGCCCAAAATTCAAGTTTGGTTCATCAAATCTTCATCTTTCTGTACTTACTACTTATAAGAAATCACAAAAAAATCCACAGAGTGGTGTTCTATACGTAAAATTGCATGCGAAATACCATACGATCAGTTAAAATGCTCGAAGACGAGTGGTTTTCGCGATATTGACACATTTCGGGCGTTTCCGTACACTTAAATTAAAATAATAATTGAATGGAATTTTGAATTTTTTGTACCCGGAAATCACCCGGAGCGTCCCGGAATTACCAATAACGTATGTAAAATGTTCCGGGAAATACGGGCACGGAAACCGTATTGGCTTAAAACTAATACAGCGATAGCAACTAATACAGCGTGCTATTTATTTGAAATATTGCCATGTCGTTTTTATTATCGGATAGATCGACTTAAAGTCCACAAACTAAAAATATTTTTATTACACACAGGGTGGTGAACCAAAGTTATATTTTTGAAATGGAACACCCTATATATTTTTTCATAATTGGATTCTACGAAAAAAAATAATGTAACTTTATACAAAAATTTTATGGGTCTATCTCTTTTCGTTTCAGAATTATTCAACTTTTCCTTATAAAAAAGACCAACGTTTGAAAAATCACTACGAAGTCGCTTATGAATATTTTCCAATAAATTTGTAACAGAAAAACTTAGAATACCTTGTAATTTTAGCAGATAGCCGACTTTTAGTTAAAGCACGCAGATAATATACAGAGTGTGTCAAGACGCATAAAGTTGAGTAATTCATTTCTTTCAAATGAAACACCATGTATTTTTTTTCATGAATTGATAGCATTTTTGATGAGCTTTCTAATGGTATGGGTTTTGCATAGCAAATTTAAAATATTTTTCAAGATTTTTCAAAAAAATATATTTATTTTTTGATGTGTACTAATATGTGACTAATTACATTAGTAATCTAATTATTACTTGATACATAAATGAATTTCACTCATCAAGAAGTAATAATAAAATAAATAAAAAAAGAAAAATTTCAAATTTTCTTTACAAACCGCATATTGTTAGAAAGCTTATGAAAAATGCTATCCATAAGTGTGAAAAAATACCTGGTGTTCCATTTGAAAAATATGAGTTATTCAACTTTTTGCGTTTTGGTACACCCTGTACATTATCTGCGTGTTTCAAATAAAAGTCGACTACTGCTAAAACTGCAGGCTATTCTGAATCTTTCTGTTGCAAATTTATCGGAAAATATTCATAAGCCACTTCGCAGTGATTTTTCAAAAAATGGTCTTTTTTATAACAAAAAGTGAAATAATTCCGAAACTAAAAGAGATAGACCTATAATAGTTTACATAAAGTTACATTATTTTTTGTGCGTAAAATCCAAATATGCAAAAATATATAGGGTGTTCCATTTAAAAAAACATAACTATGATTCACCACCCTGTATACAACACCCTGTGTATAATAAAAATATTTTTAGTTTGTGGACTTTAAGTCGATCGATCGAATAACGAAAAGGGCATGGCAATATTTCAAATAGCAAAAAAGTTATAGACCGATTACGCACGCCTGCGTCACCCTGTATTATCCAAATTACGTTTTTTTTTTATTTTAAAGTGTTATTTTTTAATTTAAAAAATCACCCTGAACACTTCGGAACCGACGTTATCATGGCGTATTGACCTCAACCCAATAATTTCCAAGTTATGAATTTTTTATTAAAAAAAATCGAATTTTTATAGTCAATCAGATTTTTTCCTTTTTTTTTTATTTAAAAATCACCCAAAACACCTCAAAATAGACGACATCATGTGCAGAATCATCTGGGGAATGCAACCATGAAAACAGTTTTAGTCTAAAACTGATAGTTTACAAATTATGAATTTTTTTATTTTTAAAAGTCAATTTTTTCCATCAATCTGATTTATCCTTTTTTTTAATAAAAAATCACCTGGAACACTCCGGAATTGACGACATCATGTGTAAAATCATCCGGGCAATGCGGTAATGCAAACCGTTTTGGCCTAAAACCTATAATTTCCAAGTTATTAATTTTCTGATAAAAAAAATCAAGTCTTTGTAGCAATCAGATTTTTACCTTCTTTTAAATTTAAAAATCACCTGGAACAATCCGGAATCAACGACATTATATAAAAAATCATCCCGGAAATACGACTACGCAAACCGTTTTGGCCTAAAATTGATAGTTTCCAAGTTATGAATTTTTTATTTCAAAAAGTCGTTTTTTGTAGCCAAATTTCTTCCATTTTTAATTTACAAATCACCCGGAACACACCGGAATCGGTGATAACTTTTGTAAAATCATCGGTGGAATGTAGCTACGTAAATCATTTTGATCTAAACCTCATAGTTGTCAAGATATTAATTTTTTATTTTAAAAGCCGATTTTTTGTAGCCAATCAGATTTTTTTTCACCTGGAACACTTCAGAATCGACAACATTATATGTTAAATCATTCGGGAAATTCGGCCACGCAAACCGTTTTGACCTGAAATTGATACTTTTCAAGTTATGGATTTTTTTATTTTGAAGAATCGTTTTTTTAATAGATAATTAGTTTTTTTTCTTTTTTCAATTTAAAAATCACCGGAATCGGTGACATCTTGTTTAAAATCATTCGGGGAATGCGGATACGTAAACCGTTTTGGTCTAAAACCCATAGTTGTCATGTTCTGAATTTTTTGCAGCCAATAAGATTTTTTTTTTTTTAATTTAAAAATCACCTGGAACAATCCGGAATCTATGACATCATATATAAAATCATCCGGGGAATGCGACCACGCAAATCGTTTTGGCCTAAAATTAATATAGTTTTTAAGTTATGAATTTTTTATTTTAAAAAGTCGTTTTTTGTAGCCAATCGGATTTTTTATTTTTATTTTAAACATCATCAGGAATACCCCGGAATCGACAAAATCATGTGTAAAAGCCATGCAAACCGTTTTCGTCTAAAACCGATAGTTTCCAAGTTTTGAATTTTTTTTATTTTAATAGCCAATCACTTTTTTTTTAATTAAAAATTTCTCGAAACATCCCGGAATCCACAAAATTATGTGTAAAATAATCCGGAAAATGCGGCCACGCAAACCGCATTGGCCTAAAGCTGATAGTTTCCAAGTTATGAATCTTTTTAGATCACATTTCGTTTTTTTTTGTAGTATCCAATTTTTTCCTTTTTTCTTTCAAATTTAAAAATCACCCGGAACACCCCAAAATCTGCGAAATCATGTACAAAATCATCCGGGGAATGTGACAACGTAAACCGATTTCGCTTAAAACTAATAATTTTCAAGTTTTTTTTATTCTAAAAAGTCAATTTTTTGTAGCCACTCAAATTATTTTTATTTAAATGCGGCCACGCAAATCGTTTTGTCCTCTCTTTTAATTCCAAAGAGTCAAGAAATAAAACTCCAGGTCTTTGATATTTCATTTTTTTTTTTGTAAAAATTTATTCTAACTTCAATTTAGAAACTTTGTTGTTAATCATGAAAAAATAAACACCACGTGTGTCCCATTTCTCCCTCTTAACCCATCGATTATTCAAAAACCCGTAATAACGCCTTATTAAAAATTGAAAACACTAAACGCACCCTCTATAATTACATTGGACTGTACCATCTTTTAATAATCTGTGGTTTTCCCACAGATGGCCACGAGTCCGTCCAAGACGTCGCCACGATGTCGACACACAAGTAAGTAATAAATTTAATAATAAAAATTAATTCTTGGATATGTGAGTAACAATAGGAGACAATCCAGCGCTAGCGAATCGCAACAAAGCAAAGAGATGGAATCATTAAAGGGCTTAGGTTCGCTGAATTTAAGTGAAACGAAGGCTTGGGATCAGGCAGAGGGATCCGAGCTATCCCGCAGGGAATCTACAGTTAGCAGATCCTTATCAGAGTGGAATTGGAGCGACAGCAGGAGTGAGGATCGAGTTTCACCGAGTACTTCAAGTGTGAGCAGCAGCATATTTAAAGTGAGTATGAAACGAAACCAAGTATTGATTTAATTGGGTTTATCGAGTGGACGAATCAATTTTTTTATCTATATTTAGACCGAGAGGGTTGAATAATTCATTAATTTTGCCAAAAAGGGGGAGAATAAATTTAAAACTTAACTCAAACTCTTTTTCTACCGCTCTTCTAGCCAGTGACTTTGAAATTGAGTTGGCAACATTGTCAATATTCATTAATTTTGCTAAAAAGAGAGAAAAAGAATTAAAACCTAACTTTAGAGTTTTTAGAGCTTTTAGAGAATTTTTAGAGTTTTAGATGTATTTTTTAATATCTTATGTTCTTCTATACTGGTCTAGTGACTTTGAAATTAAGTTGGCAACATTGTCAATATTCCTTATTTTGTCATAAAAGAAAATAAAAATTTAAAAAATTTAAAAAAATAATTTATTGTTGATAGTGGCCTGTGGCTTGAAATTGAGTTGGCAACTTTGCCAATTTTCATAAACTTTACCAAAAAGAAAAAAAAATTAAAACCTACCTCTAAACTTATTTTTTAATATCTTGTGTTCTTCTATACTGGTCTAGTGACTTTGAAATTAAGTTAGCAACATTGTAAATATTTCATTATTTGTAAAAAAGAGAAAACAAAAATTATAAATGTTTGTACTGCTTTAGTGGCCAGTGACATTGAAATTGAGTTGGCAACATTGTCAATTTTTATTAATTTTGACCAAAAGAGAGAAAAAAACTAAAATCTAACTATAAACTTATTTTTTAATATCTTTTGTATTTCTACACTGATCTAGTGACCACTGACTTTAAATTAAGTTGGCAACATTGTTATTATTCCTTAAATTGCCAAAAAGAAAAAGAAAAATTTTTTAAAATTAATATTTATAAATTTTTGTACTGCTTTAGTGGCCAGTGACGTTGAAATTGGGTTGAAAACATTGCCAATTTTCATTAGTTTTGCCAAAAATAAAGAAACAAAAATTAAAACCTAACTCTAAGTTTATTTTTTAATATCTTGTGTTTTCCTATACAGGTCTAGTAACCAATGACTTTGAAATTAAGTTGGCATCATTGTCAATATTCATTAATTTTGTCAAAATGAGAGAGAATAAGTTTAAAACCTAACTCCAAACTCATTTTTTTATACTGACTGTCAGTGACTTTAAAATTAAGTTGGAAACATTCTCAATATTCTTTACTTTTCTCAATAAGATTGAATGCAACAATGTAAAACCTAACTCCAAACTAATTTTTTAATATATTGCAGAGTTTTATACTGTTCTAGTGGTCACTGACTTTGAAATTAAGTTGGCAACATTGTCCATATTTATTAATTTTCTCAATAAAAAAGAACGAAACAATGTCAAATCTAACTCCAAACTGATTTTTTAATACATTGCAGATTTTTTTTACTGTTCTGGTGGTCAGTGACTTTAAAATTAAGTTGGCAACAATGTTTGTATTCATTAATTTTCTCAAGTAAAAAAAAAATTAAAACCTAACTCCAAACTCATTTTTATTAATATATTGTAGGTTTTTATACTACTCTAGTTTGAAATTAAGTTAGCAACATTGTCAATACTCACTAATTTTGTCAAAAAAGAGACAACAAAAATTAAAATCCAATTACAAACTCATTTTTTAATATCTTATGGATTTTTGTACTGCTCTAGTGGTCAGTAACTTTGAAATTAAATTGGCAACATTGACAACATTCATTAATTTTGTCAAAAAAAAGAGGACAAATTTAAAACCTATTTTTTAATAAATTGCAGATTTTTATACTGTTCTAGTAATCAGTGACTTTGAAATTATGTTGGCAACAAAGGGAATATTCATTAATCTTGTCAAAAAGACAGAACTGAAACTAAGTTAGTAATAATGTCAATATTTATTAAGTTTGTCAAAAAAGCAGGGAAGAAACAAATTCTAACTCTAAACTCATTTTTTAATATGTTGTAGATTTTTACACTGCTCTGGCGAGCCAGTGACGCTGAAAATAAGTTGGCAACATTGTTCATATTAATTAATTAATTCAGTCAAAAAAAGAATAAAAACAAATTTTAAACATAACTTATTTTTTATTAAATTGTAAATTTTTGTACTGCTCTAATGCCCAGTGACTTTGAAATTAAGTTGGCAACATTGTCAATACTCATTAACTTTGACAAAAAGAAAAATAAAAAAATTAATATATTTTTATTATTAAAAATTAAAAAATTAAAAATTAATAGATTTTTGTGCTGATTTAGTGGCCAGTGACTTTAAAATTAAGTTGGCAACATTGTCAACAGTTATTAATTTTGTCAATAAAATAGAGAAAAAATTTAAAACCTAACTCCAAAATGATTTTTTAATATACTGTAGCTGTCAAAAAGAAGAAGAAAAATTTTAAACATTTAAAATATTTAGTTTTTTGTACTGCTTTAGTGGCTAGAGCTAAAATTAAGTTGGCAACATTGCCAATTTAAATGTTTCTTCCGTAGAGCAACCTGGAGGAGCACAAACCCTCCGACCACTCCCTCGGTACCATCGAGCTCTCCCTCACCTACGACCCCATCACCTCCACCCTCCATTGCACCGTCTACCGTGCCAAAAACCTCATCCCCATGGACATCAACGGCCTCTCGGACCCCTTCTGCAAACTGAACATCCTCCCCAACGCCAAACCCTCGACCCGCCTCCGCACCAAGACCGTCCACAAAACACGCAATCCGGAATTCAACGAAAACCTAACTTTCTACGACATCTCCGAAAGCGACCTCTCGAAGAAGGCGCTCCACGTCCTGGTAGTAGACGACGATAAGTTCGGACACGATTACATGGGGGAGACCAGGATCGGACTAGCCAAACTCAAACAACAAAACACCATCTACGTGGCCGCCTCCTTGGAGGAGATGCGACAGGAGCAAAAAGGGCCACTCCCAACACCCGAATTGAACCAATGGTTTGACGATTTGTGGTCACGTGGACAAATCCTCCTATCGCTGTGCTACAGCACAAAGAGAAGGGCGTTGTTGGTGATGGTCTGCAGGTGTGCCAACTTACTGCCAATGGACAATAACGGGTTTTCGGACCCGTTCGTTAAATTGTAAGTTTTTGTTTGGAACAATCTGTGTATTTTATGTAACGAGCATTTAATGATGGCTCTTAGGACACGAGTAATATATTGTAGAATTTTATACTGTTCTAAATGGTCAATGAATTTGAAATTAAGTTGGCATCATTGTCAATATTCATTAATTTTGTCAAAATGAGAGAGAATAAATTTAAAACCTAACTCCAAACCCGATTTTTTTTATAAATATATACTGCTCTAGTAGTTAGTGACTTTGAAATTAAGTTGGCAACATTGTCTATATTCATTAATTTTGTCAAAATGAAAAAGATAAAGTTTAAAACCTAACTCCAGATTTAGCTTTTTTTAATTGCAAATTTTTATACCTACTGTTACAGTGGTCAATGACTTTAAAATTAAATTGGCAACATTGTCAATATGCATTAATTTTCGCAATAAAACAGAATGAAACGATGTAAAACCTAACTCCAAACTAATTTTTAATATATTGCAGTCTTTTATACTGTTCTAGTGGCCACCGACTTTGAAATTAAGTTGGCAACATTGTCAATATTTATTAATTTTGTCAAAACAAGAGAGAACAAATTTAAAATCTAACTTCAAACTGATTTTTTAATATATTGCAGAGTTTTACACTATTCTAAATGGTCACCGATTTTGATTTTTATGCTGCTGTAGTAGTCAGTGACTTTGAAATTAAGTTGGCAACATTGTCTATATTCATTCATTTTATCAAAATGAAAAAGATAAAGACACGAGTATGAAAATTACGGTACGAGCCGTAGGCGAGTGTCGTAAAGAGAGTGAGTGTCTTAATAAAAATTAAATGCGAGTTGCATACAATATTTTTTCGACGATCCAAATGTTTCAAATAAAAAAAAATTTTTTAATGTCAAATTAATTTTTAAGAAGTATTGGGAGTTCTAATAATCTTAGTCATCTGAAAATTTCTATACAACCATAAACTCAACTAATCTAAAAATGCAGTAAAAAACATAGCTTTCAATGTTTAAATGTAAAATAAGAAAGTTGATAGCGGCTTCTGGTATAGCCGGAAGTGTCGCCATCTTGAAAATATTTTCATTGAACAGAACAATAGTATTCTGTATTATAAGTATTATAAGTGATAGAAATGCATCATTATATACGAGTGAGAATTTTGACACTTCTCGCGACTCACGAGCTTTATAATAGCATTTCGATCACGTGTGATATACGACATTTTATCTTATCTTAATTTATCTTATACCATTGTACATTATGTCATTGTTTTCGGTGAGAGAAATCGAATTTCTCTCACAAGAGAGATATAGCTGTCAGATTTAGCTTTATCTCTCTTCTGAGATAAATTTGATTTCTCTCACCGAAAACAATGGTATAATGTACCTAAAAAACTGCACCTGTAAGATAATAGTATATTATATTATAAGTGATAGAAATGCATCATTATATGCAAGTGAGAATTTTGACCCACGAGTGCGCTTGCGCTCGAGTGGGACACTGCTCACGAGCTTTATAATGGCATTTCGATCACGTGTGATATACGACATTTTATCTTATCTTATCTTATTTTATCTCATACCATTGTACATTATACCACTGTTTTCGGTGAGATAAAGCAAATTTTATCTCACAAGAGAGATAAAGCTGTCAGATTTAATCACTTGTGAGTCGAAAAACAACTTTATCTCTCTTGTGAGAGAAATTTGATTTATATCACCGAAAACAGTGGTATAATGTACCTAAAATACTGCACCTATAAGATAAATATCTTTGTTAGAACTTTCAATACTTCTAATGTGGGGTTTAGACGGAACAGCCTGTATAAAAAATAATTATTTACTTTGCAGACAATTACGACCAGACCCTTACCACCGCAAACACAAGACTTCAATTAAATGGAAAAATCTTAACCCGGTTTATAACGAGGAGTTTGCGTTTGAGTCACGCCCCACTGAGTTGGGCACTCAAAGTCTTTATATCACAGTCTATGACAAGGATTACGGCAAAAGCAACGATTATTTGGGGGGCTTGATTCTAGGAGGTACCGGATCGAAGGGACTGAGGTTGAAACAGTGGTTAGATATGATTAGATATCCGGACCACAGACATGAAGCCTGGCATAACTTAACCGAAGAAATTCTAGATTGAATTATTGGACCAAATCAAAATAAATTTAATCAAAGCTTTCCACTTGTGGGAAATTGTAAGAAGAAAATAAAAAAAATAATTCATTAATTTGTGGCTAGTTTTACTTTGGGGCTTGAACCCATTTGTTCATCTCAGCCAGCCTTTATATTATTTTTAGAACTGCCCCCACAGTTTGTTTATACAGACTGTTCAAAAATGACCGTTCATCAAGTCACTTATGAAATTTAAACGTAATGTGCCGCTTAATTTAAATTCTGAATGCTGTCATACGTATACATAAGTATTAAATCCATCAAAATAATGCAAAAAAGCTTCGAATGTAAAAACCACACAACACATAATTTGCCGAAAGAAATTGTAACAAGGTAATCAAAAAATTTTACAGATATGACAGTACCTAGAAACTACAATAATCATTTAGACGGTACAGCACTTGAAGAACAACCATTTTTGAACAGTGTGCACTTTTAGTAAAGTAACAGGTGATATTTCAGCGCTTTATACGAGGGCGGTTCAATATTTAGCTTCCACACCATAAAATAAACAAATTAAAAGAGCGATTTTTTTATTTAAACAAGTTCGTCTAAAACTGCGTCAGTAAAATCTGACCTCTAGGTCAGAAAAAAATTTTGCTTTGAGGTACAATACCACTTGTCCACTCTCAAGTCAGAGACGATAATATTCTAAACAAACCTCTTATTTGTTGTTTGTAAAATTTAATAATCTGGTGACATTGGTGACGTATTGCGTATTGCGTCCTTTACCTATAGTGAAATTCACTACTGTTAAGTCGCTCTTTGAATAATTTTGTCCATTTAAAGAGCGACTTACACCGGCGAAATTTTAGAAATTTACACCAAAGAGTGGACGCTAAGACACTGCACGGCTTTTACTTTAATTTTAATTGTAATCGCTTGTGGTTATATTTGAATTTTTATTGTCGGTTCTGCCACCATGAACGTATGTAAAATACAATAAAAAAAAATAAAATAAATATGCGTATGGTGGTAATGCCTTCAACCAAGTGCCAGAGTATTCAGGTCGCATCTACAGCCTCTGACCTGATCTAACGACCACTAACTAGTAGTTAACGGTGACCGACGGCTTAACGTCTCCTCCGAAAGACGAGTTAGTTGCGATGTTTTTGGCATTACATTATCCGGTCACCCATCCAAGGAATGACCGGGGTCAGTGCTGCTTAACTTCATAAACTAATGAAAACCTATGAAATCAGCTAGTCTATGCAACTAACTAAATAGAATAGAATGTAGTTATTAAAAGCATATTTTCGTGCGCCTACTTCCACTTATAAAGTACATTACACCGGGTGACTTTTAATGATTGAGGCAAAATAATCTATTGGCAACATTGAATTATTGGCTTCCCTGTCAACTTGTTATATTACCCCTGACTGCCATGTCAGCGATCGTAGGTCGGAAGTGAATGACAATTGAGTATAAAATTTTGACATTTAAATTTGATAGCCAAGGTTGCCAAATTAAGATTTCAAATGTGTTACCAACTTGACTACAAGAATCACAATCATTAGTAGTCACCCGGTGCAGCTGTTAAGTTGTTAGGTTGGTACGCCGTGCCTAGTTTTTTTTATTGTACCGGTTAGCAATACTAATTCATTTACAAAATTTGACACTTGGCACAAGCCTTGAACTGAACTGAAGTGGTTATTTTTTCCTGTTTTTGGACCACAGTTCACAACTTTACAAATGTAATTTAAGTGAATAATTAACAGATTTTAAAAACTTCCAGAGCTTCTAACCTATTTTTATAGACACTGTCAATTCTGACAAATTTCTCACTAGAAATTACTAAAAATGGCGGTTGTTTAAAGACCAACTTACACAGGCCGAATATAAATAATTTACACTAGGACGTGGTTTTTAAAAAAGTGAACCGATTTTATATAATTAATTGTCAATGTCAAATATAGTCAAGATACGAAGCTTTGATTTTTTTTTGTTGTATTCAACTCGTTTTCGTGTAAATCGGTTCATTTATTTCACCTCGTGGATGATAAACCACTCGTTTTCATTCGTGGTTGGGAGTGCTCAATTTTGTCCAAAGTAAAAAAGTCCAAAGAACTTCTGTCCAAAGTAAAATGAGCATGCGTATTTTTGTCCATTGTAAAAGTATCCAAAGTTTCTAGTGATCTTTGCAATACCAACATAATAACAAAATAACCAAGAATACAGCTTTTTTATGTTGCAACATCTAAATAAAGTAAAATTTAAATTTTGTAAGTGTTTTTAGTAACACACTGTACCAGTATTTTCCGACCACAAGCACAAATGGACTATAATTTTGTTTTTCTAAAAAAAGTTATTGACGATATCCACTCCTCCGTCAATGCTGCCAACACCTAAACATGTTCCTAGATCGTTGGACGTTTTTACATTGGCCAATTTTACTTTGGACGATTTTGTATGCGTCCCTCGTGGTTTAATAATCCACTGGTGAAATAAAGCATCCGATTTACACTCAAACTCGTTAAATAAATAACCACAGATTAATAGCGTACTACTCTGTAATAGTATATTATGATACGAGTTTTATAAGACGCATTTTGTCGCACGCACGGAAATGGGGCACGACGAGCGCAGCGAGGAGTGCCATAATGGAGTAAGTGCGACAAAATGCCTTATAAACGAGATATCATACACTATTTTTTCTACTTTGCAACTTTCTTAACAAAAAAAATCAATTTCGAAATTTAGGGAATTTTGTGTCAGTTGACAGCATTTGCGTGGATCATGAAATTAAATTAATAATTTGGATCGTCATTAGTTTATGCGTAAAATGTATTCTGAAAGTGTCCAAGACGTTTTGCAATGTATCTACCCCTCAACGAATACGGGCTTTTGTGGCAAATACGCGGAATTTGAACATTGGCCTAAGGAGAATGGAATCTCAAATTACTTACTTGCACTGGCTATTGAAGTCATGTTTGTATACTACTCGAAAGGTGTTCGAAGGGACTACGTATCAGGGTTGATACAAAAGCCTCTATAGGTTCAAAATTGATTCATTTGATTAAATTATCACTTGAAACAGGTGACGATTGACACTGACACTTCTCTCAGATAATTGTCAAAAAACTAGGTTGCCATCATTTTCCAACTAAATTATCCTGGTTTTTAGTGTAATTATTATAGCACTCCGTTGGATATTACGAAACCCAAATGGCGTATCGTAATGACCTCAGTACGAAACAAAAGTAGAAAAAACATAATTTAAAATGACTTTTATAAATGCCAATTTGGGGATTTTTATATTTAGATGTGTCAGGTTGGCCACCATTGATATGATTTAAGCAAGTACTGCTACTGCTACGAATTAGTGTTTTGTGCGTCCTTTTTGACCAGAAAATGTAAGTTTTTCTTATTTACTTGCGCTATTTTATTACTAGATGTGGGTTGAAACGGTTAAAACACAAAATTCCCTCAACTGCATTTTATTCAACGGTTTTTGTACACCTAACAACAAAGTTACTACAAAAATAGACAATACTTGACAAAACCATTGCGACGTGTATCACGGAATGCTAAAAAAGTAGTAAAAAACATAAAAACCCCCCGTTAAAATCGGACAACAAAACCAACTAGACAAGTTAAAAATCCCTAAAATTATCGGCTATGTTTTTTAAGCAAATCTTTGACTTCCTGATCGTCTTCATCATCGGCCCCATTATCAGTCTTGACAGTTTGCAAAACCCTAACCCCCTCCTCCACCAGCCCTAAATTAAGTTTACACTTGGCGATAAACAACAAATTCTTCTTCCACTCGCCCTTATTGAGCCTCTGAGCCTCCTCAAAGTGCCCCAAAGCCTCCTCATAAGTGGCTTGGGGCAACTCTGCAGCCAGGGCTGCGGCCACCTTACGCTCATACCACTTCAACTCGGCCATATCGTAACAAAACCGCCCCAACATGTGGTGCAGTACCGAGTCATGGGGGCTCAAGCGCAGTGCTGCCTCCACATGCTCCTTAACCTTCAAACCGTCGAGAATTTTCTCTTTAAGAGGCTGGAATTTTGTACGTGAGCCTAACAGCACCGCCAGCCATTTATGCACGTTGGCGAGCTCGGGGCGCAGCCCTAGGGCTCCGCTACAGGCCTCGATGCCCTTATTTAGGTGCTCCTTCTCGTCAGTCTTCTCAAATAGGCGGTAGTGGGCCTTGCCGAGTCTCCACAGCAATTCGGGGTTTTCGGGGGCTTCCAGACACAGGTTTTGCAACTGCTGGAGGCATTCCTCGAGGTCACTTACGCCGCCTTCGTCCAAAATTGCATCAATCTTGCCCAAATCCTGTAAAAATTCAGTTGCGAATTGCTTGAGCCCCACAGTGGGACGAATTATTGGACATAGCAGCAATTTTCGAATAATTAACTGTAATCTCTTGATTAAACATTGTTAACTTAAGTTAATTTTTTCAAATGAAAAATCTCATTCTTTTCTTTACTGGACGAAGTTCGCTTATTTAATTCTGCATTAATATTTTTTAAGTTATTTTGATTTTTTCTGACAAATTTATTACTCACCATAATTGTTTTCGCACATACAAATACATATTTCTTATAAATAATAGTGCTGTTCAAAATATTGTTATACAGGGTGTATCAGAAATACGTGTGTTAATTTTAACAGGTAACAGAGTTCAACAAATAAAACATTTTTTCTATTTGTAATTTTTCAATAAAAATTTCGCAAATTTACTTAATATTTGGAAAAGAAAACATATTGAAACGTGTACCCACCTATGGGTACAAAAATAAAAGTGCCGAACTATTTTCGTTCTGATAAAAAAACAGGCAACCAGTAATACACTACTCGATTATAATTTGATTTCAAAAACACTAATAATTATAAATTTGTTTGTGATTTGGTTATTCCTTGCATTATTACAAAATTAGGTTCTTATTGCAGTCTCTGGCGTTTTTGTTTACGCGTAATTCAACCTCCAATGTATAATGGGTTGCATTTAAAGTTCGTCAGGCTCGTAAAGATATATGAATCACCCTGTATTTAAAATAACAAAGTTGATACCGTTTTCCGGTATAAACAAAAGTGATACTATTTTAAAAATACTTTGATTAAGCAGGACCTATACATAATTCACGATTGTTTCAAATTCGGACTATCTATGAAAATCTGGCATTTTATTTGGCAGTACTGTGAGTTGTTATAAGAAATTTATTTTACGTTATAATTGATGACAACCAAGCACTGTTGTCAGCCTTCTTTATTTTTTAAATTAAGAATTGAATTCGTTATTTATTGTTATTCTACTCATTATCACTAGGTAAAAAGGTCCGGTCTGTCTTTCTGGTATTCCTCAAAACACCTTTTGATACACGTATCCGTGTTAACAGAAATTACATTCGGCATTTAAAGTAATAAGAATTAACAACAAGGCGAATCTTTGACAAAGAAACGTCATAAAGACAGTACCTGACAGGACCTGAAGTCAACCTAACAAAAATATATCTAGACCTGCTGCGTGTTTAAAACAATCGTGAATGGATTATATTGAATTATGATTGTGTTCAAAATTAAAATTAAAATCTTTTTTTTGGAACTCAAATATGTACCTACTTGTAATGTAGTGTTTAGGCAAACACCATGTATAAATAAATGTTTTTGTTTAATTGAAAATCGAGGGGCAAGCAGCTGAAATCACTGTACTTCCTACGAAATCAGTAATAACTTTCCATACATCCCTGGACATCCTTGTGCCTTATAACGTATCATCCCCTTGACGTCAGCTACCCTTACTTCAAAATTTTAAACAGAATCGCTTACTTTTTGCCATTTTTGAAAACTTGTAAAAAAGCCTTATCTAACCCTAAACAAAAGATTATCGATTCGTTGATGAATTAGAGGTTGTTTTATTTTTGGAATTTTGAATTCCTGTTGTACTACCTATTTGATTTCAGACAAGTTCAATTTAAACAACTGGTAGATTTAATTGTCGTGAAGGAAAAAAATCACAACCAATACTAAGTACACATGATTGCACGGAAATCGACTACACTGAATTTTTGCCTGTGTGGCTTGCCTTTATTCAATTATTTTTTTACGTCAAAATAATTAGTCTTGTTAATCACTGAAATGTCAAAACTTACACCGGAACAGAGAGGCTACATAATTGCAAAACTGGAGGAAGGATGGTCCATTAGGGGCCTTGCAAATGAGCTATGAGTACAGTTTAGAACAAAGAAAAGGTGGGAGCAAGAAGGTACATACATTTGCAAGAAAAGTTGGTTCTGGTGGTCACAAATCATCAACGCAAGAACAAGATGAAGCCTCGGAACTTAAAAACAGGTCAAGTGCCAAAAAACAGATTCTTACTCGAGAAAATAAGCAGGCACGAATTCTTTTTTGCTTAAACTACATTTATCGACCTGTGGAATTTTGGGATCGTGTAGTCTTTACAGACGAAAAAGTTTTCAAATCAAGCAATGACGGCCGTATTCGTGTTTATAGACCAGCTAATTCTAGATTTGATGAACGCTATATTTCTCCTCCAAACAAATCCGGACGCTTTTCTGTCAATGTCTGAGCTTGGATGTGTGTGCAGGGACCTGGTGTATGTTGGAGAATTGAAGGTGGCTTCAACAGGGAAAGTTATTGCGATATTTTAGACGGCGTTATGTTACCATCAGTGAGGGAAATGTTTCCCGAAAACAATTTTATTTATCAGCAGGATAACTGCCCCGTTCATACTGCGATCACTGTTGGCAACTGGTTCCGAAATAATAATATCGAACTACTACCTTGGCCTGCATACAGTCCTGATTTGAACCCAGTTGAAAATGTTTGGGGGTTGCTGGTCAAAACAATTTACAAAAGGGATTTTAGACCACAAAATGCGGAACAACTATGGGATTCACTTACAGATGCATGGGAAAATCTACATGAAAACCCTGATTTATTTAGAAATTTAGTTCATTCAGTCCTTTGAAGGTTAAATGAAGTATTACAAAGAGATGGTGCGATGACAAAATATTAAGATTTGTTTTATTTGTTTTACCTATATTTTCTTTTTATCAAACTACCATTTTCTGCTTTGTTCTTAGAGGCTGTTCCATATCTGGTGGCGAACTGACAGTGACATAAAAGACTCTTGAAATACACCCACTTGGTTAAGATAATGAAATACATGGGCGTGCATTTTTTTCTCTAAAATTTACTTATATCCCATTTCAGTTCATTGTAGAATTTTGCAACAACGCATTTGCCATTTTTTGGAGTTTCTGGTGGGTTTTCTTAGCTCAAAATTTGTCGCTGGGATTTAGCTTAACACAGAATTCTTTACTTATACTGAAACTCTCAATTTGTGCTTTATTTCATTCCAAAAAATTCAAATGCGCTGTCAAAAAATTCTACTATGAAATGAAATAGGATATAGTTGTCATTTTAACATTAATAAAATTTGAGGACGAAGATTCATAGAAATATTACTATTATTATTAATAATTTCTTTATTATTCTTCATCTTCGGTATCTTATTATAATTTTTTAAAGACTAACAGTGGGTTTGAAAACATTTTATTACGACGCCTATGGCCAATTTTTTTCTTAATAGTAAACATTTGTTTAATGTCAGAATTCAGTCATTTTTGTCAATGTCATTTCGCCACCAGGTTTGGAATAAGCTCTAATTATGATGTATGAAAGCTTAAAATATTTTTGAAGACGCCTTATTTAATGTGACATGATTGTCATAACTTATAACCTTATTTTATAAAAGTCTTGTTCATGCTGTAGAAAAAGCTAAAAAAAAAGTTCACTTGATTTTTTAGGTGTAGTCGATTTCCGTGAAACTAAGTATACTTGTTACCAGTTACCTTTAATCGATGTGCTCTTTCGTTAAATTAAATCGTCTTAAGAATTAAATGTAACCAGGTTTTTTGTTTTTTAAAATAAAACTATTCCTAACTCATAAACCCCTCAACAGAAATTTCAGAAATTTTACCACGCATAGAAAAAGGTTTTTTCTCACGTTTCAAATGTAGAGCTTATTCCAAACCTGGTGGCGAACTGACATTGACAAAAATGACTGAATTTTGGCATTAAACATATGTTTACTATTAAGAAAAAAATTGCCCATAGGCGTCGTTATAAAATGTTTTCAAACCCACTGTTAGTCTTTAAAAAATTATAATAAGATGAAGAATAATAAAGAAATTATTAATAATAATAGTAATATTTCTGTGTATCTTTGTCCTCAAAAATTTATTAATGTCAAAATGACAACTAAGTAAATTTTAGAGAAAAAAATGCACGCCCATGTATTTCATTATCTTAACAAAGTGGGTGCATTTCAAGAGTCTTTTATGTCACTGTCAGTTCGCCACCAGATATGGAACAGCCTCTAGGAGTGCTATTTAAAAAATTTAAAAGGGTGGTTAGCGATTATAATATTTTATTGGTTTAGAATACGGATATAAAGGTTAGGATATGAAACGACGGATATGAAAACGTTCCCGTCCTCGATAGTTCCATTAATGTCGCTAGAGAGCGCAGTTGTTCCATTACCGTGTAAGTTTTTAGAGCAATGAATTTAAAAAAATGATTGTATTTGTATAACGGTTAACACATAGCAAACAAAGAAAATACAGGCAGATAGAGCATTAAATTTTCAATAATAAGAGATAAACATAATGCAAAAATTTTATCGTAAACTATTAGCTATTTCAAAACTATAAAAACGCCAACGTCGCATTTTCTATCAAAATTAGCTATTATAAATTATTCATGCACTTCAAAAAAATAATAGCTAATGTAATTTGTAGTTTCAATGAGAGATCTAATCATTAATAACTATTTTACAATTTTATCAATCTTATTTAAAAAAATTATTCGGTAAAATGCGACGTTGGCGTTTTTATAGTTTTGAAACAGCTAATATATGTATTTAAAAACATTTCAAACTTTTACCAAATTGCACTCAATATTTTTCAAAACCCTGCGAATACGGTTACAGATACAAGTAAAATGTTAGGAAGAAAGTTATAGAGAATTAAATTTCCTTTACAAAAGTCCCACACCATATCTTAATCTTCAACAGTTTTGGCCCCAAAGATGTTCAAAGACGGTCAAGTGACGGATTTGTTTCTTTTCAGCGGTCAAGTAATGGAAAGTTAATTTAAACCTAAACCATTGAAGATAAAAATATGGTATCCCGGGCTTTTTATAGAAAATTTAATTCTACACAATTTTGTTCCTTACACTTTTTTTGTATCTTCAACCAATAGGCAGTGCTAGAAAAAATATCAGGTGGATCGCAATAGACTGCGTAAAAAAGTGTCTGCATAACGTCTTTGTTTCAAATGTGTATCTTTTATAATAAGGAAGATATGAAGGTTTTGAGATTTCGCTAAAATGTCAACTTTTGTTAATAAGTGGAAAACAAAAAACGTTTGCGGGATGCGGTTTTGACTAAAATTATTTTCTCAAAAAACGGACTCGAGAATGTGTCACTCGTTTTTCTTAAGGTACTGGATGCTGTCATGAACAGAGGTATAGACGATTTTTTTTTATAATCAACTGTCAAAGAGCCGTCAGGTTGGCATTACCATAAATAGTAAATTTTTTTAGTTAAAGTTGGTACACTTTTTTACCTGGTAAATTCAGTTTAAAAATCTGTACAAATTTTTCAAGTTGTCTTTAAGTTACAACACGTACAACACATGGAGTTATTTCAGCGATTAACGAATTAAAATTTCAGTGACTGTGTAATTCAACCTAAAACTTACGTCCCGATTGTCAAATCTGGTGTGCAAAATGTCAAATACCGAATACAGCTAGTCTCGAAAGTAGTTGAACATGAACTTTTAGGGTGATACAGTCTGGTCTTTATCAGAATTTTGACACTGACAGTTGTTTATTTAAAAAAATGAACTGTACTGCCATCATATGATTTTGACAATGACAGCGGCTTTTTGACCTTGAAAAAATGCTAAAAAAGTGTCAAGATTTGAAAGTTTTAGTGTCAGTGACACATGTTCTGTCCATGACAGCATCCAGTACCTTCGTTTTTCTCTAAACCTCTTAGTTTCGTACATTCAAAATGCACCACCCTGTACAATGTCTTTGTATTACGAGTAGGCCAACCAAAGTGTAAATCATTTGATTTCAATTTAAAAAAAAATTGATTTTGGTATAAAACTTGAGCTTCAGTTCCTTTCTTAATGTTTTCTTTATCGGAAGATTACTAGTAATGTCCTAGCGTTCCATGCCATCGTCCCACTGTGAGCCCCCTTGCCCTTACCGTCTCCTCCGTCGTGGTGGTGACCCCCTCGTCGTCGCTCACGTCGTAAAACTCCAAATCGGAGCTGTCCGCGTCCACCGCCGACGAGTAATCCTCCGACGAGGTGAAACTCTCCGATTTCTTGCTCTTTTTGGCCCGTTTCAGCCCCCTAATAAACACACCCGAAAACTCACTCTGACTGTTACTCGTTAAATGGTAGAAATACTTTTGTCGTTGTGTCGCCAAAAGGGTGTCTAACTCGCGACGAAGGACTGACAGTTCAGTGTCCAAACGGGCGAGGTCTTTGGCCATGGCATGGCGCCTCCGGTCCTGCTTAAACCGCTCGACCACGTAAAGTGTGGCCGCACACACGATCCCAAACACACCGGCGCCCAAAACCACGTTCAGATTCTGCGGTAGAGGCATTTTAAGGGGGCACCGAAAGTGAGGTTAAGTTTCACAATTTCGTTCCAACATGTCTCGAACCGATCCTGAGGGCGAGTCAAGCCACACGCATCGTTTTAAAGCACCTAAAATGCGAAAAAAGGCCCGGAATTGGGCCACTGAAGCTGACGTTTGCACGAAATGACAGGCGAATGTCAAATGTCAAAAATGGGGTTCATTAAATTTTTTGAATAATTTAACGAATTAATTTGTTAACGTTTATTAATTACATATGAAAATAGAATACATCATAACAAAGGTTCATTTCTTGCCACCTGAAATTAATTAATTTTGTCATTTGTCTTATGGAACAATTTAGTTACCTTTCTTGCCCCCTTTTTGGGTGCTTTCTTTACTTGCGGTCTTTTGGTCGCCGACTTTCGTGGTCTGAGTCCCCTTTTTTTGCTAAAATAACAATTATTTGGGTACTAAGTTGAATTATGACTTACGTCAGTTTGGCCACTTGGTGGGGCTCCTTTTCCGCCTTTAGGCCCTTTTCCCATCGTCGGTAATTGCGTTTGTTGTAATTCAAGTACGTTCAAGAACAAATTCTATTTCTGTTTGGATTTGGCACAATGTCATTGCATTTAAAAAATTAGCCGCCTTTGGGATTGAGTTAGGAATTTTTGCGCTATCAGGTTTATCACCATTTGTTTAAAAACCGTGACACACTGCAAATTTGAGGTCAATAAAGTACAGGCAGTCTCAGCGATTTAAAAAAGCCCATTATTGACCTTTAAATGTGAGAAAATTAATTCCTAACTCACTTAAAACTTTAAATGGAACAAACAATTTTTTATTTTCGCATCTGAGACTTTTAAATTGTCTCTCTAAAAACATTAACAATTCTGATTACTCAAAAGATTTAACTTTAAACATTAAAAAAATTATTAACTATTTTTCAGTAGTCAAAAAGTGGAAAACAAAATTTAGAGTGTTCCATTTGTATTGTAACTAATTTCTTAAACACCTTATGAAACAGCTGATGCAAGGGCTTTTGTAAAAAAATATTAATTTTTCAATTATTTAATCAATAATGATTTTTTTCCACTGCTGAGACAACCTGTATGTATTGGTAATTTTTATTTTTATTCAGTGTGTGTTGGCACTACTGACTGCCGGACCGGAAAAATTTTACTGTATTTGAAAATTAAATTTAGTCACACTGACGTTGAGTTTGAAATAAATGAGGCACCCAGTAAACAATGTCTATTATTTTAATTCAATTCGCTTAAACAGAGATTTGTTTTATTTCATAATAAAAATTAACAATTACATCATGTAGAAACAATTTCAGTGGAAAACAAGCAAATGATGGTCAAAAATTGTACAATTTCGCCCTACACTCACTAGATATATCTAAATAATCTTTTAGTTTTTTTTAAGTTGGCAAAACTTTAACCTGTTATTCAAGAACGACAAATATAAATAATAAATAATTTTATTTATCAACTAAGCGATCCCTTTAGTTTGCTATAAGACTAGTACAATGGTAAAAATAACAAATAAATAAACGACGCAACATTTTCGCTTAAAACCAGGAATTGTAACTTTCCCCCTGGTGAAAAATGAAAATTCCCTAAGAACGGTTTCACTTACACAGCTGGAATGAGCTTCAAAAAGCAAAAAACCACAAATGAACCAATCAATCGATGCTTTTCCCCTTCACTCACTTATGACATAACATACAATTATCTACAATAATACACTCACGACACACGATAAAATAGGGGAAAGTGGGACCAATTGGCGAAGAGGAAAAGCGTCGCGACGCCCTACCTAATTATTATCTATACAAATGGCAGCATTCGGGCTAAGTGAATGAGCAGTCTGAGGGCGTTGCCCCACAACTGCCGCAAGGGGGCGTAACGTAACGTTAGAAAATGCCACATGCACATCACCGACGCCACCTGCAAACATCTGTACAGCCAATAGAGACGCGACACTTGGCGGCGCGCGTGTGGTATTGATGATGTCTCTTCCTTAAAAATGAAACGTCGGATGCCAAGGACGTAATCTTCGACGTACTGTTCCCAATCGATTTTTGCCACGTCGAAACAAAACTCTTCGCGATCTTTCTCGTTCAAATGTTGGCTCAAAATGCGCACGTTTTCATCGTCGAAATGCCATTCGTTCATCGTGAAGTACTCCAAACACGTGGCCGCCTTGCACAGCTTATCCTGGATACGAACCATACTGTAAAAAAACATATATTAATTTGTGCTAAAATTTGGGAAACTTTGTTGGAGATTTTAGGTTAAATAAATTGAATTATTATTTGACCAGAACCTGTCCTGAAGATGCTCCTAAAAAAACTAGCGAAACATCGACATTTTCTAACAAACTGATGCGGTCTAACCCCAAAAGACCCAGATTTTAATATTGTTCTGGTCGTCCTTCCCTGATATTCATATCTACTGTCTACAGGCTGGTCCATCCCAGCTCCCGTCTTCTGTAGCTCAGTTATTATTTAAAGTTGAAGTTTTGATGTTTTCTAGATGTTATTTATACTCTAGGACACATTGTAGGAAAATATTTTTGACTATACAGAGTGTTCCAAAAAAAGTATGACGTCATAATAATAATTTTTTTAATGGCATGTTATTATTTTTTTGTGCTCATTATGATACCTTTTTAGCTTCTTACATGTCTCTAAAGTCTTTCTCAAATCGGTTCAGGGATAAAAAAAAAGCCAAAAAAATCGGTTTTACACATTCAGTTTTAAAAATTAATTAAAAATAGAAACAGTTCTTTTTTGTTGACATTATAACTAGGTACGTGTTGAACAAGGTCTCACAGACTTATTAATTAAGTTTGATTGATTTAGTTTACTACAGGGTGTTTACAATTTATTTCCAAACTTTTAAAACTTTAGAGCTTTTTATTTTGTCTATGTTAAATGGCAACCCCTAGTTATTTTTATATCATTCAATGCAGAATAAAAAAATGAACAACTTTTTATATTACAACCCTAACGTAAATTCTAATACATTCGGAGTTATTTGATAAAAACTTGTTTTATCAAGTATTTTAATGACAAATTTAATGAATGAAAGTCGAAGATGGCTCCAACTCTGTTTATTTTTATATCGAGGGATGCGGAATTAAATAACGAACATTTTTTGTTACCACAACTCTAACATAAATCCTAACACATTCGGAGTTATTTGCTAAAAACTCATTCTGTCAATGACAAATGACTAATGATTAAAAGTCGAACATGGTTAATGTTTTTTTGGTAAATAACTCCGAAAGTGTTAGAGTTTGCAGTAGGGTTGTGATAACAAAAAATGTTGCATTTTTAATTCCGTATCGAATGATCTAAAAATAAACAGGGTTGGAGTCATCTTCGTCTTTTATTCATTAAATTTGTCAATAAAATACCAGACAAAACAAGTTTTTGGTAAATAACTCCGAATGTATTAAGATTTACGTTGGGGTTGTAATAAAAAAAAGTTCATTTTTTAATTTTGCATCGAATGATATAAGAATAAACAGGGGTTGCCATTTGAAATAAGCAAAATAAAACGCTCTAAAATTCTAAAAGTTTGGAAATAAATTGTAAACACCCTTTAGTAATTCAAATCAATCAAACTTAATTAATAAGTCTGTTAGACCTTGTTCAACACGTACCTAGTAATAATGTCATCAAAAAAGCACTGTTTCTATTTTTTAATAATACTTAAAACTACAGGTGTAAAACCGATTTTTTTTGGTTTTTATTTTTTTTAAAAGTAGTCCCTGAACCGATTGGAAAAAAACTTTAGGGACATGTAAGAAACTAAAAAAGTATCACAATGGGCACAAAAAAATAACAGCATGCCATTAAAAAAATTCATTATTATGAGGTCATACTTTTTTGGGACACTCTGTATAGTCAAAAATATTTTCCTGGAATATGTCCTAAAGTATAAATAACATCTACAAAATATCAAAACTCCAACTTTAATAATAACTGAGCTACAGAAGACGGGAGCTGGACTGAACCACCCTGTAGGTATTTGAAAATAATTTTAGGTGAGTCATCTACTTATTTAATTAAATAGCTCTGGTAAAAAAAAGATTAGTTTTAATTTTAAAGGTCAATAATAATACACTTTTTCAAATTGCTGGGACACTCTGTAAATATTATTTTACAACAGCTACTTATAACATGTGTTCAATAATAATAATAAGAAGATGGGAGCTGTACTGGACCATCCTGTATAACGTAAATTTTAAATTGATTTTACTAAACAACGGTGAGTTGTATCAAAATAATGCAAGAGACTTTTAAAATTTGTAACAATGAAACCGAAACAGCCTGTATATTAATTCAATTCATATTTTTACTTTTGTACTTACATGGGCTTCCCTCCAGCCATCCAAACCAACCCATCCATAATATACGCCGGTAACCAATGCAATAAATACTTATTAATTATATTCAATGTTCGAGACGCTGTCACCGTCCCATCGGGATACCACGTCACATCCGAAAATGGATGTTTCCTCATGTATTTGAAGCACAAACCGACGAAATGTTTCCACGTTATTGGCCTCCTCTGACCTACAAAAAATAATTACAGGATGACTCAAAAAATAAAATATGTAGTTTTTACTACGAATTTTGCCACAATTTTAGCTTAACAGAAAGTGGTGTTTTCAGGGTTTGGATAAAATTTGACTCAAAAAAGTAATCCTCACCTGTGCTACAATTATAAATGGGCATATCTTTGGGTTTGGTCGTTCCGATACGCCACGCCGCCACCACCATTAAATTAATGACCATATCAACGGGCACTAGATCGGCGATTTTTTCCGGATCGCACAACATCGTCCGGAAAAGTCCTTTCCCAGCCGCTGCGATAATACCAGTCGGACCATTCCAATTATCAACCCATCCTTTTAAAGGCCCACCAAAACTGCACAGGACTATACTTGGCCGTACTATAACCAATGGCAAATCGCCTTTGTTTTCTTTCAACCAACATTCGGCCAATGCTTTAGTAAACGTATAAGTATTGGGCCGATTTCCCACAAGACGTGACGTTAACGAATCGAGAAGACTTTCATCTAAACAATCCACCAATGAGGTTACTTGATCGGGACCCATAGGTGGCGGATAAATGGTCTCTTTTACTTCGCTACGATCGCAATTGCAGTAGGCGGTGGATACGTGCACCTGTCAAACAAAAAATGACAATTGTTTGGTTTTGCCAATTCGTGTCTGTGCAAAATAAATAATGAATTGTTATTCTGGTTAAGACCGGATTGTATGTTTTGAGTCACAGGATGAGTAATTTAACACTTGATTATGCAACAAACAAAAAAAACAATAGAAGGACAAAAAATATAAAATTAAATAAATTAACAAATGACGAGTATGACATTTTGCACAAATACAGGGTGTATACAAATTGGCGCATAAGCTCTTCAGTACATGGCACACGATCCAACAAATTCCAGAAAAATAATAAATTCTTAGCAGTCTTAAGAAGTAAAGTGGAGATTTTTTCTCTAAATTTCTTAAAATAGTTTTAATCGGTGATATAACCAAGTTCCTGTACTCTTTCAGGTCAACGAAACAAAATTTTAATTTTCAAAATTGTGATCTTTATATCCAGAAAACTAAAAAATTGATCTGGCAACAGAGTAAAAAAAATTCCACAGTTACAATGATTTTATTATTTTTTTAAATTAAAATTTAATGCAATTTTATCCGAAATGTGAGATTTTAGCGGTCAAAACGTTTTCTAAATGCTCTAAAAAATTGTAAAGTACAAGGCGGGAAAGTTGCGAATTCAAAGCGATGTCTTATGACGACTTAAGACATATGGTTGAGTTTGCGTGGTACAAAGGCTTGTTGCCAAATCTCTCAATTGAATAATTTTAAGGCTTGAAAAATTAAAGAAAACGACGTAACAATTAGCTTAACATATACGTTTTATACATTTACACCTAATGCATTGAACTTAGTAATTTATTTTCAACTTCTTGGGCAAATATTCGTTCATAACAAGTTGAGATTTGACAACGTGGCATGTTACATGTTACTTTAATTTTATTGGTTAATCCCTTTCAGTGGTTTGCCGCCAGTCAACAGTCAAGTTTAAAATGGTTAGTTGGAGATTTGCCTTTTCATAATTTTTTGTAGCTACTATTAATAATTTTTTCTCATTTATTTTTTTAGATTCAAAGGTTAAGGGGTACATACTTTGAATATCTATTAACAAATCTTTATTCTACCATTCATTGGAACCCCCATTGTAACTAATCGACAACAATTAAAATAGAGGTACGACGAAAACACTCAAGTACTGACAATGGTGTCAATTTGAATTCAAAAAACAAAACAACCTTAAATTTTAAAAAAACCGTGTTAATTGGCAATTGTTCCGATTCGTGTTTGTGCATAATTGATGGTGTTTTGTTATTGTGAATTCAGACTGCAATGTTTTGAGCCGCAGGATGAGCAATTTTACAGTTCATTATGCAACAAATACAAAAAACAAGATTGGATAACAGAAGAATTAAAATTAAATTAAATTAACAAATGATGAATATTATATGATATTTTGCACGAATACAAGGTCAATCTAAAAAATACTGTTAGTAGACTCACATAATTTACAACAAATGTTAAAAAATTGCAAATTTACAATAAGTTCAATAGAGAGACCGTATAGACAATAAAACAAGAATTAAAAAAATAATTCGCTTCGTTGGTGTCAATTCTAATAATTTGATACTCGTAATACGATATTAAGATATGTAAAGGGAACCCAAAAAACAAAAGAAATTTACATTTAATGAAAACGACGAAAAATCTTGACTTTGAATCGTCTTTCCCATACAATGTCTGACGTGTGTCATATGGAAGAAACAACACAAATGATATTTTATGTTTTTTCTTCTTTATCTTGAATTAATGACAATGAAAAACACTACAATAAATAATACGTTTGGTGGAAAAATGATTAAAAAATAAATTACGTAAGTATAACATAAATAAAAACAAACTTTTACACGAAAAAAATTATCAGCGATTGAAGTAATTAAATTTGGCACGTGCCAATTATTATTATCATTGAATGTTTTCACATGTTAAACAATTAAGTTGATGAATTATAAATGATCATACAAGGTAGCTATTATATCCCATTTCAGTTCATAGTAGAATTGCAACAGCGCATTTGAATTTTTTGGAGTGAAAAATAAAGCACAAATTGAGAGTTTCTGTATAAGAAAAGAATTCTCTGTTATACTAAATCCCAGCGACACGTTTTGAGTTAAGAAAACCCATCAGAAACTCTCAATTTGTGCTCCATTTCACCCCAAAAAATTCAAATGCGCTGTTGCAAAATGAAATGAAATGGGATATATGTATGGAACTGACCACGATGATTTTTTTAGTAAAAAAATGGATGATTGTTTTTTTAATCAGAATAATAGTAAACTCTCAAAATCGATTATTTTAGATGGAAAAAAAATAAGACAAATACGGAAATAATAATTATTAGAAACCTACATTTACTAGTTTTTGTGACACTCCCCTAGATTAAAATCATGTCAACTTTTCTTGAAACAATTTCATTATATTTTAGTGTCAAAAAACTATCGCGACTTGTCACTCTTGTTGAAATTTGATTAAAAAATAGCTAGTTACTCGAATCAAGAAGAAAAAAATTAGATTTTTCTCGGTTTCACCAACCTCAGTTAAATAAGATAACTATCCAATAGCGTTAACTGTTAACTAAATGTGGGACTTACTGTTTCACGGATTTCACTTAGAACTTATTCATCAGATAAACTAACTGGACGAAATTGAGCAGTTCAATTTTATTCGGTTGTCATTTTTGACATTTTTATTATAGAATTACAAAAATTCTTTTCATGCTGTAGCTCTATTGAATTATTTTTAATACATTAACACGCGCAAATCCAAAATTTAACACTTTTTGTACTGTCACTACTAAAAACATCGTTTTCAGCCAACTAACTGGATAATAACGAACAGAAGTTTGGTGAAAGAATTTTTTATTTAACTAATAAATAAAAATTATTTGTCAAATAACTAACTGACGATTTAGTTATCGTTGGACAAACTGACCCTTAGTAAATAAAAGTTTATAATAATTGTTTTCGTTGTTTTTTTATCTAAAATAATAATCCATATTTTTTTATTTTTTTATCATTGTTTACTATTATTTTGTCATATTTTGTCACATGTTTAAAATTAGAAGTAACTTATGTATCAAATGGTGCAAACAATTATACAGGGTACCATTAAAAAAAAAGAAGTTGACACTCACCGTTTTGACAAATGTTATCATAAAGCTAAATTGATGATTCAATCTAATACATTTTATCATTTCATTCAAAAATAAATATCCTTTATACAATGCGTTGGGGACGCGTATGCCTCTAACAGTGGCTTAACGTAAAACCGGACAAACTATAAAACTGCAAGCTGAAGGCGCGCATGGGCAAAACAGCAATGGGCTAAAGCGGTGTGCCTTTAAAACCTTGTGGAACTAAAATAATAAACAAGTGAAAACGAAATCGACTAAAATAGTGCATTGATAAAAAAGTACACAACAAAACGTTGCATTGCCAAAATCGCAAATCCCTATAAAGTTGCAGTACTCAAATCAGGCTTTTCTAAAATGCTGCAAACTAAACTGATACACAGTCGAGGTTCAGCTATGTTTAGTTCAACTACTACCACACAGATGTCGCTACAGATGCTATCTAAATATCGAAAAACACAAAATTTCTATTTTATTTATTTATCCACTCGTGAAATAAAGACCTGATTTACACTCAACTCGTTAAATAAATAACTATTTAAACAAAAAATAAAATAAAAAAATTATTAAATGAATTTTTGTGATTTATGCGACAATAGGTGACTTTAGAAACGTAGATGCTTTATTGTCATGAAAACCCCATTCAAAAATTTTGAAGCGTTTGTGAGTTATCTCATAAACTTTTACATTGCTTTTGCCCTATCTCCAAATCTTGGGACTTCGTATCTTATAGAAGTGATTTTTGGTATGACTGGTGGAATAATAAATAATCAAAAATTAATTTTTATTACAATTATTACTAGCAGTTTCAAAACTATGAAAATGCCAAGGTCGCACTTTACTTACTTATTTTATACTTTATACTTATACTTTACTTTACTTATTTTAATAAGGTTGATAAAAATGTAAGATAGTTATTAATGATTAGATCTCTCATTAAAAACATTGGCAACTAAAAAAACAACTTTGTTTTAAATGATAGTAACCTACTGAAAACGCTTATCACAGTAGTGAAAACCGTTTCTCTGTATCTGCTCTATAAACCCAAGTTTTTTCAATTTAAAGTTAAAATTATGACGTCATAACCGCTTATCGAGCATTTGGTAGAGTATTAAGATCAAATGGTTTTTGACTTATAAGTGACACTGACAAAGTTTATCAAAACTTGACAAGTTGATTTTGCGCAGTTCAAGACAAATTTCGAACAGAAATTAGTCGAAAAAGCAGTTAATTTTTGATTTTGTGAATGATGTGTTAAAAATGTTCAAATATCTGTCACGTTTTCGGTGACTGAGAGGGTTCAGTGATAAGAGGATTCTATGATGAGAGGCGGTTACGACGTCACGATTTCTTTCCTTCAAAGCGATTATCTCGCTTTTTTTTTCATCGTAGGAAAATTTGAAAATAACCTACTTTCGGTTCATTTTCATAAAAATCATTGTGGTGGAATTGACTAACCTGTTACCATGACAACTCATATAAAAGTTAACACAGAACACTAAACCTAAAGTTAATGTCAAGAGTACCCAATTTCCACCACAATGGTTTTTATGAAAGCGAACCGAATGTACTGGTATAAAACGAACGATTTTTTCAATTTCCGTTAAAACATATAAGAGGTAAATTAAGTTGCTAATGCCTTTAAAACTATAAGTTACATTAGCTGTTAGTTTTTTCAAGTGCATAATAGTATATTAAAAAACAAGTTTCATAAAACCATTCTTAAAGCACGGATTCAAGTTTCAAAAAAGATGGGCGTTAACCACGAGTTTTTTGACAGAATGAGTCCTTCAAGGTCTTATAAAACTTGTTTTTTATACTATTTTTTGTAGTTTGCTACCTTTTTGCCGTTTTTAAACAAAAATTGTTATTTTAATCGATTTAGGGATTTTTGTGACGATTGGTAATGTTTCAGTTTTTAAAGTGAAAAACTGATTTAAAATTTTTGTTTTATCCAAATTTTGTCAAAAAACACGAGTATGTCTGATGATGAAGGTAATCTTGCCTGAACGCCCCTTGAAATTTGTGAAATTGACAAAATATACTGTCCCGAATTTGCTTCCTGCCATCCTAAAAATTTTTGTAAAATGTTCCGTCAAATAATGATTATTAAGACATCGCACTTGATGATGTTGCGGAATAAAATTGGTAAAAATTAAATAAATACTCCTATGTATGGGTCGCTTATTTTTCACTTTGTTGAATTGTTGCTTGAATCTTTAAAATAAGACAAACTGGTCGGCGATAGTAGAATTCAGTTTGGTTTACATTGTTTGCATTTTATGAGAAGAGATGAGACACCTCAAGGTGAAGGTCGGATGCCTGTCGGATAATTGAGAGCTATCGCTGACATCAGGTCTAAAAAAACTATGCAACTTGTACTACATCAATTCTCAACAATCACTTCGGTATTTATGTATTGAAACCTACACCTTGAAAAAATTTTTTTTGTCTTTTCTGTAAAATTTACATTTTGTTACACATCCTCTTCTTCCGTCGAAGTCTTCAACTTTGTAAAAATAAAATAAATAGAAATTTTGTGTTTTTCGGTATTTAGATAGCATCTGAAGCGACATCTATGCGGTAGTAGTTGAACTAAACATAGCTGACTGTGTATCATTTTAGTTTGCAGCATTTTAGAAAAGTCTGATTATAGTACTGCAACTTTATAGGGATTTCCGATTTTGGCAATGCAATGTTTTGTTGTGTACTTTTTTTATAAATGCACTATTTTAGTCGATTTCGTTTTCACTTATTTATTATTTTAGTTCCACAAGGTTTTAAAGGCACACCGTTTTGGCCCATTGCTGTTTTGCCTGCGCGCGCCTTCAGCTTGCAATTTTATAATGTGTACGGCTTTGTCGGAACATAATTTCAGCGTTGCCACGCTCCCCAATGCCTTGTTTATCCAAGTCGACTATGGAATTCAAATTCAATGTGCCGCTCTGCTGCTTCATCCAAACGTCTGTAGTTTCTGAGTACTGTCATCTTTGTCAAATTTTTGAATTATTCTTTTACTGACTTTTTTGCATTTTTCGGTAAAATTGTTTCAAGTTTCAAATTTGTTCTGATTTCTGTTTTATATTTCCGTGATTCTCGTTGTTGTGTATTCTTTCGTTTTTAGATTCGAAGCCTTTTTGCATTATTTTGACGGATTTGTCACTTTGACGGCATTCACAATTTAAGATCAGCGGAACATTAACGTTCACTTGATCCTTTTAAATGAAAAAATGAATGATTGTTACGTCAAGATAATGGTAAACAATAAACACAGATCATTTTATATCAAAAAATAGGTGACAATGGAAACAATTATTAAAAACTTTTATTTACTAATTCAAAAAATGGTAGATTGTTTTATAAGGATGAAAAGTGGCGTTTTGTTCGACGAGCAATTAGTTTGAATTGCGAGGCGAAGCGAAGCGTAGCCGAGCTATGCAATAATTGCGAGGCACAAAACCACTTTTAATCCTAATGAAACATGTTATTTTTTCTCCAACAGTAGCAAATAATTTAAAAAATCTTGGGGTGCAATTTTTTTTTCTAG
The DNA here is from genome assembly GCA_939628115.1 of Tribolium freemani. Lineage (NCBI taxonomy): Eukaryota > Metazoa > Arthropoda > Insecta > Coleoptera > Tenebrionidae > Tribolium > Tribolium freemani. The sequence continues at coordinate 15,300,338 of OW626788.1, forward strand.
TAAAAAAAATATATTTTTAATCCGCCGGAATAAAATAGACCCATTGTCTTAGTAACGCGAACTTTTTTTCTTAGTTACAAAAACGTCAATTTTACCTTTCATTAATGGTATTAGAAATGTAAAGTTTTAAGACGGTTGGAGAAAAAAAGAATTTTTTGGCAATACCCGTAGATAAAACCAGGTCTAAGTTTTCTTGATTCGAATAACTATCTTTTAATCAAAAATCACCTGACTGACAAGTTATGTTTTTTGAGAATTTTTAATGATTAATTATTTTTGTTACTCTACCCTGAAGTATGGAGTGTGATACATATTTGAAATTAGAAATGAATTATCCATCAAACGGGCAAATTAAGGGGGAAACACCCGGTATAATATATAGCTAAATGTATTAAAAAATTAGCACTTACCAAAGCCTCCAAATTCGTCATTCTTTTGCACAATTCGACCAATCGTTGCGTCCCTAGCATATTAATAGTCACCGATAGTTTCAATTTTTCGTCGAATTTTATCGTTGCTGCGCTATGAAACACAATGTTGACAGTACGGGCCAGTGTTAATCTATCATTTGAACTTATCGCCAATTCAGGCTGTGTAATATCGCCTTCGATGGGTAACACCTTGTGCAGATCCGACGGACGACTCTTCCGGATCGGATCAAACAGCTGGAAAAAATAATATATACAGGGTGATTCCAAAAAGTGTGATAAAACTTGACCGGTGTGTTAAGCGGTTAAAAAGAAGAAGAAAACTTTATATGGACTAGGGTCCGATTTTGCGTTTAAAAAAAGTTATGGGGGGTTTTGTGCGAAAAAGCTATAGGACTTACCGGTGAACACAGTAGCAGTTTTAGGCGTTCGTGCGCGTCTTGTCCCTTCTTGGGCCTGATGAGAAGGTAGATTTTGGCCACTCCTGGACATGCCCTGAGCAACTTTTCGAGCAGTACTTTACCCATGAAGCCGGTACCGCCTGTTATGAAAACAGTTTTGCCGTTGTAGAATTCGGCAACGCCTGTGTGCGACGAACAAACTCCGTTTTGAATGGCGGCCATTTCGTTTCTTACGGACACCATTTAATAAAAATTCGAAAAAACAACGTCCAACATCTAATAGGGAAGTCGGTGAAAAATTTGTGCTTTATGGAAGAGTAACGGTGTTTGTCGTCTTCAGTTCATTTCTTTCTTCTTCGCTGTGATTCTGCAAACACGACAACGACACGACTAAGACATTCTTCTTCTTCTCGTCTCTAAATTCTAAAGAGAGAAAAGTGACGGGTTAGTGGGCTACGGAAGTGGGTCGAGTGAATCACAACATCTTCTAGAAGGTCAATGTCTTCCGTTAGAGTCGCTGCACTCGGATGACGGTCGCGTGCATGGCCCACTAAACCGAAACAACCGAGAAAAAAATATATTGCGATACGGACGCAAACCGCACTGAACTGAGCCACATTGAATTCGCTTGGAGGTGTTATACGCGCGACACTCCCACTCTTATTATGCGCTTCATTTGATAAAGACTTCATACAAAAGATACTTTTTCACGTAATAAGTAAAAGTCAATTTTTTTGGACGATTTGAATTACGAATTTTAAGATTTTCAAACCGGTTGATGTGCACTGGCCTACTAGATGCAGTAAAAAGGCGGTTTCACTATGGAAAGCAAAACTCGAAAATAATAAACAAATATTTAATTTAACTGATAAGACAGTGAAAAGTGTCGGTTTTTTATTATACTTTATTATTAATTGTTATGTAAGCTCGACATTTGAGCAATTTGTTGCATTTGTTTTACATTTATTTGCTGAGGGACTTAATGAACATGGCGAAAATAATTCCAAACTAAAAATATGAAGAATACAATTTTTTCGGAATCAATAAGTATGAAATACCCTTTAAATTGATAACAATGTATAATAATGGTGAGACAGAAGGTATATTCTTTTTCATATGGATGTGCATTAAGTTAACTAAATGCACCTTTAATGATTAATTTACATAAAATGTCACTGATGTCATTCAGAACAAATATTTAACCATATTCACAATAACAAAAGTTTTTATACTTGCCACTTCACATTAATTACGTTAATTTTTATTAATTTTTTGATACTCCATATGTGTGGTCACATATTTATTTGAGAAAATAATTTTTAGGGAAGTTCAGGGTTTTAGGATTTTTTGAATTTCTGTATTGTTACCATCTTAAAATGATTCCTTTCAACGACTACTTCGATGCACATTAATATGAACACGAGTATAAATAGTATCTCATTTCAATATTTGATATACAATCGGTTGTAATAGATGAAAAAATTCAAAACATTTATTTTCTTATGATAAAAACTAAATAGCATAAAAAAAATATCGTAACTTTGGGATGGCATTAGCAACAATACAGGGTGAGTCTACCAATCAATATATTTAGACTATGCTTTTGAATTTATTCAGAATATTTCTACAATTCCTTATAGTTAAAATTAATTAATTTTAAATAACTGTACAAAATTATTATTTCTTGACACTGTTTTTTTGTGCAAAAAATCCGTAAAAAATATCGCTAAAAATTTAAACTTTAATTAAAGGAAGGATTGAAAAATTCTGAATAAAATCACACGCATACAAAAAGATATAAAGAATTTAATAACTACGGCTGATTTCTGTAAAACTATTAGTATTTAAGATATAGCAAAAACACTTATAGCAGACCCAACCTGTATGATATGAATTTCAAACAAAAATTGTATATCGTTTAAAAGCAAAACTAATTTCTGCCATTTTATTTATTTTTTAATAAAAATAATTGTTTAATAAAACAATACACTCTTTTTTATTTATTTTTGGCATAATGTATTTTTTCTTTAACCGTCTTAAAACTTGACATTTCTAATACCATTTATGAAAGGTAAAATTGAGGTTTTTGTAACTAAGAAAAAAAGTTCGCGTCACTATGACAATGGGTCTATTTTAATCCAGCGGATTAAAAATATATTTTTTACTAGGAAAAAAAACAACGTGTTTCATTAGGATTAAAAGTGGTTTTATGCCTCGCAATTATTGCATAGCTCGGCTATGCTTCGCTTCGCCTCGCAATCCAAATTAAATGCTCGTCGAACAAAACGCTACTTTTAATCCTCATAAAACAACCTACTATTTTTCATAAGATTTGAACGTTTTTTTTTAATTAAATGAAATATTTTCTAATACATCTACGACCTAGAAGACTCAAACCCGATTTTATGGAAGAATTTTACAATTGTCCCCATAATTCATGAGAAAATAGGTGCCTTTATAATACTTTATATCAAAATGATATACAGTTCGCTAAAAAGTATGAATATAGCTAAATATTTTCACAACGATTTAGCAATTAAAAGTGTGATTTTAACAATTTTTACTTATTTTTTTCAAAGTTTAGGCGGCAAAAAGCCAACGATAAATAAAGGCAACATTTCCAAGGTTACATTTGTCAAAATTTTATTAGTTCGATATATTTTTTTAATTTTTAAGTTTCGATTAAAATAAAATATGCATAATATGTTTCGAGTACATCACCGTACTCAGAAAAAATGCTCTTCTTAAAAATATTAAATTCGACCGTCCTTGTCATTTCAAAAAAATCAAGTTAGCCTTATATCCCCAGACCAAATGGAGGTAGAAATGTGATAAATATCTGGGACGATGGAATTTAAATACTTTTAAGCATACAGGGTGATTCAAAAGTATCGGACAATATCTCGAGAGGTGATAAAGGACATCAAACTGAATTAAAGTTCCTACGACAAAAACTTTTTGAGTTTTCTTTCACGAGATACAGCTTTTCAAAGTTAAATTTTTAAGTTAAGTTGTTGGTGCTACAAATAACTGGTGAAAAAAATCACCAATTAATATCTTATACAAAACAACTCGACAAGAAATTAAATTTGACATCATATGATTGATACCGCTACTAAGGAAAACAAATTAAAAAAAAAGTAAGTTGCTTGAAAAAAAAAGTACTTCATTTTTAAAAGCTTTTATTTAACTCACAATGTTATCTGTCTGTCGGTTATTTTTTCGGAGCCAAATTTGAAAGAGTTCCCGTTGTCCAACTGAATTGAAATTTTGCATACTTACTTAATCTGCGTGGCAATGCAATCCTATGTAGTTAAATACCCCCTAAAGGGGTTAAATGGGGTTTTGAAGTTTAAGGTTATTTTTACAAAGGGGTTCTCGATTTGTAAATTTGAAAGGGTTCCTGTACTCGCAATCAAATGAAATTTAACATGCTTACGTAATCTGCGTGACAATGCAATTCTATATAGTTAATTACCCCCTAAAGGTGTTAAATAGGGTTTTAAAATTTTAGGTTATGTTTACAAAGGGGTTCTCGATTTGTACATACCATAACTTATACCGACATAGACGGTATATTGGTCACGGTAGATGCACAGTGTAATAACAATAAATCTATGCAATAAATAAAGACTAAAAAGCAAAAAATAAAAATATATTTAAAAAAAATTAAAAAAAAAAATTTATTTAAAAGATGCACTCAAAAGTAAAAAATAATGTATTTCAATCACAGGAGAATATTTTTTCTTACAGGTTAAAATTCTAAAATTTATAAAAGCTTTGGGAGTTGTCAACTGAACAAAGTAATTCTGTAATGCCTTAGTTTTATAACTCCCAAAGCTTTTATAAATTTTTGAATTTCAACCTGTAAGAAAAAATATTCGCCTGTGATTGAAATACATTATTTTTTACTTTTTAGTGCATCTTTTAAATAAAAGTTTTTTAAAACACATTTTTTATATATTTTTATTGTGCTTAACTGAACGTCTTTTATCATCATTTGAAAGTTTGTCCAACACTTTTGAATCACCCACTTGCAAAAAGTATCGATAAGTAGTATTTACAATACTTTTTAACGACTCTGTATTTTTTTGAATTAAACTTACCTCAAAAACAAAAAATTGGTTAAAATCTATTTGTTTTTTAAATAATAATTTTTAATTAGAAGAATTGTTTCGGAGGGTGGGATAAAACTTGACACACCTCTGGTATAATTAAAAAAATTATACAAGTGTTTGCTCAAACTTTCGATTCATTCACTGACAAAAATATGAATATTTTTTTTACTTTTAAAAGCTTTTAGTACTTACGTGTTAGAACAACGTGAACAAAAAAACTAATAATACGAAGAAAACAATACAGTTTAAACACTTCACTTACTTTGATACCTTATTCCTGTTAATTTATCAAACAAGCAACGACATTACTTGCGTTCAAGTTTTAAAACTTAAGTAAATAAAGGTGAAACTTTCGATATCATTAAATACACATTTTTTCAATTAAGTATTGCGATCGCATCCATTTGTTTCGCTTATTTAGTAAAATAAGAATAGAGAAGTTGGTAAATATACGCTTCTGTGTGTCATTTTCTTTCATCAACATTTGTTCCGTTTTCACTTCCAAGAACTTTCCCTCCAGTATAATACTAATAAAATATAAAAAAATCTGAGGCGAATTCGCGAAATTTACAACTTCTGTTAAACATACGTCAAACGGACGCAAATAAAACTCTTCTCTATTATTTTTTTAATAGAAAGACTGTTTACTTGTAATTAGAGTCTGGAAACAGTGATTACAATAATCTTTACACGTGAACAAGACAACAATTCAAACATTCCGCACGTTCTAGCGAAGGACATGATGCAATAATCGATTAATTAGCGCCTTTAATTGCATTCAAAGTAAAAAATCGCCAATTTAATTACTACTTACAAGGCCAACTGCAGTGGGAGCCCCCTTAAAAAATGTCAAAAATTTATAAACCACCACCACAGCCCCGTCAACCTCACTGACGTTTCATTGACATACCGCACCGCAGCCTCCTTAAGAAAAAACCCGAGTGCCTTTTTAGGCGTCGCGACGCCTCCCGCGGTGGGGATTGACGTTTCTAGGTTAGGTTAAGTTCAGCGCCCGATTATGCGATAATTGGGCGTCTGCCAGGTCCGTAATTGATTAATTAGTGAATGGGGGGCAAAGTCCGATTTTCATTCACCGGCGCCCCCGCTTGAACACGCATTTCTTACCTAACGATGGAAGGCCGGCACGGGCGATGCGATTTTTCCAAAAAGCCAACACGAATATTCATTAACACGTCGATTTAACACCAAGGGAGCAAAAGGGAGCTTTTTTCCAATTCAAAGGGACGTGTTAATGAAAAATTTCACTTGTTTGAAGAAAAAATCAATATAATATGACACATACCAGCCTTTGAAATTGGGCGAGAACCATGGAAAGGCGGGCGACCGGGGTGACATCCTGTGGTAGGCAAACGAAGCGGTTTGAAGGTAAAGCAGGCAGCTTTCGAGCTTTGCGTTATGTAATATGTAATTATTTGCAATAGCCTTCCACGAAAAGAATTTTATTCTTGTTATTGTCACACATTATCAAAGATTTAAGTCAATATTTAAAGTATTAAAAATATTAACCACACTTGTACCGGGAAAATGACAGTTGGCGACCATGTTTTTTTCAATCAATAGCAAATATTATTTAAAACATTAATATTATTTAACAATAACAATCGAAAATTTATAACTTTGTTGTTTAATCTAATCAAACAATGGCCGGTTTACAAACAATGACAAATAATTGCAATAAAATCAATGACTTGTAAATGCGCATTAAGCCCACGTCTAATAAAAATAATTAATAAGATCATGAAAATACATGAACATTGTTCATTGTAAATGGAACTAATAGTTATTACATTATACGTGCAGCAGGTGTAATTTTACAGCGTGAAGTTTTAATATTGAAGCCCGAAACGAAGTTGAGGGCTTTAATAAAGCTGAACGTTGTAAAATACCTAAGGCACAAATAATGTACAGGGTGGTGCATTTTGGATGTCCGAATAGGGGATCTCCGAAACTAAGAGGTTTAGTGAAAAACGAGTGTCACATTCTTGAGACCGTTTTTTGAGAAAATGATTAAACCGTATCCTGCTATCGTATTTTGTTTTTGACTTATAAATAAAAGTTGACATTTTAGCGAAATCTCAATAACTTCATATCTTCCTTATTCTATAAAAGGTATTAGCTGTTTCAAAACTATAAAAACGCCAACGTCGCATTTTCTCTCAAAATTAGCTGTTATAAATTATTCATGCACTTCAAAAAAATAATAGGTAATGTAATTTATACTTTCAATGAGAGGTCTGATCATTAATAACTATTTTACAATTTTATCAATCTTATTTAAAAAAATAATTCGGTAAAATGCGACGTTGGCGTTTTTATAGTTTTGAAACAGCTAATACACATTTGAAACAAAGACGTTATACAAACACTTTTTTAAGCAAAATTTTATAATTTTGCCAATGATTTTTTTTAACCATTTGTTTATTGTCTAGCTGCAATAATATAAAGTTGTATTTTTTTAATGAAAATCGTAGGCGACTGAGGCCTTTTTGAAAAACTTATTTTTTACTGATTTTTCTGTTTTGTTTATTTGTGTAATATATTATTTTAAAATATTTACAAAAAACATAACATTTCGCTTTTTTTATAGTAGGCCATGAAAAAATTTTGGATTTTCAATTAAAACTTTGAAAATAATTTTAACATATAATATATAATTTCACCTTGTTTACTTTAATAACCGTTCACAAAATTTCTAGATTAATCACACCTTTTGTTTGAAATGATTTTTCCATGGCCAACTACTATCAAATTTTTTAAATATATTAAGGTTTATTAAAAGTATATAAAAATATTAAATAGTATTTACATACTTATATTGTTAACTTCTTCAATTTTCATTATTTTTTAATATTTTTATGTTTCACATTAAGTAATCGTTCCCTTAAGAAACGCTGAATAATTATTTTAAAATTTACTATCAGACTTTAGCCGTTTTTTGAATTAAAAAAAGTAAAATTCATCAAACAAATCAGTTTGTAGATGTGCCAACAGTGCCAACACTGGGAATTATTTCCTAGGAAACCGTCTCAAAGTGAATTTATTTTTATTGTTGATCAAATTCTATTGCGATCACGACTGTTAGACAATGTTGCCACATATCATTTATTTAAAATTCGTTATTTATCACTAACTTCAATACAAAGAATTTTTTTACTATTTTTACCTTTATATATATGTAAGCAATTCTCTACCACACACCAATGTTTTGGTGCGCCAGTTTATAAGTGCCTTATAATGTCTTTGTTTAATGTGTATCTTTTATAATAAAGAAGATATTAATTTCTTAAGATTTCGCTACAATGTCAACTTTTGTTTATAAGTCGAAAACAAAAGACGATAGCGGAATGCGGTTTTGACTAAAATTATTTTTTCAAAAAACGGACCCGAGAATGTGTCACTCGTTTTTCTCTAAACCTCTTAGTTTCGGAGATCTCCTATTCAGACATCCAAAATGCACTACCCTGTACACCCTATGTTGATCAGAATTTAGCAGGAAAAAAAATTGTGTTTATTTTTGAATACCAAATACATAAATAAATGAGAACGTAATATTCTCTCAGGTTAATTAACTTTATTTATCATAATATATCAATTTTTTTCGGGGGCTCTGAAATGTTTTTAAAAATCTAATAGCTGTCAAAAACGTCAACAGTTATCGAAAAAAAAAATTACAATTGGGTTTGACGACACGAGACATGTTCTTACCTCACTTGTCGCTTCGTCACTTGTCACTAAAACACTCACTTCATTTCAACCATATAATTTAAACCAAATTAATACAAAAATTACAACAAACTGAATACAAAATAACCAATCGGAACAACGAACGCCGACGACGACATCTTCATGCCGAAAATGCAAGCAAACAAATACCAAATGAGCGAAAAAAGCGCCGCCTGCATGGCTAGATGTAGAATCATCAAACTAGAAAAAAAAAATAAGTCACACGTGACCTGTCATTTTGACATATAATACTTACATATTGTCTTTTGTTTTGGCGCCCGCTAGATTTTTCAAAGGTTCGCGGTTTAAGTAGACTCGAGCCCCGACTGCTAGATCTTTGAAAAAATCCAACCAAACCAGTGTTGTTATGTCCAAAGTAAACAATTCTTGGTCCGTTTTTGACAGAGATTTGTGCAGTTGTGTGGTTTTAGTTGCGTGGAATTTCCATTCGGTGAAAATGAATTTTTCCAAACGATCTAGTGACGTGTTGACGTTTCGGTGTAATTTCATTAAACTGGAAAACAGTTGGTAAAAGTGTGACTTTAGTTAACCGAGGGGAAAGTCAGTCTTAAAAACTTGTATTAGCTGTTTCAAAAGTATAAAAACGCCAACGTCGCATTTTACCGAATATTTTTTTTAAATAAGGTCGATAAAAATGTAAAATAGTTATTGATGATCTCTCATTGTAACTGTAAATTATATTAGCAATTAATCTATTCAAGTGCATGAAAAATTTATAACTAATTTTGAGAAAAAATGCGACGTTGACATTTTTATAGTTTTGAAACAGCAAATACACATTTATAAATGCCCACTGAACCAAAAGTAACGCACAAAATTAATATCTTTGTTAATGAGCACTTTTCAAAAAAAATCCTCGAACAGGTCGATTTTATTTTTTTAATGGTACATTTTGACTTAATAGTGACATTTATAATGTCATGCGTTTATGAGTTTAAGTGACAACTGACATTATTGTTTACTGTTTTAAATACTACACATCTTTACCTTTCTGATAATAAGAAAAAAAATTAAAAATAATATTTAAAATGAAAAAATAATAGTTTAATAAAATAAAAAATATTGACAATTAAACACAGAAGACTTTATCTTTTTGTTCGTGCCTTATTTTATAAAAGGCAATTGTTTTTTTATGTTTTTTTTTAATAATCAGCATGAAAACACTTCATGTGAAACCTAGACACAAAAAATAAACAAAAAACAATCACCCCTTATAAAATAAAGCAAGAACTAAACGATAAGGCTTTTTGTAATATAAAACTTGGAATAATAACTTTTTTAATTTATTTATTTTCTTCTTATTTTTTTTGAATTTTTTTATACTTACCAGAAAGATAACGATGTGGACTATCTAAAACGGTAATCAAAAAAGTCGGTTGACAATTAAAAAAATTAAAAACGTCATCACTACTCAAAAACGGATGTCCAAATGTAGCATTAAAAAATTAAAAAAATGACTAATAACAAAGAAATTAATTTTGTGCATTACTTTTGGTTCAGACTGTATATGGGATTTATTAGCACCTAATTAATAATTATAAATAACTAAGGTATCATATGTGTACAAATGTTTTTGAATTTCGAATATTTAAATGTAATGGCCGTGCAGTTTCTTTATGTCCATTGTGATGCAAATAGCGTCCTCTTGGCATCATGAGTTGTCATGGTAACAATAGATTTTATGAAAGTGAACCGAAAGTATTTAAATAATTATAATTATCTTTAATTTAGAAAAATTAATTCAAAGTAATTTTACAAATCTCAGAAATTTACTTTTACTTAAAAAAATTATTTATAAAATAAAGTTTATCACAATTTAAATACAGTCAAACTTCGATAATTTGAATTTCTTTATATTTCGGAACCTTTTGACGATTCTTAGACCGTAACTTTCTTTTTAAGTAGAAAATTTTCTCGTACCATTCATATTTTACGTCCAGTAACATTGTTTACGTTTTACGTCATAGAATGACTTAAGAAATAATATAAAATATTTTTTTGCAGTGTAACATGTAAATAATATCAAATTAGTTGTGTTGAAAAATATGTATTTATCGTATGCTGCGTGTTAAACCATATTTAATTAACTTACCATTTGCATTCAAATTTTTTTTAGTTAGTTTGACGACTTTCAGCAATTCGAACTATGTTGGAACTATCTATTCGAGTTATCGAAGTTCGACTATAGTATTTAATACCGGGCGTTTCAGTTTGGTATTCGCACCCTTGTAACTTGTTTATTTTTTTTAAGGTATAACAAACCATATACAGGGTGATTCAAAAGTGACGGACAAACTTTCGTAAGGTGATAAAAGATAAAATAAATTTGATAGTCAAGGTTGCCAAATTAAGTTTTCACCAACATGACCACAAAAATCACAATCATTAATAGTCGCCCGGTATATCTCTGTCTAGGGACTTTAGGTTTTACTTACATAGGGCGCCCCCCAGAGACTCTGGTGACAAAATCGAGAAGTATCGCTGGTAGAATGTGGACGAAAAAGGCGGAGATTTTGTACCACGTGACTGAAGGCAAAAACTTCAAATATGGATACCAAACGGCTGATTTTAACGGATATTCGTGCAAAAAACTGTTGACCCGATCCTCGATTAAAATCCACGAGAAGGGGTTACGGGTGCTTGATGTGCAGTGATACACTTCCACTTGTTTGGCGTTGTGGGTGGCAGCACTGTACCCAGCCGCCAGTAAATTATTAACAACTACGTCAACGGGGATGTAGTCATAAATGAGACTTTTCCCGACGGGAAGTCGCCGAATCACCCCTTTGGCAGCCCCCATTAGGAAGCCCTGGGGCCCATTTTTACTGATTGTCCATCCAGGGATTGGTTCCTTCCACGCGCCGATAACTACAATTACAGGAAACTGGAATAGTGATAAGTGATAAGTCATGTGACTCACTCATGCTAGGCCGTACGATAGTGCAAGGAAAAATCGATTCGCAATTTTTGATTTCATGTTCGGCCAAATGTTTAGTTATGGTGTAGGTGTTTGGGTGATCTTTGAGTATTTCCGGGGTTTGCTTCTCAAGCTCCGCCTCGCTTAATTTCTCGACCAATGAGATCAGCTCCTCGCTGTCACATGGCTTGTCATAGATGATTTCTTCACATTCCAGGCGATACGAATTGACGTATGCGCTACTGACATGTGTCAAAACCTTCAATTGTCGACACTCTTTAGCCAATTGGGTGACGCGACGTGTTCCCAAAAGATTGATATTTACTGTAGTTTTCAACGTATCACCGAAATCCAAAGTTGCAGCTGAGTGGATTATCACGTTGACGTTATCGATAAGTAGGCGACGATCTTCGGGGGAAATCCCTAAATTGTCCTGGCCTACGTCACCAGCGATTGCTTGGACGCCACGAAACACTTCCTCAACACTTCTATTGGCTAGTAGTTTTTCGAAAATTTGGTTCTTTTTGATTTCTTCAAGTCGCTCGTTTATGGCTTTCCCCTTCTTGGGGCGCAGAAGAAGGTAAATCTGACCATGGTTGGGAATCACACGGAGAATCTTCTCCAAGAGACAAATACCAACGAAACCGCTGGACCCAGTTATAAAGAAGTTTTTTCCGGTGTAAAATGACACTATTTCGCTGCTCGACATTCTGGAAAAATTCGAATTACGCGCCAATTAGCTTGTTTGTCAAGGCTCACTACGACTCGTTAAGTAATTCCACTCAAAGTACAATAAAAATCGACATTGTTTCGTTCTTCCGCGTACAAGGTGCTGACATAATTGATTACATGTTTATTTGTGCAGCTTGCATTTTTTTAATAAACCAAACGACCTCAAGTAACAAAAATTGTACAAAAAGCCTTGAAACTTGTACTTTGACGAAAGAAAAAAATTGACAAGGTTGGGAATAAAACCGAATTTAATCCCAGATTTAGTAAACAAATTAGGGTCAGGTGACGTGTCACGTGATATTTTTAGTTTTCAAACGCGTCAGATGAAAGTTACGAACGTCATAACAACAAATATGCATTTTTTGCATAGTTGGAAATTATATTATTAAAATAAAAATATATTCCGCTTTCTCTTTATTTGACTCACACTGGATAACAATAAAACTGAAGGCGTAATTTTAAAATTTATGGCCCATTATCGCAAATCCATTAAAATACTTTTACTGCCATTTTAGTACTTTTTTTAAAAAGAGAGCATGTCGGTAACCGAGCCATTTTTATATGGCCCATAGACGCCTACTTGACTTATTAATTAATAATTACCTATTCAGTTGGGCAATTTAATTACCGTAACTATTGAGTAAAGCCGAGAATTTTAATTAATAATCGCCTACGTGGCCTCGGAAGGTCATTATCACTCTCCCTTTATCACTGACCATTCGCAATTAACCCCAATCCACCCCTGTCCTTGTCAAAATTGACATTTCAAGTGTCACATTTACATTTTCCCAATTTTCTCACTTACCTTTCAACCAAAATTGGAAAATTTGCGATAATAACACGTAGCACAATCACTAAACGAAGACGAAACAAGAAAAACACCTCAACCAGTGTATCAACTCGTTTTTCCACATGCAAGTTTTGACTCTCACATGCGAAGAAGATAGTTTTGGTAACGTAAACAAATGAATTTATGAGGACCGTAATAACCACCAAACAATAAAATCACCAGCAAATGGGCTTAAAATTGCTTTTTGGGGCCGGCACTGGCAAAACACTTGGGAGCATTGACCTAAAAAAATCAAATATCCGTTGTTAACGGAAAAGTGTAACAATTACATTTAAAATTGAGTTCGATTATTTGTTTTTAAATTCTGTCCAATTTGGAATTTGGGGAATTTGTCTGGTGGGTTGGCCAACCTGCCCCACTCTTTCTGTGTTTGACGGTGACGTGAACGTGTGCGATGGCTCCGGTAAGTAGCAAAAATGTGGAAAAAACGTGAAAAAAGCATAAATTTGCCACAATATTTCTCAAATGTGCGACCTAACGGCTTATTTAATTCATTTCTGTACAATTTGTGCCTAAATTTGCCCCAATTTGAGGGATGTTGGCAGATTTAACCTATTTATTGTCACACTTGAAATGAGCAAAAATCGTGTAAAAGTCCCAAACTTCGGCTTTTCCTACGTTAAAATTGTGACATTAGAGCGAATTATGTGTGTAAATGGGCATTTCCGTGTCCAGATTCGACCTAACCTCACTTTCATGTCTGGTCGAAACACAACTCACTTGTTGTGGATTCCAGAGAAAACCTGCGCCCGCCGGAGGCAAGCCCCAGCCCAAGAAGCAACAAATCAGGGGTAAAGGGCTCAAAAAGAAGAAAGTTGCGTTACGTTTCGTTATCGATTGTACCCACCCTGTTGAAGACAGCATTCTAGATGTTGGGAGCTTTGTAAGTTTAACCATTTTGTAACAGCAGGGTGTAAAAATGCCGATTCCAGGAGCAATACTTGAAAACCAAGATTAAAATTAACGGAAAAACCGGAAATTTCGCTTCGGGGAAAGGGAGCCAACATGCGGTCACTTTGGGGCGCGAGAAGAACACTAAAGTTGTGTTGAATTCGGAAATTCCCTTCTCGAAGAGGTATTTAAAGTACCTTACCAAGAAATACCTCAAGAAGAACAATTTGAGAGATTGGTTGCGTGTTGTTGCCTCTGGGAAGGACAGTTATGAGTTGAGGTACTTCCAGATTAATAGTCAAGAGGACGACGACGAGGAAGATAATGAGTAATAAAATAGAATTTTTTATGAATAAAACAATTGACCCGTAATCATAGTTTTTATTGACAAACTACCCTGAAACGTGCCTTTGCAAGGTTTGTCAGTGTCAGAAACGTACTTCCACAAAACGGTCACGATACTGTCATAACTAATTAATGGTGAAACAGAAATTTAGGCTGCACTATTTGTTGTAACAAGAATGACCATTTTTTAACTCATAATTGCATTCAACAGAAAAGTGACAAAACCATCTAGTCATTTGTTAATTCAAGCAATCAAAGGCAAAAGCAAGCGTCATTATCGTTGGATAAATTAAAAAAAATTTCGTTGCCCTCGCGTGAAGGTGGTCAAAGTTTTTTAATACTTTCAGTCTTAAATACACAGTTATTAAAGAACAAGTTTGGTGTAACTAAGCAAGTTTGATTCTTTGGCTTGATTGCGTAAAAATACAAATGCTCCATCTTTGATAAAAAGCTTCATAAAAATTTTTGAAGAGAAGAATGAAGAAATGTTTTCCTTATTTACGTTTTTAGTAATTCACCACCCCACTTTTATTGCCCATTTTTGTAGCCATAAGTAAACCCAATTTGTGGCAATACAAATTTTCCTCAGTAGGGACATTTCGAAGATCTTCAAATGGAAATTTGAAAACACTAAAAAAAGAACTAAGCTTTTTATTCTAAAAAAAAAGATTTCAAAAGACATATGTATGTAATACTTTATTATTTTTTTGATGAAAAAAAAGGCAAATTTTTTATAAAAAGTGTAAATAAACCTTTTTCACAATTCTATACCTGAGCGACAACAGCCTAAGTCCATTTTTTTTCAAAAAATAATTAATAATTAAAAGTCAACATTTAACACACTTTCTATTTGAAACAATGCATAAAATCTTACAATCAGCATTATTTACAATAATTACATATGTTAAAATTTTAAAAGTCCAGCGCAATGTTAGAGCGACAAAGTATTCAGTACAAATTGGTTATAAATAGTAACTATTGATGGGAATCTGTAATTTTATTAGAAAATGTATAAATCGCCCTTTTATTGTGTCTTCAATGATATTAGAAGATTTTTTGGAATTTCGTTGCATTTATTTCAACGTAACATCACCTCAATTTAAGAAGAAAACCATGAACGCCTTTAAATTTGCCTCAATCACTCCTCTATCTTAGAAATGAAACGCAAACCCATCAGTAAAACAAAATAAGATAACCTGATGACACATCTTAAATGGATACCAGAGGAATATCAAGACTATTACAGAAATCTTCCTTACGTTCAAAATGCTGAAGATTTAACCTTAATAAATATATTTAAGTTGTTTAAAAAATTTCAGTACAATTTCAATGTATTGAACATTAATTTTTAGATTTTTGCATATTGAAAAAAAAACTATGTTTAGGGCGTTGAAGTATTAAGTCCTTTTAGTGCCTTTTATTAATTATAAATCGAATAAAATCAAATATCTCTTTGTTAACCTACTAGATTCACGTACAATACAAAATTCCATAACAAAATAACCGCTCATAAATGTTAGGTAAAACTGTGACATTGAGAAATGAGAATTTTTGTTTTAAATTAGTCTTGAATATTGAGCACTTTAGACTTTGGCTGTTTTCGCCCTCAGGTACAGAAGTAGTTTTCTTTTAATTGGTGCTATTTTTGGCATTCAATTTGTTACTAGAGTCCAATATAACAGAAAGTTTTAATTTGTTATCTATTTGACACCAAAAATGTAAGTAAGTGCGCTGTTGTCATTTTTTATAGTTTTGAAACAGTAAGTATGTATTTCGAAAATGGCTAACGCGACTAATCCTAAAGCAAGCAAAAACATATTTGACTAAGTAATATGTATTATGTACCATGCGATTTTCTAAAATTTTAACCTAATTATAGATGACAGTTACGTTAACTCGATGTCTATTACGGAATTAGATTCCAACATCAATTTTTTATGTTCTTCAGTGAACATATCAACATAAAGCGATGCTGAAGTTATTTACGCAATTTGTTTCACTGCTGGCGAAACTGTCATGGATAACTAGATAAAAATTTTAAAAAATCGCATGGTATTTTCCTTGTTTCAAAGTTTATTTTAAACATTTCCACGGCAACGCATAGGGATTTTTGTCAACAAAACTTGGAGATTACAAAAATTTCTCTTGACCTATGTTTCTGATAATGAATGATTATAGACTTGACCTATTATGCCAATGAATATTTCTAGAAATACGTATTCTGTTATTAAATTTTCGGGTGGTGACCAGTTATGTTGTAAATAGAAGTGAATGTATTAGCTGTTTCAAAACTAAGTAAACGCCAACGTCGCATTTTCTCTCAAAATAAGTTGTTATAAATTATTTACGCACTTCAAAAAATTAATAATAAATGTAATTTATAGTTTCAATGAGCAGAGATCTAATCACTAATAACTATTTTACATTTTTTTTAACCTTATTTAAAAAAAATTATTTGGTAAAATGCGAGGTTGGCGTTTACAGTCTTGAAACAGGTAATACGCTTTCTCATAAGACGGCGAGGAAGATAAGGAATAGAATTTTTTATTAAATGAAACAATTCGTAATAATATATTTTTTAATTTTCTTACTTCTTATTAACAAAATCTTCGCCCTTTTGGATATTTTTCTTCAATTCGGGGATGGCCTTTTTGAGCAACTCTTGCTCAAAATCGCTCAATTTCCCCAATCCTAAATTTTTCTCGAGTCCGTTCTTGCCCAAAAGCAACGGAGTCGAAAAATATTTGGCTTCGGTTAAGTTCGACTCAACGTAGGCACACTCGATGATGTTCTGTTCGCCTTTGAGGGCCCGGATTAGGGAGATTGCAAATCGGGCCCCTGCGTACGCCATTGACAGGGTGGCCGAACCCGCTCCTGCTTTGGCCTTGACAACTTCCGTCCCAGCCTCCTGGATTCGCTCCGTTAAAGCTTTGAGCTGATCTGGGGGGAAAGACACCGAAGGGGTGGCTTGCGAAATAAGGGGGATTATGGTAACCCCCGAGTGCCCCCCAATCACTGGGACTTTGACCTCCAAGGGGTTCAGCCCTTTGAGTTCGGCGACGAAAGTGTTGGCTCGGACCACGTCGAGGGTTGAGACCCCAAAGAGGCGTTTGGGGTCGTATTTCCCTGCTTTTTTCAACACTTCGGCTGCGATAGGG
Organism: Tribolium freemani; assembly: GCA_939628115.1. NCBI lineage: Eukaryota > Metazoa > Arthropoda > Insecta > Coleoptera > Tenebrionidae > Tribolium > Tribolium freemani. Next base: position 15,317,943 of record OW626788.1, read on the forward strand.
ACGGTGGAGTTCACTGGGTTTGAGATGATGCCGATTAGGGCTTTGGGGGCGCTTTCGGCGGCGGCTTGGGCCAAAGTTTGTACGATTGAAGCGTTTGTGTTGAATAAATCATCGCGAGTCATGCCAGGTTTTCGGGGAACCCCCGCTGGGATGATAATCACTTCAGCCCCCTCGAAGGCCTGTTTGAGGTTTTCGGGGCCGTTGAAGCTGAAATTGGGGTTAAGCGGGGCTTTCGGGGGGTCGCAAACCTACCCTTTGACTTTGGCGGGGGTCTCAATGTGGGACAAGTCAGCGGCGACTCCTGGGGTATGGACGATATCGTAGAGGGACAGTTCGGTGACTAGGGGGCTCTGTTTGAGGAGGAGCGAAAGGGGCTGGCCGATGCCCCCGGAGGCGCCGGCAACGGCCACTTTGACATTGTTCTGGAGTTATGTAAGGGGTTATTTGTCGAATTCCTCCTAATATTACTACTGACCTGTTTGGACGTGCTAAAACTGCGGGCACTGGCAAGGCTTGGACGCACCACTCGCGAGAACATTTTTAAGGCTTCTGGGGACAATTTTCAGACGAAAAGACTGCACTTATCGCAGTTTAAACCTCTTGACCTTTCCGCAACCTTATGTCACGTTCCAGAAGAATTCAGCTATCTGTTTTACCGACTCGTCAAATAATTGATAAAATGCGTCTAATCGGGCGATAAAACCTCAAATCTTATCAAAACTGTCTTGGGAGATTAAATTATTCAATAATTACGTAATAACATTACGTAAAATTCGATAATAGGTGGTTACATTTGCAAGGTTTCTGTTTTACCGGCCCTTACATAACCTGAAACCCGGATCAAGTGCCGGTTTTGTTGACTCTGATCCCGGTAATTAAAAATATCGATTAATTACGTAATTGTTACGTCTTGTTTATCACTAGGTAATTGCGCGATCGCAAAAACTTATCAAAAAAGGTTAGGATTAAAAGAGCGCATTTTTGAATAAATTGATAATACAGTGAAACTTCTTTAAGGCGAGCCTCTCGTAGCCCATATCACATTTTGAACTGTAGAATAACTGGGGTTTTGGATTTTCCTAACTGTTTTGTTGCAATTCTTTTAGAACCTGTCTAAATATCGATCTAATTTCCTTAAAGGCGTTGGCAACTTATTTTACCTGTTTTATGTTTTATCGTAAATTGAAAATATCGTTTGTTTTATACCAGTAAGTTCTTTTCAAAATTTCCTGCAATGAAAAATAAGCGAGATAATCGCTTCCAAAAAATCGTGACGTCACAACGGCCTCTCATCAAGTCATCACAGAATCCTCGTTATTTTTTTCATTCATTTTTCACACATCTTCCACAAAATCAAGTATTAACTACTCAAGTATTAACTACTTTCTGGACTTTTTTTGTTCTAAATTTTGTTTTAACTTCGCGAAAATATCTGAGATATTTTGTCATTGCACGTGTGCTCGAGAAGCGGTTATGATGTCATAATTCCAACTTTAAATCGAAATAATTGAGTTACGGAGCAGATAGACACAAACAGTTTTCATTTCTATAGTGTGTTCAAAAATGGTTGTTCATCAAGTCGACTATGGATTTCAAGTTCAATGTGCCGCTTCGTTCAAATGACGAAGTTTTTGAGTACTGTCATCTCGTTCAATTCTTTGAATTTGCTTTTTACTAACTTTGTTGTAAAGTTATTTCAGGTGTAGGGTTTGTCTTGATTTGTGTTTTATATTTTCGTTATTTTTGTTGTGTATAATGAAAGTGGGCTTTGTCAGTTTTTTAACTTGGATGAAAACGCGGATTGTGATAAATAGTGATAATTAATCAAGCTGAAGGGACAAATAATATTTTGAATGGTAAAATACAATTAGAATACATTGCTTCCCTCAGTTTGTATTAGTTTTTCAACCACAAAGACACAAAACCGCCTACTTTAATTGTAAATTCAATGTCTATAAGTAAAAAAACATTACAAAAATGTATTGATGTACCTATGAGAGAAAACGTTGTATTATACACGTAAGGAAAAGTTAGCACTATCTGCTCGTGATTCCTTTCTGAATACATCACTCACAGATAATGAATAACTTTTCTTTACTTGTATAATAAACTACTATTTTTAAGGCCAATTTAAGAAATGAGTATTAACGTATCTAAAACAACGTGAAAAATGTATATTGCCATATACTGTGTTTTTCATTGTTTCAATTTTTACAAATACTGGTCAATATTACCACTTAAATACTAAATGCTACTACTCAAAGTAAAGTAAATACAAGTTCATGCAGTGTTCAGTACAAAAGCAATTAATTAATAACTAGTACAAATATTAACATTTACGAGATAAATTTATGCAATAACCCAAGACAGAGATACGGCAAGTCTAACTAACAACCTAACAGTTATATTATTTGGTGAATGTATTTTCTGACAATCAAATTATAAAATATCGTTTTTTTACATCTATATGAGTTATTTTTACTTAAACATATGGAGTAGAAGGTATTTTGTAGATACGGTATTTTACCTTGGAAAAAGGAATATTCTATTGCAGTTACTGTTTATGAAAAAAAAACGATTTTGTTTATTAACTTAGAAATTGAAATTTAGAATTGTTAATGAGTACTCAAATGAATCTAAGCTTAAAAATAAGGCAAAATATGTAAAAAAACTCAAATTTGTTGGTTACTGGTTTTTGCTTGGGACAGCCGATTTGGCCTATGCGCAGAGATAATTTCAAAGAACGATAATAAAATCAAAATAAAAAATATGTTGCTACTAAAGTTAATCCTTGTTTCGTCTTTGTTCTTTTTACTTATAATTAATCTTGAGCTAGACTGCTAGAGAAAAAAACATTTATTTTATTTCACTAAGTACAAGAAATATATATAATACAAAAAGCACAGCTCCTTAATTACACGCTTTTTTATGCTTCAAGATCTCAACGGGAGTCAAAACTAGGTCTTTCCCGCACTTATCACAATGAAAAACTTTAGAATTCGCCTTAATAACCACATTTTCCACTTCAGGCTTGTCTATCTCCGGGCGACAGAACTCCTCGTGTTGCATTATTTTAAACACCGACATCCCCAGTTTTGTTTCTTTGCAATACTGACATTCAAAAGGGATCGTTTCGACCCTTTCTTCTATATCACAAGCCCACTCTTCTTGCAGCAAACACCCATATGTGAAATTTTCAGTCACTTGAACCCCTCCTAACTCATCATTTTGTATAATTTGGAAAGACTCTTCGAAGGGATTTTTTTCGTTGACTCCGACCCTTCCTGGTTCCCTCGTGTAGATTTCTTTCAAATCGGCCGGTAGTAAACGTTTTATGTTATAATTAACATCAGTGTTGACAAAATTGACCAAATCATCAATAAAATAAAAAATTTCTTTCTTGTTAAAATCACGCGAAGGGTCTTTCAATTTGGATTCAAGTTCGTGTTTCCATTTGTGTCTCAATTTCAACGCTCGCATTAACAGCGTTTTTCCCTGACCATAAAAAGGGACGTCGAGGAGCAAGAAATCGTCAAAAACAAACTTTGTCAAAGTCTTGTTACTTGCTATAGTTTTGCTGAAAAGCATCAAAGTTTGTATGGCAGGCATTCGCATGGTGTTAACAAGATATACTTTTTTTGTCTCCAGAATCGTCTGATAGACCAACAATTGGTGTTTTTTACTGATTGGTCGCTTACTGAAATAGCCAGGAGGGGGCACCTCTATATCATCATTATGCAACTCCAAAACTTCGGGATTCGTTGCAAAATAACTCAAAGGACGCAAAAACACGTAGTTCTTATTTTTAGTGTGGTACAAGCGTTCAGACACAGTTTTACTCGAATTGAACTCATCTTCAACTGCAATTTGAGGGTACAACCCACTTGTTAGTATCAATTTCAATAAAACCAGATCTTTGTAACTATCAGCCGAAGCTTCATTTAGTAATTTCTGAAGTCGGGTAAAATCATTAGTTATGCGAAACTCCACATCCCTCAAATCCGTTGTTTCATCTTCCTCCTTATCCCCACTAAAAATCTCGTATTTGAGTTGCTTCCTCTCCGACTTTTTCTCGTTTTTGAGCTTATATCTCAACGACTTCAACTGTTTGAGCTCTCCGTGTCTCATAGCACGTTGCCCACTCGACAAGCCATGTGACGCCATCTTTGATAGAAGATTAGCTTCATTTAGAATATCCCTAAACTGTTCCAACAACTTGGTCGCTTCATAAAACCTTTGTTCTTCGAGACACCTCTTCCGGGCCCAAACCTTGGACGACTCGCCCTTCTCATACCGGGATTTCACAGGTACAGAGCTCTGCTTTACCGACAACCACTCTTTGTAGTAGTTAAGCATCGAGATCGGGTCACCATGGTTCGAATCCAAGACCCGGCGCAAATCTTGCGCTTCTATATTTCGGTAAGCGTTTTGCGTCAAAGGTGACTGGATACTGAGCAGTGCTGCCACCGCAAGAACGGCATTAACATTACCAAAAACTGTACTCAAGACTAGCATTTTGCCAATGCTTAGGTCAACCGGTAGTTGGCTTAAAGCGTCACCTAGCGGTGTTAACGCAAGGCAATTGGTTTTGAGTTCTAGGGCGCCTGTGAATTTCAATTTCTCTACGCCTTCTTCGATGCTCTTCTCGCTTGGTTTTTCGAGGAAGGGGAAGTGGTTCAGGTCGGTTAGTCCCAACGAAATCATATGTAATAAGAGAGTGTCTAAGGGTACGAGATGTATTTCGGCAGGAGTGAAAGTTTCGAAGTTTTTGAAATCTTCCTCAGAGTAGAGGCGGTAGCAAATGCCAGGGCCTGTACGGCCGGCTCTGCCAGAACGTTGTTTAGCACTGTCTTGTGAGATTGTTGTTTCGGTCAGTTTGTTGACACCACCAGAGGTGTGATATGTCATACGGTTGACTTTCCCCGAGTCTATAACGAATCGGATTCCGTCGATTGTGACCGAAGTTTCGGCAATGTTCGTGCTTATGATGCACTTGCGGACGCCCTCTGGTGGATAATCGAAGACTTTGTCTTGTTCCTCGAGACTTAGACTCGAGTGAAGTTGGAGCACAATCCAATTCTTCTTAACTTGGCTATATTCACTAACAGCATCTGCCAGTGTTGATATTTCACTATACCCATTTAGGAATATCAACAAGTCGCCTTTTTGGCTGGGTTGGTATTTCTCATCAATCATTTGGATTATTTGTAGATAAGGGGTACAATCAAGTTTTTCCCTTTTTCGCTCATAAGGGTCTCGGATTATAGGTCTATAGACGATTTCGATCGGAAACAGTCGACCGGGCACTCGGACAACTTCGAGTTTCTCTCGTTTGAAGTAGTTCGTAAACAAGTCGAGATTTATCGTTGCGGACATTAAAATCAACTTAAAGTCTTGTCTTCTGTACAGGAGACATTTCATAATCCCGACTAGGAAATCCCCATGGAGATGCCTCTCATGCACTTCGTCCAAAATAATAACATCGTACGAATTCAAAGTGTCTTCTTCTTGCGCTTGTCTCAGTAATAGCCCCTCGGTCATGAAGACAATACAAGTATCGGCCCGTTTACTCTTCTCGAACCTAATACAGAGTTAGGCATAATGTAATTAAATTAATAATGTAATTAATTACACTTTGTATTCAATTACATTGTTTTTTTATTACTTGTGAAAAGTGATATACAGGGTGAGTCAATAGTGGGTTATTTCTGACATATCCAAAGATGCAACCAAAAATACTAATTGCTCTTCCCACTTGGATACTGCGTTTGTTATTTAAAAACCTTAACTGAATCAATATTGGTTTTTATCTTTTAAATAATAATAGTCCAGAATGAAATTTTATTAAAACTGTCAAGACAGACTTGATAATACTCAGAACAATGTAATCGTGGATTAATTTTGAATTTTTTTAATGATTACCAATCTGGTCAGCTGGAATCAGTATTATTAGTTGCATATTAAAAAAAAAATCAGAAATAACCCACTATTGACTCACCCTGTATTAATTAATTTTTGAAGTTAAATTCATCTGCATCAAAATTCGTATTTGAGCTTTCGGTTAAAAATGAAAAGAGAACTAACTAGTGTTTCAGGAGTTTTGGAACTTTGGAAGTATAGCTTTAAAAATGACAGATATTCATATTTAATAAAATAGTAATTACTATAACAATGTAATTGAATACAAAGTAATCAAATTACATTGTAATTAGATTAATCTGTAATTAGTTACACATTAGTCGATTACATTATGTAACTATGAATGAACATTACTTTAGTAATCTGTTACAAAGTATTGGAATTACATATCACATAGTTAATTGTAATTATTAATTACACTACTCAACACAAGTTTTGTCCTTTGAAACAATTTGAGTAAAATTTGTTACTTCATGGCCTACGCTCACGAATATGATAAAAATTTTGTCATATCATCACATTTTTCTATTTTTTGTTATAAAAAAACGGTTATTAATAGTTATTAATATTATTAATAGCCAAAGTCCTTAATCCGATTCGTCCGCTAAAACTCTATTTTGCGAAAATGTTGCATACAAACTTTTTTAGTACCAGCTCTCTAAAACAACAAAATTGTAAAATTCTTGACATTTCCAATCCACCCTCATCATAAGTGCAGTCGATCGATAGTCATAGCAACGACTGATTTATTGAAACAATAATCATTATTTTCTCAAATAATAAACAGAGTCCGCAAAATGTTGCTATGACGACTTTAAGTACTTGTCCTTTAATAGTTCTGTTAAATTAAACAAAAATATAGCGGTAAGCTTGTAAAAATTCGCATAGAGCTGAAAATTGGTACAGGTCTTAGGTACACTATTACTATTACAAATAAAATATCAAAAGTCCCCACCGATTCGACGTGTGCTAAAAAAGTTGTTCAGTGTGAAAGGTCAAAAGTATCGGTTTTTTGCATTTTTCTCGTAAACGGTAAATGTTATTATGAAAATGTTCAAACAAAAGTTGTAGATCACTATAAAAATTGTTGTTATTTTTTTTCTACGAATGTTTAATAGTATATTAAGTATCAAGAACGGTAAGGAGATAATTGTTTGGAGGAGGAGCGTAGCGACGACTCCAATTATTGTCTGAGATCGGTAATCCTTAACGTTCGTGATGCTTATGGCGCTGGACGATTCTTACGTTTTTTTTTAAATTTATTAAATAATGTTAAAATAATTGTCAAGACAGCAGGTTATGCTTACTGGTTGCTACGTCCAAGGCGTCGACAAAATTACTTACCGACGCCTTTGGACGTAGCAACTAGTAAACACCATATACTGATGTCTTGGAAACAGGCGTGGTAAACAATCAAATAGTGCCTAGTCGTGCAAAAAAAATTATTACATTATAAATACTTGTAGGGTTCGTTGTCAATAATTGTTTCAATAATTTCATGCAAGATTAAGGTGTGCAAATTGAACTTGAAAAAACAAAACAACCTTAAATTAAAAAAAAAACGTGTTAATTGGCAATTGTTCCGATTCGTGTTTGTGCAAAATTGATGATGTTTTGCTATTGTGACTTAAGACTGGAATGTTTTGAACCACAGGACGAGCAATTTTACAGTTCATTTTGCAATACAAAAAACAAGATTGAATAACAGAAGAATTTAAAATTAAATTAAATTAACAAATGACGAATATTGTATGACATTTTGCACGAATACAAGGTCAGTCTAGAAAATACTGTTAGCTGTTAGCAAAGTCACATAATTTAGAACAAATTGTAAAAAATTACTTCAATAGAGACCGACAAGTACCGACAATACTACAAGAATTAAAAAAAAAACTCGCTTCGTTGGTGTCAATTCTAATAATTTGATAATACGATGTTAAGATGTGTAAAGTGAATACAAAAAACAAAACAAGTTTAAATTTAATGAAAGCAACGAAAAATTTTGACTTTGAATCGTAATATCTGACATGTGGGGGCCCGTGTGATTGCAAAAAAGGTTGTAAATAAATTGTATTTTTCTTAAAATGTTCAAATATAAAACCAAATATTTTCAAAAAAATTTAATTAAAAACTTCTTTTAACACTAACGCAAAAGTACGCGGGCAAAATTAAAATTGAACAAAAATTTTTTAAGCAAAATGTTTCTGAGCAAAACGGAATATCGCAAAGCGTTCAAAAACAAAATTCTCGCATAGGAGCACAGCAGTGCAAGAAGTGCATGCGCGAGAACAAAACACAATTTAGGTCCTATTTATATTATAATAATAATAGTTAATGTTATGTTTTTTGTGATAACAACAATTTTGTTTCAAACTTTGCTAAAAAGTAACAAAAAGGTTGTATTTATGTAGGCATGTATTATTAAATTAGGTATGCTGGACGATTTAAGTCCCTCCTCTCGCTTCTGCGACCCTGTTACTTTTTGTTTTTGAACATTTTAGTACCGAAATTTTTAGGTTATATTATTTTGCTTATATTTTATTTTGATTAAACATTTTTTAGGAATTAACAATTTACACAAAATTAGCTTTGATTCTTTCAAGTTTTGTATTTTTTGTATTTACCGTATAAAGATTTTGTTTAATACTTATTTTTGACTTAAATATTTTATAAAATTTGCTTTTTACTTTGAACTTTTTGACAGTGAACCACCCTCCTGACATGTCATAGGGAAGAAACAACACAAAGTGGTATTTTGTTTTTCGTCATTATCTTGAATTAATGAGATTGAAAAACGCTACAATAAATAATACGTTTGCTGGAAAAATGATTTAAAAAATAAATAAATAAAAACAAACTTTTACAGGAAAAAAAAATTATTAGCAATTGAAGTACAGTAGACTCCCGATTATCCGAAACCGCTTAATCCGAACTCCGGATTATCTGAAGCAAATTTATAAAAAATAGAAACTACTTTATCCGAAAATAATCTCTCAATTATCCGAAACGAGGTTTTATACTTGCGCATTTGACACACACTATTTGTAAACAGTTTTGATTTATTTAAATTTTTATCCAGTTACAGAAAGGCGTCACAGAAAGGGCCTTTAGAGACATTGTCAAACTAAACAATCAACTTTAGATTCGTATGAATCTTCTATTATTTCTATTACATACCATTTTTTCCATTTAGAACAGTTCTTTACTATTCTTGTTTTTACGTCCGGTTTAACCGAAATTTCGATTATCCGAAACGGGCCTGGTCCCGACCGTTTCGTATAATCGGGAGTCTACTGTAATTAAATTTGGCCACGTGCCAATTATTATTATCATTGAATGTTTTCCCATTTTAAACAATTAAGTTGATAAATTATAAATGATCATACAGGGGGTGGCTCTTATGTATGGAAGTTGCCAATATGATTTTCTTAATAAAAAAAGGATGATTGGTTTTTATCTCAGAATAATTAATAGTACACTTAAAATCGATTATTTTAGATGAAAATTATAAAAATAAGCTAGGTATATTAAAATTATTTTCAATTGAACAAATTTACGATCCTCAGACTTTAATTGCATAAAATATGTGCAGAAAATTGAAAACGATGTGTCACTACCATTTGATAACACTTTTTTATGATTTAGTGAAGGGCAATTTCCTTACATAGGAGAAAAACCGTAAATTTTGACAGTGTCGAAGCATAAAATAATAAAAATACTGATAATTTCACTAAGAGCGCTGTGTTACACTTAGTAAAAACACAAAAAATCTCAATAATTACGGATTTACAAATCAAACGTACTGCAAAAAATTCGTTTTAATAATGAACAAGTGTTTTAGCTTTCGATAATTTGAAACCAAAAGACGTCTACTCAACAAAATTTATTAAAGATTACAGAGATTACTGGGTTTAAATTTCGTTAAGTTTATTATAGGACCATGATAAGCTTAGTACGATTATTTTTCGTACGAATATTTGATTCCAGAGTCGGTTTGACTTAAATTGTCGCCCCTTTGGAGGGCCGCCTGTGTTCAGTGCACACACTTGCCTATAGGACGGCGCGGCCCTGATTATTTTTTTACCGCAGATGGGATTTGATTTTGGTGTTTAGATTGAATTTTTTTTGTAAAATAAACTTTTATTAACAGGGAATCATACAATTGATAAGATTTTTTGTTTTCCGACATTTCATGTTTAATTAGAAAATAGAATGGCAATGTAAGCTTGCCATTTTAAATCTAAAAATAAATAATTTTTATTAATCGCAAAACATTTGATCTAATAATAATTTATTATGTTGTTTTTGGATTAGTGTTTAAAAAATCATTAAATTAAATGTTGGGTAATATACAGGATGTAAGCGAAATAAGTACATTAATTTTAACCAGTGGTAGAACTCATCAAGACAAACACTTTTTCTATGTACTATTTTTTCAAAATCGCATTTTTGAAAATCATTTTTTCCTCCTACAAATTGACGAACCTTTCATGAAATGTCCAACAAAGAAAAGTAATAATAAATTTTATTTAATTTTCATGAACTTGCTTGGAAACGGTAATCTTGTCGACTAGGTAACTTTGTTTCCAGTGGCGTGTAAGAAAATTGTGTAAGATTTTAAAACAATTTTAACTCAAAAACTAAAACGTTTTGAAAAAAAAGTTATTAGGAAAAAATGTTGGTCTTGGCGAGTTCTATTACCAGTTAAAATTAATGTACTTATTTCATTTACAGCCTGTATTTTTCATGATTTTAATCATAGTTTTTTCATGGCCTAAAAGCGAAATGTTATTTTTTTATATTTAAAAATAATGTATTACACAAATAGACATATCAAATCAGAAAAAAAAAGCTTTTCAAAAATGTCACAGCCGCCTATGATTTTCATTAAAAAAAATACAACTTTACGTTATTGCAGCTAAACAAATGGTTAAAAAAATCATTGGCAGAATTATTAAATTCTGCGTAAAAAAGTGTTTGTGTAAGGTCTTTGTTTCAAATGTGTATCTTTTATAATAAGGAAGATATGAAGTTTTTGAAATTTCGCTAAACTGTCAACTTCTGTTTTTAAGTCGAAAAGAAAAGACGATAGCGGAATGCGGTTTTGACCAAAATTATTTTCTCAAAAAACGGACTCAAGAATGTACAAAACGTCGATTAAATATTTTCTTTTATATCCTGTTGCAAAGAGAAAGGCATCAGGTAAAATTAAAAACTGAAGTTAGACTTGGGCATTTTCTTTAAACATGACATCTTCAGACCAACCTATATTTCACTTAGAGGACAAGTAAAAATTTCAAATTTATTGTGTAGTGTTATTAATTAGATTACATTTTGCCCAACACTGACCTAATCTGGTACCCCACTGTGCTCTTAAAATCCGTCAAAGTCTCATGTGACACTCGCTTCGCCAACGAAACACACGCGATCCGCCTTGGCTGCGTACACACAATCTTCTTATAGCCCCCTTGGTAGACAAACTGTGGCACTTGCGTACTTTTCCCACACCCGGTATCCCCCGCGATCAACATAACCCGACAGCCCCCCAACTTATCCAAAATCTCTTGCCGGTACCCCGCGATGGGGAGCTCGCTTTGCCCCCGCCTTAACTTGCGTAACTTGGCAAACTTACTCTTTTGTTGGAAGTCTTGATACACTCGAACTGACGTGAGGAAATCGCGAAAGTCGTCACGTGATATCCGGATACGGGCCCCCTTCCGGTCAAGCACTGGCAGTTTGTCGTAGAGATCGTTGGTTGTAAATTGCAAATTGAGGATTTTACTGCGGTCGGTTTTACCCAATGTGGAATATTTCTCGTGGAACTTCCAGAAGTCGTGGGGGCTCCGGACGTTGGCGTGGTGCTCCAAGAAGGGGGCCAACTCGGTGGCGTAGCCCGAGAGGGGCCGTGGGGGCGAACGGCGCCGCTTACGCGGGGGTGAGCGCCCCATTGTATGTAAACACTGAACTTGAGGTTAGTTCACGAAATAGTCACACATTTGACGATAATGAGGCAATATTGTGGGTTCATATCACTTAAACACTAAATAAAACTCTTTTTGTGGCCGAAACAGTGAAATTGTTGTTGGGCAAGTTTGAGGTTAGGACTGGAAGTGGCTCACGTCTGACGCAAGCTGGCTCATTTCGCTGATTAAAATTAACTCAATCACGTAAAAATGATAATTCTCGTGGTGGTGTTTGGACGAGGGCCTGTTGGTGACGCCGTGATTGTTTTTTACAATTATTTTGTGGTGACTGACATGGAAGTGGTTAAAGTCTGCGGTGTGGTCGTGTCAGTTGGCGACACTGGTCGGGAAACAGAAATTGAGATACTTTGAGCATTTATTACTGTAAAGTAACCACTAACAAATAATGGAGGGCAAAGCGCAGTCAAAAAATCGTAACAACAAAATGGCAATTATATTGTTTTTCTCTAGTCCTACCTATAGCATTCTATTTCATGATAACAAAGCTGATGTCGTAAAAATATCAAATAAAAATAAATTGCGTAAGATTCTATACTAAACGGAAGAATATATACAAAAAGCCAAGTAATACTTTATCATTTAGGATAATTGGACTTGCAGTTCGGAAATATCGGTCATTTCTTCAGTGATTTCATCAGAGGGCACGAATTTTTCCTCATATTTCGTTTCTAACAGTTCTTCGTGTTCGTTACCGTCTTGCGTCGCTGTTGCGACTGTCGTAACAGTCGTAGTATTCGAAGAGTCAGTTGTCGTATTATTTGTTTGAGTATCATCGGTTGTGGAAGCTGGAGGGGGGTTGGGTTTGGTCCTCCCGTATTTTTCATGGATGTTCCTATGCCGCTTGAGGGCAAATCTGGCCAAAAAAGCGTTAAAAATCAATGTGAGAATAAATTTAAAATGCTGTAGCCTCTGGGTACTCGAGCCTTCGGCCTTTAAGGCTAAAGGGGGCGACAGAGTTAAACCAAGTGTGCAACAAAGACACCTATAATGAAAATTATTTTTCTATTTTTAGCGATATTTGTAATACATTTTAAATCGAAAAATGAAATTGAGTCTTTTGAACAATTAGAATTTACACCAACGTAACATTTTTTTGAAAAAAAAAGACATTTTTTTATTAAAATTTTAAACACATTCATGTTAAAAAACGTATAGGAAAAAGTTGCACTATATTGATACGAGTAAAATGCGACCACAAAACTAGAAAAATTATTATTAGTTTTGAACGAGTAATCATTTTACTTTGACAACATTTCTCCCACAGTCAAGTGCGGGGCAGGAGAAAGAGAAGGCAAAATAAACCTCTATCAACTAAAGACTGGGAGATGTGAAAGAATTTTTATGTATTGTTAGTATTTATATGTATACAGAATACAGAATCGTATTTATTCTTTGAACTAAATTTAGTGATGCATCAAGCATCAGAGATCATTTTTTCTTTTTAATGTTTATTTGTTAGGATAATGGATAAATGATCAAAAGTTTGGAATACGCCTAAATCTACTTTTTGCTTTGGAAAACAGTAGGTTAAAATTTAATTTGATTACTTTCGGTAAAAAATCATTTTGTCATAAAGATTTTTATCTAATAATGGTAGATTGAGAAAGCTCAGCAGGAAGTAAATAATGTCAAATAAGGTTGAATTCGACTTTTTAAAAGCTTTTATTTAACTCACAATGTTGTCTGTCTGTCAGTTATTTTTTCGGAGCCAAATTTGAAAGGGTTCCCGTTGTCCCACTAAATTGAAATTTTGCATACTTACTTAATCTGCCAATGACAATGCAATCCTATGTAGTTAAATACCCCCTAAATGGGGTTTTGAAGTTTTAGGTTATATTTACAAAGGGGTTCTCGATTTGTAAATTTGAGAGGATTCCTGTAGTCGCAATGAAATGAAATTTAACATGCTTACGTAATCTGCGTGACAATGCAACTCTATATAGTTAATTACCCCCTAAAGGTGTTAAATGGGGTTTTAAAATGTTGGGTTATGTTTACAAAGGGGTTCTCGATTTGTACATACCGTAACTTATACCGACATAGACGGTATGTTGGTCATTTGGACGTCACGGTAGATGCACAGTGTAATAACAATAAATCTATGCAATAAATAAAGACTAAAAAGCAAAAAATAAAAATATATAAAAAAATGTTTTTTAAAAAAGCTTTTATTTAAAAGATGCACTAAAAAGTAAAAAATAATGTATTTCACTCACAGGAGAATATTTTTCCTTACAGGTTAAAATTCTAAACTTTATAAAAGCTTTGGGAGTTATAAAACTACGGCATTCAGTTGACAACTCCCAAAGCTTTTATAAATTTTAGATTTTTAACCTGTAAGAAAAAATATTCTCCTGTGATTCTTTTAAATAAAAGAATCACAATTTTAAATAAAAACATATATATACTTTATATATACTTTGTGCAACTAAATTTTCTGAAATACATAAGATTCTCTGCTTCCCATTCCAAGAAAAAACTTAACAAAAAAAAAGAATGGGACTGAACAAGTCGGCGAAACAAATAGAAACTACCCGTAATAATCCAGAATTCAGCATTTGCTATTAAATGCTTAATTTGTTCTGTATCTAGGTATTCGTACGGAAATTTCTTTAAATTTTTTTTTGCATTAAACATCATTTAAGCATCTTTTGTTTTAGAATGACAGTTTGAATGACAATGACAATGAAAATAATAAAACATTTTTAGCAAACGCAGATTTCTATGAGATTATTAGTTCTTGAGATACAGAAAAAAAACATTAATTAGTTCTGAAAATTTTACATAGCATTTGCAGAGAAATGTATAAAAGACAGACAAAACCAATCATTACTAAATGACTTTTAGATATCGAAGTGAAATCAGGCTTTTGAATTCCTAATTTTCATTTAATAGATACAAAATTTAATATAGGTACTAAGGAGTTTTTTTGTAAAGTTTGTTAATATGGGTAAGCCGCTCTTCCCAAAACGTAAAATAAAGGCAAATGCTTCTCTGACCAAATAACAAAACCACAATTTTTTTGTTGATTACTTGAAATTGAATTTTTTCTATATAAAAATATCTTGCTGGGGGCTAAATACGGACGAAGCTGCTTCCAAGCAGTGCCGTCCTCACTGCCCATAAGAGGATTGAAACAGGACAAAAGATTTTACAAAATTCGCGTTTTAATTACCCGTTATCGAATTTTGAAAACAAAATACATTATTGATCAGCAAAAAATGGAGAATCGTCGCCCCACCTTGGTTTTTTAAAATATTTTTTATTTAAAAAAAAAATATTTTTCTCCAACCGTCTTAAAACTTGACATTTCTAATACCATTTATGAAAGGTAAAATTGACGTTTTTGTAACTAAGAAAAAAAGTTCGCGTTACTAAGACAATGGGTCTATTTTAATCCGGCGGATTAAAAATATTTTACACCCCAAGGTTTTTTAAATCATTTGATACTGTTGGAGAAAAAAATAACATCTTTCATTAGGATTAAAAGTGGTTTTGTGCCTCGCAATTAATGCATAGCTCGGCTACGCTTCGCTTCGCCTCGCAATTGAAACTAAAACGCCACTTTTAATCCTTATAAAACAATGTACTATTTTTTTCTAAAATAAGTCAAAAAAATGAAAAGTGTTACGTTGGCGCAATTTTAATTAAGTTTCTATGATTAAAACTTTTTTCGTTTTCGAAAAAAATGAATAGATAAAAAGATAATAGAAGAATAAATTCCGCACCATCTGACGGCTTAGAAACACACTAAAACGTGTTTCCCTTTAACCTTAAGAACATTTTATTAATTATAATAAATTATTGAGAGCCGAAGGCTCGAGTGGCTATCCCCTATAGCTTTTTTTATAATTTTTAATATTAAAATAATCGAATAAAAAATAAAAAATCCCCACCTGTCTGAGAAGCCCACCGAGCAAATATCACACTTGAAGGGCTTTTCGCCCGAATGCACCTTGGCGTGGTTTTTCAAATGCGTGGCTTGGTTGAAACACGAGCCGCAGATGTCGCATCGGTAGGGTTTTTCCCCCGTGTGAATCCTCCGATGGTTCCATAACGTCGAATGTCGTGCGAAGGATTTTTCACACACTTCGCACACGTACGGTCTTTCCCCTGAATGTATCCGTTCGTGGTTTTTCAAATGGGGGGATTGCGAGAATTGCATACCGCAAACATTGCAACGGTACGGTTTTTCCCCGGTGTGGATGCGTGAATGGTTTTTGAGATAGGCGGCTTTGGCGAACGCCAAACCACAAATGTTGCATTTGAAGTTTTTTTCGCCGGTGTGGAGGCGTTTGTGCGACCAAAGGGAAGAGTAACGACTGAAGGAACCTTAAAGCAGATTTGGGCACAATCAGATTACAATGTAATTAAATTAATAATGTAATTACAGATTAATCTAATTACATTGTAATCCAAATTGTAGTAATTTTTTTATTAGCTGTAATAAGTTACATATTAATTCAGCTGAAAAGTAATAGATTACTTTGTAATTAATTACATTATATAGTATTTCCAGCGAGAGATTAGTGAACAACAATTTACTTACACTCCGCACTTAAAGTAGCACCTGACCAAATTTTAGTTTTTCCTTTAAAATGCTATATTTTACGTTTTTAAGAATCAAAATGTTTAGGATTAAGCATGTACTAAGAATATTTGCATTTACCTTAAGAGAATTATAAAAATTCTTAAAAATAGTCCTCGTGTTAATGATTTCAAATAACCAAAAACAAATCGACTACCAACAATAAATATTTACAAAAACACAAACTAAAAACCATTATTATCACTATAAATATGGCGTTAAACAAAAATAATCTCAAATCTTTAACACAAGACGTTTTGAATTCGTATTTGATAAGACCACAAAAGATGACAGGTGCAAAATCGGCGTAGGATTACAAACGCGGGAATACTACCAACCTAACAGTACGCACTAAACACCCTGTCAATAGATAAATTTTAGTAATTTTAAAGGTTTCAGGATATTTAAAAAAGTCTAATCTCTCGCTGGAAATACTATAACAGATTACAGTGAAATCTCTCATAACGGACACCTCCTATAAGCGAACCCCTCTCATAAACGGACATTTTTGTTAGCCCCGTTTGGAGCTAATGTATTTCAAATGGTATTGTTTCTCTTTTAAACGGACTCTCCAATAAACGGACGCGGACAGTGCAATTCGGATCCATGGAAACAAAACCTCTCCTTTAAGCGGACAACATGCCATACGCGCATGTGTTATTATTATGACAAATCGTCAAAAAATCGGAAAATCACATAAGCGGATAGATGTTTCATTTTAGTATTAAACTTATTCAGATTTAGATCTGATTCAGACACCAGCAGAAGTTAATGTTAATGTAAAAGTTAATGTACATGTACATGTGTTAATGTACATGTGTTATTGTACTAGTTCTCATTGGCAGTTAAGTCCTACGGACTTCGGTGTCTATATGTATGCATTCGTTAGTACACCATTTCATTCTTCATACAGTGCTATCATGAAAAAATAAAACTAAAAAAGCTTACGTTAACATTAAAATAAAAAGAAATCTGGATTGGTTTACCCAAAACAAACCGAGTGTTCGAAATTTACAAAGAAATGTGAAATAAAAAAAAACAAGCAGCAAATATTGTTAAAAACAAAGATGAATTGGTGAAGAAATGGCATGGGAGTGGAGACGTTTGTGAAAAGCTAAGTTTTTTTTTAAGAAATAAAGATGCAACCAATTAATTTATAATTGATTATATTGTTTTATATTGGTTTATAAAAGAACATAATAAAAATATTTTGCTTTCAGAATCCATTGTCGAGATGAAAATCAAATTTTTTAAACATCTGAAGGGTGGCTAGGAAAGTTTTGAATTTGTCACCATATAAATTTTAAGTATAGCACATTTTGAAAAAAACATATTTTTTTATACTAGTTGATAAATATTGTTATTATACCAAATAGTATCATGCTACTAACTTTTTTATAAATTAATTTAGTTGGCTATTATTCCTCTTAAGAGGACACCTCCATTAACCGGACAAAAAACGTGTCACCGTCGGTGTCCGCTTATTGGAGATTTCACTGTATTTTGGGAAATCATTCCCTAAGGAGGTTAAATGGGGTGTTAAAGTTTGAATTAAAATCCGTCATTTTTGAAGTTATACTCCTGAAAATTAGTATCTAGGCTTTCGTCAAAGAATGAAGAAACAAGTGTTTTATCTTTTTTAAAAATTCCACCCCCAAGGTCTGAAGTCATAGCTGCTGTGCTGATATCGACTGCATCTTTTACATTTTAGAAAAAATTTACAAGAAACAAAAAATAAGCTTTTAAATTCTGCTAGAACCAAAGCCAAACCAATTTGTGATACAAAGTTATGAAACAATTTATGTCAAGGGGGCCCTGGTACCCCCTTCAACAACACCCTACAATATTACAATTTGCGTGTGTTTAAAACAACTACTGTATGCCAAATTTTATAAAAATTGGATAAGTATTATTAGAGATAAAAAATAATCTGTATTTTTGGGGCAACTTTGGAGGCTAATAATTCCACAAGAAAATTTTTTTGGAAAAAAAAATGGTTCCATTTAATTTTAATGCTTAATCTATGGTTACAGTATTTGCACCACCTCGCGGGATAACCTGTATAAGATAAAAAATGACAGTTTTTTACATTGTACCCCCTTAGGGGTGGAATAATTTCCAAAAAGCAGAAAACATGTGTTTTTCAACTTTAAAAGCCGAAATACCAGTTTTGATGAATATAATTAAAAAAAATCAGATTTTTATATTTTTATACAAATTATAAGCCTTGTTTAACACCCTTCTCCCTTGGGGTATTTAAAAAAATCTGAAACACATCTTTCTTTTTTTTCTGCAAATATCAATTTTCATAGTATATCTTTAAAAATGACGGATACTTATATTAATAAAAAAATAATTACTATTACAGTACAATTAAATACAAAGTAATTAGATCACATTGTACATAAATCGATTAATCTGTAATTAGTTACACATTAATCGAACATTAGGTAAGTATAAATGAACATTACTTGAGTAATCTGTTACAAAGTAATTGAATTACAAATTACATGGTTAATTGTAATTATTAATTATTAATTAGATTTCATTTTGGCCAACACTGCGGCTTAGGTTAAATTATTTGACGCACTCGCCTTCGGCTCGTGCTCTACTCACCATTGCAGATGTTGCAATGAAACGGTTTATCGACATTGTTTTGTTGGTTTTTGGACCCGCCGATGAAAATAATGCCACTTCCGTTACATTTGGTACATTTTGTGACACTCGCAACGCCCCGCCTCTTCACCGGATGATTGTTTTTAACACCAATGGGAATCGAGTTTTGCGTCCCTAAATTGCTTTGATTGGTTGTTTGTGTGCCTGTTGATTCCTCAAACTTGACGTTTGAGTCACTCGCTGTTGCAACGACGAAAATCTGGGGCTGTATGGCTTCGGCCGAGAGGCAATTCTCACATTTAACTTTCATTACTGCTCGTTTTTTGTTATTGTCTTGCGGTAAAGGGGCGCCACACGATTCGCAATTTTTTATTTTGAGGGTGTTTTGAGGTTGGGGCTGTGGCTGATGCGTCTGGATTTTGTGTGATTTGAGATCGTTTTGAGTGTTGAAAGTGAGTCCACACTCCTCGCATGGAAATCGGATGCGATCGGCTGACACGATCTGGATTTGGGTTGGTTGTTGGGGTTGTTGGACCTGGACGGTGATTTGTTGTTGGGGTTGGTCACCCTGTGTCTGATGCACGCGTTTGTGGTGGTTGAGGAGCGACAAGTGGGCAAACATCAGGCCACATACGTCGCATTTGAAAGTTATATTCGAAATGGTGTTTTGAGTTAGGGACATTTGGTTGACCAGGGCATAGTTGTATGAGAAGGGTTGGGTGATGTAGCATTTGTCATCGGACAGTTGGGACATGTTGACTGTGGAATTGTGTGGTTGGGTCGTGTTTGGGGTGATTTTATGGATCATGTTGACGTTAGCGTAGCAAAATGA
This sequence comes from Tribolium freemani, assembly GCA_939628115.1. Classification (NCBI taxonomy): domain Eukaryota; kingdom Metazoa; phylum Arthropoda; class Insecta; order Coleoptera; family Tenebrionidae; genus Tribolium; species Tribolium freemani. Next base: position 15,337,882 of record OW626788.1, read on the forward strand.
CGGGAAAGTGTCCTTTTGGGTCTCCTGGGTTTTGTCCTTGTCGGTGGGTTGGGGCTGTTGGTACTGAATTTGCGACTGTTGGGTCGTGATGGCGTTCGGGTCGAACATTGTGACGTTTGAGTGGTGACGCAACTGGAACAAATCACGATTGCCAACTTAAACAACGACTCTTTATCACACAGTATTCAAAATTCAAATAGCAAAATTTGACATTTGAAGAAATGGTCTGGCTGTTATTGCGGTGTGTTTTTTATAAACATATTTGTTTTTGTATTAAAAGTTTTTTTTGGGAAACATCCAACAATAATTACTCATAATAACACAATCCACACATCATATTAGCTGTTTCAAAACTATAAAAACGCCAACGTCGCATTTTCTCTCAAAATTAGCTGTTATAAATTATTCATGCACTTCAGAAAAATAATAGCTAATGTAATTTATACTTTCAATCAGTGATCTAATCATTGATAACTATTTTACAATTTTATCAATCTTATTTAAAAAAATAATTCGGTAAAATGCGACGTTGGCGTTTTTATAGTTTTGAAACAGTTAATAGTCGTTTTTATTTCAAAAATGCGTTTTTGTTATTACCTGAATGCAGTCAAAGGGATTAATAAATACAACCGACCTTCTTTTCTATGGTAGCATAAAATCTATGCAGTATAATTATCAGTATTATCAGTTATCACTAATCGTCAAGCTGTAAATCGCAAAAAAATCTGAAAAATTAAAAGAGCACAGACAAAAGATCCATGTGTAATTTTTTCGTGATTCATTTAACTATAGTTTCAAATTTGTATCTCCAAAAGTTTTTTGGTATGTCATTCTATTCAAAGTAAGTTTTAGTAAAATGTTTCAAAACTATAAAAACGCCAACGTCGTATTTTACCCGAATAACAAGATTGATAAAATTGTAAAATACTTATTAATGATTAGATCTCTCATTTAAAGTATTGTAAATTATAAGCTGTTTCAAAACTATAAAAACGCCAACGTCGCATTTTCCTCTCTAAATTAGCTGTTATTAATTTTTCAAGCACTTCAAAAAAATCATAGCTAATGTAATTTATACTTTCAATGAGAGATCTAATCATTAATAGCAATTTTACAATTTTATCAATCTTATTTAAAAAAATAATTCGGTAAAATGCGACGTTGGCGTTTTTATAGTTTTGAAACAGCTAATATTAGTTGTTTCAAAACTACAGCGTTGGGCAAAAGTATGGAGCCAAGCGTTTTGTGTCCAAACTATGAACCTTACTAAGAAAAAACTAATTAGAACATCATCAACTACTTTAAAAATGTGATCATTTTTCAAGAATAAATTTTTTCGAAATCATTTTGATTTTTGAGTTATTCAAAAAGAATTTTTTTTTTTTCAAATGGCACCCTACTACGGTGGTAAAAGATTATGCTCCAAAAATAACTTCTACTTTAATAAAATTAATTTTAAACCAATAGTTTTTCTTAAATAAATTATTAAAATTGTGTTCCGAGCTCATTACTAGTCATTACGAAGGTTTTTCGAACTTGGCCGACATGGTTTTATCCATGGATGTGAAAAATTGCGAAAAATTTCACGAATCAAGTTAGTGGATAAAAAGCATCCATGGATACAACAACTTCGGCCAAATTCGAAAAATCTTCGTAATGAGTTCGGGCCACAATTTCAATAATTTTTTTTTTAATCATTGGTTTAAAATTATATTTATTAAAACAGAAATTACTTCTAGAACATAGTCTTTTACCAAAAAAATCGCCGTGGTAGGGTGCCATTTAAAAAAAAATTTTTTTTGAATAACTCGAAAACTAAAAGGAATTTCGAAAAAATTTATTCTTGGAAAATGATCACATTTTTAAAGTAGTTGATGCACTAATTAGTTTTACTCTTCGACACTGTCAAAATTTTCGATTTTTCTCCCGTGTCAGGAAGTTTTGACATTTCATATGAAACGTCAGATTATTTTTAGCAGATTTAAAGCAATTTTAAGCCTTGTTGCGTCTAATTCGAAGAATAAAATGTTGTATCCAACTCGTTTTCGTGTAAATCGGTTCATGTATTTCACCTCGTGTCTCGTTAACACTCGACGTTTAAAAATCCACTCGTGAAATAAAAATCCGATTTACACTCAAAGTCGTTAAATAAATAACTATTTCGTAAGACACATAGTTTAGGCACAAAACGCTTGGTTCTATAATTTTGCCCAACACTGTATGTAAACGCCAACGTCGCATTTTACTAAGTTATTTTTTTAAATAAGATTGATAAAAATGTAAAATAGTTATATGGTTAGATCTCTTTTTGAAACTATAAATTACATTAGCTATCAATTTTTTGAAGTGCCGGAATAACTTGGCTATTTTAGTTTTGAAACAGCTAATAGTAGTCAATTAGATATGCACACCAAATAAAATCAGCCAAAAAATTAAAAGTAATTAACCAAAGTAAGAACAATTTCTATAACGGAAAAAATTGTTTTTTTTTTAAATTGTATATCCGTTTTTTTAAACGAATAGGCCGATGTTTCACCGTATTTTTGAGAGATGTTTATAGACCATACCAGTGGCGGCTCCTCAGGGGAGGCAGAGTAGGCAGTGCCTCCTCAAACAAAAATGTAACTACAATTTTTTAAAATTGCATTATTAAATTCACATTATTAAATTAAATGATAAAATGGTGGATAGAAGTTCAAAATTGTGAGGATCTAGTAGATTATTTGATGCAAAATTCTTTTATTGTTTTAAATTATGACAATAAAATATTTATAAAAAATTTGGGAATACCACGTACTGTTCTTCCATTTGTGAGTGACAGGCAACAGGCTGTACTGTTGGCCCTGTTTACTTTTTAACCAAAAAACAGAAAATTCAGTTTGGTGGAAATCTGAGTATAATGACCTCAAAAATTTATCTCGTTCTCTTGAAAGGCATCGAAAATCCAAAGAAAAATGTAGCAACAGCAATAGATAATGAGAGAAAGGAACAAATAGAATCTTACAATGCGAAAGTCAAGCAGATTCGAACTATAATTAAAAAATTAATTGATTGTATATTGTTTTTGGCTTTCCAAAATCTGGCTCTCAGAGGACACAACGAAAGCGAATCTTCATCAAATAAAGTCAACTTTAAAAAGCTAATTTCTTTTTTAAGTAAATATGATCCAAATTTGAAAAAACAGAAAATTATAGATACGAATATGTAATACTTTTCTTGTAAATACAAAACTAAATCTTTGGTTGTTTTTTATATTCAAAAATTTCTTATCATTAGATCTGAATCTGTAGCTTTTTGGCTAAATAGAGTTTTCCTATACACACATGTAGGTCTATTTTGTTTGCCTCCCCGGTTGACAGACCCACGGGCCGCCACTGGACCATACCAACGCTCGTCCATCGACCGTCTTCTGTTTAACAAAAACGCTCAAAATTCAAAATGCGTTATTCGTTATTAAATTTAAGCGCTGCACGATCGAGCGTATTACGCACGTGTTATCTTTAGTGTACTATGTACACTATAATTAAACCTAATTTTTTTAATCAATAAGAAAATTAGCATAGACAAATAATATCTATATTCAATCCGAAAGCTTTTGTATAAAATCCATTATAGGCGTGTCGGTAAAATAAAACCGCGTTAGCGCAGAAGTTAAAGCGTGGCGCTCTGAACATGTGCACCCTGATAAAGTGCAAAAAAATTTTCATAGCGATAGAATATTTTCTTGAATAAAAATTTCAAGTTGTTTAATAAAATTTCAAAACGAATCCCAAAATTCAAAAAAATTTTGAAGGGCCTTATGTTTACAGAGATGCAATGCTTTAATTGTATCATTTTCCGCTAGATGGCAGGTTTTTATTAACTAATATTAACAATATGCACAATCGTAGATGGGGAGCGTAATATTGATCCAGAAATAAAAATCAATTTTGGGGTCTCTAAGAATAAGGGATTTTGTAAGTTTTTTTGGGAGCTTTTATTATAATTGTGTTTAATTTTTGGATGATTTTCAACAGTTTTTCCATGTGCTCATTTTCTGGTGGTTTATTGATTTTTGAGTATTTTTTTTTCGGTTGTTTACTGTTGGGAAAATATAAATTTTTAGGATTCTTCCTTGTTTTGTAAGGCGCCAAATATACCTCATTGATTTGGTGTTGTTTTTCCTTTTTTTGCATGCGCCAAATGTACTGGTCCAAAAATAAAAAGCCATTTTAGGGGTTATAAAAACAAAGTATTTTGTAAGTTTTTTAAGGAGTTCTATTGGAGTTAAATTTGTAAGACTCTGCCTTGTTTTTTAAGACGCCTGGTCCAGAAGTAACATTTTACATCCTACTCTAATTCTTAATGTGTTTGGTTTAATTAAAAAAAAAACTATCAAAAGTAAACAATCCACAAAGCACAAAACTATGTTTTTTTGCAAACAAAATTTAGCAAAGTTTCAACCCAAAACATACAGATTCCATTAGAGCGCGGACTCGTAGCTCCCCCAACGCCCATTTTGTTGCCACTGGACAGACTTTATAATACGTTCAATCAACACAGACGACGTTTCGATTAATTTTCGATTAATTAAATTAATCGAAATGAATTAAAATTCTGTACCGGCATCGCTCCCAAAACCCCCGAAATTTGTATTGAAAAGTGCACTAACCGGTAAAACCGAAACTCCCCCACGCCGGTAAACCCCCCAAAACGGTCCCTAGGGCGCGGTATGCGCCCCCCACATGTCTATTCAGTCATAGACCGACGTCAATCAGTCGCATTTCAAAACTCTCACATCTCGCTCAAATTTATCTCTTTTTACAACAAAGACGCTGATAAAGTTGAAATGAAATAAGTGTAGAAGTAACAAAGAAAACCATTTACCTTTACTCTCACACGGCGCTGTTTCCACAGAGACGCCGATTTTCAACACGCGAAAAAACACTAATTTTCAATGCGACGCATCGTCACAGCCCCAAAAATATGTTCTCCAGTCAGAATTTAACAATTTTCCACGGGAATATCGCGATTTTCCGCCTCAAACATGCTATTTTCACGAAAAACACTTTAGTCTATCTCACTTTAGAAAATGGCGGATAGAGCCATAGCCATCTTTGTTCCCCTCGCTCGGACGCGACACCGAATGACATACGCATGCGCAGGAAATTCGATGAAATTGACTCATCATCGAAACAATGACGATTTATCGATATTATGTCATCGTCTAATCCGGTCATGTTATCGGAGTTATTATTTTTGTTGCATAATTGCCTATAAATAGCAGTTGCCGCAATCGATCGAGATTCACATCAATTTTCGAATTATTAATAAATTTCGCGTCATTATTTAGAAAAACTATTGGACTCGGCGACTCGGGTGATTTTTTGCAAATAAGGAAGTGCCACGTCATGTATGCCGTCATTTCATGTCGTATGACGCGTGACGTAATAAATAATTATACAGTGGAGTCCGGTTATAACGAATTCGAAAAATGTATCAAAATCAGTTCGTTACATCCGAGGTTCCCTACAAACGATAAATTTAAAAAAGTGGCTTTTTAGAAGTTATTTTTACTTAACATATAACACTCAGTATTGTAAAAAACATGGATACTTTGCGACAGTAGGAATTTGATAGTTGTGCAAATATTGTAAGAGGTTGATAGTTGAGCTCAAAATAAGTGAAAATAATTCAATTCGCCTTATCCGAATATTAATACTTTCTGAGATATAAAGAGTTTCAGTCGGTGAATAAATTTGGGACCAACAAAAATTTTAAACAAATATGATCTCTTAAGTTTAATTCTTCAAAATCTATTACATTGAGTTAAAATTAGCAATAACAGCTATAGAAAAACGAGTCATTCCATAAAAAAATATAGAAATGTAAAAATTTTGCATTGAATTTTTTTTGGCCAAGACCACCGAATTTCATTCCAAAACATTTCATTCGAAAATATTGAGTAGTGTAAAAGATACAAATTTTCAGAATGTGTTGTCACCACTATTTTTGGTTATTTCAAAAACCAAGTTTTTGACAGTGTTTTGGTTCAAATTTTTAAATGAATTTTTGCCAATTTGTTGATAACAAGAAGGCCTAAGTACAGCCGAAACGGCATTCTTGTATTTTGTTTACTGTCTGAATTAGAGATTTTTAAAACTTGGTACTCTAGAGGGATTTTTTTCTCTTTACTTAAATTTAAAAATTCATATCTTCCGAACCCGACTATTTTTTTAAATGAGATTTTGCGCAATTACATAACTGCACAATGGCTATTAGCTCCCAAAATTTCGTTCGGAAATATCGATTGCAACTTTGCGAAAAAAATCATGTTTGGTGTAAGATGGCAAAAATCATATTTTCCTTCAACTTCAAAAAATTATATCTTTCAAACCTGATTTATTTCAACAATGATGTTTTGTACAGTTATATATAAAGTCTATTAATTTCCAAAATACCGTTATAAAATATTAGCTACAACAATATGAAAAAATTTTTGTGTGAGGAAACATGAATCTAATTTTCCCTCAACTGAATTTTAAAAATTCATATCTTCCGAACCCGGGTTTTTTTCCAAATGAGATTTGGGATAATTACAGATGTGGACAATGATTATTAGCTTCCAAAAATTCGTTTAAAAATATCGAGTGAAACTGTGCGAAAAAAATTCGTGTTTGGTGTAAACACGCAAAAATCTAATTTTCCTTCAACTTCACTTCAAAAATTCTTCCAAACTCGACTTATTTCAACAATGGAATTTTGTACAATTATAGCCCAAGATAATGTATATTAATTCCCAAAATGTCAATAGAAATATTAACTACAACAGTCTGAAAAAAGTTTTGTTTGTATGAGGAGGCAAGAATCTAATTTTCTCTCAACTTAATTTTAAAAATTCGTATCTTCCGAACCTGAGTTTTTTCCAAATGAGATTTGCGACAATTACAGATGTGGGTAATAACTATTAACTTCCAAAAATTCGTTTAAAAATATCGAGTGAAACTGTGCGAAAAAAATTCGTGTTTGGTGTAAATACGCAAAAATCTAATTTTCCTTCAACTTCACTTCAAAAATTTATATCTTCCAAACCCGACTTATTTCAACAATGGAATTTTGTACAATTATAGCCCAAGATAATGTATATTAATTCCTAAAATGTCAATAGAAATATTAACTACAACAGTCTGAAAAAGTTTTGTTTGTGTGAGGAGGCAAGAATCTAATTTTCCCTCAACTTAATTTTAAAAATTCGTATCTTTCGAACCTGGGTTTTTTTCCAAATGAGATTTGCGACAATTACAAATGTGGGTAATAACTATTAGCTTCCAAAAATTCGTTTAAAAATATCGAGTGAAACTGTGCGAAAAAAATTTGTGTTTGGTGTAAAAAAGCAAAAATCTAATTTTCCTTCAACTTCACTTCAAAAATTTATATCTTCCAAACCCGACTTATTTCAACAATGGAATTTTGTACAATTATAGCCCAAGATAATGTATATTAATTCCCAAAATGTCAATAGAAATATTAACTACAACAGTCTGAAAAAGTTTTGTTTGTGTGAGGAGGCAAGAATCTAATTTTCCCTCAACTTAATTTTAAAAATTCGTATCTTTCGAACCTGGGTTTTTTTCCAAATGAGATTTGCGACAATTACAAATGTGGGTAATAACTATTAGCTTCCAAAAATTCGTTTAAAAATATCGAGTGAAACTGTGCGAAAAAAATTTGTGTTTGGTGTAAAAAAGCAAAAATCTAATTTTCCTTCAACTTCACTTCAAAAATTTATATCTTCCAAACTCGACTTATTTCAGCTATGGAATTTTGTACAATTATAGCCCAATATAATGTCTATTAATTTCCAAAATGTCATTAAAAATATTAACTACAACAGTGTGAAAAAAGTTTTGTTTGTGTGAGAAGGCAAGAATCTAATTTTCCCTCAACTTAATTTTAAAAATTCGTATCTTCCGAACCTGAGTTTTTTTTCCAAATGAGATTTGTAACAATTACAGATGTGGGTAATAACTATTAGCTTTCAAAAATTCGTTTAAAAATATCGAGTGAAACTGTGCGAAAAAAATTCGTGTTTGGTGTAAAAAAGCAAAAATCTAATTTTCCTTCAACTTCACTTCAAAAATTAATATCTTCCAAATTCGACTTATTTCAGCAATGGAATTTTGTACAGTTATAGCCCAAGATAATATCTATTAATTCCCAAAACGTCATTAAAAAATATTGACTACAACAGTCTGAAAAAAGTTTTGTTTGTGTGAGGAGGCAAGAATCTAATTTTCCCCCTTTATCTGTAAATATGTCCAAAATGTTCACCGAAGATCATAAAAAAATTATGTTGGAATCTTATTTCCGTAATGGACATCTGGTTAACGTAACCATCATAGATAACTAGATCAAAATATTAGAAAATCGCATGGTACGAGGACAAGGTGAGAAATTCTCGGCCTACCACAGAATTAACATTGTTATCAATAAAAATTTTATGCGTCATAATAGCATCCTTCAAGTTTCGTCTTAATCTAACAAACAGTTTTTTTCTGAGCATTTTTTAAAGTAAGGGTGCATGTCTGTATTGAACAATGGATAAAATGGAGAATCTCGGCGTCATTAAAATCTTTGTTTTGGAGGTCTTATTGCAAACAGAAATTTATCCAAAGTTGGTGGGAGTTTATAAAAAGTTTGTAAAGGACCAAAAACAGTAACCGCGGATGAAAACATCGAAAAAGTGCACAATTTGGTATTGGATAAACAGCGAATGAAAGTGTATGAGATAGCTAAGGTCATAGGGATAACTTAGTTTATATTGCACCAAGAATTAGATACGAAAAAATTGTGTGCAAAAGAATGCCGCATGGGTCCAATGCAGGCAATGGGAAAATTGAGGGATTTAAAACATTGTTGCGTCCTTGAGGACTCACCCTGTTTATTGTTTAGTTAGGTTAGCCTCTTATCTGTTAGTCTATTATCATTATCATTACTCATTGCGTTCATGTTCGAAGTTCATCTTCATCCCCATCTTGTTATTATATCTTTAGAGTAGGCCATATAAGCGACCGCAATGCAGATTCAAAAACATTCGACATTCATTATTCGACATTCGACATTCAACATCATTATTCGACATTCTTTCATTCTTTTCATTCGAGTTGTGCGAATTCCTTCAAGTATTTCTATAAAATTGTTAATATTAAAGTAATTAACGATCATCTACAACTTTGCAAGAATGAGTTATTCTTTTCAACCCGAGACCCACAACAATTTGGTAACAGCGCGGCAAACAAACAGCATTATTAGAACATTCTTCAATTCACCGGATTGGCTTCCTCAGACTTTCATTAACCACAAATTTGAAAAAAAATGTAGTTAGGAAAAATTATCACTCAAATGAGGAGGTGATTGCGGCTGTATACAAGTATTAACTGTTTCAAAACTATAAAAACGCCAACGTCGCATTTTACCAAATTATTTTTTTAAATAAAGTTGATAAAAATGTAAAATAGTTATTAATAAGTAGATAGGGTTGCCACCTGAATGTTTTTTCAGCCCCGGACACTAAAGTAACAGTAATAATAACAATAACTAATAACTTACATTGTTATTACAGTCAAATTTCTAGTATACTAAAGTATACCTATAATACTTGATAATTATGACTTACGGGTACTTGACTTTTTGTTTGTATTGCTTGGAATTTTTACCTAGTTTAAAAAAACAAATTTCATAATAAACAAAGTAAAAAATGAAATTTTCACATACTATGTATATTGTAAAACTAAATAAAAGAATAATGATACTATAAGATAGTATATTAACTGTTTCAAAACTATGTAAACGCCAACGTCGCATTTTACCAAATTATTTTTTTAAATAAGGTAGATAAAAATGTAAAATAGTTATTAATGATCAGATCTCTCTTTGAAACTACAAATTACATTAGCTATTAATTTTTTGAAGGGCATAAATAATTTATAACAACTAAATTTGAGAGAAAATGCAACGTTGGCGTTTACATAGTTTTGAAACAGCTAATATGACAAAAAGTAATATAAAAAAAATAAGTACTGGAAACAATAGACATCTACATATCTCATTCAATTTGGCAAGCAAAAAAAGTAACACCTTTCCAAATCTGTTTTTTCAGTAAAATTATATCCGCTAACACGTGAGAAAAAAGGTAAATTCATTATAACATTCATCACTGATCAATTTTTAGAAGTTGTATACATTATTCCAATTCTTCTCAAATTTTATTGAAGAAAATGGTTCAAAATATTGAAATGCTAGCTTCCAAATCAAAATATTTACAGGTGTAGTTAACTGCTCTATCGAAGAATTTCCAAAATTTTTCGTTAATTCTAATTATAGATACAAAAAAATTGAGAAAAACAATTATTGTCCGGTTTAACATTTGATCCGGACACCGGACATATCGTCTGATATCCGGACTGTCCGGACAGGTGGCAACCCTATAAGTAGATCTCTCATTAAAACTATAAATTACAATAGCTATTATTTTTTTGAAGTGTATGAATAATTTATAACAGTTAATTTTGAGAGAAAATGCGACGTTGGCGTTTTTATAGTTTTGAAACGGCTAATATTTTGCAGACCTACCAAAAAGTCACTTCAGGGATGGGATTAAAAAACTAGAAACACATTGCACTAAGTGCGTTCAACTAAAAAGAGATTATACAAAAAAAACAAATGCATATCCGAATTAAAAAACGAAGTCTTTCATTGTTAGGCCGAGAATTTTTCACCTTACCCTCGTATAAACAGCTTATACAGGCTGTCCCAACGATCCGAAAAACTCCCATAACTTTTGTGTTATTTAAGATAGTGACTTTTTGTTTTTTCTGGATTACAGCTGCGTTTTTGCTGCACATTTTAAAATATTGCGGTATGTATACAGGATGTCCCAATATTAAACAAAACACTAAAGTTATGTTTTTTTTTTAAATGGAATTTACTCAGTTTGATTTGATTTTTGGATTCTATAATCCATCCGGAATTAAAATCAATTGTCAATGACAAAATTTTTGAAATTATGTTGGAACCCTGCGACATTGCCATAGAAACGAATCCTGGACGACTAACTTTAAATGGAGTTGCCAACGTTGAAACAATTTGACAATTGATTTTAATTCCGGATAGACTATACGCTAAATTACGAATTATTTTTATAGAGGTCATTTTCACTTATCTCTTATCAATTGTGATTTATGGCGCTTTTATTGACAGAATTTCGAAATGTAGGGGTTTGTTCAAAAATTTGTATGTTCTAAATCTTTGACCATAAGTCAAAGTAATTAACGCCGTTTAATTCCTGAATGTTTGCCGCATCTTTTAAGTGTTTACTCAACAATCTGCTCAGTCGCATGTGCCTACTGAGATTATTTAAATATGGCAAATTAAAAATGTCAAAAACTCATTTTTTTCAAATGGCATCCCCTATTTATTATTGTACTGGTTAAAAGTTTTTTTGACAAGCTTTCCATCGATATAAGGTTTGTACAGTCTAATTTATAATTCCAAGTTGCTATCTTAAAATAAAAAAAATTCGAGAAACTTTTGGCCAATAAATATCAAGTGGGCCTTATGTACAAAAGAATTTAGCACAGAAAATAAATAAAATTATGGAATTGGAAATTCTTTGTTGCAAGAAAATGCACAATTGATTTACAAAGAAAATGAGGCAAAAACTAATATTTTGCAATGTACTCGTAGTATTAACCTAATTAAGTAGAAAAATTAAAAACATTATCAAATAAAAAAACAAAAAATTAAAGTTATTTTACAATTTTCTTTGTAACAGATGCGCAGAAATATTCCCATTTTCTTCAATACAAACGTGCAGTCTTCGTCTAAAAGATAGTCCAACACGACTTAGCATATTTGCACTTATTAAACTAAATGTATCTCGTATTCTTTGTTTCATGTCCTCCACAGAGTTGTTGGTCTAAGTTTATACACCTTTTCTTTAACAAATCCCTAAAGGAAGAAATCAATCGGAGTAAGGTCGGGGGAACGAGTAGGCCAATTGATTGCTCCTTCTCTGCCTATCCAGCGACTTGGAAAGGTTTCATTTAAAAATTTAGGAACCACCTCGATCCTCCAAATATCGTTGAACGGACTTTACGTTCTCCAGATAAGACACCATCGAGACTCACTTTTCGAACTTTGTCTTTCAAATACGAACCAATTAATTTAACACTATCAGAGTCCATGTTATAGTAGGCTGTTTTTTAAGTAATATACCTACATGCAGAGTGGAATTTTTAACTAGAATAAAATTCATAACTTGGGTATAGGTCGATTTTTGTTTATTATTCCCTATCATTTGGTGTATATGGTTTTTGTTTATCTGCTGTCAGAAATGCACAGCCACCTCTAACTTTTTTTTTTCAAATGTAACAGCGTGTCAAGTGACACCTCGTGTGAAAGAGCACTTCAAAAGCAGTACAACGCACTATTTGTTTTCTGAATATTGTCAAGGCCTACGTGATAAAAAAATAAAAAACAATTTTTATAAGTTGAAATTAGGCAAATCACACTCGAAATGATGCAAAATGTTAGAAATTCATGTTACTATCGTTATGTTATTTCCCAGAAAAGGAACGGTGCCCATTTTGAACATTTTTTTGGGTCACTTAACGTAACATTGTATTTGAAAAAAAAAAGTTAGAGGTGGCTGTGCATTTCTGACAGCAGATAGACAAAAACCATACGCACCAAATGGTGGACAAGAAAAAATAAAAATTGATCTGTTTCGAGAACTTTCACAAAAATCGCCTATATTCAAGTTATGAATTTTATTCCAGTTAAAAATTCCACTCTGTATAATGCGATACTGTATCAAAGGCCTTACTAAAATCTAGAAATAAAGCTCCATACATTTTTTTCTTCAAAGTTTTTAAGTATGTCATCCAACAAAAGCTAGAACCGCCCGCATGAGATGTATTAGCTGTTTCAAAACCATAAAAACGCCAACGTCGCATTTTACCGAATTATTTTTTTAAATAAGATTGATAAAATTGTAAAATAGTTATTAATGATTAGATCTCTTATTGAAAGTATAAATTACATTAGCTGTTATTTTTTTGAAGTGCATGAATAATTTATAACAGCTAATTTTGAGAGAAAATGCGACGTTGGCGTTTTTATAGTTTTGAAACAGCTAATAGAAATCCAAACTGACTATTATTATTTAGTAGACAGTATGTTAGAATATTATCGTTAAGATACTTCACGATTTGGGACATTAATAACTTTTCAAAAAGTTCAGATAAAATGGGTAGCAAAGATATAGCCGGAAATTCGTTATAAGCGGGTTCGTTATAACCAGACTCCATTGTATTTATATTTATTGAATTAGCTCTGGAATTAGCAAGATTTTCTATTGTTCGGATGACTTGTTTTTTTGTCACCATGGTTACGTCCATATTTACAACATGGACTCGTTTTTTTCAATAGTGTATTTTTTATTATTTTGTGTTAAAACAACCAGTTTTTGTAAAATTTTGGCCAAAAATGGGTTAGAAGCCGGTGGGTTTAGCGGAGCCCCCGAGCAACTTGTAAAACCTTGCGTGGGTCAACAAAGCTCGATGTTGGCGTGTCGATTCGATGTTTGGGTGCGATCAAGTTGGTGAGATTGTTGGTGACTTTTCGCGTTTCCCCTAACCAGTGAAGGTTGTGTGTGTGTCGGGTTTGCGATGTCGGATTTAGGAAGCGGAGATGAGGGTTCAAGTTCGCAAAGTGAGTAGACAGCCCCCTTATGCGCGTCCGTCTCGCTTTCAGGCAGTGGCATCCCTCCGCCCCCCGCGAAATTCCCTCTCCTGTGCCATCCCGAGCCCCGCAAATCCTCGTCGAAATCTGACAAGCGAACCAAAATGGCGATTTTTTCCGTTGGGGTTCCCGGACGGGGGCCCTTTGGGGGCCGCGCCGGCCCTGGAAGGTTGCCCTAGTCGCGCAATGACCTTGGCCAACGTTGGTTAGGTTGACGTTATTGCGTTGGCAAACGTGAAAACTCGCCAACTTGGACCCTTTGATCAATGAGGATTAGGGGGCTGTCGTACTAACGGTACTAACGGAGCCTTTTTTAGAGTATCACCAAGGGATGGAACAGGGGAGCAGCGAATATGACCCAGGTAAGCCCCCCACCGGTTTATGAATGAGTGACTCATTGCACATTCCGGGAAATCTCTACTAAGACATTACTAGAGACTTGTCGGTTGGTGATTCATTGACGGCTTGTTGCCCCATAGACGCGTTCCATTCATGTTTTCAGGGCGCTCCAAATGGATTTTGATTGGGCTTCTTCCATACAATATTGGCATGACCCAAGTACAGTTTGGTTTATTTTATTTCACGATTTTTTTACCACGTTTCTAATCATTTTTTTCTTTTACAGGTCAACAGGGTCAGGTGGAGCAAGAGTTGGCCACAAAAATGTTACAAATTCAAAGTAAACGATTCTATTTAGACGTTAAACAAAATCGGAGAGGAAGGTTTATCAAAGTTGCCGAGGTAAGTGACCTTAACCTAACTTAAATCAATTTTTTTTCTTTGTGAAATTGTTTTTGTTTAGTCATTTTTTAGAGTTCAGTTATTAGTTGGTTGAATTGTATTTTTACAGTTTTCCTGTTGTTTTATTTAGATCGGAGCAGATGGCAGGCGTTCACAGATTTTCCTGGCCCTTTCCACTGCTGCCGAATTTAGAGATCACCTCTCTGCCTTTAGTGACTTTTATTCCTCATTGGGTAAGCCTGAATTGATTTTTTTTCAACTTGTGACGTTTTAACAAGTGCCAACGCGGTAAACAAATTTTATTCATAAACAAACAAGAGTTATCATAATTTGTCATTTGTTTTATCAGTGAGTCATTTAAACTATTTTATGTAATAAGTAGCAAGAAGTAGTTCAATGGCCAATGTAGGAACCAATTTTTTTTGTGATTGATTCATTTGATTTTTTATACCGAAATTAGTCATCGATGAGAATTCTGTGCGAAAATTTATTTACGCAATCGCCCACTGAAAAACCAATTTTGAAAGTGTTCTACATTTTTAAGGATTTTTATATGGATCTAAAAATAATATTTAAATTTATTTGAAACTTTTATTTCTCAAGGTTAACAAAGGAAACAATTTTTTCCGCATTGTTGAACTACTGACGCGAACATTATTATTGTTAATTTATACGAATTTCCCAGAAATCGTTGCATCTAAGTAAATTTGGTCACAAAAAATTAAAATTTATGGAAAAATATGATAGAAAAAATCGAATTATAGTGTGTAATCAACAAAAGTTAGTGTCGTTACAAAAATAAGATAGGTGGCGCTTCTGGTGATATTTTTGGCACAGAATTTAAATATAAAATCGTTTTGTAAAAAAAAACCGTTTCGTTCCAGTTTATTTTCCACTTCCAAACCGAACGTATTCCTAATTACTTATAATTTTAGAAAACTTTTGTTTAGAAATGCTCTTTCATTGTACTTTTGGAAAAGCGGTTTTAAAGATTACATATCTTTATTTTCATTCATTTGATTCATAAATTAAAATGTTCATTTCTTTTAGCTAAGCACTTTTTGAGCTTTAACTCTATACCAAAGTTTTTCTTCAGATTGCACTATTTGTACTCAAAAGTATTTACTTTATCAAAAAAAAATTATTTTTGCCTGCTTCGAGCATTTACACACACTTTAGTTCATAATTCATGTACAAAATCTTTATTTGTATGTTTTTCAAGCGTTTAATAAGTTTTTGAGTTAAAAACTCAATTTTTATCCTGAGGTTTTGCTAAACTAGACCAAAAAATCGTTGAATTTGATCAAAATTTACATACAGTGAGGATTTCATTTTTCTGAACATCATATAAACGATAACGCTATTAATCCTATGTCTAGTTTTAAAAAAGTCATATCAATGCATTACTAGAGTTCTTAGATTTTCTGTATTATATGATGAAGAGTTTATTTCGTTAAACATTACATAACCCAAATAAAACTATTCATACTCTTATTAATCCTATGTTCAATTTTAAAAAGTCCATTCAGTGCATTACAAATAATTCACTAAAACACTAATGTTCAGCAAAATTAAATCTTCACTGTATATTTATTTCTTTTTTGGGTTGTTTCGATGAATTTCCTTAAAAATAAGACTACTTTTTACATTTTTCAATCAACTCGAGCTTTTTTTCGAACAACAGACTCAGCTTTTTTGTTCAAGAGAACTTAAAAATTAGTAATTTATGTAAAAATAACATTTTTGCATTTTTGGGCCTTTTTTTAATATAGTATTTTTAAGCTAAAATGGGCCAAAAATGAATTTCATCAAAGTTTATATTATTTTTGCCTTTTTCCCCTGTTTTCTTCCAAAAATGCAATTGTTTCGATGAATTAAAAAAAAAAACGAATTTTTCCATTTTTCGATCAATTTTTATTTTATTGTCATGTAATTGATTGTCATTATAATAAAAAATCATTAAAAAGTTGACATTTATACTTCACGTTTCTTGGGTTATTGATGTTGCCATGGACACTTTAAAAAACGCACGTTTTGAAAGTTGGATTTATACAAACTGCTGTGTGCTTTAAATAAGCAAAATACATTACCAATAAAAAATAGTATATTAAAAAAAAAGTTTTATTAGGGTTGATTTGGCGCCCGAATCCCAAGTTGACTGCCAAAACGAGTATGTTATGCTATTTTTTATATTTTGCGTCCCCTTTTACCTTATTTTAATTAAAACATTTTTTTTTGGCGTTTAGGGAATTTTGTCAGTTGGTAACGGTAATAAATAATAAATACTTTACACTTTACACTGTACTTTAATAAGCCATAAATGACTCCTACTGATAGACGTTAATAAACGTATTATAAACGCAAAGTATAAAAACTCATTTTTTTCGTTGATTTGTTAAAGTGAACCAAATAAATCATTGAATTTGATCAAAATTATTTTTATTCCTCGACAATGTCAAAATTTACGATTTTTCTCCTGTGTAAGGAAGTTTTGACAACTGTCATTACGAAACGTCAGATTATTTTTAACAGATTAAAAGCAATTTTAAGCCTTGTTGAGTCTAATTCGAAGAATAAAATGTTGTATTCAACTTGTTTTCGTGTAAATCGGTCATTTATTTCACCTCGTGGATGTTAAACGTCTCGTTAACACTCGACGTTTAAAAATTCACTCGTGAAATAAAAACCCGATTTACACTTAATCAAACTCGTTAAATAAATAACTATTACTTTTGTTGGGCAGTTTTCTCTTAGAAACGCATTTTTTCTGATAAATTTCATCAAAAATAAGACGAATTAATTTTTCTTATTCGTTCAATAGAGCACTTGTTTATTTAAGCTAAGGCTTTTGCTAGATTTCGTTAAATAGAACTCCAAAAATTAGTAATTTATGTATAAAAAGTCATCATTTTAGCATTTTTCTAGCCTTCAGTACATTTTTGAACTAAAAACTTTTCTCGTGAAATTTTGCTACACTAATAAACCAAAGAATCGTTGAACATGGTCAAAATTTATACATTGTTTTTTTTTTCTTTTTTTTCTTTTTAGAAACGCAATTGTTCCTTTGAACCGTTGAATTTCATCAAAATTAAGATGACAAATGGCCATATTATCTATTAAAGCCCGCAACAATTTTTATAATTAATCAACGTTTTCATAATTTATTAGATTTTAATGGATTTTTTAATTCTTCTGTAAGCATTGTTTATGTTTATAAAATTTTGGACAAATTAATGCTATAATCTAAGTATTACACCAACATATTTCTTAATAAAAATCAATTGTTCTTGTAAATAAAATAGTAGGTATACAGGGTGAGTCATTGATACGGGCATGCTCGAATACACCTACACCGGCAATGATATCAAAATGAGTCAAAGCGCACTGCACACGGAAGGCCAAAGTGTAGATTTTAAAATTATTTTGCCCTATACAGAGTGTTTCATTTTTACTGTGCAGCCTAAAACATAGTTTTTTAAATGGCACCCCTTGTATATTTATACATATTTAAATTTGCACTTTTTTTGGCTTTACAAATCCATTTAGATTTTGCAATTTGCTTTAACCGTTCAGAAGTTATTTAATTTCATAAAAAAAATCGCAGTGTGCTTGGTTTTTGGGATGTCAAGTTGGGACTTTACCTGTGTGTAAACAACTGTCTAAAGTATCGGCGGCAAGACCATACATTGTGGCATCACCGTGTTGTAACACATTCATTTTGGTAAATTTTGAAGGCTCATAACTTGATTTGTTCAAATGACAACTTCTGTATTTTATGATTCAGCGCTTCATTTTATCTCTTTTACCTCTTGGGTTTTTTCCTAAAGGTTGATAGTTTGTGGGATAATTCGGTTTTTCTGAAAAACGTACACAAAATAACTTCTAACAAAACAAAGTCAAAGTGGCATTTGTTGTACCATCGGTGGACATAAAAAACTGGTACAAGCATGACAATTGTATAATAAGTCAAAAAATCACAAATTTCTATCGGGTAAATTTGGCTTTTTGCGAATAATATTATAAAAAGTGTGATATACTAATGACATGTTTTCAAAAACATTAAGTTAAAGTTCACTTCTTTAATATTCTCTCTATTTACAGAGGTTATTATAACAACACAGTTGATCTAGCATTTCTTTAGGTTCAGAAAGCTTCAGCGGCTATCGTTAAGTTTTTGACAATTTTTGTCTTCATCAGTCACAATTCAAAAGCTTGATACACACAATAAGCAAATTTTGGATATACCAGTTTTTTATGTGCACCGATATACCGTCACGTTTTGATCTTCTTGTAAAAATGAATTTTTTGCGTAAAAATCCATACAGATTTCATTTGAACTTTTAATTTTGACAAGAAATTATTAAATAAAAATGAAAAAAACTTAAAAATCAAGTCGGACAAGGAAACAAAAAAATATTTACTGAGGTATAAAAAATCAATAGCGGTAACATTTTATTTGCAATTAAAATAATTGTTCAAAATGACACCTTCTTGAGCAATACATTCGTAAATTCTTTTTTAAATTAACTAATTATTCACCGCTTCTAATAATGTGGCATGATCAATTCTACGGAACGTGACTTCGTTTCTTACATTTTTATTTAATAATTTCTTGTCAAAATTAAGTTTTGTATTAATTATTAATTGTATATCTCGTAAGGCACTCGTCGCTTGGTCCGCTGGTTCTGTTCAAACGTCATTCGCGCCTCGCCTCCTTCGAAAAACCGTTTGAATGATTGTTTCAGGACCTCCAAATCCGGACAACGTACCCGAAGACGGCAAACTGAAGAGCGAGATGATGATTAAGGACAACCGTCGTTATTACCTCGACCTGAAGGAGAATTCACGCGGTCGTTTCTTGCGCGTATCGCAAACGATAACACGTGGTGGTCCGCGTTCGCAAGTGGCGATTCCCGCCCAAGGAATGATCGAATTTCGTGACGCCCTTACCGACCTACTCGACGAGTTCAGCACCGACGAGCACGCGTACAAACCTGATCTACCCGAAGGTAGACATATGCACGTCGATAATAAAAATTTCTATTTCGACATCGGACAAAACAATCGCGGTGTCTATATGCGTATATCGGAAGTTAAGACGAACTTTCGTACGGCCATCACCGTTCCGGAGAAGAGCTGGCCTCGATTCAGGGACATTTTGGCCGATTATTGCGATAAGATCAAGCAGCCGTCGACGACGGGGACGGTGCCTGGAGCAGGTACTGGACAAGCGAATGTCGGTGGTGGCGGGATTTCGTCGGATCAACCGCATCCGTTGGTAAGTTAAACAAAAAACAAGTGAATTGAAGGTAAGGATGGTTTTGGATTAAGGGTGGCTGTGGTTTTAATTTCTCTCAAGTTGGACAAACTGTTTGAATAATAACATGAGATCGAAAATATACTCAATTAGAGCAAGTGAAGTGTAACTTTAGCAACATCATATGGTGTGTCAAACCAACATAAGACAACATAACTTCAAAATATGGCTAAAATTCTGCAAGCACAACTTGCTCTAATTGAGTTTATTTTCGATCTCATGTTATTTAAATAGGTACCATGAGCAAATTTTGGATGTACCAGTTTTTTTATGTACACCGATGGTACTTAGAAGGTTAAAAATTGTACCATGCTGCTGTTCTAAATTTCTTATTTTCTTACTTTTTTCGACCAACTAAGCACATTTTGTAGCTAAAAACAAAATAAGAAAATAAGATGAAAGCACACAGATGGCCAACTCAATGTAAAAATTTGATCTCCAAATCTTTGGAACTATTCGGGTTTTTCCGTTGGAAGTAAACCTGTATTCAGATGGCGCTATGGATAGTGGCGGCAAATTTGAATTCAGTTTTAGACCTTATTCGTTTTTTTGTTTTGTTCAAAAATAAAATAATGCATCAGCAATTTTATTTTATTATTATACAGGCTGTCCCAGAACGCGCGCCCCAGAGAAAACTGACAAGTGCCGACGACAATGTAGACCCCAAAAGTGCAAACGAAGAAAAATTAATGGCTTTCATAACGAAGTTTTGGGAGTTTAAGAACCACCAATCCCAAAAAGGGAACTCTAGGTGTTAATGTGAATAAAATTGGTTGCTAAGCTTTTGCAAACGCATCTAAAATATCATCTGGTCGGGGCAGTGTAAATCAACAAGACGACATGACCTCCGTCTGTTTTTAATATTTGACAATCTTTGACATTTTAGTACCAAAGCCACAAATTGAAGCTTTTCCTAAGAGTTAGGACTTGAATTGCGACTGTTATGATGACTTAGAAGGTAAAAATATTAGCCCCAAAACAGTTTTTCTTTTTAAAAATGTTACAAATGACATACGTAACCGCAAAATACACTTTTGATAAAAGTCTCTTAATTTGGAAGAGTGAGAGCAGTCCTGCGAGCACCACACCGATCTCCTTTCTATTTGGTACAACTTGACATGTTTTCTCTTGTTCGTGAAATAGCTTTATTGAGAATCACTTTGTGATAAGGATGATTCTCTTGAGGAAAGCGTTCCCGTTGTCCCCTCTCTAGCACTAGTAGCACTCTATCCACATGTTCCTTAAACTATCAACATTTCCACATAATCCCTAGCAGAATACATGAAGACAGAGTACGTATGAGCTGGATGGCGTTACTAAAGTGCTCTTAAAATTTTCACACTGACGTTTGCTGACGTTTCTCGAAAGTTTCATAGTCGACCAGTTTTTTCGAAAGGGAATAAAATATGCTACCTAGCAACAATTACGAGAAATAACCTGGATGGTTAAAAAAGCTCTGATTAGTCGAATTAAACTGTTCTTTTCTTGAAGACCGTTGAAGATAGAAAATTTTGTCATTAGGATTAGTTATTCGTGTTTTTGTGACGATTTCTCTGCTTTTCTCTGGGGCGTGAGTTCTGGGATACCCTGTATATATAATGTGTTTTTAAATTATTCTCATCTAGTCGTCTGTGAGTTTCTCAAGTAAAATCAGAAATGCCGTTTTATAGAATTAATGACAGGCATTTAGACACCGAATATTACCATTTTTCATTTATTAAGTCTCCAATTCGGAAATAAGCTTCGATAATAAAATTGTTTTCTTGTACAGTGAAACAATTTAGTTGCATTTTAACGAAATTTTTAAAATTAATTAATTGACAATTTGTGAATTTCACAACTGACAGTTTTGACATTTATTGACAGAGAATTCAATTGAGCAGAGCGGCACAATTTTTTTTACATGTAAACCAATTTCAAAGTTAACTAGATGAGAATAATTTAAAAACACATTGTACAATTAAAACATAAATAAAAAGGGCCAAATATAAAAATTAGACAACTTACAACATACGTATAGTTTTAAACCCAATAAGTTATCTTTTTAGACGTTTCTGGATGATACAACGGAGAATATTAGAATCCAAATACTGGAAATTCTTATTTGTGTGTCTGTACTAAGCTTCACTTCCGCTTCTGCTCAAAATTGATTTGCTCTTTGAATTTTTGATTTCAGGTCTTATTTAGTGGTGCTTTCACTAAAAATATATTGTAAATTAAGATAAAGGCATTGGCAACTTATTTTACCTATTTTATGTTTTAACGAAAATTGAAAATGTGGCTCATTTTATGTCGGTAGGTCCTTTTCAAAATTTTCTGCCATGAAAAATAAGCGAGATAATTACTTCGAAAGGAAGAAATCCTGACGTCACAACCGCCTCTCATCACAGAGTCCTCTCATCACTGAACCCTCTCATTCACTAAAAACTTGACAAATATTTGAACATTTTCCACACATCTTCCACACATCTTCCACAAAATAAAAAATTAACTACTTTCTCGACTTTTTTCTGTTCTAACTTTTGTCTTGAACATCGCGAAAACATCTCAGAAATTTTGTCAGGTTTATGAAAACTCTGACAGTGTCACTTAAAAGTCAAAAACTATTTGATCTGAAAATTGGACCAAATGTTCAAGAGGCGGTTACGACGTCATAATTCCAACTTTAAATCGAAATAACTCGAGTTAGAGAGCAGATACAGAGAAACGATTTTCACTACTGTAATAAGCATTTTCAGTACTATCATTTAAGACAAAGTTGTTTTTTTAAGTTGCCAATGCCTATAATGTTTGAACTGTACCCGATCTTTACCTCTGCCAAGAGATTGTGCAGACAACTTTTCATATGGAGTCGGCCGTCTGTATTAGATGAAAGTTACAAATTTAATCGATGTTTCAACTGTTTTTCTAGAGATTTTCTTAAATCGGACTGAAACATCACTAAATTGTGTTAAATAAACCAGCGTTCAAGCACTTTTTTTTTTAAGTATAAACTCAGTTTTCCGCGAAAATGTTCTTAATTATTTAATTTTTGCCATTTTGTCTAGTAATTTTTATGTTATTATATTGGCAATCCTTCATTTGTCAATGACAGATCAAAAAAAAATTGACCGTGTCAGAAAAATAAACTTGGGACTCTTGGGACCATCAGAATGCAGGCATAACTTGATAAAAAAATACCCCAAAAAACAGTGCTACATAAAAAACACAATTTCCATAATTCCACAGTCACTAAATTATGTCAAAAATAACATAATTTTTAAATTTTGCTATTCAATAATTACTAATTAATGTAAAACAGTAACATTATTTTTGCGTTTTCGAACATTTACAGTTCATTCTTTTTTATAATCAATTGTCAGTGTCAAAATTCTGATAAAGACCAGAAGTTCATGTCTAATCCTTTTGCAACTAGCTGTATTCTGTATTGGACATTTTGCACATAGTCTGTAAAATAATAACTCGATGTGCTCTGTGTAGTTGTATAACTTAAAGACCATTTCATTAAATTTGACAGGTAAAATTAGTACCATCCTTAATTAAAAAAATAAGAGATTTCGTTAAACGGGATCGAAACATCGCTGAGTTATATTAACTACTAAGAAGGCCCCTTCAGCACACAGCTACTTTTTAAGGTAAAACACCCCGATTTTCAAGGGTAAATAGAAAAGCAAAAAAAATGTAAAAACACCCCGATTTTCTAAGTAGTTAAAAAAGTAAAAAATATCAAGCAAAATAACCCGATTTTCAAGGTAGTTAAAAAAGTACAAAATTTCAAGCAAAATAGCCCGGTTTTCAAGATAATCTAAAAAAGTAAATATTTCAAGCAAAATGACCCGATTTTCAAGGACAAATAGAAAAGCAGAAAATATTGCAAAAATGACCTGATTTTCAAGTATATTTTTAAAATTAACATTTTTAAGGAAAATTCCCGGATTTTCAAGGGTAAACAGAAAAGCAGAAGAAATTGTGAAAACACCCCCGTTTTTAAGGTTTATTTTAAAATCGCTTCGCTCATGAGGGCTTCGCCGGAATTAACATTTTCAAAGATTTTACGTTTTTCTGTTGGGCTACTGTAACACACATTGGAATACGATTCCGGCCAAACAAATTCAAGTATTTAAAATTAAAAATCAAATATTGTCACAGATTGAACAAATGAATTATATTTATTCATTATGGGTCTGAAAATTCGGGGTCCGGCATACCGGACCCTAACTTTAAAAGAATAAAAAGCCATTTATTAGAGAGTTTATCGAATTATAAAATTAACTATAAAATAGTTAAATATAATGATCCATTAGCCTTAGATATATCGCCTTAAATTCAGTGACGGATGCCCATCCGTCACTGAAATCCCATGGTGAATGAAGAATAAAAGCTCATTTGTGATTATTATGTTTTTTTGTTCAAATAAAGGGAACCAAAGGTCTGTAAACCAAGTACCTAAATTTAAAGAAAAACACCCCGATTTTCAAGGATAAACTGAAAAGCGTTACCCTTCAGGACACAACTACTTTCAACAAATTTTAAGAATTCGCGGACAGAGTCCGCTCATGAAGCGAAGCGAATTCATACATATGTTTATGTGCTACTTCTGGTCTGGGGCTAATTTTGAGAGTATAATATCATTAATTTTTAGATGTAGTTCAAGTTCTTCGTTTTCTGTTAGATCAATTTTAGTTTCTTTGCCGTTTACTTGACAACAAAGATAAGGTTTACCGTTCTCTTTTAAAATTAAAGTTATTTTGTTATCCATTTATATTGAAAATTATTTAAGTTTATTTAGTAAAATCATAATTTTATCTATAATACTACATTTAATTCCAAAAATAGATAAATCAAATTTATACGATTTTGTCGTTTGCAAAAATTCATGATACTCGTAGTAATTATTGTCTTTAAAGAAATAAATTTGTCCATTAATATATCTAAAAGCTTTGTCAACATTAGAAGGAATACTAGAAAACAATTCAACTATCATTCCATGTTTCTTAGGTCTAAACAGGCATTCATCAAATTGTATAAACATTGTGTTGTCATAAAATATATAAGTTTGACCAGAATAAGTACTAAATATTGCATTAATTTTCTTTCCACTAGGAACACCCAAACTTGTGATAGATCTTCCATTATAACCGTTTTTAACAACGAAATTAGGAAAATCAATAATATAATATAAGTTGTTTGTTGTTAACAAAATAGTTCCATCTGGTTTCTGATAAATATGTGATATTTCTTGAAAATCATCTGGTAAAAAAGTTAAATAATCTGTAATTAATTTTGGTTTATTATCATAGCTCATGTCTTTTAAATTAACAATCCAGGCATATTTCTTGTAGAAAATATATAATTTATGATTTGCTATTAAAAATGTGTTAATAGTTTCACTTAAGCTGCATAAATCAGGTAATGAATCAGTCTTTCTAGGAGTCAAAGTAATAGGTTTTTTAGTTGTGGTAGATGTAGTAGTTGTGGTAGTTGTAGTTGGTATTGATTCATATTTTGACCGTTCAGGTATTCCATATAAATATTGAATTGCCCAAACATCATCTTGCGTTAATTTATCACCAACTCCTTTATAATAAGCATACATAATTGAATTATTATTGGCAGAGTGCTCAATACCTAATGTATGTCCGATTTCGTGTAATAATACTGTATAAAAATTAGTTTGATCATCAGGTGTATTACTTGATTCACCAAAATACCAATTTTCTGATTTATCAAAATGAATTCCTAGACATTCATCATTATTTGGAAAGAAGCCATGTGCTAAGACATTACCTTTTCCGTCAAAACTGCTAGAACATATTCCTTTTTGACACCGTGAACTATGATTATGTTGAAACAGCGTATTAGAAAATGAAATAAGTATGTCCGGTTTAACACTATTGTACTCGCCTACGGCGCTGGGCTGGCTGTGCCAGTACTCAAACTTTAAATTTGAAACAGATTCCCATTGATCAAAGGCTTTTTGTGCTAATTCTTTCATCTCGTTCGTAGCTAACGAAAAATACCATTTAAGATTTGTTTTATTCCATTTTTGATAATGAACTCTATAAGCTGTTGGATTATCTTTATTTCCACATCTCGGCTGTTTAATCAAATCAAGTGTTTCTTGATTTAATGTTCCATCAACAGGTAAACTGTAATATTCTTGAAATCTAATTAATGCTTCATTTATTTCTATTAATGATTCAGCATGCGAGGAGGCATTGCCAGGTTTTGTAGATACTGACGCGAAATAGCCAAATTGTTCTAAATAACTCTGAATCTTCGATTCATTCGTCCGAATATTAACATCATCTGAAGTTTTTACAGCAGTGAAAAATAGGAAAAGAATCATATATTCGGCTATGCCTTCATGATGAATCTTTGATTCAGAATATTTCATTTAATAGTATAAATTTAAATTAAATCTTCAAAAATAATTATACTATAAGAAATCATCAATTTCCGTTTAAGCGGACTTTTTCTAGGTATTTCTCTCTAGGAAAATAGTTAAAATTACTGACAAATTCCTCTTCACGTAAATTTATTTCTTTTTCGTTTATTTTATCAGCCTTATATAAATGCAATAACTGTCGATAAAATTTATAAACCAACTTATATTCTTCAATTCTTTCTGATATTTTTAACCTCTTATCTAATATTTCTATTACCCCTGCGCCAAGAGATAAACAAACTAGTGGAGGTAGTACTAACGATGATAATCCCGATGCACTAAATAATAATTTACTAATAGATAATCCGATTCCAATTTTATAAAAATATAAGTAACTTTTTCTGTATACATACAAGCGTTTTTGTAGATATGTTTCCATTTATAACATATAGATAATATATTTTTTTAATTACGTTCAAATATTGAAATAGTAGTTTTCTCATTTAAACGACACGGTATCTGTTTAAAAGAATATAATATATCATAAAAATCTTTGCCTCTGTTGACATTAATTATCACATATATACAGTAATGACCACATAAAACAGAAGAATTCATTTGTAGCTGCGTGCTATTCCACGCAATATTTTTTCCACTACTTAGTAAATATTTTTTAATTTTTTCTGGTGGAGATATTCCAAAACTGTCAAAATATAAAATATTTCTTAAATATGGTTTGTTTATGTAACATACCCAGTGTGAGCCATAACAATTAGAGGGTTGAAAATTAATTATACCTGATTCATCTTTTCTAATTTTTTTTGGTAACATGTCAATTGCAAAAACACCTCGAAAATTTCGCGTAGCTTCCTGAGGCAAACCCGAATTCGTCTTCGACTCATGAAGTGTTTCACACGAATTTTTCTCATTTTTCATAATATCAGATATTTCTATATTACTTAACCCCTTTTTCCTATCAATTTTATTCCTTGTCCATATGTCTTCGTCTTTTTTGTGTTTTTTTTATCCTTTTTTATACCATCTCCAAAGGCTTTTTGTGCTAATTTAGTACCAGCATAACCAGCAGCACCTAACCCCAATGCTTTGGCTACAGCTAACGCTGCAGGAATTAAAGCAGGTAAAAATCCACCTATCTGTGTTGGAGAAAATTTGATATTACAATATTTTTTCTTCTCTTTTTTACACTTTTTAATTTCATCAATCTGATTTTCTCTTAATTTAATAGTATTATTAGGTCTTTCTGTTAAATCGAATCTTATATTACAATCTATTCTTTTTTCTTTACAACTTTGGAGTTTCTTTATTTGATTGGGTGATAAATATACTTTATAATCATTCATTTATTTAATTAAAAACTCAGGTAAAGCCTCATCTACTTCATTTCCAAATAAATCTTTTCATCTATGATATTCATATTTGCAATTCTTTGAGATTCAACTACGGCATACATATAGTAATTAACATTTTGATAATCTTTTAATGTCCAATTAACTTCTAGTTCAGATGATTTTGTTTTACTAAATAAATTTTCATCATTTTCTTTTGTTACGTCAAAAGCAACAACTAAATAGAGGTTACAAAAATCTTTATAGCTAACGCACGTACCTTCATCCAAATCTTTTTTATAATTACAAGAGAGGAAAGCGGCATACAAGCGTTGTAAATCCTTATTATTCACCTGATATTCATAAGTAGGATGTTGGGTACCGTTGATTTTAATATTTATTCTTTCTAAATTCATATTATCAAAAATCATCATTGACTTGGTAAAATTATCGTTTCGTTCAGCTTTAGAAAAAACTATAAAAACTCTAGATATTTTATTTTGATTATTTACAACGCGCCAGTTTCCACTTCCAGAAGACCACAAATTACTACGGTAACAGTTAAGCGCATTCCATCCACAAAGAAAGTTAGATTTGCTAACTAATAATGAAGATAACATTTTTTCAGTTTCTAATGAGGGCTTAACTATTGGGATCCACAAACTAATATCAGATATTTCATAGTCATAATTTCCATCAACTTTAGCGTGTAATATATTTTTTACCCTATTTTTACGTAATTCGATACGAATTTTTCCATTCAAAACTTTGTTACAGTCTCGTACAAACCGGAAAATTTTAGATAAAGGTATAAATTTTGTAATAGTTTTTTCATCTTTTGTTAACAACCATCTCTCTAAATATCCTTTATTGAATGCAGAATTATTTGTGATTTTTGAAATAATAGTTTTTATATCAACGTCTAAATCTTTAAATTTTACCGATTTATCTTGCGCCTCATATTTGTATTGAGACGTATCTGCTGAATCTGCTGTGTCTGGATACCAACACAATTGTGATGCTGAAGTATCAGAAACATCTCCAGAAAATTCAATCAGATTTGAAATTAACGTAGCAACACCCACATAATTTGTTTCTTCTATTAATACCTCTTCATAGAATAGCCTCACATAGTCAAAATCATTTATCCCATTGTTTGATATAGTTGCATAATTATTTGGATTGTTTTTAATTTTAGATTTGACAAAAATATAAGCACCTGATAAATGTTTCCATCCACTTATATTAGTTTCGAGCGTATACTGTTCAAGTTCTTTCACATTGATATTACTTTCTCTTATTTCATTGTAAGTATAACTTTTTGTTGATTCATCGGTTACAGGCATTTCATCAATACGCCATAAATTGTCCACAACGCTTTCCATTTATTTAAATAAAAAGAAGTCTGATGAAATCAGCCCCAGAGCGTCCCTGAAAGGGACTACGGCTCCGCAGGCCAAAGGCGAAGTCTTTTAAGAAACTTAAGCATTCGCCTTTGGCTCTTGGCTGATTTTATCAGCATTCAACAGATTTTTAATGATATCCTTTGATTTTTTAGTTAATCGATTAGCTTTCCCTTTTTTTAATCCGTCGCCTCGTAAATGTTCATTCCACGATTTTTCTTTCATTTTGTTTAGAATAGGATTTATAATTTCTTCTTTATAAGTAGAAAAGGGCGGCGATTTTACGTATGTAGACGCTATATTTTTAAGCCCTGAAGTTACACCTTGAATGATATCTTCTTTATTATTTTTCCAAAAAGGTTTTAATATATTGCGATATAAAAAACCCAATGCTGGTATACCAAATTTTTTTATAGATTGAAAAATATTTCCACCTCTAATATCTCTGTGATATTTAAGACCAAACCCATATTGTTTAGGAAATAATTGTTTTCTATGAACAACAAGTACCATTTATTCTACAAGAAAGAATAGCAATGACAATTACTGAATATCTAGAACAAAATTTAAACACTCTCCATTAAAATTTATCAATTGATTTAGCTGATTTGTAACGGAAATGCGAATATTAAATATATAATCCGTACGATTAATTGGTAAATATTTCGGATGCGTCGGTTCAATATTAATTAAAGATCTAGGTGAAATATTTGGGGTAAAAGCGTATATAACATCACTTTTGAGATTATTTTGATAACTAGATGAAACTAGGGAGCAGTGAATCAAGATTTGATCAATATCTTTGGTGATATTACCAATTTTTGTTGCATAGTTTATTCCTTCTTTATATATTTTTTTATCAAATCCTAAAAGCTCATGTATCTTACCGTGGGAAAAGTCAATTTCATAGTCTTTGTCGCGTATAATTAGCATAAAACGATTAGTTGCATAATTTACATCAAAATAAAACGGGGGTGTTTCAAACGTTCCAAAATATTCTTGGATATAATTATTTAATTCATTTTCATCGTACAAACCATTTGGTAACTTTAATATTTTCCACTCCGATTCATTTCTATCGTGTTCTTCGTCTTCGACTCTGGACACGCCTTGCCTGTCTTTCTTGATTTCGTTATTTTTGAGTTCGGTCTGCGGAGCCTTTTTACCAGACTTGTATTCGCTTCGCTCATGAGGGCTTCGCCTAAATTTTATTTCGTTATTTTTATACTCTTCGGTAATGTTATCCCAACTATACCAGAGACTTGCTGTCTTTAAAGCAATTTCACCTTTTAATCCAGATAAATTAATAGGGTTTTCAGAATAACTTATTTCAAAATCATTTTCTTTAGATCTAATGTGTATTAGGCTCATTTATTCAGTTTAAAAAAGCCTGGCAAAAGTTCCCGAGGGAATCGAAAGATTCCGGAGGCGAAACCGAAGTGGACTAGTGCTCCGCATGCAGCGTAGAGAATATCTTTTTGTGATCTGATTTTTTTATGAGTTTCAGGTTTAACAATTTATCAAGTATTTCTACGCATTCATTATATATTTCAGTTGAATCATTTCCAGCATTTTTTGACGCAATTAATAGATCAAGACGTTCTACCATTTCATTCGGATCTGAAAAAATCAGGCCGCTTCCTTTTTCATAGAAGGGAATTTTTCGAATATCTTCTAAAACACTTTTATATTTTTTCAACTGTGAATACACATATTGTAAATTATCAATTTTTTCTTGTTCTTGTGATTTCTTTGCGTTTGTAAGGTGCGCGTTTAATGATTTCAATTTAGTTGATATTTCGGGTATCGTCGTATCAATTTTTGCATTTCGACTTCTAATGTCTAACGATAATAAATGTGAAGGTTTTTCAAATTTAAATTGTTTTTCAATAATATCAAAATTTAAATCTTTATTAGGATCTAAACTTATGGAGGAAGGTGATTTTGGTAATGGTAATAAATTCGCTGCGCTCATGAGGACTTTGTCCGAATTATCCGATTCGTTTACATCATCGCCTCCGGAATCTTTCGATTCCCTCGGGAACCTTTGGTGACCTTTGGCCTGGGGAACCTTTTCCTCAATTGCTAAAACATTTTTTGGATTCGCTTCGCTCATAAGAATTTGTTGTGTAAATTCAGTAATATTATCAAGTTTGTCAGTTATAGGTTTTTGTAGTTTTTTAATTTCTTCCTTCGTTAAATGTTCTTTAAATTGTTTTAAATGAATCCTATTTTTAATTATTTCACGATTTTTTAAAATAGCGTCAATTATTTCACTTTTACTATTAGCGTTAGTCATTTATATAAAGTGAAAAGAAGATTCATCATGAAGGCATAGCCGAATATATACCAACTTTATTTTTGGAGTTAATCTTGCGCCAGGGACTCCTTGTTGGTTGATGAATTGTTTTGGATTCAGAATATTCGGCTATGCCTTCATGTGCGCTAGCGATATTTACAGAATTAATAAAAATAAGTGCAAAACATTCCCCGTTTTCATTCCGACTACAATCCGATCTATTCTTACAGCATCTCCTCTTTCACGACAGCTTATACCGTTTATAGGTATGTGTCTATCGAGGAGAATCATCGGCACGACCATCAGTCCTGAATCAACAGGACAGGTCATTGTTGTTCGATATTACTGTAAGTCATGAATAGATGGAAGAGTCCCAAAACCGAGAAATATTTTGAGAATATTTGGCAGCACTCAGTTGCTCGTCAATCTTCGTGGGTCCTCAATCTCTATGGCCACTCGAGATCTCACCAGTTCAGATTTAAGAACAACTGCATTCTCAATAAAAAAAGCGGCGATGGGAATCGAACTCAAAACCTTTTATTATCTGTCTAACTCTTTACTATCTGAGCTATTTATGTCGTGTCCATTATAATGTCTAATCAGCTACAATAATACATCAAACTGCGTAATATTACGAAATTTAAAAAAAAGTTGGATCCGCGGGGGTTCGAACCCGGGACCCCTTGGAATGAAAGCAAACATCTTACCAACACGCCCATAATGGCTCTTCTGCAGTTGTTTTCGAATTAAAGATCTTATACTGTTTTAGATTAGTCTAACGCGAAACAAAGGAATTTGCCCGCTATCGCGGTTTAGCGATAAGCGTGCGTATTTGTGTTAAATAAATGAATACGTCTTTGCCTATTCATTTTATTAAAACCGATGAAAAAGAATATTACAACATTAATAAATTAGCTCCAAAATGGCCTTTTATATTAATAATTATAGGACGAAGCGGTTCTGGTAAAACAAATACTGTTGTCAATCTATTAAAATATTTATTTTTTGATACTTTTTATTTGTATGCAAAGGATTTAGAAGAACCTTATTATCAGTTATTACAAAATGTGTTTGATGATGAAAAAATTATTCGACCTGAAGAACCGATAATTGAATCACACTTTTCATCAGATATAGAAGACATAGTCCATGTAGACGAACTGGATAGAGATAAACAAAACTTGATTGTTGTTGATGATTTTGTAACTGAAAAAGATCAAAAAAAATTGATAGATTTAGCTATACGCGGAAGAAAAATGAATGCTTCGATGATCTATATAACGCAGGATTGGTATAGAGTACCAAAATCAATTCGTTTACAATGTAATTATCTTTCAATATTTCCATCATGTGATGGTAATGATATAAGCTTGATATTTAGAGAAAAAGGATTGGATAAGAAAGTCAAGGAATACTATGAAAATAACATTAATAATTTTGATTGCTTAACTATTGATTTCAAAAATCCTGAAATAAAATATAGAAAGAATTTTACACCGATAAATGACTGGCAGGTCGTCAAAGACGATGACATCTGAATACGTTCTTAGAAAAAATAGACAAAAAGGTGGAAAATCAACAAGAGGACCACCTGGTATAGGGTTTAATTTAACAGAAAATGGCGATTATGATATCACAGGACACAAATTAGTTAATGTAAAACAACCAGAAAATCCTGGCGATGCTGTTAATTTACAATATTTAGCGTCAGCAAACGATAATATGATCAAAAAAGATGATTCAGAAACCGTTTTAAAAATGGTTAAACCTGAACTCAGTAACATGATCAAAAAAGATGATTCAGAAAGCGTTTTAAAAATTGTTAAGCCGGAACTCAGTAATATGATCAGAAAAGATGATTCAGAGAGTATTTTAAAAATCGTTAAACCTGAACTCAGTAATATGATCAAAAAAGATGATTCAGAAAGCGTTTTAAAAATTGTTAAGCCGGAAGTCAGTAATATGATTAGAAAAGATGATTCTCAAAGTATTTTAAAAATCGTTAAACCTGAACTCAGTAATATGATCAAAAAAGATGATTCAGAAAGCGTTTTAAAAATTGTTAAGCCGGAACTCAGTAATATGATTAGAAAAGATGATTCAGAAAGTATTTTAAAAATTGTTAAACCTGAACTGAATAATATGATCAAAAAAGAAAAACGATATATTGATATTGGTAATAGAAGATTAGTTAAAACTGCCGATGCAATTGATAAGCATGATGTTGTCAATAAAAAACAACTAGATATTTACGGAGAAAGGTTAATTAACTTGGAAACTGAATTCATGAAAAAAATTCATTATTCTTTTTTACAATTTGTAGGAAAAATTAGTTTTATTAAAGAAGTTCATGGACAAAAGGCTGTTACTTTGCTTGACTTTTCTTTTGATGGTGAACTATTTCTTAGAATACCAATGAATGTGGAAGTTATAAAATTCTACTCAACGGCTAATTTGAAAGATTTGGATATTAGTAATAATGAAGGAACAATAGATCTTTCAAAACCCTTTATTGTTAGAGAATCTGATCTTCTATCTTTTAGAATAAAAAAAGAAAAGGTAAACACTGAAGAACATCTTGGTCGTTTCAATGATAAAAAACCTTATCTATTAAGTACTCCAATTTTTTTTTATATGTTAGTTAAGTTTTCTTTATAATTATCAGTCTTTGACCTGCGGAGCCGTAATCTAGTAATCAATTTAAAATAAAAATGGTTGTACAGTAAATGGATTATTGTAAAATATGCAAAACCAAAACTAAATCCACTGGAGAACCAGAATTCGGGCGAAGCCATAAACGCTGGAGAAGAATATCAACTTGCAAAATTTGTCAATCAGTAAAAAATAATATTTCTAAATCACCTAAAGATATTTTAATTTTTGAATTATTTAAACACGCTAGGAAAAAATACCCAACACGTCGCTTTCAACACAGAGGTATTGATGATACTTGGCAACTAGATATTTATGTTTTTTATAGACCAAAAGGAAAAGCAGAAGATCCAAGCTATTCTTTAAGAACAAAGACAGAGTCGAAGACGAAGCCGAATGATTTTAATAAATTTAAAAAGATCAATAACGGTTTTATCTATATTCTAGTTGCTGAAGACACCTTTTCTAAATATGTATGGGCAGAACCTTTAAAAACTAAATCAGGATTAGAAGTAGCTAATGCGTTTTTAAAAATCATACAACAAGCGATTAAAGATAAACACAATCCACCGAAAAATTTACATGCTGATAGAGGAAAAGAGTTTTACAATAAAGATATGAGGATCGTTTTAAATAAATACAATATCAATCTTTATAGTACTGGAACAAAAAATAAAGCTTTCTTTGTTGAGAGGTTCAACCGTACTTTAGGAAATAAATTCAAGCCAATATTGTATGACAGTTTTAATTGGCTTTCGTTACTTCCAAAAATTATAAAATCTTATAACAATTGTTATCATTCTACGATTAAAATGAAACCAAAAGATGTTAATAAAGAAAATGAAAGGCAGTTATTAGAAACCGTATATATGATTACATTAACAAATAAAAAACCAAAATTTGAAGTTGGTGATAGAATTAGATTGTCTAATATGGTTGATATTTTTCGTAACAAATTAAAAACAAACTGGACTGAAGAAATATTCACAGTTGTAGAAAAACGCGTATATAATGTTTGGATTTATTTTGTTTCTGATCTTAAAGGCGAAAAAATTAAAGAGGGGATATACGAAGAAGAAATGCAATTAACATTATTATAAGAATTATTGAAATAATACAAATAAAAATAAATATAATTTTTTTCTTTTCTTTTTTTAATTCCACAATCTTTAAGTTTGCCTTGATTAATAAATTCGCTGTGTTCATCGTCGTCTTCGACACTGGACTGGCCTTGCCAGTCATTTATTAACTAGAGAAAGAGTATTTGCTAATCGTCTTTTTGCTCGTTCTTTATTGTTATATCTAATAACAGGATTTTTGTTCAGTAACGCGTTTATTTTTTCTTCATCATAAATATTTACCTCTTTTAATTCTTGTTCCAACACATTAATTTTATTATCTTTGTACTCAATTTCTTCATCCATTTTTTCTATTGTTTCAACCGCAGCATTTCCTAATTCTTTTAAAATTCTGTTTTCCATATACAGCTGATTAGATGCTTTAACTTTATTACCAACAGATAAACTATTAAACTCAATACAGTCTTTTTTTATTCTATTTTGAATAATTTTTATCTGATTTTTATCTGCAACATCAATTAGTGCCATTATTTATTAGATAGGGAATTCGCCGCTTACGGCTCATGAGCATGCGAAGCACTAGTCAAAGACGTTGACAGGGTCAAAGAATTCATAGTTTTATCAAACATTTTATCAAATTCTTCTTCGGGTTTTGTACTGCCAGCAGTATGCTGAGAATTAGCTTTGTAATCTGATTGAGATGTGTTTGATTTGTGTTTAGATTTAATTTGTTTCTGTTTTTTGTTATATTGTTCTATGTTGTTTGATTTTGTGTTATGTTTAATTAGTGTTTCACCAGTGAGAAATTTTATTTGATTCCTAATTGTGTTTTCACCAATTTTATTCTGTTTAGCAAACTCTTTTAAAGTAATATTTTTAGAAGTAGGATCTCCTTTTTGTGCTAAAAAATTTAACGCTAATTGTCTTGATCGCATATTATTTAAATTCTTAACTGATGGAATACTAGACTCTGTTAAGGTATAATCTTTTTTAATTATTATATTTATCTTTTGTTTAGCTGACTGTTCCCTTTTGGTATGAGCCATTTATTATGAAATAATATCTTTCTAATAAATGGGGAATAAAGACTGGCAATGCCAGCTCAGAGGTCACCAAAGGTTCCCGAGGGAATCAAAAGATTCCGGAGGCAAGGCCGAAGACAGACAAGGTCTGCCCAGAGTCAACCAAAGGTTCACGAGGGAATCAAAAGATTCCGGAGTCGAAGACGAAGATTGTCAGATTGATCATGAACAAACATCTCCGAATAATGAGTCGTTATTAAGAAAATGTTCCATTTGTCAAACCATAAAATCTCATTCAAATTTTGTTAAAAGTAAAAATCAGAAATATGGAATCGGATACGTGTGTTATGATTGTAAAAAAAGACGAAATGATAAATTTACTTGTAATATATGTTTTATGGATGTTCCGATACGATATAAAAAAAGACATTTCAAAAAAATATGGCATGAAAAATTAGAAAAATATATTAACGACTTAAAAGGATAATCTCATTCATAAATTCGCTTCGCTTCATGAGCGGACTTCGTCCGCGAATTTTTTTGAATAATTTTTTCCCTAATAAATGGGGCTCTCGAAAGATGAGCTTCGTAAAATGACACTTGAGGAAATTATAAAACTTACTAAAGGTGATTTAAAAAAAGTGGGTGACATAATTGAACAAATTAGTGAAGGCAATTCGTCATCGAGTTCGACGAAGTCTCACGATGAATCAAAGATTCAGAGTTCAGATAAGAGTTCACCTTTGACACATGAGTCGTCCTCGATGGATAAATATTTTTTAACACCACAATCAAATAATGAGATTGTGCTAAATAAACTAAGTTTAAAAAAAATAAAAACTGTCGCAAAAAAGATGGGGGTAAAAAACTATTCGCAATATAACTCAAAGACTAAATTAGATCTTATAAAATTAATTCTAAAAGAAGAGCTCAATGCTGGCGACTGGATTAATAAATTAAGTAAACTCATTATTAAAAAATTAAAATCAATTGCTGAAAAATTAGACCTAAAGATAAAGCAAAATAGTAAAAAAACAGATCTAGTGAATCAAATTTCAGATAATGCTCTCATGAGCGAAGCGAATTTAAATACTGTTCTCAACGAAATCGGATCACCAAAATTAGAGGAAATTTTAGAGGAAACCATGTCAAAAAACGAATCGACTCAGAATACTTCTTTGACTATAAAAGAATTAAGAAAAATTGCCAAAGAAAAGAATATCAAAGGTTACTCAAAAATGAGGAAGGCAGAATTATTACAAAAAATCGGGCGATGCCCTCATGAGCGAAGCGAAATTGAAGAAATGGAGCCTTTTGCGTTCGAAGATAGTTATTTTACAGAGTTTTCAAAAAAATCTAAAATTAAAATAATAGAAACAAAAGCTGAATACACTAAAAAATGGAGGAAACATAAAGTTTACTATAAAGTTATATTATTGAAAGACAGGCAAGATGAAGAATCATCCGAGCCTGATCTTTCAGGCTTAATTATGAAAAAAATTACTGTCATTAGAGAGGGATTAAATGAAATGATTAAAATAGTAAAAGAGAAAACAAATTTCAAAGAAGGAGATTTATTAAATATAGTAGTTAATCACAATGATCTTTGGTCCCCTATTTCCACAGGGTTATCAAGAACTTCTGATATTGACAATTTATTAAACAAAATTCAGAGTATCTTAACTTCAAATCAAGATTTAGATATATACGGTTGTACATTTTATACTGAAGTAGTTAATATGCCTAGAGGTGCTACTAATGCGAAAAGATTGCTAAATATAGCAGAAGACTCACGAACAAAAAAAAGCATAACACCGATAAAAAACAAAGATAATTTATGTTGCCCAAGAGCTGTTATTGTTGGATTAACTTATCATACAAATATTATACTTGGTAGAGAATATGATCATAATGATATAAGATACATAAGAATGGGAAGAAATTTACAAACTACTTTAGCTCAAGAACTATGTAATCAACTTGGGGAATATAATAGAAATTATTTTACTTTAGATGATATTGCAAATATAGAAAGATTATTAAATATTCAAATAAAAATCGTAGCAGCCGAATGTTTTAATTCTATAATATATTCAGGACCTGAAAAAGATGTGAAAGTTTATTTATATAAAAATGGAAATCATTTCGATACAATCAATAGTATGACAGGTTTCTACGGTCAGTCTTATTATTGTAAAAAATGTGATAAACCATATCAAATCAAAGACGACCATGAATGCAAAAAAGAAAAGAAAATATGCATATTATGCTTAAAACCTAAACATGAAGAAGGCTCTAAACAAAGAATATATTGTGAAAAATGCAATAGATACTGTTTTAATCAAGAATGTTTAGAAAATCATTCAGAAGTTTGTGAAAGATTTCATAAATGCTTAAAGTGTAATAAAATACTCGAAAGAGGTGATAAAATGGTTGACGAAGGTAAAAAAATGATTGAACAAGGAAATAAAATGATTGAAGAAGGAAATAACAAGAAGGGTAATCAAATAATTGAAAAAGGTAACAAAATGATAGAAGAGGGTTGTAAAGAACACAGATGTGGATGGGAAAAATGTCGAAATTGTTGTAAAGAAGTTGAAATATTAAAACATAAATGTTATATGCAATGGAAACGACAAAAAGGTGGAATCTGCCAAACAAAAATAAAAGAAAATGACAAGGAATACACAGTAAAAGGTTGTAAAAATTGTAACGAAAAAGGGTGTACTATAATATACTCTAAGGAAAAAATTGAAAACAAAAACTATTGGGTTTATCAATGCGGTGATTGCAAAAATTGTAATAAAAAACCACTGAATGATACGAAACCGTTTAAATGCGTTAAATGCAGATCTAAATACCATACAACTAAATGTTCTTATACAGAAAAATATTTATTCTTTGATTATGAAGCAATGCAAGAAACAGGCAAACATATCGCTAATTTAGTTATATCCCACGATTTTAACGGAAATGTTAATTCTTTCGAAACCAACGAAGATTTTTGCAAATGGTTATTTTCTAGAGGTCATAAAGGATATACAGCTATCGCACATTATTCTAAAGGTTATGATTCTTACTTTATTTTAAAACATTGCGTTGAAAACGGTATTAAACCTTTCTGCGTATATAACGGATCTAAAATAATGTTAATGGTAATAAAATCAATTAATTTAAGAATTATTGATAGTAGTAATTTTGTTCAAGGACCTTTAAAAAATTTCCCTAAAACATTCGGTCTAAAAGAACTTAAAAAAGGATATTTTCCACATTTCTTCAATACAACGGAAAATCAGAACTATATTGGAAAAATACCTGATACAAAATACTATGGTGTTAATTCTATGAAACCAAAAGAAAGGGAAGAGTTTTTAGAATGGCATAAACAAAAAAGAAAAGAAAATTATTTGTTTGATTTTAAAAAAGAACTTTATGATTATTGTAATTCTGATGTTGATATATTAAGAAGAGGATGTCTTGAATTAAGAAATCAGTTTCTAGAAATTGCGAATATAGATCCTTTTAGATATATTACTATTGCAGGTGTTTGCTTGGCGATATATAGATCAAAATATATTAAGAAAGATACAATAGCTGTTGTTGATAATCTAAAAAAAGATCAATATTCTCAACAGTCTATTTCATGGTTAAATAGTTTTCATAATCCAAATATCGCTAGCGCTCATGAAGGACTTCGTCCGAATATAAAACACGCTTTGAACAATGGTGAAGTGAAAATATGTGGATCAAAAGTTGACGGGTTTGATGAAAAATCCAATACTGTTTACCAATATCACGGTTGTTTTTGGCACGGTTGTACAACATGTTATAGTTCAGATTTTATTAATAATAAGAATAAAACAACTATGGAAGATCTTTATGAGAAAACAATAGAAAGAAGCGAGCAATTAAAAAAAGCTGGTTATAACTTAATAGAAATGTGGGAATGTGAGTGGACGAAGTCAAAAGAATATAAGAAAGAAATGAAACAAATTGAAGAAGAAATTAAGGAATTGGAAGAACTTAATCCTAGAAACGCATTCTTTGGTGGAAGAACGAATGCAACAAAATTGCGCGTTAAAGGAAAGAAATTGAAATATATAGATATTTGCAGTTTATATCCAACAGTACAATGTTACGATGATTATCCAGTTGGACATCCTACTAAAATATTCAAACCTCGTACGTATAATACAGATTGGTATGGTTTAATAAAATGTGCAATTTTACCGCCAAGAGGATTGTATCACCCCGTTTTACCTGTTAAGAATAAAACCAAATCTGGTGATGAAAAGCTAACATTTCCATTATGTCAATTGTGCGCAAAATTAAATAATCAAAAAGATAAATGTTCTCATACGGAATCTCAAAGAATTATCAGAGGAACCTGGTGTACCAACGAAGTAGAAAAAGCAATTGAAAAAGGCTATAAAATAATAAGTATTGATGAAGTTTGGCATTTTGAAAAAAAATCGAGTTATTTGTTTAAAGGATATGTAAAAGCATTTATGAAAATAAAGTTAGAGACAAGTGAATGGAGAAATGATTTTGAATCAGAAGAAGAATATAGAAAAGCTGTAAAAGAAATTCTAGGTATTGAATTGGGTAAAATAGAAAATAATCCTGGAAAGAGGGCTGTTGCGAAAATATGCTTAAATTCCTTATGGGGTAAATTTGGGCAAAGACAAAATATGGGCGAAACAGAATATGTTACAGATGTACTAAGATTTTATGAAATTTTATTAGATGACAGACTTGATAATATACATATCAATGAAATAAATGAAAATATGTTACAAATTGATTACAAGTATAAAGATTGCTATGTAGAAAATAATTTCAATACCAATATATTCATAGCTGCTTTTACAACTGCAAATGCTAGACTAAGATTGTACGAAATGTTAGATATATT
This sequence comes from Tribolium freemani, assembly GCA_939628115.1. NCBI lineage: Eukaryota > Metazoa > Arthropoda > Insecta > Coleoptera > Tenebrionidae > Tribolium > Tribolium freemani. The sequence goes on from OW626788.1 coordinate 15,378,826, forward strand.
AGGAGAAAGTGTAGTATATTATGATACAGATAGCATTGTATATATAGATGATGGAAAAAACACTGTTAAAACAGGCTGTCTATTGGGAGATTGGACAGACGAATTAGGTAAGGATGTATGGATTGTTGACTGGTTATCAACAGGTCCTAAAAGTTATTGTTATAAAACAAACACAGGTAAAGTTGTTTGTAAAATAAAAGGATTTACGTTAAATTATGAAACGTCCAAAAAGATTAATTCCGATAGTATAAATAATATTTTAGAAAAGAAAGACAAAAAAATCAGTACACAATATAATCGAATTACCAGAGATACCAAAACTAAAGAACTTTTAAATAAAATAGAAACAAAAGAATTTGGTTTTATTTATGACAAGAGAATTATTCTAGAAAACTTTGATACATTACCATTTGGATATTAATCCTTGAAAAACAGGGTGATTTCCTTAAAAAAGTAGCAGTGTGCTCAAGTGGCTCATGATTTTTCTGCTTTTCTGTTTGCCTTGAAAATCAGGGGTGTTTTACTTAAAAAATAGCTGTGTGCTATGGGGCCTTATTAGTTTTTTTAGATTACCTTGAACACCGGGGCTAATTTGCTTAATATTTTTACTTTTTTAACTACCTTGAAAATCGGGGTGTTTTACCTTAAAAGTGGCTGTGTACTAATAAACCTTAAAAACGGGGGTGTTTTCACAATTTCTTCTGCTTTTCTGTTTACCCTTGAAAATCCGGGAATTTTCCTTAAAAATGTTAATTTTAAAAATATACTTGAAAATCAGGTCATTTTTGCAATATTTTCTGCTTTTCTATTTGTCCTTGAAAATCGGGTCATTTTGCTTGAAATATTTACTTTTTTAGATTATCTTGAAAACCGGGCTATTTTGCTTGAAATTTTGTACTTTTTTAACTACCTTGAAAATCGGGTTATTTTGCTTGATATTTTTTACTTTTTTAACTACTTAGAAAATCGGGGTGTTTTTACATTTTTTTTGCTTTTCTATTTACCCTTGAAAATCGGGGTGTTTTACCTTAAAAAGTAGCTGTGTGCTGAAGGGGCCTTCTTAGTAGTATATTAAATAAAGTTACTAAAAACTTGTTTTTGCAAGATTTAACTAAACTGGACCGATTAAAATCCCTGAATTCCATTAAAATTTATATTATTTTTGCTTTCATGTGGTATTTTCTTTCAGAAACGCAATTATTTTAATGTGTTTTCTCAAAAATAGGACGAAAAATCGGCATATTATTTATTAATGGTCTAAGTTTGGTCTTTTTCAATCATTTCTTTGAGCTAAAGACTTAGTTTTACGCCAGATATGGCCAAATCAGACTCAAAAATTAGTATATGGGAAAATAACATTATTTTTGCGTTTTTTGAGCGTTCAAATACATTTTTGAGGTAGAAACTCAATTTTTCGCGAAATTAGCTGAACTGGACCAAATAAAAACCACTAAATTTGATAAAAATTGATGTTATTTTTTCTTTTCTTTTGTTTTTTTTTTCTAGAAGCGTAATTATTTCTATGTATTTCATCAAAAATGGGACAAAAAATTGCCATATTAATGTAAAACAATTTCTCGAAAAATTAGCTTTATTTAAAAAAAACTGTGTTATAGGTTGCACTGAAAAAATAAAACACCCTGTATAGGGCAAAATAATTTTAGAATCTGCCTTCCATGTGCAGTACCCTTTGATTCATTTCGATATCATTGACGGTGTAGGTGTAATCGAGCATGCCCACATCAGTGACTCACCCTATACAAATGTATAGGGTATTATAAATATAATGGTGTAATTTTTGTCATTTTCGATCAATTAAACGTCTCTTCGAGCTAAAAACTTAGTTTTTTTTGCGAGATTTCACTAAACCACACTCAAAAATTACTAATTATTATTAGTGTAAAAAATACTATGATTTTTGAGTTTTTCGAGCGTTTAAATACATTTAGACCTCATAAAAATCACTGAATTTGATCAACATTTGTTAACACATTTATTTCGTCACAAAAAGGACTAAAAATCGCCATATCATATTAAAAATGGTGTAATTTTTCCTTTTTCGATCAATTAATTAATCATTTATTTAGTTTTTTTGCGAGATTTTGCTAAAATTTTGCCTTTTTCGATCTGAAAACTTCCACTTTATTGTGGAATATTGTTAAAATTTGTTCAAAAATCACTTATTTAACTCAGAATTTCATTATTTTTGCTTGTTTTGAGCGGAAATCGGACCAAAAAATCACGAACTTATGCAAAATACAAGATCATTTGGCTTTTTCGAGCGGTAAAATATAAAATTAGAGATTTAGTTAAATGGGACCAAAAATCACTAAATTCCATTTTTTTTTGTTTATTCTTTTTCTACAAAAATTCAAATTAGCTTGTTTTAAGGTAAGTTTTTCGCGAGATTTAAGCATATTTTTGAACTGGAACTGCCTCCTATTTTGCTAAACTGCTAAAAGAAATAACACTATTTCTGTTTGTTTCGAGCGTTTTAGCTTATTTTTCTATTGAAAGCGCAATTTCAACAAAATAGCGGGAAATATTGCTAGATTACATTGAAGATGTTGGACTTGTTGCGAGATTTTGCTAAATTACTAAATTCGATCGAAAATGACAGAAATTTTGCCCTTTTCGATAGTCAGCCCATTATTGACCACTGACGTGTGACTGTATAGCACTTTTTTCGAATGTCTTAGCATTTTTTCTAGCAGAATAGCAATACATTCGATAAATTCTCTTAATTCCGATAAAAAAGCTAAAATTTTGCTCGTTTCGAAAGTTTTTGAGCCGAATTCAATCATTTTTGGCCATTTCAAGCGTTCCACAGCCAAGTCTTATCCAAAAGCATCGTGTCTGGATGATTTGGTAATTTTTCTTGTTACAGGTTGGCAACAACACCCAACAGGACACCGGGACAAGTTTAAAGTAGGCTAGTCGGCCATTTTAGACTATTAGATTTATTATAATAACAAATTATAAAATTGGATAGGCGCGATGTCAACGTCTCACTTTGTTTTTTTAAACACGCATGCGCTTATTTTTCCAAAGGCGAGACGTCGCCATCGCCGTACGATAAGTTGTGAGTTGGGTTTCTGTGCAGTGTTGCAAACACTATAAATGTTAGATTCTCTATTATATGTTACGAAATATTACTAAATTATTTATTTAGCTCGTTTTTAAGTTGTTGGTTGAAGCGACGGAAAGGTAAGAAAAGAGAAGAAAGGGGGCGCCACTGTATTTTTTGGGTGTTGTTTTGTTCTGGATTTCGTTTCGACCCAAAAAAAAACATGTTCTTGTACAATTTCTATATTAGAAAACGATTGTCAAGATGGTTACTTTTCGTTTCCGGTTGTGGCGTCTCAGAACGGGTCTTAGCTCAGCATAACATTCTTACAAAATATTGTGATTAGAAAAGTTTTAAATTATTTTTTTATGATTCGTTTGAGGAAGTTTTTGCATCAAAATTTTATATGTATAAATGATATATAAATATTGACAGTTTTATCTCATCTGCCACGATATGTTTTTATTTTAGATTTTTTATTTTTGTAGATAACTAGTCAAACAATTGATTTTGATGGGACGTGTCGTGGAGTTTGGATGATTACGACAAAAAATTGCGTAGTTGCTGTAGGATTAAAAATGCGGTATTTTTGGATTAAAGCTAATGTTTTGTTAGATTACGCAACAAGAACCTCGTTTGTTGTTTGATGCGGAGGTGGCGCTGTCTGTGCCCTTTTTCCTACAATTTTATCCAATGAGAAACTGCCAGTTTTGTGGTTAATTAAGTGCGGGGTCGACAGATGGCGCTGTTTCGTATCGTGCTAGTTTGGCGCGTAATCGTCCATTCTCTGTCCCAAACTTTCCCAAGAATTGTATTAAAACTCAGAACTAGCTTTTTAGTGATACTATAAATGATATAAAGATGAAAAAAGAAAAATTAATGTTGCGAAAAATTTTATGTATGTATTGGAGATTTTTAAATTAAAAAAAAATGCTGGACATTATTACTATAACTATTGCGTCTTTTTGGCTGGGTTTTTTTGAGGAGAAACAATTCAAAAAAATTCAGCGTGTCTTTATTTCGACGAAAGTTAAAACTTTTGAAAGTACGAAAATCTGCCATCCAGTTCTTAGCTTTATTTCCCCTTGTTTTGTCATGTTTGTACTTTTTAAAGTTTTATAAATTGATGAAAAAAAAAACAACTTTATATACCTAGATTGTGTGTATTCTTTTTA